>CM042020.1:71392500-73892500 GCA_023525975.1 Smallanthus sonchifolius
CGAGAAGGGAATACATGTCAATCCATCAAAGATTGAAGCCATCAAGAATTGGGCAGCACTGACGACTCCGACTGAGGTGCGACAATTTCTTGGATTGGCTGGTTATTATCGGCGATTCATCGAAGTATTTTCTAAAATTGCACAACCTATCACTGCCTTAACTCAAAAGGGTAAAGCCTATAAGTGGGGCGATAACCAGGAGTCAGCATTTCAGCTCCTTAAACAGAAACTTTGTAGTACACCCATTCTAGCTCTTTCGGAAGGAACGGATGACTTTGTGGTGTATTGTGATGCATCTATTCAGGGTTTGGGTTGTGTGTTGATGCAACGAGAAAAAGTGATCGCATATGCATCGCGTCAGCTAAAGATTCACGAGAAAAAACTACACCACTCATGATCTAGAATTGGGAGCTGTAGTTTTCACACTTAAGATATGGTGACACTACTTGTACGGTACCAAGTGCACCATCTACACCGATCATAAGAGTCTTCAGCAAATCTTCGAGCAAAAAGAGCAGAAGATGAGACAGCGTCATTGGGTCGAGCTCTTGAATGATTATGACTGTGCGATCCGGTATCATCCGAGTAAGGCTAATGTTGTAGCTGATGCCCTAAGTCAAAAGGAAACCAAGCCCAAACGAGTTTGAGCATTACAGCTTACTATTCACCCCGGATTACCTGACAAAATCCGTAGTGCTCAACTTGAAGCCCTAAAAGAGGAAAACCTACCGCTGGAAGGTACACGCGGTATGGAAGCACAACTCGTGGTCAAATCTGACGGTATTCGCTACTTCGCCGAGCGAATATGGGTTCCAATATTCGAAAACCTAAGGGAACTATTCATGGACGAGGCTCATAAATCTCGTTACTCTAATCATCCAGGTTTCGACAAGATGTAACATGATCTAAAGGTGCTGTATTGGTGGCCAAAGATGAAGGCCGATATAGCCACCTATGTGAGCAAGTGCTTGACTTGCGCGAAGGTCAAAGTTGAATATCAAAAGCCTTCTGGTCTTCTCCAACAACAGAGATTCCCATGTGGAAATGGGAACAGATATCCATGGATTTTATCACGAAGTTACCACGAACTCCTACCAGATGTGATACCATTTGGGTAATAGTCTATCGTTTAACAAAGTCGACGCACTTCTTAGCAATCAAGGAAACCGACAAAATGGATAAGCTTACTCGTATTTACTTGAAAGAAGTAGTCTCTCGGCATGGGGTGCCAATCTCTATCATTTCTGATCGTGATGCATTATTCACCTCTCGTTTATGGCAATCGTTACATAAAGCTTTAGGTACGCTTCTAGATATGAGCACAACATACCATCCTCAAACTGATGGCTAGACAGAACATACTATTCAAACTCTGGAGGATATGCTACGAGCTTGTGTGATTGATTTCGGTAACACTTGGGAGTCTCACCTACCATTGGTGGAGTTCTCTTACAACAACGGTTATCACACTAGCATCAAGGCAGCTCCTTTTGAAGCATTATATGGATGGAAATGCCGTTCTCCTATTTGTTGGGCCGAGGTTAGAGATAGTCAACTTGCAGGTCCTGAAATCGTACTTGAAACTTCTGAGAAAATCGTTCAAATTAGAAATCGTATGGCAGCAGCTCGTGACCGTCAAAAGAGCTATGCCGATAATCGTCGTAAACCTTGGAAGGGTGTCATTCGTTTTGGGAAACGAGGCAAGCTGAATCCTCGTTATGTTTGACCATTCAAGATAATGAAGAGAATTGGTCTAGTAGCGTATCAACTGGACCTACCTGAAGGACTTAGTGGTGTACACAATGTCTTTCACGTCTCAAACTTGAAGAAGTGTCTAGCAGACGAGTCACTCGTGGTTCCCCTTGAGGAACTACACATTGATGAACAGTTGTGTTTCATCGAAGAACTTGTGGAAATTATGGATAGGGAAGTCAAAACGTTAAAGCGAAGTAAAATCCCTATTGTCAGAGTCCGTTGGAATTCTAAACGCGGACCGGAATTCACGTGGGAGCATGAGGATCAGATGATGCGCAAGTATCCTAATCTGTTCAAGCACTCCCCGTCAAACTCTTAAGGTACTATTTTAATTTTCGGGACGAAATATCTTTCAACTATGGGATGATGTGACATCCGGAAATTTGTTTTTATTTATTTAATTTTCGGGACAAAAATTCTTTCAACTAGGGGATGATGTGACAATTCGACTTTTCAAGTTAACCCCGTTAGAAATTCTGTTAAATATTCTGTTAAATCCTAACCAACTTAACCCAATTCTAGAACTAAGGGATCATTTCTGTCAAAGCTGAAGTTACAAGGGCTGGTTTTGTAAATAACTAGAAATCCTAGTAAGCACGGGCGCGCCTTGTTTTGGCACGGCCGCGCCTCTTGTTGGTACGGTCGCGCCTCTTGTCAGTTGAAACGTAAACGCAGTCTTTAATTGCAAATTCTTTCGATTTCGTAACCGTTATGCATGTCTCAACTATTAACGACCATCATTGGGGCTTTATTCATCGTTATTACTCTGAATTAAACCCAATTATGGGTAATTATTGTGTAACCGTCGACCTCAATGCCATTTTCATTCAAATTCAACGAGTTCGTGTATTATTCTTTCGCACAAACACTCTTCAAACACTAGACGATCAAACCCGATGCAGTTACACGCACCAATTCAACCGGAAAAAGCTGCGGGAGTCGTTGGAGGTCGAGACAGTCATGGTCGAATCTGTGTTTGATCGATCACCATCAATTTGTACATCGTTCTGGTAATTAAGCATTCCCTCAGTTTCGTTTTTATTCATAGATTGAAAACCCCATGACAATTCGATCTATTAACATCGAATTGGAGACGAACACAATCCTAGGGTTCGTTCATAAATCGATTTGGGGCTTTTGTCAATATCAACCTTATAAATCCAATTAACTGATATGGATAGTTTCATAACCCTTCACTCGTTAAAAGCCCTATGTTAATTTCATTCTTTATCATCGAATTGCTCATAATCTGTAATTAGGGTTTGTTCGTAAAATATTTTGGGGGTTTCGATCTTAAACCTACTCTCAATCAAATTAACCTATATTGTTAGATTCGCAATGTTCTGTTTTGTAAAATCCCCATGTCCTTTTGGTCAATCGCGATTGAAACCAAACGGATTTGGAATTTTTGGGTTATTCTGTTAAACTCTGTGTTTGTATATCCAGGAGACACGGTCGTGCCAAGGTATTAGCATGGTCGTGCCTCAAACTTTAACCCCGTCGTGCCTCTTGGCTAGACACGGTCGTGCCTCAGAACCCTAGACACGGTCGTGCCTGGCTCAGACACGGTCGTGCCTAGTGATCAGCTTTGTTGTGTCTTCTGTTTGATCAACACGGTCGCGCCTCCGACCAACACGGTCGTGCCCGTAACCTTAACACGGTCGTGCCTTGTCTTAGGCGCGGTCGTGTGTGAGAAACCCTTTGGTCAAAATATTTTGATTTATATTTATATTCTCAAAACAATAATTTTTATATTATATTAATATGTTTTTAAAACCGGAAAAACCACTCATAGTCTCGGGTTTAGTCTTGTAACTCGTATCCGTTATTTAAAACTCGTTTATAAAATAATACATTATTTTCAATACTTGAACTCAATTAAAAAACAATATATATTTTTATATTATTATTATTTATCACTCGTCGCAAATCGTAGTTTTTCTTAATTGAATAATTCAAGAATCATGTATTATCGTGGACACATTCGTCTACTCATGGTCAATAGAGTGTTACTTTTAGGGAGTTCCTTATTCCGTGTTGTCGGCACAAATCCTAATGAGTCCTTAATTGTTGTTTGTAATTTTAGGACATTCGGGCTAACTCTTAAGATTTCAATCTCATACTTGTGTGATTGCTACCTAAGGAATCAGGTGAGTTTCTCACGGCCCCTTTTACTGTTTTAAACTGGGGGAGAAAACATGATGCAAACTCATTTTTATTTTTGTACTTCATATTATCTCACTTGTTATGACTATGCGTAAGCTCTATCATGAAAGTCCTCACATAGAACCGTTTAAATATGAGAATAGCGAGGTATGTTGGGTAGAACTACTGGTTTGACAAACCTCACCCGCGTTAGCCGCGCTAACTCGATTGGATATCGAACGGGTGCAATATTGACCTAAACGTGCACCATGGTTGATATACCTGGTGGGAGGCAATACAAACAGTCAGTCTACGGTTGCGAGCGTAATAGAAAAAATGATTATGGGTTAGCTACCCATTGATATACATATGTTGATGGTACAATAAATTTGGTAAACGTTTATTTATATACTGAACCATGTGCACTCACCAACCTAGTGTTGACGTCTTTTCTTACATGTTTTTTTAAGGTTGCTAAGATAAGGCACAGGTGCACATATAGGGCATGCATGGGATTATCCTATTGACTGATGTTTTATTTAATTGTTTGGACTTTGTTTTGAATTATGTTTGATTTGGACTTTTGGACTTTTTGGGCGCATGTGTTTTGCGCAAATACTTTTCTTAATGCTTTCGCATTAAAATCTGTTTGAAATGATATTTTCATTTGAGTCCCATATAGATTCGTTCAATGTAACTAATGACGGAGATCCTGGTTTGTCACTTCCCAAACGGTAAAACTCCGTTAGTTGAAATTGGGGGTATGACACTAGGTTTTTGAACAAGAGTAGGTAGCGACTCTTGAGAGTCGTTTGCGACTCTGGAGAGTCGCTACGTCGGTGGACGGTCGACTGTAGACAGTCAAAAATCTTCACGGCGACTCTTGCTATGTTCTCTATAAATCTTTACAACCCAAAAACCTAATTATTTAGCTTTTGGTTCACCCGTTGTTACTATAGTCAATTAGTGAGCCGGTAGGAGGTTGTAGTTGTTTTCTTTGTAATTCAGATGCTTATTTGTAATCGTTTAACAGTGGATCTAATACAATCAGCTGTTTATGTTCTTGTTTGTGTTACTCTTCATCTTGTGTTTGCTATTTTTTTCAACAATCAGCTCTCTATAGATTATTTCTTGTATGTTTCCTGACTAGCTTATTTTAATGATTTTTGAGAGTTTTGAAGGTTTTTGTTGAAATCTGAATTTCTTTGATCTTTGGCTTGATTTGTATCAAGTTCAGAAATTGATATTGAAATTCTCTCAGAAACTTGTTTATGAAGAGTTTGACAGCTCTAATCGTCATTTGGTTTAGATCTGAGCATTCTGTGTTTGATTTGGTGTCATTATGTGAAAAGGAGTATGTTGATGTTCTTGAGCCAATTGTCTAGGGTTGACTCTCTTGTCTGAGTCGACTGTCACTTGTTCTAGCCGAATGTCCGGGCCGATCGTCTGTTTTCCAAGTGACTCTCTCAGTAAACGCAAGTTTACGACTTACTTTTGTGAGGTAGCGACTGTTCTGATCCGACACTCCGAGTGAGTTTTTCTGTTCACCCTATGGTGGTGCCGATTGTTTTCTTTCATCAGTTAACTCTTTCGAGTCGACTGCCCTATTTGTTCTGAGCCAACTCTCTGAGCCGACTCTTTGATTTTCTCACTTTCTTAGTTTGTTTGTGATTTATTTTATTCAAGATGTCTGTTACTTCCACTACCCAAGCTGTTTTGGAAACCGGCTCCATGTCTAGACCTCCCAAGCTCCTATCCACTGTTGATTTCCCTATCTGGAAGAACCGCATGAAGGCGTACTTTACGTGACTGACTCCTGTTAGTGGGTCTCGACCACCAATGGTCCACATTGTCCAATGACCACTGGAGCTGATGGTGTTATACCTCAAACTATAGGATCGATGTTTTACAAGATGGATCTGTTTTGTTGAGATTAGCGAACACAATCACAACCATGCAAAGTAATAAGAAACAGTGAAGGTACTAATAAATGCAAATTCTATTGATATTCAAAGTTTACAAATTACAGAGAAAACTCTAAGGAAGCATACACGTACAATGAAGAAAAACAATACATATAAAGGAACTTAGAATCAAGAAAGACCTTTGATTCTAAGGATCAGATCAAACACAAGCCGTTGATCTTAAATTGATGAGAAGCTACATTACTATTCGTTTACAACATAGAGACAAGTAGCAAAAAGACAACTGCAGTGAAAAGACTTTCTACAATGAAAAGATAACAACAAAACAAAGGTCTTCTCAGTAATCATTGCAGGACATAGCAGAATAGTAGCATTGTCTTTTGTCATCTGCACCAATAACATTTCTTCTGCTGATAGGTGTGTCAGTGTTACAGAAAAGATGTCAGTAGTAAAGTCAAGACTACTGATGATTTTCCTATCAGCAGCATCAATGTTTGATGCTGCTGAGAAGCCTATCAGGAGCAACCTTTGAACTTCTGTATATAAGGCCTATCTACAACATAGTTGTAGATCAGCAGCAAAGAGTAACTATCCGCAGAATAAACACTTATCTACATCAACATCATTAGTGTCAAAATTGTGGAGTCCGCAGCATTTACACTTAGGGAATTTTGTAGTCATCGGTATTTATCTCTTCACAAACTGATCTCGCTGCCTATACGGAAAAAGACAAACTTCTGATCCTCAATTTTCGGTGCTATGTAACATCCACAATTTTCTGGTGCTATGTTACATCCACAATTTTCTGGAATTATTCCATTCATTTTAGATAATATTGACACTTCATTTCAATCCCGTACTTACCACATTAATTATTATTCTAACGTGTATTAATTCAAATTTTCAACCTTGCAATAGCATATTACTTTCTATTATATATGTGCAACATATGAATGCATATTTATATAAATATATATATATATATACTTTGTTATAATAACTACGAGCTTTAAATCATGTGTTTATATTATATATATATATATATATATTTGGTTACATTAAATAAATCATTTATACAACTTCGTAATTTTATAAAAATAGAAACTTTTTTATAAAATCATTATGACTAAACAAATAATTATAGGTCCCGATTAGATGCGTGACGGATCTCTAGACTCACGGTACGACACAGTGATAACGTGCGAAATCTATGATCAACGTGCAACGTGTAACTCAATCAACAACACGGTGTAAATAAACGCTTTGTATTACTATAATCCTTGATTACAACAGTTCTCTCCAAAACACACACTTACACCTTTTTTCTTCTCTAGTGTTCTTTGGAATATGAACTTGTAACTCGTATTTATAGGAACACACAGCACCTTTAGCGAACTTAACAAGTTCGCTCCTAAAGATAAGTTCGCCTCTATATGAACTTGAACAATATTCATTAGGCGAACTTAACAAGTTCGCTCCTAAAGATGCCTAAGTTCGCCTCTCTATGAACTTACACAGAATTTTATCAACAGTTACAAAACATGTCCTAACAATAATATTTAAACTTTTATAAATATATAGAAACCATTTTTTAAATAATTAAGAATGAATTTAAAACAAATAATTTGGTTTGGACCCTTTTCAAGCCAAAGAACCCCCTAATCTCATTGAACCCCCATAAGTTGAACCAATATATCAATTTTGAACCCTAGAGACCCAATGAGACCAAATTTGACTTTGTGAATTCAAAAATCGATCGATTCAGTCACAAGGATTGGACAATAATGTGTATTAACACCAACTGAACATGTATAACCATTATACAAAGGACCCTGAATGCTAATGACGAACCAGTTCAGTCGTAATCACGTGTATTAACGCATAAATCATGTCCTGTTACTGTCTTGCCGTTTCAAATTCAAATTACACGTTCTTGTTGAAATCAAGCCATAATACCACACAAAAAACCTTCGTGACACCCTCTTCGTACTCTCTAATCCACTCCATATCGCCCCTAAAACCCAATCTCAGTGCTAAGAACACGAGGTTTGTGGCTCCTATCGATCTCACCCATCCCACAACCATTTCAGGTAAATTTTACATCAATCAACTCGTTTTGACCTGGGGAATGAAAGCCCCATGATTTGTTTACCAATCATTGCTTAATCGTGATCTATTGAGGGCTAGGGTTCGGGTTATACAGTTTAGGGAATAAAGAGATGAACCGGTATTGATTGTTATAACATAAACGAACCCATTTCTACCAAGGCAAACGCCCAACTCCACCGGTTAAAACTCATTACTGTTACGCGCAAGGTTGCGTGTTCGAACCCACACGTACCCCTTCTTTTTGTGTAGGTCCCTCGGGTGTGGCGGATCGTCACATGCATGTGGGTCTACTAGTCGGACCGGGTGCGGAATACCTGTCACACCCCGACCGATGGTGGAATCATCGAGGCGGACAATGAAATGATTGTTCATAAGCACATGATCTACTAAGGTTGCATAATTCATTAATAAGATTTAAATACCAAATATCCAAATACAATTCAAGTTACAACACCCTATTTTAGAATATTACACATAATTATTTTACAAGGTCCAAAAGCCTTATGTGTACCACCTTCAACACATAGTCACACAATCACATATCTTCACCTGAAACGTAATCCAAAACAAGTGTCAACTACGAGAGTTGGTGAGTTTACATATGTTTGAATAAAAGTTTAATTAAAAACGTTTATACAATTCTTGGTTTGACATGGCAAGATACGGCATAATGTGGAGAATTCACTATGTATACCAATTGTAAGCATGTAAGTATAAGCCTACAAGTTTAACGTGATAGGCATGGAATTAAGACTATGTGGGTCACACACAGTTTGAAACCACCCTAAAAGTATCCAAAGCATGCAAGTATGTATAAGCACAAAGGTTTAACGTGATAGGCATGGAATCAAGACTATGTGGGTCACACACAGTTTAAAACCACCTTAAAAGTATCCATAGCATAACAAGTGACCATGCACAAAAGCACAATAATCTATGCATGTAAACACAAGTTGAATTGTATGTAAGTATGCACAGATTACGTCTCACCCCAAAATGTATAAAAATGTAAATAGGGGGTATGTAACTCACATTGCAGCAAGGGTTTTACTTCACGCGCGTTGGTGATATTTGTATTGTTGTTATACACGATGAAATCCTATGTAAACGAGTATGTATCAATTATATATTCGTGCACGCGTATATTTGTTTAAATATATGTGGATTTGTAAATGGAATAGCCTTTGTGAAAAATTATATGTTTTAAAATCATTGTACAAATTAATTTTTGGAAGACTTTGTATTTTTATAAAATTCCAAATTAAATATTTAAACTTCTCAAAAAAAAAATATATATATATTTTTAATAACACTTGCATTTTATAAATCCTAAATTACCTATTTTAAATTTCGTGAAAACATTATATTTTAAATAACGCGTATTTTTATTTATTTATAAAAATGTTATTTTATTACTTTCCGAGGGCTTAAATAATTAAATAACTTAGGAAAAATGTCGGTTTTATTATTTTATAAAATCTAACGGGTTTGAATATGTTCAAAAGTTGGGTTAAAAATAAACGGGTCGAGTTAATGGGCTCGAAATAATTTTTAGTGAGTTGAAATATTTAGAAATGATTAAATGGATTTTAAAACAATTAATTTAAATAAGTAATAATAAGTGGGTTTTAAATTAATTATTTTAATATATATATAATAGATAAAATAAGATTAAATAGTCAAATGGGTCGGACCGGGTCGGCCCAGACCCGAATCCGGGTTCAAAAAAGGGAAACGGGTCCAGAGGGCTTAAACTGAGAAAAAGGGGGGGGGGGGTGGGCCGGAGGCCACAAGTCTCGAACTCGGGACACTTCATTCACCGCACAAGACACTGACCAGCCGGGCTATAGCCCATCGCTGGTCAAGTATACGTTAATTAAATTATAACTAATTAGAGTATTGTCCACTGGTTCTCGGCAACGACCAGGACTCGTGTCCGGGCAACCTTGTTTGGCCGGGAATCAGTGGGCTACGATTAAGATGACGATTGGAATTGTTATCACTAAGATAAACGAAGTTTAAGGAACGAAATGTGGTGATAATACCTGAACCGAAGGGGTCTGCGAAGTCGAGAACGAAGCCGAGAGTACCCAGAACTGGAACCAGACCTTGGGGTCGAATTGGAACTCCAATTTAGAGGTGGGGCTTCGGAATGAGGGTACGAGTCTGAGGGTGTTGCCGATTTAGAGAGAGAGGGCGATATGAGGGAGAATCGAGCTCGAGAAGGACCGGGTATGGTCATTTATACCCGAAGGAAATCCGTATGATGGAACCAGAAATTGTCTCCGCAATTGGGTTCGGACAGGTCATACGAAACTAACGAGACCGCTTTTAGTCGTGGTGGTACTGTGTGTTTGTCGAATTTCATGGGTTGACTTCAGAGGTAAATGGTGCCGCGGGAATTCTGATGATCAAAAAGTAAATTGGTCGGGGGAACGTGGTCGCGTGAGGACGGCGAGTACAATGGCGCAGGTTTTAGGTGTTGAGGGGTAGAGGGACAGGGCTGTCGGGCTCGCCGGAAAAGTTCTTTACCCGCCGGACCATCGGAGGGGGTGACCGGATAAACGAATCAAGAATTGACAGATTTAGTCCCTGGAGTTTGGTTTGACTCAAATTAGCCCTTAAAATTAATACGGATGGGCCCTTGTAGTTTGATTTGACCAGAAACAGCCCCTTAGCCGATTTCAGTTTTAAATCCTTCTAGTTTGTTTAATTACAATACAACCCCTGAACTTTTATTTAAATAAATTAATTTAATTTCTTTTAAATCAAATTAATTTAAAAATGTTTTTATAAACTTATTTTATTAAAATACATTATTTTATATAAATCAACTCATTTTTTGTCAAATCATTTTATTTGTTTTCAAAGTCATTTATTTTTATAAAATTTTTAAAATGGTTTTAACTTACAAAACATAAATATATATAATAATGATAATATAAATGATTTGACCAGAAGTAGCTGCCCCCATAGGGCTTCTTTGCTGGGTTTGGAGCTATGGGTGTAACTTGATTCACTGGAGCAGCCGGAGTGATTACAGCACAGTTCTTGACCTTTCTCTTCCTAGTGTTGCGGTATGGTTCAATTTGGACTTCTTTGACATGAGCGGGAGGTGTTGTTGTTTCAGAAACTTTCTTGGCACCCTTTCTTGTAAGTGTACCCGCTTTAACATGATTGTCAGTAAGTGTAGCTGAAAAACGGATAGCATCCTCCAGAGTAGCAGGATTTCCTCCTACCACAGTATCTTGAATTTGTCTAGGTAGACCACCAATGTACTTTTCAATACACCTAGACAGAGGTGTAACCATGTGTGGCACAAGTAGACTCAGCTCGTGAAAACGGGTGGTGTATGCTAAGCTTTCACCACTATCTTGAGCAAGATCCCAAAATTCCGCTTCTAGCTTTTTCATCTCATTTCGAGGACAGAATTCCTCAGTCATGATCCTTTTCAACTCATCCCACGGCAGTGCCACTGCTACATCCACTCCCCTAGTCCTTTTCTCACCATTCCACCATGTAAGCGCCCTTTTTTGAAAGACACTAGTAGCATGACGAGTACGGAGGTTGTCGGGACAATCGCTGTTGAGAAAAGTGCTCTCAATGCTTTCGAACCATTGAAGGAGTCCCGTGGCTCCTTCGCTGCCATAGAATTTGAGGGGATTACAGGAGTTGAAGTGTTTGAAGGTGCATTGTGGCGGGTTGGCACCACCACCACCTCCAGTAGCAGCACTTCCACTGGCATGGCCATTATTGTTGTTGTTGGCTTGGGTAATTTGGTTCACCAGCTGTGTGAGTAAAGCAGCCAGGTCAGTGTTATTGCTGTTGTTGCTGTTGTCACGACGAGGAGGCATTCTACAGATTTAGACACAATAAGAGTTGTGAGATTTTCTTGGATTAAATAGAAGAATAAATAGATGCAAGTAGTTCATAGTTTGGATTGTACTCAAATAGTGACATAATCACTCGAGTACTATGACATATTAAGGTTAATTCAAACTCAGATAATTATCAAGGAGACGTGCTTTAGCCTATAAGTAAACACTCATCCCGGGAATTCCCAGGAAAGCATACGGGTCCCTCGGTTGGTTGGGATTTATACGAAATGCTTTCCTAGACAGAAAACCCAGAATACAGGTGTCACTCTTCCAGATTGCACGTGTCCTTTAACAATTAAACAAAGTCTAAAAACCTTAACGGGTGTAAAAGAAAATTTTTATAGACCCAAGTCTAAGAATATGATTCAGGTTATGTTGATGATGACATGGAAGCAGGCATGAAGGATATGTGGTTTAGGATATGGGTAGGGATATTGTTTATTTAAGTTGTTATTCATATATACATATAAAACATGTAGCATATATCATATAGCATGTAGCACATAGCATGTAAATCATGAAGCATGGCATAAGTGGGTATCCTAAAGTTATAGTCTAGGTCAAAGGTGTCTAATAACCTAATTCCCTATAACCAAGGCTCTGATACCAATCTGTCACACCCCAACCGACGGCGGAAACATCGGGGCGTGAAGCGTGCAGACTGTTCATTGCTCATGGTTTACTAAAGTTTAAAAATTAATAATCGTTTTCATTGCAATCAAACAAGTTCAACAAACATAGATTCAATCCACCAAACAATAATGAAAATTACATCAAAATATAACTGGTTCAATTAAAACTAGGTCAAAATCCTATGTGTAGCATATCTTGATCACTTCAAACATTGGTACCTGAAACATGGTTAAATGAGAGGGTCAACTACAAGAGTTGGTGAGAAAACATAGGTTTAATCGTGTGATAGCAAAATACGTGTTGTGTGCATACAGTTCAATACAATCATGACAATTAAGGCATTTATGGAGAGAAAAACATCGTGTGACCTATACAATCAAACCTTTGTAACTTGCACTCAAAATTTGTGTTGTCAGTAACAGTCACCCTACCTGGGTGGGTTTGTCAGACTCAATAGATCTACCACTGTTTACTGTCGGCTGTTAGTTAATGATTGTACATGAAGAGCATAATAATTGGTCTACAAAATGTACTCAAGCACAAAGCGCAAAACTGTAAACATGCATAGGATGGAACTGTATATGTGTATAATTGAAAACATGTAAATAGAACGCATGTTCCACCCCAAAACGTTTGTAAAATAGAGTAAAAGAGGGGCTATGTAACTCACGTGTTATGTAGCGTGTAGGTTGCACAAGCAAATGGAAAACAACGATGTGTTGTAGATTGCTAGGTTCGACCTAATGAACAATGTATATGTGTTATTGATTTGCGTTATTTAATGACGGAAGTGAATTTGTCATTCTTAAACGTGTAGGGTTTGTCTTAAAATAATTATTTAAACTGTTATTTATTTATCAAATTAACAGAATAAAAATAAAAGTAAAGATTCTGTTTTAAGGGATGAGCACGACCGTGCTTGTATATGGCACGACCGCGCCCGGCACGTACGCGACCGCGCTTGGTCGGTAACGCGCCCGTGGTTGGTCAGAAGTCAAAACAAGAGTCAGGTCCTGAGACACGACCGCGTCCATATCCGGCACGACCGCGCCTAGGGTTTTGACTAGGTCAGGACTTGGTTTGATCGGTAACCACGACCGGGCCTCTTACGGGGCACGACTGTGCTTGGTCAGGCACGACCGCGCTCATAGGCTGGCGCGACCGTGTCTGGTCAATTCCAGAAGCAATTCGCCTGATTCTTGTAATAAAACAGATTAGAAACTTAGGGTTTTCATTGATATGATGTTTGCGAATCGAATTACACCATTTAATTAGGTTTATATCCTGTTTAACGTGTCGATCGTTTAAGACCATTTTTTTATCAAAACTCAGATTCAATTATGTAAAATCATGTAATGTGGTTACGAATTAAGTTAGGGCTTTCGATTAGCTTGGAGAGACGATCCTAATGAACTATTACTAACCTGTTTTGAATGGGCAACAAGTGCAGACGGCTACGGGGAGACTTCACGGCTTTTTCTTGATCGACAGACGAGATAGAGATGATGGAATGATGGATTTAGGGTTTAGGGAAGTTTATATATGTCTCGGGTAGGTATGGGCTTAACTTAATTCGTTTGATTCTTGCCCCAATTACTTGATTTGTTTTAAAAAAAAAGAGTCGGTTTAGAATTTGCGAGTATTGGGACGATTGCATGTGTATTTGGTCATGTTTTAGTCTCAATTAGCCGAATATCTTCTTCTGCAAGTTTCGCGACCTTCTAAACGTGTTTACAATCTATTTTTGGACAAGATTTGAGTCGGTTTGACTTTGCAGAGTCAAACTGTATCGAGGCGCGACCGTGCTTAATGTTAAGCACGACCGTGGTCGTGGCACAAGCGCGACCGTGCTTAGGACTTAGCACGACCGTGCTTGTGTTGGTTTTGGAAATATCAAGACTAGTCCTTGTAGTTTTGTAATATTGATGTTGTTTTGAGTTTTGGTCAAGTTTGGTCCTCGAGGTTTGTAAGATTGTTTTCGTTAATATTGTATTATAATGAACGCGTGTATGCTTGTAAGTGTATATGAACAATAAATGTAAGGTTGAAATCTTTTATTGCACGGCATAAAATACATAGGAAAAACATGAAAATCAGAAAGGTTACAGTATCCCCATGTTGAGGAAATTTCGTCCCGAAATTCAACTGGTTGAGGCTACTGCTTCAGAAAAAAGATGTGGGTACTTGAGCTTCATTTGGTCTTCTCGTTCCCAAGTAAACTCGGGTCCTCGTTTAGATTCCCAACGAATCTTGACAATAGGAATACGGCTGCGCTTGAGTTGTTTTATCTCGCGATCCATAATCTCGACTGGTTTTTCATAGAAGTGCATCGTCTCATCAATGCGCACATCGTCAAGAGGTATATGAAGGTTCTCATCAGCAAGACACTTCTTGAGGTTGGATACATGAAATGTAGGATGTACGCTGCCAAGTGATGGAGGTAACTCGAGCTTGTAAGCCACTTTCCCAATCCTTTCAAGGATCTTGAATGGACCCACATAGCGAGGTGCTAGCTTGCCTTTCTTCCCAAAACGGATCACCCCCTTCCAAGGAGACACCTTTAGAAGTACAAGATCACCAACTTGGAATTCCAAGGGTTTGCGTCGTTTGTCGGCATAGCTCTTTTGCCGACTCCTCACAACTCGAATGTTGTCACGGATTTGGATAATCTTGTCGGAGGTTTCTTGAATTAACTCGGGACCGGTGATTTGTGCTTCACCAATCTCGTTCCAACAGATGGGAGAACGACACTTACGACCATAGAGAGCTTCAAACGGAGCCATGTCGATGCTGGTGTGGTAACTATTGTTGTAGGAAAATTCAATAAGTGTCAAATGTGAATCCCAATTGCCACCAAAGTCGATGACACAGGCTCTTAGCATGTCTTCCAGGGTTTGGATTGTTCGCTCGGTCTGACCATCAGTTTGGGGATGGTAGGCCGTGCTCAAATCCAATCGTGTACCAAGTGCCTTTTGAAGAGATTGCCAAAACCGAGAAGTGAAACGAGCATCTCTATCGGAGATTATGTTCAAAGGAACGCCGTGACGACTCACGATCTCGTCAATGTAAATTCGGGCCAATTTCTCAACCTTATAGTCTTCACGGATAGGCAAGAAGTGTGCGGACTTAGTGAGACGGTCAATGATCACCCAGATGCTGTCATAACCGCTCGAAGTGCGAGGGAGTTTAGTGATGAAATCCATAGCTAGATTCTCCCATTTCCACACGGGGATTTCCGGTTGTTCAAGTAACCCAGAAGGACGTTGATGCTCAGCTTTGACTTTAGAACATGTGAGACATTTTGCTACAAACAAAGCAATGTCTTTCTTCATACCGAGCCACCAATATTGTGGACGAAGATTTTGGTACATTTTATCCGCACCAGGATGGATAGAATATCGAGACTTGTGTGCTTCGGTCATGATGAATGCTCGGAGATCGTTACGATCGGGGACCCAAATACGATTTAGAAAATAAAGCAAGCCATTGGTTTTAGTCTCTAATTGGAATTCAGCACCACAAGACATTTCCATATACATATTGCCCTCGGTAACCGAGACATGTTGAGCTTCTAGAATACGAACTTGCATATCGGAATGGATCTTGACACTTTGAAGCATGACATGTTCCTTGCGGCTTAGTGCATCGGCTACAACATTAGCCTTGCCGGGATGATAACGAATTTCGCAATCGTAATCGTTGAGGAGTTCAACCCAACGTCGTTGTCTCATGTTGAGTTCCTTTTGGTTGAAGATATGTTGGAGGCTTTTGTGGTCGGTGAACACCACACATTTCGTGCCATAGAGATAATGTCTCCAAATCTTCAACGCAAATATGACAGCACCCAACTCCAGATCATGCGTCGTATAATTCTTCTCATGGATTTTGAGTTGTCTTGATGCATAAGCGATCACCTTGCCTCGTTGCATGAGAACGCAACCAAGACCTTGGTTTGAAGCATCACAGTAAACAACTAGATCATCTTCACCTTCAGGAAGGGTGAGGATAGGAGCATTGCACAACTTTTGCTTGAGAATTTGAAAGGCTTCTTCTTGTTTCGGTCCCCACTCATAGGGTTTACCTTTTTGGGTTAAGGTAGTGAGGGGAACAATGATCTTGGAGAAATTAGAGATGAACCTTCGATAGTAACCTGCTAAGCCAAGAAACGAACGAACTTCGGTGGGGGTTTTGGGAGCTTTCCAATTCTTAACAGCTTCAATTTTGGCGGGGTCAACATGAATTCCCTTTTCATTGACAACGTGACCCAAAAATTGAACTTCTTTTAGCCAAAATTCACATTTGGAGAACTTGGCGTATAGCTGTTCGGTTTTCAAGAGATCCAAAATCAACCTAAGGTGTTGTTCATGATCTTCCTTAGTTCTTGAATAGATCAAGATGTCATCAATGAACACGATAACAAATTTATCAAGGTATGGTTTGCACATGCGATTCATGAGGTCCATGAAGACAGCAGGTGCATTGGTTAGCCTAAAAGGCATAACCATGAACTCGTAGTGACCATATCTCGTTCGGAAGGCAGTCTTGGGAATATCCTCCTCTTGCACACGGAGTTGATGATAACCAGATCGAAGATCAATCTTCGAGAAGTAGGTAGAACCTTGTAGTTGATCGAAGAGATCGTCAATCCTAGGTAAAGGGTAGCGGTTTTTGATTGTAAGTTTGTTGAGTTCTCGATAGTCAATACACATGCGGAAAGAACCGTCCTTCTTTTTAACAAATAAGACTGGTGCACCCCACGGTGAATGACTCGGCCGTATGAAACCTTTGTCGGCGAGTTCTTGAAGTTGACTTGCAAGTTCTTGCATCTCGGAAGGTGCAAGCCGGTATGGAGCTTTAGCCACCGGGTTTGCTCCAGGTACAAGATCGATGCGAAATTCCACTTGCCGAACAGGTGGAAGACCTGGTAAGTCATCAGGAAAAACTTCAGGAAAATCCCGAACGATGGGGATGTCTTGTACACTCCTCCTCTTGTCTTCTTTTCGGATAACGTGGGCTAGGAAAACCATGCACTTCTTTCGTATATACTTTTGGACGGTAATGCATGACATTAGTTTGAGTCCTTTGCAAGGTTTCTCACCAAGGACCTTCAACATTTCGCCGGATGGGAGTGGTATACGGATGCATTTTTCAAAGCACATGACTTCGGCGTGGTGCTTTGACAACCAATCCATACCTACGATGACGTCAAAACTTCCTAATGGCATTGGTATGAGGTTGATTGGAAAGGTGTGTTTATTTAGTTCTAGGGAGCAATCATAAATGATGGTGTCAATTGTAACGGTGTTACCATCGGCTACCTCAACGGTAAAGGTTTTCTCTAGTTTAGACCGGGTTTTTGCAAGTAACGGTTCGAAGTCTAGTGACACAAAACTTTTATCGGCTCCGGTATCAAATAGTATAGAAGCATAATGATTATTCATAAGGAACGTACCGTTAACCACATCAGTGTTGGCCTGAGCCTCATTGGCGTTGATGTTGAAAGCACGCCCATGAGCTCCGCCTTGGTTAACATTGATCAGTCTTGGGCACTGGTTACGGAAGTGGTTCGGGTCACCACATTCGAAGCAAGCACGTCCATTTGTAATGGCGGGGATGGCTTGGTTAGTTGCTTGATGATTGGCTTGATTTGCTGGGTTGGTTTGGTTGGCAAGTGCCTTGGCTCGACAAATATTGGCTGTGTGGCCATGTTTCCCGCAGTGGTTGCAAAGGCGACAAGGTATGTTTGGAGGGTGATGGTAGTTGCAGGTGTTGCAAAGTGGGTAGCTGCCCCCATAGGGCTTCTTTGCTGGGTTTGGAGCTATGGGTGTAACTTGATTCACTGGAGCAGCCGGAGTGATTACAGCACAGTTCTTGACCTTTCTCTTCCTAGTGTTGCGGTATGGTTCAATTTGGACTTCTTTGACATGAGCGGGAGGTGTTGTTGTTTCAGAAACTTTCTTGGCACCCTTTCTTGTAAGTGTACCCGCTTTAACATGATTGTCAGTAAGTGTAGCTGACAAACGGATAGCATCCTCCAGAGTAGCAGGATTTCCTCCTACCACAGTATCTTGAATTTGTCTAGGTAGACCACCAATGTACTTTTCAATACACCTAGACAGAGGTGTAACCATGTGTGGCACAAGTAGACTCAGCTCGTGAAAACGGGTGGTGTATGCTAAGCTTTCACCACTATCTTGAGCAAGATCCCAAAATTCCGCTTCTAGCTTTTTCATCTCATTTCGAGGACAGAATTCCTCAGTCATGATCCTTTTCAACTCATCCCACGGCAGTGCCACTGCTACATCCACTCCCCTAGTCCTTTTCTCACCATTCCACCATGTAAGCGCACTTTTTTGAAAGACACTAGTAGCATGACGAGTACGGAGGTTGTCGGGACAATCGCTGTTGAGAAAAGTGCTCTCAATGCTTTCGAACCATTGAAGGAGTCCCGTGGCTCCTTCGCTGCCATAGAATTTGAGGGGATTACAGGAGTTGAAGTGTTTGAAGGTGCATTGTGGCGGGTTGGCACCACCACCACCTCCAGTAGCAGCACTTCCACTGGCATGGCCATTATTGTTGTTGTTGGCTTGGGTAATTTGGTTCACCAGCTGTGTGAGTAAAGCAGCCAGGTCAGTGTTATTGCTGTTGTTGCTGTTGTCACGACGAGGAGGCATTCTACAGATTTAGACACAATAAGAGTTGTGAGATTTTCTTGGATTAAATAGAAGAATAAATAGATGCAAGTAGTTCATAGTTTGGATTGTACTCAAATAGTGACATAATCACTCGAGTACTATGACATATTAAGGTTAATTCAAACTCAGATAATTATCAAGGAGACGTGCTTTAGCCTATAAGTAAACACTCATCCCGGGAATTCCCAGGAAAGCATACGGGTCCCTCGGTTGGTTGGGATTTATACGAAATACTTTCCTAGACAGAAAACCCAGAATACAGGTGTCACTCTTCCAGATTGCACGTGTCCTTTAACAATTAAACAAAGTCTAAAAACCTTAACGGGTGTAAAAGAAAATTTTTATAGACCCAAGTCTAAGAATATGATTCAGGTTATGTTGATGATGACATGGAAGCAGGCATGAAGGATATGTGGTTTAGGATATGGGTAGGGATATTGTTTATTTAAGTTGTTATTCATATATACATATAAAACATGTAGCATATATCATATAGCATGTAGCACATAGCATGTAAATCATGAAGCATGGCATAAGTGGGTATCCTAAAGTTATAGTCTAGGTCAAAGGTGTCTAATAACCTAATTCCCTATAACCAAGGCTCTGATACCAATCTGTCACACCCCAACCGACGGCGGAAACATCGGGGCGTGAAGCGTGCAGACTGTTCATTGCTCATGGTTTACTAAAGTTTAAAAATTAATAATCGTTTTCATTGCAATCAAACAAGTTCAACAAACATAGATTCAATCCACCAAACAATAATGAAAATTACATCAAAATATAACTGGTTCAATTAAAACTAGGTCAAAATCCTATGTGTAGCATATCTTGATCACTTCAAACATTGGTACCTGAAACATGGTTAAATGAGAGGGTCAACTACAAGAGTTGGTGAGAAAACATAGGTTTAATCGTGTGATAGCAAAATACGTGTTGTGTGCATACAGTTCAATACAATCATGACAATTAAGGCATTTATGGAGAGAAAAACATCGTGTGACCTATACAATCAAACCTTTGTAACTTGCACTCAAAATTTGTGTTGTCAGTAACAGTCACCCTACCTGGGTGGGTTTGTCAGACTCAATAGATCTACCACTGTTTACTGTCGGCTGTTAGTTAATGATTGTACATGAAGAGCATAATAATTGGTCTACAAAATGTACTCAAGCACAAAGCGCAAAACTGTAAACATGCATAGGATGGAACTGTATATGTGTATAATTGAAAACATGTAAATAGAACGCATGTTCCACCCCAAAACGTTTGTAAAATAGAGTAAAAGAGGGGCTATGTAACTCACGTGTTATGTAGCGTGTAGGTTGCACAAGCAAATGGAAAACAACGATGTGTTGTAGATTGCTAGGTTCGACCTAATGAACAATGTATATGTGTTATTGATTTGCGTTATTTAATGACGGAAGTGAATTTGTCATTCTTAAACGTGTAGGGTTTGTCTTAAAATAATTATTTAAACTGTTATTTATTTATCAAATTAACAGAATAAAAATAAAAGTAAAGATTCTGTTTTAAGGGATGGGCACGACCGTGCTTGTATATGGCACGACCGCGCCAGGCACGTACGCGACCGCGCTTGGTCGGTAACGCGCCCGTGGTTGGTCAGAAGTCAAAACAAGAGTCAGGTCCTGAGACACGACCGCGTCCGTATCCGGCACGACCGCGCCTAGGGTTTTGACTAGGTCAGGACTTGGTTTGATCGGTAACCACGACCGGGCCTCTTACGGGGCACGACTGTGCTTGGTCAGGCACGACCGCGCTCATAGGCTGGCGCGACCGTGTCTGGTCAATTCCAGAAGCAATTCGCCTGATTCTTGTAATAAAACAGATTAGAAACTTAGGGTTTTCATTGATATGATGTTTGCGAATCGAATTACACCATTTAATTAGGTTTATATCCTGTTTAACGTGTCGATCGTTTAAAACCATTTTTTATCAAAACTCAGATTCAATTATGTAAAATCATGTAATGTGGTTACGAATTAAGTTAGGGCTTTCGATTAGCTTGGAGAGACGATCCTAATGAACTATTACTAACCTGTTTTGAATGGGCAACAAGTGCAGACGGCTACGGGGAGACTTCGTGGCTTTTTCTTGATCGACAGACGAGATAGAGATGATGGAATGATGGATTTAGGGTTTAGGGAAGTTTATATATGTCTCGGGTAGGTATGGGCTTAACTTAATTCGTTTGATTCTTGCCCCAATTACTTGATTTGTTTTAAAAAAAAAGAGTCGGTTTAGAGTTTGCGAGTATTGGGACGATTGCATGTGTATTTGGTCATGTTTTAGTCTCAATTAGCCGAATATCTTCTTCTGCAAGTTTCGCGACCTTCTAAACGTGTTTACAATCTATTTTTGGACAAGATTTGAGTCGGTTTGACTTTGCGGAGTCAAACTGTATCGAGGCGCGACCGTGCTTAATGTTAAGCACGACCGTGGTCGTGGCACAAGCGCGACCGTGCTTAGGACTTAGCACGACCGTGCTTGTGTTGGTTTTGGAAATATCAAGACTAGTCCTTGTAGTTTTGTAATATTGATGTTGTTTTGAGTTTTGGTCAAGTTTGGTCCTCGAGGTTTGTAAGATTGTTTTCGTTAATATTGTATTATAATGAACGCGTGTATGCTTGTAAGTGTATATGAACAATAAATGTAAGGTTGAAATCTTTTATTGCACGGCATAAAATACATAGGAAAAACATGAAAATCAGAAAGGTTACAGTCACGGGTACGGCAGGAATGATGGCCGTAAAGTTTTGGGCCTTACGCTTCCTATCATGATGGGAAGATTTGGGTTCTTCATCTTTGTCGGACATGGAAGTAGCAACTTTGTCGACCACTTTCTTGGTACCCTTCCTAGATAAGGTACCCGCTTTGACGTGGTTGTCAGTCAACACAGCAGACAAACGGATAGCGTCTTCGAGTGTGGAGGGATTACTTCCTAATACGGTGTCTTGAAGCGGCATAGGCAGTCCACCTATGTATTTCTCAATTCCCCGTGCTAAGGGAGTAACCATGTGGGACACGAGCAGACTTAGTTCTTGAAAACGAGTGGTGTATGCCAAATTTTCTCCGCTATCTTGGGTGAGATCCCAAAATTCAGCTTCGAGCTTCCTCATTTCGTTGCGAGGATAGAACTCGTCGGTCATAAGTCGTTTCATTTCGTCCCAAGATAAGGACATAGCAGATTCATTGCCTCGAGTACGTTTCTCACCGTTCCACCAGGTGAGTGCTCGTTTTTGGAAGACGCTGGCAGCATAATGGACTTTGAGGTTGTCGGGACAATCGCTGTTTAGGAAAGTACTCTCCATACTTTCAAACCATTGAAGAAGGCCAGTAGCACCTTCCGTCCCGAAGAATTTGGTGGGGTTGCAAGAATTGAAATGCTTGAATGTGCAGTACGGTGGGTTTGCACCATTCCCTTGCGTATTAGACCCATCACTGTTGTTGTTAGCTTGGATCATTTGGCCTATTAGTTGAGTAAGTAGTGCAGCAAGGTCAACGTTGGAGTTGCTAGAGTTAGAATTAACCGCGCGATGGGGAGGCATTCTATAAGTACCACAAGAAAAGACAAGAACTTATGAGACTTCGGATAAAATAGTCATGTATATGCCACAGTTGGTAGACTGTTCACAATAATGCAAGTAGGAACGCGAGGTGACACTCATCATGTCGCGTGATAATGTATGTATGTTCTGACTAAAACTGATCACATATTTCTTTCAAATTTTTTTTATAACACAAAAGGGATAGGGGAAATAAACCATGAAATCTATTCCTGGGAAGATATGATAACATAGATCATTATTCGCATAATAGGAATGGCCGGGATTCGCATGCACTACAAATTGTTATTATGTGTGCACCCGTAATAATGATTTGTTTTGCATGTTCGTCTAGTTCTTCCTACCTTGCTATAATGTCCCCAAATTTTGAGTTTAAGTTCGGATTGTATCCTTGCGAATACATTGACTTATCAACGTTAAATAATTCCTCAAAGCTTTCAAGGAGACATGATTTAGCCTATAGGTAAACACTCACTTCGGGAATTCCCAGGAAAGCATACGGGTCCGTTTATTTGGATTTATACGAAACGCTTTCCTAGACAGAAAACCCAATGTACAGGTGTAACCCTTCCAGATTGCACGTGTCCTTTACTGGTTTCAAGAAATTAAGTTGTTGATGAGATTTTCAATGGACTTGAGTGTCTATGAGTATAAAATGTGTAGGAATGTTGCAATTAATTAGGAAAGAGTATGTGTAAGGATGAGTAGTGTATTTGTTTGCATAAGTTTTGTTGTCAAATGTGTATGTAAAGTATGTATTATGTATTAAAGCCTTGTATGTATGTGTATAAGTCTCATGTACCAAACTTGGGAAAATTCAAATAATACATAACTACAAATAATTCACATAGCAATTAATCATTTAGCACATAACACATAAAAGGGAGTCCTAGGGTTATAGTCTAGGTCATTGTGTCTAATAACCTAATTCCCTATAACCATGGCTCTGATACCAATCTGTCACACCCCGACCGATGGCGGAATCATCGAGGCGGACAATGAAATGATTGTTCATAAGCACATGATCTACTAAGGTTGCATAATTCGTTAATAAGATTTAAATACCAAATATCCAAATACAATTCAAGTTACAACACCCTATTCTAGAATATTACACATAATTATTTTACTAGGTCCAAAAGCCTTATGTGTAGCACCTTCAACACATAGTCACACAATCACATATCTTCACCTGAAACGTAATCCAAAACAAGTTTCAACTACGAGAGTTGGTGAGTTTACATATGTTTGAATAAAAGTTTAATTAAAAACGTTTATACAATTCTTGGTTTGACATGGCAAGATACGACATAATGTGGAGAATTCACTATGTGTATACCAATTGTAAGCATGTAAGTATAAGCCTACAAGTTTAACATGATAGGCATGGAATCAAAAAAAAGTGGGTCACACACAGTTTAAAACCACCCTAAAAGTATCCAAAGCATGCAAGTATGTATAAGCACAAAGGTTTAACGTGATAGGCATAGAATCAAGACTATGTGGGTCACACACAGTTTAAAACCACCCTAAAAGTATCCATAGCATAACAAGTGACCATGCACAAAAGCACAATAATCTACGCATGTAAACACAAGTTGAATTGTATGTAAGTATGCACAGATTACGTCTCACCCCAAAATGTATAAAAATATAAATAGGGGGTATGCAACTCACCTTGCAGCAAAGGTTTTACTTCACGCGCGTTGGTGATATTTGTATTGTTGTTATACACGATGAAATCCTATGTAAACGAGTATGTATCAATTATATATTCGCGCACGCGTATATTTTTTTAAATATATGTGGATTTGTAAATGGAATAGCCTTTGTGAAAAATTATATGTTTTAAAATCATTGTACAAATTAATTTTTGGAAGACTTTGTATTTTTATAAAATTCCAAATTAAATATTTAAACTTCTCAAAAAAATATATATATATTTTTAATAACACTTACATTTTATAAATCCTAAATTACCTATTTTAAATTTCGTGAAAACATTATATTTTAAATAACGCGTATTTTTATTTATTTATAAAAATGTTATTTTATTACTTTTCGAGGGCTTAAATAATTAAATAACTTAGGAAAAATGTCGGTTTTATTATTTTATAAAATCTAACGGGTTTGAATATGTTCAAAAGTTGGGTTAAAAATAAACGGGTCGAGTTAATGGGCTCGAAATAATTTTTGGTGAGTTGAAATATTTAGAAATGATTAAATGGATTTAAAAACAATTAATTTAAATAAGTAATAATAAGTGGGTTTTAAATTAATTATTTTAATATATATATAATAGATAAAATAAGATTAAATAGTCAAATGGGTCGGACCGGGTCGGCCCAGACCCGAATCCGGGTTCAGAAAAGGGAAACGGGTCCAGAGGGCTTAAACTAAGAAAAAGGGGGGGGTGGGCCAGAGGCCACAAGTCTCGAACCCGGGACACTTCATTCACCGCACAAGACACTGACTAGCCGGGCTATAGCCCATCGCTGGTCAGGTATACGTTAATTAAATTATAACTAATTAGAGTATTGTCCACTGATTCTCGGCAACGACCAGGACTCGTGTCCGGGCAACCTTGTTTGGCAGGGAATCAGTGGGCTACGGTCAAGATGACGATTGGAATTGTTATCACTAAGATAAACGAAGGTTAAGGAATGAAATGTGGTGATAATACCTGAACTGAAGGGGTCTGCGAAGTCGAGAACGAAGCCGAGGGTAGCCAGAACTGGAACCAGACCTTGGGGTCGAATTGGAACTCCAATTTAGAGGTGGGGCTTCGGAATGAGGGTACGAGTCTGAGGGTGTTGCCGATTTAGAGAGAGAGGGCGATATGAGAGAGAATCGAGCTCGAGAAGGACCGGGTATGGTCATTTATACCCGAAGGAAATCCGTATGATGGAACCAGAAATTGTCTCCGCAATTGGGTTCGGACAGGTCATACGAAACTAACGAGACCGCTTTTAGTCGTGGAGGTACTGTGTGTCGGTCGAATTTCATGGGTTGACTTCGGAGATAAATGGTGCCGCGGGAATTCTGATGATGAAAAAGTAAATTGGTCGGGGGAACGTGGTCGCGTGAGGACGGCGAGTACAATGGCGCAGGTTTTAGGTGTTGAGGGGTAGAGGGACAGGGCTGTCGGGCTCGCCGGAAAAGTTCTTTACCCGCCGGACCATCGGAGGGGGTGACCGGATAAACGAATGAAGAATTGACAGATTTAGTCCCTGGAGTTTGGTTTGACTCGAATTAGCCCTTAAAATTAATACGGATGGGCCCTTGTAGTTTGAATTGACCAGAAACAGCCCCTTAGTCGATTTCAGTTTTAAATCCTTCTAGTTTGTTTAATTACAATACAACCCCCTGAACTTTTATTTAAATAAATTAATTTTATTTTATTTAAATCAAATTAATTGAAAAATGTTTTTATAAACTTATTTTATTAAAATACATTATTTTATATAAATCAACTCATTTTTTGTCAAATCATTTTATTTGTTTTCAAAGTCATTTATTTTTATAAAATTTTTAAAATGGTTTTAACTTACAAAACATAAATATATATAATAATGATAATATAAATGAATAAATAGAACTTTTTATAAATACATAATAACTACTTATTTAATTCAATCGAAACTAAGTAGTTTCGATAGAAGATAATTTCGACAGCTCTATGATCAATCGAAATTAGTAGTTTCGATTGAACATAGTTTCGACATTTCTATGAGCAATCGAAACTAGTAGTTTCGATTGAACATAGTTTCGACATTTCTATGATCAATCGAAACTAGTAGTTTCGATTGAACATAGTTTCGGCATTTCTATGATCAATCGAAACTAGTAGTTTCGATTGAACATAGTTTCGATACTTTACACTACCAAAAATAGTATCGATCAAATCATAAATTCCAAGTAATTCTGAACCTACAATTTACTCAAATAATTTTAAAATATATTATAACTGAAACTTTGAAATGTCACAATACCCGTGACTAGGTGGAGAGTCAAACAACACAAAGTAAACCAACAAGAGAATCACTTTAAACGTTCTTTCTATTATAAACACTTGAAGGTTATAGAGAGAAGTACTAAGATTACAATTTGCGTATTTGCTACTATGACTGCCTATGTCTGCGTACTTAACTTCTGTCAACCTATCCTATTTATACAAGACCTGATGCCTGCGCACTTAGCAAGTGCGCAGGGAAAAATGCTCTTGCGTACTTAACAAGTACGCAAAGGTTTTCTTGCGTACTTGCTAAGTACGCATGAACTTTCTCCTGCGCCCATACAAATGCGCAAAACACTTAGAGAATTTTGCAACATTCAATATGTAAAAGTATATACAACTCGATAAACTAATACATAAAGACTCTTACATACAAAGACAATTACAAACAAGAAAATACAACCTAAGACTCTATCCATAGTGTTTAAAACAGGAAAGTGCTTCAACAAACTCCCCCTTGACAACAGCTCTGGATAATCTTCAGTCTTTAGTCTTCATTCTTCAGTCTTCACAACACTTGATCTTTAGCTTCCATCTTCTTCTTGTATTCAAGGCAGAACTTAATCACCTTGTCATATTTAGAAGCAAGGAGATTTGTCCATTCATCTGTGTAGACGCAATACTTGTCTGCTAGTGCCTCTAGATCTTTCACAGAAAAGTTGATGAAGCAGACTTCATCAAATATTCTGATCAGTTCCTTTGGCACTATGTTCCCACTGTCTGAACGTACCTTACCCATAATCACAACCTCGCCCGTCTTTGGATCTTCGTACCAGTACCACATGTCACCAAGAATATCCTGAGATAACTTGCTTAGGGGAATCTTAGTTTCACATAGCACTGGCTTGTATACCAATTTCCAGGATGTCTAGCGTGCTTATCCTTGACTCTCTTGGGCACTTGAGGCTTGAACATCTCGAATTTCCCAGATCTTGCTTCCCGCTGCAGAACCACCCACAAACCCATCGTTACTGCGGCTAGGTTCACAAGGTCGTATTTGGGTAAGGAGCTGAACGCTTCACTGGTGCGTTTCAAGTATTGAACCCCGCCAGATCTTTTGATTGCGAACAGCTGCTTATCCTCATCTAACCTTACAACCAAGATCATCCCTGTTGCTCCTTGTTTGTCTATTATAGACGTCTTTTGCCACACAGGAGCTGGACCCTTTGATGAAGTAGAAGGCATATATGTTTCTTTCGGTGCCTCTGTGTCCACAGGTGCAGGGTCAACCGGGGAGGCTTCAGTCGAGGCTTCCACATTACTAGCATGATCGACTGAACCTGTGTCGAGCTGAGCTTTGAAGGATGGAAATTCAAAGATCTCTCCATCTTCTAACTCGTACTCTCCTTCCCCGTCATCATCATCATCCCATTCGTCACCAGAGTCGATCTCTCCTTCTTCTAGATTAATGAGAGCATCGATCTATGCTTCATTGGAATAGTCAGGCTCTAGATATAGGATCTCATCATCAGATAAGTCCTTAAGCATTTCAGCCGCTGACTTTCCTTTCTCCCCACCACCACCAGAGGTATCACCACCCTCTTGATGATTAGACTCCCCCTGAGCCATTGGAATAACAGAGATGGGCACAATTACTAAAGCTTGGTGCTCACCTCCACTAGGACCAGCTTCGGGATCCTTGTCTTTGTCGTCATCCTTAGTCAAGTCGACAGGATGACAAGCCTCATCACCAGTAGTTTTGTCCTTCTCTGTCTCCTTCTCTTTCTCTTTCTCTTTCTCCTTCTCCCCTTGAGCATCAAACTTCTTGGTCAGATCTGCGATTTGTTTGACCATCAGCTCATGCTTTTTCCTTTGAGTATCAAACCTCAGCTCCAAGGACGACCTATGACCCAGAATCATTTCATTTGTCTTGATTAGGAGCTCGTTCTGGGCTATGACGTTCTTCAGTCTTTCATCAGTCCCCGTTCTCTGGCTACGTAGGATTCTAACTTCGTCTTCCAAAGAATTAATATGTGCTTGTTGAGCGTCAGACTCCTCCTTTGATTTCCGAATAGTCTCCAGTAATCCAGCAACTTGGGTTTCGAGAACATCTATCCTTGCATCATTCGGATCAGGATGTCTGGATGATGACGCCTCGGCATTGTTAATAGGGGAGGAGAATATGGTATCGAAGTCAAACCCTTGTGTGAAATCTCCATAATTGAAGGGTTGACTTAAAGGCTCAATGGTGGTGGTTGGGACTGAGGATGTGATGAGGGTTGTAGGAGTTATGGTAGGGGTGATGGTGACTGACTCCGTGAGAATTGGAGTAGTCACCGCCACCTGAGCAGTTATGGTAGGGAGGGTCACTATCACAGGAATCACCTCTGTGATTGAAGTGACGGCCACATCAAGTTGTACCTGTGGCCTCCTCCTCCTACGGTATAGTTGCTGTGAGGGTGGGGTGGAGGCTGAATCAGGACTAGCAGCTGAAACTTGTACTTGTTGCTGAGCCTCCACCTCACTGGGATAGAAAGTTGTTGCCTATCGCCCTTGTTTTTGTGAATGCTTTCTCATCTTTGTATCTGTATAGCAGCGTCAGAGTCAGAGTCTGGCTCGTATTCGCTGCTAGAACACTGTCGCTTTCTCTTGGAGGACGAGTCAGGTAGGGTTACCTTTGCCGTTCTCCTTGGGTGTACCTGCGATGGTGCGTCATCGGAATCAGAAGAATCTGACTCAGTCTCTTCTGAGTCGGATCCCTCAGCACCATCATTTCCTCCTTCTTCGTCTCCATCATTAGACGATCCATCATCATTGTCCACTTCCTCCTGTTGTTGTTGTTGCTGTTGTTCATCGGAGTGTTCACTCAGTTCAGGCTCCGAGTCGTGACTATACCATCTCCAGTCACTTGGTGCCATGTATGCTTCATTGATGAGGTGGCCAAAGAGTTCTGTATGCATAGGGGTAGGTTCTACACTGCCTGGCTTTAATAATTGTGCGAACACTCTTTTGTCCACCTTTTTCACTTGCAGTCTCTCCCCTATAGCAGGTAGGTTTGGCAATGGTCATTAATCAATAGTTGCACAAACCTATGGTATAATAAGAACCTAAACCTCTCTGCGCGTGTTGATCTGGTCATTGATGGCTTTGAATATGTAGCGGGAGAAGTTGTAGCCCTTATTGAGAAATAGGCCCACCATGGCTGCTGCAAGGTCATGACCCATGGTATCTCCATTGGTCTAACACCCACATCTTCTTATATGAAGCATAGTCTCTTGCACTGAAATAACCCATTCTTTGTCTCCAACAGCCGTCCACAAAGTAGTCTGGATTGGCTGTCGGGTCGGTCGAGAGATCTCTGAATTGAAGGACCCTTCTAATAGTATCTTCAGAGAAAGCGATAACATGACCAGCAACGGTAGCCCTTATAACGTTGGGAGTTACCGTGCAGTCATGCTCCGCAGTCTCCCAAAACTGCTCCAGATAGGGTCTTGAAACTATCGGGTCAGCAGAAATAGCGTAGCTGATTCTTGAACGGTTCAAGAAATCAACTATTTCTCTATACTGCAGTGTTGCACCCTTCCATTCTAGTTCAGTGTTAGCTAACAGGTTGAATTCGTTAGTAAACGCCTAGGCCATGATCTGTAAAAACACATAGAAAACAGAATCAGAACAACAAGTATCATTGGAAATGAATAAACATGACTCAGTATAGCAGTTACTATTTGAACTGAAATTTCAGACTTAGGAATTTTTGCCAAGTGTTGGTCCTGCATACTTAGCAAGTACGCAGGAATTACGTCTAGCGTACTTAACAAGTACGCATGAATTGCTTCTTGCGTACTTGCTAAGTGCGCAAGAACTACACTTAGTGAAAATTTCAGAAGTTTGAAAATGTCACTGATGTTCAAAAAACGGGTAGATTAGGTCGCCACTAGGTCGGAATCAATGATTCTAACCTATGGGACCAGTATCAACACCACAAACTTGCTATGCTTGACCAATTTTGACCTAAAACGGTCGACCGAACCACTTTCGGTTCAAATTCAACCACAGGGACAAAATCAAAGACTAAAAAAGGACGATTAAGGGTCGATTATGTTATCTAAACATGTTTTAATGATAAGAGATTACCCAAACAACCCAAAAATTTCCCAAAAATCATGGAATAAACCTAGATTTTTCTATGTCATTAATCGGTCCAAAGTCATGATTTTGTGGATGGAATGAGCCTAGATTCTAACCAAATCGATGTTATGAGATGATGAAACTTGTAATGGGACGAAAAGACGGTTTAGGAACACTTGGATTTTGAGTAAAAGTTTGCAGAGGGAAAAGTTGATTTGAATGTGATGAAAACTCAGAAATTTTCTAAGTCCCCTATTTATACCCAACACTAAAAAGTCGTGCGTACTTGCTAAGTGCGCACGCTTTAACTCTTGCGTACATACAAGTGCGCAAGACTTAACTCTTGCGTATTTACAAGTGCGCAAGACTTAACTCTTGCGTACTTGTTAAGTACGCAGGGCTTACTTCATGCGCACTTACAAGTACACACAAACCCTTAAGTGCGCAAACTTTTTGGCTTTTCTGAATAAAATTGAACAAGATAAAAATATTCAAGCAGGAGGATTCAAATACAATTCAGGAAGGTTAAACACAAATATTTTTGGCTTTTCTGAATAAAATTGAACTATGCATAAACTTAAAATCTTTTTGATCTTTTCTCATAGAAATATACAAGTATTCACACAAACTATTTTTGATCAAAGACACGAGATGAGGATCATATCAGGCTATCTTTTAGCAAAAACGATACAATATAAACATCAAAGAATATGGGACCATGTCATGGATTACTATTTATTCATACGTAATAAGCACATAAACAAGTAATTCAAGTTGACAATATTATAAGATTTGAAACCATAAGCATCTTTGTATCACGTTCTTGTGTATTAATGTATTAATTATAAGATATACAACGTGTACCCCACTGATATGCTACAATAATGTAAATTGCATTATCTCAAGGCATCTAAGATTTTCCCAATGATTTTCTAAATTTTCAGAATGAAGTTACATCTATTAGCACAGGAAAAATCAAGCAGAATCCATAAGGATTATCAGGAATCATAAGATTCAGAATCGAGTGATTCATATGTCTTGGTTTCATTTGATTTTCTTCATTGAATATCAGTATGATGATTCAGGATAATATATATGGTGTTTGAATAAGGTAAGGGGATTCAACTTTTATCTGGATTTGATTTCAATGAATCAGGAGTGATTCAAGGGTAAATACATGCTCAACGGTTGATGTAGAGACATGTCTTGATTCAATCTCTTCTTGCATACTTGTGAGTATGGGCAGTGAGATGAACCGCATTAATTGTGCTAACGACATAACCCGAAACTGATCTCAAAAGAAAATTATTGCCAAAATCTAACATCTTCTATCTGATAATGATCTTTTCTATTCTTTTACGCACACACACTTGCAAACATGGGTTCAAATCACAGTTGTAATTTAGATTTAGTTTCCACACTACTAGTGATTCAAAGACGCATACAGCCTACTGACAATTCAAATTACTTGTAAATAAGCAGATTAAAAACATAATAATTTAAACAATTAAGTAAGCATGACGCAATCATGTCCCATATGAGCAGTCTGTGACGTTTAGATCATTTCTGATGTACTATCATTTTCTCTTTTCTCAAGTTAACTTTGAAATTTTCTCCATTTTCTATTTTGTTTTTGATTTTGTAAAATATTTTGAAAATTAAAAAGAACTATACAGAAAATTTAAAAGAAATAAAGTTTAACTTCCATGAATTGAATTGATTTAGGAAAAATTAATTTTCACTTAGGATTGAACATTCCTATCAATTTGACAAGATGCTCAAAACGGGATAGATCAAATACCTTTGTGAAAAGGTCAGCAAGATTGTCATCCGTATGAACTTTTACAAGTTCAATTAAATCCTTTTTAGCACAATCACAGATGAAATGATGGCGAATTTCTATATGTTTAGTTTTGGAATGTTTCACCAGGTTATTTGTGATGGACATGGTGGCATTGTTGTCAATGAATAATGGAGTTCCAGTGAAGTTTAAGCCGTAGTCTCTCAATTGCTGCTGAATCCACAATATCTGAGAACAACCGCTCGCCTCAGCAATGTATTCTGCTTCACAAGTTGAGACAGAAACCGTTGACTGCTTCTTGCACTGCCAGGAGACCAGTCTGTCTCCTAAGAGTTGACATCCACCAGAAGTTGACTTTCTGTCAAGGTTACAACCTCCATAGTCTGAATCAGTGTAGGCTTTGAAGTCGAATGCCTGCTGCTTAGAGTACCAAAGACCCAATCGAGGTTTCCCTTTCAGGTATCTGAAAATTCTCTTCACGGCTATCATATGTGACTCCTTCGGTTGAGATTGAAACCTTGAGCACAAGCACACAACAAACATTATATCAGGTCTTGAAGCTGTGAGATACATAAGTGATCCGATCATCCCACGGTACAATCTGCTATCTACATCCTTTCCATCTTTGTCAGGATGCAGACCATGATTGACTGGGATAGGTGTGCCATAAGTACTGCTATCATTCATCCTGTATTTTGACAAGATGTCCTGCACATACTTTGTTTGATGTAGATAAATGCCATCCTCTCTTTGACTGACTTACAGACCCAGGAAGAACGACAATTCACCCATATTACTCATTTCAAACTTGGACTTCATCACCTGCTTGAATTCCCTACACATCCCTTCATTGGTAGATCAAAAAATAATGTCATCGACGTATACTTGTACAAGAAAAATGTCACCTCCTGCTTTCCTAATGAAGAGAGTTGAGTCAATCTGTCCACGGTCGAAACCATTAGACAGTAAATGCTTAGATAATGTCTCATACCACGCCCGCGGTGCTTGATGAAGACCATAAAGTGCTTTGTCGAGCTTATACACTTTATTGATATTATGCGGATCTTCAAAGCCGGGAGGTTGAGTGACATAGACCTCTTCATGAACTTTACCATAAACGAAAGCACTCTTCACATCAAGTTGATAGACCTTGAAGCCGACATATGTGGCATAAGCCAAGAACAGTCGAATGGCCTCAATTATAGCAACTGGGGTATATACTTCCATGTAATCCAAGCCCTCTTGTTGATAAAAACCCTAAACAACCAATCTTGCTTTGTTCTTCACAACAACATGACGATCATCCGTCTTGCATTTGAACACCCATCTGGTTCCAATTGGCTAAAATCCTTTTGGAAAGTCAACCAAATCCCACACGTGTAACTTTTGGAATTGAGACAATTCATCTTGCATCGCCTCAATCTAGCAGTTGTCAGTGAGAGCCTCCTTCACATTCTTCGGCTCTAACTGGGACACGAATGCAGCATGCAGACATGTTTCTATGACACCAGTGTCAAGTATCTCTGTGTAAGACTGGTGTTCTTAGTGATGGTTCGATGACGAGTCTGAACACCGGCATAAGGATCACCAATAATGTTGTCGATTGGATGATTCCTATACACTCTCGTCTCCGGTACAGTCGTTTCCTGAATTTCTGAATCGAGATTCGTGCTTAACTCCCCCATTTCCTGTGTTCCAGAGGAAGAAGATTCAATGTTAATTGGATCAGCTGGAGCTTCATTTCCTACAGTTGTGTTAGGATTGGCTTGAGCGTCATCTCCAACAACATGAACATCTTCACTGTTATCACTGTCATGAGTTCCAAATGCAGATGCAGCATTGCAATCAGGAGATATAATCGGTACAGTAGCACGAGTAGAGAAACTGGAGTCATTGTCGCCACCCAATAATTCATAAACATTTGCGGCATCAACTGCAGATAGATCAGGAAGATTGAATGACTTGAATAGCGCATCATAATCAAAACCCCAAGCTGGACCTGTTGGTTCGGGTGGAATGCTGTGTTTACTACAATCCACTTCGAGCCATTCCTCGACAGTACGAGTTCCTATGTTGTACACTCTCTTGCAAGGCGAGTTGGCAACGTATCCTAAGAAGATGCCTTCCACCGCTTTTTCATGAAACTTAGACTGGCGATCTTTGTACTGTAGCAACAAGGAACAGGGACTACTAAAAGGAACTAGGTAATCAAGATTGGGAAGTCGATTGTTGATCAACTCGTAACAGGTCTTGTTGTGCCTCTTCACAACCAGAACTCTGTTTAATACGTGAGAAGTTGTATAAACTGCTTCTGCCCAGAAAGTGACAGGAAGCTTTGCATCCAACAGCATAGTCCTAGCAGTCTCAATCAGTGTTCTGTTCTTCCGTTCTGCAACCCCATTCTGCTGCGGTGTGTACGGGGCACTGAATTCGTGACGGATCCCCTTATTGAGACAGAAAAGTTCCATCAAATTATTCTTGAACTCAGTTCCGTTGTCACTCCTTATTCTTCTAACTTTCAGTTTGCAAAGAGATTCCAAGCTCAGGATCAAGTATTGAAGAATATCAGTAGTCTCGTGTTTAGTATCTAAAAATTGCACCCAAGAAAAACGTGAGAAATCATCAGTTACAAGCAGACAGAGCGACTTACCTCCAATACTCCTGATACTTATGGGGCCAAACAGATCCATGTGTAATAGCTCCAAAGGGGTATCAATGGAGTTTTGGAGCTTGGGCTTGTGAGACTTCCGTTGCTGTTTGCCCTTTTTACACGGCATACAGTCATCTACAACGCTAAATCTCCGCTTAAGAACCCTGGTTACCAAACCGTTTTAGACAAGATGGTTCATTTTACGATACGAAATATGTCCGAGTTTCCTATGCCACAAGATAGAGTCAAGCTCTATCGCTTTGGTAAGCAAACAAGTAGCAACTGATGAGGTGGTTGTTGCCACGCTTATATCGATCTGATAGGTGTCGTTTGTTCTTGGCTCTCTCATCATAATCCAGTCTTCGGGAACTTCAAAACCAGGTTGGAGAATCAGGCATTCTGACTTGTCAAACATCACCGAGTACTCCTTGTCACACATTTGGGAGACACTCAACAGGTTATACTTCTGTTGCTCGCAAAAGTTGACATTGTCAAAGCTGACACAACCGTTCAAAATCACGCCTTGACACGTGATACTGCCGCATTTTTCTCCAGCAAAGGCCACATAGCCGCCTCTGAATGGTTTCACGTCTTGAAGCAAGGCCATGTTTCCTGTCATGTGCCGGGAGCATCCACTATCTACATACCAGCGGTAAGAGATAGTACCCTTCGGACGTCTCTGCACGGGTCACAAAAGAATTAGTTAGATTTGGAGACCCAAGCCATTGTGGTCTTGGGTCGTCCATCATTTTCAAAATAAACTACCTCTTTTAACTCACAGTCGTGATGACTGTTCAAAATTGATGAATCTTTAAAAGAATTAGAACTAGGAGATTGAGAATTTTTGGATTTGGCAGTCCAGGATCTCTTATGTTTCTTAACCGGAACAGGAGACTTTGATTCAACTACAGAAGGTGAACTTGTGGAAGCTTCACCTAATTGAACTGAAGTAAGTTGTTCTAGCTTTCTCAAACTCTTATTCCTTCTTCTTCTCTGTGGTTTAGAGAGTCTCGCCACAGGTTTCTCACCAGTACGTGTACTACCAGAGGTAGATACACAAGGTACAGCAGGTTGCGTTACCTTTCTTGAAACAGATGGTTTAGCTTCAGATTTGATCTTAGGCTTTACCATCGGTTTGACCGGTGGTTTCACCACATTTTGCTTTAGACGTTTGGGAGGTTTCACTGATGGCGACTTCGGGATGACAGCCGGTTGTGAAACAACATGCCGTTTCCCTTGGTTCTTTGAAGGACAGTTCACAAGAATGTGACCAACCAAGCCGCAGTGAAAACAATTCCTCTTGTCTATATAAGTTCTCTTGTAAGGCTCATTAGATCTGGTCTTAGATAACTCAGCATTATGAGAAGGAGAAGTTGGTTTATGAACAGGAGTCTGAACCTTTACAGTTTGGTTTTTGGGAGTATAGTATTTTTGCAAATTTTCTTTGTAACCAAGCCTATAGTGAGCTGAAAAAGACTCTTTCTTTACTTGATTAAGACTTTTATACCCTCCGTAAAGCATTACCTTTAATTTATCATTAGATTCAATGATATCGGGTTCAGTTAAAATGCAATTATCACTATTAGTGATAATGTTTTTCTTTACTTTCTGTTCAGTTAACAACTCCTCAGATACTACACTTTCAGGGCAAGTGTTAACCGACCCATCTTCAGAAGTAGTAACGAACTCCTCACTAGATGTGGAGCTAGCCTTATTTGAGGATTCATCCTTTTTAGGGGAATCATCCTTATCAGAGGACTCATCTAGACAAGTGAGATCAATGTCTATTAAGCTATTGACAAACTTCCCGCTTACTGGTGGAGGAATGGCATTAGTACCCAACCCTAACCCATTCATTTTTCTCACTACAGATTCATAGTGTTCCACCACAAACGAGATTTTTTCAACTTCTCATTAGAACATTTTAACTGCAAGATCTCATTTTGCAGTTTGTTGATTTCATTATTCCGTTTTTCCAGCCCCCCTGTATGCAACATCTAAGTGAAGCTGTTGATCGCTTATTTTTAGAGAATATTCAAATTTTTCCTTTTTCAACGTTTTAATTGAGTCTTTAAAACGTTTTTCGTTTTCTTTATAGTTTAGAGCTGCCATACTTAGGGTTTCAATTTTGTCTTGGAGCCTAGAATTTTCAAGTTTTAGCCATAGATATTTAGAACATGAAATAACAGAAAAAGGATTAGAGTCTACCTCAGACGATGAACTTGTTGCTTCTCCAATGGCCATGAGAGCAACAGCAGTAGTCGATTCCTCTCTATCAGCTACAGAAGCTTCCTTTTCTTCAGCTTCCTTCATCTCCTCTGTAGCAGCAGTAATAGACTCTTCTAGGTTAGCCATAGCAGCTTCCCTTTTCTCAGCTTCCATCATCTCCATGATCTCAGCCATGAGACCAACCTGAGTTTGAGCAATGATGGCGTCCTCCAGATGAACACCCCAATCAAAGCTTTCATCTTATTGAGCTACCAGTGCATTGGACGTTCCACCTTGGCTTTAATTGTGGTGGTTTGGGTTGTTGTGGCCATGGCTGTTTCCTTGGCTAGGTATGGTAAAACCAGAGGCCGGTGCTCTGTCTTTCTAACACTCACGAGCAAAGTGTCCAAAATTTAGACACTTATAGCATTTGGCCTTAGATTTGTCAAACCCGACCTTGGCATTAGTATGGCCGCCAATAAACTTTCTTCCTGTTCTGTTCAGGAAATATTTGGCTCTCCTCAATAGCATGGCCATATTCCATTGAATATCCATGTCCTCCATGTCATCAGGATCCAATTGATTAAAATCTTCTTCAATCGTCTCGGGATCTGTAAGCTTGCCACCTATGAAATTCTCATACGCAAGCATACAAGATGAGAATAGTGCTACATGATCTTCAGCTATTCTGGCTATAGCTGATTGGTTAGCTGAAGACGCAGTAGGAGGATTTCTTGAGGTATGTTGATGATGAGCCCCCAACCCTGATCCAGATGCATAGCATGCGTGAACACCACAACCATTTGAGTGGTCTTCTTCAATTCAGTTTCCAATGAAAATGGCAATTCTAGAGCCCGATGACTTGGATGTAGAAGTCGTCCCATGATACATAGAAGGGTCTTGTATCTGAGGTCTTTCTGAGCTCTCCTTTCTTTTTAGGTTCATGTCATGAGCTTGAACCTTTCCTATTGCCTCCTCTACTGTCAACTCATAGAATTTTGGATTTTCCCTCATCAGGGTTGTGTAAATCTCAAATTTGGGTGGCAAAGCATCCAAAAACTTTTCCAACATCTCTTCATCTGGATACCTGAGTTCAAAAGCCTTCAACTCAGTCTGTAGATGATAGAATCTAGAGATGAGGTCATCTAAAGATTTGTTCTCTAAAAATCTGAAGCATTCATACTGCTTCCGGAGTAGATCCCTCTTACTCTTCTTGATATCACTATTTCGTTCGAATCTTTTTCTGTAAAGCTTTCCAAAGATCCTTAGAATTGTCATAACCTCGGAAACTGTGGAACAATTCCCGAGTTAATGCCATAGTGATTGAACCAAGTGCCTTATTTTCTCGATCATAAGCTTTCTTTTCTTCGTCAGAAATTTTATAGATAGGTTTGGGCATGGCTTCATCGAAATAGATGTGTGTGGGATGCTTATATCCCTCAAGGATTGGTATCCATAGCAATGAGTCGGTATAAGAAATGTAGTTCTCAAAACATGATTTCCAATTAGAATAATCGTTTACGTTCAGCAACTTTGGCGGTTTCTGTGGTGTACCGATCTCATTATCATAGTTTAACAGGTTTCCAAGATTCTGAAGATTCGACATATTGAACACTTAGTTAAATTTCAGAAAAATCAGACACAGTTGCGCACTTGATTTTGGCCTTGCGCACTTGAGAAATGGTCTTGCATATTTAGATTTGCTCTTGCGTACTTGATAAGTACGCAGGAGTAAATGATAAGTACACAGGATATAACTTAAGTTCGCACAAGATCAGTCTTGCACACTTGTAAGTACGCAGGAGATTAGTCTTGCGTATTTAGTAAGTACGCACAGAACAGTACTTTTATCCACAAATGGTAAGTACGCACAACACCTTTTCAGCAACTCTCACCAAACTATTCCGGTCACTGGAAAATCACCGGAGATGGTAAAAATTGGTCTAATAAACAATGCAAATGAGCCAAAGGGTCACAAACTTATTTCTAACCATCCTTTGATGCTCAAAACACTCAAATACACAACAAAAATCAGTTTTTGAGTGATTTTTGCTTCTAACATAGTGCTCAACAGCTACCCCTATTTTATCACAAAAATGAACAAAAATACCTCTTTTTGCTTGTAAAAACTTGGTAGAAACTCTCCAAACTCACTCACAGCACTCGAAATCAGGAGCAATGCTCTGATACCGCTTGTAGGTCCCTCGGGTGTGGCGGATCGTCACATGCAAGTGGGTCTACTAGTCGGACCGGGTGCGGAATACCCGTGACTAGGTGGAGAGTCAAACAACATAAAGTAAACCAACAAGAGAATCACTTTAAACGTTCTTTCTATTATAAACACTTGAAGGTTACAAAGAGAAGTACTGAGATTACAATTTGCGTATTTGCTACTATGACTGCCTATGTCTGCGTACTTAACTTCTGTCAACCTATCCAATTTATACAAGACCTGATGCCTGCGCACTTAGCAAGTGCGCATGGCAAAATGCTCTTGCGTACTTAACAAGTACGCAAAGGTATTCTTGCGTACTTGCTAAGTACGCAGGAACTTTCTCCTGTGCACATACAAGTGTGCAAAACACTTAGAGAATTTTGCAGCATTCAATATGTAAAAGTAAATACAACTCGATAAACTAATACATAAAGACTCTTACATACAAAGACAATTACAAACAAGAAAATACAACCTAAGACTCTATCCAGAGTGTTTGTCACAGGAAAGTGCTTCAACATTTTACGCATGTAATTGCCCTTACACCTGGTTCCTCTCTGCCCCTATTTAACAATACTTTGAAGTGTCCTATTAACACAACTTAACCTGTAAGGCCCCTTTCCCGGGTAACCTCACTTGTTGGATTTACTCATAAACATAGTCATAAATACTGAACTTAAATTAAAACATTCATCATTCAATTACATAATCTTAACAGCGGAAATCTTTACAAATAAAACATAACATATTCTTAACAAACAAAAGTGGGATGTCAGTCTTGTGCCGGGTAACCTTCACGCCATCGCACGACCCTTTCTTCCCTTACCTGAAATATATACTAAAAGTCAGCTAACGCTGGTGAGTTCTAGTTTAAAGACATTCATAATTAATACTTATCTTTTCATGAATATAACGTGTATATGTATATTCGTACCTTTAAATATTTCTTACTTTATTTTATCACATAACATTCATTGAGGGTATATACATAAGTACATACATACTTTCTTTGAGAGAACACTTATTGGCCATAATCTTAAGGGAGATCAACCCATCATACTTGTCGCGAATGTCACGAAGACATCGCAGTCAGAACTACCGTCGTAGCCCATTTTATTACCGTCCGGCTATAGAAAACCATCCGTCATATCATTAAATCCGTCCGGCAACCTTGTCCGTCCGCTCTTTACCGTCCTACTGTCGTAGTCCGTCATTTTTGTCCGTCTGCCCTAGGGCATTCGTTTCCCACGTGACCATTATGTATGCAACCGTTCTACATTAGTTAAGGCAATTGCTTCGACCGTCCATTTATACCTTTTCATACGTCCTAGATTGCGAAGGAACGTTTTTGTCCCGGTTGAAAAATAATCACGTGGTCGTCCGTCTACCGAAGTAGCCGTTGTCATAGAGGGGTTTATAACGTTTACATTCATTCATAACATGCAATATATATGTAATATAAAGCAAGATTTCATTCTTTTACGTTATGTCCTTCTTTCATTCATTCTTTATAGTCATACGCTTCATTCTTTATTCATAATTCATTTTCTTATATAAGTATTTATATATATATATATATATATATATATATATATATATATACACGTATGATCACATTGACATTTATAACATTTATTCATTTAGTGTATACACTTCTGCCCCAAAACATTTATAAATCATTTGCATATAACATAGAAGGGGGCACATAGAACTCACCTGATGAGCTACTCTAGGTTGTCCTAAACAAAGGTCCAACAGCGTCACTTCCGATCTGGATTAGGTAGTTAAATACATATTAGACCCAACCCCGACTCGAATGGTTTAATCATTCTAAACTTACTGACTTTACTTAACCAACCTGCTGTCTGCTGCCGGCGCACTTAGTAAGTGCGCAGGGACTTGCTCATGCGCACTTGGCAAGTGCGCAGGAGTCTTCCTCCTACGTACTTGGTAAGTACGCAGGGACTTCCTCCTGCGTACTTGGTAAGTACGCAGGAATTCCTTCCTGCGCACTTGGTAAGTACGCAGTACCTGGTTCATGGACCAAAATTTTGGAATTCTTGCATGTTAATCCGATCATGGTAATCTTACAATTTTCTTTGATCAAAATGTGCGGTTTCCATTCTAGATGCTATTTCTAAGCTTATTATCAAGTTTCATCCGTAAAAACATCATCTATTTAGCTAAAACTCGAGAAACCCCAAAGTGAACAAAAACTCAGATTATGGTCGAATCATTACCTGGATTGAAGTTCTAATTCGGAGGTTTTGCTCACGAGCTCAGCTGTAACGTGCTCCTCTAATCTCGTGATGATCCGTCGACTTTCTCTCTCTAGACCCGAGCTCCCTTTCTCTCTCTAAGATGGTGAAAATGAAGGTGAAATGAGCTAGTGGGCTGCCTTGCCCCTTTTATACATGGGCTTCCCTCGGCCCGTTGGAGCCGAGCCCAAGCCCATCCGTTCTTATTTCGTTTTATGACGTTTAAATCTCTATCGTATTATTATTTACTTATTTACTCTTTTCGGTATGTTACATAACCACTGGTTAAGTGGTTGGCGCGCATGTGTCTCCAAGAACCCATCCGGGTTAGATCCCAGGCGGCCCTATTTCTTTTTAAATCTATATCTAAGCAATAAAGTCTCTTATAAAAATTATTTTTATAAACTATGGTCTACTCATATCAGTTTTACAATTTTAGATTGTAAAAATTTCCAAGAAAACCATTTTTATTTATTATTATTAGGACATGAACCTAATTAAAACTCAATTTACTTAACATAGTTATTTTAAACCAATTATTTATTTAAAATCCTCAGCTTATGAATCATAATTAAAATATAATTTTGATTACTTTATAAACCCATTTATCTAGTAAAAACAAATAACATATTATTTAAAAATTAGACTCTAGGTATTTAATATAATTTTAAAATCCTCAACTCATTTTTGTAAAACATTTAAAAATATATTTCATCCATTTAATTAATAATTAATTATGACTTAATTAATTATTTTGAAATAGAACATATTATTTAAAAATTAGACTCTAGGTATTTATGTCGTCGAACTACTTATCTACTTAGAATAATTATTTGGTTCAATTAATAAATCATTATTTTCTTTTGAAAACACTTTTTTTATAATTAAATTAAATAAATAAAAGGTTTTTTATTTATTTGTCCAATTATTCATTTAATTCAAAACTTATTATTTTTTATTTATTTTTACCCGTTTATTTATTGTCAAGGACAAACTTATATCCTTTTAATTTCCTATTATAAACAAAAGTACATAAATTGGTTATTCGTATTTACACATATTCAGTTCTTTACAAAAACACAAACGAAACCATATAATCTTACACACATACTTTTTACAAGTGATTTCATAAACAACATTGCAACTCAAACAAGTATACACTTACTTAACCAACTCCACACCCAATTCCTTTGTGCATTAGGATTCCGCTTTTAGGCATTTGAACATCCCATTGATACATTTACATAATCCAATCTTAGGTTAACCTTGTGGTTAGCTAATCACTTGTGCAACACCTTGGTCGTGTGATCTACAAACTACTATTACAGGTGAGTTTACATAGCCCCTTTTTTTATTTTGACATACTTTGGGGTGGAACATGATTTATTGAAAACTATTTTCAATTACATTATACAATTCTACATTCATGAACATGTGTGCAATTTGTGCTTTGAGCTTGAACACTATGAGTTTAAACCTACATTTTACATTACATACATACACGTGCAATCATTAACTCTGTACAAGCCGACGGTTAACAATGATAGATCTATTGTATCTAACAAACCCACCCAGGTAGGGTGATTGTTTCCGACATTACATTAGGATAACATGCGTGTTATGCCCTTCAGTCACAAGGTTTGATTGTACACCCAGTTTGACTATAGTGGTTCTGCATAATTGCCTTATTTGCCATGTTTCATAAGAATTATACATATAAAATTTGGAAATTATTTGTGGTGTCAAAACCTATGTATGCTCACCAACTATTTTAGTTTACCTTGTTTTCATCATGTTTCAGGTACAAATGTTTAAAGGGCTTGTTCAAGTTGCTACACTTAGGAATGGAGACGTAGTTAATTAAACATTTGATCTTGTTGACGTATTTTGTTTGATTTTGATTGTTGATTGTGTTTTGTTGAACAATGTATGGAATTTAAATTAATTTTAAATATGAACTTTTAGTTTGATCATGAGCTATGAATAGTCTACATGTCCCGCCCCGCCGTATTCCTCCATCCGTTGGGGTGTGACAGATTGGTATCAGAGCCATGGTTATAGGGAATTAGGTTATTAGAAACCCATGACCTAGACTATAACCTTAGGACACCCATGTTATGCCATGCCACATGCCATATGCTACATGTTATGTGTTACTTGTTTGCTACTTTATGTGTTAATTTACTTGATGCTAACTAATAATACTAATACCTCTACCCTTAACCTCTTATTCTCCTTACCTCCTTGGCTCCTTCTAAGTCATCACCATCTTCGTATGTGGGACGTTATACTCATAGACACAAGCCTATTAAAATTCTTAAACCCCGTCAAGGTTTTAAACTTTGTAATTATTAGAGAACACGTGCAATCTGGAAGAGTGACACCTGTATTCTGGGTTTCTGTCTAGGAAAGCAATACATATAAATCCAAATCAACCGAATGATCTGTATGCTTTCCTGGGAATTCCTCGGATGAGTGTTTACTTATAAGCTAAAGCATGTCTTCTTGAAAGTTATATGAGTTTAAGGAACCTTTATATATCATAGAATTCAAATGGTTATGATACAAAGTGAGTGCAATCTAAATATGTTTACCTTTGCATGTTACACAATGTGACATATGCTTGTTTATTTCTAGTATATCCAAGAAATCCTCATGAAATTCTCATCCTTTTCCTTGTGTTGTTTCTTCTATAGCATGCCTCCCCGTCGTGCCAATGATACCAACAACAACGACCTTGCTACCATGTTGGAACCTAGTAGTCCATAGAAATCAAATTTTAGGCTTAAATGTACAAGTCTAGAGTTTTCGGTGGAAATTTATTTCGGTCAAAAAAGTTTTTGGTCGAAAATTTTTTCGATCAGAAGATTTCGGTCGAAATCATTATCCTATATTTAGTTTGTTGTTTTGAACTTGAATAAAGAGAGATTATTCCATTGTATGTTTTGCAATCAGATTGGATATCTCATAAATCTTGCATTATCTCTAGTTTTAGTCATTGTAATTACAAGTTTTATCAATGAAATCATGGTGTTTGATGTTACATCTCGTTCATGTGGCGGTTTTCATTCTTCTTTGTGCTTGATTCGATTTGCTCGGGTATTGTTGATCTTGGATTGATTCCGCCTTACTAGGAATGTTACAGAGTGTTAGATACTTGATTATCACCAAATCAGAGGGATTCACAAGTGGTATGAGAGTTGTTGGTTATAGCTCGTGATATTCAAGTGGTTGTTTAACAAATTTTATCGAATCAGAGTGTTATTCCATGACATTTTTTAGTTTTCAGTGTCAAAATTGATGGAGATGAAGTTTGCAAGTGATTTGGAGGTCTGATTTTGCATCCGGATTGTTTCAGGATGATTTTTGGTGTACTTGGGAAGAAGCGATCGAAAAGCCTTGTTGAAGGAGCCGAAATCTATTTTCGATTGAAAAGTCTTTTTGGTCAGTAGTTTTTTCGACCGAAAAGTGTGTCCAAAATATCAGAAGCATCTGAAATCTCTAGTGCCCAAAATCTTGACTTTTCAACCAAAAAGTCTTGACCGAAATAGTTTCTGATCGGAAAAGTTTTTGATCGAAAAGTTTTTACTTGGAAGAATTTCAAAATTTTTACCTGTGTTTACTTGTGTTCGTGCAATGGCGGGAAAGGTGTACGATACTGAGCGTGTTGTGGGAAAGTCGCCACCTATGCTAAAATCCATTTCAGATTTTTCTAACAGGAAAATCATGATGAAAGTTACTTTAAGTTACTGAGCATACTTTGTGGGAGTCCATAGTAAAAGGTCCTCATGTGCCAAAGAGTACAAATGCTGATGGTTTAGTTTCAATTGCTGATCCAGACTTGTATTCAGAGGAGGATAAGAAGCTGATTGAAAGAGACAACAGGGTGTTGGGATCAATCATTCTAGCTCTTCCGACTAAACTTTATCTGAATTTTGAGCAGCACGAGACAGCTCAAGGATTGTGGAATGCTTTGTGTCTAAGATTTGAGGGAAATGCAGCATTGCAAGAGAGTCACACTGATTTGTTATTGAAGTAGTATAATATGTTTAACTACAATAAAAATGAAACCCTGAGTGAGCAAGTCACAAGATTTACTACAATGATCAATAGGTTGAGAAAGATGGGTGTTAAGTTTGAGGAGTATGAATTGTGTAAGAAGCTACTTGATTCTTTACCAGATACTTGTACCATAACGTGCATGCTGATAAAAACACTACTCCAGATTTGTAAAGCAAAACTCTTGATGATATAATTTGCCTGTTAGAGTCTTATGAACTTGATGCAAAGAAGATGAAGCTGAATAATCCAGACAAACCTAATAGCACAAGTTTAGCTAATGCAGCATTGTTTTCAGGAAATGGTGAAGGTAGAAGTGGATCAAAATCTGATAAGGGTAAGAGTTGTTGTATTTCAGAACATTCTGCCGGAGAGAAAGGGAAAGCAACTGGTCAAATTCCTAAGGATCAAATTGCATTGTTTGGAGCTTTCATGAGTAGTTATGATGCTTTAGTGGCTTGAAAGCTACAACTGGCTATTCATGATGTTGAGGATCTTGTGCAAATAAATCCTGATGATTTAGAGTATATGGATTTGCAATGGCAAATGGCTATGATCGCTGTAAGAGCCAAAAAGTATCTTCAGAAAGCTGGAAAAGACAAGTTATAGTTTGGGAAGAAAGTTGGATTTGATAAGGCAAAGCTTAGATGTTATAACTGCCAACAACTTGGACATTTTGCTCGTGAGTGTCCAAAAGATAAAAAGAAGAAAACTGATGGCAGTGGAGTAAAATTAATTGAAATGATTGAGGAGGATGAAAAATTCAAGAAAGCTCCAACTGCTTTAATGTCAAAACAATTAAGCAACTACGAATGGGAAACAAAAATTGAAGATGCTGAAGGTGAATTTGATGAGGCTCTGATGGCCGTGATTGAAGTTTCTAAAAGGGCAGCTGAAAGTGAAAGTGAATGTGCCTTAAAAACTGACAACAAAGGAAAAGGCAAAGTTGCAGCTGATGATGCTGAGACTTCTTCTAATACTGAGGTAGCTTCTGAGGATGAGTATTCTATTTGTTCTCCTGATTGTGTTGATAAAATGCAAAATTATCATGCAGCAAATACATTCTTGATTGCTGAAAATGATAAACTTAAAAGGGTGGATAAGGAATTAAAACAAAATGAGGTCACCTACACCAGAAAAATCAAAGTTTTACTAAAAGATAATGTCACATTTAAAAATATCTTGATAAAAAGGATGTTTTAATCAAAGATCTTTCTGATAAACTGATTGCCTCTGAAACTGATTTAATCAAAGAACGGGTAATCATTGCAAAGTAGAAAATACAAAGAAATGTTTTAGATGAATGTGTGAATAAACAAAGAAAAGTGTACATCAAAGATGGTTTAGGTTATAACAAAGTACCTCATCCTGATAATTTTGTGCAATTTCATGAACCGCATAAATCAAATGATTTGATAAGTGCGAGTGATTCTAATTTTCATGATATGTATGTAAGTGCAGATGTGAAAACAGGTTGTGGTGAGGATGCGGTTGACATTGATGGTGTTAAGAGTTTTTCAGCTTTCAATAAACAGTGTACTAGAGAATTCATAAGGGATTGGAAGAAGTACTTAGATTTTAAGTGTGATCTTAAAAAATATGTAAATGCTTGTGACAAGCATGATTTAGAAAATTGTACGGAATTTGATATTTCTAATGTTTCTACATGTTCAACTAATTCTATGTATTATGCTTCTGATTGTGTGTCTGAGGTTTCTTCCACGTCTACTTTCTTTGATAAAGTGGTGCACACAGCTAGAGAGTATATTCCAATTCATAAAGATTCATTTGTAGCAAAGGATGTCGTGTTAGATAAATTTGGGAATCCATTTATTCAAGAATATGACCTCGCTCACGAAAATCCTAATAAAGATGATTTCATAGCTCATGAGAATCATATACTTATAAGTGATCAAGAGAATAAAAGGTTTGCCCAAGTTAAAATCAGTGCACCGATAAAGATTCAAAGTGAGATAAAAGTGTCAAATAAAGTGAGTGTCAAAGGCAAATCAGCCGATGTCAAAGACAAGTTCATTGATGTCAAAGATAAGCCTGCTTAAAGCAAAGGGAAGTTATTAAAGAATGTGTGTCCATCAAAGAGTGATAAAGGACAGTGCGTGTTTGAATTAGGCGAGTGTTCTAATTCGCAGTCAAAGTCAAAGAATAAAAGTTACAACTGGTTTACCTATGGTCAAGGTGGACATTTCGCTAGAAATTGCAAACACAAGTCAAGTGAGTCAAAGTTCAAAGGGTACAAAGAAAGATCAAAAAGTCATGTCAACAAGAAGGCGTCTGAAAACGACAAAGTGTCAGAGTTCGGAGTGATTCGTTGTTACAGTCATGATTACATGCTTTCTAGGGATCATAGTGAATTTTATTCAAATTCATGTTGGGATTATATGTTGCCAAAGTTTGTGGACAAAAGGGTCCCAAACAGTTCGAGATATGTGAAGAAAACTAACCAACCGAGTTATTTTGCTAAAGAAAAATTTACTCAGAAATATGGGAAAATTGCTGGTAGTTTTTGGAAAGTTAAAAATGAACATACTTCACATATCGTTGGAACAAAGAATGTTGTGAATTTGAAGGAACAAGTCGTGGTGACTAAGACTGTAAAAAGTCAAAGTCAGACCGGGTCAAAGATGATGTAGCTAATTGTTTCTCATTAAAATGTCTTAAAATATGCAGAGTCAAACCAGGAGGACTATTAATAATTCTTGGCATGTTGATAGCGGTTGTTCAAGGCATATGACGGGACAAAGAGAGATTCTGAATGATTTCGATCCTTTTGATGGTGGTTTCGTTGCTTTTGTTGAAGACAAAAAGGGTGGGAAGATTACTCATCAGGGAACAGTTTCAAATTATCTATTCACTCTTGAGAAAGTCAACTATGTGTCACAATTGGAATTTAATCTGCTTAGTGTGTCACAAGTGTGCGATAAGGATATACCGGTTCATTTTACAGCAAAGGAGTGCTTTTTCTTAAAGCAAGGATTGGTTATTCTAGAAGATATGATTTTGATGAGTGCTCCAAGAAAATTCAACACTTATGTGGTTAATATGAATGATCATTCAACACTAGTGAGTGTATCTTGTTTGTTGTCAAAGGCCACTGGCTCGGAGTCTTATTTGTGGCATAGAAGATTGGGGCATGTAAATTTGAAAAACATGAACAATCTGGTTCATAAGGATCTGGTGCGAGGATTGCCAAGAAAAGAATTCATTATTCAAGAGAGTTGCATGTGTTGTGCAAAAGGAAAGCAGTACAAGAAATCCCATCCGAAGAAGATCCTGACTACATTTACTCGACCTTTATTTCTTATTCATATGGATGTAGGTCCCGATTCGATGCGTGACGGATCTCTAGACTCGCGGTATGACATGGTGATAACGTGCTGAATCCATGATCAACGTGCAATGTGTAACTCAATCAACAACACGGTGTAAATAAATGCTTTGTATTACTATAATCCTTGATTACAACAGTTCTCTCCAAAACACACACTTACACCTTTTTCTTCTCTAGTGTTCTCTAGTGTTCTCTGGAATATGAACTTGTAACTCCTATTTATACAACACACAGCACCTTAGGCGAACTTAACAAGTTCGCTCCTAAAGATGCTTAGGCGAACTTGTTAAGTTCGCCTCTCAATGAACTTGAACAATATTACATAGGCGAACTTAACAAGTTCGCTCCTAAAGATGCTTAGGCGAACTTGTTAAGTTCGCCTCTCTATGAACTTACACAGAATTTTATCAAAAGTTACAAAACATGTCCTAACAATGCACTTATTTTGTCCTGTTCGAGTCAAGAGTATTGCGAAAAAATCTTACTGTCTTGTTATCACAGATGACTTTTCTAGATTTTCTTGGGTGTTTTTTCTTTGCAACAAAGGATGAGACAACTGACACAATAATTGAATTTGTCAAACGTATTGAAAACATCTGTGAGAGTAAAGTGTCAATTATTCGCAGTAATAATGGAACCGAGTTTAAAAATAAACTAATAAATTCATTTTGCACAGAAAAGGGCATAACTCTTCAATTTAGTGTAGCCAGGACACCGCAACAAAATGGAGTGGCTGAAAGAAAGAACATAACTTTAATTGAAGCAGCTCGTACAATGCTCATGGATTCAAAGTTACCCATTATTTTATGGGCAGAGGAAGGAAACACGTCGTGTTATGTGTTGAACGGATTTCTAATGGTAAAGCAGCATACGAAGACTTCATATGAGTTATTTTTCAAAAGGAAGCCATATATCAAGTTTTTCGGAGCTTTTGGATGCACATGTACACTTCTGAACACTCAGGACTCATTGCCAAAGTTTGCTGCAGTGGGTGATGAATGTTATTTCTTGGGATATTTTTCATATCAGAAAACGTTCAGAGTTTATAACAAGAGAACAAAGATTGTTCAAGAATCATATTACGTGGAATGGCAAGAATCGAATGTTCCTCCGGTTCAAAGTGTGCCAGAATGGTTCTTTGATACCGATGTAATTTTCAAGTCTTTTGATCAACAATATTTATGTGATTCGGCTGGTGACAGTTCTTCAAATTCAAGTGATGTAGAACCAAAGACTGATTGCTACCAAATTATTCTAAGTACAAATGCTGCTGATAAGCTTATCAGCAGCATTCAACACTTGTTGCTGCTGATAGGCTTATCAGCAGCATTCAACACTTGTTGCTGCTGATAGGCTTATCAGCAGCATTCAACACTTGTTGCTACTGATAGGCTTATCAGCAGCATTCTGTACAAGTTGCTGCTGATAGGCTTATCAGCAGCGGTCATCCATGTTTGCTGCTGATAGGCTTACCAGCAGCAACCTTCACTCTTTGCAGCTGATAGCCTTATTCACTGAAGACCAAACGTTGCAGCTGACTATCCAGACCAAGCGTCTCTGACACCTTTCTGCAAAAGCATCTGACAGACTCAAAGCAGAAGGAACCGCTATGGTCAACCAATGACGGACAATAATACACTTCTCCAAGCATGCAAACAATCATGAATAAAGAAAACGTTTCAGTAAAGTTAACTAGATTAGCCTTTACGTGTAATGTAAATTAATAAACAAGATCAACGGCTTGTGTTCGATCTGATCCTTAGAATCAAGGGTCTGTCTTGATTCTAAGTTACTATAAATACTGAGTTGCCACTTCATTGTAAGTGTGACTTGAGTGTGTCTTGATAGTGCTAGTAGTGCTTGTCATACTTATTCATTGAGTTTCTCACTTGTAATCTTTGCATTCACAAAAGCTTAATACAACAGTGTTTATCAGTATTCTTTGTGTTTACTTGATTATAAATTGTGTAGTTGATTTTGTTTCCGCCAACCTCAACTAAGAATAGAACCATCTTGTATTCTCACGATCCTACAAGTGGTATAAGAGCTTTGGCTCAGATTAAACAAACTAACATTTGTTTAATCATCTCTGGTTCTATTCTAAACTCTCTCTTTTAACAAGTCATCCTAAATCAAAACAAAAATGGCACAGAGTAATGGCTTTGAAGATATTGGCAGCATCAACCGACCACCAAGGTTGGTATCTGGAGAAGACTATGACATGTGGAAAAATCGCATGGAAAGCTTCTTCTGTTACCAGGAATACGGAATGTGGAGATCCATCAAGGAGGGTCCATATATTCCCATGGTGGCCTCTGCTGATGATGGAGGGCTACAAGTCCCGAAGGAAACCTCCAAGTACTCTAAGGAGGACATCAAGAAAATGGAGGTGGACTTCAAGGCACTAGGAGCCATCCAAATGTGTCTTCCAAATGAAGTTTTCCACAACTTCAGAAGTTACAGAACTGCCAAGGAGCTATGGGAGGCGCTGGAGAAGATGTTTGCTGGCTCTGAAGAAGACAAAGAGAACAGAAGGGACATACTGAAGCAGCAGTATGAGAACTTCGTCTGGAGGGAAGGTGAGACCTTAACTATTTTATATAACAGATTTACCTATCTTGTAGGTGAACTGCAGTGCTCCAAGGTAAAGCTGGAGAATGAAGACATTCTCAAGAAGTTCATAAGATCTCTTCCTAGTTGCTGGACATTATACACTTTGTCCATCAGAAGAACAGAGAATCTGAAGACTCTTCAGATGACTGAGCTCTTTGGCATGCTCAAAACCTATGAATTAGAAATGATTCAAGCTAAAGAAAGGAGCTCCAGTTATCAATCAGCTACCACTTCCTCCACTACCTCCTCAGCGCTTCACTCTGATCATTCCGGTCCTAGTGCAAGCAGCTACTATCCTCCCATTGTTACTCACCCTCAGACCCCAACTGCTTCACAATCTAACTCATCACCATTTCTTCTTGAGGCACCTCCTCAACAGCCAACCTCTACTGCTTTTGTCTCTGACAACTCAAGCAGCATGTATTTCATAAAAGAGGATCTGGAATGCTTTCATCCAGATGATCTTGAAGAAATGGATATTCAGCACTCATATGCCATGCTCTCCCTCAGAGCAAAAAGGTTCTATTCTAGAACCGGGAGATCAGTTCCAAGCAACAACTCAAACACCAGAGTTGGGCTTGATAAAAGCAAGATCCGATGTTACAACTGTAACCAAATGGATCACTTTGCTAGGGAGTGCAAGGCACCTAAAGCCAATCAGGGTGCCAGCCATCAAAGACAAGGTTACCAAGGTCAGCTCAGGCAGCAGCAGCAGCAAGGAACTACTCCAGCACATACTGCAGCCTGTGCAAATGTTGGAACTTCAGACTTTGACTGGAGTTTTCAATATGAAGATGTTCCTGCCTCCAACCAAGCACTTATGGCAGACACTGCAGAGATACCACCTCAGGTATTTGAACATCTATGCTCTCAAGCTTGCATTGATAAAGTTTTAGGTTATAGAAAACATAACCAAAACCTTATAGATCAAAATGAAGAGTTTCTTCAAATGAAATCTGAGTTCAAAAAGGTTGAAATCACTTACAAAGAAAAAATTGAATGCCTTAAGAAAGAGATTTCATCTCTAAAACATGAACAAACCAATCTTGAAACTCAGATTGATGATCTATTAGTAAAACTTAAATCCACCAGAGCTGATCTGGCAGAACAGAAAGTTCATGTTGAAAAATATGAATTTTCTTCTAAAAAGCTTCAGAGACTTCTAGTTATTCAAGTCCATGAAAAGGTAAAGCTTGGAGGACTTGGATATGGCAAGGAACAGTACAATACTGTTCCTCATCGAGCTGACTATGTTGCCATCTATGAACCAAGCTTCGATGTTGCAAAACTCGACACTGCAAACAGAAATCTTGATCCTCCAATGGATGAACCCCTTGTTAAAGACTGCACTACCTCATCAGAATCTGAGTTAACCCTCTCAGACCATGATGAAACTAGTACAGCCTCATCTGAAGCTGTTCTGAATAGAGTCCCAGTCCCTACTGTTCTCCCAGCTGTTCCAGCCCCTGTACCATTCAAACAGATAAGGATCAGCTATCCTCCAGGTGGAAGGAAGCTAAACACTGAAAAGGGACAAACATCAGGACCTACAAACTCCAAGTCTCAGTTCATGCCAAATCAGAAGAATCAGCAACAGGTTAGAAGAGTTACGACCAAGAAAACTCAGTGCAGAAACTCTTCTTCTCCACCAAGGAAGCAGCAGCCCAAAGTTCAGCAGTCCTGCATCATATGTGGGGAATCAGACCACTTTGCTGCAAAATATCAGTTTAACCCCTTCAACCAGATCCTTCTTCAATCAGCGCATAAACAAAAGAAGGATCAGCATACTTCAGTTGATAGGCCATCTGCAGCCAGTAGAAGAGTTGAAACTGCAGAAAAATACAAGCAGCAGCAAAAGGCAAAGCCTTCAGCAGCCACCAAATCTGCTGCTGCTCAAACAAAACAGTCAGCAGCAAAAACTAAATCTGCTGCTGCTCCAAATAAGCCCTCAGCAGGAAAAGCAAAATCTGCTGCTGAAAGGCCAAGGTCATCAGCAGCAACATCTGCAGCTGATAAGCTGAAGCCATCAGCAGCAAAACTTGCCCCTGCTGACAGGCCAAAACCTCAAGCAGGAAAATCAGCTGCTGATAGAGCAAATTCATTAGCTGCCAAAGCCAAATCCGCAGCAGATAAAGAAAAGAGAACTGGAAAACCACTACTTAAGCAATGGAAAGCCAAAATCTCTGCTCCTGTCAGCAAAATCATCATCGGTGTTGTTGAATGCACGCATGATGAATCAGAATGTCCAAGAACTCTTTTCTTCAAAAAGGAGAGCTCTTGGACCACTCCCACTAACTAAAATTTCTTTCATGTGCAGGGACAGCCAGGTAACAAGAATAACACCTGGGTGGTAGATAGTGGTTGTTCCAGGCACATGACAGGCAACAGGTCCATCCTCTCCAACTTCAGACATTTCAATGGAGGATATGTTGCCTTTGGGAGTGACTCAAAAGGTGGATCTATCACTGGACAAGGCACTATGTCCAATGAAAGGATGAGTATTGAAAGAGTCAACTATGTCAAAGAACTTGACTTCAATCTCATGAGTGTTTCTCAAGTATATGATCAAAAGCATTGGATGCTCTTCACTGACAAAGAATGTTTCGTGTTAGCTCCTGGCCTATCTAAAACCCCCCAGAGAAGATTCTCCTAACTGCTAATAGAAAGGACAACTTATATGTGCTTGACATGAATGAAGTCACTCCATCTGGTAGTGTTTCATGTTTTCTGTCAAAGGCATCAGTTGATGAATCCGCTCTCTAGCACAGGAGGTTAAGCCATGTTAACATCAAAACAATCAATAAATTAGTGAAGGACAATCTTGTCAGAGGGCTTCCTGACAAAGAATTCCAGCTAGACGATCATTGCATTGCCTGCTTGAAGGGAAAACAACACAAAAGTTCCCATAAGCCCAAGACATTGAACACAAATGACACTCCTCTCCAGCTACTGCATATGGATCTCTTTGGTCCTACAAATGTCATGTCAATGGGCAAAAAGTCCTACTGTCTGGTGATCACTGATGACTTCTCCAGATTCTCTTGGGTATTCTTCCTAAGAACAAAAGATGAAACTGCTGAGATTCTCAAATCCTATATTCTCAGGGTAGAGAATCAAAGCAATCTGAAGGTAAAGATCATAAGGTGTGATCAGGAAACAGAGTTCAAAAATCACACTTTGAACAGTTTCTGTGAGAGCAAGGGCATTGAAAGACAGTACAGTGCTCCAAGAACTCCTCAACAAAATGGGGTTGCTGAAAGAAGAAACAGGACTCTGATTGAATCAGCAAGATCTATGCTGGCTGACTCAAAACTGCCCCTTACTTTCTGGGCAGAAGCAGTAAGCACAGCTTGTTATGTGCAGAATAGAGTTCTTATTGTTAAGCCTCTCCAGAAAACTCCCTATGAACTCTGGCTCAAAAGAGTTCCCTACATTGGCTTCCTGAAGCCCTTTGGATGTCCATGTACCATCCTCATCACACATGGAGTTCTTCCTAAATTCGGTGCAAAGTCTGATGAAGGTTACTTTGTGGGTTACTCCTCTCAATCGAAGGCCTACCGAGTGTTCAATTCTAGGACTCGGATTGTGGAAGAATCTGCTAATGTGGAATGCAAGGAACACGTTGTCTGTGAACAAGGCAAAGGTCCCAACTGGCTTTTTGATATAGACTCCTTCACCCAGATATTTGAGCCCCTCATATTCTCAAATATGGAGCCTCCTTCTTCAAACTCAACACCTTCTACCTCAACCTCTTCTTCTGACTACAGACTGGAGTTTCCCAGTCCCTACATCAGGATGAAAAGGCCATCCATTGATCCTCCATCAGTGGTAGAAGCTATTGAAGCCAGTGCAGGTGAAGCCGGTACATCCAACACCACAAGCAGCAATCTCTCTGACAATGAAATCCTAAATGAAGCCTCCTCAATTCATGATGAAGAGGCCTCTGATGCTAATGCTGCTGACTATGTGGAAAACAATGATTAAATCCTCCAAGCTCCTCTCCACACATCTGAAGACAATACTGATCTAAACCACAGTAATCTTGAAGAGGGAATACGGCTGGATGTGATACCTGCTCAGAGAATAAACAAAGAGCATCCTCTGGAAAACATCATTGGCCAAGTCCACTCAGGCATCCAGACAAGAAGTAAGTCTCATGAAGCCAACATTTGTTTATTCTCCTGCTTTCTATCACAGGTGGAACCCAAAAGGATTGATGAAGCTCTCAAGCACAACAGCTGGATTGAAGCAATGCAGGAAGAATTGCTGCAATTCAAAAGATAAGATGTTTGGAAGCTTGTTGATCTTCCACCTGGTCAAACAGCCATTGGAACAAGATGGGATTTCAGAAACAAGCAAGATGAGAGGGGCATCGTAGTCAAGAACAAAGCCAGACTGGTAGCTCAAGGTTACACTCAAGAAGAAGGCATTGACTATGATGAAGTTTTTGCTCCTGTTGCCCGTCTGGAAGCCATTAGAATTTTTCTGGCTTATGCAGCATCCAAAAACTTTACGGTCTATCAAATGGATGTGAAGAGTGCCTTTCTGTATGGCACGATTGATGAAGAGGTCTATGTCAAACAGCCTCCAGGCTTTGTAGATCCTGCACATCCAAATAAGGTCTTAAAACTGGACAAAGCTCTCTATGGCTTACACCAAGCCCCAAGAGCCTGGTATGAAACTTTATCTGGATATCTACTTAGTAACAACTTCAGAAGGGGGGCCATTGATCAGACTCTTTTCATCAAAGATGAAGGGGGCGAAATTTTGTTGGTCCAGATTTATGTTGATGACATTATCTTTGGATCTACAAGAAAGAAGCTCTGCAAAGACTTTGAAGTTCTGATGCATTCCAAATTTGAAATGAGTTCAATGGGTGAACTAAATTTCTTTTTAGGACTTCAAGTCAAACAGGTACCAACTGGAATCTTCATAAGTCAATCCAAGTATGTCAAAAGCATCTTGGAGAGGTTCAAAATGACTGACTGCTCTGCTGCAAGAACTCCTATGCAAGTGCACCATCAATTATCTCCGGATAAAGAAGGACAAGACACTGATCAACATCAGTACCGAGCAATGATAGGGTCTCTCATGTACCTCACTGCCTCAAGACCAGATATCATGTTTGCAGTCTGTCTCTGCGCAAGATTTCAAGCAGCTCCAAAAGTGTCTCATCTTCAAGCTGTTAAAAGGATCCTTAGATACCTAAAGGGAGCTCCAAAGCTTGGGCTTTGGTATCCAAAGAATGAAAATGTCAATCTATATGCCTACACTGACAGTGACTATGGGGGTTATAACTTGGACAAAAAGTCCACATCTGGGGGATGTCAGTTTCTTGGAGGAAGGCTCATCTCATGGAAATGCAAAAAGCAAACATGTGTTTCTACTTCAACAGCTGAAGCAGAATACATTGCAGCATCAAGCTGCTGTGCACAGGTCATCTGGATCCAAAATCAAATGCTTGACTATGGAATGACCTTCATGCAGACTCCAATTCATATTGACAACATGAGTGCTATCTCTATCACAAACAATCGTGCAGCACTCAAAGACAAAGCACATCGACATCAGGTACCATTTCATAAGAGATCAAGCTGAGAAAAAAAAGAATTATTTTAACCAAAGTTCATACAAATGAGCAATATGCTGATCTGTTTACAAAACCTTTTGATGAAGCTAGATTCCGATATTTAGTTGAATCAATTGGTATGAGGAACTTTGATTAAAATCCATCTCAAGTATCTTCTTAAAATGTGCCTTTTTGTCTCTGGTTGTAAATAAAAGTTATGGGTCAGCAGCATTTTTGTCCTTCAGCTGCTGACAGGTAAAAGCATCAGCAGCAAAAGTTTTGCCACTGATAGCTTTAAGTTATCAGCAGGTACATGTTTCCTGCGGATAGCTTTAAGGCTTTCAGCAGCAATTCCTTTGCTGCGGATCTTTAAACCTTTCAGCAGCAAAATCTGCTGCTGACAGACTTATCTTTCCGCAGCAACCAAGTTTGCAGTTGATAGGCTTATCCATCAGCTGCAACCAATTTTGCTGCGGATTCTCTTATCTTTCAGCAGCAACCAAGTTTGCTGCTGATGGGTGAACTTAAGTCTAAATTAACATTTACCCGCTGTAAAAGTAAATATCGTCAGTCTTCACCATGACTGCTCGAGTGTTTTACAGCTGTAACAATGAAAAGTGAAACAGGTTGTACTGTACAAGTAGAGTTGCTTTTTCCCCGTCTGCCGTTATATCACCAACTCAAATCATCCCTCTACCTCTTCACATTCTATTTCAAACCTATCTCACATCACTTTCTCTCCCGTCCCCACAGCATTCAAAGCCCTCCACAATTAACCACTATTCAAACACCTTTCTCTCTTCCCTCCGAATCCATAACAATGGCAGGCGCAGACATAAACAACCCCAACGATAAGTTCTCCCCATATCACAACCTAACTGCATACCTAATCAAGGTCAAGAAATCCGAAGGTTTCGACGGTATGATCGACTTCCTCTGTCGGTCCAAAATTTAACATGCCCTAACCGTCAACCCAACCATATATACTTCACACATGGAAGATTTTTGGAGCTCAGCCGTGTATTCTACTGAACAGGGCACTCCTCAAATCAGAGGCACAGTTGACGGTAAGGAAATGATCATCACTGAAGCAAAACTCCGCCAACACCTCAAGCTTCAGGATGAAGGGGACGCCCTCTCTTACCCAAGAGAGGTATACATGAGGACCTTTGTATCCATAGGGTACACTGGGAATCAAACAGAGTATACGATAGAGAAGGCACTCATGGGTCCCAAATGGAAGTATCTCTGCCACACTCTTCTCCAATGCATATCTCAAAAGAGGAGTGGCTGGAACCAACTCAGCTCCGGACTTGCGTCGGCAGTTCACGGTATGATAACAGGAGCAGGTTTCAATTTTTCCCACCTCATTCTTGAAGGTTTGAGATACAACCTTCAAGAAGGGGTGAAATCACAGTTCTTCATGTACCCAAGATTCTTGCAGGAAGTGTTCAATTTTGAGCACCAAGATCTTTCAAAAACTGCAAGAATCTACTCAATACTGGGACATAAGAACAACATTTTTCAAAGCATGAGAACAGTTTCATCAAAGTTCTCAGGGGCCGATGTTCCATTGTTATCTACAATGTTGAACACACATAGTGCCCAGGGTGACAATTCAGCAAACCTAGCTGATACTAATCCCACACCCTCCACCTCACTGCCACAAACTCAACCTACTGTTCCCCTTGATCGAACCCCTGTGCATTCTACTGAGGATGCACAGGCACATACATTACTCACTCCCAGTTTGATTGCTCAACCGGAACACAGGGTCCCGGTTGCAGCCAAGTATACAAGGAAGAGGGGCAAGAGAACTCCTTCTTCTCTTGCCTCCAAGGCCCAAACCCAAGCCAACATCCCTCACTCAGAATCACAACATTCTAGTGAGAATATCATAAGGGAAAGCCACATTGCTAGGGAGACTCCTTCGGAAGTCTCTCTATTAGGATTAGGATCACTTCCCGGATCCATAGAACAGCCCTTCGAGCCATTCCTCTCTTCACTGAACTTAAGTGTAGAGGAACCTGACCAAAGTGATGTACCTTCTCCAACTACCACTATCAAGGAGGTTCTGATTGGTCTTGCTTCCGAAACACCCAACCCAAGTTCCTCACCCTTGAAGGTCCACTCTGGGAGTATTGAAAGAGTGGATGTGGACGAGGCTGTCACTACTGCTGGTCCATCAACTGACCAGGAGGACAGTGACAACATCTTTAAGACCTCAACCACGGAAACTCACGGTGAGGGTGTTTCCTTGGAAACTCCCTTCACTGAGAGGAATCCCAGGCGCCAAGAAACCGCGGGTGATGGGGATGCTGAGGCTAGGCTTACGGCCCCATCTGGGTCCAAGGATTCCACAACTGTGGATGAGGACAGACTGAAACTTCATAACATGGAATTGACGGCCAGGGTGGCTATGCTAGAGGCTGAAATGTCCAAACTAAGACACCAAGTCGGTATGCATGAAGCCCATCAATGCCCAACTCTAGCTTCTCCCTCTCTTGTATCAGTAGGCACCCAATAAATGCTTACCTGTCTGCTGATGCAACCAAAAAGGGGGAGATGGTTTCTATGGAAGATGATACAGACAGTCTTGACGACTGGATTCAAGAGCAGTTTGTACTTCAAAGCTCACAATACAAGCCAGCTTTTGTCCAAGTTCATGACCTGCCAGCCCCAGATAACGAAGACGAAGAAATATCTGAAGACTGGCAGTTGGTCGTCAGGGCTGTCGATGAAATGCTGAATGATGCTGAAGACACAGAACAAACAAATGCATCATTCAGCATCCTTCCACAAGCAGCATCCATCATAGGTCAATCCACTACCCCCCAAATCTTCAAATCTTCAAAGAAGCTTGAGTTTGACTCTATTCTAGCTTGGGGGTATGATGGATTAGCTGAGAGATTTTGGATTGGATGGGAGTTCAGCGGAGTAGAAGAGCTGAACTGGAACTCTCTCAATGCCCTCCAAGTCCTAGAACTGCATCTAACTGACTGCATCAACACTTCAGCAGATCTCTCAGCTGAACTTGCCATTGGCAGGTTCCATGACCTGATGGAGGATAATCTACCCAGGTTCCAAAGATTCCTACAAGCAGCACATCGGGTAGCTTATCCTGAATCCTCGGCGGCCGCAGAAAGAAGACTGACTCCTAGCAATCTTGAAATAACAAGGAGCAGTCTTTTCACTGAAGAAGAAGTTCTGGGCCTTCGAAGGTTCCTGTATGCCTTCCTGGTCAAGGACTTGGATGTGCTAGGTTGGGTGAGCACTAAGTCTCTTGACCACACTTTTCTGCTCAGCAATGGGTCCTCTCTCATCATCAACACCAGAAACATCCTTCATCTGCCCTCAGACTTTCTCCTCAAGATCTATCAACTCAGAACAAACATCTGCAATGTCAACTCACTTGAAAGCCAGGCAATGATAGATACTGTCAGAGCCAAACTTGAATAAGTAGGAAGAATTACTGAGGCAGTATATGTGTCAAACTCTGACACTGACACTGACTCAGCTTCCCCTCGAGTTAACATCTGCACTGCAGCTTATGAGTCAAGATCAACTATCAAAGAAAAACTGAGAGAAATAGAAGGTCCTGAGTATCAACTTGATGAAGACGATGACCTTCCCCAATTCACATCTCAAATTTCCAATGAAGCCGAGGCAGAGATCCCAACAGCACAACAATCAGCTGTTTCTGTGATCAGTGAAGCCAGAGCAGAGGCATCCAATGTTAATAAAGGGAAGGGCATCATGACAAAAGAGGATGAAGAGAGGTTGCAAAAGGAAAAGAAAGAGAAAGAAGAGAGAAGAAGGAAAAGAGAAGAAGAAGAGTTGGCTGAAGAGATGGCTCAAAAACAAAGGCATGAAGATAGAAAGGCAGCCATACTTCTCAGACAACAGACAATCCAGCTGTATGCCAAACAGCTGGATGAAATGAAGGTAAAAGTCCTTGCAGGGTCTCAAGTTGAGGAAGATGAACAACTTGCTAGACAGCTGCAGGAACAGTTTGCAAAAGAAGAAGAAGAAGCTAAAGAGAAAAGGAAGGAAGATGCTAAGTTTAGAATCACTGATTCTAAATTAGCAAAAGAATTAAGGGAGGAGTGGACTGAAGCTCTGATCTCTCAAGGTGAGGATGAAGACTACCTTGAAAAACTTTCAAACAAAGAGATCTACAGAGCCTTCATGGGTCAGCAAGGTCAGTTGGCAAAGAAGAAAAAGGCTGAAGAAGAAGAAAAAGCCAAACAATAGTCCAAAAAGACCATTGCCTTCAATAAAAGGACCCATGAAGAAAGGAAGGTCATGATTGACTTCCTTAAGGCCAGAGGAGATAATGGAAAGAGGATAGGTCCTATGAATTTCATGAACCTGCAAGCCCTCTACTTTAAAGTTAAAAAGGATGAGGAAGAAAGACTAGGGAAGAAGGGCTCCAAGAAAAGGGTACTTATCAAAGAAGATGAAGAACCAAAGACAAAGAAACCCAAGCCTTCTCCCTCACCTACCTCTTCCTCAGTCCATCATCCTTCCACTCTCCTCCCCAAACCTTCCACTCCTCCACCCAAAAAGTCCAAGTCATCCCACCCATCTCCCACTCATCAACAGCCTCCCTTGAAGATACCCAAACCCACTCCTAAACCAGAAGACTCAAGAAATATAGTTAACTGGTTCCACAATTCACAAGATCAAGTGTTTGAGATCTTCAGGGGGAGAACTGAGAAAAGAAGATCCACTTACAGGTCTGTTGATGAGGTTCTGCAACTACCTGATTCTGATCTTCAAAGAATTTTAGAGCTGGGTGAAGCTAATGAGCCTGCAAATGAGAGTGGGAAACGTCTTGTGCTAGCAATCAAACACTACTTCAACCCTAGCAAAGATGTGATCATAAACATCAAACCACTCAAGTCCCACTCTCCATTTGTATCTTGGACCTACAATGCTGATTTGGATGAGTTCACACTAACTGATGTAAAGAAGCAGCAGATGAGATGTTCAAGCAAAGCAATCTACAAAATTCAACATAAAGACATCAAGACTCTGTCTGAACTTCCACTGAACAATCCCAGCAAGGATCCAAGAGGCTATGAGGTTGAAAGGATAGTCAGCCACATGCAAAAGCTTCAGCAGCAAAGTGATTAGAAAATTTTTGGTTGCATCAGTCTAGGGGGAGTTTGTTGAACCAAACACTGATTGCTACCAAATTATTCTAAATACAAATGCTGCTGATAAGCTTATCAGCAGCATTCAACACTTGTTGCTGCTGATAGGCTTATCAGCAGCATTCAACACTTGTTGCTGCTGATAGGCTTATCAGCAGCATTCTGTACAAGTTGCTGCTGATAGGCTTATCAGCAGCGGTCATCCATGTTTGCTGCTGATAGGCTTACCAGCAGCAACCTTCACTCTTTGCAGCTGATAGCCTTATTCACTGAAGACCAAACGTTGCAGCTGACTATCCAGGCCAAGCGTCTCTGACACCTTTCTGCAAAAGCATCTGACAGACTCAAAGCAGAAGGAACCGCTATGGTCAACCAATGACGGACAATAATACACTTCTCCAAGCATGCAAACAATCATGAATAAAGAAAACGTTTCAGTAAAGTTAACTAGATTAGCCTTTACGTGTAATGTAAATTAATAAACAAGATCAACGGCTTGTGTTCGATCTGATCCTTAGAATCAAGGGTCTGTCTTGATTCTAAGTTACTATAAATACTGAGTTGCCACTTCATTGTAAGTGTGACTTGAGTGTGTCTTGATAGTGCTAGTTGTGCTTGTCATACTTATTCATTGAGTTTCTCACTTGTAATCTTTGCATTCACAAAATCTTAATACAACAGTGTTTATCAGTATTCTTTGTGTTTACTTGATTATAAATTGTGTAGTTGATTTTGTTTCCGCCAACCTCAACTAAGAACAGAACCATCTTGTATTCTCACGATCCTACAAGTGATGAGTCTTCATCAAGACTTGATCAAACTATTCACGACTTCATGGTTCGTCCTCAACAAGTGATAGTTCAAAATGAAAGTTCTGATGCTGTTACTTCCTCAACTCAGACACAAGAAGAATCTATTCAAATTCCAGTTACAAATGCTGATTATGAGGTACAAGTTCCTATTACTAATGAAGAACCAGTTGTATTTGAAGATCAGTCGGAGAGTTCTAATGATCCAACTGAGGATGCAACTCAACTAAACTCTTCTAGTGTTGATGATTCTAGTGACCAATCCCCTGATGAAAATATCACTAATATGCCTGAATATGTTCAGGTTGATGATATTCCGACTCTTAGAATTCGTCCAGCTCATCCAGTTGAAAACATTATTGGTCAAATTGAAGATGGTGTTAAAACAAGAAGCCAATCAGGAAATATAAATGTTTGTTTGTTTTCATGTTTCTTATCCCAAGAGGAACCAAAGAACGTTACAATTGCTCTTAAGGATCCAAATTGGATTGAAGCGATGCAAGAGGAGCTTCTTCAGTTTAAAAAGCTCAACGTTTCGCATCTTCTAGATCTTCCTGATGGCAAGCACCCGATAGGAACTAAGTGGGGTTTCCGTAATAAGAAAGACGATCGGGTATTGCGGTTCGGAACAAGGCTCGGCTTATTATTCAAGGTTTTTATCAGGAAGAAGGGTTGGATTATGATTATGTTTTTGCTCTTGTTGCTAGGATCGAAGCCATTCGTATATTTTTAGCCTATGCTTCGTACATGAAGTTTAAGGTTTATCAAATGGATGTGAAGATTGCATTTCTTTTATGGGATTGTCAACGAAGAAGTATATGTTAATCAACTACCTGGTTTTGAAGATCCTGATCCTCTGTTTCAGGTATACAAACTAGATAAAGCCTTGTATGGTTTGCGTCAAGCGCCTCGTGCTTGGTATGAAACTTTGTCGACACATCTTGTTAAAAGACATACGGCCCAAAATCACAGAATGCCCAATGAAAAACAATTGGATAAAAGAACTAGTGCTGTGCATAAAACTCAACATCATATTAAAGAAAATAAAGTTTTCAAACATAAACAAAAGAAATTTGAGAAACAGATAAAATCTAGAAAGGGAAAAGAAAAAATCATCACTCCAACAGCAAGCTCAAACTTTCAAAAACCAAGGATTGTTTGGAAACGAAAACCAAATTCACAAACAGCACCAGTTGAGTTTACAAAAGAGAATGAAATTGCAAGAAGTTTCATACTTTGATGAGTTAGGGCAACCCAAGACAACCATGGCTTGGGTTCCAGTTAATAATTAAAATGTTCTATCGTACAGGGACAGCCAAGGAGGCCTATCAACAACCTCTGGTATGTTAATAGTGGTTGTTCCCGGCACATGATAGGAGACATCTCTCAGCTTCATGACATCAAATTGTTCGATGGAGGGTATGTTTCCTTTGCAGGAGATAAAGGTAGGAAAATCACAATGAAAGGTACTGTCACTAATGGTACTCTCTGTTTCGAAGATGTGAATTATGTGTCTGAATTGAATCACAGCTTGTTAAGTGTGTCTCAAATTTGTGACAAAAAGTTTTCAACTCATTTTAATGATAAAGAATGTTTGATTTTAAAACCCGGGTTTGTAGTCCCTGAGGATTGGATTTTAATGAGAACACCGAGATGTAAAGACTCGTATTTGTTGGATATGAACAGTGAGTCAGCTTTAACTGATACTTGTTTGTTTTTAAAAGCTTATGAGAATGACTCAATGCTCTGGCATCTTTGTTTAGGTCACATAAACGTAAAAAACCTAAATAAAATTGCAAAGGGAGCACACGTGGTCGGTTTACCTTTGAAAGTATTTTGTGAGGTTAAAAAATGTATTTCTTGTGCTAAAGGCAAACATCATAAACAACCACACAAACCCAAGTTTTTTAATTCAATAGAATCTGTTCTTCAGTTGCTTCATATGGATCTTTTTGGTCCTGTTAGTGTGATGAGTCTTGGGAAGAAATCATACGTTCTTGTTATTACTGATGACTACTCAGGATTTTCGTGGGTGTTCTTTTCATGTAAGAAAAGTGAGACTGCAGACATTCTTCGGCAGTTCATGATACTTGTGGAAAATCAACTAAACTTGAAGATCAAAATTATTAGAAGTGACAATGGGACGGAATTCCGAAATGAAGTTCTTGATAGCCTGTTTATAGAAAAGGGGATTACACGACAATTCAACGCTGCTCGAACTCCTCAACAGAATGGAGTTACTGAACGAAGAAATCGTACCCTGATAGAAGCCGCAAGAACCATGATCTCTAACTATAAATTGCCAATTTTCTTCTGGGCTGAAGCAATCAATACAGCGTGCTATGTGAAAAACAAAGTGCTACTCAATAAGCATCAAATGAAAACTCCATATGTAGTCATGTTTAACCAGAAGCCGAAGGTCGGTCATTTTAGAGCATTTGGATGCCTATGCACTCTGTTACATAATGACACCATTGGGTCCAAATTCGATGCAAAGGCCGATGAATGTAATTTCGTTGGATACTCATCCTGCAAGATAGCATACATGGTTTACAACAAGAGAACTAAGCAGATAGTGGAATCCTACTACATTGACTGGCATGAGCTAAATAAAACTGATGCGGATTCTGGTCCAAATTGGTTATTTGATTATGATTCTATATTTAAGCTGTTTAATGTTTATTCTAATGTTTCTGATGTGTTAGATGATGGTTTCTACAAGTACAAAACATTCGAAAACAGAATTGATGAAGACCCTGATCAAGCATCATCTTCATCTTCCAGAACCCCAGAATATTCTTCTCAAGAAAGTGCTCAACAAACTGTTGATCCCATCAACAATGATACTGTTGCCTCTGGCAGTGGTCATGCTTCACATGATATGATTCCTGATCCAAGTGTTATTGAGGACCCGGTTCCCATCACTAAAGAAGCATATCTACATATCACAAACTTACCTGAAACAGTGCAAGAAGAGGAAATACCAACATTGCGGATTCATAAAGATCATCCCGTAGAGGATATCATCGGTCCTCTCTCTAACGGGGTGAAAACAAGGAGTCAATCTGGAGTAATCAACGTCTGCTTGTATTCTGCAGTTATTTCTCAAATCGAGCCTAAGAACATCAAGATGGCTTTAAGTGAAGCAAGCTGGGTGGAAGCAATGCAGGAGGAGCTAATGCAATTAGAAAAACTGAAGGTTTAAGAACTTGTGCCATTACCACAAGGCAAGATACCCATCGAAACTCGTTGGGTTTATAGAAACAAGAAAGATGACAGGGGAATTATGGTCAGAAACAAAGCAAGACTAGTTGTGCAAGGATTCTATCAACAAGAGGGCATAGATTACGAAGGAGTATTTGCACCGGTTGCAAGATTGGAGACCATTAGAATCTTTCTGGCCTATGCCTCTTACATGAATTTCAAGGTATTTCAAATGGATGTGAAGATAGCTTTTTCTGTATGGAAAGGTTCAAGAAGAGATCTATTTGAGTCAGCCACCAGCGTTTGAAGATACCAATCACCCACATCATGTCTACAAACTGGACAAAGCTCTGTATGGTTTATGTCACACCCCCAATTTCAACTAACGGAGTTTTACCGTTTTGGGAAGTGACAAACCAAGATCTCATTCATTAGTTACATTGAACGACTATACATGGGACTCAAATAAAAATATCATATTAATCAGAGTTTAATGCGGAAGCATAAAGAAAAGTAAAAGCGCAAAACACACGCGCCCAAAAGTCCAAACCAAACATAATTCAAAACAAAGTCCAAGCAATTTAATGAAACATAAATCAAAAGGAGGATCCCATGCATGTCTGTAGGATCGTAAGATTACAAGGTGATTCTATTCTAGTTGATATTGGCGGAAACAATAACAACCAATAAGGTAAACAAGTAAACAGCAAGAATACTGATAAATGCACTGTTGTATTAAACTTCTGAGATTACAAGTTTACAAGTAAAACACTATCAAGAAGCACTGTGAAAGCACAGCAAGCACAAGGCACACTTTGTTTGAAGTGTTTACACAGTATTTAAAGTAACTTAGAATCAAGACAGACCCTTGATTCTAAGGATCAGATCTAACACAAGCCGTTGATCTTGTTTATTAATCTAAATTACACGCAAAGGCTAATCTAGATAACTTTACTGAAACGTCTTCTTAGGCATCATTGTTTGCATGCTTGGAGACGCGCGTCATTGTCCTTTGTTTGTTGCACCACTGAGGTTCCTTCTGCTTGGAGTGTGGCAGTTGCTTTTGCAGACAGGTGTCAGAGGCGCTTCACATGGATAGTCAGCTGCAACGTTTGGTCTTCAGAGAATAGAGCTATCAGCAGCTGAGATGAGAACAATGCTGCTGATAAGACTATCAGCAGCAACAAGTGTTGAATGCTGCTGATAAGCCTATCAGCAGCAACAAGTGTTGGATGCTGCGGATAAGCCTATCAGCAACAACAAGTGTTGAATGCTGCTGATAAGCCTATCAGCAGCAACAGGTGTTGGATTCTGCTGATAAGCCTATCAGCAGCAACAAGTGTTGAATGCTGCTGATAAGCCTATCAGCAGCATTTGTACTTAGAATAATTTGGTAGCAATCAGTCTTTGGTTCTACAAACTCCCCCTAGACTGATGCAACCAAAATTCTTCTAATTACTTTGCTGCTGAAGCTTTTGCATGTGGCTGACTATCCTTTCAACCTCATAGCCTCTTGGATCCTTGCTGGGATTGTTTAGTGGAAGTTCAGACAGAGTCTTGATGTATTTGTGTGGCATTTTGTAGATTGCTTTGCTTGAACATCTCATCTACTGCTTCTTTACATCAATCAGAGTGAATTCATCCAAATCAGCATTGTAGGACCAAGATACAAATGGAGAGTGGGACTTGAGTGGTTTGACATCCACGACCACATCTTTGCTAGGGTTGAAATAATGTCTGATTGCTAGCATAAGATGTTTCCCTCTCTCATTTGCAGGCTCATGAGCTTCACCCAGCTCCAAAATTCTTTTTAGGTCTGAATCTGGTAGTTGCAGAATCTCATCAACAGACCTGTATGTAGATCTTCTTCTTTCAGTTCTCCCCCTGAAGATCTCAAACCTTTGATCCTGTGGATTGTAGACCCATTCAACTATGTTTCTTGAGTCTTCAGGTTCAGATGAGGATTTGGATTTCTTTAAGGGAGGCTGTTGATGAGTGGGAGCTGGGTGGGATGATTTGGACTTGTTGGGTGGAGGAGTGGAAGGTTTGGGGAGGAGAGTGGAAGGATGGTGGACTGAGGAAGAGGTAGGTGAGGGAGAAGGCTTGGGTTTCTTTGTCTTTGGTTTTTCTTCTTCTTTGATAAGTACCCTTTTCTTGGAGGCCTTCTTCCCTAGTCTTTCTTCCTTATCCTTTTAAACTTTGAAGTAGAGGGCTTGCAGGTTCATGAAATTCATGGGACCTAGCCTCTTTCCACTATCTCCTCTAGCCTTAAGGAAGTCAATCATGACCTTCCTTTCTTCATGGGTTCTTTTATTCAGTGCAATGGTCTTCTTGGACTGTTGCTTGGCTTTTTCTTCTTCTTCAGCCTTTTTCTTGCTAGCCAATTGACCCTGCTGACCCATGAAGGCTCTGTAAATCTCTTTGTTTGAAAGTTTCTCAAGGTAGTCTGCATCCTCACCTTGAGAGATCAGAGCTTCAGTCCACTCCTCCCTTAATTCTTTTGCTAATTCAGAATCGGTTACTCTGAACTTAGCTTCTTCGTTCTTCTTCTTCTCCAAGTCTTCTTCTTCTTTATTGAATTGTTCCTGCAGTTGAAGAGCAAGAGCTGCATCTTCTTCAATCTGGTCAACTGCAGGAATCTTTCTTTTTAGCTCATCCAGCTGTTTAGCATACAGCTGGATGGTTTATTCTCTTAGGAGAATGGCTGTTTTTCTTTCTTGAGCCTTTTTAGGTCAGCCATCTCCTCTTCCTCTCTTCTTCTTCTTTTCTCTTCCCTCTCTCTTTTCTCTTTTAGCAGCCTCTCTTCATCTTCATCAGTCATGATTCCCTTTCCTTTGTTTACATTGGGTGCCTCTACTTCAGCTTCACTGATCACAACAGCAGATGATGATGCTGCTATTGGGATCTCTGCCTCAGCTTCATTGGCATGTTGAGGAATTGAAAAGGGACGGTCACTGTCTTCATCAAGTTGACACTCAGGACCTTCTATTTCCAATCAGTTGATCCCTGATGGAAGATCTTGTGCCAAAAGCTGCAGATGTGATGTCAACTTGTGGAGTATCAGAGTTGGAGTCAGTATCAGAAGTTGACACAGTCTCTTCTTGAGGAATTAGTCCTTCTTTTTCAAGATGGGCTTTGATGATGACCATCATTGCCTGGCTCTCCAGTGAGTTAATATTGCAGATGTTGGCTCTGAGCTGAAAAATCTTGAATAGGAAGTCTGAGGGCAGCTGAAGGATGTTCCTGGTGTTGATGATGAGAGAGGAGCCGTTGCTGAGCAGGAGAGTGTGGTCAAGGGACTTAGTGCTCACCCAACCTAGCACGTCCAAGTCCTTGACCAGGAAGGCATACAGGAATCTTCGAAGGCCCAGAACTTCTTCTTCAGTGAGAAGACTGCTCCTTGTTATTTCAAGATTGCTAGGAGTCAGTCTCCTTTCTTCGGCCGCCGAGGATTTAGGATAAGCTACCCGATGTGCTGCTTGTAGGAATCTTTGGAACCTGGGTAGATTATCCTCCATCAGGTCATGGAACCTGCCAATGGCAAGTTCTGCCGAGAGATCTGTTGAGGTGTTGATGCAATTAGTTAAATGCAGATGTAGGACTTGGAGGGCATTAAGAGAGTTCCAGTTCAGCTCCTCTACTCCGCTGAACTCCCATCCAATCCAAAACCTCTCAGATGATCCATCATACCCCCAAGCTAGAATGTAGTCAAATTCTTGCTTCTTTGATGATCTTAATAGTTGGGGGGTTGAGGATTGACCAATGATGGCTGCTGCTTCAGGAAGGATGATGAATGATGTATTTGTTTGTTCTGTGTCTTCAACATCATTCAGCATTTCATCGACAGCCCTGACGACCAACTTCCAGTCTTCAGATGTCTTTTCGTCTTCATTATCTGGGACTGGCAAGTCATGAAATTGGACAAAGGCTGGCTTGAGTAGTGAGCTTTGAAGTACAACCTGCTCTTGAATCCAGTCGTCAAGACTGTCTTTATCTTCTTCCATATAGACCATCTCCCCCTTTTTGGTTGCATCAGTAGACAGGTAGGCATCAGTTTGGGTGCCTACTGATACAAGAGAGGGAGTGGCTAAAGTTGGACATTGATGTGCTTCCTGCATAGAGACTTGGTGTCTTAGTTTGGACACTTCAGCCTCTAGCATAGCCACCCTGGCCGTTAATTCCAAGTTATGAAGTTTCAGTCTGTCCTCATCCACAGTTGTGGAATCCTTGGACCCAAATGGGGCCGTAGGCCGAGCCTCAGCATCCCCATCACCTGCGGTTTCTTGGCGCCTAGGATTCCTCTCAGTGAGGGGAGTTTCCAAGGAAACACCCTCACCATGAGTTGCCGTGGTTGAGGTCTTAAAGATGTTGTCACTGTCCTACTGGTCAGTTAATGGACCAGCAGTAGTGACAGCGTCTTCCACATCCACTCCATCATTACTCCCAGAGTGGACCTTCAAGGGTGAAGAACTTGGGTTGGGTGTTTCGGAAGCAAGACCAATCAGTACCTCCTTGATAGTGGTAGTTGGAGAAGGTACATCACTTTGGTCAGGTTCCTCAACACTTAAGTCCAAAGAAGATAGGAATGGCTCAAAGGGCTGTTCTATGGATCCGGGAAGTGATCCTAATCCTAATAGAGAGACTTCCGAAGGAGTCTCCCTAACAGTGTGGCTTTCCCTTATGATATTCTCACTAGAATGTTGTGATTCTGAGTGAGGGATGTTGGCTTGGGTTTGGGCCTTGGAGGCAAGAGAAGAAGGAGTTCTCTTGCCCCTCTTCATTGTATATTTGGCTGCAACCGGGGCCCTGTGTTCCGGTTGAGCAATCAAACTGGGGGTGAGTAGATTATGTGCCAGTACATCCTCAATATAATGCACAGGGGTTCGATCAAAGGAAGTAGTAGTTTGAGTTTGTGGCAGTGAGGTGGAGGGTGTGGGATCAGTATCAGCTGGGTTTGCTGAACTGTCACCCTGGGCACTTTGTGTGTTCAACATTGTAGACAACAATGGAACATCGGCCCCTGAGAACTTTGATGAAACTGTTCTCATGCTTTGAAAAATGTTGTTCTTATGTCCCAGAATTGAGTAGATTCTTGCAGTTTTTGAAAGATCTTGGTGTTCAATATTGAACACTTCTTGCAAGAATCTTGGGTACATGAAGAACTGAGATTTCACCCCTTCTTGAAGGTTGTATCTCAAACCTTCAAGAATGAGGTGAGAAAAATTGAAACCCGCCCCAGTTATCATACCGTGAATTGCCGACGCAAGTCCGGAGCTGAGTTGGTTCCAACCACTTCTCTTCTGGGATATGCATTGGAGAAGAGTGTGGGAGAGATATTTCCATTTGGGACCCATGAGTGCCTTCTCTATCGTATACTCTGTTTGATTCCCAGTGTACCCTATGGATACAAAGGTCCTCATGTATACGTCTCTTGGGTAAGAGGTGGCGTCCCCTTCATCCTGAAGCTTGAGGTGTTGGCAGAGCTTTGCTTCAGTGATAATCATCTCCTTGCCGTCTACTGTTCCTCTGATTTGGGGAGTGCCCTGTTCAGTAGAATACACGGCTGAGCTCCAAAAATCTTCCATGTGGGAAGTGTAGATGGTTGGGTTGACTGTTAGGGCATGGAGGATTTTGGACCGACAAAGGAAGTCGATCATATCGTTGAAACCTTCAGATTTCTTGCCCTTTATTAGGCATGCAGTGAGGTTGTGATATGGGGAAAACTTGTCGTTGGGGTTGTTTATGTCTGCGCCTGCCATTGTTGTGGATTTGGAGGGAAGAGAGAAGGGTGTTTGAATGGTGGTTAATTATTTAGGGCTTTGAATGCTGTGTATAACATTTCTGATTTTAGTATTCCTATTTCAATTCAATGTAATGCAATTTCAAGTTCTATACTCGTGCAATGTCTCATTATTTTCTCGCCGTAAATTTAATGCAATAATTCTATACAAATTCGCAAGTCTTACTCGGTTATATACATTTAGACACTATACAAGAAACTATTTTATTCAAACTTATAAAATCTGAAAAGTCAAGGACTAAAATTGAAAAATGTCAACAAACCCTAATCTAGCACGGTCGTGCTTCGTCCTAGCACGGTCGCGCCAGGTGCTTTGGCACGGTCGCGCGACCTGCTTTGGAACGATCGCGCCCGGTGCCTAGGCACGGTCGCGCCTATATTGGCACGATCGCGCCTGCGTAACAGTCGAAACGTAAATGTGATTTCAAAACGCTCAATCATTCGAAATTCAAATCCGATTACGTTTCTTCTTCCATTAACGTGAGTTATACCATTCTCAATTATTCAATGCCTCAGTTTCATACCATCAATCTCGAATTCTCTCTCAAACAATTCAAGCAAAACTCGAATCCTATTCTGAGACGCAAATTCCCCCGATCAAGAAAGGATTACGCATCTCCCGGATCTCTCCAAGACTCTGGACTCTCTGGCCTAGCCGGAATTGCAGCCGAAGTCGCCGGAAGCCGTTTTCTCCGTCGCTAGAACTCCCTTCTACCGATCGTTACCAATTCCTTCCTGTTTTAGGTAAGTATACTCTCCATCTCATTCGTTTCCGTATCATCATCAAAATCCCCCTATTAATCTAGGCTTTCATTACAGAAATCGTTCGAATCAGAATTGTTATTTTAAATAAAAAAGATTTAATCGATTCCACTCTTAAACACGTTGTTCATGCAATTAATTTATATGATTAGACTCGTAATATCTCTTTAATCGAAAGCCCTATCAATTCCATCGTTATAAATACAAGAAACTGTCAATTCGTGTCTGACTTGGAATAGACACGGTCGCGCTAATCATCTAGCGCGGCCGTGCCTCGTGTAGCGCGGTCGTGCCGACTATCAGCGCAGTCGTGTCCTCCTGTCCAGACCTTGTCATGCCCTCTGGGCTAGTCTCTGTTGTGTCTAAAGATCATAGACACGATCGTGCCTGGTCAAGGCACGGTCGTGCCTGTTGTCTGGTCTAGATTGTGCTTCTGTTGGTCAACCCGGTCGCGCCCCGACTAGCGCGGTCGCGCCCGTGGCTTGAGCACGATCGTGCCCTTCCGAGACACGGTCGTGTGAGACTCAGATTTTTTTTAACAGAATTATAATATTTATATTTTAATCAGGAAATGTTTCAGATTTTATAAAAATATGTGTTCTGTATTTAAAAATGGATTAAAAGTTTAATCTTGGCATAAATATAATTTATTGAAAAGTTTATAAAAATTAAATTTATATTTATTTAAATGATGTTTTAAATAATTAAGTTACAAAATTTATAAATAATGATTAGTTATTTAATTTACATTTTAAATCAAAATCATTTATTTATTTATACTTAATTTCAATTAATATTTACATTATTTCATAAACTACAATTATATATTTATTTATTCAATTCAAACCTAATCAAATGGTTACAAACATATTTTACTTCAAACTTTATATATGTTATTCAATACTTTTTAAATACAAATCAATAGTTTTATATACAAGTTCGACTTTCACTTTAGACTTAAACTTTGTACATCTATTTGATTCTATACACTTTACTCTTAGGTTAAAGTGTGCATTTCAAGGATCATATTTGCTATATATATTTCCTTGTTAGCTTCACTTCCATACCATGTGAGTATTCACAACCCCTTTTTACTCTTTACACTTTTGGGGTGGAACATGAACTTTATACACATTACACATTTCACAACTACATTTACTCAAACAACACAAGTACAAAATCCTACATACATACATGTGTGCAAAATTTGAGCTTTGTGCCCGAGTGCTAGTTGTGCTAGTCTTTGTGAAAACTATGTGCAATCATTAACTATACAAGCCGACGGTTTTCAATGATAGATCTATTGAGTCTGACAAACCCACCCAAGTGGAGGTGATTGATACCGACAACACAATTTGCATACTAGTTACTAAGGTTTGATTGTACTTGATTACACAATAGCAGATCCCCATAAATGCCTTATTTTTCATGTCTTGTAAAGGATTTGTTTACAACTATATGCTATCTATATACAACTGTGTTATACTCACCAACTTTTTAGTTGACTTTATTTTATTCATGTTTCAGGCCCTAATATGTGAGAATGATTCAAGACGTGCTCAACATAGGATTTGGACTTAGTAATATTAAATCAAGAAGTTTATGAATTGTTTATTGTTCCTTGTTTGGATTTTGGTTTGTACTTGGATTATGTGAGATGGAAATTTGGCTTTAATATATTTCAATTTAGTCAACCTTGTGCTATGAACAGTCTTACATGTCCCGCCCCGATGATTCCGCCATCGGTCGGGGTGTGACAGATTGGTATCAGAGCCTTGGTTATAGGGATTTAGGTTATTAGACATCTTGACCTAGACTATAACTTTAGGACACCCACTTATACTATGCTCCATGATTTTGTGCTATGTGTTACATGCTATGTGCTACATGCTTACCATGATAAATTGTTTATTATATTTGGTACCTTACTTGTTAGAAATTCATGACTTATTAGGATCTTCTTAAATAATACCTTTCCTATATCCTAAAATCCCATGATATTTCTACCTTCTTTTCTATCTTTATTCTTTCTAAGCATGTGGAAAAAAATTCTTGAAGCAAAAATCTTTAAATTTTTTTTTATTTTCTTCGTTAAGGTTTTTAAACTTGTTAAATTATTTGAGGACACGTGCAATCTGGAAGGGTGACACCTGTATTTTGGGTTTTCTGTCTAGGAAAGCATTTTGCATAAATCCCAATCAACCGAGGGACCCGTATGCTTTCCTGGGAATTCCCGAGATGAGTGTTTACTTATAGGCTAAAGCATGTCTCCTTGAAAATTATATAAGTTTAAATTAACCTTAATGTGCCTTAGTATTCAAGTGATTTTATTACTTTTGAGTACAATCCAAACTATGAATATCTATCTTTTATTTGGTTTTCTCATTGTATTAAATCCTAGCAATACTCATAAGTTCTTACAAACTTTCTTGTCTTGTGAAAATCTGTAGAATGCCTCCTCGTCGTGCTCCCGCCGCCAACGCCAACTCCGACATTGCTGCTATTCTTACTCAATTGGTGACACAACTCACCCAAGCCAATGGTGCCACAAATGGCAATGGTGGAAATGGAAGCAATAGTGGTAATAATGGTGGTAATGGTGGAAATGGTGGAAACAATCCATCTCAATGCACCTTCAAGCACTTCAATTCTTGCAATCCCCTAAAGTTTTATGGAACCGAAGGAGCTACTGGACTCCTTCAATGGTTTGAAAGTATTGAGAATACCTTTCTCAATAGTGACTGTCCCGACAACCTCCGTGTTCGTCATGCCACTAGTGTCCTTCAAAAGCGGGCACTTACATGGTGGAATGGGGAGAACAGGAATAGGGGTATTGATGTAGCTATGGCTTTACCTTGGGATGAGGTCAAAAGGCTTATGACCGAGGAATTCTGTCCTCGAAATGAAGTGAAGAAGTTGGAAGCTGAATTTTGGGATCTTGCCCAAGATAGTGGGGAAAACTTAGCATATACAACTCGGTTCCATGAGTTGAGTCTTCTTGTGCCCCACATGGTCACTCCTTTAGCCCGTTGTATCGAAAAGTATATTGGTGGGCTACCAAGATAAATTCAAGATACTGTCTTAGGTAGAAATCCTGCTACTTTGGAGGATGCCATCCGCCTGTCTGCTACCTTAACTGATAATCATGTTAAAGCTGGAACTCTTACCAAAAAGGGTTCTAAGAAAGTTGCTGAAAACGTAACCCCTCCTACCCACAACAAAGAAGCCAAAACTGAACCCTCTCGCAATAACAAAAAGAGGAAAGTTAGAAACTTTGCTGTGGTTACTCCTACGGTGCCCGTTAATCAAGTTGCACCCGTAGTTCAAGCACCGGCTAAAAAGCCATATGTTGGGATTTATCCTCTTTGTGCCACCTGCAATTTTCATCATCCTCAAAATATCCCATGTCGCCTTTGCACTCATTGTGGGATATATGGTCACACTATCAATATTTGTAGGGCCAAAGCTTTTGAGGGTCAAGTCAATCCACCGAACCAACCCAACCCGCGAGTGGCTAATCAAGGTGCTCCCGCCATTGCTAATAGGCGTGCTTGCTATGAGTGTGGTGACCCGAACCATTTTCGTAATCTATGTCCAAGACTTGCAAATGCTAGACAAGGTGGAGCTCGTGGGCATGCGTTCAACATAAACACCAACGAAGCTCAAGCCAACAACGACGTGGTTAATGGTACGTTCCTTGTTAATAGTCAATATGCCTCCATTTTGTTCGATACCGGTGCCGATAAAAGTTTTGTGTCACTAAATTTTGAGCCTTCACTTGCAAAGACACGATCCCAATTAGAGAAAACCTTCACCGTTGAAATAGAAAATGGTGACTCCCTTACAATTGAGTCTATCATCTATGATTGCTCCTTAGAACTTAATGATCATACATTCCCAATCAATCTTATTCCAATGTCACTAGGAAGCTTTGATATTATCATTGGTATGGATTGGCTATCAAATCATCATGCCGAAGTCATTTGTTTTGAAAAGTGTATTCGAATTCCGCTACCATCGGGAGAAACCTTAAGGGTTTTTGGTGAAAAGCCTTGCAAGGGTCTTAAATTGATGTCTTGTACTACCGCTCAAAAGTACTTACAAAAGAAGTACATCGCCTTCCTAGCTCATATTGTTCAAAAGGATGTCAAGGAGAAGAGTATCCAAGACATTCCTATCATTAGGGATTTTCCCGAAGTGTTTCCTAAAGATTTATCCGGTCTTCCTCCTGTTCGTCAAGTAGAGTTCCGTATTGATCTTTTGCCCGGAGCTAACCCCGTTGCTAGAGCTCCTTATCGTCTTGCACCTTCGGAAATGCAAGAACTCGCAAGCCAACTTCAAGAACTCTCCGACAAAGGTTTCATTCGCCTGAGTCATTCACCGTGGGGTGCACCCGTCTTATTTGTTAAGAAGAAGGATGGATCATTTCGCATGTGTATTGACTACCGCGAACTCAATAAGCTTACTATCAAGAATCGTTATCCTTTGCCTAGAATCGATGATCTCTTTGATCAACTTCAAGGTTCTACTTGCTTCTCGAAGATTGATCTTCGATCTGGTTATCATCAGCTCCGTGTTCAAGAAGATGACATTCCTAAGACTGCTTTTCGAACAAGGTATGGTCATTACGAGTTCATGGTTATGCCTTTCGGGTTAACCAATGCACCCGCAGTTTTCATGGATCTCATGAACCTTGTGTGCAAACCGTACCTTGATAAATTCGTGATCGTTTTCATTGACGATATCTTAATCTATTCCAAGACTAAAGCCGACCATGAAGAACACCTTAGATTGGTTTTGGACCTTTTAAAGAAAGAACAACTATATGCCAAGTTCTCCAAATGTGGATTTTGGTTAAAAGAAGTTCAATTTCTTGGTCACATCGTCAACGACAAGGGTATTCATGTTGATCCTGCTAAGATTGAAACGGTTAAGAATTGGAATGCCCCGAAGACTCCTACCGAAGTTCGTTCATTTCTTGGTCTTGTGGGTTATTATCGTCGTTTCATCTCAAACTTCTCAAAGATTGCTGTCCCTCTTACCGCTTTGACCCATAAGGGTAAAACTTATGAGTGGGGACCGAAGCAAGAAGAAGCTTTCCAAACTCTTAAGCATAAGTTGTGCAATGCTCCCATTTTGACTCTCCCTGATGGAAATGATGATTTAGTTGTCTATTGTGATGCTTCTAACCAAGGTCTTGGTTATGTCCTCATGCAACGAGGAAAAGTAATCGCTTATGCATCAAGACAACTCAAAATTCATGAAAAGAATTATACGACGCACGATCTCGAGTTGGGTGCGGTCGTATTCGCGTTAAAGATTTGGAGACATTACCTATATGGCACGAAATGTGTGGTATTCACCGACCATAAAAGTCTTCAACATATCTTCAACCAAAAAGAGCTCAATATGAGGCAACGACGTTGGGTCGAACTCCTTAACGACTACGACTGCGAGATTCCTTACCATCCCGGCAAAGCGAATGTTGTAGCCGATGCCTTGAGTCGAAAGGACCATGTTATGCTTCATTGTGCCCGTATTCAATCCGATATTCAAACCCGTATTTTAGAAGCTCAACACGTCTCGGTAACCGAGGGTAACATGTATGAGGAAATGTCGTGTGGTGTTGAACTTCTTCTTGAATCAAAACCCAATGGCTTACTATATTACTTGAACCGTATTTGGATTCCCGATCGCGATGATCTCCGTGCAATTCTCATGAACGAGGCTCATAAGACTCGTTATTCTATTCATCCTGGTGCGGATAAAATGTACCAAGATCTTCGCCAACTTTATTGGTGGCCCGGTATGAAGAAAGACATGCTCTTTATGTGGCCAAATGCTTAACTTGCTCCAAAGTCAAAGCCGCACATCAACGTCCTTCTGGTTTACTCGAACAACCAGAAATTCCCGTGTGGAAATGGGAGAATTTAGCTATGGATTTCATTACCAAGCTCCCTCGCACCTCGAGTGGTTATGATAGTATTTGGGTGATCATTGATCGACTCACCAAATCTGCCCACTTCTTGCCTATTCGTGAAGACTTCAAAGTGGAGAAATTAGCCCGAATTTACATTTATGAAATTGTGAGCCGTCATGGTGTTCCCTTGAACATAATATCCGATAGAGACGCTCGGTTCACTTCTCGATTTTGGCAATCTCTCCAAAAGGCTCTTGGTACTCGATTGGATTTGAGCACGGCTTACCATCCGCAAACTGATGGTCAAACCGAGCGAACAATCCAAACTCTTGAAGACATGCTTAGAGCTTGTGTAATCGATTTTGGTGGCAATTGGGATTCACATTTATCCCTTATTGAGTTTTCTTACAACAATAGCTACCACACAAGTATCAACATGGCTCCATTCGAAGCTCTCTATGGTCGCAAGTGTCGCTCTCCGATCTGTTGGAACGAGATTCGTGAAGCACAAATCACTGGTCCCGAGTTAATTCAAGAAACATCCGACAAGATTATTCAAATCCGTGACAATATTCGAGTAGCGAGGAGTCGGCAAAAGAGTTATGCCGACAAACGTCGAAAACCCTTGGAATTCCAAGTCGGTGATCTTGTTCTTCTTAAGGTGTCTCCTTGGAAGGGTGTGGTCCGTTTTGGAAAGAAAGGAAAGTTAGCACCTCGTTATGTTGGTCCATTCAAAATCCTTGAAAGGATTGGGAAAGTGGCTTACAAGCTCTAGTTACCTCCATCTCTTGGCAATGTGCATCCTACATTTCATATATCTAATCTGAAGAAGTGTCTCGCCGATGAAAATCTCCATATACCGCTCGACGACGTGCGCATTGATGAAACGATGCACTTCGTTGAGAAACCGGTAGAAATTATGGATCGTGAAGTCAAGCAGCGCAAGCGAAGTCGCATTCCTATCGTTAAAGTTCGTTGGGAATCTAAGCGTGGTCCTGAGTTCACTTGGGAACGAGAAGACCAAATGAAGCTCAAGCACCCTCATCTTTTTACTAATAATGTTGTTTCCTCTAGCTAAATTTCGGGACGAAATTCTCTCAACATGGGGAGACTATAACATTTCTGATTTTAGTATTCCTATTTCAATTCAATGTAATGCAATTTCAAGTTCTATACTCGTGCAATGTCTCATTATTTTCTCGCCGTAAATTTAATGCAATAATTCTATACAAATTCGCAAGGCATCTTCTTATATGAAGCATAGTCTCTTGCACTGAAATAACCCATTCTTTGTCTCCAACAGCCGTCCACAAAGTAGTCTGGATTGGCTGTCGGGTCGGTCGAGAGATCTCTGAATTGAAGGACCCTTCTAATAGTATCTTCAGAGAAAGCGATAACATGACCAGCAACGGTAGCCCTTATAACGTTGGGAGTTACCGTGCAGTCATGCTCCGCAGTCTCCCAAAACTGCTCCAGATAGGGTCTTGAAACTATCGGGTCAGCAGAAATAGCGTAGCTGATTCTTGAACGGTTCAAGAAATCAACTATTTCTCTATACTGCAGTGTTGCACCCTTCCATTCTAGTTCAGTGTTAGCTAACAGGTTGAATTCGTTAGTAAACGCCTAGGCCATGATCTGTAAAAACACATAGAAAACAGAATCAGAACAACAAGTATCATTGGAAATGAATAAACATGACTCAGTATAGCAGTTACTATTTGAACTGAAATTTCAGACTTAGGAATTTTTGCCAAGTGTTGGTCCTGCATACTTAGCAAGTACGCAGGAATTACGTCTAGCGTACTTAACAAGTACGCATGAATTGCTTCTTGCGTACTTGCTAAGTGCGCAAGAACTACACTTAGTGAAAATTTCAGAAGTTTGAAAATGTCACTGATGTTCAAAAAACGGGTAGATTAGGTCGCCACTAGGTCGGAATCAATGATTCTAACCTATGGGACCAGTATCAACACCACAAACTTGCTATGCTTGACCAATTTTGACCTAAAACGGTCGACCGAACCACTTTCGGTTCAAATTCAACCACAGGGACAAAATCAAAGACTAAAAAAGGACGATTAAGGGTCGATTATGTTATCTAAACATGTTTTAATGATAAGAGATTACCCAAACAACCCAAAAATTTCCCAAAAATCATGGAATAAACCTAGATTTTTCTATGTCATTAATCGGTCCAAAGTCACGATTTTGTGGATGGAATGAGCCTAGATTCTAACCAAATCGATGTTATGAGATGATGAAACTTGTAATGGGACGAAAAGACGGTTTAGGAACACTTGGATTTTGAGTAAAAGTTTGCAGAGGGAAAAGTTGATTTGAATGTGATGAAAACTCAGAAATTTTCTAAGTCCCCTATTTATACCCAACACTAAAAAGTCGTGCGTACTTGCTAAGTGCGCACGCTTTAACTCTTGCGTACATACAAGTGCGCAAGACTTAACTCTTGCGTATTTACAAGTGCGCAAGACTTAACTCTTGCGTACTTGTTAAGTACGCAGGGCTTACTTCATGCGCACTTACAAGTACACACAAACCCTTAAGTGCGCAAACTTTTTGGCTTTTCTGAATAAAATTGAACAAGATAAAAATATTCAAGAAGGAGGATTCAAATACAATTCAGGAAGGTTAAACACAAATATTTTTGGCTTTTCTGAATAAAATTGAACTATGCATAAACTTAAAATCTTTTTGATCTTTTCTCATAGAAATATACAAGTATTCACACAAACTATTTTTGATCAAAGACACGAGATGAGGATCATATCAGGCTATCTTTTAGCAAAAACGATACAATATAAACATCAAAGAATATGGGACCATGTCATGGATTACTATTTATTCATACGTAATAAGCACATAAACAAGTAATTCAAGTTGACAATATTATAAGATTTGAAACCATAAGCATCTTTATATCACGTTCTTGTGTATTAATGTATTAATTATAAGATATACAACGTGTACCCCACTGATATGCTACAATAATGTAAATTGCATTATCTCAAGGCATCTAAGATTTTCCCAATGATTTTCTAAATTTTCAGAATGAAGTTACATCTATTAGCATAGGAAAAATCAAGCAGAATCCATAAGGATTATCAGGAATCATAAGATTCAGAATCGAGTGATTCATATGTCTTGGTTTCATTTGATTTTCTTCATTAAATATCAGTATGATGATTCAGGATAATATATATGGTGTTTGAATAAGGTAAGGGGATCCAACTTTTATCTGGATTTGATTTCAATGAATCAGGAGTGATTCAAGGGTAAATACATGCTCAACGGTTGATGTAGAGACATGTCTTGATTCAATCTCTTCTTGCATACTTGTGAGTATGGGCAGTGAGATGAACTGCATTAATTGTGCTAACGACATAACCCGAAACTGATCTCAAAAGAAAATTATTGCCAAAATCTAACATCTTCTATCTGATAATGATCTTTTCTATTCTTTTACGCACACACACTTGCAAACATGGGTTCAAATCACAGTTGTAATTTAGATTTAGTTTCCACACTACTAGTGATTCAAAGACGCATACAGCCTACTGACAATTCAAATTACTTGTAAATAAGCAGATTAAAAACATAATAATTTAAACAATTAAGTAAGCATGACGCAATCATTTACCATATGAGCAGTCTGTGACGTTTAGATCATTTCTGATGTACTATCATTTTCTCTTTTCTCAAGTTAACTTTGAAATTTTCTCCATTTTCTATTTTGTTTTTGATTTTGTAAAATATTTTGAAAATTAAAAAGAACTATACAGAAAATTTAAAAGAAATAAAGTTTAACTTCCATGAATTGAATTGATTTAGGAAAAATTAATTTTCACTTAGGATTGAACATTCCTATCAATTTGACAAGATGCTCAAAACGGGATAGATCAAATACCTTTGTGAAAAGGTCAGCAAGATTGTCATCCGTATGAACTTTTACAAGTTCAATTAAATCCTTTTTAGCACAATCACAGATGAAATGATGGCGAATTTCTATATGTTTAGTTTTGGAATGTTTCACCAGGTTATTTGTGATGGACATGGTGGCATTGTTGTCAATGAATAATGGAGTTCCAGTGAAGTTTAAGCCGTAGTCTCTCAATTGCTGCTGAATCCACAATATCTGAGAACAACCGCTCGCCGCAGCAATGTATTCTGCTTCACAAGTTGAGACAGAAACCGTTGACTGCTTCTTGCACTGCCAGGAGACCAGTCTGTCTCCTAAGAGTTGACATCCACCAGAAGTTGACTTTCTATCAAGGTTACAACCTCCATAGTCTGAATCAGTGTAGGCTTTGAAGTCGAATGCCTGCTGCTTAGAGTACCAAAGACCCAATCGAGGTTTCCCTTTCAGGTATCTGAAAATTCTCTTCACGGCTATCATATGTGACTCCTTCGGTTGAGATTGAAACCTTGAGCACAAGCAGACAAAAAACATTATATCAGGTCTTGAAGCTGTGAGATACATAAGTGATCCGATCATCCCACGGTACAATCTGCTATCTACATCCTTTCCATCTTTGTCAGGATGCAGACCATGATTGACTGGGATAGGTGTGCCATAAGTACTGCTATCATTCATCTTGTATTTTGACAAGATGTCCTGCACATACTTTGTTTGATATAGATAAATGCCATCCTCTCTTTGACTGACTTACAGACCCAGGAAGAACGACAATTCACCCATATTACTCATTTCAAACTTGGACTTCATCACCTGCTTGAATTCCCTACACATCCCTTCATTGGTAGATCAAAAAATAATGTCATCGACGTATACTTGTACAAGAAAAATGTCACCTCCTGCTTTCCTAATGAAGAGAGATGAGTCAATCTGTCCACGGTCGAAACCATTAGACAGTAAATGCTTAGATAATGTCTCATACCACGCCCGCGGTGCTTGATGAAGACCATAAAGTGCTTTGTCGAGCTTATACACTTTATTGATATTATGCGGATCTTCAAAGCCGGGAGGTTGAGTGACATAGACCTCGTCATGAACTTTACCATAAACGAAAGCACTCTTCACATCAAGTTGATAGACCTTGAAGCCGACATATGTGGCATAAGCCAAGAACAGTCGAATGGCCTCAATTATAGCAACTGGGGTATATACTTCCATGTAATCCAAGCCCTCTTGTTGATAAAAACCCTAAACAACCAATCTTGCTTTGTTCTTCACAACAACATGACGATCATCCGTCTTGCATTTGAACACCCATCTGGTTCCAATTGGCTAAAATCCTTTTGGAAAGTCAACCAAATCCCACACGTGTAACTTTTGGAATTGAGACAATTCATCTTGCATCGCCTCAATCTAGCAGTTGTCAGTGAGAGCCTCCTTCACATTCTTCGGCTCTAACTGGGACACGAATGCAGCATGCAGACATGTTTCTATGACACCAGTGTCAAGTATCTCTGTGTAAGACTGGTGTTCTTAGTGATGGTTCGATGACGAGTCTGAACACCGGCATAAGGATCACCAATAATGTTGTCGATTGGATGATTCCTATACACTCTCGTCTCCGGTACAGTCGTTTCCTGAATTTCTGAATCGAGATTCGTGCTTAACTCCCCCATTTCCTGTGTTCCAGAGGAAGAAGATTCAATGTTAATTGGATCAGCTGGAGCTTCATTTCCTACAGTTGTGTTAGGATTGGCTTGAGCGTCATCTCCAACAACATGAACATCTTCACTGTTATCACTGTCATGAGTTCCAAATGCAGATGCAGCATTGCAATCAGGAGATATAATCGGTACAGTAGCACGAGTAGAGAAACTGGAGTCATTGTCGCCACCCAATAATTCATAAACATTTGCGGCATCAACTACAGATAGATCAGGAAGATTGAATGACTTGAATAGCGCATCATAATCAAAACCCCAAGCTGGACCTGTTGGTTCGGGTGGAATGCTGTGTTTACTACAATCCACTTCGAACCATTCCTCGAAAGTACGAGTTCCTATGTTGTACACTCTCTTGCAAGGCGAGTTGGCAACGTATCCTAAGAAGATGCCTTCCACCGCTTTTTCATGAAACTTAGACTGGCGATCTTTGTACTGTAGCAACAAGGAACAGGGACTACCAAAAGGAACTAGGTAATCAAGATTGGGAAGTCGATTGTTGATCAACTCGTAACAGGTCTTGTTGTGCCTCTTCACAACCAGAACTCTGTTTAATACGTGAGAAGTTGTATAAACTGCTTCTGCCCAGAAAGTGACAGGAAGCTTTGCATCCAACAGCATAGTCCTAGCAGTCTCAATCAGTGTTCTGTTCTTCCGTTCTGCAACCCCATTCTGCTGCGGTGTGTACGGGGCACTGAATTTGTGACGGATCCCCTTATTGAGACAGAAAAGTTCCATCAAATTATTCTTGAACTCAGTTCCGTTGTCACTCCTTATTCTTCTAACTTTCAGTTTGCAAAGAGATTCCAAGCTCAGGATCAAGTATTGAAGAATATCAGCAGTCTCGTGTTTAGTATCTAAAAATTGCACCCAAGAAAAACGTGAGAAATCATCAGTTACAAGCAGACAGAGCGACTTACCTCCAATACTCCTGATACTTATGGGGCCAAACAGATCCATGTGTAATAGCTCCAAAGGGGTATCAATGGAGTTTTGGAGCTTGGGCTTGTGAGACTTCCGTTGCTGTTTGCCCTTTTTACACGGCATACAGTCATCTACAACGCTAAATCTCCGCTTAAGAACCCTGGTTACCAAACCGTTTCAGACAAGATGGTTCATTTTACGATACGAAATATGTCCGAGTTTCCTATGCCACAAGATAGAGTCAAGCTCTATCGCTTTGGTAAGCAAACAAGTAGCAACTGATGAGGTGGTTGTTGCCACGCTTATATCGATCTGATAGGTGTCGTTTGTTCTTGGCTCTCTCATCAGAATCCAGTCTTCGGGAACTTCAAAACCAGGTTGGAGAATCAGGCATTCTGACTTGTCAAACATCACCGAGTACTCCTTGTCACACATTTGGGAGACACTCAACAGGTTATACTTCTGTTGCTCGCAAAAGTTGACATTGTCAAAGCTGACACAACCGTTCAAAATCACGCCTTGACACGTGATACTGTCGCATTTTTCTCCAGCAAAGGCCACATAGCCGCCTCTGAATGGTTTCACGTCTTGAAGCAAGGCCATGTTTCCTGTCATGTGCCGGGAGCATCCACTATCTACATACCAGCGGTAAGAGATAGTACCCTTCGGACGTCTCTGCACGGGTCACAAAAGAATTAGTTAGATTTGGAGACCCAAGCCATTGTGGTCTTGGGTCGTCCATCATTTTCAAAATAAACTACCTCTTTTAACTCACAGTCATGATGACTGTTCAAAATTGATGAATCTTTAAAAGAATTAGAACTAGGAGATTGAGAATTTTTGGATTTGGCAGTCCAGGATCTCTTATGTTTCTTAACCGGAACAGGAGACTTTGATTCAACTACAGAAGGTGAACTTGTGGAAGCTTCACCTAATTGAACTGAAGTCAGTTGTTCTAGCTTTCTCAAACTCTTGTTCCTTCTTCTTCTCTGTGGTTTAGAGAGTCTCGCCACAGGTTTCTCACCAGTACGTGTACTACCAGAGGTAGATACACAAGGTACAGCAGGTTGCGTTACCTTTCTTGAAACAGATGGTTTAGCTTCAGATTTGATCTTAGGCTTTACCATCGGTTTGACCGGTGGTTTCACCACATTTTGCTTTGGACGTTTGGGAGGTTTCACTGATGGCGACTTCGGGATGACAGCCGGTTGTGAAACAACATGCCGTTTCCCTTGGTTCTTTGAAGGACAGTTCACAAGAATGTGACCAACCAAGCCGCAGTGAAAACAATTCCTCTTGTCTATATAAGTTCTCTTGTAAGGCTCATTAGATCTGGCCTTAGATAACTCAGCATTATGAGCAGGAGGAGTTGGTTTATGAACAGGAGTCTGAACCTTTACAGTTTGGTTTTTGGGAGTATAGTATTTTTGCAAATTTTCTTTGTAACCAAGCCTATAGTGAGCTGAAAAAGCCTCTTTCTTTACTTGATTAAGACTTTTATACCCTCCGTAAAGCATTACCTTTAATTTATCATTAGATTCAATGATATCGGGTTCAGTTAAAATGCAATTATCACTATTAGTGATAATGTTTTTCTTTACTTTCTGTTCAGTTAACAACTCCTCAGATACTACACTTTCAGGGCAAGTGTTAACCGACCCATCTTCAGAAGTAGTAACGAACTCCTCACTAGATGTGGAGCTAGCCTTATTTGAGGATTCATCCTTTTTAGGGGAATCATCCTTATCAGAGGACTCATCTAGACAAGTGAGATCAATGTCTATTAAGCTATTGACAAACTTCCCGCTTACTGGTGGAGGAATGGCATTAGTACCCAACCCTAACCCATTCATTTGTCTCACTACAGATTCATAGTGTTCCACCAAAAACGAGATTTTTTCAACTTCTCATTAGAACATTTTAACTGCAAGATCTCATTTTGCAGTTTGTTGATTTCATTATTCCGTTTTTCCAGCCCCCCTGTATGCAACATCTAAGTGAAGCTGTTGATCGCTTATTTTTAGAGAATATTCACATTTTTCCTTTTTCAACGTTTTAATTGAGTCTTTAAAACGTTTTTCGTTTTCTTTATAGTTTAGAGCTGCCATACTTAGGGTTTCAATTTTGTCTTGGAGCCTAGAATTTTCAAGTTTTAGCCATAGATATTTAGAACATGAAATAACAGAAAAAGGATTAGAGTCTACCTCAGACGATGAACTTGTTGCTTCTCCAATGGCCATGAGAGCAACAGCAGTAGTCGATTCCTCTCTATCAGCTACAGAAGCTTCCTTTTCTTCAGCTTCCTTCATCTCCTCTGTAGCAGCAGTAATAGACTCTTCTAGGTTAGCCATAGCAGCTTCCCTTTTCTCAGCTTCCATCATCTCCATGATCTCAGCCATGAGACCAACCTAAGTTTGAGCAATGATGGCGTCCTCCAGATGAACACCCCAATCAAAGCTTTCGTCTTGTTGAGCTACCAGTGCATTGGACGTTCCACCTTGGCTTTAATACAGTTTCCAATGAAAATGGCAATTCTAGAGCCCGATGACTTGGATGTAGAAGTCGTCCCATGATACATAGAAGGGTCTTGTATCTGAGGTCTTTCTGAGCTCTCCTTTCTTTTTAGGTTCATGTCATGAGCTTGAACCTTTCCTATTGCCTCCTCTACTGTCAACTCATAAAATTTTGGATTTTCCCTCATCAGGGTTGTGTAAATCTCAAATTTGGGTGGCAAAGCATCCAAAAACTTTTCCAACATCTCTTCATCTGGATACCTGAGTTCAAAAGCCTTCAACTCAGTCTGTAGATGATAGAATCTAGAGATGAGGTCATCTAAAGATTTGTTCTCTAAAAATCTGAAGCATTCATACTGCTTCCGGAGTAGATCCCTCTTACTCTTCTTGATATCACTATTTCGTTCGAATCTTTTTCTGTAAAGCTTTCCAAAGATCCTTAGAATTGTCATAACCTCGGAAACTGTGGAACAATTCCCGAGTTAATGCCATAGTGATTGAACCAAGTGCCTTATTTTCTCGATCATAAGCTTTCTTTTCTTCGTCAGAAATTTTATAGATAGGTTTGGGCATGGTGTCACACCCCCATATTTATTTACTTATTAAATAAATACAGGTTGTAACGATTGGTTCATTACACGATAGCGGAAGCTGTAATAATGATTTCTAAGACTTGATTACATATACAATTACTAAAACTAAGAAATACTATGATCTAAGTTCTTCTAGATCAACGACAGACTTGAGACTTGATATTCTACGCCCTTCCAGCTACTAGGAATTGATCCAACATAGCTAGCCTATTCCAACCGCGCCATGGCTAGAGGTCACCTGAGAAACATACTTGAAAGTGTCAACACAAAGGTTGGTGAGTTCACAGAGTTAGTTATATTATTGCTTATAGTTTTTCCCGAAAACTTGTTCATGACTTTACCGTCATAAAATATGTTTAAACCTGATCTTTTTAACCCGATCAGTACTCTTTCGTTTAAACCTGATCACTTTAACCTGATCAGAATTCTTTTTGTTAAACCTGATCATTTTATCCTGATCAGAACTCTTTCGATAAACCTGATCACTTTACCTTGATCAGAACTCTTTTGTGTAAACCCTGATCACTTTACCTTGATCATAACTCTTTTGTTAAACCTGATCACTTTACCTTGATCAGAACTCTTTTGTGTAAAACCTGATCACTTTACCTTGATCAGAACCCTTTTGTGTAAGACCTGATCATTTTAACCTGATCAGAACCCTTTTGTGTAAAACCTGATCATTTTAACCTGATCAGAACCCTTTTGTGTAAAACCTGATCATTTTAACCAGATCAGAACCCTTTTGTGTAAAACCTGATCATTTTAACCTGATCAGAACCCTTTTGTGTAAAACCTGATCACTTTACCCTGATCAGAACTCTTTTGTATGTATTACCAATGAATATGATTACTAATCCGATCTATTGACCCCATTTGTAAGCTTGCAAGGAATACAAAATAGTATGTAATGTACGAGACCGTAACCAAACCCCAACTTTCTGTGCCTCCCCTCGCCTTTCTGCGAGTAAGACAATATGCGGTCATTCGGCCATTTTGACCCCTGGTTAGCGCGACTAACCATGACCGGAGGCGTCACCCCCAATAGTACTATTCATATAATCCCGGGCTAAATCCATAGCTAATGGTTACTAATTTATTACGAGGACTTTAAGCGCTTTATTGTTCCCTCAATACATACATACGGTCAGATCATTAGTTCCATTCATTTATACACAAAAGTCTTTTACAAGTATGTTTCCACCCCAAATTATTTCAAAAACTTAGAAAAAAGGGGATTAGTGAAACTCACAAGGAGTTAAACCAAAATGTTTATATTGTCAAATGTATAAGCAATGTAATTCATGTTTTCAAAACATAATAAGTAAGTATGTTTCTCCCCCGATGTTTACAAAACAGTAAATAGTTAAAAGGGGGCCGTGAACTCACCTTGAGTTTGTGTATGCTTGCAATGATAATTGTTCTAGCCGAACTTGACTATTCGTACCCTAGATACCAAAGGGTAAATTGTGTTAAGACCGAACGTCTCATATTGCAAATTGTTCATCGACCTAGTAAATCTAGTTGCTTTTGTTTAAATATCTTCTTAGATTTTCAACACTTGTTTTGCTATAAAAACAGTTCTAAGTTACTGCCCAATGTGACTGATGAACAGGTGTCGAAACTTCCTAGTTTCGATTGGGCAATTGAGTATCGAAACTTCATAGTTTCGATTGAGTAGTTAGGTATCGAAACTATCTAGTTTCGATTGGCAAGAAGGGTATCGAAACTATCTAGTTTCGATTGAGCAATATGTATCGAAACTACCTAGTTTCGATTGAACAACTAGTATCGAAACTCCCAGTTTCGATTGAGTAAACTGGTATCGAAACTCCTAGTTTCGATTGAATAGGTATCGAAACTCCTAGTTTCGATTGAATAACAGGTATCGAAACTCCTAGTTTCGATTGAACAGGTATCGAAACTCCTAGTTTCGATTACTGCACTTTGATTGACAGAATTCGTCCTGAATATTTTTATGTTCAAATCTTGAATTTGACACACTTTTCTTGTTATCTTACTTGCGATTGAACCTTTTGTATGCTTAGATACGGTTTTAAAGAAAATAAAGTGGATCATATCGAGTTTTTACCTTAAAACCGAGTAGAAGATGATGAAAGAAAACAGAGAAGAGTCTTGAATCTTCTGTTAAACTTTCTTTAGAACATTTGAAATCTTCTTAAAATACCGAATTGTGGTGGATTTCTGCCTTAAACTGGACTTCGACTAGAAGGAGAATTGGGAAATTGCCGTATGAAAATGAGAAGTATGGAAGGGATTGTGGGATTTCGACTGAGGAGATATGGTTTTTATCTGAATTTGAGTGTATTAGCAAGTGGGGGAATGGCTCCCCTGACTTTCGGTCGAGAAAGTCAAGCAAGTGGGTTGGGATTTAAATAAATCAAACCATTTGATTTAAGTGTAATTTTAACCACTAGTGTTCGTATTTAGTCGGGTTATCCTGGTACGTGAACCGGTAACTCCTAGAATTACCAAAATATGAAATGAGACCATGTACGGTTTTTGTTAGGCCTTAATGTCCTTGTTTGTGAAATTAAGTAAATCACAAAAACAATTATAATGTAAACTTGTTTATAACATGTACGGATATTGACCTGAATTGTCGGGTGTCACATTCTCCCCATGTTAGAAGAATTTCGTCCCGAAATTCAATTTGTGTCCTCTTGAACTGTTGTATCCTTAAACAAGGATGGGTATTTTTGTTTTCATTTGATCCTCTCGTTCAAATGGTTCAACGTACCTAGGGTTAAGCTTGCCACGGTTGCCAAATCTTGCAACCCCTTTCCAATGTGAGACCTTTAACATGACTTTGTCTCCCACTTAGAATTCTAATGGTTTTCGTCTGTTGCTATCTCAACTCTCTTTCGTCTGTCTTGAGTGACTTTCAGACGATCTTTTATTTCGAAGATTTTGTCAACGGTTCCCTAGTCAATATCAGGACCAGTCAAATGTTTTTCGTTAGCCTCCGCCCAATATAGCGATGAGTGACACTTACAACTATACAAAGCCTCAACGGAGCGGCTTTAATGTTGGTATGGTAGTTGGTATTATATGAAAACTCATCCAACGGCGGTGAGTATCCCTATTTCCTCTGAAATCGATTATACACACACGGAGCACATCTTTTAAAGTTTGGATGGTCCTTTTACTTTGACCGTTCATCTAGGGATAATATGCAGTGGTCATGTAAAGGCGTGTGCCCAAGGCTTATTGTACAGACTGCCAGATTCTTGACATGAATCGACTGTCCCTTTTTGTGAAAATGGAAACTGGCATACCATGCCTGGCCTTAATTCCTTTAATATTTAGCCTTGCACGCTTCTTACTTTTATCTGTCTCCTTTATTGGTAGTGAATACGCGGATTTCGTCAAACGACTGACGATTATCATATAGTATTATAGTTGCTAGGTGTTCTAGGTAACTTTGTAATGAAATCCATTAAAATTTGTTCCCATTTCCATTGAGGTATCTCGGGTTGTTATAACAATCCCGACGGTTTCTGATGTTCTGCCTTTACCTTTGAACATGTCAGGCATTTACCGACGTAAATAGCAATTTCTCATTTCATGTTCGGCCACCAGTAGAGTTCTTTCAGATCCTTATACATTTTATCCGAACCTGGGTGAATGGAGTACCTGGACTTGTGGGCTTCGTCCATAACCAACTCCCGTAAGTTACTAAAACATGGCACCCAAATTCTATTTGCAAAGTATAAAGTATCATCTGATTTTGGCTCTAATTGTCTGATCATTCCTCGTATAGCTTCACTCTAAATGTTTTCTTCTTTGATTGCCTCCTGTTGTGCCATCCGGATTTGAGTCGTGAGACTCGCATGAATTGTCAATCCTAGGGCACGAACACGGAGAGTTTTAACCCGTTCCTTACGACTCAAGGCATCTGCTACGACATTGGCTTTCCCGGGATGGTACTTGATATCACAATCATAATCGTTTAGTAGTTCTACCCAACGACGTTGTCTCATGTTAAGTTCCTTTTGATCAAAGATATGTTGGAGACTCTTGTGATCAGTAAAGATAGTACATCTTGTACCGTAAAGGTAATGTCTCCAAATTTTGAGTGCAAATACAACTGCGCCCAATTCCAAGTCATGGGTCGTATAATTCTTTTCGTGCACTTTTAGTTGTCGTGAGGCATATGCGATGACTTTGTCTTTTTGCATTAACACACAACCCAGTCCTTGGTGTGATGCATCGCAGTATACGACAAAATTGTCGATTCCCTCAGGAAGGGATAGAATTGGTGCACTACACAGCTTCTGCTTTAGTAATTGAAAAGCTGACTCTTGCTTGTCATTCCAATCATACTTCTTTTCTTTCTGGGTTAATTTGGTTAAAGGCAGGGCTATTTTTGAAAAATTCTCGATGAATCGTTTGTAATAGCCGGCCAAACCCAAAAATTGACGCACCTCAGTCGGAGTTCTTGGTGCTTCCCAGTTTTTGATAGCTTCAATCTTGGTTGGGATTACGTGAATATCCTTCTTATTGATGACGTGTCCGAGAAAGTGAACCTCTCGAATCCGAAACTCACACTTAGAGAATTTGGCATAACGCTTCTCATTCCGGAGTAGTTCCAAGATTGATTTCAAATGATGTTCATGTTCCTCATTGGTTTGTGAATATATTGATATGTCATCGATAAATACAATCACGAATTTATTCAAGTATGGCTTGCACACGCGGTTCATTAGGTCCATGAAAACGGCCGGTACATTAGTCAAGCCAAATGGCATAACTAGGAACTCATAGTGACCGTAACGAGTCCTAAAAGTCATTTTTTTTTTGGTATATCTTCTTCCTGAATTTTCAGTTGAGGATATCCTGATTGTAGATCAATTTTATAATAGAAACTGGACCCTTGAAGTTGATCAAACAAATCGTCTACTCGAGGAAGAGGATACCGGTTTTTGATTGTCAGCTTGTTCAACTCCCGATAATTGATGCACCCTCTAAAGGTTCCATCCTTTTTCTTTACAAACAGGACCGGAACTCCCCATGGTGAGAAACTCGATCTTATGAAAGAATTACTCGACGAGGTATCCAAGTTTTTGTTGTATATTGGGTAGAAATGAAAAACTATGAAAATGAAACTTTATGTTTGTCCCTCTTATGCTTTTCGAAAGCATTTTCCCGGACTAAGACTTTTCTCTTATTTCAGGTTTCATGTTTTCTATGATTTTCCTCTCCATATGCCTTCATGGAGCTAGGAATTGATGTTCCTTGGGAGCTCTTATTTGCGAACTTCGAGTCTAATCACCACTTTACACCTTTGCTCGCCCTACCTTTCGAGGCAGACTAGCCTTTGGGTTGTAGCGTCCTGATATGTAAACTCATGTCTCGACTACCATACCTTCAAAGTATGTAAGCCATACGAAGTTTGATGTTTGTTTGGGATATTCATATTCCGTCTAGCTGAGGGAATGAATAATAATACTGTAAGAATGGTCTCATCGAATTAGTGTTTTCCCCAAAATGGGCTATGGGTTTGTCAACTCATTAAGTTGGCAGAAAGAGCTGATAGTCAACTATTAGTTATACGGTGTGTATGCACTCCATTAGTGTTTGAATGGTACTTTGGTGACTTACCATTACGTATTCCACTCATTCAGGTTATGGCCTCAAAATCCTTAGCACAAGGATACACTTGAGGTAATGAGTGTTGAACGTCGAGACTTTTGTATTCTAACTGAGTCTACTCCAAGAGATCATTTCTTAAAAATAGATGCTCTAGAGCTTCCCAATTATAGAAAACTAGGAGTGAAAGATGCAATCACATCTCTTTTCTAGGCTAAATCTGGGATCCATCCAACAAGATGAACTTTGAGGAAGTGCGAGTACAAAATAGTAATAGATTATTCTTCTCAACTCTTTGTGGACAGTGGCCTGTTGTGAATAGCTCGAGCTTACGTCCTTTATGCATATCATGAACTAATGAGATTAGCATGAAATTCCGTATTTGGGACTCCTTTAAGAGTTTTGCATGTCGTTTTGGTTAGTGCGACAATAGTCGTTAGTCCACACTTAGGTTTCTTTGACATTTGCTCGAGCATCAAACCCGGCTTATCCATTACCGAGAGAATAGTTAGACTTAAAGGTATATTGAATGTCAATGGCTACGAGAGCAATCCTGTTTGACCGACATTCTGAAATGTCCGATTTCCTACTTGTCTCATGATGAGCTTCCACAATATCCATAGGTGCCATGTGTATGCGGGTCGGAATAATATCCTGCCCTATTACTGAAGTTAGTGCATAACACTCTTGGCGTAACTTTCAATCAATTGTGAGATTGAACTGTATGATGGATCCTGAGATTATGCTATAATCTCCCACAATAGTTGTGCAATTACTGTAAGTGTTAGTTGTGGTAACGCTCAATTTGAAGCATTCCTGACAAGTAGAATCTCAAAGAGTGAATGTGCGAATTTCTTCGTCGTTCAGGATTTACTAAGGATTGGTTGAATTCAATTTGAATTTCTCTCGTTCCTCCAAACCTAGGAGACTGTTTTGTGAGCACCAAATTGAGAAGTTTGATTTGTTAAGATCTAATCCTTAATCAAGTGATTGAGAACATGAGTTGATCATCAGCTTAGACAGCAAGACTCACTAAAGTTCCCATGCACTGCAAATTATGATTACGTGTGCACCCGTAATGATGATTTGCCTTGCCTGATCCCTATAGTGTTTCTTCTATCCCTAGCTTTTAATCAAAAGGGACTTGAAATAATCATTAGATTGCGTGTGCACATTTGTACATGAGTGTGTATTGTTTTATCGGATTACTCTTAATTATGCGTACCAATACTCATGACTCTGCCGAATATGGCTGTTGTCGGATGAGGCTAATGGTAGAGAGGCACCACCAGTGTCTTTTAAAATAAAATGTGTATGGTGAAATTCAGGCACTATGTGTTGGGCAGAGATCCTCAAACGAGTGTCGAGCAACTCATGCTCCAAGTCTGTATATATGCATGGATCCACATGATCCTGATGTAAGTCTGGGTCTCCTGACCCTTGGAGTTCTCTCCCATTTAGTCCTGCTTATTCACCTTGAATTCCCTTTTGTCTGGGCAATTATGCCTGCCATATATCATGGCGAGAGTCTAGGCATCCGATCCGACAACTTATGAATGAGAGTATTTATATCGCAAATACGTTAGAAAGATAGTTGCCTCCATGGCTGGAGTAGTTGTGGTGCAGGTATAGGTACAGATTCTGGTACGAGTTCAACCTGTTGTGATACCAAGATCGGTAACTGACGATCGCCGCCGTCGTCGTTCAAGCTCAGCTCGTAACTCGATCTTCTAAGGTTGCAGTATGCTGAGTACCCGTTATTCTTGACTCGTAACCCGAACAATAACATGTTATAAGTGTTTATTATTTTCACTTTATTGTATGTGTTTAAGTGTTCACTATATGTGCCATGTAATTGTATTAGTGTAGCTAATGGTACCCTAGTGTAACTCCATACACTAATAGTCTACACAAATTGTTCGGCAACGGTTGGAATTCCTATGCTCAAGTCTTGGGTGTTTTTAATGTGATGCAAGTCTTAGAAATCTTGGTCCCTAAATGAGTCCGGTTAGAGCCTAGGTATCACTAAGGACACCTAATTCGCTAAAACCATTGCTCTGATACCAATCTGTCACACCCCCATATTTATTTACTTATTAAATAAATACAGGTTGTAACGATTGGTTCATTACACGATAGCGGAAGCTGTAATAATGATTTCTAAGACTTGATTACATATACAATTACTAAAACTAAGAAATACTATGATCTAAGTTCTTCTAGATCAACGACAGACTTGAGACTTGATATTCTACGCCCTTCCAGCTACTAGGAATTGATCCAACATAGCTAGCCTATTCCAACCGCGCCATGGCTAGAGGTCACCTGAGAAACATACTTGAAAGTGTCAACACAAAGGTTGGTGAGTTCACAGAGTTAGTTATATTATTGCTTATAGTTTTTCCCGAAAACTTGTTCATGACTTTACCGTCATAAAATATGTTTAAACCTGATCTTTTTAACCCGATCAGTACTCTTTCGTTTAAACCTGATCACTTTAACCTGATCAGAATTCTTTTTGTTAAACCTGATCATTTTATCCTGATCAGAACTCTTTTGATAAACCTGATCACTTTACCTTGATCAGAACTCTTTTGTGTAAAACCTGATCACTTTACCTTGATCATAACTCTTTTGTTAAACCTGATCACTTTACCTTGATCAGAACTCTTTTGTGTAAAACCTGATCACTTTACCTTGATCAGAACCCTTTTGTGTAAGACCTGATCATTTTAACCTGATCAGAACCCTTTTGTGTAAAACCTGATCATTTTAACCTGATCAGAACCCTTTTGTGTAAAACCTGATCATTTTAACCTGATCAGAACCCTTTTGTGTAAAACCTGATCATTTTAGCCTGATCAGAACCCTTTTGTGTAAAACCTGATCACTTTACCCTGATCAGAACTCTTTTGTATGTATTACCAATGAATATGATTACTAATCCGATCTATTGACCCCATTTGTAAGCTTGCAAGGAATACAAAATAGTATGTAATGTACGAGACCGTAACCAAACCCCAACTTTCTGTGCCTCCCCTCGCCTTTCTGCGAGTAAGACAATATGCGGTCATTCGGCCATTTTGACCCCTGGTTAGCGCGACTAACCATGACCGGAGGCGTCACCCCCAATAGTACTATTCATATAATCCCGGGCTAAATCCATAGCTAATGGTTACTAATTTATTACGAGGACTTTAAGCGCTTTATTGTTCCCTCAATACATACATACGGTCAGATCATTAGTTCCATTCATTTATACACAAAAGTCTTTTACAAGTATGTTTCCACCCCAAATCATTTCAAAAACTTAGAAAAAAGGGGATTAGTGAAACTCACAAGGAGTTAAACCAAAATGTTTATATTGTCAAATGTATAAGCAATGTAATTCATGTTTTCAAAACATAATAAGTAAGTATGTTTCTCCCCCGATGTTTACAAAACAGTAAATAGTTAAAAGGGGGCCGTGAACTCACCTTGAGTTTGTGTATGCTTGCAATGATATTTGTTCTAGCCGAACTTGACTATTCGTACCCTAGATACCAAAGGGTAAATTGTGTTAAGACCGAACGTCTCATATTGCAAATTGTTCATCGACCTAGTAAATCTAGTTGCTTTTGTGTAAATATCTTCTTAGATTTTCAACACTTGTTTTGCTATAAAAACAGTTCTAAGTTACTGCCCAATGTGACTGATGAACAGGTGTCGAAACTTCCTAGTTTCGATTGGGCAATTGAGTATCGAAACTTCATAGTTTCGATTGAGTAGTTAGGTATCGAAACTATCTAGTTTCGATTGGCAAGAAGGGTATCGAAACTATCTAGTTTCGATTGAGCAATATGTATCGAAACTACCTAGTTTCGATTGAACAACTAGTATCGAAACTCCCAGTTTCGATTGAGTAAACTGGTATCGAAACTCCTAGTTTCGATTGAATAGGTATCGAAACTCCTAGTTTCGATTGAATAACAGGTATCGAAACTCCTAGTTTCGATTGAACAGGTATCGAAACTCCTAGTTTCGATTACTGCACTTTGATTGACAGAATTCGTCCTGAATATTTTTATGTTCAAATCTTGAATTTGACACACTTTTCTTGTTATCTTACTTGCGATTGAACCTTTTGTATGCTTAGATACGGTTTTAAAGAAAATAAAGTGGATCATATCGAGTTTTTACCTTAAAACCGAGTAGAAGATGATGAAAGAAAACAGAGAAGAGTCTTGAATCTTCTGTTAAACTTTCTTTAGAACACTTGAAATCTTCTTAAAATACCGAATTGTGGTGGATTTCTGCCTTAAACTGGACTTCGACTAGAAGGAGAATTGGGAAATTGCCGTATGAAAATGAGAAGTATGGAAGGGATTGTGGGATTTCGACTGAGGAGATATGGTTTTTATCTGAATTTGAGTGTATTAGCAAGTGGGGGAATGGCTCCCCTGACTTTCGGTCGAGAAAGTCAAGCAAGTGGGTTGGGATTTAAATAAATCAAACCATTTGATTTAAGTGTAATTTTAACCACTAGTGTTCGTATTTAGTCGGGTTATCCTGGTACGTGAACCGGTAACTCCTAGAATTACCAAAATATGAAATGAGACCATGTACGGTTTTTGTTAGGCCTTAATGTCCTTGTTTGTGAAATTAAGTAAATCACAAAAACAATTATAATGTAAACTTGTTTATAACATGTACGGATATTGACCTGAATTGTCGGGTGTCACACATGGCTTCATCGAAATAGATGTGTGTGGGATGCTTATATCCCTCAAGGATTGGTATCCATAGCAATGAGTCGGTATAAGAAATGTAGTTCTCAAAACATGATTTCCAATTAGAATAATCGTTTACGTTCAGCAACTTTGGCGGTTTCTGTGGTGTACCGATCTCATTATCATAGTTTAACAGGTTTCCAAGATTCTGAAGATTCGACATATTGAACACTTAGTTAAATTTCAGAAAAATCAGACACAGTTGCGCACTTGATTTTGGCCTTGCGCACTTGAGAAATGGTCTTGCATATTTAGATTTGCTCTTGCGTACTTGATAAGTACGCAGGAGTAAATGATAAGTACACAGGATATAACTTAAGTTCGCACAAGATCAGTCTTGCACACTTGTAAGTACGCAGGAGATTAGTCTTGCGTATTTAGTAAGTACGCACAGAACAGTACTTTTATCCACAAATGGTAAGTACGCACAACACCTTTTCAGCAACTCTCACCAAACTATTCCGGTCACTGGAAAATCACCGGAGATGGTAAAAATTGGTCTAATAAACAATGCAAATGAGCCAAAGGGTCACAAACTTATTTCTAACCATCCTTTGATGCTCAAAACACTCAAATACACAACAAAAATCAGTTTTTGAGTGATTTTTGCTTCTAACATAGTGCTCAAGAGCTACCCCTATTTTATCACAAAAATGAACAAAAATACCTCTTTTTGCTTGTAAAAACTTGGTAGAAACTCTCCAAACTCACTCACATCACTCGAAATCAGGAGCAATGCTCTGATACCGCTTGTAGGTCCCTCGGGTGTGGCGGATCGTCACATGCAAGTGGGTCTACTAGTCGGACCGGGTGCGGAATACCCGTGACTAGGTGGAGAGTCAAACAACATAAAGTAAACCAACAAGAGAATCACTTTAAACGTTCTTTCTATTATAAACACTTGAAGGTTACAAAGAGAAGTACTGAGATTACAATTTGCGTATTTGCTACTATGACTGCCTATGTCTGCGTACTTAACTTCTGTCAACCTATCCAATTTATACAAGACCTGATGCCTGCGCACTTAGCAAGTGCGCATGGCAAAATGCTCTTGCGTACTTAACAAGTACGCAAAGGTATTCTTGCGTACTTGCTAAGTACGCAGGAACTTTCTCCTGTGCACATACAAGTGTGCAAAACACTTAGAGAATTTTGCAGCATTCAATATGTAAAAGTAAATACAACTCGATAAACTAATACATAAAGACTCTTACATACAAAGACAATTACAAACAAGAAAATACAACCTAAGACTCTATCCAGAGTGTTTGTCACAGGAAAGTGCTTCAACATTTTACGCATGTAATTGCCCTTACACCTGGTTCCTCTCTGCCCCTATTTAACAATACTTTGAAGTGTCCTATTAACACAACTTAACCTGTAAGGCCCCTTTCCCGGGTAACCTCACTTGTTGGATTTACTCATAAACATAGTCATAAATACTGAACTTAAATTAAAACATTCATCATTCAATTACATAATCTTAACAGCGGAAGTCTTTACAAATAAAACATAACATATTCTTAACAAACAAAAGTGGGATGTCAGTCTTGTGCCGGGTAACCTTCACGCCATCGCACGACCCTTTCTTCCCTTACCTGAAATATATACTAAAAGTCAGCTAACGCTGGTGAGTTCTAGTTTAAAGACATTCATAATTAATACTTATCTTTTCATGAATATAACGTGTATATGTATATTCGTACCTTTAAATATTTCTTACTTTATTTTATCACATAACATTCATTGAGGGTATATACATAAGTACATACATACTTTCTTTGAGAGAACACTTATTGGCCATAATCTTAAGGGAGATCAACCCATCATACTTGTCGCGAATGTCACGAAGACATCGCAGTCAGAACTACCGTCGTAGCCCATTTTATTACCGTCCGGCTATAGAAAACCATCCGTCATATCATTAAATCCGTCCGGCAACCTTGTCCGTCCGCTCTTTACCGTCCTACTGTCGTAGTCCGTCATTTTTGTCCGTCTGCCCTAGGGCATTCGTTTCCCACGTGACCATTATGTATGCAACCGTTCTACATTAGTTAAGGCAATTGCTTCGACCGTCCATTTATACCTTTTCATACGTCCTAGCTTGCGAAGGAACGTTTTTGTCCCGGTTGTAAAATAATCACGTGGTCGTCCGTCTACCGAAGTAGCCGTTGTCATAGAGGGGTTTATAACGTTTACATTCATTCATAACATGCAATATATATGTAATATAAAGCAAGATTTCATTCTTTTACGTTATGTCCTTCTTTCATTCATTCTTTATAGTCATACGCTTCATTCTTTATTCATAATTCATTTTCTTATATAAGTATTTATATATATATATATATATATATATATATATACGTATGATCACATTGACATTTATAACATTTATTCATTTAGTGTATACACTTCTGCCCCAAAACATTTATAAATCATTTGCATATAACATAGAAGGGGGCACATAGAACTCACCTGATGAGCTACTCTAGGTTGTCCTAAACAAAAGTCCAACAGCGTCACTTCCGATCTGGATTAGGTAGTTAAATACATATTAGACCCAACCCCGACTCGAATGGTTTAATCATTCTAAACTTACTGACTTTACTTAACCAACCTGCTGTCTGCTGCCGGCGCACTTAGTAAGTGCGCAGGGACTTGCTCATGCGCACTTGGCAAGTGCGCAGGAGTCTTCCTCCTACGTACTTGGTAAGTACGCAGGGACTTCCTCCTACGTACTTGGTAAGTACGCAGGAATTCCTTCCTGCGCACTTGGTAAGTACGCAGTACCTGGTTCATGGACCAAAATTTTGGAATTCTTGCATGTTAATCCGATCATGGTAATCTTACAATTTTCTTTGATCAAAATGTGCGGTTTCCATTCTAGATGCTATTTCTAAGCTTATTATCAAGTTTCATCCGTAAAAACATCATCTATTTAGCTAAAACTCGAGAAACCCCAAAGTGAACAAAAACTCAGATTATGGTAGAATCATTACCTGGATTGAAGTTCTAATTCGGAGGTTTTGCTCACGAGCTCAGCTGTAACGTGCTCCTCTAATCTCGTGATGATCCGTCGACTTTCTCTCTCTAGACCCGAGCTCCCTTTCTCTCTCTAAGATGGTGAAAATGAATGTGAAATGAGCTAGTGGGCTGCCTTGCCCCTTTTATACATGGGCTTCCCTCGGCCCGTTGGAGCCGAGCCCAAGCCCATCCGTTCTTATTTCGTTTTATGACGTTTAAATCTCTATCGTATTATTATTTACTTATTTACTATTTTCGGTATGTTACATAACCACTGGTTAAGTGGTTGGCGCGCATGTGTCTCCAAGAACCCATCCGGGTTAGATCCCAGGCGGCCCTATTTCTTTTTAAATCTATATCTAAGCAATAAAGTCTCTTATAAAAATTATTTTTATAAACTATGGTCTACTCATATCAGTTTTACAATTTTAGATTGTAAAAATTTCCAAGAAAACCATTTTTATTTATTATTATTAGGACATGAACCTAATTAAAACTCAATTTACTTAACATAGTTATTTTAAACCAATTATTTATTTAAAATCCTCAGCTTATGAATCATAATTAAAATATAATTTTGATTACTTTATAAACCCATTTATCTAGTAAAAACAAATTTCTTTACAATCTTTAACCCAACTCATTTTTGTAAAACATTTAAAAATATATTTCATCCATTTAATTAATAATTAATTATGACTTAATTAATTATTTTGAAATAGAACATATTATTTAAAAATTAGACTCTAGGTATTTATGTCGTCGAACTACTTATCTACTTAGAATAATTATTTGGTTCAATTAATAAATCATTATTTTCTTTTGAAAACACTTTTTTTATAATTAAATTAAATAAATAAAAGGTTTTTATTTATTTGTCCAATTATTCATTTAATTCAAAACTTATTATTTTTTATTTATTTTTACCCGTTTATTTATTGTCAAGGACAAACTTATATCCTTTTAATTTCCTATTATAAACAAAAGTACATAAATTGGTTATTCGTATTTACACATAGTCAGTTCTTTACAAAAACACAAACGAAACCATATAATCTTACACACATACTTTTTACAAGTGATTTCATAAACAACATTGCAACTCAAACAAGTATACACTTACTTAACCAACTCCACACCCAATTCCTTTGTGCATTAGGATTCCGCTTTTAGGCATTTGAACATCCCATTGATACATTTACATAATCCAATCTTAGGTTAACCTTGTGGTTAGCTAATCACTTGTGCAACACCTTGGTCGTGTGATCTACAAACTACTATTACAGGTGAGTTTACATAGCCCCTTTTTTTATTTTGACATACTTTGGGGTGGAACATGATTTATTGAAAACTATTTTCAATTACATTATACAATTCTACATTCATGAACATGTGTGCAATTTGTGCTTTGAGCTTGAACACTATGAGTTTAAACCTACATTTTACATTACATACATACACGTGCAATCATTAACTCTGTACAAGCCGACGGTTAACAATGATAGATCTATTGTATCTAACAAACCCACCCAGGTAGGGTGATTGTTTCCGACATTACATTAGGATAACATGCGTGTTATGCCCTTCAGTCACAAGGTTTGATTGTACACCCAGTTTGACTATAGTGGTTCTGCATAATTGCCTTATTTGCCATGTTTCATAAGAATTATACATATAAAATTTGGAAATTATTTGTGGTGTCAAAACCTATGTATGCTCACCAACTATTTTAGTTTACCTTGTTTTCATCATGTTTCAGGTACAAATATTTAAAGGGCTTGTTCAAGTTGCTACACTTAGGAATGGAGACGTAGTTAATTAAACATTTGATCTTGTTGACGTATTTTGTTTGATTTTGATTGTTGATTGTGTTTTGTTCAACAATGTATGGAATTTAAATTAATTTTAAATATGAAATTTTAGTTTGATCATGAGCTATGAATAGTCTCCATGTCCCGCCCCGCCGTATTCCTCCATCCGTTGGGGTGTGACAGATTGGTATCAGAGCCATGGTTATAGGGAATTAGGTTATTAGAAACCCATGACCTAGACTATAACCTTAGGACACCCATGTTATGCCATGCCACATGCCATATGCTACATGTTATGTGTTACTTGTTTGCTACTTTATGTGTTAATTTACTTGATGCTAACTAATAATACTAATACCTCTACCCTTAACCTCTTATTCTCCTTACCTCCTTGGCTCCTTCTAAGTCATCACCATCTTCGTATGTGGGACGTTATACTCATAGACACAAGCCTATTAAAATTCTTAAACCCCGTCAAGGTTTTAAACTTTGTAATTATTAGAGAACACGTGCAATCTGGAAGAGTGACACCTGTATTCTGGGTTTCTGTCTAGGAAAGCAATACATATAAATCCAAATCAACCGAATGATCTGTATGCTTTCCTGGGAATTCCTCGGATGAGTGTTTACTTATAGGCTAAAGCATGTCTTCTTGAAAGTTATATGAGTTTAAGGAACCTTTATATATCATAGCATTCAAATGGTTATGATACCAAGTGAGTGCAATCTAAATATGTTTACCTTTGCATGTTACACAATGTGACATATGCTTGTTTATTTCTAGTATATCCAAGAAATCCTCATGAAATTCTCATCCTTTTCCTTGTGTTGTTTCTTCTATAGCATGCCTCCCCGTCGTGCCAATGATACCAACAACAACGACCTTGCTACCATGTTGGAACCTAGTAGTCCATAGAAATCAAATTTTAGGCTTAAATGTACAAGTCTAGAGTTTTCGGTGGAAATTTATTTCGGTCAAAAAAGTTTTTGGTCGAAAATTTTTTCGATCAGAAGATTTCGGTCGAAATCATTATCCTATATTTAGTTTGTTGTTTTGAACTTGAATAAAGAGAGATTATTCCATTGTATGTTTTTCAATCAGATTGGATATCTCATAAATCTTGCATTATCTCTAGTTTTAGTCATTGTAATTACAAGTTTTATCAATGAAATCATGGTGTTTGATGTTACATCTCGTTCATGTGGCGGTTTTTATTCTTCTTTGTGCTTGATTCGATTTGCTCGGGTAATGTTGATCTTGGATTGATTCCGCCTTACTAGGAATGTTACAGAGTGTTAGATACTTGATTATCACCAAATCAGAGAGATTCACAAGTGGTATGAGAGTTGTTGGTTATAGCTCGTGATATTCAAGTGGTTGTTTAACAAATTTTATCGAATCAGAGTGTTATTCCATGACATTTTTTAGTTTTCAGTGTCAAAATTGATGGAGATGAAGTTTGCAAGTGATTTGGAGGTCTGATTTTGCATCCGGATTGTTTCAGGATGATTTTTGGTGTACTTGGGAAGAAGCGATCGAAAAGCCTTGTTGAAGGAGCCGAAATCTATTTTCGATTGGAAAGTCTTTTTGGTCAGTAGTTTTTTCGACCGAAAAGTGTGTCCAAAATATCAGAAGCATCTGAAATCTCTAGTGCCCAAAATCTTGACTTTTCAACCAAAAAGTCTTGACCGAAATAGTTTCTGATCGGAAAAGTTTTTGATCGAAAAGTTTTTACTTGGAAGAATTTCAAAATTTTTACCTGTGTTTACTTGTGTTCGTGCAATGGCGGGAAAGGTGTACGATACTGAGCGTGTTGTGGGAAAGTCGCCACCTATGCTAAAATCCATTTCAGATTTTTCTAACAGGAAAATCATGATGAAAGTTACTTTAAGTTTACTGAGCATACTTTGTGGGAGTCCATAGTAAAAGGTCCTCATGTGCCAAAGAGTACAAATGCTGATGGTTTAGTTTCAATTGCTGATCCAGACTTGTATTCAGAGGAGGATAAGAAGCTGATTGAAAGAGACAACAGGGTGTTGGGATCAATCATTCTAGCTCTTCCGACTAAACTTTATCTGAATTTTGAGCAGCACGAGACAGCTCAAGGATTGTGGAATGCTTTGTGTCTAAGATTTGAGGGAAATGCAGCATTGCAAGAGAGTCACACTGATTTGTTATTGAAGTAGTATAATATGTTTAACTACAATAAAAATGAAACCCTGAGTGAGCAAGTCACAAGATTTACTACAATGATCAATAGGTTGAGAAAGATGGGTGTTAAGTTTGAGGAGTATGAATTGTGTAAGAAGCTACTTGATTCTTTACCAGATACTTGTACCATAACGTGCATGCTGATAAAAACACTACTCCAGATTTGTAAAGCAAAACTCTTGATGATATAATTTGCCTGTTAGAGTCTTATGAACTTGATGCAAAGAAGATGAAGCTGAATAATCCAGACAAACCTAATAGCACAAGTTTAGCTAATGCAGCATTGTTTTCAGGAAATGGTGAAGGTAGAAGTGGATCAAAATCTGATAAGGGTAAGAGTTGTTGTATTTCAGAACATTCTGCCGGAGAGAAAGGGAAAGCAACTGGTCAAATTCCTAAGGATCAAATTGCATTGTTTGGAGCTTTCATGAGTAGTTATGATGCTTTAGTGACTTGAAAGCTACAACTGGCTATTCATGATGTTGAGGATCTTGTGCAAATAAATCCTGATGATTTAGAATATATGGATTTGCAATGGCAAATGGCTATGATCGCTGTAAGAGCCAAAAAGTATCTTCAGAAAGCTGGAAAAGACAAGTTACAGTTTGGGAAGAAAGTTGGATTTGATAAGGCAAAGCTTAGATGTTATAACTGCCAACAACTTGGACATTTTGCTCGTGAGTGTCCAAAAGATAAAAAGAAGAAAACTGATGGCAGTGGAGTAAAATTAATTGAAATGATTGAGGAGGATGAAAAATTCAAGAAAGCTCCAACTGCTTTAATGTCAAAACAATTAAGCAACTACGAATGGGAAACAAAAATTGAAGATGCTGAAGGTGAATTTGATGAGGCTCTGATGGCCGTGATTGAAGTTTCTAAAAGGGCAGCTGAAAGTGAAAGTGAATGTGCCTTAAAAACTGACAACAAAGGAAAAGGAAAAGTTGCAGCTGATGATGCTGAGACTTCTTCTAATACTGAGGTAGCTTCTGAGGATGAGTATTCTATTTGTTCTCCTGATTGTGTTGATAAAATGCAAAATTATCATGCAGCAAATACATTCTTGATTGCTGAAAATGATAAACTTAAAAGGGTGGATAAGGAATTAAAACAAAATGAGGTCACCTACACCAGAAAAATCAAAGTTTTACTAAAAGATAATGTCACATTTAAAAATATCTTGATAAAAAGGATGTTTTAATCAAAGATCTTTCTGATAAACTGATTGCCTCTGAAACTGATTTAATCAAAGAACGGGTAATCATTGCAAAGTAGAAAATGCAAAGAAATGTCTTAGATGAATGTGTGAATAAACAAAGAAGTGTACATCAAAGATGGTTTAGGTTATAACAAAGTACCTCATCCTGATAATTTTGTGCAATTTCATGAACCGCATAAATCAAATGATTTGATAAGTGCGAGTGATTCTAATTTTCATGATATGTATGTAAGTGCAGATGTGAAAACAGGTTGTGGTGAGGATGAGGTTGACATTGATGGTGTTAAGAGTTTTTCAGCTTTCAATAAACAGTGTACTAGAGAATTCATAAGGGATTGGAAGAAGTACTTAGATTTTAAGTGTGATCTTAAAAAATATGTAAATGCTTGTGACAAGCATGATTTAGAAAATTGTACGGAATTTGATATTTCTAATGTTTCTACATGTTCAACTAATTCTATGTATTATGCTTCTGATTGTGTGTCTGAGGTTTCTTCCACGTTTACTTTCTTTGATAAAGTGGTGCACACAGCTAGAGAGTATATTCCAATTCATAAAGATTCATTTGTAGCAAAGGATGTCGTGTTAGATAAATTTGGGAATCCATTTATTCAAGAATATGACCTCGCTCACGAAAATCCTAATAAAGATGATTTCATAGCTCATGAGAATCATATACTTATAAGTGATCAAGAGAATAAAAGGTTTGCCCAAGTTAAAATCAGTGCACCGATAAAGATTCAAAGTGAGATAAAAGTGTCAAATAAAGTGAGTGTCAAAGGCAAATCAGCCGATGTCAAAGACAAGTTCATTGATGTCAAAGATAAGCCTGCTTAAAGCAAAGGGAAGTTATTAAAGAATGTGTGTCCGTCAAAGAGTGATAAAGGACAGTGCGTGTTTGAATTAGGCGAGTGTTCTAATTCGCAGTCAAAGTCAAAGAATAAAAGTTACAACTGGTTTACCTATGGTCAAGGTGGACATTTCGCTAGAAATTGCAAACACAAGTCAAGTGAGTCAAAGTTCAAAGGGTACAAAGAAAGATCAAAAAGTCATGTCAACAAGAAGGCGTCTGAAAACGACAAAGTGTCAGAGTTCGGAGTGATTCGTTGTTACAGTCATGATTACATGCTTTCTAGGGATCATAGTGAATTTTATTCAAATTCATGTTGGGATTATATGTTGCCAAAGTTTGTGGACAAAAGGGTCCCAAACAGTTCGAGATATGTGAAGAAAACTAACCAACCGAGTTATTTTGCTAAAGAAAAATTTACTCAGAAATATGGGAAAATTGCTGGTTGTTTTTGGAAAGTTAAAAATGAACATACTTCACATATCGTTGGAACAAAGAATGTTGTGAATTTGAAGGAACAAGTCGTGGTGACTAAGACTGTAAAAAGTCAAAGTCAGACCGGGTCAAAGATGATGTAGCTAATTGTTTCTCATTAAAATGTCTTAAAATATGCAGAGTCAAACCAGGAGGACTATTAATAATTCTTGGCATGTTGATAGCGGTTGTTCAAGGCATATGATGGGACAAAGAGAGATTCTGAATGATTTCGATCCTTTTGATGGTGGTTTCGTTGCTTTTGTTGAAGACAAAAAGGGTGGGAAGATTACTCATCATGGAACAGTTTCAAATTATCTATTCACTCTTGAGAAAGTCAACTATGTGTCACAATTGGAATTTAATCTGCTTAGTGTGTCACAAGTGTGCGATAAGGATATACCGGTTCATTTTATAGCAAAGGAGTGCTTTTTCTTAAAGCAAGGATTGGTTATTCTAGAAGATATGATTTTGATGAGTGCTCCAAGAAAATTCAACACTTATGTGGTTAATATGAATGACCATTCAACACTAGTGAGTGTATCTTGTTTGTTGTCAAATGCCACTGGCTCGGAGTCTTATTTGTGGCATAGAAGATTGGGACATGTAAATTTGAAAAACATGAACAATCTGGTTCATAAGGATCTGGTGCGAGGATTGCCAAGAAAAGAATTCATTATTCAAGAGAGTTGCATGTGTTGTGCAAAAGGAAAGCAGTACAAGAAATCCCATCCGAAGAAGATCCTGACTACATTTACTCAACCTTTATTTCTTATTCATATGGATGTAGGTCCCGATTCGATGCGTGACGGATCTCTAGACTCGCGGTACGACATGGTGATAACGTGCTGAATCCATGATCAACGTGCAATGTGTAACTCAATCAACAACACGGTGTAAATAAATGCTTTGTATTACTATAATCCTTGATTACAACAGTTCTCTCCAAAACACACACTTACACCTTTTTCTTCTCTAGTGTTCTCTAGTGTTCTCTGGAATATGAACTTGTAACTCCTATTTATACAACACACAGCACCTTAGGCGAACTTAACAAGTTCGCTCCTAAAGATGCTTAGGCGAACTTGTTAAGTTCGCCTCTCAATGAACTTGAACAATATTACATAGGCGAACTTAACAAGTTCGCTCCTAAAGATCTCTATGAACTTACACAGAATTTTATCAAAAGTTACAAAACATGTCCTAACAATGCACTTATTTTGTCCTGTTCGAGTCAAGAGTATTGCGAAGAAATCTTACTGTCTTGTTATCACAGATGACTTTTCTAGATTTTCTTGGGTGTTTTTTCTTTGCAACAAAGGATGAGACACCTGACACAATAATTGAATTTGTCAAACGTATTGAAAACATCTGTGAGAGTAAAGTGTCAATTATTCGCAGTAATAATGGAACCGAGTTTAAAAATAAACTAATAAATTCGTTTTGCACTGAAAAGGGCATAACTCTTCAATTTAGTGTAGCCAGGACACCGCAACAAAATGGAGTGGCTGAAAGAAAGAACATAACTTTAATTGAAGCAGCTCGTACAATGCTCATGGATTCAAAGTTACCCATTATTTTATGGGCAGAGGAAGGAAACACGTCGTGTTATGTGTTGAACGGATTTCTAATGGTAAAGCAGCATACGAAGACTTCATATGAGTTATTTTTCAAAAGGAAGCCATATATCAAGTTTTTCGGAGCTTTTGGATGCACATGTACACTTCTGAACACTCAGGACTCATTGCCAAAGTTTGCTGCAGTGGGTGATGAATGTTATTTCTTGGGATATTTTTCATATCAGAAAACGTTCAGAGTTTATAACAAGAGAACAAAGATTGTTCAAGAATCATATTACGTGGAATGGCAAGAATCGAATGTTCCTCCGGTTCAAAGTGGGCCAGAATGGTTCTTTGATACCGATGTAATTTTCAAGTCTTTTGATCAACAATATTTATGTGATTCGGCTGGTGACAGTTCTTCAAATTCAAGTGACGTAGAACCAAAGACTGATTGCTACCAAATTATTCTAAGTACAAATGCTGCTGATAAGCTTATCAGCAGCATTCAACACTTGTTGCTGCTGATAGGCTTATCAGCAGCATTCAACACTTGTTGCTGCTGATAGGCTTATCAGCAGCATTCTGTACAAGTTGCTGCTGATAGGCTTATCAGCAGCGGTCATCCATGTTTGCTGCTGATAGGCTTACCAGCAGCAACCTTCACTCTTTGCAGCTGATAGCCTTATTCACTGAAGACCAAACGTTGCAGCTGACTATCCAGGCCAAGCGTCTCTGACACCTTTCTGCAAAAGCATCTGACAGACTCAAAGCAGAAGGAACCGCTATGGTCAACCAATGACGGACAATAATACACTTCTCCAAGCATGCAAACAATCATGAATAAAGAAAACGTTTCAGTAAAGTTAACTAGATTAGCCTTTACGTGTAATGTAAATTAATAAACAAGATCAACGGCTTGTGTTCGATCTGATCCTTAGAATCAAGGGTCTGTCTTGATTCTAAGTTACTATAAATACTGAGTTGCCACTTCATTGTAAGTGTGACTTGAGTGTGTCTTGATAGTGCTTGTAACATTTCGGATTTTAGTATGCCTATTTCAATTCAATGTAATGAAATTTCAAGTTCTATACTCGTGCAATGCCTCATTATTTTCTCGTCGTAAAATTTAATGCAATGATCCTATACAAATTCGCAAGTTTTACTCGATTATTTACATTTAAACACTATACAAGAAACTATTTGGTACAAACTTATCAAACCTGAAAAGTCAAGGACTAAAGTTGAAAAACATCAAGAAACCCTAGTTAGCACGGTCGTGCTTCGTTCTAGCACGGTCGCGCCAAGTGCTTTGGCCAGGTCGCGCGACCTGCTCTGGAACGATCGCGCCCGGTGCCTAGGCACGGTCGCGCCTCTCCTTGGCACAGTCGCGCCTGCGTAACAGAAAAACGTAAATGCAGATTATTCACCCGATCGTTCGAATCCGAAACCGTTATACGTTTCTTTTCCCCTTAACAATTGTATTACCACTTTTCAAATCCCAAACGCCTCAGTATTCATTTGCAAGAAAACTCTCTCAAGCAAATTTCAAGAAAGAAACTCTCTCAAATCTTTTCGACCCAAATTCTCCCAACTCAGTAGCAGAATCGCGATATCAAATCATCTCTGAAGCTTCCGGACTGTCTGGATTGACCGGAGTTGCAGTAAAGATCGTCGGAACTCGAGCCGTCGTCGCCGGAGCTTCCTTCCAACCGTTCTCTATAAATTCGTTTTGTTTCAGGGTAAATATAATCGTCTTCTCATTCATTTCAGTATCATTATCAAAAGCCCTCATCCAATTTGGGCTTCCACAATAGAAATCGACCAGAATCAGAAACCAAGTTTCCAATAAAAATGATTTAATCGAACCCATACTTAAACCCGATTTCCATACAATTAAGGTATATGAAAAGACACGTAATAACCTATTAATCAAAAGCCCTAACAATTCCAGTGTTTAAAATACAAGAAATTCTCGATTCGTGTCTGATTTAGATTAGACACGGTCGCGCTAATCATCTAGCGCGGCCGTGCCTCGTTTAGCGCGGTCGTGTCGACTAGAAGCGCGGTTGTGTCATCCGTCCAGACCTTGTCATGCCCTTTGGGCTAGTCTCTGTTGTGTCTAAAAATCATAGACACGACCGTGCCGGGCTAAGGCACGATCGTGCCTGATGACTTGTCTAGATTGTGCTCCTGATTGATCAACCCGGTCGCGCCCCGACTAGCGCGGTCGCGCCCGTGGTTTGAGCACGATCGTGTCCTTCCGAGGCACGGTCGTGCTAGACTCAGAATTTTTAACAGAATTATAATTTTTATATATTTTAATCAGTAAATGTTTCAGATTTTATAAAAATATGTTTTCTGTATTTAAAAATAGATTAAAAGTTTAATCTTGGCATAAATGTAATTTATTGAAAAGTTTATAAAAATTAAATTTATATTTATCATCTTACACTTAAATGATATTTTAAATAATTAAGTTACAAGATTTATAAATAATGATGACTTATTTACTTTACATTTTAAATCAAAATCGTTTTATTTATTTATACTTAATTACAATTAATATTGACATTATTTCATAAACTATAGTTATACACTTATTTATTTAATTCAAACCTAATTAAATTGTTTCAAACATATTTTACCTCAAACTTTATATATTTTATTCAATCCTTTTTAAATACAAACCAATGGTTTTATATACAAATCCAACTTTCATTTTTAAACTTTATACATCTATGTGATTCAATGCATATTACTATTTAGGTTAAAGTGTGCTTTTCAAGGATCTTTTGCTATCTATATTCCTTGTTAGCTTCACTTCCATACCAAGTGAGTATTCACAACCCCTTTTTACTCTTTTACACTTTTGGGGTGGAACATGAACTCTATACTCATTACACATTACACAATTACATTTACACAAACAACACAAGTGCAAAAAATCCTATTTACATACATGTGTGCAAAAATTTGAGCTTTGTGCCCGAGTGCTAGGTGTGTTTAACCTTTGTATGCTCTTATGTGCAATCATTAACTATACAAGCCGACGGTTTTCAATGATGGATCTATTGAGTCTGACAAACCCACCCATGGTACGCGGTGATTGAAACCGACAACACATTTGTTTTGCATGCTAGTTACAAGGTTTGATTGTACATTTGGTTACACAATAGTTACTCCCCATAAACGCCTTATTTATCATGTCATGTAAAGGATTTGTTTCAACTATATGCTATCTATATACAACTGTGTTATACTCACCAACTTTTTAGTTGACTTTATTTTATTCATGTTTCAGGCCCCAATATGTGAGATTGATTCAAGACGTGTTCAACATAGGATTTGGACTTAGCAAAATAAATCAAGATTTTATGAATTGTTTATGTTTCTTGTTTGAATTTGATCTTGTACTTGGATTTATTGTAATGCAAATTTGACTTTAATATATTTCAATTTAGTCAACCATGTGCTATGAACAGTCTTACATGTCCCGCCCCGATGATTCCGCCATCGGTCGGGGTGTGACAGATTGGTATCAGAGCCAGGTTATAGGGATTTAGGTTATTAGACAGCTTGACCTAGACTATAACTTTAGGACACCCACTTATGTTATGCTTCATGATTTTGTGCTATGTGCTACATGCTTACCATGATTAATTATTATTATATTTGCTACCTTCTTTGTTAGAAATGCATGACTTATTAGGATATTCTTAAATAATAATTAAATAAATAACATCCTTTCCTATGGCCTAAACCTCTTATTATTCTTATCTTATTTTTCTATCTTTATCCTTTCTAAGCATGTGGAAAATTCTTGAAGCAAAATCTTTAAATAAAATTTTTATTTCTTCGTTGAGGTTTTTAAACTTGTTAAATTATTTGAGGACACGTGCAATCTGGAAGGGTGACACCTGTATTTTGGGTTTTCTGTCTAGGAAAGCATTTCGCATAAATCCCAATCAACCGAGGGACCCGTATGCTTTCCTGGGAACTCCCGAGATGAGTGTTTACCTATAGGCTAAAGCATGTCTCCTTGAAAATTTTATGAGTTTAAATTAACCTTAATATGCCTTAGTATTCAAGTGAATTTTTGTCACTTTTGAGTACAATCCAAACTATGATTATCTATCTTTTATTTTGTTATCTCATTCTATTAAATCCTAGCAATTCTCATAAGTTCTTACAACCTTTCTTGTCTTGTGAAAAGCTGTAGAATGCCTCCTCGTCGTGCTCCCGCCGCTAACGCCAACTCCGACATTGCTGCTATTCTTACTCAATTGGTGACACAACTCACCCAAGTCAATGGTGCCACTAATGGCAATGGAAGCAATAGTGGTAATAATGGTGGTAATGGTGGAAATGGTGGTAATCCATCCCAATGCACCTTCAAGCACTTCAATTCGTGCAATCCCCTAAAGTTTTATGGAACCGAAGGAGCTACCGGACTCCTCCAATGGTTCGAAAGTATTGAGAATACCTTTCTCAATAGTGACTGTCCCGAGAACCTCCGTGTTCGTCATGCTACTAGTGTCCTTCAAAAGCGGGCACTTACATGGTGGAATGGGGAGAAAAGGAATAGGGGTGTTGATGTAGCTATGGCCTTACCTTGGGATGAGGTCAAAAGGCTTATGACCGAGGAGTTCTGTCCTCGCAATGAAGTGAAGAAGTTAGAGGCCGAATTTTGGGATCTTGCCCAAGATAGTGGGGAACACTTGGCTTACACAACTCGGTTCCATGAATTGAGTCTTCTTGTGCCCCACATGGTCACTCCATTATCTCGTTGCATCGAAAAGTACATTGGTGGGCTACCAAGACAAATTCAAGATACTGTCTTAGGTAGAAATCCTGCTACTTTGGAAGATGCCATCCGCCTGTCTGCTACCCTAACCGATAATCATATTAAAGCTGGAACTCTTACCAAAAAGGGTTCTAAGAAAGTTGCTGAAACCGTAACCCCTCCTAACCACACCAAAGAAGCTACAACCGAGCCCTCTCGCAACACTAGAAAGAGGAAGGTTAGAAATTTTGCTGTGGTTACTCCTGCTGTTCCCGTGAACCAAGCTGCACCTATGGTTCAAGCACCAGTCAAAAAGCCATATGGTGGAATTTACCCACTTTGTGCCACCTGCAACTATCATCATCCCCAAAACATCCCATGTCGCCTTTGTACTTATTGTGGGAGATATGGTCATACGGTTAATGTTTGTAGGACCAAAGCCCTTACGGGCCATGTCAACCCTCCAAACCAAACCGTACCTCAAGTGGCTAATCAAGGTGCTCCCGCCATTGCTAATGGGCGTGCTTGTTATGAGTGTGGTGACCCGAATCATTTTCGTAATCTATGTCCAAGGCTCGCAAATACTAGACAAGGTGGAGCTCGTGGGCGTGCTTTCAACATTAACGCCAACGAAGCTCAAGCCAACAACGACGTGGTTAATGGTACGTTCCTTGTTAATAGTCAATATGCCTCCATTTTGTTCGATACCGGTGCCGATAAAAGTTTTGTGTCACTTAATTTTGAGCCTTTACTTGCAAAGACACGATCCCAATTAGAGAAAACCTTCACCGTTGAAATAGCAAATGGTGACTCCCTTACAATTGAGTCTATTATCTATGATTGCTCTTTAGAACTTAATGATCATGCATTCCCAATCAACCTTATTCCAATGCCACTAGGAAGCTTTGACATTATCATAGGTATGGATTGGCTATCAAATCATCATGCCGAAGTTATTTGCTTTGAAAAGTGCATCCGAATTCCGCTACCTTCGGGAGAAACCTTAAGGGTTTTTGGTGAAAAGCCTTGCAAGGGTCTTAAATTGATGTCTTGTACTACTGCTCAAAAGTACTTGTGAAAGAAGTACATCGCCTTCCTAGCTCATATTGTTCAAAAGGATGTCAAGGAGAAGAGTATCCAAGACATTCCCATTATTCGAGATTTTCCCGAAGTGTTTCCTAAAGATTTATCCGGTCTTCCTCCCGTTCGTCAAGTCGAGTTCCGTATTGATCTCATGCCCGGAGCTAACCCTGTTGCTAGAGCTCCTTATCGTCTTGCACCTTCCGAAATGCAAGAGCTCGCAAGTCAACTTCAAGAACTCTCCGATAAAGGGTTCATTCGCCCGAGTCATTCACCGTGGGGTGCACCCGTCTTATTTGTAAAGAAGAAGGATGGATCATTTCGCATGTGTATTGACTATCGCGAACTCAATAAGCTTACTATCAAGAATCGCTATCCTTTGCCTAGAATCGATGATCTCTTTGATCAACTTCAAGGTTCTACGTGTTTCTCGAAGATTGATCTTCGATCTGGTTATCATCAGCTCCGTGTTCAAGAAGATGACATTCCTAAGACTGCTTTCCGAACAAGGTATGGTCATTACGAGTTCATGGTTATGCCTTTTGGATTAACCAATGCACCCGCAGTTTTCATGGACCTCATGAATCGTGTGTGCAAACCGTACCTTGATAAATTCGTGATCGTTTTCATTAACGATATCTTAATCTATTCCAAGACTAAAGCCGACCATGAAGAACACCTTAGATTGGTTTTGGACCTTTTAAAGAAAGAACAACTATATGCCAAGTTCTCCAAATGTGAATTTTGGTTAAAAGAAGTTCAATTTCTTGGTCACATCGTCAACGACAAGGGTATTCATGTTGATCCTGCTAAGATTGAAACGGTTAAGAATTGGAATGCCCCGAAGACTCCTACCGAAGTTCGTTCGTTCCTTGGTCTTGCGGGTTATTATCATCGTTTCATCTCAAACTTCTCAAAGATTGCTGTCCCCCTTACCGCCTTGACCCATAAGGGTAAAGCTTATGAATGGGGACCGAAGCAAGAAGAAGCTTTCCAAACTCTTAAGCAAAAGTTGTGCAATGCTCCCATTTTGACTCTCCCCGATGGAAATGATGATCTAGTTGTCTATTGTGATGCTTCTAACCAAGGTCTTGGTTGTGTCCTCATGCAACGAGGAAAAGTGATCGCTTATGCATCAAGACAACTCAAAATTCATGAAAAGAATTATACGACGCACGACCTCGAGTTGGGTGCGGTCGTATTCGCGTTAAAGATTTGGAGACACTACCTATATGGCACGAAATGTGTGGTATTCACCGACCACAAAAGTCTTCAACATATCTTCAACCAAAAAGAACTCAATATGAGGCAACGACGTTGGGTCGAACTCCTTAACGACTACGACTGCGAGATTCGTTACCATCCCGGCAAAGCGAATGTTGTAGCCGATGCCTTGAGTCGAAAGGACCATGTTATGCTTCATTGTGCCCGTATTCAATCCGATATTCAAACCCGTATCCTGGAAGCTCAACACGTCTCGGTTACCGAGGGTAACATGTATGAAGAAATGTCGTGTGGTGTTGAACTTCTTCTTGAATCTAAACCCAATGGCTTACTATATTACTTGAACCGTATTTGGGTTCCCGATCGCGATGATCTCCGTGCAATTCTCATGAACGAGGCTCATAAGACTCGTTATTCTATTCATCCTGGTGCGGATAAAATGTACCAAGATCTTCGTCAGCTTTATTGGTGGCCCGGTATGAAGAAGGACATTGCTCTTTATGTTGCCAAATGCTTAACTTGCTCCAAAGTCAAAGCCGAACATCAGCGTCCTTCTGGTTTGCTTGAACAACCGGAAATTCCCGTGTGGAAATGGGAGAATTTAGCTATGGATTTCATTACCAAGCTCCCTCGCACCTCGAGTGGTTATGATAGTATTTGGGTGATCATTGATCGACTCACCAAATCTGCCCACTTTTTGCCTATTCGTGAAGACTTCAAAGTGGAGAAACTTGCCCGAATTTACATTGATGAAATTGTGAGCCGTCATGGTGTTCCCTTGAACATAATATCTGATAGAGACGCTCGGTTCACTTCTCGATTTTGGCAATCTCTCCAATCTGCTCTTGGTACTCGTTTGGATTTGAGCACGGCTTACCATCCCCAAACTGATGGCCAAACCGAGCGAACAATCCAAACTCTTGAAGACATGCTTAGAGCTTGTGTAATCGATTTTGGTGGCAATTGGGATTCACATTTATCCCTTATTGAGTTTTCTTATAACAATAGCTACCACACAAGTATCAACATGGCTCCATTCGAAGCTCTCTATGGTCGCAAGTGTCGTTCTCCGATCTGTTGGAACGAGATTGGTGAAGCACAAATCACCGGTCCCGAGTTAATTCAAGAAACTTCCGACAAGATTATTCAAATCCGTGACAATATTCGAGTAGCGAGGAGTCGACAAAAGAGTTATGCCGACAAGCGTCGAAAGCCCTTGGAATTTCAAGTCGGTGATCTCGTTCTTCTTAAGGTATCTCCATGGAAGGGTGTGATCCGTTTTGGAAAGAAAGGCAAGTTATCACCTCGTTATGTTGGTCCATTCAAAATCCTTGAAAGGATTGGGAAAGTGGCTTACAAGCTCGAGTTACCTCCATCTCTTGGCAATGTACATCCTACATTTCATATATCTAATCTAAAGAAGTGTCTCGCCGACGAAAATCTCCATATACCGCTTGATGACGTTCGCATTGATGAAAAGATGCACTTCGTTGAGAAACCGGTGGAAGTTATGGATCGTGAAGTCAAGCAACTCAAGCGAAGTCGCATTCCTATCGTTAAAGTTCGTTGGGAATCTAAGCGTGGTCCTGAGTTCACTTGGGAACGAGAAGACCAAATGAAGCTCAAGTACCCTCATCTTTTTACTAATAATGTTGTTTCCTCTAGCTAAATTTCGGGACGAAATTCTCTCAACATGGGGAGACTGTAACATTTCGGATTTTAGTATGCCTATTTCAATTCAATGTAATGAAATTTCAAGTTCTATACTCGTGCAATGCCTCATTATTTTCTCGTCGTAAAATTTAATGCAATGATCCTATACAAATTCGCAAGTTTTACTCGATTATTTACATTTAAACGCTATACAAGAAACTATTTGGTACAAACTTATCAAACCTGAAAAGTCAAGGACTAAAGTTGAAAAACATCTAGAAACCCTAGTTAGCACGGTCGTGCTTCGTTCTAGCACGGTCGCGCCAAGTGCTTTGGCACGGTCGCGCGACCTGCTCTGGAACGATCGCGCCCGGTGCCTAGGCACGGTCGCGCCTCTCCTTGGCACGGTCGCGCCTGCGTAACAGAAAAACGTAAATGCAGATTAATCACCCGATCGTTCGAATCCGAAACCGTTATACGTTTCTTTTCCCCTTAACAATTGTATTACCACTTTTCAAATCCCAAAAGCCTCAGTATTCATTTGCAAGAAAACTCCCTCAAGCAAATTTCAAGAAAGAAACTCTCTCAAAGCTTTTCGACCCAAATTCTCCCAACTCAGTAGCAGAATCGCGATATCAAATCATCTCTGAAGCTTCCGGACTGTCTGGATTGACTGGAGTTGCAGTAAAGATCGTCGGAACTCGAGCCGTCGTCGCCGGAGCTTCCTTCCAACCGTTCTCTATAAATTCGTTTCGTTTCAGGGTAAATATAATCGTCTTCTCATTCATTTCAGTATCATTATCAAAAGCCCTCATCCAATTTGGGCTTCCACAATAGAAATCGACCAGAATCAGAAACCATGTTTCCAATAAAAATGATTTAATCGAACCCATACTTAAACCCGATTTCCATACAATTAAGGTATATGAAAAGACACGTAATAACCTATTAATCAAAAGCCCTAACAATTCCAGTGTTTAAAATACAAGAAATTCTCGATTCGTGTCTGATTTAGATTAGACACGGTCGCGCTAATCATCTAGCGCGGCCGTGCCTCGTTTAGCGCGGTCGTGTCGACTAGAAGCGCGGTCGTGTCATCCGTCCAGACCTTGTCATGCCCTTTGGGCTAGTCTCTGTTGTGTCTAAAAATCATAGACACGACCGTGCCGGGCTAAGGCACGATCGTGCCTGATGACTTGTCTAGATTGTGCTCCTGATTGATCAACCCGGTCGCGCCCCGACTAGCGCGCTCGCGCCCGTGGTTTGAGCACGATCGTGTCCTTCCGAGGCACGGTCGTGCTAGACTCAGAATTTTTAACAGAATTATAATTTTTATATATTTTAATCAGTAAATGTTTCAGATTTTATAAAAATATGTTTTCTGTATTTAAAAATAGATTAAAAGTTTAATCTTGGCATAAATGTAATTTATTGAAAAGTTTATAAAAATTAAATTTATATTTATCATCTTACACTTAAATGATATTTTAAATAATTAAGTTACAAGATTTATAAATAACGATGACTTATTTACTTTACATTTTAAATCAAAATCGTTTTATTTATTTATACTTAATTACAATTAATATTGACATTATTTCATAAACTATAGTTATACACTTATTTATTTAATTCAAACCTAATTAAATTGTTTCAAACATATTTTACCTCAAACTTTATATATTTTATTCAATCCTTTTTAAATACAAACCAATGGTTTTATATACAAATCCAACTTTCATTTTTAAACTTTATACATCTATGTGATTCAATGCATATTACTATTTAGGTTAAAGTGTGCTTTTCAAGGATCTTTTGCTATCTATATTCCTTGTTAGCTTCACTTCCATACCAAGTGAGTATTCACAACCCCTTTTTACTCTTTTACACTTTTGGGGTGGAACATGAACTCTATACTCATTACACATTACACAATTACATTTACACAAACAACACAAGTGCAAAAAATCCTATTTACATACATGTGTGCAAAAATTTGAGCTTTGTGCCCGAGTGCTAGGTGTGTTAAACCTTTGTATGCTCTTATGTGCAATCATTAACTATACAAGCCGACGGTTTTCAATGATGGATCTATTGAGTCTGACAAACCCACCCATGGTACGCGGTGATTGAAACCGACAACACATTTGTTTTGCATGCTAGTTACAAGGTTTGATTGTACATTTGGTTACACAATAGTTACTCCCCATAAACGCCTTATTTATCTTGTCATGTAAAGGATTTGTTTCAACTATATGCTATCTATATACAACTGTGTTATACTCACCAACTTTTTAGTTGACTTTATTTTATTCATGTTTCAGGCCCCAATATGTGAGATTGATTCAAGACGTGTTCAACATAGGATTTGGACTTAGCAAAATAAATCAAGATTTTATGAATTGTTTATGTTTCTTGTTTGAATTTGATCTTGTACTTGGATTTATTGTAATGCAAATTTGACTTTAATATATTTCAATTTAGTCAACCATGTGCTATGAACAGTCTTACATGTCCCGCCCCGATGATTCCGCCATCGGTCGGGGTGTGACAGTGCTAGTAGTGCTTGTCATACTTATTCATTGAGTTTCTCACTTGTAATCTTTGAATTCACAAAAGCTTAATACAACAGTGTTTATCAGTATTCTTTGTGTTTACTTGATTATAAATTGTGTAGTTGATTTTGTTTCCGCCAACCTCAACTAAGAACAGAACCATCTTGTATTCTCACGATCCTACAAGTGGTATCAGAGCTTTGGCTCAGATTAAACAAACTAACATTTGTTTAATCATCTCTGGTTCTATTCTAAACTCTCTCTTTTAACAAGTCATCCTAAATCAAAACAAAAATGGCACAGAGTAATGGCTTTGAAGATATTGGCAGCATCAACCGACCACCAAGGTTGGTATCTGGAGAAGACTATGACATGTGGAAAAATCGCATGGAAAGCTTCTTCTGTTACCAGGAATACGGAATGTGGAGATCCATCAAGGAGGGTCCATATATTCCCATGGTGGCCTCTGCTGATGATGGAGGGCTACAAGTCCCGAAGGAAACCTCCAAGTACTCTAAGGAGGACATCAAGAAAATGGAGGTGGACTTCAAGGCACTAGGAGCCATCCAAATGTGTCTTCCAAATGAAGTTTTCCACAACTTCAGAAGTTACAGAACTGCCAAGGAGCTATGGGAGGCGCTGGAGAAGATGTTTGCTGGCTCTGAAGAAGTCAAAGAGAACAGAAGGGACATACTGAAGCAGCAGTATGAGAACTTCGTCTGGAGGGAAGGTGAGACCTTAACTATTTTATATAACAGATTTACCTATCTTGTAGGTGAACTGCAATGCTCCAAGGTAAAGCTGGAGAATGAAGACATTCTCAAGAAGTTCATAAGATCTCTTCCTAGTTGCTGGACATTATACACTTTGTCCATCAGAAGAACAGAGAATCTAAAGACTCTTCAGATGACTGAGCTCTTTGGCATGCTCAAAACCTATGAATTAGAAATGATTCAAGCTAAAGAAAGGAGCTCCAGTTATCAATCAGCTACCACTTCCTCCACTACCTCCTCAGCGCTTCACTCTGATCATTCCGGTCCTAGTGCAAGCAGCTACTATCCTCCCATTGTTACTCACCCTCAGACCCCAACCGCTTCACAATCTAACTCATCACCATTTCTTCTTGAGGCACCTCCTCAACAGCCAACCTCTACTGCTTTAGTCTCTGACAACTCAAGCAGCATGTATTTCATAAAAGAGGATCTGGAATGCTTTCATCCAGATGATCTTGAAGAAATGGATATTCAGCACTCATATGCCATGCTCTCCCTCAGAGCAAAAAGGTTCTATTCTAGAACCGGGAGATCAGTTCCAAGCAACAACTCAAACACCAGAGTTGGGCTTGATAAAAGCAAGATCCGATGTTACAACTGTAACCAAATGGATCACTTTGCTAGGGAGTGCAAGGCACCTAAAGCCAATCAGGGTGCCAGCCATCAAAGACAAGGTTACCAAGGTCAGCTCAGGCAGCAGCAGCAGCAAGGAACTACTCCAGCACAGACTGCAGCCTGTGCAAATGTTGGAACTTCAGACTTTGACTGGAGTTTTCAATATGAAGATGTTCCTGCCTCCAACCAAGCACTTATGGCAGACACTGCAGAGATACCACCTCAGGTATTTGAACATCTATGCTCTCAAGCTTGCATTGATAAAGTTTTAGGTTATAGAAAACATAACCAAAACCTTATATATCAAAATGAAGAGTTTCTTCAAATGAAATCTGAGTTCAAAAAGGTTGAAATCACTTACAAAGAAAAAATTGAATGCCTTAAGAAAGAGATTTCATCTCTAAAACATGAACAAACCAATCTTGAAACTCAGATTGATGATCTATTAGTAAAACTTAAATCCACCAGAGCTGATCTGGCAGAACAGAAAGTTCATGTTGAAAAATATGAATTTTCTTCTAAAAAGCTTCAGAGACTTCTAGATATTCAAGTCCATGAAAAGGTAAAGCTTGGAGGACTTGGATATGGCAAGGAACAGTACAATACTGTTCCTCATCCAGCTGACTATGTTGCCATCTATGAACCAAGCTTCGATGTTGCAAAACTCGACACTGCAAACAGAAATCTTGATCCTCCAATGGATGAACCTCTTGTTAAAGACTGCACTACCTCATCAGAATCTGAGTTAACCCTCTCAGACCATGATGAAACCAGTACAGCCTCATCTGAAGCTGTTCTGAATAGAGTCCCAGTCCCTACTGTTCTCCCAGCTGTTCCAGCCCCTGTACCATTCAAACAGATAAGGATCAGCTATCCTCCAGGTGGAAGGAAGCTAAACACTGAAAAGGGACAAACATCAGGACCTACAAACTCCAAGTCTCAGTTCATGCCAAATCCGAAGAATCAGCAACAGGTTAGAAGAGTTACGACCAAGAAAACTCAGTGCAGAAACTCTTCTTCTCCACCAAGGAAGCAGCAGCCCAAAGTTCAGCAGTCCTGCATCATATGTGGGGAATCAGACCACTTTGCTGCAAAATGTCAGTTTAATCCCTTCAACCAGATCCTTCTTCAATCAGCGCATAAACAAAAGAAGGATCAGCATACTTCAGTTGATAGGCCATCTGCAGCCAGTACAAGAGTTGAAACTGCAGAAAAATACAAGCAGCAGCAAAAGGCAAAGCCTTCAGCAGCCACCAAATCTGCTGCTGCTCAAACAAAACAGTCAGCAGCAAAAACTAAATCTGCTGCTGCTCCAAATAAGCCCTCAGCAGGAAAAGCAAAATCTGCTGCTGAAAGGCCAAGGTCATCAGCAGCAACATCTGCAGCTGATAAGCTGAAGCCATCAGCAGCAAAACCTGCCCCTGCTGACAGGCCAAAACCTCAAGCAGGAAAATCAGCTGCTGATAGAGCAAATTCATTAGCTGCCAAAGCCAAATCCGCAGCAGATAAAGAAAAGAGAACTGGAAAACCACTACTTAAGCAATGGAAAGCCAAAATCTCTGCTCCTGTCAGCAAAATCATCATCGGTGCTGTTGAATGCACGCATGATGAATCAGAATGTCCAAGAACTCTTTTCTTCAAAAAGGAGAGCTCTTGGACCACTCCCACTAACTAAAATTTCTTTAATGTGCAGAGACAGCCAGGTAACAAGAATAACACCTGGGTGGTAGATAGTGGCTGTTCCAGGCACATGACATGCAACAGGTCCATCCTCTCCAACTTCAGACATTTCAATGGAGGATATGTTGCCTTTGGGAGTGACTCAAAAGGTGGATCTATCACTGGACAAGGCACTGTGTCCAATGAAAGGATGAGTATTGAAAGAGTCAACTATGTCAAAGAACTGGACTTCAATCTCATGAGTGTTTCTCAAGTATATGATCAAAAGCATTGGATGCTCTTCACTGACAAAGAATGTTTCGTGTTAGCTCCTGGCCTATCTAAAACCCCCCCAGAGAAGATTCTCCTAACTGCTAATAGAAAGGACAACTTATATGTGCTTGACATGAATGAAGTCACTCCATCTGGTAGTGTTTCATGTTTTCTGTCAAAGGCATCAGTTGATGAATCCGCTCTCTGGCACAGGAGGTTAAGCCATGTTAACATCAAAACAATCAATAAATTAGTGAAGGACAATCTTGTCAGAGGGCTTCTTGACAAAGAATTCCAGCTAGACGATCATTGCATTGCCTGCTTGAAGGGAAAACAACACAAAAGTTCCCATAAGCCCAAGACATTGAACACAAATGACACTCCTCTCCAGCTACTGCATATGGATCTCTTTGGTCCTACAAATGTCATGTCAATGGGCAAAAAGTCCTACTGTCTGGTGATCACTGATGACTTCTCCAGATTCTCTTGGGTATTCTTCCTAAGAACAAAAGATGAAACTGCTGAGATTCTCAAATCCTATATTTTCAGGGTAGAGAATCAAAGCAATCTGAAGGTAAAGATCATAAGGTGTGATCAGGGAACAGAGTTCAAAAATCACACTTTGAACAGTTTCTGTGAGAGCAAGGGCATTGAAAGACAGTACAGTGCTCCAAGAACTCCTCAACAAAATGGGGTTGCTGAAAGAAGAAACAGGACTCTGATTGAATCAGCAAGATCTATGCTGGCTGACTCAAAACTGCCCCTTACTTTCTGGGCAGAAGCAGTAAGCACAGCTTGTTATGTGCAGAATAGAATTCTTATTGTTAAGCCTCTCCAGAAAACTCCCTATGAACTTTGGCTCAAAAGAGTTCCCTACATTGGCTTCCTGAAGCCCTTTGGATGTCCATGTACCATCCTCATCACACATGGAGTTCTTCCTAAATTCGGTGCAAAGTCTGATGAAGGTTACTTTGTGGGTTACTCCTCTCAATCGAAGGCCTACCGAGTGTTCAATTCTAGGACTCGGATTGTGGAAGAATCTGCTAATGTGGAATGCAAGGAACACGTTGTCTGTGAACAAGGCAAAGGTCCCAACTGGCTTTTTGATATAGACTCCTTCACCCAGATATTTGAGCCCCTCATATTCTCAAATATGGAGCCTCCTTCTTCAAACTCAACACCTTCTACCTCAACCTCTTCTTCTGACTACAGACTGGAGTTTCCCAGTCCCTACATCAGGATGAAAAGGCCATCCATTGATCCTCCATCAGTGGCAGAAGCTATTGAAGCCAGTGCAGGTGAAGCCGGTACATCCAACACCACAAGCAGCAATCTCTCTGACAATGAAATCCTAAATGAAGCCTCCTCAATTCATGATGAAGAGGCCTCTGATGCTAATGCTGCTGACTATGTGGAACACAATGATCAAATCCTCCAAGCTCCTCTCCACACATCTGAAGACAATACTGATCTAAACCACAGTAATCTTGAAGAGGGAATACGGCTGGATGTGATACCTGCTCAGAGAATAAACAAAGAGCATCCTCTGGAAAACATCATTGGCCAAGTCCACTCAGGCATCCAGACAAGAAGTAAGTCTCATGAAGCCAACATTTGTTTATTCTCCTGCTTTCTATCACAGGTGGAACCCAAAAGGATTGATGAAGTTCTCAAGCACAACAGCTGGATTGAAGCAATGCAGGAAGAATTGCTGCAATTCAAAAGATAAGATGTTTGGAAGCTTGTTGATCTTCCACCTGGTCAAACAGCCATTGGAACAAGATGGGTTTTCAGAAACAAGCAAGATGAGAGGGGCATCGTAGTCAAGAACAAAGCCAGACTGGTAGCTCAAGGTTACACTCAAGAAGAAGGCATTGACTATGATGAAGTTTTTGCTCCTGTTGCCCGTCTGGAAGCCATTAGAATTTTTCTGGCTTATGCAGCATCCAAAAACTTTACGGTCTATCAAATGGATGTGAAGAGTGCCTTTCTGTATGGCACGATTGATGAAGAGGTCTATGTCAAATAGCCTCCAGGCTTTGTAGATCCTGCACATCCAAATAAGGTCTTAAAACTGGACAAAGCTCTCTATGGCTTACACCAAGCCCCAAGAGCCTTGTATGAAACTTTATCTGGATATCTACTTAGTAACAACTTCAGAAGGGGGGCCATTGATCAGACTCTTTTCATCAAAGATGAAGGGGGCGAAATTTTGTTGGTCCAGATTTATGTTGATGACATTATCTTTGGATCTACAAGAAAGAAGCTCTGCAAAGACTTTGAAGTTCTGATGCATTCCAAATTTGAAATGAGTTCAATGGGTGAACTAAATTTCTTTTTAGGACTTCAAGTCAAACAGGTACCAACTGGAATCTTCATAAGTCAATCCAAGTATGTCAAAAGCATTTTGGAGAGGTTCAAAATGACTGACTGCTCTGCTGCAAGAACTCCTATGCAAGTGCACCATCAATTTTCTCCGGATAAAGAAGGACAAGAAACTGATCAACATCAGTACCGAGCAATGATAGGGTCTCTCATGTACATCACTGCCTCAAGACCAGATATCATGTTTGCAGTCTGTCTCTGCGCAAGATTTCAAGCAGCTCCAAAAGTGTCTCATCTTCAAGCTGTTAAAAGGATCCTTAGATACCTAAAGGGAGCTCCAAAGCTTGGGCTTTGGTATCCAAAGAATGAAAATGTCAATCTATATGCCTACACTGACAGTGACTATGGGGGTTATAACTTGGACAAAAAGTCCACATCTGGGGGATGTCAATTTCTTGGAGGAAGGCTCATCTCATGGCAATGCAAAAAGCAAACATGTGTTTCAACTTCAACAGCTGAAGCAGAATACATTGCAGCATCAAGCTGCTGTGCACAGGTCATCTGGATCCAAAATCAAATGCTTGACTATGGAATGACCTTCATGCAGACTCCAATTCACATTGACAACATGAGTGCTATCTCTATCACAAACAATCCGGTGCAGTACTCAAAGACAAAGCACATCGACATCAGGTACCATTTCATAAGAGATCAAGCTGAGAAAAAAAAGAATTATTTTAACCAAAGTTCATACAAATGAGCAATATGCTGATCTGTTTACAAAACCTTTTGATGAAGCTAGATTCCGATATTTAGTTGAATCAATTGGTATGATGAACTTTGATTAAAATCCATCTCAAGTATCTTCTTAAAATGTGCCTTTTTGTCTCTGGTTGTAAATAAAAGTTATGGGTCAGCAGCATTTTTGTCCTTCAGCTGCTGACAGGTAAAAGCATCAGCAGCAAAAGTTTTGCCACTGATAGCTTTAAGTTATCAGCAGGTACATGTTTCCTGCGGATAGCTTTAAGGCTTTCAGCAGCAATTCCTTTGCTGCGGATCTTTAAACCTTTCAGCAGCAAAATCTGCTGCTGACAGACTTATCTTTCCGCAGCAACCAAGTTTGCAGCTGATAGGCTTATCCATCAGCTGCAACCAATTTTGCTGCGGATTCTCTTATCTTTCAGCAGCAACCAAGTTTGCTGCTGATGGGTGAACTTAAGTCTAAATTAACATTTACCCGCTGTAAAAGTAAATATCGTCAGTCTTCACCATGACTGCTCGAGTGTTTTACAGCTATAACAATGAAAAGTGAAACAGGTTGTACTGTACAAGTAGAGTTGCTTTTTCCCCGTCTGCCGTTATATCACCAACTCAAATCATCCCTCTACCTCTTCACATTCTATTTCAAACCTATCTCACATCACTTTCTCTCCCGTCCCCACAGCATTCAAAGCCCTCCACAATTAACCACCATTCAAACACCTTTCTCTCTTCCCTCCGAATCCATAACAATGGCAGGCGCAGACATAAACAACCCCAACGATAAGTTCTCCCCATATCACAACCTAACTGCATACCTAATCAAGGGCAAGAAATCCGAAGGTTTCGACGGTATGATCGACTTCCTCTGTCGGTCCAAAATTTACCATGCCCTAACCGTCAACCCAACCATATATACTTCACACATGGAAGATTTTTGGAGCTCAGCCGTGTATTCTACTGAACAGGGCACTCCTCAAATCAGAGGCACAGTTGACGGTAAGGAAATGATCATCACTGAAGCAAAACTCCGCCAACACCTCAAGCTTCAGGATGAAGGGGACGCCCTCTCTTACCCAAGAGACGTATACATGAGGACCTTTGTATCCATAGGGTACACTGGGAATCAAACAGAGTATACGATAGAGAAGGCACTCATGGGTCCCAAATGGAAGTATCTCTGCCACACTCTTCTCCAATGCATATCTCAAAAGAGGAGTGGCTGGAACCAACTCAGCTCCGGACTTGCGTCGGCAGTTCACGGTATGATAACAGGAGCAGGTTTCAATTTTTCTCACCTCATTCTTGAAGGTTTGAGATACAACCTTCAAGAAGGGGTGAAATCACAGTTCTTCATGTACCCAAGATTCTTGCAGGAAGTGTTCAATTTTGAGCACCAAGATCTTTCAAAAACTGCAAGAATCTACTCAATACTGGGACATAAGAACAACATTTTTCAAAGCATGAGAACAGTTTCATCAAAGTTCTCAGGGGCCGATGTTCCATTGTTATCTACAATGTTGAACACACATAGTGCCCAGGGTGACAATTCAGCAAACCTAGCTGATACTAATCCCACACCCTCCACCTCACTGCCATAAACTCAACCTACTGTTCCCCTTGATCGAACCCCTGTGCATTCTACTGAGGATGCACATACATTACTCACCCCCAGTTTGATTGCTCAACCGGAACACAGGGCCCCGGTTGCAGCCAAGTATACAAGGAAGAGGGGCAAGAGAACTCCTTCTTCTCTTGCCTCCAAGGCCCAAACCCAAGCCAACATCCCTCACTCAGAATCACAACATTCTAGTGAGAATATCATAAGGGAAAGCCACATTGCTAGGGAGACTCCTTCGGAAGTCTCTCTATTAGGATTAGGATCACTTCCCGGATCCATAGAACAGCCCTTCGAGCCATTCCTCTCTTCACTGAACTTAAGTGTAGAGGAACCTGACCAAAGTGATGTACCTTCTCCAACTACCACTATCAAGGAGGTTCTGATTGGTCTTGCTTCCGAAACACCCAACCCAAGTTCCTCACCCTTGAAGGTCCACTCTGGGAGTATTGAAAGAGTGGATGTTGACGAGGCTGTCACTACTGCTGGTCCATCAACTGACCAGGAGGACAGTGACAACATCTTTAAGACCTCAACCACGGCAACTCACGGTGAGGGTGTTTCCTTGGAAACTCCCTTCACTGAGAGGAATCCCAGGCGCCAAGAAACCGCGGGTGATGGGGATGCTGAGGCTAGGCTTACGGCCCCATCTGGGTCCAAGGATTCCACAACTGTGGATGAGGACAGACTGAAACTTCATAACATGGAATTGACGGCCAGGGTGGCTATGCTAGAGGCTGAAATGTCCAAACTAAGACACCAAGTCGCTATGCATGAAGCCCATCAATGCCCAACTCTAGCCTCTCCCTCTCTTGTATCAGTAGGCACCCAATAAATGCTTACCTGTCTGCTGATGCAACCAAAAAGGGGGAGATGGTTTCTATGGAAGATGATACAGACAGTCTTGACGACTGGATTCAAGAGCAGTTTGTACTTCAAAGCTCACAATACAAGCCAGCTTTTGTCCAAGTTCATGACCTGCCAACCCCAGATAACGAAGACGAAGAAATATCTGAAGACTGGCAGTTGGTCGTCAGGGCTGTCGATGAAATGCTGAATGATGCTGAAGACACAGAACAAACAAATGCATCATTCAGCATCCTTCCACAAGCAGCATCCATCATAGGTCAATCCACTACCCCCCAAATCTTCAAATCTTCAAAGAAGCTTGAGTTTGACTCTATTCTAGCTTGGGGGTATGATGGATTAGCTGAGAGATTTTGGATTGGATGGGAGTTCAGCGGAGTAGAAGAGCTGAACTGGAACTCTCTCAATGCCCTCCAAGTCCTAGAACTGCATCTAACTGACTGCATCAACACTTCAGCAGATCTCTCAGCTGAACTTGCCATTGGCAGGTTCCATGACCTGATGGAGGATAATCTACCCAGGTTCCAAAGATTCCTACAAGCAGCACATCGGGTAGCTTATCCTGAATCCTCGGCGGCCGCAGAAAGAAGACTGACTCCTAGCAATCTTGAAATAACAAGGAGCAGTCTTCTCACTGAAGAAGAAGTTCTGGGCCTTCGAAGGTTCCTGTATGCCTTCCTGGTCAAGGACTTGGATGTGCTAGGTTGGGTGAGCACTAAGTCTCTTGACCACACTTTTCTGCTCAGCAATGGGTCCTCTCTCATCATCAACACCAGAAACATCCTTCATCTGCCCTCAGACTTTCATCTCAAGATCTATCAACTCAGAACAAACATCTGCAATGTCAACTCACTTGAAAGCCAGGCAATGATAGATACTGTCAGAGCCAAACTTGAACAAGTAGGAAGAATTACTGAGGCAGTATATGTGTCAAACTCTGACACTGACACTGACTCAGCTTCCCCTCGAGTTAACATCTGCACTGCAGCTTATGAGTCAAGATCAACTATCAAAGAAAAACTGAGAGAAATAGAAGGTCCTGAGTATCAACTTGATGAAGACGATGACCTTCCCCAATTCACATCTCAAATTGCCAATGAAGCCGAGGCAGAGATCCCAACAGCACAACAATCAGCTGTTTCTGTGATCAGTGAAGCCAGAGCAGAGGCATCCAATGTTAATAAAGGGAAGGGCATCATGACAAAAGAGGATGAAGAGAGGTTGCAAAAGGAAAAGAAAGAGAAAGAAGAGAGAAGAAGGAAAAGAGAAGAAGAAGAGTTGGCTGAAGAGATGGCTCAAAAACAAAGGCATGAAGATAGAAAGGCAGCCATACTTCTCAGACAACAGATAATCCAGCTGTATGCCAAACAGCTGGATGAAATGAAGGTAAAAGTCCTTGCAGGGTCTCAAGTTGAAGAAGATGAACAACTTGCTAGACAGCTGCAGGAACAGTTTGCAAAAGAAGAAGAAGAAGAAGCTAAAGAGAAAAGGAAGGAAGATGCTAAGTTTAGAATCACTGATTCTAAATTAGCAAAAGAATTAAGGGAGGAGTGGACTGAAGCTCTGATCTCTCAAGGTGAGGATGAAGACTACCTTGAAAAACTTTCAAACAAAGAGATCTACAGAGCCTTCATGGGTCAGCAAGGTCAGTTGGCAAAGAAGAAAAAGGCTGAAGAAGAAGAAAAAGCCAAACAACAGTCCAAAAAGACCATTGCCTTCAATAAAAGGACCCATGAAGAAAGGAAGGTCATGATTGACTTCCTTAAGGCCAGAGGAGATAGTGGAAAGAGGCTAGGTCCTATGAATTTCATGAACCTGCAAGCCCTCTACTTTAAAGTTAAAAAGGATGAGGAAGAAAGACTAGGGAAGAAGGGCTCCAAGAAAAGGGTACTTATCAAAGAAGATGAAGAACCAAAGACAAAGAAACCCAAGCCTTCTCCCTCACCTACCTCTTCCTCAGTCCATCATCCTTCCACTCTCCTCCCCAAACCTTCCACTCCTCCACCCAAAAAGTCCAAGTCATCCCACCCATCTCCCACTCATCAACAGCCTCCCTTGAAGATACCCAAACCCACTCCTAAACCAGAAGACTCAAGAAATATAGTTAACTGGTTCCACAATTCACAAGATCAAGTGTTTGAGATCTTCAGGGGGAGAACTGAGAAAAGAAGATCCACTTACAGGTCTGTTGATAAGGTTCTGCAACTAGCTGATTCTGATCTTCAAAGAATTTTAGAGCTGGGTGAAGCTAATGAGCCTGCAAATGAGAGTGGGAAACGTCTTGTGCTAGCAATCAAACACTACTTCAACCCTAGCAAAGATGTGATCATAAACATCAAACCACTCAAGTCCCACTCTCCATTTGTATCTTGGACCTACAATGCTGATTTGGATGAGTTCACACTAACTGATGTAAAGAAGCAGCAGATGAGATGTTCAAGCAAAGCAATCTACAAAATGCAACACAAAGACATCAAGACTCTGTCTGAACTTCCACTGAACAATCCCAACAAGGATCCAAGAGGCTATGAGATTGAAAGGATAGTCAGCCACATGCAAAAGCTTCAGCAGCAAAGTGATTAGAAGAATTTTTGGTTGCATCAGTCTAGGGGTAGTTTGTTGAACCAAAGACTGATTGCTACCAAATTATTCTAAGTACAAATGCTGCTGATAAGCTTATCAGCAGCATTCAACACTTGTTGCTGCTGATAGGCTTATCAGCAGCATTCAACACTTGTTGCTGCTGATAGGCTTATCAGCAGCATTCTGTACAAGTTGCTGCTGATAGGCTTATCAGCAGCGGTCATCCATGTTTGCTGCTGATAGGCTTACCAGCAGCAACCTTCACTTTTTGCAGCTGATAGTCTTATTCACTGAAGACCAAACGTTGCAGCTGACTATCCAGGCCAAGCGTCTCTGACACCTTTCTGCAAAAGCATCTGACAGACTCAAAGCAGAAGGAACCGCTATGGTCAACCATTGACGGACAATAATACACTTCTCCAAGCATGCAAACAATCATGAATAAAGAAAACGTTTCAGTAAAGTTAACTAGATTAGCCTTTACGTGTAATGTAAATTAATAAACAAGATCAACGGCTTGTGTTCGATATGATCCTTAGAATCAAGGGTCTGTCTTGATTCTAAGTTACTATAAATACTGAGTTGCCACTTCATTGTAAGTGTGACTTGAGTGTGTCTTGATAGTGCTAGTAGTGCTTGTCATACTTATTCATTGAGTTTCTCACTTGTAATCTTTGCATTCACAAAAGCTTAATACAACAGTGTTTATCAGTATTCTTTGTGTTTACTTGATTATAAATTGTGTAGTTGATTTTGTTTCCGCCAACCTCAACTAAGAACTGAACCATCTTGTATTCTCACGATCCTACAAGTGATGAGTCTTCATCAAGACTTGATCAAACTATTCATGACTTCATGGTTCGTCCTCAACAAGTGATAGTTCAAAATGAAAGTTCTGATGCTGTTACTTCCTCAACTCAGACACAAGAAGAATCTATTCAAATTCCAGTTACAAATGCTGATTATGAGGTACAAGTTCCTATTACTAATGAAGAACCAGTTGTATTTGAAGATCAGTCGGAGAGTTCTAATTATCCAACTGAGGATGCAACTCAACTAAACTCTTCTAGTGTTGATGATTCTAGTGACCAATCCCCTGATGAAAATATCACTAATATGCCTGAATATGTTCAGGTTGATGATATTCCGACTCTTAGAATTCGTCCAGCTCATCCAGTTGAAAACATTATTGGTCAAATTGAAGATGGTGTTAAAACAAGAAGCCAATCAGGAAATATAAATGTTTGTTTGTTTTCATGTTTCTTATCCCAAGAGGAACCAAAGAACGTTACAATTGCTCTTAAGGATCCAAATTGGATTGAAGCGATGCAAGAGGAGCTTCTTCAGTTTAAAAAGCTCAACGTTTCGCATCTTCTAGATCTTCCTGATGGCAAGCACCCGATAGGAACTAAGTGGGGTTTCCGTAATAAGAAAGACGATCGGGTATTGCGGTTCGGAACAAGGCTCGGCTTGTTATTCAAGGTTTTTATCAGGAAGAAGGGTTGGATTATGATTATGTTTTTGCTCTTGTTGCTAGGATCGAAGCCATTCGTATATTTTTAGCCTATGCTTCGTACATGAAGTTTAAGATTTATCAAATGGATGTGAAGATTGCATTTCTTTATGGGATTGTCAACGAAGAAGTATATGTTAATCAACCACCTGGTTTTGAAGATCCTGATCCTCTGTTTCAGGTATACAAACTAGATAAAGCCTTGTATGGTTTGCGTCAAGTGCCTCGTGCTTGGTATGAAACTTTGTCGACACATCTTGTTAAAAGACATACGGCCCAAAATCACAGAATGCCCAATGAAAAACAATTGGATAAAAGAACTAGTGCTGTGCATAAAACTCAACATCATATTAAAGAAAATAATGTTTTCAAACATAAACAAAAGAAAGTTGAGAAACAGATAAAATCTAGAAAGGGAAAAGAAAAAATCATCACTCCAACAGCAAGCTCAAACTTTCAAAAACCAAGGATTGTTTGGAAACGAAAACCAAATGCACAAACAGCACCAGTTGAGTTTACAAAAGAGAATGAAATTGCAAGAAGTTTCATACTTGGATGAGTTAGGGCAACCCAAGACAACCATGGCTTGGGTTCCAGTTAATAATTAAAATGTTCTATCGTACAGGGACAGCCAAGGAGGCCTATCAACAACCTCTGGTATGTTGATAGTGGTTGTTCCCGGCACATGATAGGAGACATCTCTCAGCTTCATGACATCAAATTGTTCGATGGAGGGTATGTTTCCTTTGCAGGAGATAAAGGTAGGAAAATCACAATGAAAGGTACTGTCACTAATGGTACTCTCTGTTTCGAAGATGTGAATTATGTGTCTGAATTGAATCACAGCTTGTTAAGTGTGTCTCAAATTTGTGACAAAAAGTTTTCAACTCATTTTAATGATAAAGAATGTTTGATTTTAAAACCCGGGTTTGTAGTCCCTGAGGATTGGATTTTAATGAGAACACCGAGATGTAAAGACTCGTATTTGTTGGATATGAACAGTGAGTCAGCTTTAACTGATACTTGTTTGTTTTTAAAAGCTTATGAGAATGACTCAATGCTCTGGCATCTTTGTTTAGGTCACATAAACGTAAAAAACCTAAATAAAACTGCAAAGGGAGCACACGTGGTCGGTTTACCTTTGAAAGTATTTTGTGAGGTTAAAAAATGTATTTCTTGTGCTAAAGGCAAACATCATAAACAACCACACAAACCCAAGTTTTTTAATTCAATAGAATCTGTTCTTCAGTTGCTTCATATGGATCTTTTTGGTCCTGTTAGTGTGATGAGTCTTGGGAAGAAATCATACGTTCTTGTTATTACTGATGACTACTCAGGATTTTCGTGGGTGTTCTTTTCATGTAAGAAAAGTGAGACTGCAGACATTCTTCGGCAGTTCATGATACTTGTGGAAAATCAACTAAACTTGAAGATCAAAATTATCAGAAGTGACAATGGGACGGAATTCCGAAATGAAGTTCTTGATAGCCTGTTTATAGAAAAGGGGATTACACGACAATTCAGCGCTGCTCGAACTCCTCAACAGAATGGAGTTACTGAACGAAGAAATCGTACCCTGATAGAAGCCGCAAGAACCATGATCTCTAACTATAAATTGCCGATTTTCTTCTGGGCTGAAGCAATCAATACAGCGTGCTATGTGAAAAACAAAGTGCTACTCAATAAGCATCAAATGAAAACTCCATATGTAGTCATGTTTAACCAGAAGCCGAAGGTCGGTCATTTTAGAGCATTTGGATGCCTATGCACTCTGTTGCATAATGACACCATTGGGTCCAAATTCGATGCAAAGGCCGATGAATGTAATTTCATTGGATACTCATCCTGCAAGATAGCATACATGGTTTACAACAAGAGAACTAAGCAGATAGTGGAATCCTACTACATTGACTGGCATGAGCTAAATAAAACTGATGCGGATTCTGGTCCAAATTGGTTATTTGATTATGATTCTATATTTAAGCTGTTTAATGTTTATTCTAATGTTTCTGATGTGTTAGATGATGGTTTCTACAAGTACAAAACATTCGAAAACAGAATTGATGAAGACCCTGATCAAGCATCATCTTCATCTTCCAGAACCCCAGAATATTCTTCTCAAGAAAGTGCTCAACAAACTGTTGATCCCATCAACAATGAGACTGTTGCCTCTGGCAGTGGTCATGCTTCACATGATATGATTCCTGATCCAAGTGTTATTGAGGACCCGGTTCCCATCACTAAAGAAGCATATCTACATATCACAAACTTACCTGAAACAGTGCAAGAAGAGGAAATACCAACATTGCGGATTCATAAAGATCATCCCATAGAGGATATCATCGGTCCTCTCTCTAACGGGGTGAAAACAAGGATTCAATCTGGAGTAATCAACGTCTGCTTGTATTCTGCAGTTATTTCTCAAATCGAGCCTAAGAACATCAAGATGGCTTTAAGTGAAGCAAGCTGGGTGGAAGCAATGCAGGAGGAGCTAATGCAATTAGAAAAACTGAAGGTTTAAGAACTTGTGCCATTACCACAAGGCAAGATACCCATCGAAACTCGTTGGATTTATAGAAACAAGAAAGATGACAGGGGAATTATGGTCAGAAACAAAGCAAGACTAGTTGTGCAAGGATTCTATCAACAAGAGGGCATAGATTACGAAGGAGTATTTGCACCGGTTGCAAGATTGGAGACCATTAGAATCTTTCTGGCCTATGCCTCTTACATGAATTTCAAGGTATTTCAAATGGATGTGAAGATAGCTTTTTCTGTATGGACAGGTTCAAGAAGAGATCTATTTGAGTCAGCCACCAGCGTTTGAAGATACCAATCACCCACATCATGTCTACAAACTGGACAAAGCTCTGTATGGTTTATGTCACACCCCCAATTTCAACTAACGGAGTTTTACCGTTTTGGGAAGTGACAAACCAAGATCTCATTCATTAGTTACATTGAACGACTCTACATGGGACTCAAATAAAAATATCATATTAATCAGAGTTTAATGCGGAAGCATAAAGAAAAGTAAAAGCGCAAAACACACGCGCCCAAAAGTCCAAACCAAACATAATTCAAAACAAAGTCCAAGCAATTTAATGAAACATAAATCAAAAGGAGGATCCCATGCATGTCTGTAGGATCGTAAGATTACAAGGTGATTCTATTCTAGTTGATATTGGCGGAAACAATAACAACCAACAAGGTAAACAAGTAAACAGCAAGAATACTGATAAATGCACTGTTGTATTAAACTTCTGAGATTACAAGTTTACAAGTAAAACACTATCAAGAAGCACTGTGAAAGCACAGCAAGCACAAGGCACACTTTGTTTGAAGTGTTTACACAGTATTTATAGTAACTTAGAATCAAGACAGACCCTTGATTCTAAGGATTAGATCTAACACAAGCCGTTGATCTTGTTTATTAATCTAAATTACACGTAAAGGCTAATCTAGATAACTTTACTGAAACGTCTTCTTAGGCATCATTGTTTGCATGCTTGGAGACGCGCGTCATTGTCCTTTATTTGTTGCACCACTGAGGTTCCTTCTGCTTGGAGTGTGGCAGTTGCTTTTGCAGACAGGTGTCAGAGGCGCTTCACATGGATAGTCAGCTGCAACGTTTGGTCTTCAGAGAATAGAGCTATCAGCAGCTGAGATGAGAACAATGCTGCTGATAAGACTATCAGCAGCAACAAGTGTTGAATGCTGCTGATAAGCCTATCAGCAGCAACAAGTGTTGGATGCTGCGGATAAGCCTATCAGCAACAACAAGTGTTGAATGCTGCTGATAAGCCTATCAGCAGCAACAGGTGTTGGATTCTGCTGATAAGCCTATCAGCAGCAACAAGTGTTGAATGCTGCTGATAAGCCTATCAGCAGCATTTGTACTTAGAATAATTTGGTAGCAATCAGTCTTTGGTTCTACAAACTCCCCCTAGACTGATGCAACCAAAATTCTTCTAATTACTTTGCTGCTGAAGCTTTTGCATGTGGCTGACTATCCTTTCAACCTCATAGCCTCTTGGATCCTTGCTGGGATTGTTTAGTGGAAGTTCAGACAGAGTCTTGATGTATTTGTGTGGCATTTTGTAGATTGCTTTGCTTGAACATCTCATCTACTGCTTCTTTACATCAATCAGAGTGAATTCATCCAAATCAGCATTGTAGGACCAAGATACAAATGGAGAGTGGGACTTGAGTGGTTTGACATCCACGACCACATCTTTGCTAGGGTTGAAATAATGTCTGATTGCTAGCATAAGATGTTTCCCTCTCTCATTTGCAGGCTCATGAGCTTCACCCAGCTCCAAAATTCTTTTTAGGTCTGAATCTGGTAGTTGCAGAATCTCATCAACAGACCTGTATGTAGATCTTCTTCTTTCAGTTCTCCCCCTGAAGATCCCAAACCTTTGATCCTGTGGATTGTAGACCCATTCAACTATGTTTCTTGAGTCTTCAGGTTCAGATGAGGATTTGGATTTCTTTAAGGGAGGCTGTTGATGAGTGGGAGCTGGGTGGGATGATTTGGACTTGTTGGGTGGAGGAGTGGAAGGTTTGGGGAGGAGAGTGGAAGGATGGTGGACTGAGGAAGAGGTAGGTGAGGGAGAAGGCTTGGGTTTCTTTGTCTTTGGTTTTTCTTCTTCTTTGATAAGTACCCTTTTCTTGGAGGCCTTCTTCCCTAGTCTTTCTTCCTTATCCTTTTTAACTTTGAAGTAGAGGGCTTGCAGGTTCATGAAATTCATGGGACCTAGCCTCTTTCCACTATCTCCTCTAGCCTTAAGGAAGTCAATCATGACCTTCCTTTCTTCATGGGTTCCTTTATTCAGTGCAATGGTCTTCTTGGACTGTTGCTTGGCTTTTTCTTCTTCTTCAGCCTTTTTCTTGCTAGCCAATTGACCCTGCTGACCCATGAAGGCTCTGTAAATCTCTTTGTTTGAAAGTTTCTCAAGGTAGTCTGCATCCTCACCTTGAGAGATCAGAGCTTCAGTCCACTCCTCCCTTAATTCTTTTGCTAATTCAGAATCGGTTACTCTGAACTTAGCTTCTTCGTTCTTCTTCTTCTCCAAGTCTTCTTCTTCTTTATTGAATTGTTCCTGCAGTTGAAGAGCAAGAGCTGCATCTTCTTCAATCTGGTCAACTGTAGGAATCTTTCTTTTTAGCTCATCCAGCTGTTTAGCATACAGCTGGATGGTTTGTTCTCTTAGGAGAATGGCTGTTTTTCTTTCTTGAGCCTTTTTAGGTCAGCCATCTCCTCTTCCTCTCTTCTTCTTCTTTTCTCTTCCCTCTCTCTTTTCTCTTTTAGCAGCCTCTCTTCATCTTCATCAGTCATGATTCCCTTTCCTTTGTTTACATTGGGTGCCTCTGCTTCAGCTTCACTGATCACAACAGCAGATGATGATGCTGCTATTGGGATCTCTGCCTCAGCTTCATTGGCATGTTGAGGAATTGAAAAGGGACGGTCACTGTCTTCATCAAGTTGACACTCAGGACCTTCTATTTCCAATCAGTTGATCCCTGATGGAAGATCTTGTGCCAAAAGCTGCAGATGTGATGTCAACTTGTGGAGTATCAGAGTTGGAGTCAGTATCAGAAGTTGACACAGTCTCTTCTTGAGGAATTAGTCCTTCTTTTTCAAGATGGGCTTTGATGATGACCATCATTGCCTGGCTCTCCAGTGAGTTAATATTGCAGATGTTGGCTCTGAGCTGAATAATCTTGAATAGGAAGTCTGAGGGCAGCTGAAGGATGTTCCTGGTGTTGATGATGAGAGAGGAGCCGTTGCTGAGCAGGAGAGTGTGGTCAAGGGACTTAGTGCTCACCCAACCTAGCACGTCCAAGTCCTTGACCAGGAAGGCATACAGGAATCTTCGAAGGCCCATAACTTCTTCTTCAGTGAGAAGACTGCTCCTTGTTATTTCAAGATTGCTAGGAGTCAGTCTCCTTTCTTCGGCCGCCGAGGATTCAGGATAAGCTACCCGATGTGCTGCTTGTAGGAATCTTTGGAACCTGGGTAGATTATCCTCCATCAGGTCATGGAACCTGCCAATGGCAAGTTCTGCCGAGAGATCTGTTGAGGTGTTGATGCAATTAGTTAAATGCAGATGTAGGACTTGGAGGGCATTGAGAGAGTTCCAGTTCAGCTCCTCTACTCCGCTGAACTCCCATCCAATCCAAAACCTCTCAGATGATCCATCATACCCCCAAGCTAGAATGGAGTCAAATTCTAGCTTCTTTGATGATCTTAATAGTTGGGGGGTTGAGGATTGACCAATGATGGCTGCTGCTTCAGGAAGGATGATGAATGATGTATTTGTTTGTTCTGTGTCTTCAACATCATTCAGCATTTCATCGACAGCCCTGACGACCAACTTCCAGTCTTCAGATGTCTCTTCGTCTTCATTATCTGGGACTGGCAAGTCATGAATTTGGACAAAGGCTGGCTTGAATAGTGAGCTTTGAAGTACAACCTGCTCTTGAATCCAGTCGTCAAGACTGTCTTTATCTTCTTCCATATAGACCATCTCCCCTTTTTTGGTTGCATCAGTAGACAGGTAGGCATCAGTTTGGGTGCCTACTGATACAAGAGAGGGAGTGGCTAAAGTTGGGCATTGATGGGCTTCCTGCATAGAGACTTGGTGTCTTAGTTTGGACACTTCAGCCTCTAGCATAGCCACCCTGGCCGTTAATTCCAAGTTATGAAGTTTCAGTCTGTCCTCATCCACAGTTGTGGAATCCTTGGACCCAAATGGGGCCGTAGGCCGAGCCTCAGCATCCCCATCACCCGCGGTTTCTTGGCGCCTGGGATTCCTCTCAGTGAGGGGAGTTTCCAAGGAAACACCCTCACCATGAGTTGCCGTGGTTGAGGTCTTAAAGATGTTGTCACTGTCCTACTGGTCAGTTAATGGACCAGCAGTAGTGACAGCGTCTTCCACATCCACTCCATCATTACTCCCAGAGTGGACCTTCAAGGGTGAAGAACTTGGGTTGGGTGTTTCGGAAGCAAGACCAATCAGTACCTCCTTGATAGTGGTAGTTGGAGAAGGTACATCACTTTGGTCAGGTTCCTCAACACTTAAGTCCAAAGAAGATAGGAATGGCTCAAAGGGCTGTTCTATGGATCCGGGAAGTGATCCTAATCCTAATAGAGAGACTTCTGAAGGAGTCTCCCTAACAGTGTGGCTTTCCCTTATGATATTCTCACTAGAATGTTGTGATTCTGAGTGAGGGATGTTGGCTTGGGTTTGGGCCTTGGAGGCAAGAGAAGAAGGAGTTCTCTTGCCCCTCTTCCTTGTATATTTGGCTGCAACCGGGGCCCTGTGTTCCGGTTGAGCAATCAAACTGGGGGTGAGTAGATTATGTGCATGTACATCCTCAATAGAATGCACAGGGGTTCGATCAAAGGAAGTAGTAGTTTGAGTTTATGGCAGTGAGGTGGAGGGTGTGGGATCAGTATCAGCTGGGTTTGCTGAACTGTCACCCTGGGCACTTTGTGTGTTCAACATTGTAGACAACAATGGAACATCGGCCCCTGAGAACTTTGATGAAACTGTTCTCATGCTTTGAAAAATGTTGTTCTTATGTCCCAGAATTGAGTAGATTCTTGCAGTTTTTGAAAGATCTTGGTGTTCAATATTGAACACTTCTTGAAAGAATCTTGGGTACATGAAGAACTGAGATTTCACCCCTTCTTGAAGGTTGTATCTCAAACCTTCAAGAATGAGGTGAGAAAAATTGAAACCCGCCCCAGTTATCATTCCGTGAATTGCCGACGCAAGTCCGGAGCTGAGTTGGTTCCAACCACTTCTCTTCTGGGATATGCATTGGAGAAGAGTGTGGGAGAGATATTTCCATTTGGGACCCATGAGTGCCTTCTCTATCGTATACTCTGTTTGATTCCCAGTGTACCCTATGGATACAAAGGTCCTCATGTATACGTCTCTTGGGTAAGAGGTGGCGTCCCCTTCATCCTGAAGCTTGAGGTGTTGGCAGAGCTTTGCTTCAGTGATAATCATCTCCTTGCCGTCTACTGTTCCTCTGATTTGGGGAGTGCCCTGTTCAGTAGAATACACGGCTGAGCTCCAAAAATCTTCCATGTGGGAAGTGTAGATAGTTGGGTTGACTGTTAGGGCATGGAGGATTTTGGACCGACAAAGGAAGTCGATCATATCGTTGAAACCTTCAGATTTCTTGCCCTTTATTAGGCATGCAGTGAGGTTGTGATATGGGGAAAACTTGTCGTTGGGGTTGTTTATGTCTGCGGCTGCCATTGTTGTGGATTTGGAGGGAAGAGAGAAGGGTGTTTGAATGGTGGTTAATTATTTAGGGCTTTGAATGCTGTGTATAACATTTCTGATTTTAGTATTCCTATTTCAATTCAATGTAATGCAATTTCAAGTTCTATACTCGTGCAATGTCTCATTATTTTCTCGCCGTAAATTTAATGCAATAATTCTATACAAATTCGCAAGTCTTACTCGGTTATATACATTTAGACACTATACAAGAAACTATTTTATTCAAACTTATAAAATCTGAAAAGTCAAGGACTAAAATTGAAAAATGTCAACAAACCCTAATCTAGCACGGTCGTGCTTCGTCCTAGCACGGTCGCGCCAGGTGCTTTGGCACGGTCGCGCGACCTGCTTTGGAACGATCGCGCCCGGTGCCTAGGCACGGTCGCGCCTATATTGGCACGGTCGCGCCTGCGTAACAGTCGAAACGTAAATGTGATTTCAAAACGCTCAATCATTCGAAATTCAAATCCGATTACGTTTCTTCTTCCATTAACGTGAGTTATACCATTCTCAATTATTCAATGCCTCAGTTTCATACCATCAATCTCGAATTCTCTCTCAAACAATTCAAGCAAAACTCGAATCCTATTCTGAGACGCAAATTCCCCCGATCAAGAAAGGATTACGCATCTCCCGGATCTCTCCAAGACTCTGGACTCTCTGGCCTAGCCGGAATTGCATCCGAAGTCGCCGGAAGCCGTTTTCTCCGTCACTGGAACTCCCTTCTACCGATCGTTACCAATTCCTTCCTGTTTTAGGTAAGTATACTCTCCATCTCATTCGTTTCAGTATCATCATCAAAATCCCCCTATTAATCTGGGCTTTCATTACAGAAATCGTTCGAATCAGAATTGTTATTTTAAATAAAAAGGATTTAATCGATTCCACTCTTAAACACGTTGTTCATGCAATTAATTTATATGATTAGACTCGTAATATCACTTTAATCGAAAGCCCTATCAATTCCATCGTTATAAATACAAGAAACTGTCAATTCGTGTCTGACTTGGAATAGACACGGTCGCGCTAATCATCTAGCGCGGCCGTGCCTCGTGTAGCGCGGTCGTGCCGACTATCAGCGCGGTCGTGTCCTCCTGTCCAGACCTTGTCATGCCCTCTGGGCTAGTCTCTGTTGTGTCTAAAGATCATAGACACGATCGTGCCTGGTTAAGGCACGGTCGTGCCTGTTGTCTGGTCTAGATTGTGCTTCTGTTGGTCAACCCGGTCGCGCCCCGACTAGCGTGGTCGCGCCCGTGGCTTGAGCACGATCGTGCCCTTCCGAGACACGGTCGTGTGAGACTCAGATTTTTTTTAACAGAATTATAATTTTTATATTTTAATCAGGAAATGTTTCAGATTTTATAAAAATATGTGTTCTGTATTTAAAAATGGATTAAAAGTTTAATCTTAGCATAAATATAATTTATTGAAAAGTTTATAAAAATTAAATTTATATTTATTTAAATGATGCTTTAAATAATTAAGTTACAAAATTTATAAATAATGATTAGTTATTTAATTTACATTTTAAATCAAAATCATTTATTTATTTATACTTAATTTCAATTAATATTTACATTATTTCATAAACTACAATTATATATTTATTTATTCAATTCAAACCTAATCAAATGGTTACAAACATATTTTACTTCAAACTTTATATATTTTATTCAATACTTTTTAAATACAAATCAATAGTTTTATATACAAATTCGACTTTCACTTTAGACTTAAACTTTGTACATCTATTTGATTCTATACACTTTACTCTTAGGTTAAAGTGTGCATTTCAAGGATCATATTTGCTATATATATTTCCTTGTTAGCTTCACTTCCATACCATGTGAGTATTCACAACCCCTTTTTACTCTTTACACTTTTGGGGTGGAACATGAACTTTATACACATTACACATTTCACAACTACATTTACTCAAACAACACAAGTACAAAATCCTACATACATACATGTGTGCAAAATTTGAGCTTTGTGCCCGAGTGCTAGTTGTGCTAGTCTTTGTGAAAACTATGTGCAATCATTAACTATACAAGCCGACGGTTTTCAATGATAGATCTATTGAGTCTGACAAACCCACCCAAGTGGAGGTGATTGATACCGACAACACAATTTGCATACTAGTTACTAAGGTTTGATTGTACTTGATTACACAATAGCAGCTCCCCATAAATGCCTTATTTTTCATGTCTTGTAAAGGATTTGTTTACAACTATATGCTATCTATATACAACTGTGTTATACTCACCAACTTTTTAGTTGACTTTATTTTATTCATGTTTCAAGCCCTAATATGTGAGAATGATTCAAGACGTGCTCAACATAGGATTTGGACTTAGTAATATTAAATCAAGAAGTTTATGAATTGTTTATTGTTCCTTGTTTGGATTTTGGTTTGTACTTGGATTATGTGAGATGGAAATTTGGCTTTAATATATTTCAATTTAGTCAACCTTGTGCTATGAACAGTCTTACATGTCCCGCCCCGATGATTCCGCGATCGGTCGGGGTGTGACAGATTGGTATCAGAGCCTTGGTTATAGGGATTTAGGTTATTAGACATCTTGACCTAGACTATAACTTTAGGACACCCACTTATACTATGCTCCATGATTTTGTGCTAGGTGTTACATGCTATGTGCTACATGCTTACCATGATAAATTGTTTATTATATTTGGTACCTTACTTGTTAGAAATTCATGACTTATTAGGATCTTCTTAAATAATACCTTTCCTATATCCTAAAATCCCATGATATTTCTACCTTCTTTTCTATCTTTATTCTTTCTAAGCATGTGGAAAAAAATTCTTGAAGCAAAAATCTTTAAATTTTTTTTTTATTTTCTTCGTTAAGGTTTTTAAACTTGTTAAATTATTTGAGGACACGTGCAATCTGGAAGGGTGACACCTGTATTTTGGGTTTTATGTCTAGGAAAGCATTTCGCATAAATCCCAATCAACCGAGGGACCCGTATGCTTTCCTGGGAATTCCCGAGATGAGTGTTTACTTATAGGCTAAAGCATGTCTCCTTGAAAATTATATAAGTTTAAATTAACCTTAATGTGCCTTAGTATTCAAGTGATTTTATTACTTTTGAGTACAATCCAAACTATGAATATCTATCTTTTATTTGGTTTTCTCATTCTATTAAATCCTAGTAATTCTCATAAGTTCTTACAATCTTTCTTGTCTTGTGAAAATCTGTAGAATGCCTCCTCGTCGTGCTCCCGCCGCCAACGCCAACTCCGACATTGCTGCTATTCTTACCCAATTGGTGACACAACTCACCCAAGCCAATGGTGCCACAAATGGCAATGGTGGAAATGGAAGCAATAGTGGTAATAATGGTGGTAATGGTGGAAATGGTGGAAACAATCCATCTCAATGCACCTTCAAGCACTTCAATTCTTGCAATCCCCTAAAGTTTTATGGAACCGAAGGAGCTACTGGACTCCTTCAATGGTTTGAAAGTATTGAGAATACCTTTCTCAATAGTGACTGTCCCGACAACCTCCGTGCTCGTCATGCCACTAGTGTCCTTCAAAAGCGGGCACTTACATGGTGGAATGGGGAGAAAAGGAATATGGGTATTGATGTAGCTATGGCTTTACCTTGGGATGAGGTCAAAAGGCTTATGACCGAGGAATTCTGTCCTCGAAATGAAGTGAAGAAGTTGGAAGCTGAATTTTGGGATCTTGCCCAAGATAGTGGGGAAAACTTAGCATATACAACTCGGTTCCATGAGTTGAGTCTTCTTGTGCCCCACATGGTCACTCCTTTAGCCCGTTGTATCGAAAAGTATATTGGTGGGCTACCAAGATAAATTCAAGATACTGTCTTAGGTAGAAATCCTGCTACTTTGGAGGATGCCATCCGCCTGTCTGCTACCTTAACTGATAATCATGTTAAAGCTGGAACTCTTACCAAAAAGGGTTCTAAGAAAGTTGCTGAAAACGTAACCCCTCCTACCCACAACAAAGAAGCCACAACTTGAACCCTCTCGCAATAACAAAAAGAGGAAAGTTAGAAACTTTGCTGTGGTTACTCCTACGGTGCCCGTTAATCAAGTTTCACCCGTAGTTCAAGCACCGGCTAAAAAGCCATATGTTGGGATTTATCCTCTTTGTGCCACCTGCAATTTTCATCATCCTCAAAATATCCCATGTCGCCTTTGCACTCATTGTGGGATATATGGTCACACTATCAATATTTGTAGGGCCAAAGCTTTTGAGGGTCAAGTCAATCCACCGAACCAACCCAACCCGCGAGTGGCTAATCAAGGTGCTCCCGCCATTGCTAATAGGGGTGCTTGCTATGAGTGTGGTGACCCGAACCATTTTCGTAATCTATGTCCAAGACTTGCAAATGCTAGACAAGGTGGAGCTCGTGGGCGTGCGTTCAACATAACACCAACGAAGCTCAAGCCAACAACGACGTGGTTAATGGTACGTTCCTTGTTAATAGTCAATATGCCTCCATTTTGTTCGATACCGGTGCCGATAAAAGTTTTGTGTCACTAAATTTTGAGCCTTCACTTGCAAAGACACGATCCCAATTAGAGAAAACCTTCACCGTTGAAATAGCAAATGGTGACTCCCTTACAATTGAGTCTATCATCTATGATTGCTCTTTAGAACTTAATGATCATACATTCCCAATCAATCTTATTCCAATGTCACTAGGAAGCTTTGATATTATCATTGGTATGGATTGGCTATCAAATCATCATGCCGAAGTCATTTGTTTTGAAAAGTGTATTTGAATTCCGCTACCATCGGGAGAAACCTTAAGGGTTTTTGGTGAAAAGCCTTGCAAGGGTCTTAAATTGATGTCTTGTACTACCGCTCAAAAGTACTTACGAAAGAAGTACATCGCCTTCCTAGCTCATATTGTTCAAAAGGATGTCCAGGAGAAGAGTATCCAAGACATTCCTATCATTAGGGATTTTCCCGAAGTGTTTCCTAAAGATTTATCCGGTCTTCCTCCTGTTCGTCAAGTAGAGTTCCGTATTGATCTTTTGCCCGGAGCTAACCCCATTGCTAGAGCTCCTTATCGTCTTGCACCTTCGGAAATGCAAGAACTCGCAAGCCAACTTCAAGAACTCTCCGACAAAGGTTTCATTCGCCTGAGTCATTCACCGTGGGGTGCACCCGTCTTATTTGTTAAGAAGAAGGATGGATCATTTCGCATGTGTATTGACTACCGCGAACTCAATAAGCTTACTATCAAGAATCGTTATCCTTTGCCTAGAATCGATGATCTCTTTGATCAACTTCAAGGTTCTACTTGCTTATCGAAGATTGATCTTCGATCTGGTTATCATCAGCTCCGTGTTCAAGAAGATGACATTCCTAAGACTGCTTTTCGAACAAGGTATGGTCATTACGAGTTCATGGTTATGCCTTTCGGGTTAACCAATGCACCCGTAGTTTTCATGGATCTCATGAACCTTGTGTGCAAACCGTACCTTGATAAATTCGTGATCGTTTTCATTGACGATATCTTAATCTATTCCAAGACTAAAGCCGACCATGAAGAACACCTTAGATTGGTTTTGGACCTTTTAAAGAAAGAACAACTATATGCCAAGTTCTCCAAATGTGGATTTTGGTTAAAAGAAGTTCAATTTCTTGGTCACATCGTCAACGACAAGGGTATTCATGTTGATCCTGCTAAGATTGAAACGGTTAAGAATTGGAATGCCCCGAAGACTCCTACCGAAGTTCGTTCATTTCTTGGTCTTGTGGGTTATTATCGTCGTTTCATCTCAAACTTCTCAAAGATTGCTGTCCCTCTTACCGCTTTGACCCATAAGGGTAAAACTTATGAGTGGGGACCGAAGCAAGAAGAAGCTTTCCAAACTCTTAAGCATAAGTTGTGCAATGCTCCCATTTTGACTCTCCCTAATGGAAATGATGATTTAGTTGTCTATTGTGATGCTTCTAACCAAGGTCTTGGTTGTGTCCTCATGCAACGAGGAAAAGTAATCGCTTATGCATCAAGACAACTCAAAATTCATGAAAAGAATTATACGACGCACGATCTCGAGTTGGGTGCGGTCGTATTCGCGTTAAAGATTTGGAGACATTACCTATATGGCACGAAATGTGTGGTATTCACCGACCATAAAAGTCTTCAACATATCTTCAACCAAAAAGAGCTCAATATGAGGCAACGACGTTGGGTCGAACTCCTTAACGACTACGACTGCGAGATTCATTACCATCCCGGCAAAGCGAATGTTGTAGCCTATGCCTTGAGTCGAAAGGACCATGTTATGCTTCATTGTGCCCGTATTCAATCCGATATTCAAACCCGTATTTTAGAAGCTCAACACGTCTCGGTAACCGAGGGTAACATGTATGAGGAAATGTCGTGTGGTGTTGAACTTCTTCTTGAATCAAAACCCAATGGCTTACTATATTACTTGAACCGTATTTGGATTCCCGATCGCGATGATCTCCGTGCAATTCTCATGAACAAGGCTCATAAGACTCGTTATTCTATTCATCCTGGTGCGGATAAAATGTACCAAGATCTTCGCCAACTTTATTGGTGGCCCGGTATGAAGAAAGACATTGCTCTTTATGTGGCCAAATGCTTAACTTGCTCCAAAGTCAAAGTCGCACATCAACGTCCTTCTAGTTTACTCGAACAACCAGAAATTCCCGTGTGGAAATGGGAGAATTTAGCTATGGATTTCATTACCAAGCTCCCTCGCACCTCGAGTGGTTATGATAGTATTTGGGTGATCATTGATCGACTCACCAAATCTGCCCACTTCTTGCCTATTCGTGAAGACTTCAAAGTGGAGAAATTAGCCCGAATTTACATTGATGAAATTGTGAGCCGTCATGGTGTTCCCTTGAACATAATATCCGATAGAGACGCTCGGTTCACTTCTCGATTTTGGCAATCTCTCCAAAAGGCTCTTGGTACTCGATTGGATTTGAGCACGGCTTACCATCCGCAAACTGATGGTCAAACCGAGCGAACAATCCAAACTCTTGAAGACATGCTTAGAGCTTGTGTAATCGATTTTGGTGGCAATTGGGATTCACATTTATCCCTTATTGAGTTTTCTTACAACAATAGCTACCACACAAGTATCAACATGGCTCCATTCGAAGCTCTCTATGGTCGCAAGTGTCGCTCTCCGATCTGTTGGAACGAGATTCGTGAAGCACAAATCACTGGTCCCGAGTTAATTCAAGAAACATCCGACAAGATTATTCAAATCCGTGACAATATTCGAGTAACGAGGAGTCGGCAAAAGAGTTATGCCGACAAACGTCGAAAACCCTTGGAATTCCAAGTCGGTGATCTTGTTCTTCTTAAGGTGTCTCCTTGGAAGGGTGTGGTCCGTTTTGGAAAGAAAGGAAAGTTAGCACCTCGTTATGTTGGTCCATTCAAAATCCTTGAAAGGATTGGGAAAGTGGCTTACAAGCTCGAGTTACCTCCATCTCTTGGCAATGTGCATCCTACATTTCATATATCTAATCTGAAGAAGTGTCTCGCCGATGAAAATCTCCATATACCGCTCGACGACGTGCGCATTGATGAAACGATGCACTTCGTTGAGAAACCGGTAGAAATTATGGATCGTGAAGTCAAGCAGCGCAAGCGAAGTCGCATTCCTATCGTTAAAGTTCGTTGGGAATCTAAGCGTGGTCCTGAGTTCACTTGGGAACGAGAAGACCAAATGAAGCTCAAGCACCCTCATCTTTTTACTAATAATGTTGTTTCCTCTAGCTAAATTTCGGGACGAAATTCTCTCAACATGGGGAGACTATAACATTTCTGATTTTAGTATTCCTATTTCAATTCAATGTAATGCAATTTCAAGTTCTATACTCGTGCAATGTCTCATTATTTTCTCGCCGTAAATTTAATGCAATAATTCTATACAAATTCGCAAGTCTTACTCGGTTATATACATTTAGACACTATACAAGAAACTATTTTATTCAAACTTATAAAATCTGAAAAGTCAAGGACTAAAATTGAAAAATGTCAACAAACCCTAGTCTAGCACGGTCGTGCTTCGTCCTAGCACGGTCGCGCCAGGTGCTTTGGCACGGTCGCGCGACCTGCTTTGGAATGATCGCGCCCGATGCCTAGGCACGGTCGCGCCTATATTGGCACGGTCGCGCATGCGTAACAGTCGAAACGTAAATGTGATTTCAAAACGCTCAATCATTCGAAATTCAAATCCGATTACGTTTCTTCTTCCATTAACGTGAGTTATACCATTCTCAATTATTCAACGCCTTAGTTTCATACCATCAATCTAGAATTCTCTCTCAAACAATTCAAGCAAAACTCGAATCCTATTCTGAGACGCAAATTTCCCCGATCAAGAAAGGATTACGCATCTCCCGGATCTCTCCAAGACTCTGGACTCTCTGGCCTAGCCGGAATTGCAGCCGAAGTCGCCGGAAGCCGTTTTCTCCGTCGCTGGAACTCCCTTCTACCGATCGTTACCAATTCCTTCCTGTTTTAGGTAAGTATACTCTCCATCTCATTCGTTTCAGTATCATCATCAAAATCCCCCTATTAATCTGGGCTTTCATTACAGAAATCGTTCGAATCAGAATTGTTATTTTAAATAAAAAGGATTTAATCGATTCCACTCTTAAACACGATGTTCATGCAATTAATTTATATGATTAGACTCGTAATATCTCTTTAATCGAAAGCCCTATCAATTCCATCGTTATAAATACAAGAAACTGTCAATTCGTGTCTGACTTGGAATAGACTCGGTCGCGCTAATCATCTAGCGTGCCGTGCATCGTGTAGCGCGGTCGTGCCGACTATCAGCGCGGTCGTGTCCTCCTGTCCAGACCTTGTCATGCCCTCTGGGCTAGTCTCTGTTGTGTCTAAAGATCATAGACACGATCATGCCTGGTCAAGGCACGGTCGTGCCTGTTGTCTGGTCTAGATTGTGCTTCTGTTGGTCAACCCGGTCGCGCCCCGACTAGCGCGGTCGCGCCCTTGGCTTGACCACGATCGTGCCCTTCCGAGGCACGGTCGTGTAAGACTCAGATTTTTTTAACAGAATTATAATTTTTATATTTTAATCAGGAAATGTTTCAGATTTTATAAAAATATGTGTTCTGTATTTAAAAATGGATTAAAAGTTTAATCTTGGCATAAATATAATTTATTGAAAAGTTTATAAAAATTAAATTTATATTTATTTAAATGATGTTTTAAATAATTAAGTTACAAAATTTATAAATAATGATTAGTTATTTAATTTACATTTTAAATCAAAATCATTTATTTATTTATACTTAATTTCAATTAATATTTACATTATTTCATAAACTACAATTATATATTTATTTATTCAATTCAAACCTAATCAAATGGTTACAAACATATTTTACTTCAAACTTTATATATTTTATTCAATACTTTTTAAATACAAATCAATAGTTTTATATACAAATTCGACTTTCACTTTAGACTTAAACTTTGTACATCTATTTGATTCTATACACTTTACTCTTAGGTTAAAGTGTGCATTCCAAGGATCATATTTGCTATCTATATTTCCTTGTTATCTTCACTTCCATACCATGTGAGTATTCACAACCCCTTTTTAGTCTTTACACTTTTGGGGTGGAACATGAACTTTATACACATTACACATTTCACAACTACATTTACTCAAACAACACACGTACAAAATCCTACATACATACATGTGTGCAAAATTTGAGCTTTGTGCCCAAGTGCTAGTTGTGCTAGTCTTTGTGAAAACTATGTGCAATCATTAACTATACAAGCCGACGGTTTTCAATGATAGATCTATTGAGTATGACAAACCCACCCAAGTGGAGGTGATTGATACCGACAACACAATTTGCATACTAGTTACTAAGGTTTGATTGCACTTGATTACACAATAGCAGCTCCCCATAAATGCCTTATTTTTCATGTCTTGTAAAGGATTTGTTTACAACTATATGCTATCTATATACAACTGTGTTATACTCACCAACTTTTTAGTTGACTTTATTTTATTCATGTTTCAGGCCCTAATATGTGAGAATGATTCAAGACGTGCTCAACATAGGATTTGGACTTAGTAATATTAAATCAAGAAGTTTATGAATTGTTTATTGTTCCTTGTTTGGATTTTGGTTTGTACATGGATTATGTGAGATGGAAATTTGGCTTTAATATATTTCAATTTAGTCAACCTTGTGCTATGAACAGTCTTACATGTCCCGCCCCGATGATTCCGCCATCGGTCGGGGTGTGACACTGTGGGGACGGGAGAGAAAGTGATGGGTTTAGGGTTTGAAATTGAATATGAAGAGGTTGTGGGAAAGTTTGAAATTGTGATATAACGGCAGACGAAGAAAAAGCAACCTTACTTGTACAGTACAACCGGTTTCACTTTTCATTGTTACAGCTGTAAAGCACTCGAGCAGTCATGGTAAAGACTGAGAGTAGTTTTTACCGCAGGTAAAAGTTAATGTAGACTTGTTTTACCCATCAGCAGCAAACTTGGTTGCTGCTGATGGTGAGCTATCCGCTGCAAACTTGGTTGCTGCGGATAGTTAAGTCTTTCAGCAGCAGATTTGGTAGCTGCTGACTGTTGTATTCATTCCGCAGCAAAAAGGTTGCTGCTGACCGCCTTAAAGCTATCCGCAGGAAACTTGTTCCTCCTGATAACTTAAAGCGATCAGTGGCAAAGACTTTGCTGCTGAAGAGTAAATCTGTCAGCAGTGAAAAAGTGCTGCTGACTATAACCTTTTATTAAGAACAAAAACATAGACATATTTACAATGAAGGATAAAAATTGAGATATGTCTTATTCAAAGTTCATCATGCCAATTGATTCAACTAGATATCGAAATCTTGCTTCATAAAAAGGTTTAGTGAACAAATCAGCATATTGCTCATTTGTGTGAACCTTGGATAGGACAATTCTCCTTTTCTCAGCTTGATCCCTGATAAAGTGATTCCTGATGTCGATGTGCTTAGTCTTGGAATGCTGCACTGGATTATTCGTGATAGAGAATGCACTCATGTTGTCAATGTGAATTGGAGTCTGCATGAAGGTCATTCCATAGTCAAGCATTTGATTTTGGATCCAGATGACCTGCGCACAGCAGCTTGAAGCTGCAATGTATTCTGCTTCAGCTGTTGAAGTAGAGACACATGTTTGCTTTTTGCATTGCCATGAGATGAGCCTTCCTCCAAGAAATTGACACTCCCCAGATGTGGACTTTTTGTCCAAGTTACAACCCCCATAGTCACTGTCAGTGTAGGCATAGAGATTGACATTTCCATTCTTTGGATACCATAGCCCAAGTTTTGGAGCTCCCTTTAGGTATCTAAGGATCCTTTTGACAGCTTGAAGATGAGACACTTTTGGAGCTGCTTGAAATCTTGCGCACAGACAAACTGCAAACATGATATCTGGTCTTGAGGCTGTGAGATACATGAGAGAACCTATCATTGCTCTGTACTGATGTTGATCAGTGTCTTGTCCTTCTTTATCCGGAGATAATTGATGGTGCACTTGCATAGGAGTTCTTGCAGCAGAGCAGTCAGCCATTTTGAACCTTTCCAAGATGCTTTTGACATACTTGGATTGGCTTATGAAGATTCCATTTGGTACCTGTTTGACTTGAAGTCCTAAAAAGAAATTTAGTTCACCCATTGAACTCATTTCAAATTTGGAATGCATCAGAACTTCAAAGTCTTTGCAGAGTTTCTTTCTTGTAGATCCAAAGATAATGTCATCAACATAAATCTAGACCAACAAAATTTCTCCCCCATCATCTTTGATGAAGAGTGTCTGATCAATGGCCCCCCTTTTGAAGTTGTTGCTAAGTAGATATCCAGATAAAGTTTCATACCAGGCTCTTAGGGCTTGGTGTAAGCCATAGAGAGCTTTGTCCAGTTTTAAGACCTTATTTGGATGTGCAGGATCCACAAAGCCTGGAGGCTGTTTGACATAGACCTCTTCACCAATCTTTCCATACAAGAAGGCACTCTTCACATCCATTTGATAGATCATAAAGTTTTTGGATGCAGCATATGCCAGAAAGATTCTGATGGCTTCCAGACGGGCCACAGGAGCAAAGACTTCATCATAGTCAATGCCTTCTTCTTGAGTGTAGCCTTGAGCTACCAGTCTGGCTTTGTTCTTGACCACGATGCCCCTTTCATCTTGCTTGTTTCTGAAGACCCATCTTGTTCCAATGGCTATTTGACCAAGTGGAAGATCAACAAGCTTCCAAACATCTTGTCTTTTGAATTGCAGCAACTCTTCCTGCATTGCTTCAATCCAGCTGTTGTGCTTGAGAGCTTCATCAATCTTCTTGGGTTCCACCTGAGATAGAAAACAAGAGAACAAACAAATGTTGGCTTCATGATACTTACTTCTTGTCTGGATACCTGTGTGGACTTGGCCAATGATGTTTTCCAGAGGATGCTCTTTGTTTATTCTCTGTGCTGGTATCACATCCAGCCGTATTCCCTCTTCAAGATTACTTTGGTTTAGATCAGGATTGTCTTCAGTTGTGAGGAGAGGAGCTTGGAGGTTCTGATCATTGTGTTCCACATTGTCAGCAGTATTACCATCGGAGGCCTCTTCAGCATGGATTGAGGAGGCTTCATTAAAGATTTCTTGGTCAGAGAGATTGCTGCTTGTGGTGTTGGAAGTACTGGCTTCACCTGTACCGGCTTCAATAGCTTCTGTCACTGATGGAGGATCAATGGATGGCCTTTTCATCCTGATGTAGGGACTGGGAAAATCCAGTCTGTAGTCAGTAGAAGAGGTTGAGGCAGAAGATGTTGATTTTGAAGAAGAACACTCCATATTTGAGAAAATGAGAGGCTCAAATATCTGGGTGAAGGAGTCTATATCAAAGAGCTAGTTAGGACCTTTGCCTTGTTCACAGACAACATGTTCCCTGCATTCCACATTAGCAGATTCTTCCCCAATCCGAGTCCTAGAATTGAACACTCGGTAGGCCTTTGATTGAGAGGAGTAGCCCACAAAGTAACCTTCATCAGACTTTGCACCAAATTTAGGAAGAACTCCATGTGTGATGAGGATGGTACATGGGCATCCAAAGGGCTTCAGGAAGCCAATGTAGGGAACTCTTTTGAGCCATAGTTCATAGGGTGTTTTCTGGAGAGGCTTAACAATAAGGACTCTATTATGCACATAACAAGTTGTGCTTACTGCTTCTGCCCAGAAAGTAAGGGGCAGCTTTGAGTCAGCCAGCATAAATCTTGCTGATTCAATCAGAGTCCTATTTCTTCTTTCAGCAACCCCATTTTGTTGAGGGGTTCTTGGAGCACTGCATTGCCTTTCAATGCCCTTGCTCTCACAGAAACTGTTCAAGGTGTGATTTTTGAACTCTGTTCCCTGATCACACCTTATGATCTTTACCTTCAGATTGCTTTGATTCTCTACCCTAAGAATATAGGATTTGAGAATCTCAGCAGTTTCATCTTTTGTTCTTAGGAAGAATACCCATGAGAATCTGGAGAAGTCATCAGTTATCACCAGACAGTAGGACTTTTTGCCCATTGACATGACATTCGTAGGACCAAAGAGATCCATATGCAGTAGCTGGAGAGGGGTGTCATTTGTGTTCAATGTCTTGGGCTTGTGGGAACTCTTGTGTTGTTTTCCCTTCAAGCAGGCAATGCAGTGATCGTCTAGCTGGAATTCTTTGTCAGGAAGCCCTCTGACAAGATTGTCCTTCACTAATTTATTGATTGTTTTGATGTTAACATGGCTTAACCTCCTGTGCCAAAGAGCGAATTCATCAACTGATGCCTTTGACAGAAAACATGAAACACTACCGGATGGAGTGGCTTCATTCATGTCAAGCACATATAAGTTATCCTTTCTACGAGTAGTTAGGAGAATCTTCTCTGGAGGGGGTTTAGATAGACCAGGAGCTAACACAAAACATTCTTTGTCAGTGAAGAGCATCCAATGCTTTTGATCACATACTTCGGAAACACTCATGAGATTGAAGTCAAGTTCTTTAACATAGTTGACACTTTCAATACTCATCCTTTCATTGGACACAGTTCCTTGTCCAGTGATAGATCCACCCTTTGAGTCACTCCCAAAGGCAACATATCCTCCATTGAAATGTCTGAAGTTAGAGAGGATGGACCTGTTGCCTGTCATGTGCCTGGAACAGCCGCTATCTACCACCGAAGTATTGTGTTTGTTGCCTGGCTGTTCCTGCACATGGAAGATTTCTAATTAGTGGGAGGATCATTGTAGCATGCAGCATTGTAGAAGATCGTTGCTAATTTGCCATTGCCAGCATGCTTGCAGTCAATGGAACCAATAGTTATGCTTGGAGATTGTTTGGCCTTCCATTGCTGTGTTGGTGGTTTTCTAGCTTTCTTTGCATTGTCGGCAGAAGATGTTTTTGCTGACAATTTTGGCTTATCCGCAGCTGATTTTGCTGCTGAGGGCTTTGCTGGAGCAGTAGCAGTTTTTGCTTTGTCAGCAGCAGATACTTTTGCTGCTGATGCCGTTGTTTTTGATTTTGCTTTGTCAGCAGCAGAGACTTTTGCTGCTGGAGGCTTTGCCTTTTGTTTCCTGGACTTTACTCTATTAGCAGCGATTTTGTTTGCTGCTGATGGGTTGAACACATATGAACGATTTGCAACTTGGTTAAAAGGGTTGAACTTGCATGTTGCAGCAAAGTGGTTTGATTCCCCACATATGATGCAAGTTTGTTGAGGTTTCTGCATCTTCACTCTTTGAGGGGATAGAGATTCTCTGAACTTTGTTGCCTTTGCATCATAGCTTCTCACCTGTTTGTTTCTGTTTGTTTTCTCAAAGGCATGCTGCTTTGAGTTTCTTTGGTGTTCACGGTAGTAAAAGCAGGTGCTGGAAGTGTGATTGTATTTGCCACACACAAAGCATGATACTGCTATCTTGTCCCTGTGAGAGTCCACATAGTTCTTATTTTGAAACAAATCTTTGAAGTTCCAGGGATGAGCTTTGTTATGTTCAAAGGTGGCTTCTTCTAGTGTCCTTTGAACATATGGACCTTTTTCTCCAGGTGTATGAGAAACATCAAACGCCTTTGACTTTGACTGAGATTTGGGGTTGGTGAAACCTGATGTCTCTCCCTTTTCAATGATTAGATTTCTTCCACCTGGAGGATAGCTAATCTTGATTTGTTTGAATGGTTTAGGAACTGGTACTGAAGGGATAATAGGGACTTCATCTTTAGTGACTATCACTTGAGGGGCAGGAGGAGATGAGGCATTACTTGTTTCAGTGGAGTCTGAGCATGTTGACTCAGTCTCTGATGAAGTAGTGCATTCTTGCACAGGGGTTTCTTTGACAGCAGGGTCAAGATTTCGGTTGGCCATGTCAAGATTTGCTAGATTGAAGCTTGGTTCATGGATGGCAACGTAATCAGCAGGAGGTGCGACAGTTTTGTACTGGTCAGCATGATATCCCAACCCAGTTTTTACATTTTCATGGATTTGAACATCCAAAAGTCTTTGCATCTTTTTGGATGCAAATTCATATTTTTCCACATGGACCTTTTGGTCTGCCAATTCATCCCTTACAGCTTTCAACTTAACCAGAATATTATCAATTTGAGTTTTAAGGTTTGTTTGTTCATGTTTTAATGATGAAATTTCTTTCTTTAAACAATCATTCTTTTCCTTGTAACTATTTTCAACCTTTTTAAATTCAGATTTCATTTGGTGAAATTCTTCATTTTAATCTATGAGCTTCTGGTTATGTTTCCTATATCCAAGGACCTTATCAGTGCACTCTTGAGTACATAGATTTTCATATACCTTTGGTGGCACCTCTGATATGTCTGAAGTTAGAGAGGATACCTCTAATGTGTCTGCCATGAGAGCTTGATTGTTGGCAGAAAGATCCTCAGGCTGGAAGCTCCAGTCAAAGTCAGTAGTTCCAACATTTGCACAGGCTTCAGTTTGTGCTGGAGGATTGACATGTTGTTGTTGTTGGTGTCTTGGCTGAGCTTGGTGTGCTTGTCTGGTAGGATAGTAGTCGCTGGAAGAGGCTGATTGATGGCTTGAGCTTCTTTCTTTGGCTTGAATTATTTCTAATTCATAGGCTTTTAGCATACAAAAGAGCTCGGTCATCTGCAGAGTCTTCAGATTCTCAGTTCTTCTTATTGACACTGTGTAAAGTGTCTAGCAACTAGGAAGAGATCTGATGAACCTTTTGAGAATGTCTTCATTCTCCAGTTTCACCTTAGAGCACTGCAGCTCTCCTACCAAGTAAGTGTACCTGTTATACACACTGGTTAGTGACTCACCTTCATTGCAGACAAAGTTTTCGTATTGCTGCATCAGGATGTCTTTGAGCCCGTTGCTTTGTGCCATTTTTGTTTTGTGTGACTTGATCAAGAATAGAGTTTTGAATAGAATCAGAAAGTGATTAAACAAATGTTAGTTTGTTTAATCTTGAGCCAAAGCTCTGATACCACTTGTAGGATCGTAAGATTACAAGGTGATTCTATTCTAGTTGATATTGGCGGAAACAATAACAACCAACAAGGTAAACAGCAAGAATACTGATAAATGCACTGTTGTATTAAACTTCTGAGATTACAAGTTTACAAGTAAAACACTATCAAGAAGCACTGTGAAAGCACAGCAAGCACAAGGCACACTTTGTTTGAAGTGTTTACACAGTATTTATAGTAACTTAGAATCAAGACAGACCCTTGATTCTAAGGATCAGATCTAACACAAGCCGTTGATCTTGTTTATTAATCTAAATTACACGCAAAGGCTAATCTAGATAACTTTACTGAAACGTCTTCTTAGGCATCATTGTTTGCATGCTTGGAGATGCGCGTCATTGTCCTTTATTGGTTGCACCACTGAGGTTCCTTCTGCTTGGAGTGTGGCAGTTGCTTTTGCAGACAGGTGTCAGAGGCGCTTCACATGGATAGTCAGCTGCAACGTTTGGTCTTCAGAGAATAGAGCTATCAGCAGCTGAGATGAGAACAATGCTGCTGATAAGACTATCAGCAGCAACAAATGTTGAATGCTGCTAATAAGCATATCAGCAGCAACAAGTGTTGGATGCTGCTGATAAGCCTATCAGCAGCAACAAGTGTTGAATGCTGCTGATAAGCCTATCAGCAGCAACAAGTGTTGGATTCTGCTGATAAGCATATCAGCAGCAACAAGTGTTGAATGCTGCTGATAAGCCTATCAACAGCATTTGTACTTAGAATAATTTGGTAGCAATCAGTCTTTGGTTCTACAATGTCCTATGTGTGCACCTGTGCCTTAACTTAGAGACCTGAGAAAACGTGCAAGAAAATATGTCAACACGAGGTTGGTAAGTTCACAGGTTTCAGTAAATAAATAAACGTTTACCAGATTATTGATCATTCAATATGTATCTATAGGTAGCTAACCTATGTTCATGTTTAACTTAAGTGGTCGCAACCGAAGCTGACTGTTTGTTTATTTGCCTCCTGCCATGTCTATCAACCCCGGCGATGTGAGTAGGCTAACATTTCACCCGTTCGATCTCCAATCGAGTTAGCGCGACTAACGCGGGTGGGATTTGTCAAACCCAGTAGTACTACTAAACATTACCTCGCTAAGATCCATATTAACGGTCCGATATGTGTTGAGGACTTTCAGTGATAGGATGTTACGCTTAGCTTTAACATTGATAACATATGAATACAATATTCCAAAAATAGTTTGCGACATGTTTTCTCCCCCAAGATAAAACAGTAAAAGGGGCCGTGAAAACTCACATGAACGGCGTAAGTAGTTCACACTAGAATACGATTGGAACCTCGAGTGTTCGCCTGCAACGACTTACTTATGCCCTAGAATTATACACATAATTATTAGGGATACAATGAGAATATGTGACGACAATACGGAAGGTTGAACGTCCTAAATAAACGCTATAATGATTAAAAGTAAACGAACGTGTCTACGTGAATAAGAATTCTTTAATTATTAATTAAGATGTATACGTTACGCGACGAATGACAAAATAATATATAATAAATATATTCGAATGATTTCGTCATTAACTAGAAGTCTAGGAAAATAATATAATTTATTATATTATTTTTAAGTTTAGCGAATTAATAAAAATAATTAAATCGTGCGACAAAAATAATAAATTTATAATTTTTTTTATTCGAGAATATAAACGTGAGTAATTAATATAAATAATTATGTTATTTATTAGTTTTGAAACGTTTCATAAAATTTAGAAACGTGGCGAAAATAATATATCAAAATATATTAGTTTAACAAGAGTCACGGTTAAAAATGATATAATATATATATTATTTTATTCGGAATTGACGGATAAATAATATATACATATTACTATAAAATTATGAAATATGAATCAAGGATGGTTTATAAAATAAATCCTGAGTCCACGGGTAGTTTTTCTAGTTTAAACATATTAATATAATATTATAATAATAGTGGAAATTGTAAAACATTAATAAAATATCAATTAAAAAGAAAACTGGAGAGGATGATTCGAAACCGGGTCTCCTCCCCAATGGTCAACAGCTTTAACCATTCCAGCCACCAACTTAATCGCAACAAGACTTGGAATCGACGGGTTTTAATCAGGAATTCCCGAGAGCCCCCTCCCCCATTCGAGCCGAGATCGATCCCCAGCCCAAAATCCTTGAATTCGGTCACGATAGTATATCGGATTTGTAAATCGAGTGATTGCGAATCTGTGGCCTAGTTTAATTGCAAATCTAACAAATTTAGGATTGATTAATAGCAAAAATAAGGGCCGAAACCCTAGATCAAGAACACAAATCAAATCGACCAAGATGGATGTTAAAACTCAACGAAAACATGGGGCTTTTACTCAACAGGACGTTGTGAATACAATGGCATGATTTAATTTGATTGAGATAACGTTTAAGATTGAAACCCCCAAATCTAATTACGAACAAACCCTAGGTTATGGATTGAGTAAAATTCGATTTTATTAGGTTAAATTGATATAGGGCATTCATAAAGCAGATGATTACAAATCGAGTGATATAATTTAATAGAATTTTTATTAAGTATAGGATTGAATTCGCTTAAACTGTAATTGTATGAACCCTAGATTCGGGTTCGTGTTCGATTCGATATTGCAAGCCCTAATAACCTTGGGGCTTTCAATTCCAGACACTAAAACGAAGTCATGGATGTGTTCGATTACCAAAATGAGTGCCGAATTGAAGGTAATCGAGTGAATGCAGGTCCGACTGTGAATGGCTTGGTCTCAGGCGACTCCTGCTGCTACTCCGATCAAGTTGAGCCGTGGGATTACTTCTAACAGGAGCGACTAAGGTGTGTATGCTCTATTTGTTAAAGTAACACAATAACTCATCCAATTTGGTTGATAAATGGCGAATGTCGACGGTTACGGGTTCATTACCCATAATTGGGTTTAATTCGACAATGATGATGATAATTAGAGACTTGATGAAGAACGTTAATAGTGTTAATGCCTTAATTGGTTACAGATTTGGACGATTTTCAGTTATAGGATTCAATTTTTGGATCGAATGATCACACGGTTTGACTTTTGAAAATCAACAGAAATACAACAGTTTCTATTTTGACTTTGGAAGTCAAAATTTCGGTTTTGGGACTTAGCAGAACTAGTCCCTGTAGTTTGAAATGATAGAATTAGTCCCCGGGAATCAAGATTAGATTAACTAAGTTAGGATTTAATGGAATATTTAACTGGATTGCTAACGGGGTTAACCCTAAAAGTCCGGATTGTCACATCATCCCTTAGTTGAAAGAATTTTCGTCTAAAAAATTAAACAAAGTAAAAAAAAAAATTTCGGATGTCACATCATCCCCTAGTTGAAAGAATTTTCATCCCAAAATTAGAATAGTACATTAAGAGTTTGAAGTGGATTGCTTGAATAGAAGCGGATAGTTGCGTATTATCTGATCCTCGTTCTCCCACGTGAATTCCTGTCCGTCTTTCGAGTTCCAACGGACTCTGAAAATAGTGATTTTACTGCGTTTTAACGTTTTGACTTCCTTATCCATGATTTCTACAGGTTCTTCGATGAAACGTAATTATTCATCAATGTGTAGTTCCTCAAGAGGAACTGCGAGTGACTCGTCTGCTAGACATTTCTTCAAGTTTGAGACGTGAAAGACGTTGTGTACACCACTAAGTCCTTCAGGTAGGTCCAGTTGATACGCTACTGGCCCGATTCTCTTCACTATCTTGAATGGTCCAACATAACGAGGATTCAGCTTGCCTCATTTTCCAAAACAAATGACACCTTTCTATGGTGAGACTTTTAATAAGACCATATCCCCTACTTGAAATTCTAACGGTTTACGACGCTTATCGGCATAGCTCTTTTGACGATCACGTGCTGCTGCCATACGGTTTTTAATCTGAACGATTTTCTCAGAAGTTTCAAGTACGAGTTCAGGACCTGTAAGTTGACTATCCCCAACCTCGGCCCAACAAATAGGAGAACGACATTTCCGTCCATATAATGCTTCAAATGGAGCTGCTTTGATGCTAGTGTGATAACTGTTATTGTAGGAGAACTCCACCAACGGTAGGTGAGATTCCCAAGTGTTACCGAAATCAATCACACAAGCTCGTAGCATGTCCTCCAGAGTTTGAATTGTACGCTCCGTCTGGCCATCAGTTTGAGGACGGTATGCTGTGCTCATATCTAGATGTGTGCCTAAAGCTTTATGTATGGATTGCTAGAAACGAGAGGTGAATCATGCATCCCGATCCGTAATGATAGCGATTGGCACCCCGTGCCGAGAGACTACTTCTTTTAAGTAAATACGAGTGTAGGATCGGAAACTACAAGATGGTTCTATTCTAGTTGAGATTGGCAGAAACAATCACAACTAATCAATGTAAACAAGTAAACACAAGAAGTACTGATAAATGCAATTTGTATTAAGCTTCAGTGGTTACAAGATTACAGAGAAAACTCTAAGAAAAGCACTGAGATACAATGACTCTAACTACTACTTATATAGTAACTTAGGACCAAGAGAGACCCTTGATTCTAAGGATCAGATCTAACACAAACCGTTGATCTTGTTCTGAAGCTATTCTACATATAATGACAATAAACACTATAAGCGTTAACTTTACTCAAACGTCTTCTTAGGCATCATTGCTTGCATGCTTGGAGAAGAGCGTTGTAGTTCTTTATTGTCTGCACCAATGATATTCTTTCTGCGTGGAGTGTGTTAGTGGTGTAGTAGAAAGTTGTCAGCGGTAATGGTTGCTTTATCGAAGCCAGTCAGCTGCAACGTTTGATCTTCAGTGGAAATGGCTATCAGCTGCAAAGTTGGAGATCAGCAGCAAGATGCAACCATCCAAAGCTGCTGATGATTTGCCTATCAGCATCATCAAGTGTTGATGCTGCTGAGAAGCCTATCCGCAGCAACTCTGGTCTTCGGCAGATAAGGCTATCAGCAACAGATTTGTTCTTCAGTAGAAGAACAAATACCCGCTGCAGATAAGCTTATCTGCAGCAGTTTGTTGGTCAGTAGCCAAACTATGAAGTAAACAGCATTTGTACTTAGAAAGTTTTGTAGCCATCAGTCTTTATTTCTATAAACTCCCCCAAGACTGATGTTACCAAAACTCTTTTACTTCTTTTGCTGCTGAAGCTTTTCCATGTTGCTGACTATTTTTGCAACCTCATATCCTCTCTGGTCCTTGCTGGAATTGTTAAGAGGAAGCTCAGATAGAGTCTTGATGTCTTTGCTTGCCATTTTGAAGATGGCCTTGCTTGAACACCTCCTCTTCTGTCCTTTAACATCTGTTAATGTGAACTCATTCTTTTCAGCATTGTAGGACCAACTGATGAATGGAGAGTGGAATTTGAGAGGTTTGGAATCAATAATTTCACCTTTGCTGGGGTTGAAGTGATGTTTGATCACCAGCAACAGATGTCTCCCACCTTCATTCTCAGGCTCATTAGCTTCACCCAGCTCCATCATTCTTCTTAGATCACAATCTAGAAGCTGCAATACCTCATCAACGGTTGTATTGATTAATCTTCTTTCTTCTGTTCTTCCCATGAAAACTTCAAACCATTGATCTTGAGTGCTGTATGACCAGTTGATGATTTCTATTGAGTCTTCTGGTTTGGTAGTAGGTTTGCTTTTCTTCTTGGGAGGTTGTTAATGAGTAGGAGCTTGGTGGGAGGATTTGGACTTTGTGGGTGGAGAGGAGGGAGGTCTAGGATGGAGAGTGGAAGGTTGTTGGATAGAGGAAGTGGTTGATGAGGGAGAAGGCTTGGGTTTCGTTGGTTTCCTTTCTTCTTCTTGATTGATTACCATCTTCTTTGAGCCTTTCTTCCCCAGTATTTCTTCCTCTTCCTTTTTGACTTTAAAGTAAAGGGCTTGAAGATTCATGAAACTCATGGGACCCAGCCTATTTCCACTCTCTCCTCTAGCCTTTAGGAAGTCTATCATGACCTTCCTTTCTTCATGGGATCTTTTGTTGAAGGCAATGGTCTTCTTGGATTTCTGTTTGGCTTTTTCTTCTTCTTCAACCCTTTTCTGATTTGCCAATAGACCTTGCTGACCCATGAAGGATTTGTAGATTTCTTTATTGGATAACTTCTCAAGGTAGTCTGCATCCTCACCTTGAGAAACAAGAGCTTCTATCCACTCCTCTCTCATCTCTTTGGCTAGTTTAGAGTCAGTAATTCTAAACGTAGCCTCTTATTTTCTTTTATGCTCTCTTTCTTCTTCTTCTTTATTTAGTTGTTCCTGCAGCTGAAGAGCTAGAGCTTCATCTTCTTGTATTTGGAAAGCTGCAGGAATCTTGACTTTCAGATCATCTAGCTGCTTAGTTTACAGCTGGATCTCTTGTTCACTGAGGAGAATGGCTGTTTTTCTGTCTTCAGCTTTTCGTAATTCAGCCATCTCCTCTTCTTCTCTTCTTCTTCTTTCCTCCTTTTCCTTCTTTTCCTTCACTATCCTTTCTTCATCTTCTTTTGTCATAAGTCCCTTCCCCTTGTCTTTGTTGGATGCCTCTGCTTCAGCTTCATTGACCTCAACAAACAGATGTAAGAGATGTTGTTGGGATCTCAACTTCAGCTTCATTGGCATTTTGGGGAATGTACAAGGGAAGGACACTTTCTTCATCTTCTTCCCATTCAAGACCTGTTACTTCTTTCCACACTTCTTTCACTGTTTCCTCTTCTCTTCTTTTGGATTCTTGTTCTGTGTTCAATCTGACTGTAGGTGAGGAAAGGAAGGATAAGTCTGAGTCGGAGTCAAAGGCATCCATTGCAAGTAGACCTTCCTTTTCAAGATGAGCTTTGATGGTTTTTATCATTCCTTGACTCTCTAAGGAATTAACGTTGCAGATGTGTGTTCTGAGCTCAAAGACCTTGTGCAGGAAGTCTGAATTTAAGAGTAGGATCTCATTAATGTTGATTGAGAGAGATGATCCATTACCCAGGAAGAATGTGATGTCAGAAGACCTAGTGCTCGACCATCCTAGCACTTTCACATCTTTGACCACTTTGTTATACAGAGATCTTCTCCAGCAGAAAACTTCTTCTGTTAAAGTGCTACTCCTGATTAAGTCAAGTCTTCAAGGAGCCAGTCTTTGTTTTGCTGCTGATGAAGATTCTGCACTATCTTTAGGATAGGCCACCCTGTTTGCTTCTTCTAATAGTGTTCCAAACCAAGGCAGATTTTCCTCCATTAGGTGTTGGAACCTGCTGATTGCAAGTTCTGCTGAGAGATCTGTAGAGGAGTTGATGTAGTTGGATAGGTATAGTTCAAGCACTTGGAGTGGATTTAGTGCATTCCAGTTCAGCTCTTCTACTCCGCTAAAATCTTTCCCAATCCAGAATCTCTCAGTTGAACCATCATAACCCCCAAGCTAGTATGGAGTCAAATTCTAGCTTATTTGCAGATAGTGTGAATTGGGGGCAGGGGTTTGTTTATTATTGCTCCTGCTTCAGGAACTATGCTGACTGATGGAGATGTGTCTTCATTTTGACTTTCATCTTTTAACACCTCATCAACAGCTCTGACAACCAACTTCCAGTCTTTAGTGATTTCTTCCTCTTCATCTACTGAGTCTTGCAAGTCATGAACTTAAACAAAGGCAGGCTTGAATAATGAACTTTGAAATGCGGACTGGTCTTGTATCCATTCTTCTAGGCTGTCAGTATCATCTTCTACTGCAACTATCTCCCCCTTTTTGGTTGCATCAGTGTAAAGGGTTGCATCTGTTTGAGTTCCTACTGATACAAGGGAGGGAGTAGGCACAGTTGGGCATTGATGGGCTTCATGGATAGAGTCTTGGTGCCTTAGTTTGAACACTTCAGCCTCTAGCATAGCTACCCTGGCAGTCAATTCCATATTATGAAGTTTCAGTCTGTCCTCATCCACAGTTGTGGAATCCTTGGAGCTAGATGGGGCCTTAGGCCTAGCCTCTGCATCCCCATCACCCTGGTTTTCTTGGCACCTGGGATTCCTCTCAGTGAAGGGTGTTTCAAAGGAAACATCCTCACTGTGAGTTGTCGTGGTTAGGGTCTTAGTTATGTTGTCACTGTCCTCCTGGGCAGTTGATGTACCAGGAGTAGTGACAGTCCTTTCCACATTCACTCTATTAGTACCACCAGAGTGAACCTTCTTGGGTGATGAACTTCCATTAGGTGCACCAGCAGCCAAGTCAATCAATACCTCCGAGATAGTGGTTGTTGGAGAAGGTATATCATCTTGACAAGGAGCCTCTGCACTTAAGTTAAGAGAAGAGAAATGATGGTATGGCTCAGCAGGTTGTTCTATGGATCCGGGATGTGATCTTGATCCTAATAGAGAAACTTCCAAGGAGGTCTCTCTAATGTTTTAGCTATCCCTTTTGAGATTCTCATCAAAATGTTGGGATTCTGAATGAGGGCTTTGAGGTTGGGATTGGGCCTTTGAGACAAGAAGAGAAGGAGTCTTCTTGCTCCTTTTTCTAGTGTATGTTGTCGTAACTAGGGCCCCTTGTTCCAGTTGAACGATAACATCAAAAACAAATGTAAGTGATTTCTGTGCCTGTGCATCATTAGTGGTTTGCACAGGGGTTCGAGCAATGGAAGCAGTTTCTTGTTAAGGATTTGAAGTGGAGGGTGTGGGATCAGTATCTGCTGGGACTGTTGAACTGTCACCCTGGGTACTTTGTAGGTTCACCATTGTAGATAACAATGGAACATTGATCGCTGAGAACTTTTTTGAAACAGTTCTCGGGCTTTGAAAAATGTTACTTTTATGACCCAGCATAAGATAGATTTTTGTAGGTTTTCAAAGTTCTTTTATTTCATTGTTAAACACCTCCTGCAAGAATCTTAGGTACATGAAAAATTGATGTTTTGCACCCTCGTGAAGGTTGTATCTCAAACCTTCAAAGATGAGATGTGCAAAGTTGAATCCTTAGCCAGTAATCATACCGTGAACAGCAGAGGCAAGTGCAGAGCTCACTTGATGCCATCCACTTCTCTTCTGAGATATGCATTATAGAAGAGTGTGGCATAGATACTTCCATGGGGGCCCCATCAGTGCCTTCTCTATTGTGTACTCATTCTTATTTCAAGTGTACCCTATGGATACAAAGATCCTCATCTGGACTTCTTTTGAGTACGAAATGGCGGCCCCCTCATCTTGAAGCTTGAGGTGTTTGTGGAGAGTGGCTTCAAAGATGGCGATTTCCTTGCCATCTACCTTGGATTTAATTTGGGGTATCCCCTGTTCGGTAGAGTAGATGGCAGATTTCCAAAAATCCTCCATGTGAGGAATGTAAATGGGTGGGTTGATAGTGAGTGCATGGTATATTTTTGATAGACAGAGAAAGTCGATCATGTCATCAAACCCGTCGGACTTCTTCCCTTTTATTAAGTATGCTGTGAGATTGTGGTATGGGGAAAACTTATCATCTGGATGGTTTATGTCTACCTCTGCCATTGTTTGGTTTGGAGGGAAAGAGGAAGATTTTGAAGGGTGGTTAGGAATGGAAGGCTTTGAATGTTGTGGGGGCTTGAGAGAAAGTGATGCGAGTTAGGGAGAAATTGAATGTGAAGGGGTGGTGAGGAAATTTGATTTGTTCTAAAAACGGCAGAGGAGGGAAAAGCAAAATGACTTGTATAGTACAACCTCATTCCCATTTTACTGTTACAGCTGTAATGCACTATAGCAGTCATGGTAAAGACAGAAAGGAATTTTTACAGCGGGTAAAAGTTAATTTAGACTTATTTTTACCCATCAGCAGTAAACTTGGTTACTGCGGATGGTTAAGCCTATCCGCTGCAAGCTTGGTTGCGGTAGATAGTTAAGTCTGTCAGCAGCAAACTCTATTGCTGCTGATGGATGCATTGATCCGCAGCAAGGGTGTTGCTGCTGACTGCCTTAAAGCTATCCGCAGGAAACTTGTTCCTGCTGATAACTTAAAACAGTCAGTGGAAAAATCTTTGCTGCTGATTATTAAACATATCAGCAGAAAAAATCTTGCTTTGTCAGCAGCTGATGTTGCTTTGGCTGCTGGTGGATTTGCTTTATCAGCACCAGATTTTGCTGCTGATAACTTTAGCTTATCAGCAGCCATTTTGTTGCTGCTGAGGACTTCGGCTTATCAGTAGTAGATTTTGTTGCCGCTGATGGTTTTGCTTGAGCAGCAGCAGACTTAGTTGCGGCTGAAGGCTTGTCCTTTGGCTTCTTGGGCTTGGCTTGATTACTAACATTTTTGCTGGCTGTTGATGGTTCAACAACAAATGTTTGCTTATCCTTCTTTACCTTGTTGACGGAGGGCTTCTCTGTAGAAGTTCTCATGCTGATCGGCTTTTGTTTAGGAGGGGCTTGATGAAGGATTTGGTTGAAGGGATTAAAATCACAATATGCAGCAACGTGGTCTGATTCACCACAGATGATGCAAGATTGTTGAGGCTTTGGCAGCTGCTTCCTTGGTGGGGAAGGACATTTTCTGAAATGAGTTTCCTTGGCTTCAGAACTCCTTACCTTTCTGTTCTTGTGCGTCTTCTCAAAAGCATGTTGTTTGAGGTTTCTTTGCTGCTGAAGGTAGTAGAAGCAGGTGCTGGCAGTGTGGTTGTATTTGCCACAGACAAAGCATGATTTAGCCAGTTTGTCCCTTGAAAGGTAACCATAGTCCTTTATTTTGAAAAGATCTTTAAAGTTCCAGGGGTGAGCTTTGTTGTGCTCAAAGGTGGCTTCTTCCAATGTCTTTTGAACATATGGAACTCTTTCTCCAGGCGCATGACATATGTCAAACACCTTTCTTTGAGGCTTTAAGTTGGAGGAGGTTGAAGACTGTCCCTTTTCAATAGTTAGCTTTCTTCCTTCTGGAGGATAGCTGATTTTGATTGGTTGAAAGGCATAGGAACCAGAACAGTTGGTAAAAGGACAGGAGCACTTGTTTGAATGACTTGAAGAACATGTGGTTCTGGTACTTGTACTGGTGATGAGGCCTCCTCGGTTTTAGTGGACTCTGAGCAAGTTGACTCGGACTCTGATGAGGTAGTGCATTCTTGCACCAATGGTTCATGCCTTGAAAGATCGAGATCTCGGTTGTCCTTTTCAAGATTTGATAGATTGAAGCTTGGTTCATGGATGGCAACGTAGTCAGCAGGAGGTGCAACGGCTTGGTATTGTTCAGCATGATACCCCAGACCAGTTTTTACCTTGTCATGAATTTGAGCATCCAAAAGTCTTTGCAGCATTTTGGATGCAAATTCATATTTGTCAACATGAACTTTCTTTTCTGCCAATTCTTCTCTAGTAGCTTTTAATCTAGCCAGTAGATCATCAATCTAATTTTTAAGATTGGTTTGTTCATGTTTTAGTAATAAAATCTCTTTCTTTAGGCAGTTATTTTTTTCTTTATAACTGTTTTTTACTTTTGTGAATTCAGATTTCATTTGATGAAACTCGTCATTTTGATCTATAAGATTTTGATTATGCTTTCTGTAGACTAACACCTTATCAATAAAAGCTTGTGAACAGAGATGTTCATATACCTGAGGCGGTGTCTCAGTTGTGTCTTTCATAAGATCTTGGTTGTTTGCAGGTAGATCTTCATACAGGAAGCTCTAGTCAGGGTCAGAAGTTCCAACAGCTGCACAAGCTGCAGTTTGAGCTGGAGGAGTAGCCTGTTGATGTTGTTGTCTTGGTTGGGCTTGGTGAGCTTGTCTTGATTAAGGAGCTGCTAGGTTTGCCCTAGGTGCCTTGCATTCTCTAGCAAAATGTCTTAGTTGGTTACAGTTGTAACATCTTAATTTGCTTTTATCCAAGCCAACTTTGGTGTTGGAGTTGTTACTTGGAATGGGTCTTCTGGTTCTAGAGTAGAACCTTTTTGCTCCTATAGATAGCATGGCATACGAGTGTTGTATGTCCATTTCTTCTAAGTCATCTGGATGGAAGCATTCCAGATCATCCTTGATCAAGGACATGTTGCTTGAGTTTTCAGAAACAAAAGCAGCAGAGGTTGAGGTTTAAGGAGGAGCTTCTAGGAGAAATGGTGATGTGTTTGTTTGAGAGGTTGGAGTTTGGGGATGAGTGATGATGGGAGGATAATAGTTGCTTGAACTAGGACCTGAGTGGTCAGAGTGGAGGGCAGAAGAGGAGGTGGTGGTGGATGTTGAGGCTATTTGGTAGCATGAGCTTCTTTCTTTTTCCTGAATAGGTTTTTAGCATTCCAAAGAGCTCAGTCATCTGGAGAGTATTCAGATTCTCAGTTCTTCTGATGGACACTGTGTATAGTGTCCAGCAACTTGGTAGAGACCTGATGAACTTCTTGATAATATCTTCATTCTCCAGCTTCACCTTTGAGCACTGCAGCATACCTACAAGATAGGTAAATCTGTTATATAAAACCGTTGGAGACTCCCCTTCCTTCCAGATGAAGTTTTCATATTGCTGCTTCAGGATGTCTCTTCTTTTTTCTTTGACTTCTTCTAAACCAGCAAACATCATCTCAAGAGCCTCCCATAGCTCCTTTGAAGTTTTATAACCTCTGAAGTTATGAAAAACTTCATTTGGTAAGCACATCTGGATGGCTCCCAAGGCTTTGAAGTCTACCTCCATTTTCTTGATGTCTTCATCAGAGTACTTGGAGGATTCTTTGGGAACCAGTGTACCTCCAGAATCAGCTGAGGCCATGGTCCATTTTTAATGGATTTCCACATCCCATATTCTTGATAGCAGAAGGAGCTTTCCATTCTGTTCTTCCACATATCATAGTCTTCTCCAGACACCAGTCTTTGTGGTCTGGAGATGCTTCCAATATATTCAAATCCATTGTTTTGTGCCATTTTGTTTTCGTTTGTGATAATGAGAGACTTTAGCAAAGCGATAGTTTAGAATAGAACCGGAGAATGATTAAACAAGTGTGAGTTTGTTTAATTTGTGAGCCAAAGCTCTGATACCACTTGTAGGATCGGAAAATACAAGATGGTTCTATTCTAGTTGAGATTGGCGGAAACAATCACAACTAATCAATGTAAACAACTAAACACAAGAAGTATTGATAAATGCAATTTGTATTAAGCTTCAATGGTTACAAGATTACAGAGAAAAGTCTAAGAAAAGCACTAAGATATAATGACTCTAAGTACTACTTATATAGTAACTTAGAATCAAGATAGACCCTTGATTCTAAGGATCAGATCTAACACAAACCGTTGATCTTGTATTGAAGCTATTCTACATATAATGACAATAAACACTATAAACGTTAACTTTACTCAAACGTCTTCTTAGGAATCATTGCTTGCATGCTTGGAGAAGAGCGTTGTAGTTCTTTATTGTCTGCACCAGTGAAATTCTTTCTGCGTGGAGTGTGTCAGTGGTGTAGCAGAAAGTTTTCAATGGTAATGGTTGCTTTATCGAAACCAGTCAGCTGCAACGTTTGATCTTCAGTGGAAATGGCTATCAGCTGCAAAGTTAGAGATCAGCAGCAAGATGTAACCATCCAAAGCTGCTGAGGATTTGCCTATCAGCAGCATCAAGTGTTGATGCTGCTGAGAAGCCTATCCGCAGCAACTCTGGTCTTCGGCAGATAAGGCTATCAACAGCAGATTTGTTCTAGAATGTTTTGTAGCCATCAGTCTTTATTTCTACAACGATTAAGCTTATCCATTTTGTCGGTTTCCTTGATTGCTAAGAAGTGAGCGGACTTTGTTAAACGATCGACTATTACCCAAATGGTATCACATCCGGTAGGAGTTCGTGGAAATTTTGTGATAAAGTCCATGGATATCTACTCCCATTTCCACATGGGAATCTCTGGTTGCTGAGAAGACTAGAAGGCTTTTGATATTCAACTTCGACCTTCGCGCAAGTCATCCACATGCTCACATAGGTGGCTATATCGGCCTTCATCTTTGGCCACCAATACAGCACCTTTAGGTCATGATACATCTTGTCAGAACCTGGATGAATAGAGTAACGAGATTTATGGGCTTCATCCATGACCAGTTCCCTTAAATTTCAAAATATTGGAACCCATATTCGCTCAGCGATGTAGCGGATACCGTTATATTTGACCTCGCGTTGTGCTTCCATACCGCGTGTACCTTCCAGCGGTAGGTTTTCCTCTTTCCGGGCTTCAAGTTGAGCACTACGGATTTTGTCAGGTAATCCGGGGTAAATAGTAAGATGTAGTGCTCAAACGTGTTTGGGCTTGGTTTCCTTTCTACTTAGGGCATCAGCTACAACGTTAACCTTACCCGGATGATACCGGATCGCACAGTCATAATCATTCAAGAGCTCGACCCAATGAAGCTGCCTCACGTTGATCTCTTTCTGCTCGAAGATATGCTAAAGACTCTTATGATCGTTATAGATTGTGCACTTGGTACCGTAAAAGTAGTGTCTCCATATCTTAAGTGAGAAAATTACCGCTCCCAACTCTAAATCATGAGTGGTGTAGCTTTTCTCATGAATATTTAGTTGACGCGAAGCATATGCAATCACCTTTTCTCGTTGCATTAGAACACAACCCAGACCTTGAATGGATGCATCACAATACACCACAAGATCATCCATACACTCCGGAAGAGCTAGGATAGGTGCACTGCAAAGTTTCTTCTTAAGATGTTGGAATGCTGACTCTTGGTTATTGCCCCAGTTATAGGATTTACCCTTTTGAGTTAAGGCAGTGAGAGATTGTGCAATCTTAGAGAATCCATCGATGAATCGACGGTAATATCCAGCCAATCCTAGAAATTGTCGCACCTCAGTCGGAGTCGTCGGTGCTGACCAATTCTTGATGGCTTCAATCTTTGATGGATCGACATGTATTCCCTTCTCGTTAACCACATGTCCTAAGAATTGAACTTCTCGAATCCAAAATTCACACTTTGAAAACTTAGCATATAGCTGCTCCTACTTAAGTAATTACAGAATTAAGCGTACATGTTCCTCATGTTTCTCCTTGTTCTTGGAATAAATAAGAATGTCGTCGATGAAAACGATGACAAACTGATCAAGGTATGGTTTACACACACGGTTCATGAGGTCCACGAATACCGTAGGTGCGTTGGTTAATCTGAATGGCATGACCATAAACTCGTAGTGGTCGTACCTTGTCCTGAAAGCAGTCTTAGAGATATCCTCATCTCGGACTCTCAATTGATGGTAAACGGACCTAAGATCTATCTTGGAATAGAAACTTGATCCTTGGAGTTGATCAAAGAGATCGTCTATACGAGGCAAAGGATAATGGTTATTGATTGTGACTTTATTCAGTTCACGGTAGTCGATACACATACGGAAAGTCCCGTCCTTCTTCTTGACAAACAGGACCAGAGCTCCCCATGGCGATGAGCTAGGTCGGATGAAACATTTATCCAAAAATTCCTGTAACTGAGTGGACAACTCTTGTAATTCACTAGGTGCTAGTCTATAAGGTGCCCGAGAGATCGGTGTCGCTCCGGGTGCTAGATCGATTTGAAATACCACTTGACGGTGTGGTGGCAGACCAGGCAAATCCTCGGGAAATACTTCCAGAAATTCACGAACGATGGGAATATCATCAATCTTCTTCTCTTCTGATAGCTGCTCAGCAACGAGAGCCAAAATAGAAGTATGCCCTTTTCAAAGGCATTTCTATGCTTTCATAAAGGATATGATGCCCATGACTGCACCAACCTTTTCGCCCTGAACGGAAAGAGTTTCTCCACTCGGGAGAGGAATGCGAACAATTTTCTCATGACAGATGATTTCAGCTTGGTTTTTAGATAACCAATCCATGCCGACAATTACATCAAAACTACCAAGTGTGATCGGCGTAAGGTCGATATCAAGTTTATGACTAGCTAGCTCAAGCTTACATCCCTTAAGAATGTGAGTTGCTTCAATTATTTGACCATCATCTATCTCTATTACGTACTTAGCTTCTAACAGAGTTGGAGTTCCTTTTATCATATCACTAAGTTTCTTAGATATAAAACTCCTATCAGCACCAGTGTCAAAAAGGACAGAAGCAAAGTAATTATTTAAGAGAAACTTATCGGTGACCACATTATGATCATAACGAGCTTCTCCAGATCCTAGCACGAAGGCTCGTCCCTTCGCACCATTCCTTCCGTTATTGCCGTTGTTGCCACCATTATTGTTATTCTGATTAGGGTTGTGGTTTCCATTACCTCCCTTCTTTAACTGAGGACAATTCTTACAAAAATGTCCCTCTTTCCCACACTCGAAACAACCCTTTGTAGACCCAGGCTGTTGAAAAGGCTGCTTGGCTTGCAACTCACCCCTACAATCTTTGGCAGCATGGCCTATTTTGCCACACCGTTGACAACGGTTGCAAATTCCGAAGTGATGAAAGTTGCACTTGTTACACTTGGGAGATTTCCCCGCGTAACCACCCTGATTTTGACTTGGAGAAGTCCTCTGGTTGAAGTTCTTAGTAGCAAACCTACGCTGTTGCTGAGGTTGGTTGTTCTAGGGTCCTTTGGAGTTGGAGTGGTGATCAAACTTGCGTTTATGATTGTCGATGGATTTAGAGACCGAACCCCTTGGGAGTAAAGTCCCTTGAGTCACCGCCTGATCGGTTAGCTTGTGGGCTGGTGGTAGGGTTGGATGAAGTAACCATACTTTGAATTTATGGCACTAGACCTCCAATATACAGCTCAATCCTCTTGTAGTCCGGAGTCACCATATGTGGGCACATGGTAGCAAGCTCATGGGAGCGAGTGGTATACATTCAGAACCTTCCATTTTCAGGTTCCAAAATTCACCTTCCAACTTCAGAATTTCTTCGCGAGGACAGTACTCCTCCTTCATCATTGTCTTAAACTCCTCCCACGGGAGTCCATTTGCCATGACTAGACCCAAAATCTGGACATGAGCGTTCCACCACGTGAGAACCGGGCCCTCCAATGTTCCAGCAGCGAACTTGACCTGATTTGCCACTGGGCAGTTGCACATGGCAATCACCGATTCTACTTTTTTGAACCAACGGAGTAGTCCGACAGCTCCTTCGGCTCCACTAAAGGTGTGGGGCTTACAGTCCATAAATGTTTTGAAGGTGTAGGCTCGCTGCTGATTCTGTTGACCTAGATTTAGAAGCATAATATACGGTTGGGATTATAGAGCTTAGTAAAGGCGCTTTAAGAGATGGATTGACCTCATTAGTCAATGGTTATAGCACTTACCTGCAGCGTTTTGTGCTGCTAGAGCCTCAGCCACACTATCGTTGATTAGTGCCGCCAGCTCAGCTGCTGTCATGTTGATGGTACCTCGGCCACCACCACGACCTTCGCGTCCTCTTCCCGACATGATTCTTCACATTCACAAATACAAAACAATGAGAAATATATCTCATATTAAACATTACTTATGTACAAGTAAGGAAATACACCATCTAACATTTTGAAAATTAAATAAATTTTAAGGCTACAAAATAAATAACTCAAACATTAAACTTCTCATGCTTTTATTGAATGGGAACAACCTTACCCATCTAGGTTTGAAAAGAGAAATAACATAAGCGAAACATTAATGAAAAGGAAAGATAGAATAGAAAGATCATCAAACATCCTCGTCTTCGAAAGAAACGTATGATTGTGCATCGTCGATCTCTACCGGTTCCTCCTTCGGTGGCTCCTCCTCGAAGGGATCCTCCTCGTCGTCCGAAAGTGGAATGTCCTCAGGAAATATGGCTGCTTGTAGTTAGGCTTCTAAGTGAGTCACTCTCTCCCGAAGTCCTTCAGCAGAATGGTCTGATACTTGAAGTTAGGCTTCCAGATGAGTCACTCTCTCCAGAATCCCTCCTACATTCTGGTCTGAGGTGTCCATCCTCATCTCCAAATGTGTCCAAAAGGTTATGGACTTGGTCCGTCACTGCTAGCTCAGAAGTCAAAAGCTCAATTCCTACCTTGTTTTCTTCCACTTGTAACTCTCGCTCTAGATTGCCCGGTATCTCGTCAGTGGAATCCTCATCTCCTTTAACTCCTTAGTTATGATAAACACAAAAGCTACAAAAGCTTGTTCCATGGTGCATGGCAAACTAGGTAAAGTAGCGGATGAGGAAGTAGAACCAAAGTAAGGCGATGGAACATTTCCCATCTCGATCCACCTTTGGATCATCTTCAGATATGCATCCAATTAAGTGTCGTGTTCCTGCTCGTGCATTACTAGGTTCACCCTGTTCCACAGAGTTGTCACTAGAACTAGTCCGACGCCTTTTGGGCTCTGGGGACGATACGGTAGGTGCCTTAGGTGATGGTGGTGGAGTTGACGACATGATCCTATAATATAATATATAAGTGCCAAACATCCAAAGTTTATGACATGTAACTAATGTGTGAGGTTATAGTCTAGTATGTAATCCTAGTTCTCTATAACCAATGGCTCTGATACCAATCTGTCACACCCCTAATTTCAACTAACGGAGTTTTACCGTTTTGGGAAGTTACAAACCAGGATCTCAGTCATTAGTTACATTGAACGACTCTACATGGGACTCAAATGAAAATATCATATTAATCAGAGTTTAATGCGGAAGCGTAAAGAAAAGTAAATGCGCAAAACACACGCGCCCAAAAGTCCAAAAGTCCAAACCAAACATAATTCAAAACAAAGTCCAAACAATTTAATGAAACATAAATCAAAAGGAGGATCCCATGCATGTCCTATGTGTGCACCTGTGCCTTATCTTAGCGAACTGAGAAAACATGCAAGAAAAGATGTCAACACGATGTTGGTGAGTTCACAGGTTTCAGTATATAAATAAACATTTACCAGATTATTGATCATTCAATATGTATCTATATGTCACACCCCAACCGACGGTGGAATACGTCGGGGCGGGACATGTAGACTGTTCAAGAGCACAAGGTTGACTAGATTGCAATATTTTAATCATCAAATTACATTTCAAACAAATCAAACACAACCAAATTCAAACAAGTACGTAAAATGAAATACATAATATTCCTTATTTAAATTTAACTAAGTCCAAAGCCTATGTGTAGCATGTCTTGATCAAACTCACATGTTAGCACCTGAAACATAAATAAAATAAAGTCAACTAAAAAGTTGGTGAGCATACAAAGGTTTATACATAGGTAGTGTATAGATGTAAATAATCAAATCCTTACATAATGTAACATCCAAGATTTTTCTAATACTACATTATTTTACTTTATACAGTAACGACACTCCTAATGAACCCCATACTTGTTCAAAACAATATGTCACTTTAATTATTATTTTAACATCTATCAATTTAGATTTTTGATCTTACATTTAAATATTACCCTCCTATTATATATATAACATATGTATGTACATTCATATATATATTTATATATGATTATATCAAATAAATCAATTATACAACTTTTGATATAGGACTTATACATCTTTAATCACGTTTTTACATATTGTTCTATATAGATATAGGAATCTAATTATAAATATGTATATATGATATGTGTATTTGATGTTATTAAATTAATCATCTATACAAATTGTAAGTTTTAAAATTTATGAGCATTAATCAAGAGTTTACATTTTCTAAATGTATGTATTTAATTTTAAATAAATATGTAAACATATATCTATTTTAGTAAACCATTTACACAAATTGTAGTCTTTATAAAAATGAAAGACATTTTTTTTATAAACATTTGTAATTAAACAAGTAACATATTTAAGATTTTATAAACTTTATAAAAACAATTTTAAATATGAATTATGGAGTCAAACATAACATTAATGAGCATTAAATACTATTCTTCACCTTTTGCAATCCTAGTCCTTATCAACAAATTGATTTTTGCGAATAAGTCCCTTAGTCTCACCTATAAATAGAGCCTTAAACCTCATTCATTTTCACACCTCAACAATCCTCTAGGGCTCTCTAGCAACTAAAGGTTGTTCTTCTCATCTTTTAGAATATTCTAGTATAAATCCTTCCATTCTAAGTAAGTTCTTCTTATGTTCTTACTTGTTCATACTTTCTTTTTAAAAGTTCATCATAACTAGCTAGATCTATGATCCCTAACATGTTTATGTTATAATCATAGATCTATCCAAGATCAAAGGCCTTATTTTAATTAAATTTGTTCAAACTTTATTTAAAAACTTGGTTTTGATCTTTATATTCCTTTCAATTTTAAAAAAAATCATGTTTTTACCAAAACTCCTTATTTTTAAAACCCTTTAATATTCAATTAATATTCAATTAAATTTATTTCTATCTTTACTAAACTCATATTTTCACTTTAGCCCTTATACTTTCCAAGCTTACCAAACTCACCCTAAACTTGGTTAAGTATGCAAATAGAGTAACTTTCAAACCAGTATGTAGTTATCTGAAAAACATTAAAGTTCTGGCTAGGAAAAGACGGGGTTCTGATCCGGCCAACTCTTTCCTGGGAACTTTTCTGTTGGAGGTACTACTCTGGAATGATAACCACTCTAGTGTACAACAACCACTTTCAACTAATTACACTGTCAACCCCTTGACTATCCATAACGTGTTTCTAACGTAACAAACTTAACTTAGGCAATCCTTAAGGCATTGAATCCAAGTTACTACAAGTTCAAGTTCAACCCTCTAAACTTGCAAGGTGAGTTTACATAGCCCCTTTTTCTCATTTACATATTTGGGGTGAAACATGATTACATTCAAACTCTATTTGCAATTACTCATGTACAATTCTACAATGTGATCATATGTGTTTATTTATGCTTTATGCTTGAGTGCTAATTGTTAAGGCTACATATACATATTACACTTGTGCAATCAATAACACATTACATCAGGATAACATTTGTTGTTATGCCCTACATTACATCAGGATAACATGCGTTGTTATGCCCTACATTTACATCAGGATAACATGTGTTGTTATGCCCTACATTAGGATAACATGTGTTGTTATGCCCTTCAATTATAAAGTTTCATTTGTGCAACTAGCTTAATTTAGATTCTCCATAAATGGTTTATAAACCATGCATCATATGAATTGTACACAAAACACTTGAACTTTACTTGTGGTGTCAAAACCTATGTATGCTCACCAACTATTTATAGTTGACCCCCTCATTTTATCATGTTTTAGGTACAGTTGTTTGAGTTATGATTCAAGCTACTTCACTTAGGGTTGAGGACCTAGTCTTAAATTTTAATATGGAGATTCATGTATTCTTAAATTCTTGTAAATGATGTAAATGATTACTTGAGTTATGAAATGAAATTTACTGTCTAATTATTACAACTTTAGCAAACCATGAGCTTATGAACAATCTACATGTCCCGCCCCGACGTTTTCGCCGTCGGTTGGGGTGTGACAGATTGGTATCAGAGCCTTGGTTATAGGGAATTAGGTTATTAGACACTTTGACCTAGACTATAACCTTAGGACATCCATCAAATGCCATGCTCTATGTTATATGATTTTTGTCACATTGCTACGTGTTACATGTTCACTACTATGTGTAATCTTCTTACATGTTATTCTAAGTGTTACTTCACATGATACAATACATGATAGTTTATATGCTACACTACTTGATAACTCGTATTCTTAAAAACATTGCTACCTATATAATACTTTCTTTACCACTTCTTGATTACATGTTGCTTATTTGAGGCCCTTAAATGCTATCCTTAGTCTTATCACACACCTATTCACATCTAACCCTTTATGCACCCTCATTCTTGCACTCATGTCATCATCATCATTTGTGAACAAAATTTTAAACTCTTAGGCCTAAAGCCTATTAAGATTTTAAAATCCCGTCAAAGTTTTGAATTCTGAAAATTTATAAAGAACATGTGCAATCCGGAAGGGTGAATGCCTGTACTTTGGGTCTTCTGTCTAGGAAAGCATTTCATATAAATCCAAATCAACCGAAGGATCCGTATGCTTTCTTGGAAATTCCCGAAGTGAGTGTTCACCTATAGGCTAAAGCATGTCTTCTTGAAAATATAAGAATTTGAATCACTTTGATTTGTCAAAATATTCATTTGATTATATTATCAAATGCGTACAATCTAAACCCCATCGTTTCGTTTATTACAATTTACTACACGTACCTAAGCTTTCTTTGTAACTAATCATTTTATTATCTGAATTAAACAACATCTTTATTTTGTTCAAACAAAACATTTATCAAACCTTTAGATAGTATCAGAAATAGACATTTTCTATTAACATTTTCACCTTGTAATGAAACTTAATACAACTTGTTTCATAAAAGCATTATCTTAATTAATAATTATTTATGACTTTTATTTCATTAAATTAACTTTTATTAAACTGTTGCTTAATTATTAGATAACTTAGCCATTATTTTCCCTTGAAACATTCTCTTTACGATGATTAAAAATTTAATAAAAAGTTTTTATTTATTTATCCATCTATCTAGTTATTCAACTTATTATTTTCACTATTTTAATAATTTACAAACAAGAACAAATTGCAATTACTTGTTTATTTACAAACAAAGAGCACAAATTAGTTATTCATTAGCACACTACTCTGAATATCTATACAACCTTCTCGTTATCTTACACATTCGAAAATGTATACTAGGCACTACAAGGAGATGAATCATTTCGCGTAGGCGTTAACCAACCATATAAACCTCAACAAGATTGAAAAAAAAACTATAACCCAACTACCCACATTATACATAAACGTCAAGCAACACGCTTGTCCGCAACACTCGAAAACCTACAAAATTTGATAGTTTACGTTACACAAGAGATTCAATAACTTACATATGAACATTCACAATATGCATGATACTTGATTGATCACATGATACATGAAACTTGTTTGTTTGCAATATACATAATACTAGATTAATCACATGAAACTTATTTACAAAATACATTGTACTAAATTGTTTACATTATACATGAAAACTTATTTATTTACAAAATACATTATACTAAATTGTTTACATTATATATGTTTATTTACAAAATATATAATACTAAATTGTTTGCATCATACCTGAAAAACTTATTTATTTACAAATACGTTATACTAAATTGTTTACATTATACATGAAAACTTATTTATTTACAAAATACATTATACTAACTTGTTTACATTATATATGTTTATTTACAAAATATATAATACTAAATTGTTTTTGCATCATACCTGAAAACTTATTTGTTTACAAAATACATTATATTAAATAGTTTACATTATACATGAAAACTTATTGATACTAAATTGTTTACATTATACATGAAAACTTATTTATTTACAAAATACATTATACTAAATGGTTTACATCATACATGAAAACTTATTGATACTAAATTGTTTACATTATACATGAAAACTTATTTATTTAGAAAATACGTTATACTAAATTATTTACATTATACATATTTATTTACAAAATACATAATACTAAAATTGTTCGCATTATATATGAAACTTATTTATTTACGATATATATGATACTACATTTATACATGATACTAAACACATAATACTAAAATTGTTCGCGTTATACATGAAACTTATTTATTTACGATATGTCACACCCCGACCGATGGCGGAATCATCGGGGCGGGACATGTAAGACTGTTCATAGCACAAGGTTGACTAAATTGAAATATATTAAAGCCAAATTTCCATCTCACATAATCCAAGTACAAACCAAAATCCAAACAAGGAACAATAAACAATTCATAAACTTCTTGATTTAATATTACTAAGTCCAAATCCTATGTTGAGCACGTCTTGAATCATTCTCACATATTAGGGCCTGAAACATGAATAAAATAAAGTCAACTAAAAAGTTGGTGAGTATAACACAGTTGTATATAGATAGCATATAGTTGTAAACAAATCCTTTACAAGACATGAAAAATAAGGCATTTATGGGGAGCTGCTATTGTGTAATCAAGTACAATCAAACCTTAGTAACTAGTATGCAAATTATGTTGTCGGTATCAATCACCTCCACTTGGGTGGGTTTGTCAGACTCAATAGATCTATCATTGAAAACCGTCGGCTTGTATAGTTAATGATTGCACATAGTTTTCACAAAGACTAGCACAACTAGCACTCGGGCACAAAGCTCAAATTTTGCACACATGTATGTATGTAGGATTTTGTACTTGTGTTGTTTGAGTAAATGTAGTTGTGAAATGTGTAATGTGTATAAAGTTCATGTTCCACCCCAAAAGTGTAAAGAGTAAAAAGGGGTTGTGAATACTCACATGGTATGGAAGTGAAGCTAACAAGGAAATATAGATAGCAAATATGATCCTTGAAATGCACACTTTAACCTAAGAGTAAAGTGTATAGAATCAAATAGATGTACAAAGTTTAAGTCTAAAGTGAAAGTTGAATTTGTATATAAAACTATTGATTTGTATTTAAAAAGTATTGAATAAAATATATAAAGTTTGAAGTAAAATATGTTTGTAACCATTTGATTAGATTTGAATTGAATAAATAAATATATAATTGTAGTTTATGAAATAATGTAAATATTAATTGAAATTAAGTATAAATAAATAAATGATTTTGATTTAAAATGTAAATTAAATAACTAATCATTATTTATAAATTTTGTAACTTAATTATTTAAAACATCATTTAAATAAATATAAATTTAATTTTTATAAACTTTTCAATAAATTATATTTATGCCAAGATTAAACTTTTAATCCATTTTTAAATACAGAACACATATTTTTATAAAATCTGAAACATTTCCTGATTAAAATATAAAAATTATAATTCTGTTAAAAAAAATCTGAGTCTCACACGACCGTGCCTCGGAAGGGCACGATCGTGCTCAAGCCACGGGCGCGACCGCGCTAGTCGGGGCGCGACCGGGTTGACCAACAGAAGCACAATCTAGACCAGACAACAGGCACGACCGTGCCTTGACCAGGCACGATCGTGTCTATGATCTTTAGACACAACAGAGACTAGCCCAGAGGGCATGACAAGGTCTGGACAGGAGGACACGACCGCGCTGATAGTCGGCACGATCGCGCTACACGAGGCACGGCCGCGCTAGATGATTAGCGCGACCGTGTCTATTCCAAGTCAGACACGAATTGATAGTTTCTTGTATTTATAACGATGGAATTGATAGGGCTTTCGATTAAAGAGATATTACGAGTCTAATCATATAAATTAATTGCATGAACATCGTGTTTTAAGAGTGGAATCGATTAAATCCTTTTTATTTAAAATAACAATTCTGATTCGAACGATTTCTGTAATGAAAGCCAAGATTAATAGGGGGATTTTGATGATGATACTGAAACGAATGAGATGGAGAGTATACTTACCTAAAACAGGAAGGAATTGGTAACGATCGGTAGAAGGGAGTTCCAGCGACGGAGAAAACGGCTTTCCGACGACTTCGGCTGCAATTCCGGCTAGGCCAGAGAGTCCAGAGTCTTGGAGAGATCCGGGAGATGCGTAATCCTTTCTTGATCGGGGGAATTTGCGTCTCAGAATAGGATTCGAGTTTTGCTTGAATTGTTTGAGAGAGAATTCGAGATTGATGGTATGAAACTGAGGCGTTGAATAATTGAGAATGGTATAACTCACGTTAATGGAAGAAGAAACGTAATCGGATTTGAATTTCGAATGATTGAGCGTTTTGAAATCACATTTACGTTTCAACTGTTACGCAGGCGCGACCGTGCCTAGGCACCGGGCGCGATCGTTCCAAAGCAGGTCGCGCGACCGTGCCAAAGCACCCGGCGCGACCGTGCTAGGACGAAGCACGACCGTGCTAGACTAGGGTTTGTAAACATTTTTCAATTTTAGTCCTTGACTTTTCTTATTTGATAAGTTTGAATAAAATAGTTTCTTGTATAGTGTCTAAATGTATATAACCGAGTAAGACTTGCGAATTTGTATAGAATTATTGCATTAAATTTACGCCGAGAAAATAATGAGACATTGCACGAGTATAGAACTTGAAATTGCATTACATTGAATTGAAATAGGAATACTAAAATCAGAAATGTTATAGTCTCCCCATGTTGAGAGAATTTCGTCCCGAAATTTAGCTAGAGGAAACAACATTATTAGTAAAAAGATGAGGGTACTTGAGCTTCATTTGGTCTTCTCGTTCCCAAGTGAACTCAGGACCACACTTAGATTCCCAACGAACTTTAACGATAGGAATGCGACTTCGCTTGAGCTGCTTGACTTCACGATCCATAATTTCTACCGGTTTCTCAACGAAGTGCATCGTTTCATCAATGCGCACGTCGTCGAGCGGTATATGGAGATTTTCATCGGCGAGACACTTCTTCAGATTAGATATATGAAATGTAGGATGCACATTGCCAAGAGATGGAGGTAACTCGAGCTTGTAAGCCACTTTCCCAATCCTTTCAAGGATTTTGAATGGACCAACATAACGAGGTGCTAACTTGCCTTTCTTTCCAAAACGGACCACACCCTTCCAAGGAGACACCTTAAGAAGAACAAGATCACCGACTTGGAATTCCAAGGGTTTTCGACGTTTGTCGGCATAACTCTTTTGCCGACTCCTCGCTACTCGAATATTGTCACGGATTTGAATAATCTTGTCGGATGTTTCTTGAATTAACTCGGGACCAGTGATTTGTGCTTCACCAATCTCGTTCCAACAGATCGGAGAGCGACACTTGCGACCATAGAGAGCTTCGAATGGAGCCATGTTGATACTTGTGTGGTAGCTATTGTTGTAAGAAAACTCAATAAGGGATAAATGTGAATCCCAATTGCCACCAAAATCGATTACACAAGCTCTAAGCATGTCTTCAAGAGTTTGGATTGTTCGCTCGGTTTGACCATCAGTTTGTGGATGGTAAGCCGTGCTCAAATCCAATCGAGTACCAAGAGCCTTTTGGAGAGATTGCCAAAATCGAGAAGTGAACCGAGCGTCTCTATCGGATATTATGTTCAAGGGAACACCATGACGGCTCACAATTTCATCAATGTAAATTCGGGCTAATTTCTCCACTTTGAAGTCTTCACGAATAGGCAAGAAGTGGGCAGATTTGGTGAGTCGATCAATGATCACCCAAATACTATCATAACCACTCGAGGTGCGAGGGAGCTTGGTAATGAAATCCATAGCTAAATTCTCCCATTTCCACACGGGAATTTCTGGTTGTTCAAGTAAACCAGAAGGACGTTGATGTTCGGCTTTGACTTTGGAGCAAGTTAAGCATTTGGCCACATAAAGAGCAATGTCTTTCTTCATACCGGGCCACCAATAAAGTTGGCGAAGATCTTGGTACATTTTATCCGCACCAGGATGAATAGAATAACGAGTCTTATGAGCCTCGTTCATGAGAATTGCACAGAGATCATCGCGATCGGGAATCCAAATAAGGTTCAAGTAATATAGTAAGCCATTGGGTTTTGATTCAAGAAGAAGTTCAACACCACACGACATTTCCTCATACATGTTACCCTCGGTTACCGAGACATGTTGAGCTTCTAAAATACGGGTTTGAATATCGGATTGAATACGGGCACAATGAAGCATAACATGGTCCTTTCGAATCAAAGCATCGGCTACAACATTCGCTTTGCCGGGATGGTAACGAATCTCGCAGTCGTAGTCGTTAAGGAGTTCGACCCAACGTCGTTGCCTCATATTGAGCTCTTTTTGGTTAAAGATATGTTGAAGACTCTTATGGACGGTGAATACCAAACATTTCGTGCCATATAGGTAATATCTCCAAATCTTTAACGCGAATACGACCGCACCCAACTCGAGATCGTGCGTCGTATAATTCTTTTCATGAATTTTGAGTTGTCTTGATGCATAAGCGATTACTTTTCCTCGTTGCATGAGGACACAACCAAGACCTTGGTTAGAAGCATCACAATAGACAACTAAATCATCATTTCCATCGGCGAGAGTCAAAATGGGAGCATTGCACAACTTATGCTTAAGAGTTTGGAAAGCTTCTTCTTGCTTCGGTCCCCACTCATAAGTTTTACCCTTATGGGTCAAAGCGGTAAGAGGGACAGCAATCTTTGAGAAGTTTGAGATGAAACGACGATAATAACCCGCAAGACCAAGAAATGAACGAACTTCGGTAGGAGTCTTCGGGGCATTCCAATTCTTAACCGTTTCAATCTTAGCAGGATCAACATGAATACCCTTGTCGTTGACGATGTGACCAAGAAATTGAACTTCTTTTAACCAAAATCCACATTTGGAGAACTTGGCATATAGTTGTTCTTTCTGTAGGTCCCTCGGGTGTGGTGGATCGTCACATGCAAGTGGTCTACTAGTCGGACCGGGTGCGGAATACCCATGACTAGGTGGAGAGTCTAACTGAACAAAGTAAACCGAACACAAGAGTCACAATAATCGTTCTTTGTATTATAAACACTCGACGGTTACAGAGAGAATACAAGCTGCGTACTTAGCAAAACTGAGTTCGTATGAACAAATGGTTCTGCGTACTTAGCTTCTGTGAACCTATCCTATTTATACTGACCTGATGCCTGCGCACTTAGCAAGTGCGCAGGACCAATTACTCCTGCGTACTTAACAAGTACGCATAGGTATTCCTGCGTACTTACTAAGTACGCAGGAGCATTCTCCTGCGCACATACAAGTGCGCAAAACACTTGGAAGAAATCAACAAAACATTAAGTAAAAGTAAATACAACTCGATAAACTTTTACATAATGACTCTTACATACAAAGACAAAATACAGACATTAGACATACAAACCTAGACTCTATCCAGAGTGTTGTCACAGGAAAGTGCATCAACAAACTCCCCCTTGACAACAGCTCGGGATCTTCATCGTCTTCAGTCTTCAATCTTCAGTCTTCACAGCACTGCTTCCTTAGCTTCCATCTTCTTTTTGTAATCAAGACAGAACTTGATTAACTTGTCGTATTTGGCCGAGAGAAGCTTTGTCCATTCATCAGTGTGGATGCAGAATTTGTCTGCTAGTACCTCCAGATCGTTCACAGAGAAATTGATGAAGCAGACTTCATCAAATACCCTGATCACTTCCTTTGGCACTGTGTTTCCACTATCTGACTTACCTTTACCCATGATCACAGCCTCGCCCGTTTTTGGATCAACGTACCAGTACCACATGTCACCAAGAATATCCTGAGGTAACTTGCTCAGGGGAATCTTGGTTTCACATCGCACAGGCTTGTATACCAATCTCTTTAACGGCTTCTTAGTCACAGGATGCACAGCGTGCTTATCCTTGACTCTTCTGGGCACCTGAGGCTTGAGATACTCATACTTTCCCGATCTTGCTTCACGCTGTAGTATACTCCACAAACCCATTGCTACTGCATGATTCGAATGATTCAGCAGGTCGCGGTTTGCAAGGTTAACTAGGTCGTACCTGGGCAAAGAGTTGAACGCCTCACTGGTTGGTTTCAAGTATTGAACCCCTCCAGATCTTTTGATGGCGAACAACTGCTTGTCCTCCTCAAACCTGACAGCTAAGATCATACCTGTCGCTCCATACTTGTCTTTGATAGACGTCTTTTGCCACACTGGAGCTGGACCCTTTGTAGATACAGAAGGCATGTCTTTCTCTCTTTGTGCCTCGGGGTCCACAGGTATAGGGTCGACCGGGGGGGCATCAGTTGTAGCTTCAACATTACTTGCTGTATCAACTGAGCCTGTGTCTGTTTCGAGCAGAGATTCGAGCGATGGTATTTCACAGATCTCACCATCCTCTAACTCATACTCTAGATCCCCGTCGCCCTTGGGAATCTCGATTATCACATCATCATCATCATCGTTCCAATCATCACCAGAGTCGATCTCTCCTTCTTCCAGATTAAGGAGAGCATCGATCTGTGCATCTTTAGAATAGTCAGGCTCGAGACATAGAATCTTGTCAGCCACTGACTTCCCTTTATCACCGCCACCACCACCTCCTGAGGTATCACCACCCTCTTGCGTAGTAGACTCCCCCTCAGCCATTGACGTAGTAGAGATGGGCACAATTGCCGAAGCTTGGTGCTCACCTCCACTAGGACCGACTTCAGGATCCTTGTCTTTGTCATCATCCTTAGTCAAATCGACTGGATGACAAACCTCTGCACCGGTGGATTTTTCTTTTTCCTTCTCCCCCTGAGCACCTAGCTTCTCGGTCAGTTCTGCAATCAATTTGACCATAGTAGCGTGCTCCTGCCTTTGAGCATCCATCCTTAGCTCAATTGAAGTTCTGTGGGCCAGAATCATTTCATTCGTCTTCATTTTTAGTTCATTCTGCGCCATCACATTCTTCAGCCGTTCATCAGTCCCCGTTCTCTGACTACGCAGAATCCTAACTTCATCTGCCAGAGAGTTTATCTGTGCTTGTTGAGCATCAGAATCCTCTTTTGACTTTTGAATAGTCTTCAACAAGCCAGCAACTTGGGTTTCTAGCACATCGATCCTAGCTTCATTTGGATCCGGATGCCTAGATGATGAGGCTTCGGCGTTGTGGATGGGGGAAGAGAAGATTGTGTCAAAGTCGAACCCCTGTGAGATGTCACCATAATTAAAGGGTTGACCTGACGGCTCTTTGGTGGGTGTTGGGGTTGGGGATGGTATGATGTGAGTGGGTGTTATGGTTGGGGTGACTGTGACTGACTCCGTGAGAAGTGGAGCAGTCACCGTCACCTGGACGGTTGGAATAGGGAGGGTCACCGTCACAGAAATCACCTCTGTGACCGCCGTGACCGCCACATCTGCTTGTACCAGTAGCCTTCTCCTCCTACTAAACAGTTGCCGTGCTGGCATGGTAGATTCTGGAATGGCAGCCTCAACTTGTACTGGTTGCACAGTTGGAATCTCTTCAACCCTGGGGATGGCAACCTCTTGCCTATCGCCCCTTTTCTTGTTGGTGCTCTCATGCCTCTGTCTTTGTAAAGCAGCGTCAGAGTCGGAATCCGGCTCATATTCGCTGCTGGAGCTTTGTCTCTTTCTTTTTGAAGACGACGCAGGCTGGGTTACCTGTGTCAGTCTCCTCGGATGTGCCTGTGATGGTGCATCATCGGAATCAGAAGAATCTGATTCTGTAGCCTCCGAATCGGATTCCTCAGCACCACCAACACCACCTTCATCATCACCCTCATCATTACCTTCATCATTACCTTCATCATCCTCATTCTCTTCATCTTGTTCTTCATCAGAGTGATCACTCATCTCTGGTCCCGAGTTGGGACTATACCAGTTCAAAATATCACGAATTTACGGATGAAATCGGTCTAAAATCTCACCAAGGAGATGAAATACGAAGATGATAATGTGGAAGGGATGAAAAACGGGTTTGAACACACTCGATTTTGAGAGAAAATTGCAGGGGGAAAAATTTCGGTTTGAAAGCTTAACCTGAAAATTTTTCTAAGTGTTGAACTTATACCCCACGGATAATGTTCGTGCGTACTTGCTAAGTGCGCACGAATTAACTCTTGCGTACTTAACTAGTACGCAGGAATTAACTCTTGCGTACTTGCTAAGTGCGCAAGTCTTACTTCGTGCGTACTTGACAAGTGCGCAGAAACTTTAAGTGCGCAATTTTCAACTCAGAATTATGAAGATTTTCAAGTCAAATAACGAACAAGATAAAAATATTCAATCGGGAGGATTCAAATACAATTCATGAAGGTTAAACATAAAATATTTTTGGCCTTTTCTGAGTTAAACTTAAACAATGCATAAACTTAAAATCTTTTTGTTCTTTTCAAAATCGATATGTACAAGTATTCACACAAGCTATTTTTGATCAAAGACACGAGCAGAGGATCATATCAGGCTAACTTATAGAAAAAACGATACAATATAAACATCAAAGAATATGGGATCATGTCATGTATTACTCTTTATTCTTACGTAATAAGCAAATAAACAAGTAATTCAAGTTGACAATATTATAAGATTTGAAACTATATGCATCTTTGTATCATGTTCTTGTGTATTAAGTTATTAATTATAAAATATACAACGTGTACCCCACTTAAATGCTATGATATTTTGCACTATCTCAAGGCATCTAAGATTTTTCCAATGATATTCTTAATTTTCAGAATGAAGTTACATCAATTAGCACAGAAAAATCAAGCAGAATCCATGAGGATTATCAAGAATCATAAGATTCAGAATCGAGTGATTCAATTGTCTTGGTTTCATGTGATTTTCTTCTTTGAATATCAGTATGATGATTCGGGATAAGGAACATGGTGTTTGATTATAAGGTAACGGGATCCAACTTTTATCTGGATTTGATTTCAATGAACCAGGAATGATTCAAGGGTGAATACATGCTCAACGGTTGATGTAGAGACATGTCTTGATTCAATCTCTTCTTGCATACTTGTGAGTATGGGCAGTGAGATGAACCGCATTAATTGTGCTAACAACATAACCCGAAACTGATCTCAAAAGAAAATTATTGCCAAAATCTAACATCCTTTATCTGATAATGATCTTTTCTATTCTTTTACACACACACACTTGCAAATATGGGTTCAAATCACAGTTGTAATTTAGATTTAGTTTCCACACTACTAGTGATTCAAAGACGCATACAGCCTACTGACAATTCAAATTACTTGTAAGTAAACAGATTAAAAACATAATAATTTAAACAATTAAGTAAACATGACGCAATCATTTCCCATGAGCAGTCTATGATGGTTAGATCATTTCAGATGTACTATCATTTCCTCGTTTCTCAAGTGAACTTTTGAAATTTTCTCCATTTTCTAATTTCTTTTTATTTTTTTTTTATTTTTTATTTTTGTAAAGTATTTTAAACTAACAGAACTATACAGAAAAATTTTAAAAGAAATAAAATTTAACTTCCATGAATTGAATTGATTTAAGAAAATTAGTTTTTCACTCGGGATTGAACATTCCTATCAAGTTGACAAGATGCTCAAAACGGGACCGATCAAATGCCTTTGTGAAAAGGTCAGCAAGATTGTCATCCATGTGAACCTTTACAAGTTCAATTAAATGCTTTTCAGCACAATCACGGATGAAATGATGGCGAATTTCAATATGCTTAGTTTTGGAATGTTTCACCGGGTTATTTGTGATGGACATGGTGGCATTGTTGTCAATGAATAAAGGAGTTCCAGTGAAGTTCAAGCCGTAGTCTCGCAATTGCTGCTGAATCCACAATATCTGAGAACAACCGCTAGCTGCAGCAATGTATTCTGCTTCACAAGTTGAGACAGAAACCGTTGACTGCTTCTTGCACTGCCAGGAGACCAGTCTGTCTCCCAAGAATTGACATCCACCAGAAGTTGACTTTCTGTCAAGGTTACAACCGCCATAATCTGAATCAGTGTAGGCTTTGAAGTCGAATGACTGCTGCTTAGAGTACCAAAGACCCAATCGGGGTTTCCCTTTCAGGTATCTGAAAATCCTCTTCACGGCTATCATATGTGACTCCTTCGGTTGAGACTGAAACCTTGAGCACAAGCATACAGCAAACATAATATCGGGTCTTGAAGCTGTGAGATACATAAGTGATCCGATCATCCCACGGTACAACCTGCTGTCTACATCCTTCCCATCTTTGTCAGCATGCAAACCATGATTGACTGGGATTGGTGTGCCATAAGTAGTGCTATCACTCATCTTGTATTTTGACAGGATGTCTTGCACGTACTTAGTTTGATGTAGATAAATGCCATCCTCTCTTTGACTGACTTGCAGACCCAGGAAGAACGACAGTTCACCCATATTGCTCATTTCAAACTTGGACTTCATCACCTTCTCGAATTCCCTACACATCCCTTCATTGGTCGACCCAAAGATGATGTCGTCGACATATACTTGCACAAGTAGAATGTCACCTCCAGCTTTCCTTATGAAGAGAGTCGAGTCAATCTGTCCACGGTCGAAACCATTAGACAGTAAATGCTTTGATAGTGTCTCATACCATGCCCGCGGTGCTTGATGAAGACCATAAAGTGCTTTGTCGAGCTTGTACACTTTATTGATATTATGCGGATCTTCAAAACCGGGAGGTTGAGTGACATAGACTTCTTCATGAACTTTACCATAAAGGAAAGCACTCTTCACATCAAGTTGGTAGACCTTGAAGCCGACATATGTGGCATAAGCCAAGAACAGTCGAATGGCCTCAATTCTAGCAACTGGGGCATATACTTCCGTGTAATCCAAGCCCTCTTGTTGATAAAAACCCTGAACAACCAATCTTGCCTAGTTCTTCACAACTACATGACGATCATCCGTCTTGCATTTGAACACCCATCTGGTTCCAATTGGCTGAAAGCCTTTTGGCAAGTCAACCAAATCCCATACATGCAACTTTTGGAATTGGGACAATTCATCTTGCATCGCCTCAATCCAGCAGTTGTCAGTGAGAGCCTCCTTCACATTCTTCGGCTCTATCTGGGACACGAATGCAGCATGCAGACATGTTTCCATGACACCAGTGTCAAATATCTCTGTGTAAAGACTGGTGTTCTCAGTGATGGTTCTATGACGAGTCTGAACACCGGTAAAAGGATCACCAATAATGTTGTCGATTGGATGATTCCTATGCACTCTCGTCTCTGGTACAATTGGTTCTTGAATTTCTGGATCTAAATTTGTGCTCAACTCCCCCATTTCCTGTGTTTCAGCAGAAGAAGATTCAATGTTAATTGGATCAGCTGGAGCTTCATTTCCTACAGTTGTGTTAGGATTAGCTCGAGCGTCATCTCCAACAACATGAACACTTTCACTGTTATCACTGACATGAGTTCCAGATGCAGATGCAGCATTAGAGTCAGGAGTTATAATTGGTACAGTAGCACGAGTAGAAAAACTGCCGCCATTTAATAGATTATAAACATTTTCGGCGTCTTCTGCAGATAGCTCAGGAAGATTGAAAGACTTGAATAGCGCATCATAATCAAAACCCCAAGCTGGACCTTTTGGTTCTGGTGGAATGTTGTGTTTACTACAATCCACTTCAAACCATTCCTCGACAGTACGAGTTCCTATGTTGTACACTCTCTTGCAAGGCGAGTTGGCAACATATCCTAAGAAAATGCCTTCCACCGCTTTTGCATGAAACTTAGACTGGCGGTCTTTGTACTGTAGCAACAAGGAACAAGGACTACCAAAAGGAACTAGGTAATCAAGATTGGGAAGTCGATTGTTGATCAACTCATAACAAGTCTTGTTGTGTCTTTTCACCACCAAAACTCTGTTTAAGACGTGACAAGCTGTATTTACTGCTTCTGCCCAGAAAGTGACAGGAAGCTTTTAATCTGACAGCATAGTCCTTGCAGTCTCAATCAGTGATCTGTTCTTCCGTTCAGCAACTCCATTCTGCTGAGGCGTGTACGGCGCGTTGAATTCGTGACGGATCCCTTTCTTGAGACAGAAAAGTTCCATCAAATTATTCTTGAACTCAGTTCCTTTGTCACTCCTTATTCTTCTAACTTTCAGCTTGCAAAGAGATTCCAAGCTCAGGATCAAGTATTGAAGAATATCAGCAGTCTCATCTTTTGTACCACGCTCATATCAATCTGATAAGTGTCGTTTGTTCTTGGTGCTCTCATCAGAATCCAGTCATCAGGAACTTTGAAACCGGGTTTGAGAATCAGACATTCTGACTTGTCAAACATCACTGAGTACTCCTTGTCACACATTTGTGAGACACTCAACAGGTTATGCTTCAGCTGCTCGCAGAAGTTGACATTGTCAAAGCTAACACAACCGTTCGAAACCACGCCTTGACACGTGATACTGCCGCCTTTTTCTCCGGCAAAGGCCACATAGCCGCCTCTAAATGGTTTAACGTCTTGAAGCAAGGCCATGTTTCCTGTCATGTGCCGGGAGCATCCACTATCTACATACCAGCGGTTAGAGATAGTACCCTTCGGACGGTCCTGCACGGGTAACAAAAGAATTAGTTAGATTTGGAGACCCAAGTCATTGTGGTCTTGGGTCGTCCATCCTTCTCAAAATAAACTACTTCTTTCAACTCACAGTCATGATGACTGTCCAAAATTGGTGAATCTTTGGAGGAATTGGGAACAGGAGATTGAGAATCTTTAACTTTCTTGTTCCAGGATCTCTTTTGAATCTTAACCAGAACAGGAGACTTTGGTTCAATCACAGCCGGTGAACTTGTGGAAGCTTCACCTGATTGAGCTTTAGTCAGCTGTTCCAGCTTTCTCAACCTCTTATTCCTTCTTCTTCTCTGTGGCTTAGAGAGTCTAGCCACAGGTTTCTCACCAGTGCGTGTACTACCAGATGTAGACACACGAGGTACAGCAGGTTGCTTTACCTTTCTTACAACAGATGGCTTGGCCTCAGATTTGATCTTTGGCTTAGCTATCGGTTGCACTGGTGGTTTCACCACATTTAGCTTTGGTCTGATAGGAGCTTTCACTACTGGCGACTTAGGGATAACAGCTGGTCGTGAAACAACATGCCGTTTCCCTGGGTTCTTAGAAGGACAGTTCACAACAATGTGACCAACCAAGCCACAGTGAAAGCAATTCCTCTTGTCAACATAAGTTCTCATGTAAGGCTCTTTAGTTCTGGCCTTAGAAAACTCACCATTGTGAGAAGGAAGAGTTGGTTTATGAACAGAAGTTTGAACTTTTACAGTTTGATGTTTGGGGGTATAATACTTTTGCAAATTTTCTTTGTAACCCAGCCCATAATGAGATGAAAATGCCTCTTTCTTAGCTTGGTTAATATTTTTAAAACCCCCATAAAGCATTCCCTTAAGTTTATCATTTGTTTCAATGATATCAGGTTCAGTTAAAATGCAATTATCACCATTAGTGATAATGTTTTTCTGGACTTTCTGTTCAGTCAACAACTCCTTAGATACTACTCCTTCAGGGCAAGTGTTAACCGACCCATCCTCAGAAGCAGTAACATACTCCTCACTAGATGTGGAGTTAGCCTTACTTGAGGATTCATCCTTTTTAGGGGAATCATCCTTATCAGAGGGCTCATCTAGACAAGTGAGATCAATGTCTATCAAGCTATTGACAAACTACCCACTTATTGGTGGAGGAATGGCATTGGTACCAAGTCCTAGGCCATTCATTTTTCTCACCACGGATTCGTAGTGTTCCACCACGAAGCGAGAGTTTTTCAATTTCTCGTTAGTGCATTTGAGCTGCAAGATCTCATTTTGCAGTTTGTTAATTTCATTGTTCTTCTTTTCCAAAGCCCTATACGCAATGTCCAAATGAACCTGTTGGTCGCTTATTTTTAAAGAATAGTCTTGTTTTTCGTTCTGTAGCATTTCAACTAATTCTTTAAAACGTGATTCATTCATTTTGTAATTTTTAGCTGCCAACTTTAGGGGTTCAATTATGTCTTGGAGATCAGAAATTTCATTTTTTAGCCCTAGACATTTAGAACAAGAAACAACAGAGAAAGGGTTAGAATCTACCTCAGATGATGAACTTTGTCCTTCTCCAATTGCCATGAGAGCGACAACAGTGGTAGACTCCTTTTCATCAGCTACAGAAGCTTCCTCTTCTTCAGACTCCTTCAGATTCAGAAGATTCCTCTTCTTCAGCTTCCTTCCTCTCGGCCTCCTTCCTCTCGGCCTCCATCAGCTCCATGATTTCTGCCATGAGACCAACCTGTGCTTGAGCAATGATGGCGTCTTCTATATGCACACCCCAATCAAAATTTTCGTCATTCTGTGCGACCAGTGCATTGGACTGATTACTTTGGGTATGATTGTGGTGACTTTGGTTGTTTTGGCCATGGCTGTTTCCCTGGCTAGGTCTGGTAAAGCCAGAGGCAGGTGCTCTGTCCTTTTGACATTCACGAGCAAAGTGTCCATAGTTTTGACATGTAACGAACCAAAATCCGGGTCTCGTTATAAATAAATATATTTCTAAATAAATATTATGTTGAAAATAATATTTTGAAATAAATTGAAACAAGCGGGTTTCAAGTTAGTAATGGGGTTAGGCTAGTTTTTAACTAGTTTTGGAAAGGAAATGGTGAAATGGAAGTTGAAGGACTAATTGTGTAAATGGGCAAAATCTGCCATATTGACTTGGAGAAGTCAAAATTGGTCATTTTGCATGCTTGGGTCGTTCTTGAGCAAGAGAGGAGAAAAAGGAGAAAATCCAATTTGAAGCCAAATCTTGCGTTTTAGGCTCGTTTTGAGAAGGTGTTGGCTTGCACATCAACATTCTAACATCAAGTAAGTGTTAAACATCCTTTTGATTTCACTTTTGATGTGTTCTTGGTGGGTGTTGGGTGAAATCCGAAAATTTGGATGCATGTGGTAAATTGGTGTTAGATTGTTGATAATCTAACTTAACTAAAGTTAAAGAGTGATGATTAACATCCTAGAACCCTTGATTTTGATTATGAGAAGTTAGGGTTCGTATGAGAAAAATTGGGGGTTTTTGTAAAATGAAGATAGAATGGTGATCTAGTGATGATTAAGTGTTTTTGGGATGTTAGACACTTGAACAAACACCAAATTAACTTTATAATAATTTTTGAAAGAAAGATTAGTGTTAAGGTTAAGATAATGAAACTCAAGTAGGTGAGTTTGTGGTGAAAGAGGGTGTTTGGTTATGAGGATAACCCAAAACGGGTCAATTTGGGTTGGAAATGGGAAATTGGGTTGTGAACCCAATTGTAATATGATTTTGGTGTATGTTAGATTACTAAACTAGGTGAATGTGTTTAGGTAATCAAGTTGCAAAGCTAAAAGCCGGTGCGGGACCTTCTAACCCGAAAGGTAAGTGCTTTAGCACTTACTTAGTTTTGATGATATGGTGTTTGTATGCAATGTTGTATGTATGATGTATATAGTTGCATAATTTGATATGTGGTATGAACGTATATGGAAGTGTGTAAATGATAGAATGTATGTAGTTATAGTATGTGTACTATAATGGATATGTGAATATGGAGTTATGGTCTAAGTACCATAATGGATAGAATGGATATGGAGTTATGGTCTACGAACCATAATGGATAGAATGGATATGGAGTTATGGTCTATGAACCATAATGGATAGAATGGATATGGAGTTATGGTCTAAGTACCATAATGGATAGAACGGTTATGGAGTTATGATCTCGTATCCTAAATGGATATGAAGTTATGGCCTACGTGCCATAATGGAAATGATAATGTGATAATGAAACCCTTAATTGACTTATTGTGTGTAAACGGGTCAAATGGGTGAAAGTGGTGAAAACAAGTTTTATATACTTGTTTGTTTTGGTTATTTCATTACTAATGGTGTTATGTTAATGTGGTTATGTAGGGAAAGCTCCGAAGTAGGTCAAGGTCAAGTTCATTGGCGAAAAGAGGATTCTCGTATGCTTTATGGTGATTATGGGTTTTTGTTTGAAATCCGTTTTTTTGACGTGTATTTTGGTTCATAAACAATGTTGTTTATGTTAAAATATGTAGTATGAATGCTTTTTGTCAAAACCCAAGTGATATGGGAATTTTTGGTTGTCAAGTGAAGTGAAAAAGTTGGAAAAATGGTTAAGTATGAAAACCTGCAGGAAACTGAAACTCTCTGAGTTTTGAGTCCCTCGCGGTACGCGAGAGCCCTTAGAGGATTCTCTCGCGATACGCGAGAGACCGGGTTTCCGGGTTTGCGTTTCTGAGACTCCCTCGCGGTACGCGAGGGAGGTGGCTAGTTTGTCTCGCGGTACGCGAGGAGTAAAAAAAAAAAAAAAAAAAAAAAAAATATTTTGGGATTTAGTCTTCCGCGCGTTAAACTTTTGTTATTTAAAAGTGGTGTGTTACAACTTGGTATCAGAGCAATGGTTTGAGGGATTTGGTGTGCGAGACACTAAACTCAAACCGGATGCTCTTGATATGGGGGGATGATACGAGAATCCAAGTAGGACTTGACTAAGACTCGGAGCTTGCTGAAATGAAAGGTTAGTAATGATTTGATAAAATGATAATATATATATATATGGTGTATGTATATATGTATGATGAATGTTGTTAAGGTGTTATGTGTGCCGAAACTTGTTTTGTGACTTGTTATATGGAGATGGTAATTACAATTGGGCATGGCGTACTATTAAACATGTCTGGCCAATATGTTTAATAAGATGAAATGTGCAAGAGACTTTATGATAACCATATAACAATGAACATTTGCAAGGATTAGGTGAAGGTGGTTATATATGTATGTATGTATATAGGTAGGTATATATATACTTAATACATATAATAGTGAATGTGTAATGGATACCTAGGGTATTGAAAGTGAAAGGGTATTAAAGTGTTTGTGGTTCATTTTCTCAGTTTAGAGATGGCAGAAGATGCAAGTAATGAACCATTGGATCCAAGAATCCAAGATATGATAAAAGAGGAAGTGGCTAAGGCCTTCGAGCAAGCCACAACCTTGTTAATGGAAGAAATGAGAGGGGCTATCAAGCTTACCCTCGAAGACGTGTTAAAGGAGAAGGAAAGGGTGCCACAGGGTTGTACTCTAAAGGAGTTTATGGTAATTAAACCCAAGGAGTATAACGGGCAAGTGGACCCGATTCTGAGCCACAGGTGGGTGGTGGATATGGAGTCTAATTTTGAGACTACTAAATGTAAGCCTGAGGATAGGGTGATGTTCAGTGTGCCTTTATTGACTGGAAGGGCGAAAGAGTGGTTGTTGAATCTCCGCAAGGAGAGAGGTGATTTGGGTGTGACCTCCATGACTTGGGAGGAGTTTAAGGCGGCTTTTCTGAAGTATCATTGCCCGCAAGCCGCAGTTGATAGAATGACTGAGGAGTTTCTCCTCATGAGGCAAAAGAATGAGTCAATAGATGAATTGGCTGGAGCTTTCTTTGATCGCGCCAAGTTCTGTCCGGACGTGGTGTCGACCGAGAAGGCGAAGATTGACAGATTTTATGCTATGTTGACTGTGGAATTCAGAGATAGCATATCTCCATCTTCTTTCACCACACTTGTGGATTTAATAAACAGGTGTCGGGAAAGGGAAGTGGAGTTGAGGAGACAAGAGGCTAGGGGAGAGAAGAGAAAAAGGGAAATTGTGGATCAAGTGGTGAGCAAGATAAAGGGCGGGAGCCCTAGTAAGAAGCCTTTTACCAAGTTCTCTTCTCAAGGATGCAAAGTTTGTGGGAAGGAGCACTATGGGGATTATAAGAAGGGAACGTCAAATTGTTACAAGTGTGGAAAGCCGGGGCATATGGCAAATCAGTGTCCAAGCCAGATTCGTATATGCTATAATTGTTACAAGCCAGGACACCTTAGGGCGGATTGCCCGGATTTGAAGCAAGGTGGAAGCGAAAGAAAAGTTGAGATACCCAGGCCTAAGGGTAGAGCCTTCCACATATCTGCGGAGGAAGCAAAGAACGACTCGGAGGTGGTGTCAGGTACATTCAGGATTAACTCTTTACCTGCACTAGTTCTTTTCGATTCGGGGGCTAGTCGTTCGTTTGTGTCTTTGAAATTTGTTAAGCATTCTTCTTTTATAAGTAGCAAGTTAGACGAACCCTTAGAAATTGAGGCGGCAAACGATAAGAGCTTCCTAGTGTTTGATGTTTATAGGAATTGCAAATTAAAGGCGGGGGGTGAAACGTTCCATATTGATTTAATTCCTATGTCTATGGGGGATTTTGATGTTATTGTGGGGATGGATTGGTTGTCAAAGAATAAGGCGAGTATATTATGTGGACCAAAGGCGATCCAACTTGATTCCCCGTCGGGAGAGTCCATCTACATTGAAGGTGATAAGAAAGGTAAGGTGAGGTTGTGCTCCTTTGTGAAGGCAACCAAGTACATGGCGCGTGGGTGCAAGGCGTTCATGGCATGTGTTACGGATGTGGATGGAAAGGTAAAAGAGATTCACGACGTGCCGGTCGTGAATCAGTTTGCGGATGTGTTTCCTGACGAGTTACCGGGGGTTCCGCCTGATAGGGAGATTGAGTTTGGGATCGACTTGATGCCGGGTGCTAAACCGGTAGCTAAAGCGCCTTATAGATTGGCACCGCCAGAAATGAAAGAGTTGATGGAGCAATTACAAGAATTGCTTGATAAAGGTTTCATACGCCCAAGTGTCTCACCTTGGGGTGCGCCCATTCTCTTCGTTAAAAAGAAGGATGGGAGCATGAGGATGTGTATGGATTATCGGGAGTTGAATAAGTTGACGGTGAAGAATAGGTACCCTTTACCTAGGATTGATGATCTTTTCGATCAATTACAAGGGGCGTCGTGGTTCTCTAAGATTGATTTGAAATCCGGGTACCATCAACTGAAAGTGAAAGAAGATGACATTCCTAAAACCGCTTTTCGCACTCGTTACGGTCACTATGAATTTACAGTTATGCCTTTCGGCTTAACCAACGCACCCGCGGTTTTCATGGATCTTATGAACCGGGTGTGTAGACCGTTCCTCGACCACTCGGTCATTGTTTTCATTGACGATCTTCTCATCTATTCAAGGAGCGAAGGTGATCACGCTTGCCATTTGCGTGAAATTCTCGAAGTCTTGCAAAAGGAGAAACTTTATGCTAAATTCTCCAAGTGTGCCTTTTGGTTACGCGAAATTCAATTCTTGGGTCATGTGATTAATGATAAAGGGATTACTGTCGACCCATCCAAGATAGTGGCGGTTAAAGATTGGTTTCCACCGAAGACGCCTTCGGAGATTAGAAGTTTCTTGGGGTTGGCGGGTTATTACCGGCGGTTTATTGAAAACTTCTCTCGGATTGCCTTACCGATGACGAAGTTGACCCGTAAAGAGACTAAGTTTGTTTGGGGTTCCGAGCAAGAATCTGCCTTTCAACTCTTGAAAGAAAAGTTGACAAAGGCGCCTGTTTTATCCTTGCCGGACGGGACCGAAGATTTTGTTGTGTATTCGGATGCCTCGCATTCGGGGTTGGGGTGTGTTTTGATGCAAAGGGGGAAAGTAATTGCCTACGCGTCTAGGCAATTGAAGGTTCACGAGGTGAATTACCCTACCCATGATCTAGAGCTTGCGGCCGTGGTTTTCGCACTCAAGATTTGGAGGCATTATTTGTATGGGGTTAAGTGTACGATCTACACGGATCACAAAAGTCTCAAGTACTTCTTTGACCAAAAGGACCTCAACATGAGGCAAAGGCGGTGGCTTGAATTGGTCAAGGATTATGATTGTGACATACTTTATCATCCGGGTAAAGCGAATGTTGTGGCGGATGCGCTTAGTAGGAAGTCAAGTCATGCACCTATCAAGGTGAAGTCATTCAAGATGACAATTTCATCATCCCTAATTGATGAAATCCGGGAGGCTCAAGTGTTAGCACTTGGTGGTGACTTGAAGAAAGAGCGGATGGTTGCTTATGTTGATAAACTTGGTGAAAATAGCATGGGCTTGAAGACATGCTTTGGTAGGATTTGGATTCCTAGGTTGTCAAGTATTTTGACAACTATTTTAGATGAGGCGCATAAATCCAAATATTCTATCCATCCGGGGGCCACAAAGATGTTTTACGATTTGAGGTGTCATTTTTGGTGGCCGGGTATGAGGCGTGATGTTGTTAAGTATGTTGAGAGGTGTCTCACATGCTTAAGGGTGAAGGCGGAACACCAAAAGCCGTATGGAAAGCTCCAACCGCTTGAAATACCGCTTTGGAAATGGGAGAATATAGCTATGGATTTGATCACTAAACTATCAAAGACTCGAAAGGGTTATGATGCGATATGGGTAGTAGTGGATCGGTTGACGAAGAGTGCACATTTCCTACCTATAAAGGAAACATACTCTTCGGATAGATTGGCGGAAATGTATGTGAAGGAAATTGTGTCACGTCATGGTGTGCCGGTGTCGATTATATCGGATCGTGATACGAGATTTACTTCTCGATTTTGGAAGAAATTCCATGAGGATATGGGGACTAGATTGAATCTTAGCACTGCTTATCATCCACAAACGGATGGTCAAAGCGAGCGAACGATTCAAACGCTCGAAGATATGTTGCGAGCGTGTGCTTTAGATTTTGGTGGTAGTTGGGATGACCATTTACCGTTGGCGGAATTTTCGTATAACAATAGTTATCATTCTAGTATTGGTATGCCGCCTTTTGAGGCATTGTACGGGAGAAAGTGTCGAACACCCGTGTGTTGGGGTGAAATCGGTCAACGGGAACTAGGTAGTAAAGAGGTGGTCTTGGAAACTAATGATAGTATTGACCAAATTAGAGCACGCTTGAAGGCGGCTCAAGATCGCCAAAAGTCCTATGCGGATAATAGGAAGCGGGCGATTGAGTTTCAAGTGGGGGACTTTGTACTTTTGAAAGTCTCTCCTTGGAAAGGTGTGATACGGTTTAGAAAACGGGGGAAGTTAAGTCCTCGTTTCATCGGGCCGTTTGAGGTGATAGCAAAGGTGGGTACGGTAGCTTATCGCTTGGAGCTACCGGAGGAGTTAAGTAGACTTCATAACACGTTTCACGTGTCACATTTGCGAAAATGTTTAGCGGACGAGTCTACTTTTGTTCCATTAGATGATATCGAATTGGATGAAAAGTTGAATTATGTTGAAGAACCGGTGGCAATCTTGGATAGAAAAGTGAAGCGTTTACGTAATAAAGAGATTAGCCAAGTATTGGTGAAGTGGAAACATAGAAAGGGAGCGGAAATGACTTGGGAAACCGAGGAAGAAATGCTCAAGTTTTACCCAAACCTTTTTATGTGAAGACGGGTTTCGGGGACGAAACCCAAATAAGGGGAGGTGATTTGTAACGAACCAAAATCCGGGTCTCGTTATAAATAAATATATTTCTAAATAAATATTATGTTGAAAATAATATTTTGAAATAAATTGAAACAAGCGGGTTTCAAGTTAGTAATGGGGTTAGGCTAGTTTTTAACTAGTTTTGGAAAGGAAATGGTGAAATGGAAGTTGAAGGACTAATTGTGTAAATGGGCAAAATCTGCCATATTGACTTGGAGAAGTCAAAATTGGTCATTTTGCATGCTTGGGTCGTTCTTGAGCAAGAGAGGAGAAAAAGGAGAAAATCCAATTTGAAGCCAAATCTTGCGTTTTAGGCTCGTTTTGAGAAGGTGTTGGCTTGCACATCAACCTTCTAACATCAAGTAAGTGTTAAACATCCTTTTGATTTCACTTTTGATGTGTTCTTGGTGGGTGTTGGGTGAAATCCGAAAATTTGGATGCATGTGGTAAATTGGTGTTAGATTGTTGATAATCTAACTTAACTAAAGTTAAAGAGTGATGATTAACATCCTAGAACCCTTGATTTTGATTATGAGAAGTTAGGGTTCATATGAGAAAAATTGGGGGTTTTTGTAAAATGAAGATAGAATGGTGATCTAGTGATGATTAAGTGTTTTTGGGATGTTAGACACTTGAACAAACACCAAATTAACTTTATAATAATTTTTGAAAGAAAGATTAGTGTTAAGGTTAAGATAATGAAACTCAAGTAGGTGAGTTTGTGGTGAAAGAGGGTGTTTGGTTATGAGGATAACCCAAAACGGGTCAATTTGGGTTGGAAATGGGAAATTGGGTTGTGAACCCAATTGTAATATGATTTTGGTGTATGTTAGATTACTAAACTAGGTGAATGTGTTTAGGTAATCAAGTTGCAAAGCTAAAAGCCGGTGCGGGACCTTCTAACCCGAAAGGTAAGTGCTTTAGCACTTACTTAGTTTTGATGATATGGTGTTTGTATGCAATGTTGTATGTATGATGTATATAGTTGCATAATTTGATATGTGGTATGAACGTATATGGAAGTGTGTAAATGATAGAATGTATGTAGTTATAGTATGTGTACTATAATGGATATGTGAATATGGAGTTATGGTCTAAGTACCATAATGGATAGAATGGATATGGAGTTATGGTCTACGAACCATAATGGATAGAATGGATATGGAGTTATGGTCTATGAACCATAATGGATAGAATGGATATGGAGTTATGGTCTAAGTACCATAATGGATAGAACGGTTATGGAGTTATGATCTCGTATCCTAAATGGATATGAAGTTATGGCCTACGTGCCATAATGGAAATGATAATGTGATAATGAAACCCTTAATTGACTTATTGTGTGTAAACGGGTCAAATGGGTGAAAGTGGTGAAAACAAGTTTTATATACTTGTTTGTTTTGGTTATTTCATTACTAATGGTGTTATGTTAATGTGGTTATGTAGGGAAAGCTCCGAAGTAGGTCAAGGTCAAGTTCATTGGCGAAAAGAGGATTCTCGTATGCTTTATGGTGATTATGGGTTTTTGTTTGAAATCCGTTTTTTTGACGTGTATTTTGGTTCATAAACAATGTTGTTTATGTTAAAATATGTAGTATGAATGCTTTTTGTCAAAACCCAAGTGATATGGGAATTTTTGGTTGTCAAGTGAAGTGAAAAAGTTGGAAAAATGGTTAAGTATGAAAACCTGCAGGAAACTGAAACTCTCTGAGTTTTGAGTCCCTCGCGGTACGCGAGAGCCCTTAGAGGATTCTCTCGCGGTACGCGAGAGACCGGGTTTCCGGGTTTGCGTTTCTGAGACTCCCTCGCGGTACGCGAGGGAGGTGGCTAGTTTGTCTCGCGGTACGCGAGGAGTAAAAAAAAAAAAAAAAAAAAAAAAAAATTTGGGATTTAGTCTTCCGCGCGTTAAACTTTTGTTATTTAAAAGTGGTGTGTTACATGACACTTGTAGCACTTGGCCTTGGATTTGTCAAATCCAACCTTGGCATTAGAATGCCCGCCAATATACTTTCTTCCTGTTCTGTTCAGGAAACGCTTGGCCCTCCTCAGTAACATGGCCATATTCCACTGAATATCCATGTCTTCAATATCATCAGGATCCACTTGATTGAAGTCCTCTTCAATAGTCTCAGGATCCGTTAGCTTTCCACCAATGAAATTCTCATATGCCAGCATGCAAGATGAGAATAGTGCTACATGATCTTCAGCTATCTTGGCAATAGCTGACTGGTTGGCTGAGCACGTATTCTGAGGAGTCTTTGAGTTTTGTTGATTTTGTTGATGAGATCCAAACTCTGATCCTGATGCATAACATGCATGACCACCACAACCATTAGAGTGGTCTTCTTCAATGGATTTCCCAGTAAAGAGTGCAATCCCAGAGCCGGAAGACATTGACGTGGAGGTCGTCCCGTGATACATGGAAGGGTCCTGTATCTGAGGTCTTCCAGAATTCTACCTTTTTATAAGATTCATGTTATGAGCCTGAATCTTACCGACTGCCTCATCTACTGTCATCTCGTAGAACTTTGAACTTTCCCTCATCAGGGTTGTATACATCTCATATCTCGGTGGCAGAGCATCCAAAAACTTTTCCACCATTTCCTCTTCTGGATATTTAAGCTCAAACGATTTCAACTCCGTTTGTAGGTGATAGAATCTAGAGATAAGATCATCTAAAGATTCATTTTCTATAAATCTGAAGCACTCGTATTGCTTTCGGAGCAGATCCCTCTTGCTTTTCTTGATGTCACTATTTCCTTCGAATCTTTTCTGTAAAGCTTTCCAAAGATCCTTAGAAGATTCATATCCTCGGAAATTGTGGAACAAATCCCGAGTTAATGACATAGTGATTGAACCCAATGCCTTCTTCTCTCGATCATAAATTTTCTTTCCTTCTGCATCCAGCTTAGAGATAGGCTTAGGTACGTTTTCATCAAGATACAAGTAGGTTGGATGCTTATATCCTTCAAGAATAGGTATCCATAACGATGAATCGGTGTATGAAATATAGTGCTCAAAGCGGGCTTTCCAATTGGAATAATCGTTTACATTGAGCAACTTGGGAGGTTTCTTTGGAGTACCGATTTCATTATCATAATTTAACATACAACTAAGGTTCTGAAGGTTTGACATGGTGAACACTTGGTCAAAAATCAGAAAAGTCAGTAGCTATTGCGCACTTAGGATTGGCCTTGTGCACTTATGAATGGTCTTGCGTATTTAATATTTGCCCTTGCGTACTTGTAAGTACGCAGGAGTAAATTGTTAAGTACGCAGGATAAGTATTAAGTTCGCAGGTCTTGCGCACTTGTAAGTACGCAGGAGATAACTCTTGCATATTTAGCAAGTTCGCAGAAAACTGTACTTTTTGCCAAAAATGGTAAGTACGCAGGACACCTTTTCAGCAACTCTCACCAAACTTTTTCGGTGACCTGAAACTCGCCGGAGTTGGTAAAAAATGGTCTGATGATCAATGCAATTGAGTCAAAGGGTCAGAAACAAGTTTCTAACCAACCTATGATGCTCAAAACACACAAATACACAACAAAAATCGGTTTTTGAGAGATTTTTGCTTCTAAAAAAGTGCTCAAGAGCTACCCCTTTTTTATCACAAAAATCAACAAAATAACCTCTCTTTGCTTGTAAAACTCAGTAAAAATGTCTCCAAACTCACTTACAACACTCGAATTCAAGAGCAACCGCTCTGATACCACTTGTAGGTCCCTCGGGTGTGGTGGATCGTCACATGCAAGTGGTCTACTAGTCGGACCGGGTGCGGAATACCCGTGACTAGGTGGAGAGTCTAACTGAACAAAGTAAACCGAACACAAGAGTCACAATAATCGTTCTTTGTATTATAAACACTCGACGGTTACAGAGAGAATACAAGCTGTGTACTTAGCAAAACTGAGTTCGTATGAACAAATGGTTCTGCGTACTTAGCTTCTGTGAACCTATCCTATTTATACTGACCTGATGCCTGCGCACTTAGCAAGTGCGCAGGACCAATTACTCCTGCGTACTTAACAAGTACGCATAGGTATTCCTGCGTACTTACTAAGTACGCAGGAGCATTCTCCTGCGCACATACAAGTGCGCAAAACACTTGGAAGAAATCAACAAAACATTAAGTAAAAGTAAATACAACTCGATAAACTTTTACATAATGAATCTTACATACAAAGACAAAATACAGACATTAGACATACAAACCTAGACTCTATCCAGAGTGTTGTCACAGGAAAGTGCATCAACACTTTCTTTAAAAGGTCCAAAACCAATCTAAGGTGTTCTTCATGGTCGGCTTTAGTCTTGGAATAGATTAAGATATCGTCAATGAAAACGATCACGAATTTATCAAGGTACGGTTTGCACACACGGTTCATGAGATCCATGAAAACTGCGGGTGCATTGGTTAACCCGAAAGGCATAACCATGAACTCGTAATGACCATACCTTGTTCGAAAAGCAGTCTTAGGAATGTCATCTTCTTGAACACGGAGCTGATGATAACCAGATCGAAGATCAATCTTCGAGAAGCAAGTAGAACCTTGAAGTTGATCAAAGAGATCATCGATTCTAGGCAAAGGATAACGATTCTTGATAGTAAGCTTATTGAGTTCGCGGTAGTCAATACACATGCGAAATGATCCATCCTTATTCTTAACAAATAAGACGGGTGCACCCCACGGTGAATGACTCGGGCGAATGAAACCTTTGTCGGAGAGTTCTTGAAGTTGGCTTGCGAGTTCTTGCATTTCCGAAGGTGCAAGGCGATAAGGAGCTCTAGCAACGGGGTTAGCTCCGGGCATAAGATCAATACGGAACTCTACTTGACGAACAGGAGGAAGACCGGATAAATCTTTAGGAAACACTTCGGGAAAATCCCTAATGATAGGAATGTCTTGGATACTCTTCTCCTTGACATCCTTTTGAACAATATGAGCTAGGAAGGCGATGTACTTCTTTCGTAAGTACTTTTGAGCGGTAGTACAAGACATCAATTTAAGACCCTTCCAAGGCTTTTCACCAAAAACCCTTAAGGTTTCTCCCGATGGTAGCGGAATTCGAATACACTTTTCAAAACAAATGACTTCGGCATGATGATTTGATAGCCAATCCATACCAATGATAATATCAAAGCTTCCTAGTGACATTGGAATAAGATTGATTGGGAATGTATGATCATTAAGTTCTTAGGAGCAATCATAGATGATAGACTCAATTGTAAGGGAGTCACCATTTGCTATTTCAACGGTGAAGGTTTTCTCTAATTGGGATCGTGTCTTTGCAAGTAAAGGCTCAAAATTTAGTGACACAAAACTTTTATCGGCACCGGTATCGAACAAAATGGAGGCATATTGACTATTAACAAGGAACGTACCATTAACCACGTCGTTGTTGGCTTGAGCTTCGTTGGCGTTTATGTTGAACGCACGCCCACGAGCTCCACCTTGTCTAGCATTTGCAAGTCTTGGACATAGATTACGAAAATGGTTCGGGTCTCCACACTCATAGCAAGCACGCCTATTAGCAATGGCGGGAGCACCTTGATTAGCCACTCGCGGGTTGGGTTGGTTCGGTGGATTGACTTGACCCTCAAAAGCTTTGGCCCTACAAATATTGATAGTGTGACCATATATCCCACAATGAGTGCAAAGGCGACATGGGATATTTTGAGGATGATGAAAATTGCAGGTGGCACAAAGAGGATAAATCCCAACATATGGCTTTTTAGCCGGTGCTTGAACTACGGGTGTAACTTGATTAACGGGCACCGCAGGAGTAACCACAGCAAAGTTTCTAACTTTCCTCTTTTTGTTATCGCGAGAGGGTTCAGTTGTGGCTTCTTTGTTGTGGGTAGGAGGAGTTACGTTTTCAGCAACTTTCTTAGAACCCTTTTTGGTAAGAGTTCCAGCTTTAACATGATTATCAGTTAAGGTAGCAGACAGGCGGATGGCATCCTCCAAAGTAGCAGGATTTCTACCTAAGACAGTATCTTGAATTTGTCTTGGTAGCCCACCAATATACTTTTCGATACAACGGGCTAAAGGAGTGACCATGTGGGGCACAAGAAGACTCAACTCATGGAACCGAGTTGTATATGCTAAGTTTTCCCCACTATCTTGGGCAAGATCCCAAAATTCAGCTTCCAACTTCTTCACTTCATTTCGAGGACAGAATTCCTCGGTCATAAGCCTTTTGACCTCATCCCAAGGTAAAGCCATAGCTACACCAATACCCCTATTCCTTTTCTCCCCGGCATGACGAACACGGAGGTTGTCGGGACAGTCACTATTGAGAAAGGTATTCTCAATACTTTCAAACCATTGAAGGAGTCCAGTAGCTCCTTCGGTTCCATAAAACTTTAGGGGATTGCAAGTATTGAAGTGCTTGAAGGTGCATTGAGATGGATTGTTTCCACCATTTCCACCATTACCACCATTATTACCACTATTGCTTCCATTTCCACCATTGCTATTTGTGGCACCATTGGCTTGGGTGAGTTGTGTCACCAATTGGGTAAGAATAGCAGCAATGTCGGAGTTGGCGTTGGCGGCGGGAGCACGACGAGGAGGCATTCTACAGATTTTCACAAGACAAGAAAGATTGTAAGAACTTATGAGAATTGCTAGGATTTAATAGAATGAGAAAACCAAATAAAAGATAGATATTCATAGTTTGGATTGTACTCAAATGTAATAAAATCACTTGACTACTAAGGCACATTAAGGTTAATTTAAACTTATATAATTTTCAAGGAGACATGCTTTAGCCTATAAGTAAACACTCATCTCGGGAATTCCCAGGAAAGCATACGGGTCCCTCGGTTGATTGGGATTTATGCGAAATGCTTTCCTAGACAGAAAACCCAAAATACAGGTGTCACCCTTCCAGATTGTACGTGTCCTCAAATAATTTAACAAGTTTAAAAACCTTAACGAAGAAAATAAAAAAAATTTTAGAGATTTTTGCTTCAAGAAATTTTTTTTTTCCACATGCTTAGAAAGAATAAAGATAGAAAAAAAGGTAGAAATATCATGGGATTTTAGGATATAGGAAAGGTATTATTTAAGAAGATCCTAATAAGTCATGAATTTCTAACAAGTAAGGTACCAAATATAATAAACAATTTATCATGGTAAGCATGTAACACATAGCACAAAATCATGGAGCATAGTATAAGTGGGTGTCCTAAAGTTATATTCTAGGTCAAGATGTCTAATAACCTAAATCCCTATAACCAAGGCTCTGATACCAATCTGTCACACCCCGACCGATGGCGGAATCATCGGGGCGGGACATGTAAGACTGTTCATAGCACAAGGTTGACTAAATTGAAATATATTAAAGCCAAATTTCCATCTCACATAATCCAAGTACAAACCAAAATCCAAACAAGGAACAATAAACAATTCATAAACTTCTTGATTTAATATTACTAAGTCCAAATCCTATGTTGAGCACGTCTTGAATCATTCTCACATATTAGGGCCTGAAACATGAATAAAATAAAGTCAACTAAAAAGTTGGTGAGTATAACACAGTTGTATATAGATAGCATATAGTTGTAAACAAATCCTTTACAAGACATGAAAAATAAGGCATTTATGGGGAGCTGCTATTGTGTAATCAAGTACAATCAAACCTTAGTAACTAGTATGCAAATTGTGTTGTCGGTATCAATCACCTCCACTTGGGTGGGTTTGTCAGACTCAATAGATCTATCATTGAAAACCGTCGGCTTGTATAGTTAATGATTGCACATAGTTTTCACAAAGACTAGCACAACTAGCACTCGGGCACAAAGCTCAAATTTTGCACACATGTATGTATGTAGGATTTTGTACTTGTGTTGTTTGAGTAAATGTAGTTGTGAAATGTGTAATGTGTATAAAGTTCATGTTCCACCCCAAAAGTGTAAAGAGTAAAAAGGGGTTGTGAATACTCACATGGTATGGAAGTTAAGCTAACAAGGAAATATAGATAGCAAATATGATCCTTGAAATGCACACTTTAACCTAAGAGTAAAGTGTATAGAATCAAATAGATGTACAAAGTTTAAGTCTAAAGTGAAAGTTGAATTTGTATATAAAACTATTGATTTGTATTTAAAAAGTATTGAATAAAATATATAAAGTTTGAAGTAAAATATGTTTGTAACCATTTGATTAGGTTTGAATTGAATAAATAAATATATAATTGTAGTTTATGAAATAATGTAAATATTAATTGAAATTAAGTATAAATAAATAAATGATTTTGATTTAAAATGTAAATTAAATAACTAATCATTATTTATAAATTTTGTAACTTAATTATTTAAAACATCATTTAAATAAATATAAATTTAATTTTTATAAACTTTTCAATAAATTATATTTATGCCAAGATTAAACATTTAATCCATTTTTAAATACAGAACACATATTTTTATAAAATCTGAAACATTTCCTGATTAAAATATAAAAATTATAATTCTGTTAAAAAAAATCTGAGTCTCACATGACCGTGCCTCGGAAGGGCACGATCGTGCTCAAGCCACGGGCGCGACCGGGTTGACCAACAGAAGCACAATCTAGACCAGACAACAGGCACGACCGTGCCTTGACCAGGCATGATCGTGTCTATGATCTTTAGACACAACAGAGACTAGCCCAGAGGGCATGACAAGGTCTGGATAGGAGGACACGACCGCGCTGATAGTCGGCACGACCGCGCTACACGAGGCACGGCCGCGCTAGATGATTAGCGCGACCGTGTCTATTCCAAGTCAGACACGAATTGACAGTTTCTTGTATTTATAACGATGGAATTGATAGGGCTTTCGATTAAAGAGATATTACGAGTCTAATCATATAAATTAATTGCATGAACATCGTGTTTTAAGAGTGGAATCGATTAAATCCTTTTTATTTAAAATAACAATTCTGATTCGAACGATTTCTGTAATGAAAGCCCAGATTAATAGGGGGATTTTGATGATGATACTGAAACGAATGAGATGGAGAGTATACTTACCTAAAACAGGAAGGAATTGGTAACGATCGGTAGAAGGGAGTTCCAGCGACGGAGAAAATGGCTTCCGGCGACTTCGGCTGCAATTCCGGCTAGGCCAGAGAGTCCAGAGTCTTGGAGAGATCCGGGAGATGCGTAATCCTTTCTTGATCGGGGGAATTTGCGTCTCAGAATAGGATTCGAGTTTTGCTTGAATTGTTTGAGATAGAATTCAAGATTGATGGTATGAAACTGAGGCGTTGAATAATTGAGAATGGTATAACTCACGTTAATGGAAGAAGAAACGTAATCGGATTTGAATTTCGAATGATTGAGCATTTTGAAATCACATTTACGTTTCGACTGTTACGCAGGCGCGATCGTGCCAATATAGGCGCGACCGTGCCTAGGCACCGGGCGCGATCGTTCCAAAGCAGGTCGCGCGACCGTGCCAAAGCACCTGGCGCGACCGTGCTAGGACGAAGCACGACCGTGCTAGACTAGGGTTTGTTGACATTTTTCAATTTTAGTCCTTGACTTTTCAGATTTGATAAGTTTGAATAAAATAGTTTCTTGTATAGTGTCTAAATGTATATAACCGAGTAAGACTTGCGAATTTGTATAGAATTATTGCATTAAATTTACGGTGAGAAAATAATGAGACATTGCACGAGTATAGAACTTGAAATTGCATTACATTGAATTGAAATAGGAATACTAAAATCAGAAATGTTATACGATATATATGATACTACATGATTCTAAACACATGATACTACATTGCTCACATTATACATGAAACTTATTTTGTTACAAAATACTTGATACTAAATTGCTTACAATATACATAAAGCCCATTTGTTTACAATGTACATGACAGTAGATCATACATGAACTTGAGTGCTTACATTATACACAAAACAAGATTGTTTACATTGTGACAATTGATTAAGTCCATCATACACAAGGCATGACTATTCACCTTATCCATGAAAGCTACTCGGTGTTTGACGTATTCTTGTTCAAACACGAGGAATGCTATGGGATCCTAAATTATGCCACGTTATTACTCTTTAGTATTTGATTGACTCAAGCATCTATGGACATAGTTATTCGTTAGCAACACATACGTGAAAGCAATAGTTACGGATTAAGTGTTTTTGTGTTACCCCCTGGACCCCACACACAATGGGATAAACTATGTGGACCATGCGACGATTTGGATAATTACGGGTGCACACGTAATTATAAAGATCAGCGCATGGAAGACATAGTGAAATCTGTCATGTGTTATAACATGAAACCTATCGTGGTACATAGTAACAAAAACTAATGGGATATGATAAGGACATGGTGGATACGCCGCTGGTACTTCCTATATATAAGTGTTCCTGTCATAAAATCAGAAGTAGCGTTATTCTTGCCACGTAAAGTTTTATGTGGTTTGACGGGGCCAATGTTTGTGAAATCCTTTATACACTGATAATCCTTGAACATATTCGATTACATCTTAACAAACCTTGATCATCTAGTTCCCATCAATTCCATTCTAAGTAATACATTCCATCTGTAGAATCCAAAATATTCTTCAACAGTTTTCCCCTTAATTTCATTCAAACTAAACCCACTACCACCATCTATGCCTGACACGATGACCAGACTTGAACCTTGACATCAGCTATACTCCTCAAACCGACAATCCAAGCTCACCTCCTTCCTGATTCAGTAGTCTCCAAACAATTGAATTTCGGGATGAAATTCCATCAACTTGGGGATACTGTAACATCCAAGATTTTTCTAATACTACATTATTTTACTTTATGCAGTAACGACACTCCTAATGAACCCCATACTTGTTCAAAACAATATGTCACTTTAATTATTATTTTAACATCTATCAATTTAGATTTTTGATCTTACATTTAAATATTACCCTCCTATTATATATATATAACATATGTATGTACATTCATATATATATATTTATATATGATTATATCAAATAAATCAATTATACAACTTTTGATATAGGACTTATGTAAGGCCCCTTTCCCGGGTGACCTCACTTGTTGGATTTACTCATAAACATAGCCATAAATACTGAACTTAAATTTAAAACATTCATCATTCAATTACATTACATAACAGCGGAAGTCTTAACAATTAAAAACACAACATTGTCTTAACAAACAAAAGTGGGATGTCAGTCTTGTGCCGGGTAACCTTCACGCCATCGCACGACCTTTTCTTCCTTTACCTGAAATGTATACTAAAAGTCAGCTAACGCTGGTGAGTTCTAGTTTAATGCAATTTACTGTAAACATTCTTTTCTTTATAGGTATAAGTATGCATTACTGTATAATCATTCATATAAATACGTATTCATAACTTTTGCCTTTCTTTCATCTTTCTTTTCTGTATTTCCTTTTCTGTATTTTTGGTGATTTCATACATAAATATATATATATGCATTCACCCTTTTTCTTTCTTTATTTACATTCATGGGTCATACTCTGTAAGGGTGATCAACCCGTCATTTGCTTACGAATGTCACAAAGACAATCGCCGTGGTCCATCGTCATGGCCCACCTATACTTACAACCGTCCGGCAACAAGTGCCGTCCGTCATTTTATTCTTACAACCGTCCGGCAACCTTTGTCCGTCCGTCATGACTTACAACCGTCCTACTGTCGTAGGCCGTAATTCGCCCGTCTACCCGAAGGTATCCGTTTCCCATGCGACTATTATTTATACAACCGTTCTACTATAATATGCCAATTGCTTCGACCGTCCTTTAATGGCATTCGTACGTCCTAGCTGATGAAGGAACGCACTTGTCCCGGTTGTAAAATAGTCACATGGTCGTCCGTCTACCGAAGTAGCCGTTATCATCGAAGCGTCCATAACATTTTCTGTACTTGGCAAGCAATATATACATGGATATAAAGCAAGATTTCATTCTTATATGTTATGACATTCATTCATTTCATTCTTTGCAAGCAATATATACATGGATATAAAGCAGGATTTCATTCTTTCATTTTGTGTTATACTTTCGTTCATTCTTTATAATCATGCTTTTCATTCTTTATTCATAATTTCTCTTTCGTGTATAGGTATATATATATATACTTGTATAACACATATGATCACATTAACATTCATAAACTTTATTCACTTAGTGTATACACTTCAGCCCCAAAACATTTGAAAACATTTGCACATAATATAAAAAGGGGCACATAGAACTCACCTGATGAGTAGTTTCTGTAATACACTAAGCTGGCTACTGGGCTTCACTAATGTCACTCACGATCTGTATAATAAAGTCATACACATAAGATGGTGCTCCTAGATGACACTAGACATTACTATGCTTGAACTCAGTAGTTTCGGGAGGTGGGTCGCATCAAAACTATGGTAGTTTCGAGCTATGGTCTTACACTCGAAACTAGGTAGTTTAGAGTCATAATCCTTCTATCGAAACTAGGTAGTTTCGAGTCATGAGATCCTATCGAAACTATGGTAGTTTCGAGTCATTAACTTATGAAAAATCTTAGTTTAGGTTCAAGGTGACACTCGAAACTAGGTAGTTTCGAGTCCTGAGTTCTTATCGAAACTATGGTAGTTTCGAGTCATGGGTCTGCATCTTCCCTGACCAAAACCTTGCTCCAGCCAACTTATTTCCAATCGATTAAACCTTGAGCATTTTACGTTAAACACCTTCCTTTATCGTTCTTGAGTTCAAATACGTGATTTGTTTCAAGTTTCGTATGCAAAAATCGTATCTTTATTTTATTTAAACCCGAGACATGCAAAGACTCATAATCAGAGGCGATGCTTACCTCAACAGGCCCGATTTCTGTTGCTATGCGTTGAAATGGTGGAGTCGGATGATTCCCGAGCCCTTGAGTCTTCTCCTTGCGGTTTTCTTCACAAGCCGATCGTTCTCTCTCTCTCTCTCTAGTATTCTTGCGCAGGAAGATGAAATGAGAGGGGTTTGGGTTGAAGCTGCTGTTTTGTAATGGGGTTTCCCCCTTTTCTTTTCGGCCCATGGGCCGAAATTTTGGCCAAGCCCACTTTATTTCCCTTTTCTATTTGTCTTGTCATTATTTGGGATGTTACAAGTCTACCCTCCTTAATGAGGTTTCGTCCTCGAAACCTGTTACACGTTAAACAACTGGGGATACAGTTCCTTCATCTCGTCTTCTTTCTCCCAAGTAGCCTCGGACCCCCTTCTGTGTTTCCATTGTATTTTGACTAAAGGAATCGACTTATTGCGTAATCGTTTCTCAGCTCGGTCAAGAATGGCTATTGGTTCCTCTACATAATTTAGACTGTTATCCACTTCGATCTCGTCGTAAGGTATGTGAGCTGTGTCGTCAGCTAGGCACTTGCGTAAGTGCGACACGTGGAACGTAGGGTGTATTCCACTAAGCTCGACGGGTAGGTCGAGTCTGTAAGCAACTTGACCCACTCTTGCTACAATCTTGAAAGGTCCGACAAACCTTGGACTTAGTTTGCCACGCTTTCTGAACCGAATGATTCCTTTCCACGGTGATACTTTCAACAGTACCATGTCCCCTACTTGAAACTCTAAATCCCTCCTTCTCTTATCCGCGTATGATTTCTGTCTGTCTTTTGCGGCTTTCATACGAGCCTTGATTTGATCAAATTTCTCAGAAGTAGCTTTGACCACTTCGAGACTTGCAAAATCCTTCTGTCCAATTTCCCCCCAACAAACCGGGGTCCTACATTTCCTCCCATACAACATTTCAAATGGCGGCATGCCAATAGTCGAGTGATAGCTGTTGTTATATGAAAATTCTGCCAATGGTAGATGGCTGTCCCAACTCCCACCGAAGTCAATGATACAGGCCCGGAGCATGTCCTCCAAGGTCTGAATGGTCCTTTCCGATTGTCCATCGGTTTGGGGGTGGTAAGCGGTGCTGATGTTCAGTCTAGTGCCCATTGCTTCATTGAATTTCTTCCAAAACCTTGACGTGAATCTAGTATCCCTGTCAGACACAATCGACAGCGGCATACCATGTCTGCTCACAATTTCCTTGATAAATACTTCTGCTAGCTTTTCAGAAGAAGAGGTTTCTCGTATTGGCAAGAAGTGAGCACTCTTTGTCAAGCGGTCGACGATCACCCAAATGGTATCATTGCCTTTAGCTGTTCGCGGTAGCTTGGTAATGAAGTCCATTGTGATCTCTTCCCACTTCCATTCCGGTATTGGTAAAGGTTGCATTTTACCGCATGGTTTCTGGTGCTCGGCCTTAACTAGAGAACACGTTAGGCACTTGCTCACGTATTCTGTCACATCATTCTTCATGCCAGGCCACCAGTATTCTTTCTTCAAGTCTTGATACATTTTGTTTGTCCCGGGGTGGATAGAATAGCGAGACTTATGGGCTTCATCGAGTATTTTGGCTCTAAGCTCACCAATCTTAGGTATCCACATCCGGCCAAACCTAGTTCGTACTCCGTATGCATTCGCATCTAAGTTCCCTTGTTGTCCTACTATTCTTTCCCGTTTCACATTTCTTTCTAACAATGCTTCATCTTGTGCCTTTGATATTTCACCCATTAAGTCTGGCGTTATAATTAACTGACACGCTTTGATCCGGATAGGTGCCGATTCTTCCTTTCTACTTAAAGCGTCAGCCACTACGTTTGCCTTGCCTGGATGGTACAATATCTCACAGTCATAGTCTTTCAGTAGCTCTAACCATCTTCTTTGCCTCATGTTTAGTTCCTTTTGTTCGAAAAAGTATTTCAAGCTTTTGTGATCGGAGTAGATGGTGCATTTAACTCCATACAAGTAGTGTCTCCATATTTTCAACGCGAAAACTACTGCTGCTAATTCTAGATCATGTGTTGGGTAGTTAACTTCATGAACCTTTAGTTGCCGCGATGCATAAGCAATTACCTTTCCTCGTTGCATGAGTACGCACCCTAAACCTTGCCCTGAAGCGTCAGAGTAGACTACTAAGTCTTCATTTCCCTCAGGTAGTGTTAATACTGGAGCTTGAGTTAATCGTGTCTTAAGTTCCTCAAACGCGTTGTTTTGGGTTGGACCCCATTCATACTTTACTTCCTTCCGTGTCAGTTTGGTTAGCGGCGAGGCAATTCTTGAGAAATCTTGGATAAACCTTCGATAGTAGCCTGCCAACCCTAGAAAGCTTCGTATCTCTGTTGGTGTCTTTGGGATGTTCCATTCCTTTACTATTCATACTTTACTTCCTTCCGTGTCAGTTTGGTTAGCGGCGAGGCAATTCTTGAGAAATCTTGGATAAACCTTCGATAGTAGCCTGCCAACCCTAGAAAGCTTCGTATCTCTGTTGGTGTCTTTGGGATGTTCCATTCCTTTACTGTCTCGATCTTTGCAGGATCCACCATGATGCCGTTTGGGTTTATTACATGACCTAGGAATTGGACTTCCCTAAGCCAGAACGCGCATTTGGAGAATTTTGCGTACAACTTTTCCTGCTTTAGCACCTCCAATACTTCTCTTAGGTGACAGTGGTGATCACCTTCATTCTTTGAATATATGAGGATGTCATCTATAAAAACTATTACTGATCGATCCAACATGGGTCGGCATACTCTGTTCATTAAATCCATAAATGCTGCTGGTGCGTTGGTTAGTCCGAAGGACATCACAAGAAATTCATAATGCCCGTAACGTGTACGAAACGCAGTTTTCGGTACATCCTTCTCTCTTACTTTCAATTGATGGTAACCCGACCTGAGATCAATCTTTGAGAACCAACTCGCGCCTTGCAGTTGATCAAAAAGGTCGTCTATTCTAGGCAGTGGGTATTTGTTCTTTACTGTTCTCTTGTTCAATTCGCGGTAGTCGATACACATGCGCATACTGCCGTCCTTCTTCTTTACAAATAGTACCGGAGCGCCCCATGGTGAGATGCTCGGCCTAATAAATCCTTTCTCGGTTAGTTCCTCTAGTTGGGACATCAATTCCTTCATTTCTGACGGAGCCAATCGGTAGGGGGCTTTGGCAACGGGCTCAGCTCCTGGCAGTAAATCAATCTGAAATTCTATTTCCCAATCGGGTGGCAACCCAGGTAGATCCTCAGGGAATACTTCCGGAAAATTGCACACCACGGGTACATTCTTGAGTTCTTTCGTTTTCATTCTATCATCTATAACATATGCCAGATAAGCTTCGCAGCCGCGCCTCATGTAACTTTCGGCCTTAATCATCGAGATGACGTTCGGCATTGTGCAATTCCAATCCCCATAAACCGTAATTGGACTGCCGCTAGGACCTTTGAGGTGTATCCTTTTACGTTTACATATGATTTGAGCTTCGTTGGCAGCTAGCCAATCCATACCCAATACTATATCGAATCCTCCTAAGGTGAGAAGGAATAATCTAGAAGGAAATTTATGACCCTCTATTTCTATTATGCAATCCTCTGTTACTTGGAATACTGCCGAATTTTTACCAACGGCAGTTTGTACACTAAAGGCCTTTACTACTGTGTTGATAGTGCAATTCAGTTTTCGACTAAAGGCATTTGATATAAAGCTTTTACTAGCACCCGAGTCAAATAATATAGCCGCACGTTCATCATTAACTAGGAACGTACCTGACACAACATCAGGATTTCCCCTTGCTTCCTCCTCAGTCAGGGCGTAAGCTCGAGTCCTAGTCTTTGGTTGTTCCTGTTCCTTTTCTTTTCCCGAACCAGATTGTCTGGCTTTTCTTCAATCCTTAGCCAGGTGACCAAACAGTCCACATACTTGGCATTTAGTGTCTCTCAAGCAGTCACGAGAGTAGTGCCCCGCCTTCCCACACCTGTAACATGGTGGAGCCGACCCGGCACTCGCCAAAATGTTGCCTTCCGCATTTCTTGCAGGTTTCATATTTGTCCGACCTTGGTTTCTTATTTTCAGTTATTACGTTCCCTCTTCCGGTGCCTCTAGACGGGTTCTCCCACTTTCTCTTTTGGGTTTCTGTTGGTGGGTCCTCATTGGCATAATCGTCGTAGACGATTCCGCTCAGATTCACTACCGACTCGAAGGTCGAGGGTAGGTTGGCTTTCACGTGGACACGGACCCTTTGAGGTAGGCCCTTCACATAATACTTGATCATTCGCTCTTCTGTCTCCACCAGGTGGGGTACCAGCTGTGCCAACTCATTGAATCTAGAAGTATACTGGCGGTGTGTCTTGTTGCCAGCTTTAAGGTTTAGGAATTCATTTTCCACTCGATCAATTTCGTTCTGGGGACAGAACTTTTGAATTACCAGCTTTTTCAGTTCTTCCCATGTCATTCTTGCAAGAGCGTTTGGGGACTTTGTCCTCTGAATGTTCCTCCACCAACCTAAGGCTTCGTTGGTGAAAGAATGAGCAACATATTTAACAGCCTGGTCCGGTCGACACTCGCTGATGTTGATTACAGCACTCATCCTCTCAATCCATTCAAGCGTTGCCACTGAATCTTTGCTCCCATCGAACTTGGGTGGGTCTCCGTCCTTGAAACCTTTGTAAGTGCACCCACAATTGCTCGATCCAATCTTTATTTCATCCCCATCACTGTCATATACTTTCTCTTCATTGTCTCCTTCATCCTCCTCCTTACTTTTCTTTATTGCCTCGGATAGTAGATCAGGCAATACCTTTTTCAAAGTGAGCACAACTTCACGGGCAATAGCATCCCTGACTTCAGGTTCCAACTGTATAGGCCCTGGACTGTCGTTCATAATTGGGGTCACTTCTGTTTCGTGCACACTTTCGGTGTGCTCTGCGTGCACACTCTCTTCTTCTTCAAATCTTGGGTTCAACGGAGGTCTACCTCGTCGGCCAGTGCGACCGCCTCGAGGTCCTGTTCTTCCTCCACCAGCCATAGCTCTTAATTTCCTGATAGTTAAAAAGGGAATACATCAATGTCATTTCTTCAGATCATAGTTTGGAACAGTACGAGCAAGGTAAATTCTTAATTACAGTGACCGGTTTGTGATTACTAATTTACATTGCTTTTCGGGTTCGAAACTCTTCAAATCAGTCGTGGCATTAACATCTATTTGTTCTAAGTTAAGGTATCTATTCCTATGCAAGAGTATTAACTTTATAACTTACTTACCGTGCTAGCGTTGGCGTTGGTTACCCATACTGACATCCGTGCGTTGGTCCCATAATCAGTTTGAGTCTAGACATTTAGGAATGTCTAAATCTCTCAAACTATTGCTCTGATACCAACTTGTAAGGCCCCTTTCCCGGGTGACCTCACTTGTTGGATTTACTCATAAACATAGCCATAAATACTGAACTTAAATTTAAAACATTCATCATTCAATTACATTACATAACAGCGGAAGTCTTAACAATTAAAAACACAACATTGTCTTAACAAACAAAAGTGGGATGTCAGTCTTGTGCCGGGTAACCTTCACGCCATCGCACGACCTTTTCTTCCTTTACCTGAAATGTATACTAAAAGTCAGCTAACGCTGGTGAGTTCTAGTTTAATGCAATTTACTGTAAACATTCTTTTCTTTATAGGTATAAGTATGCATTACTGTATAATCATTCATATAAATACGTATTCATAACTTTTGCCTTTCTTTCATCTTTCTTTTCTGTATTTCCTTTTCTGTATTTTTGGTGATTTCATACATAAATATATATATATGCATTCACCCTTTTTCTTTCTTTATTTACATTCATGGGTCATACTCTGTAAGGGTGATCAACCCGTCATTTGCTTACGAATGTCACAAAGACAATCGCCGTGGTCCATCGTCATGGCCCACCTATACTTACAACCGTCCGGCAACAAGTGCCGTCCGTCATTTTATTCTTACAACCGTCCGGCAACCTTTGTCTGTCCGTCATGACTTACAACCGTCCTACCGTCGTAGGCCGTAATTCGCCCGTCTACCCGAAGGTATCCGTTTCCCATGCGACTATTATTTATACAACCGTTCTACTATAATATGCCAATTGCTTCGACCGTCCTTTAATGGCATTCGTACGTCCTAGCTGATGAAGGAACGCACTTGTCCCGGTTGTAAAATAGTCACATGGTCGTCCGTCTACCGAAGTAGCCGTTATCATCGAAGCGTCCATAACATTTTTTGTACTTGGCAAGCAATATATACATGGATATAAAGCAAGATTTCATTCTTATATGTTATGACATTCATTCATTTCATTCTTTGCAAGCAATATATACATGGATATAAAGCAGGATTTCATTCTTTCATTTTGTGTTATACTTTCGTTCATTCTTTATAATCATGCTTTTCATTCTTTATTCATAATTTCTCTTTCGTGTATAGGTATATATATATATACTTGTATAACACATATGATCACATTAACATTCATAAACTTTATTCACTTAGTGTATACACTTCAGGCCCAAAACATTTGAAAACATTTGCACATAATATAAAAAGGGGCACATAGAACTCACCTGATGAGTAGTTTCTGTAATACACTAAGCTGGCTACTGGGCTTCACTAATGTCACTCACGATCTGTATAATAAAGTCATACACATAAGATGGTGCTCCTAGATGACACTAGACATTACTATGCTTGAACTCAGTAGTTTCGGGAGGTGGGTCGCATCAAAACTATGGTAGTTTCGAGCTATGGTCTTACACTCGAAACTAGGTAGTTTCGAGTCATAATCCTTCTATCGAAACTAGGTAGTTTCGAGTCATGAGATCCTATCGAAACTATGGTAGTTTCGAGTCATTAACTTATGAAAAATCTTAGTTTAGGTTCAAGGTGACACTCGAAACTAGGTAGTTTCGAGTCCTGAGTTCTTATCGAAACTATGGTAGTTTCGAGTCATGGGTCTGCATCTTCCCTGACCAGAACCTTGCTCCAGCCAACTTATTTCCAATCGATTAAACCTTGAGCATTTTACGTTAAACACCTTCCTTTATCGTTCTTGAGTTCAAATACGTGATTTGTTTCAAGTTTCGTATGCAAAAATCGTATCTTTATTTTATTTAAACCCGAGACATGCAAAGACTCATAATCAGAGGCGATGCTTACCTCAACAGGCCCGATTTCTGTTGCTATGCGTTGAAATGGTGGAGTCGGATGATTCCCGAGCCCTTGAGTCTTCTCCTTGCGGTTTTCTTCACAAGCCGATCGTTCTCTCTCTCTCTCTCTAGTATTCTTGCGCAGGAAGATGAAATGAGAGGGGTTTGGGTTGAAGCTGCTGTTTTGTAATGGGGTTTCCCCCTTTTCTTTTCGGCCCATGGGCCGAAATTTTGGCCAAGCCCACTTTATTTCCCTTTTCTATTTGTCTTGTCATTATTTGGGATGTTACAACTTATACATCTTTAATCACGTTTCTACATATTGTTCTACATAGATATAGGAATCTAATTATAAATATGTATATATGATATATGTATTTGATGTTATTAAATTAATCATCTATACAAATTGTAAGTTTGAAAATTTATGAGCATTAATCAAGAGTTTACATTTTCTAAATGTATGTATTTAATTTTAAATAAATATGTAAACATATATCTATTTTAGTAAACCATTTACACAAATTGTATTATTTATAAAAATGAAAGACATTTTTTTTATAAACATTTGTAATTAAACAAGTAACATATTTAAGATTTTATAAACTTTATAAAAACAATTTTAAATATGAATTATGGAGTAAAACATAACATTAATGAGCATTAAATACTATTCTTCACCTTTTGCAATCCTAGTCCTTATCAACAAATTGATTTTTACGAATAAGTCCCTTAGTCTCACATATAAATAGAGGCTTAAACCGCATTCATTTTCACACCTCAACAATCCTCTAGGGCTCTCTAGCAACTAAAGGTTGTTCTTCTCATCTTTTGGAAGACTCTAGTTTAAATCCTTCAATTCTAAGTAAGTTCTTCTTATGTTCTTACTTGTTCATACTTTCTTTTTAAAAGTTCATCATAACTAGCTAGATCTATGATCCCTAACATGTTTATGTTATAATCATAGATCTATCCAAGATCAAAAGCCTTATTTTAATTAAACTTGTTCAAACTTTATTTAAAAACTTGGTTTTGATCTTTATATTCCTTTCAATTTCAAAAAAAAATCATGTGTTTACCAAAACTCCTTATTTTTAAAACCCTTTAATTTTCAATTAATATTCAATTAAATTTATTTCTATCTTTACTAAACTCATATTTTCACTTTAGCCCTTATACTTTCCAAGCTTACCAAACTCACCCTAAACTTGGTTAAGTATGCAAATAGAGTAACTTTCAAACCAGTATGTAGTTATCTGACAAACATTAAAGTTCTGGCTAGGAAAAGACGGGGTTCTGATCCGGCCAACTCTTTCCTGGGAACTTTTCTGTTGGAGGTACTACTCTGGAATGATAACCACTCTAGTGTACAACAACCACTTACAACTAATTACACTGTCAACCCCTTGACTATCCATAACGTGTTTCTAACGTATCAAACTTAACTTAGGCAATCCTTAAGGCATTGAATCCAAGTTACTACAAGTTCAAGTTCAACCCTCTAAACTTGCAAGGTGAGTTTACATAGCCCCTTTTTCTCATTTACATATTTGGGGTGAAACATGATTACATTCAAACTCTATTTGCAATTACTCATGTACAATTCTACAATGTGATCATATGTGTTTATTTATGCTTTATGCTTGAATGCTAATTATTAAGGCTACATATACATATTACACTTGTGCAATCATTAACACATTACATCAGGATAACATTTGTTGTTATGCCCTACATTACATCAGGATAACATGCGTTGTTATGCCCTACATTTGCATCAGGATAACATGTGTTGTTATGCCCTACATTAGGATAACATGTGTTGTTATGCCCTTCAATTACAAAGTTTCATTTGTGCAACTAGCTTAACTTAGATTCTCCATAAATGCTTTATAAACCATGCATCATGTGAATTGTACACAAAACTCTTGAACTTTACTTGTGGTGTCAAAACCTATGTATGCTCACCAACTATTTATAGTTACCCTCTCATTTTATCATGTTTCAGGTACAGTTGTTTGAGTTATGATTCAAGCTACTTCACTTAGGGTTGAGGACCTAGTCTTAAATTTTAATACGGAGATTCATGTATTATTAAATTCTTGTAAATGATGTAAAGGATTACTTGAGTTATGAAATGAAATTTACTGTCTAATTATTACAACTTTAGCAAACCATGAGCTTATGAACAGTCTACATGTCCCGCCCCGACGTTTCCACCGTCGGTTGGGGTGTGACACATAACATGATAAAATAAGGGATTTATGGGGAGCAACTATTGTGTAACCAAAGTACAATCAAACCTTTGTAACTAGCATGCAAATTGTACTGTCGGTAACAATCACCCCAATCTAGGTGGGTTTTTCAGACTCAATAGATCTATCAATGTTACCGTTGGCTTGTACAGAGTTAATGATTGCACGTGTATGTCATGTATATGTAATTTCAACTCATAGCATTCAAACACAAAGCACAAATTGCACATATGATCATAATTGTAGAATTGTATATTGTATTGTAAATAGTTTTCAATGTACATGAATCACCCCAAAATATGTAAAAAGTAAAAAGAGGGCTATGTAACTCACCTGAATTAGAGGTGTAGCTAGCACGAGAGACTAGGTAACAACGTGATCCTTGTAACGCACAACGTTAACCTAGAGTGTAATGTATATTGAATTAATAGTGCGTACAATAGGCTATGTCTAAGCTTAGGATTGAATTGGAAGTGTGTACAGAGAGTTGGAGTTGTAGTATGTGAAGGAGTTCAGGTAATTGTAGTTTATACTTGAGTGAAAAGAATTAAAATAATTGAATTAGGGTTTGGGTTGAATAACTAAATAACATTAATAATTGTTATTTATTTAGTTTTAAAAATAGTGCGTGTATTATATAAAATATAAATTAAATAAACAATTTCAAATTTATTTATTTATTTATAAAGATGTGTCATAAGTTGTGTAAATAATATAGTTATGTATAAAGTTTAATAACATACCTTTAACTTTTGAGTGTAGGTTATAAAAAATAATGTTATTTATTTATTTTATCATTTAGAAATTAGTTTTTGATTGTTTTAAAAAAAGTTAGCACTTTATAACTTTTATAAAAACAATATTTCTTTTTATTTGAAAATTAATTTAAACATCTAAAAGTTTGTTTTAAACCTTTAATTTACACTACTAACCATAAAATTCATAATAAAATTAACTTATATTGAAATTTAATAAATCTGGTTTTATTCTGTTAAAAATATTGTATGGTTTATAAAAATAATTTTTTATATAAATTTTTGAGCTTCATAACAGTTTTAAAAAAATTAAACAGACCACCGGGACTCGAACCCGGGTCTGTAGGGTGTGGGCCGGGTGAACCAACCGTTGGACAAAGGGCCAGATCCTTGTAATTTACACGTTTCGATTTGTTGTTAACATGAAAAATCGAGAGGGCCGGCCTGGGTTTTAAGTTTCGCGCAAAACGGCCAGGTTGATGGGTTTCGAACCCACACCACCTAGTTCGGCGACGCAATGACTTACCGGTCGGACCAGGTGGTTTTGCTGATGGATTTAGGATTCCAAATGAATAAACCGTGAGATAACAAACCCAAATTTGAATACCCATTAACCCTCCATGACCCTAGTCCCAATGGGTCTCGATACCCTCTGCCATCATCAATTGGTAGAGGGGTTTCGATAACCCTGTGATTACGAATCGAATGGTGCCATTCTTACTTGATATGATTGGGGCACAATGCGGACGGCTACGGGCTTGCTCCGACTGTTCTTCGTGATCGATAGGATTCCAGAAGCGAAATGTGGTTCGATTAAGGGTTGGAAGAGTTTGAGTGAGTGTTTACGAGAGTGAGGGGGAGGTTCAATTTGATTAATTACGTTCGTAATAGACAATTCGGTTTCAAATTGACCATGAGGGTTGCGGGTCTGATTACGCGTTAATTCACCCGATTAGGAGTGAATTGGGTCTTGATACAAGTCCAGGTACACTCAGGATTGACTGGTGTGTGGTTTCTAGGATTGATTACGCGTCAATTACATGAATTGATTAGAGATTGATACGGCTTTGACCATGCGAAGTCAAACTCTTTTGAATTTAAATTGGCCACGTGTTCGATCGAATTGAGTTGTTGATTGGGTCTGTATTGGGCCGATTATCGATTGTACGTGATAGGGAAAGCCTGAAATCGACGGTTTGGTTGATTCATGATGTTGGGTTTGTGAAATTTGGCCCTGATTGACTTTTAAAAGTAAAACAGGTCGACTTACTTGGATTTGGCAACATTTTGAGTTTGAAAGTTGAGGGTTCAAACTTGAGGGTTCAAATAGTTAAAGGTTTAACCCCAAAGTGTTCAAATGGTTAGGGTTTAATCCATTGCGTAGCATTATTTGTAAATTGCGTGTTTATACATGCGTATGTACTCGTAAAAAGGATGTATATATACATATATATGTCATATTCTAGGATAAATGTGAATTGAAATTTGTGAATTCTTATTGATAATTAGGTTTTAGTTGTTTGCACAAATTATTTTAACAACACTGCACTAGAATTGGATTTTGAAATGTGTTACACTGGATTGGAAATAAAGGTAATAAAATCCGAAATGTTACAGTATAGGTAGCTAACCTATGTTCATGTTTAACTTAAGCGCTCGCAACCAAAGCTGCATGTTTGTTTATTTGCCTCCTGCAAGGTCTATCAACCCCGACGATGTGAGTAGGCTAACATTTCACCCGTTCGATCTCCAATCGAGTTAGCGCGACTAACGCGGGTGGGATTTTTCAAACCCAGTAGTACTACTAAACATTACCTCGCTAAGATCCATATTAACGGTCCGATGTGTGTTGAGGACTTTCAGTGAGAGCGTGTTACGCTTAGCTTTAACATTGATAACATATGAACACAATATTCCAAAAATAGTTTGCGACATGTTTTCTCCCCCAAGATAAAACAGTAAAAGAGGTCGTTAAAACTCACCTGAACGGCGTAGGTAGTTCACACTAGAATACGATTGGAACCTGGAGTGTTCGCCTGCAACGGCTTACGTATGCCCTAATATTATACACATAATAATTAGGGATACAATGGGAATATGTGACGATAATACGGAAGGTTGAACGTCCTAAAGAAACCCTCTAATGATTAAGAGTAGACGAACGTGTCTACGGGAATAAGAATTCTTTAATTAGTAATTAAGATGTATACGTTACGCGACGAATGACAAAATAATATATAATAAATATATTCGAATGATTTCGTCATTAACCAGAAGTCTAGCAAAATAATATAATTTATTATATTATTTTTAAGTTTAGAGAATTAATAAAAATAATTAAATTGTGCGACAAAAATAATAAATTTATTATTTTTTTTATTCGAGAATATAAACGTGAGTAATTAACATAAATAATTATGTTATTTATTAGTTTTGAAACTTTTGACAAAATTTAGAAACATGACGAAAATAGTATATCAAAATATATTATTTTAACAAGAGTCACGGTTAAAAATGATATAATATATATGTTGTTTTATTCTGAATTGACGGATAAACAATATATACATATTACTATAAAATTATGAAATACAAATCAAGGATGGTTTATAAAATAAATCCCGAGTCCATTGATAGTTTTTCTGGTTTAAACATATTAATATAATATTATAATAATAGTGGAAATTGTAAAACATTAACAAAAATATCAATTAAAAAGAAAAATGGGGAGGACGATTCTAACCCGGGTCTCCTCCCCAACGGTCAACAGCTTTAACCAATCCAGCCACCAACTCAATCGCAACAAGCCTTGGAATCGACGGGTTTTAATCAGGATATCCCGAGAGCCCCCTCCCCTGTTCGAGCCGAGATCGATCCCCAGCCCCAAAATCTTGAATTCGGTCGCGATACGTCGAGACAGTATATGCGTTTTGTAAATTGAGTCATTGTGAATCTGTGGCTTAGTTTAATTGCAAATCTAACAAGTTTAGGATTGATTAATAGCAAAAATACGGGCTGAAACCCTAGATGAAGAACACAAATCAAATCGACCAAGATGGATGTTAAAACTCAACGAAAACATGGGGCTTTTACTCAACAGGACGTTGCGAATATAATGGCATGATTTAATTTGATTGAGATAACGTTTAAGATTGAAACCCCCAAATCTAATTACAAACAAACACTAGGTTATGGATTGAGTAAAATTCGATTTTATCAAGTTAAATTGATATAGGGGTTTCATAAAGCAGATGATTATGAATCGAGTGATATAATTTAATTGAATTTTTATTGAGTATAGGATTGAATTCGCTTAAACCGTAATTGTATGAACCCTAGATTCGGGTTCGTGTTCGATTCGATATTTCAAGCCCTAATAACCATGGGGCTTTCAATCCAGACACTAAAACGAAGTTAAGGATGTGTTCGATTACCGAAATGAGTGCCGAATTGAAGGTAATCGAGTGAACGCAGTGTCACACCCCCAAATTCCACTAACGGAGTTTTACCGTTTGGCGTGTGACAAACCATGATCTCAGTCATTAGTTACATCAAACGACGCTATATGGGACGTAATGAAATATCATAAAAGTTCAGAGTTAATGCGGAAGCGTAAATGTTAATAGGAAATCAAAAGTATTTACACGCAACAAAGCGTCAATTATTGTAAGTAAGTAAAACTATTTAAACTGTTTGAAATGAATGGTATGACAGTAGGACTCCATGCATGTCCTAAGTGTGCAACCTGTGCCAAAGCGACCTGAGAAACATGTAAGAAAAAGTGTCAACACGAGGTTGGTTAGTTCACGGGTGTGTATGTAAATAAACTGTTTGAGTGTTGCTGGATCCATATACGTAAGTGTTAGGACATGTTTTGTCACACCCCGACCGATGGCGGAATCATCGGGGCGTGACATGTAAGACTGTTCATAGCACATGGTTGACTAAATTGAAATATATTAAAGTTAAATTTCCATTACAAATAATCCAAGTACAAAACCAAATTCAGACAAGAAACATAAAACAACTCATAAATTTCTTGATTTAAATTGCTAAGTCCAAATCCTATGTTGAACACGTCTTGAATCAATCTCACATATTGGGGCCTGAAACATGAACAAAATAAAGTCAACTAAAAAGTTGGTGAGTATAACACAGTTGTATGTAGATAGCATATAGTTGAAATCAAATCCTTTACAAAACATGATAAAATAAGGCATTTATGGGGAGCAGCTATTGTGTAACCATGTACAACCAAACCTTGTAACTAGCATGCAAAAAAATTGTGTTGTCAGTTTCAATCACCGCGCACCATGGGTGGGTTTGTAAGACTCAATAGATCTATCATTGAAAACCGTCGGCTTGTATAGTTAATGATTGCACATAATAGCATACAAAGGTTAGCACAACTAGCACTCGGGCACAAAGCTCAAATTTTGCACACATGTATGTAAATAGGATTTTTGCACTTGTGTTGTTTGCGTAAATGTAAATGTGTAATGTGTATAGAGTTCATGTTCCACCCCAAAAGTGTAAAAGAGTAAAAAGGGGTTGTGAATACTCACTTGGTATGGAAGTGTAGCTAACAAGGATTATAGACAGCAAATATGATCCTCGAAATGCACAATTTAACCTAAAGAGTAATGTGTATTGAATCAAATAGATGCATAAAGTTTAAGTCTAAATGAAAGTTGAATTTGTGTATAAAACTATTGATTTGTATTTAAAAGTATTGAATAAAATATATAGAGTTTGAAGTAAAAATATTTTTGAAACAATTTGATTAGGTTTGAACTGGATAATTGAATAAATATATAATTATAGTTTATGAAATAATGTAAATATTAATTGTAATTAAGTATAAATAAATAAATGATTTTGATTTAAAATAATCATTATCTTATTTATTTATAAATTTTGTAACTTAATTATTTAAAATATCATTTAAGTGTAAGACAATAAATATAAATTTAATTTTCATAAACTTTTAAATAAATTATATTTATGCCAAGATTAAACTTTTAATCCATTTTTAAATACAGAAAACATATTTTTATAAAACCGAAACATTTATTGATCGAAAAATAAAAAATTATAATTCTGTTACAATTTCTGAGTCACACACGACCGTGCCTCGGAAGGGCACGATCGTGCTCAAGCCAGGGGCGCGACCGCGCTAGTCGGGGCACGACCGGGTTGATCAACAGAGGGCACAAACTAGACCAGTCAAACAGGCACGACCGTGCCTTGGCCCGGCACGGTCGTGTCGATGATCTTCAGACACAACAGAGACTTGCCTAGAGGGCATGACAAGGTCTGGACAGGAGGACATGACCGCGCCGCTATTCGACACGACCGCGCTACATGAGGCACGGCCGCGCTAGATGATTAGCGCGACCGTGTCTCTTCCAAATCAGACACGAATTGACAAATGCTTGTATTTTAAACGCTGGAATTGTTAGGGCTTTTGATTAATGGGTTATTACGAGTCTTTTGGGATATTTTAATTGTATTAACAACATTTTTAACAGTGGATTCGATTAAATTATTTTAAATAAAAACATCGATTCTGATTCGGGGTAAATTCTATGATGGAAGCCTAAATTATTATGGGGCTTTCGATATAGAGACTAATTAACTGAAATAAATGATTTCAATTACCCGAAACAGTAGAGGATTGATAGAGATCGGCAAGAAGGAGTTCCGGGGTCGACGGCTTGAGTTCCGGTGATCTTTACTGCAACTCCGGCCAATCCAAATAGCATGGGAACTTCAGGGATGATTGAGTATCGAGACTCTGCTGCTGGATTGAGAGGATTCGGATCGAACAGCGGATTCTAGTTTCTTAGAAAGCTTGAGAGAGTTTTTTCGAGATTGATAGGATTAAGATGGGCCGTTTGAGAATTTGAAATTTGCATTACTCACGTAAATGACAAAGAAAACGGTGGGCGGTTACGGATTCTTGACGATCGGGTGATTAAACTGCATATATGTTTCAACTGTTACATAGGCGCGACCGTGCCTAAATATGGCGCGACCGTGCCCAGGCGCGATCGTTCCAGGTCCAGTCGCGCGATCGTGCCGAGGCACTTGGCGCGACCGTGCCCAGGCATCGGGCGCGATCGTTCCAGGACCAGTCGCGCGATCGTGCCGAGGCACTTGGCGCGACCGTGCCAGGACGAAGCACGACCGTGCTAGACTAGGGTTTCTTGACATTTTTGAACTTTAGTCCTTGACTTTTCAGGTTTAATGTGTTTGAATTAAATAGTTTCTTGCATAGTGTTTAAATGTATATAATTGCGTAAAACTTGTGAATTTGTATCGAATCATTGCGTTTAGTTTACGGTGAGAAAAATAGTAAGACAGTGCACGAGTATTGGATTCGAAATTGCATTACATTGAATTGAAATATGAATACTAAAAATCAGAAATGTTACAGTCTCCCCATGTTGAGAGGATTTCGTCCCGAAATCTAGCTAGAGGAAACAATAGTATTGGTAAAAAGATGAGGGTACTTGAGCTTCATTTGGTCTTCTCGTTCCCAAGTGAACTCACGACCACGCTTAGATTCCCAACGAACTTTGACAATAGGAATGCGACTTCGCTTGAGCTGTTTGACCTCGCGATCCATAATTTCCACCGGCTTCTCAACAAAGTGCATCGTTTCATCAATGCGCACGTCGTCAAGCGGTATATGGAGATTTTCATCAGCGAGATACTTATTCAGATTAGATATATGAAATGTAGGATGAACATTGCCAAGAGATGGAGGTAACTCGAGCTTATAAGCCACTTTCCCAATCCTTTCAAGGATCTTGAATGGACCAACATAGCGAGGTGCTAACTTGCCTTTCTTTCCAAAACGGATCACGCCCTTCCATGGAGACACTTTTAGAAGAACAAGGTCACCGACTTGGAATTCCAAGGGTTTTCGACGTTTGTCATCATAACTCTTTTGCCGACTCCTCGCTACTCGAATATTGTCACGGATTTGAATAATCTTGTCGGATGTTTCTTGAATTAACTCGGGACCGGTGATTTGTGCTTCACCAATCTCGTTCCAACAGATAGGAGAACGACACTTGCGACCATAGAGAGCTTCGAATGGAGCCATGTTGATACTTGTGTGGTAGCTATTGTTGTAAGAAAACTCAATGAGGGATAGATGTGAATCCCAATTGCCACCAAAATTGATTACGCAAGCTCTAAGCATGTCTTCAAGAGTTTGGATTGTTCGCTCGGTTTGACCATCAGTTTGCGGATGGTAAGCCGTGCTCAAATCCAATCGAGTACCAAGAGCCTTTTGGAGAGATTGCCAAAATCGAGAAGTGAACCGGGCATCTCGATCAGATATTATGTTCAAGGGAACACCATGGCGACTCACGATTTCGTCGATGTATATTCGGGCTAGTTTCTCAACCCGATAGTCTTCACGGATAGGCAAGAAATGTGCAGATTTGGTGAGTCGATCAACGATCACCCAAATACTATCATAACCACTCGAGGTGCGAGGGAGCTTGGTAATAAAATCCATAGCTAGATTCTCCCATTTCCACACGGGAATTTCTGGTTGTTCGAGTAAACCAGATGGACGTTGATGTTCGGCTTTAACTTTGGAACAGGTTAAGCATTTGGCCACATAAAGAGCAATGTCTTTCTTCATACCGGGTCACCAATATTGTTGGCGAAGATCTTGGTACATTTTATCCGCACCAGGATGAATAGAATAACGAGTCTTTTGAGCCTCGTTCATGAGAAATGCACGGAGATCATCGCGATCGGGAACCCAAATACGGTTCAAGTAATATAGTAGGCCATTGGGTTTTGATTCAAGAAGAAGTTCAACACCTCACGACATTTGTTCATACATGTTACCCTCGGTTACCGAGACGTGTTGAGCTTCTAAGATACGGGTTTGATTATCGGTTTGAATACGGGCACAATGAAGCATAACATGGTCCTTTCGACTCAAAGCATCGGCTACAACATTCGCTTTGCCGGGATGGTAACGAATCTCGCAGTCGTAGTCGTTAAGGAGTTCGACCCAACGTCGTTGCCTCATATTGAGTTCTTTTTGGTTAAAGATATGTTGAAGGCTTTTGTGGTCGGTGAACACCACACATTTTGTACCATAGAGATAATGTCTCCAAATCTTTAACGCGAATACGAACGCACCTAACTCGAGATCGTGCGTCGTATAATTCTTCTCATGAACTTTGAGTTGCCTTGATGCATAAGCGATTACTTTGCCTCGCTGCATGAGAACACAACCAAGACCTTGGTTAGAAGCATCACAATAGACAACTAAATCATCGATTCCATCGGGGAGAGTCAATATGGGAGCATTGCACAGTTTTTGCTTGAGGGTTTGAAAAGCTTCTTCTTGTTTCGGTCCCCATTCATAAGTCTTACCCTTGTGGGTCAGAGCGGTAAGAGGGACAGCAATCTTTGAGAAGTTTGAGATGAAACGACGATAATAACCCGCAAGACCAAGAAATGAACGAACTTCGGTAGGAGTCTTCGGGGCATTCCAATTCTTAACCGCTTCGATTTTTGCAGGATCAACATGAATTCCTTTGTCATTGACAATATGACCAAGAAATTGAACTTTCTTTAGCCAGAATTCACATTTGGAGAATTTGGCATAAAGTTGTTCCTTCTTTAAGAGATCCAAAACCAATCTAAGATGTTCTTCATGGTCGGCTTTAGTCTTGGAATAGATTAAGATATCATCAATGAAAACGATCACGAATTTATCAAGGTACGGTTTGCACTCACGATTCATGAGATCCATGAAAACTGGGGGTGCATTGGTTAACCCGAAAGGCATAACCATGAACTCGTAATGACCATACCTTGTTCGAAAAGCAGTGTTAGGAATGTCATCTTCTTGAACACGAAGCTGATGATAACCGGATCGAAGATCAATCTTCGAGAAGCAAGTAGAACCTTGAAGTTGATCAAAGAGATCATCGATTCTAGGTAAAGGATAGCGGTTCTTGATAGTAAGTTTATTGAGTTCACGGTAGTCAATACACATGCGAAATGATCCATCCTTCTTCTTAACAAATAAGACAGGTGCACCCCACGGTGAATGACTCGGACGGATGAATCCCTTGTCGGAGAGCTCTTGAAGTTGACTTGCAAGTTCTTGCATTTCAGAAGATGCAAGACGATATAGGGCTCTAGCCACGGGGTTAGCTCCGGGCACAAGATCAATACGAAATTCTACTTGACGAACGGGTGGAAGACCGGATAAGTCTTCGGGGAATACTTCAGGAAAATCTCGGATAATGGGGATATCTTGAATACTCTTCTTCTTAACATCCTTTTGAACGATATGGGCCAAAAAGGCCACGTACTTCTTTCATAAGTACTTTTGAGCGGTAGTACACGACATCAATTTAAGTCCCTTGCAAGGCTTTTCACCAAAAACCCTTAAGGTTTCTCCCGATGGTAGCGGAATTTGGATACACTTTTCAAAGCAAATGACTTCGGCATGATGATTTGATAGCCAATCCATACCTATGATAATATCAAAGCTTCCTAGTGGCATTGGAACAAGGTTGATTGGGAATGAATGGTCATTTAGTTCTAAGGAGCAGTCATAAATAATGGAGTCAATTGTAAGGGAATCACCATTTGCTACTTCAACGGTAAATGTTTTCTCTAATTGGGACCGAGTCTTTGCAAGTAAAGGTTCAAAATTAAGTGACACAAAACTTTTATCGGCTCCGGTATCGAATAAAATGGAGGCATATTGACTATTAACAAGAAACGTACCATTGACCATGTCATTGTTGGCTTGAGCTTCGTTGGCGTTTATGTTGAACGCACGCCCACGAGCTCCACCTTGTCTAGCATTTGCAAGTCTTGGACATTGATCACGAAAATGGTTCGGGTCACCACACTCATAGCAAGCACGCCCATTAGCAATGGCGGGAGCACCTTGATTAGCCACTTGAGGTACAGTTCGGTTTGGAGGGTTGACTTGGCCCGTAAGAGCTTTGGTCCTACAAACACTAACTGTATGACCATATCTCCCACAATAAGTACAAAGGCGACATGGGATAGTTTAAGGATGATGAAAATTGCAGGTGGCACAAAGAGGGTAGATCCCAACATATGGCTTTTTAGCCGGCGCTTGAACCATAGGTGCAGCTTGGTTGACGGGAACAGCAGGAGTAACCACGGCAAAATTTCTAACCTTCCTCTTTCTATTATTGCAAGAAGGCTCGGTTGTGGCTTCTTTGTTGTGAGTAGGAGGGGTTATGGTTTCAGAAACTTTCTTAGAACCCTTTTTGGTAAGAGTTCCAGCTTTCACATGATTATCAGTTAGGGTAGCGGATAGACGAATAGCATCCTCCAGGGTAGCAGGATTTCTACCTAAGACAGTATCTTGGATTTGTCTTGGTAGCCCACCAATATACTTCTCAATACAACGGGACAAAGGAGTGACCATGTGGGGCTCTAGAAGACTCAACTCATGGAACCGAGTTGTATATGCTAAGTTTTCCCCGCTATCTTGGGCAAGATCCCAAAATTCAGCTTCTAGCTTTTTCACTTCATTTCGAGGACAGAACTCCTCGGTCATAAGCCTTTTGACCTCATCCCAAGGTAAGGCCATAGCTATATCAACACCCCTATTCCTCTTCTCCCCATTCCACCATGTAAGTGCCCGTTTTTGTAGGACACTTGTAGCATGACGAACACGGAGGTTGTCGGGACAGTCACTATTGAGAAAGGTATTCTCAATGCTTTCGAACCATTGAAGGAGTCCAGTAGCTCCTTCGGTACCATAGAACTTTAGGGGATTGCACGAGTTGAAGTGCTTGAAGGTGCATTGAGATGGATTATTACCACCATTTCCACCATTATTACCACTATTGCTTCCATTTCCACCATTGTTGCCATTGGTGGCACCATTGGCTTGGGTGAGTTGTGTCACCAATTGGGTGAGAATAGCAGCAATGTCGGTGTTGGCGTTGGTTGCGGGAGCACGACGAGGAGGCATTCTACAGATTGTCACAAGACAAGAAAAATTGTAAGAACTTATGAGATTTGATAGGATTTAATAGAATGAGATAACAAAATAAAATAGATATTCTTAGTTTGGATTGTACTCAAAAGTGACAAAATCACTTGAATACCATGGCACATTAAGGTTAATTAAACTTATAAAATTTTCAAGGAGACATGCTTTAGCCTATAAGTAAACACTCATCTCGGGAATTCCCAGGAAAGCATACGGGTCCCTCGGTTGATTGGGATTTATGCGAAATGCTTTCCTAGACAGAAAACCCAAAATACAGGTGTCACCCTTCCAGATTACACGTGTCCTCAAATAATTTAACAAGTTTAAAAACCTTAACGAAGAAATAAAAATATTTTAAAGATTTTTGCTTCAAGAATTTTCCACATGCTTAGAAAAGATAAAGATAGAAAGAAGATAGAAATATCATAAGGTTTTAGAATATAGGAAAGGATATTATTTATTTAATTATTATTCAAGAAGATCCTAATGAGTCATGAATTTCTAACAAGTAAGGTATCAAATATAATAATAATTAATCATGGTGAGCATGTAGCACATAGCATGTAACACATAGCACAAAATCATGAAATATAGCATAAGTGGGTGTCCTAGAGTTATAGTCTAGGTCAAGGTGTCTAATAATCTAATTCCCTATAACCAAGGCTCTGATACCAATCTGTCACACCCCGACCGATGGCGGAATCATCGGGGCGGGACATGTAAGACTGTTCATAGCACATGGTTGACTAAATTGAAATATATTAAAGTTAAATTTCCATTACAAATAATCTAAGTACAAAACCAAATTCAGACAAGAAACATAAAACAACTCATAAATTTCTTGATTTAAATTGCTAAGTCTAAATCCTATGTTGAACACGTCTTGAATCAATCTCACATATTGGGGCCTGAAACATGAATAAAATAAAGTCAACTAAAAAGTTGGTGAGTATAACACAGTTGTATGTAGATAGCATATAGTTGAAATCAAATCCTTTACAAAACATGATAAAATAAGGCATTTATGGGGAGCAGCTATTGTGTAACCATGTACAACCAAACCTTGTAACTAGCATGCAAAAAAATTGTGTTGTCGGTTTCAATCACCGCGCACCATAGGTGGGTTTGTCAGACTCAATAGATCTATCATTCAAAACCGTCGGCTTGTATAGTTAATGATTGCACATAATAGCATACAAAGGTTAGCACAACTAGCACTCGGGCACAAAGCTCAAATTTTGCACACATGTATGTAAATAGGATTTTTGCACTTGTGTTGTTTGCGTAAATGTAAATGTGTAATGTGTATAGAGTTCATGTTCCACCCCAAAAGTGTAAAAGAGTAAAAAGGGGTTGTGAATACTCACTTGGTATGGAAGTGTAGCTAACAAGGATTATAGACAGCAAATATGATCCTCGAAATGCACAATTTAACCTAAAGAGTAATGTGTATTGAATCAAATAGATGCATAAAGTTTAAGTCTAAATGAAAGTTGAATTTGTGTATAAAATATTGATTTGTATTTAAAAGTATTGAATAAAATATATAGAGTTTGAAGTAAAAATATTTTTGAAACAATTTGATTAGCTTTGAATTGGATAATTGAATAAATATATAATTATAGTTTATGAAATAATGTAAATATTAATTGTAATTAAGTATAAATAAATAAATGATTTTGATTTAAAATAATCATTATCTTATTTATTTATAAATTTTGTAACTTAATTATTTAAAATATCATTTAAGTGTAAGACAATAAATATAAATTTAATTTTCATAAACTTTTAAATAAATTATATTTATGCCAAGATTAAACTTTTAATCCATTTTTAAATACAGAAAACATATTTTTATAAAACCAAAATATTTATTGATCGAAAAATAAAAATTATAATTCTGTTACAATTTCTGAGTCACACACGACCGTGCCTCGGAAGGGCACGATCGTGCTCAAGCCAGGGGCGCGACCGCGCTAGTCGGGGTACGACCGGGTTGATCAACAGAGGGCACAAACTAGACCAGTCAAACAGGCACGACCGTGCCTTGGCCCGGCACGGTCGTGTCGATGATCTTTAGACACAACAGAGACTAGCCTAGAGGGCATGACAAGGTCTGGACAGGAGGACACGACTGCGCCGCTATTCGACACGACCGCGCTACATGAGGCACGGCCGCGCTAGATGATTAGCGTGACCGTGTCTCTTCCAAATCAGACACGAATTGACAAATGCTTGTATTTTAAACGCTGGAATTGTTAGGGCTTTTGATTAATGGGTTATTACGAGTCTTTTGGGATATTTTAATTGTATTAACAACATTTTTAACAGTGGATTCGATTAAATTATTTTAAATAAAAACATCGATTCTGATTCGGGGTAAATTCTATGATGGAATCCTAAATTATTATGGGGCTTTCGATATAGAGACTAATTAACTGAAATAAATGATTTCAATTACCCGAAACAGTAGAGGATTGATAGAGATCGGCAAGAAGGAGTTCCGGCGTCGACGGCTTGAGTTCCGGCAATCTTTACTGCAACTCCGGCCAATCCAAATAGCCTGGGAACTTCAGGGATGATTGAGTATCGAGACTCTGCTGCTGGATTGAGAGGATTCGGATCGAACAGTGGATTCTAGTTTCTTGGAAAGCTTGAGAGAGTTTTTTCGAGATTGATAGGATTAAGATGGGGCGTTTGAGAATTTGAAATTTGCATTACTCACGTAAATGACAAAGAAAACGGTGGGCGGTTACGGATTCTTGACGATCGGGTGATTAAACTGCATTTAGGTTTCAACTGTTACACAGGCGCGACCGTGCCTAAATATGGCGCGACCGTGCCCAGGCACCGGGCGCGATCGTTCCAGGACCAGTCGCGCGATCGTGCCGAGGCACTTGGCGCGACCGTGCCAGGACGAAGCACGACCGTGCTAGACTAGGGTTTCTTGACATTTTTCAACTTTAGTCCTTGACTTTTCAGGTTTAATGTGTTTGAATTAAATAGTTTCTTGCATAGTGCTTAAATGTATATAATTGCGTAAAACTTGTGAATTTGTATCGAATCATTGCGTTTAGTTTACGGTGAGAAAAATAGTAAGACAGTGCACGAGTATTGGATTTGAAATTGCCTTACATTGAATTGAAATATGAATACTAAAAATCAGAAATGTTACATGTTTTGTAACTTTTGATAAAATTCTGTGTAAGTTCTTCTAGAGGCGAACTTAACAAGTTCGCCTAGCCTATCAGAGGCGAACTGAACTTATTAAGTTCGCCTAGCCTATTAGAGGCGAACTTAATAAGTTCGCTTAAGTCTATCAGAGGCGAACTTATTAAGTTCGCTTAGTCTGTTAGAGGCGAACTTATTAAGTTCGCTTAGTCTGTTAGAGGCGAACTTAATAAGTTCACCTGGTGCAGAACAGTAGTTTATAAATACAGAACAGGGTCTGTTAGAAAAGTAACAAGACATAATAGAGAGATATCAGGTGGAACTGATTAGAGACTGAATTCTTGTAAACTGATATCTTGGTGGAAATACACAGCGTTTATTTACACTGTTGTTGTTGATTGAGTTACACGAGCACGTTGATCATGGATTCCGCACGTTATCACCGTGTTGTACCGCGAGTCTAGAGATCCGTCACGCACCAAATTTGGGACCTACAGTAAGTCACACCTATTGCTAGCTAGGCAATGTACAAGTTACTCTAAGCGTTCGCAACCGAAGCTGACTGGTTATGTTTGAGATGCCTTCCGCCATTTCTAACATCAACAATGGTAAATGTTTAGGACAATTTACACCCGTTAGACCTCCAATCAAGTTAGTGCGACTAACCCGGGTGGGGTTTGTCAAACCCAGTAGTACTACTCAAATTTCCTCGCTATACCCAATATATTAACGGTCTGAGTGTGTAAGGACTTTGCATGTTATGTTTGCACTTAGGTATAAAAGTGGTAATGAAATACTATGTGATCCATGTCCGTGTGTCTGTCTCTCCCAGGCTTGGAGACAAATAACGGATGCCTGTTCGTATGCATGTTTCTCCCCAACGGGAAAACAAGTAAAATGATATTTGTTTGAACGCATGTTTCTCCCCAACGGGAAAACAAGTAAAATGATATTCGTTTGTATGCATGTTTCTCACCAACGGGAAAACAAGTAAAAATAATGTTTATGTGTATGCATGTTTCTCGCCCAATAGGAAAACAAGTAAAAATAATTTTTATTTGTATGCATGTTTCTCTCCCAATACTAAAACAAGTAAAAAAGGCTGTGAAACTCACCTGCGTTGCGTAGTATGTAGTATCACACAAGTATGAGATTTAGAACCTCAAGTGTTAGCCTGCACGGCTTACGAATTACCTAGAATCATAAACACAATAGTTAAGGATACACTGGGGTTTTGTGACGACGACACGGAAGATTTGAATGTCCTAGAACATACTTATGATCAACGAGTAGACGAACGCGGCCACGACAATTAGAATTTCTTAATATAATAATTAAGATAATTGCGTTACGTGTCGAACGTTAATAACGAATAATATTAATTAATAATAAAATACATCCGTGCGTTTGTACCATTAAAATAATTGCTAGAAAAATAATATAATAATATATTATTTTTGAACTTGTAGAAAATATACTATAATCATTTACGTGACAAAAATAATAAATATATTATTTTTATTCAAGGATATTAAACGTGAGTAAATAATATAAATAATTACATTATTTATAAGTTTGAAACGTTACACGAGATTTATAAACGAGGCGAAATAATATGTAAATATATTATTTTTATTTGGAGTTACGGGTTGAAATAATATAAATATTTTATTTTTAAAAGTGGGAAATAATATTAAATACGGGTTATAAAACTAGACCCGAGTCTACGGTTGGTTTCCCGGGTTAAAACACATTAATATAATATAACAATAATACAAGGATAAGTTTTTATATTAAATAATGCTAGAAAAAGCTCCAAAAATATAACACAAGAGACCGGTTTCGAACCCGGGTCTCTTGTGTGCGAGTCAATTGTTCTACCATTACGCCCGCTAGGGTCTCGTGCTATATTCCAGATCCAAATGATTATAACACGGATGGTTTCAGTGTTTATCCCCCTAAACGAACCGAATCAAAACTCAACTTGTAATCTCTTGAAATCGATCGCAATTTATCAAGAGGTCATAGGGGTTTTGTTCATCACTTGATTGCGAGCTTCGGGGTGCATTTAATTGCAAAAATCATTGCGTTTAAGGGTCTTTAATTTCTGTTTGAATATGTCAAAAACCTTGGGTTGCATTTGAAAACAATTTGATAAATTATGATATTATAAATTGCTAAGATCATAGGGCTTTTACTGTTTTGAGTATTTCAAAACCATCCTTCTGGGTTAATTTGATTGAGACTGAGTTTAAGATCAAAAACCCAAAAACGTTTATGAACAAACCCTAGTTTATAGATTATGAACAATTAGATGTTATACGCTTAAGTTAGCATAGGGCTTTCAAAGATTTGATGATTTCGAAGCCATCCATATGAATTAATTGCATTGAGATCAAGTCTAGACCGTATTTCAATTAAACCGAATATGGGATGAATCCTAGAATTGGTTTGTGATTGATTCGATGTTTTAAGCCCTAATTAGCATAGGGCTTTCCATCTAAGAATGAAAACGAAGTTATGGATATGGTTGATTACCAGAATGAATGTCGAATTGAAGGTGAGCGAGTAAATGGGTTCTGACTTACGCGTGTTTGATCTCCGGCTATAACGGCTTCGTCTCCGATGGAATTGACGTATGGAATTGCCTCTTCTGGGTGCGACTAAGGTGTGCATTCCTTCAATTTGAGAGAATAATGATTGACATAGTCGGATTTGCGCGCAATAAAGATGATGATCGATGTTACGGCTTTACTACTCATTATTGAGTTTAATTCGGATTAAAGGCAGTGTTAATTACTCAATAATGGACGGTTATGAGGTCTAAAGTGTATTTTGGTTATCAAAACATTTAATCGATTATGGTTTGCGAATTTGAATTCAAAATCGATTGGTTTGACTTATAAAAGTCAACAGGAACTATTCTAATAAATTTTGACTTTGAGAGTTCAAAAGATTGAGTTTTGATTAATTGGACAATCATTCCCTATAGTTTCAGGTTTAAATATCGGCAGAGTTGATCCCTAAGCTTTGTAACAGATTTAACTGAGTTAACGGAATTTTCTCGGGGTGTCACACGTAGGTCTGACTGTGAATGGCTTGGTCTCCGGCGACTCCTACTGCTACTCTGATCGAGTTGAGGCGTGGGATTACTTCTAACAGGAGCGACTAAGGTGTGTGTATGCTCGATTTGTGAAAGTAACACAAGAACTCGTCCAATTTGATAGATAAATGGCGAATGTTGACGGTTATGGGTTCATTACCCATAATTGGGTTTAATTCGACAATGATGATGATAATTAGAGACTTGATGAAGAACGTTAATACTGTTAATGTCTTAATCGGTTACAGATTTGGACGATTTTCAGTTATAGGATCGAACTTGGATCCAATGATCACACGGTTTGACTTTTGAAAGTCAACAGGAATACAACACTTTCTATTTTTACTTTCAAAGTCAAAATTTTGGTTTTGGGACTTGGCAGAACTAGTCCCTGCAGTTTGAGATTAAGAAATGATAGAATTAGTCCCTGGGAATCAAGATTAGATTAACTGGGTTAGGATTTAACCGTAAAAGTCCGGATTGTCACAGTTTACATCAAGCACCACGTGTATGGTATGCCACTTTGACAGAGCATCTGCTTACAAATGGCTACACTCGGGGTGCCATAGATCAGACATTGTTTCTTAAAAACCTGGGAGATGATCTTATTCTTGTCCAAATTTACGTTGATGACATCATTTTTGGTTCAAAGAATGCTGCCCTGTGCAAAGAGTTTGAAGAAGTGATGAAGAAAAAGTTTGAAATGAGTTCAATGGGAGAAATGGCCTTCTTTCTAGGGTTGCAGGTGAAGCAAAGTGATGACGGAATCCTAGTTCATCAGGCTAAATATGGCAATGACATCTTAATAAAGTTCAACTTTGCTTACTCCAAATCGGCATCCACTCCAATGGCAACTTGACCCGTTCTTACTCCAGATCTTGGTGAACCTGGAATTGACCAACATCACTACAGGACAATGATTGGGTCGTTAATGTACCTAAAAACTAGCCATCCAGACATCATGTTTACGGTTTGTCAGTGTGCACGATATCAGGTTAATCCCAAACCTTCTCACCTAAATGTTGTCAAAAGAATTTTTAAATACTTGAAGGGCAAGCCTCGGTTCGGCCTTTGGTATCCAAAGGATTCTGTCACACCCCAACCGACGGCGGAAACGTCGGGGGCTGTTCATTGCTCATGGTTTGCTAAAGTTTGAATATTAAATAATTGTTTTCATTGCATTCAACAAGTTTAATCAAAACACAACCAATCCACAAAACAAAAATGTAAATTACATAGAATAAACTGGTTTAATTGAATTCTAGGTCCAAAAATCCTATGTGTAGCATATCTTGATTACTTCAAACATTGGTACCTGAAACATGGTTAAAACAGAGTCAACTAAAAAGTTGGTGAGAATACATAGGTTTTATTGTGTGATAGCAAAATACGTGTTGTGTGCATACAGTTCAATACAACATGTCAATTAAGGCAATTATGGAGAGAAACTATCGGGTGACCTATACAATCAAACCTTTGTAACTTGCACTCAAAATTTGTGTTGTCAGTAACAGTCACCCTACCTGGGTGGGTTTGTCAGACTCAGTAGATCTACCACTGTTTACTGTCAGCTGATAGTTAATGATTGTACATGAAGAGCATAATAATTGGTCTACACACCTAGTACTCAAGCACAAAGCGCAAAATTGTATATGCATAGGATGGAACTGTATATGTGTATAATTGAAAACATGTAAATAGAAAGCATGTTCCACCCCAAAAGTTTGTAAAATAGAGTAAAAGAGGGGCTATGTAACTCACGTGTTATGCAGAGTGTAGATTGCACAAGCAAATGGAAAACAACGGTGTGTTGTCGATTGCTAGGTTCGACCTATTGAACAATATATGATTACGTATTATTGAGTTGCGTTATTCGATGTTGGAAGTGGATTAAGTTTAAGGTTTGTTTAAATAAAATACACCATTTGTTTAGAATGTTCACTAGATAGCATTTATATATATATTTATTTAATTATAAGTTTAAATAAATAATATTTGTTAAAGACAAAACGTATGGAATATATTGTTGTTTATAAAATAATTATATAAACTTGTAGTATTTTATTGATTTTAATTTAAAGAAAGATTAAATAATCGATCTTTGATAAACAACACTCGGTTCTGGATATTTTATAAAATAATTATTTGTAACTTTAAACTGATTGAAGGATAAAATTTATATTAAACTGTTTAAAAGATTCTGTTTTAAGACTGAGCACGACCGCGCTCATGCAGGGCACGACCGCGCTCGTTACCGGGCGTGATCGTGGGGTCTGAAGCACGCCCGTGGTTGAGTCAGGAGGCTACAAAAGGGTCTGTAACATAGAGCACGACCGTGCTCGTATCCGGCACGACCGCGTCTTGGGTTTGTTTAGGTCAGGACCTTGTTTGGTCGTTAAGAATGACCGCGCCACACCCGGGCACGACTGTGCTTGGTCAGGCACGACCGCGCTCTTTGATGAGCGCGACCGTGTCTGGTCCTTTTCAGACACAATTCGCCTGATTCTTGTATTAAAACTGATTAGAAACTTAGGGTTTTCATGGAGGATCTGTTCACGAACTTATCCATGCCATTTAATTGGATTTATATCCTGTTTAACTTATAGTTTGATTAAAACCATTTATTTATCAAACTCATATTCAATTCGGACAAATCGTGTATTATTGATTCAAATGAGTTTAGGGCTTTCGATTTACGTGATGAGACGAATGTATTGGACTAATACTAACCTGTTCTGAATGGGCAACAAGTGCAGACGACTACGGAAGGAGGATCGCGGATTTTCTTGATCGACAGACGAGATAGAGACGATGTAATGACGGATTTAGGGTTTAAGGAAGCTTATATAGGTCGCGGGTAGGTATTTGATTACTTAATTCGTTTGATTTCTTGCCCCAATTACTTGATTTGTTTTAAAAAGAAGTCGGTTTAGAATTTGCGAGTATTTGGACGATTGCATGTGTATTTGGTCGTGTTTTAGTCTCAATTCGTCGAATATCTTCTTCTGCAAGTTTCGCGAACTTCCAAACGTTTTTACGATCTATTTTTGGACAAGATTGAGTGGGTTTGACTTTCACAGAGTCAAACTGTATAACAAGCGCGACCGTGCTTAAAGTTAAGCACGACCGTGTTCGAGGCTTAAGCGCGACCGTGCTTAGGACTAAGCACGACCGTGCTTGTGCACTTTTTGATATTTACAAGAATGGTCCCTGTAGTTTTGTAGTCTTGATGTTGTTTTGAGTTTTGGTCAAGTTTGGTCCTCGAGGTTTGTAAGATTGTTTTAGTTAATATTGTAATATAATAAACGCGTGTATATTTGTTATTGCACATGAACAATGAATGTAAGGTTGGAATCGGAATCGTCTTTTATTGCACGGCATAAAATAAATAAGAAAAAATATGAAAATCAGAAAGGTTACAGTATCCCCATGTTGAGGGAATTTCGTCCCGAAATTCAACTAGTTGAGGCTACTGCTTCAGCAAAAAGATGTGGGTACTTGAGCTTCATTTGGTCTTCTCGTTCCCAAGTAAACTCGGGTCCTCGTTTAGATTCCCAACGAACCTTGACAATAGGAATACAGCTGCGCTTGAGTTGTTTTATCTCACGATCCATAATCTCGTCTGGTTTTTCAACGAAGTGCATCGTCTCATCAATGCGCACATCGTCAAGAGGTATATGAAGGTTTTCATCAGCAAGACACTTCTTGAGGTTGGATACGTGGAATGTAGGATGTACGTTGCCAAGTGATGGAGGTAACTCGAGCTTGTAAGCCACTTTCCCAATCCTTTCAAGGATCTTGAATGGACCCACATAGCGAGGTGCTAGCTTGCCTTTCTTCCCAAAACGGATCACCCCCTTCCAAGGAGACACCTTTAGAAGTACAAGATCACCGATTTGGAATTCCAAGGGTTTGCGTCGTTTGTCGGCATAGCTCTTTTGCCGACTTCTCACAACTCGAATGTTGTCACGGATTTGAATAATCTTGTCGGAGGTTTCTTGAATTAACTCGGGGCCGGTGATTTGTGCTTCACCAATCTCGTTCCAACAGATTCGAGAACGACACTTACGACCGTAGAGAGCCTCAAACGGAGCCATGTCGATGCTGGTGTGGTAACTATTGTTGTAGGAAAATTCGATAAGTGTCAAATGTGAATCCCAATTGCCACCGAAGTCGATGACACAGGCTCTCAGCATGTCTTCCAGGGTTTGGATTGTTCGCTCGGTCTGACCATCAGTTTGGGGATGGTAGGACGTGCTCAAATCCAGTCGTGTACCAAGTGCCTTTTGAAGAGATTGCCAAAACCGAGAAGTGAAACGAGCATCTCTATCGGAGATTATGTTCAAAGGAACACCGTGACGACTCATGATCTCATCAATGTAAATTCGGGCCAATTTCTCAACCTTATAGTCTTCACGGATAGGCAAGAAGTGTGCGGACTTAGTGAGACGGTCAATGATCACCCAGATGCTGTCATGACCGCTCGAGGTGCGAGGGAGTTTAGTAATGAAATCCATAGCTAGATTCTCCCATTTCCACACGGGGATTTCCGATTGTTCAAGTAAACCAGAAGGACGTTGATGCTCAGATTTGACTTTAGAACATGTGAGACATTTTGCTACGAATAAAGCAATGTCTTTCTTCATAACAGGCCACCAATATTGTGGACGAAGATTTTGGTACATTTTATCCGCACCAGGATGGATAGAATATCGAGACTTGTGTGCTTCAGTCATGATGAATGCTCGGAGATCGTCACGATCGGGAACCCAAAGACGATTTAGAAAATAAAGCAAGCCATTGGTTTTAGTCTCTAATTGGAATTCAGCACCACAAGACATTTCCATATACATATTTCCCTCGGTAACCGAGACATGTTGAGCTTCTAGAATACGAACTTGAATATCGGAATGGATCTTGACACTTTGAAGCATGACATGCTCCTTGCGGCTTAGTGCATCGGCTACAACATTAGCCTTGCCGGGATGATAACGAATCTCGCAATCGTAATCGTTGAGGAGTTCAACCCAACGTCGTTGTCTCATTTTGAGTTCCTTTTGGTTGAAGATATGTTGGAGGCTTTTGTGGTCGGTGAACACCACACATTTCGTGCCATAGAGATAATGTCTCCAAATCTTCAACGCGAATATGACAGCACCCAACTCCAGATCATGCGTCGTATAATTCTTCTCATGGATTTTGAGTTGTCTTGATGCATAAGCGATTACCTTGCCTCGTTGCATGAGAACACAACCAAGATCTTGGTTTGAAGCATCACAGTAAACAACTAGATCATCTTCACCTTCAGGAAGGGTGAGGATAGGAGCATTGCATAACTTTTGCTTGAGAATTTGAAAGGCTTCTTCTTGCTTCGGTCCCCACTCATAAGGTTTACCTTTTTGGGTTAAGGTAGTGAGGGGAACAGCGATCTTGGAGAAATTAGAGATGAATCTTCGATAGTAACCTGCTAAGCCAAGAAACGAATGAACTTCGCTAGGGGTTTTAGGAGCTTTCCAATTCTTAACAGCTTCAATTTTGGCGGGGTCAACATGAATTCCCTTTTCATTGACAACGTGACCCAAAAATTGCACTTCTTTTAGCCAAAAATCACACTTGGAGAACTTGGCGTATAGCTGTTCGGTTTTCAAGAGGTCCAAAATCAACCTCAGATGTTGCTCATGATCTTCCTTGGTCTTGGAATAGACCAAAATGTCGTCAATGAACACGATAACAAATTTATCAAGGTATGGTTTGCACATGCGATTCATGAGGTCCATGAAGACAGCAGGTGCATTGGTTAGCCCAAAAGGCATAACCATGAACTCGTAGTGACCATATCTCATTCGGAAGGCGGTCTTGGGAATATCCTCCTCTTGCACACGGAGTTGATGATATCCAGATCGAAGATCAATCTTCGAGAAGTAGGTAGAACCTTGGAGTTGATCGAAGAGATCGTCAATCCTAGGTAAAGGGTAGCGGTTTTTGATTGTAAGCTTGTTGAGTTCTCGATAGTCAATACACATGCGGAATGAACCGTCCTTCTTTTTAACAAATAAGACCGGCGCACCCCACGGTGAATGACTCGGGCGTATGAACCCTTTGTCGGCGAGTTCTTGAAGTTGGCTTGCAAGTTCTTGCATCTCGGAAGGTGCAAGCCGGTATGGAGCTTTAGCCACCGGGTTTGCTCCAGGTACAAGATCGATGCGAAATTCCACTTGCCGAACAGGTGGAAGACCGGGCAAGTCATCAGGAAAGACTTCGGGAAAATCCCGAACGATGGGGATGTCTTGTACACTCCACTTTTTGTTTTCTTTTTGGATAACATGGGCTAGGAAAACCATGCACTTCTTTCGTACATACTTTTGGACGATAATGCATGACATTAGTTTGAGTCCTTTGCAAGGTTTCTCACCAAAGACCGTCAACGTTTCACCGGATGGGAGTGGTATACGGATGCATTTTTCAAAGCACATGACTTCGGCATGGTGCTTTGACAACCAATCCATACCTATGATGACGTCAAAACTCCCTAATGGCATTGGTACGAGGTTGATTGGAAAGGTGTGTTTATTTAGTTCTAGGGAGCAATCATAAATGATGGTGTCAATTGTAACGGTGTTACCATCGGCTACCTCAACGGTAAAGGTTTTCTCTAGTTTAGACCGGGTTTTTGCAAGTAACGGTTCGAAGTCTAGTGACACAAAACTTTTATCGGCTCCGGTATCAAATAGTATAGAAGCATAACGATTATTCATAAGGAACGTACCGTTAACCACATCAGTGTTGGCCTGAGCCTCATTGGCATTGATGTTGAAAGCACGCCCACGAGCTCCGCCTTGGTTAACATTGACCAGCCTTGGGCACTGGTTACGGAAGTGGTTCGGGTCGCCACATTCGAAGCAAGCACGTCCATTTGCAATGGCTGGGATGGCTTGGTTAGTTGCTTGATTATTGGCTTGATTTGCTGGGTTGGTTTGGTTGGCAAGTGCCTTGGCTCGACAAATATTAGCTATGTGGCCATGTTTCCCGCAGTGGTTGCAAAGACGACAAGGTATGCCTAGAGGGTGATGATAGTTGCAGGTGTTGCAAAGTGGGTGGCTGCCCCCATAGGGTTTCTTTGCTGGGTTTTGAGTCATGGGTGCAACTTGATTTACTGGAGTAGCCGGAGTGATTACAGCACAGTTCTTGACCTTTCTCTTCCTAGTGTTGCGGTATGGTTCAGTTTGGACTTCTTTGACATGAGCGGGAGGTGTTGTTGTGTCAGAAACTTTCTTGACACCCTTTCTTGTAAGTGTACCCGCTTTAACATGGTTGTCAGTAAGTGTGGCTGACAAGCGGATAGCATCCTCCAGAGTAGCAGGATTTCCTCCTACCACAGTATCTTGAATTTGTCTAGGTAGACCACCAATGTACTTTTCAATACACCTAGACAGAGGTGTAACCATGTGTGGCACAAGTAGACTTAGTTCGTGGAAACGGGTGGTGTATGCTAAGCTTTCACCACTATCTTGAGCAAGATCCCAAAATTCCGCTTCCAGCTACTTCATCTCATTTCGAGGACAGAATTCCTCAGTCATGATCCTCTTCAACTCATCCCACGGCAGTGCCATTGCTACATCCACTCCCCTAGTCCTTTTCTCACCATTCCACCAAGTAAGCGCCCTTTTTTGAAAGACACTAGTAGCATGACGAACACGGAGGTTGTCGGGACAGTCGCTATTGAGGAAAGTGCTCTCAATGCTTTCAAACCATTGAAGGAGTCCCGTGGCACCTTCGTTGCCATAGAATTTGAGGGGATTACAGGAATTGAAGTGTTTGAAGGTGCATTGTGGCGGGTTGGCACCACCACCACCTCCAGTGTTAGCACTCCCACTGGCATGACCATTAGTGTTTTTGTTGGCTTGGGTAATTTGGTTCACCAGCTGTGTGAGTAGAGCAGCCAGGTCAGTGTTATTGCTGTTGTTGCTGTTGTCACGACGGGGAGGCATTCTACAGATTTAGACACAATAAGAGTTGTGAGAATTTCTTGGATTAAATAGAAGAATAAATAGATGTAAGTAGTTCATAGTTTGGATTGTACTCAAATAGTGACATAATCACTCGAGTACTATGACATATTAAGGTTAATTTAAACTCAGATAATTATCAAGAAGACGTGCTTTAGCCTATAAGTAAACACTCATTCCGGGAATTCCCAGGAAAGTATACGGATCCCTCGGTTGATTGGGATTTATATGAAATACTTTCCTAGACAGAAAGCCCAGAATACAGGTGTCACTCTTCCAGATTGCACGTGTCCTTTAACAATTAAACAAAGTCTAAAAACCTCAACGGGTGTAAAAGAAAATTCTATAGACCAAAGTCTAAGAATATGATTCAAGTTATGTTGATGATGACATGGAAGCAGGCATGAAGGATATGTGGATTAGGATATGGGTAGGGATATTGTTTATTTAAGTTGTTATTTATATATACATATAAAACATGTAGCATATATCATATAGCATGTAGCACATAGCATGTAAATCATGAAGCATGGCATAAGTGGGTATCCTAAAGTTATAGTCTAGGTCAAAGGTGTCTAATAACCTAATTCCCTATAACCTGGCTCTGATACCAATCTGTCACACCCCAACCGACGGCGGAAACGTCGGGGCGTGAAGCGTGCAGACTGTTCATTGCTCATGGTTTGCTAAAGTTTGAATATTAAATAATTGTTTTCATTGCATTCAACAAGTTTAATCAAAACACAACCAATCCACAAAACAAAAATGTAAATTACATAGAATAAACTGGTTTAATTGAATTCTAGGTCCAAAAATCCTATGTGTAGCATATCTTGATTACTTCAAACATTGGTACCTGAAACATGGTTAAAACAGAGTCAACTAAAAAGTTGGTGAGAATACATAGGTTTTATTGTGTGATAGCAAAATACGTGTTGTGTGCATACAGTTCAATACAACATGTCAATTAAGGCAATTATGGAGAGAAACTATCGGGTGACCTATACAATCAAACCTTTGTAACTTGCACTCAAAATTTGTGTTGTCAGTAACAGTCACCCTACCTAGGTGGGTTTGTCAGACTCAGTAGATCTACCACTGTTTACTGTCGGCTGATAGTTAATGATTGTACATGAAGAGCATAATAATTGGTCTACACACCTAGTACTCAAGCACAAAGCGCAAAATTGTATATGCATAGGATGGAACTGTATATGTGTATAATTGAAAACATGTAAATAGAACGCATGTTCCACCCCAAAAGTTTGTAAAATAGAGTAAAAGAGGGGCTATGTAACTCACGTGTTATGCAGAGTGTAGATTGCACAAGCAAATGGAAAACAGCGGTGTGTTGTAGATTGCTAGGTTCGACCTATTGAACAATATATGATTACGTATTATTGAGTTGCGTTATTCGGTGTTGGAAGTGGATTAAGTTTAAGGTTTGTTTAAATAAAATACACCATTTGTTTAGAATGTTCACTAGATAGCATTTATATATATATTTATTTAATTATAAGTTTAAATAAATAATATTTGTTAAAGACAAAACGTATGGAATATATTGTTGTTTATAAAATAATTATATAAACTTGTAGTATTTTATTGATTTTAATTTAAAGAAAGATTAAATAATCGATCTTTGATAAACAACACTCGGTTCTGGATATTTTATAAAATAATTATTTGTAACTTTAAACTGATTGAAGGATAAAATATATATTAAACTGTTTAAAAGATTCTGTTTTAAGACTGAGCACGACCGCGCTCATGCAGGGCACGACCGCGCTCGTTACCGGGCGTGATCGTGGGGTCTGAAGCACGCCCGTGGTGGAGTCAGGAGGCTACAAAAGGGTCTGTAACATAGAGCACGACCGTGCTCGTATCCGGCACGACCGCGTCTTGGGTTTGTTTAGGTCAGGACCTTGTTTGGTCGTTAAGAATGACCGCGCCACACCCGGGCACGACTGTGCTTGGTCAGGCACGACCGCGCTCTTTGATGAGCGCGACCGTGTCTGGTCCTTTTCAGACACAATTCGCCTGATTCTTGTATTAAAACTGATTAGAAACTTAGGGTTTTCATGGAGGATCTGTTCACGAACTTATCCATGCCATTTAATTGGATTTATATCCTGTTTAACTTATAGTTTGATTAAAACCATTTATTTATCAAACTCAGATTCAATTCGGACAAATCATGTATTATTGATTCAAATGAGTTTAGGGCTTTCGATTTACGTGATGAGACGAATCTATTGGACTAATACTAACCTGTTCTAAATGGGCAACAAGTGCAGACGGCTACGGAAGGAGGATCGCGGCTTTTCTTGATCGACAGACGAGATAGAGACAATGTAATGACGGATTTAGGGTTTAAGGAAGCTTATATAGGTCGCGGGTAGGTATTTGATTACTTAATTCGTTTGATTTCTTGCCCCAATTACTTGATTTGTTTTAAAAAGAAGTCGGTTTAGAATTTGCGAGTATTTGGACGATTGCATGTGTATTTGGTCGTGTTTTAGTCTCAATTCGTCGAATATCTTCTTCTGCAAGTTTCGCGAACTTCCAAACGTGTTTACGATCTATTTTTAGACAAGATTGAGTCGGTTTGACTTTCACGGAGTCAAACTGTATAACAAGCGCGACCGTGCTTAAAGTTAAGCACGACCGTGTTCGAGGCTTAAGCGCGACCGTGCTTAGGACTAAGCACGACCGTGCTTGTGCACTTTTTGATATTTACAAGAATGGTCCCTGTAGTTTTGTAGTCTTGATGTTGTTTTGAGTTTTGGTCAAGTTTGGTCCTCGAGGTTTGTAAGATTGTTTTAGTTAATATTGTAATATAATAAACGCGTGTATATTTGTTATTGCACATGAACAATGAATGTAAGGTTGGAATCGGAATCGTCTTTTATTGCACGGCATAAAATAAATAAGAAAAAATATGAAAATCAGAAAGGTTACAGATTCAGAATTTAACTTGTTTGCTTTTAGTGATAGTGATCATGGAGGTTGCAATCTTGACAGGAATCCCACCACTGGTGGATGTCAGTTTCTGGGGGAGAGACTCGCATCATGACAGTGCAAGAAACAGACCACCGTTTCGACTTCTACTTCTGAAGCTGAATATGTCGCCGCATCCGCATGTTGTTCTCATGTTATCTAGATGCAACACCAATTGTTGGATTATGGTTTGAATTTCTTTGACTCCCCTATTTTCTGTGATAATGAAGCTGCTTTACAGAATGTTAAGAACCAGGTCCAACATTCTAAAACTAAGCACATAGACATAAGGGTGCATCACATTCGTGATTGTTTTGAAAGAAAGCTTATGCATCTTGAACAGGTTTCTACTGATGATAATGTTGCTGATATATTTACAAAAGCCTTTGATTTGGCAAGATTCAACTTTCTGGTTGAATGTATGAAAATGATCTCCTTTGATTAGAAGGTCGCGGGTTTGGTCACCAAAAATATTTTTTGTTTTTATAGTTTGTTTAAATTTTTATTTATTTCATAAATGCAAAAGTTTAGGGGGAGAAATTTCCTAAAAACACCAAAAATATTTTATCTTTGAGTCTTTTTATTTTTAAGTCTAGAAAATTACAAAAAGATTTTATTTTATGTTTTATTACTAAGAAAAATTAAGAACTTTGTCTATTGGGAAATGATAGTACATCTTTTTAGAGGTTAGATCATCATATGTAAGGCCAATAGTTGAAAAGATCAGGATCTTATGGTGATATGTTGTTAGGCTCTGCTAAAACTGGAAAGACAACATGATAGTCTTTCACTTAAACATAAAGGTCATTTTCGTAGTGGGGAACATCTCACAGATTGGTAAAATAATTATTTCCTGTTAATAATCAAGCACTTCAACATAAAGATTGGTGAACTGTGGATGAACACAATATGTCTGGATTGCACAAACCGAGACCCTTCATAAAGGGGTTGCGAGCTGACTTGATATAAGTCTGTACATATATATATATATATATATATATATATATATATATATATATATATATATATATATATATGACATGCATTGACATGCAATAGGTGAAAAGACACTCTATGATAGTACAAAGGTACTCTGCAAAGCAGAATTTTGAGCAAAAAGACACGCAATATTAATGTCGTGCTATAGAAAATTTCAAAAAGATATGTCTAAAGACGTACATATAAGTATAATTATAAACATTTTTCTGTTTGGGAATGTGTGACTGGGAAGGAATATCTTATCAAGGCATGTAAGTCCGTTCTGCTTTGTTTTTTATTACATTTGTCCGAGATCTCCTGAATAGTTCATAGACCCGTGCTAGTTATGCTCTTTTAGTTATTACTTAGGTGCTCAAAAGATCATGAGGAAGGGAAGGTTTATTCGATAAGTTATGGGGTCCATTCAGTTCTTCAAAATCTCATCTAATTCATAATAAAATAAATACAGGTTTCTAAGATGTGAGTGTGGGACCCACTATGTCATGAATAATTCTTACCTAGAAAAACATGATAAATACAGGTTATTAAGGTATAAAGGCTTGAGTTTAGAAGGATACTATATATTGGCAAACACCGAGACCTATCTAAGAAAATGAATAGCTAATAAGTATGGTTTGGTCTACACTAGAATGATATGATCCCATAACAGAGTTTCTCTCAAAGATAATGTGTTTCTGTAAGTGTCGTATGTTGTCAAAAGAACAAAAATATTTTGTGTTTTTAACTTAGTTTGAGTTATTTTATTTTTATCTTTGTCTTTTGTTTGTCAAAATAACCGTTCCTGCTTGACCTAATAAATCCAAATGAAAAGATTTCTGAAAAATTCAAGGCACATCAGAAGTATGCGACCGCATACTTGATGCGGGGCCGCATACTTGAAGGTCTTCTATATATAGCATCGAAGTTTGCGGTTCTGGCTTTACTCCAACCGCATACATCATTTTTCTCTCTAGCCGCATACTTGATCTTCACTGCTAATCTACCGATTACTTGATCCCTGTGTGTATCTGTTGCTATATTCGTGTTTAAGAAGTGTAGGCGACCATCAAGGTAAGAAATTGGACCATGGATTCACACTAATAAAGTGTGTGAGATGTTCTTGTTTGAAACCGAAACTAAATTAGACTAGTTGACCAAATTGACCATTAAAATCGATGTTGAATCTGAAATTGGTCTGATAGCTTTGATCGCAATCTCTTAGCGACCATGTATCACCTGAAAACCAATCCTAAAAACTTATTAAAATCCAAGAATCTTGATTTTTTTGAAGTTTGCGTTAAATTTAAAGTTTGTGGTGTGCTTGAAGTTTGCGGTGTAGTAAAAGTTTGCGGTTCATTAAAGTTTGCGGTTTGAATGTTTTAGCCGAAAACTTCAAGTTTTTTTTAATCTAACTTGCTCTATTGATTGCAGGCATGGCAGACTTAAAGTTCGTTAAGGATTATAATGAACCAGCTTACCTAGATGACCCACCACAAAATCACAGCGTTTTCAGATCAATGATCGTGGGATTACGGGCGTCTAGAATTTTTCATGCTTTATCTCAACATCCAGATATATGTGAAGACTTTCTTCAAGGCTTCTGGAGCACGACTGATATAGTAACAGAAAATGATATTGAAGGGATAACTGGAACAATAATGGGAAAGCACATTGTTATTACTGAAGTAGTTATCAGAACATGACTAAACTTTGGGGACAATCCTGAGCATCCTACAAGTTTCACTGCTGATCAGATGATAGAAACGTTTCAAAGAATAAGCTATGAAGGAGAGTTACCATCACTATTAAAAAGATATCTACCACCGTACTGGAGATACTTGGCACACGTGGTGAATCAATGCATCTCTGGAAGAAAAGGAGGTTATGTTTAACTGAGTGTTAATATGACATCAATGGTATATGCACTGTTTACGGGGGAGAATTTCAACTTCTCAAGAGTTGTGTGTGAAGAAATGAAAAGTAACTTGACTGGAAAAAAGAAGTCTGTTTTTCTAATGAACCCACAGTTCCTACATATGATTATAAACAGAGAACATCATGAGTTGGCTATGACTCAATGAAGACTACACGTGAAGGTGATGGACAAAAGTATTCTGTCCTCTATGTGTATGAATAAGCTTGGGTATTATCTTGGTTTAACACCTTTAGAGAAATTTGGTGCATTTCCAGAGATAGACAATGCACAACCACAATCACAACCTCAACATCCACCACCACCACCTCAACAACCACCACCACCACCTCAACCACGTCGTAAACCTAGACGTGCACCTCGACAAGCTCAAAATCAGGCTGAGGTCCCAATTGTTAATGAGCCTGTGATTCCAAATGTACCGCTGGCCGAGGAACATGAAGATAAATTTAAGTACAACATTGTAGGGCCAGTGTACGTCTAAAATGAAGAAAATGTGGAAAATCTTGAAGACATGGAAGATATAAATCTAGATGATCTGATGCTTTCAGATACTGAAACTCAAGGCACTCGTGATAAGAACTTTGAAAAGGAAGATAGTGAGTCCGAAGGAGATTCTGAAGGTGAAGAGTTTGACTCTTCAGAGATAGAGAGTGACAAAGAAAAAGTACCAATCAATCAACATCACAAAAGCTTATTGATTAAAAGAAAAGCTGCTGGGAAACCTCCTCGCATTAACCCTTCTAAACAACAGAGTGATACTTCCGATAAGAGTACGATTTTGAAGCTGATCAAGGTCTGAGGAAGAAGATAAAAGTTTATAAACAACTCCCGCAAAAGTCCACACCAATCATCACACTAATCGTCACCAAATAACAAGACAAGGGCAAGGCAAAGGTAGTTAATCAACCTGCGCCTGCGGATGTTCAAGCGCTACAACAAAGAGTATTCACTCTGGAACAGGTTTCTGTTGCCAAGGACTCAAAGATAGAAAAACCTCATGTAGAAAATGATGCTCTCAAGAAGCCTATAAATATACAAAGTGGTCAGATCAACAGCCTGAAAGACAACATGGTGTTTATGCTGGAAGAGCTAAAAAGGCTAAAAGAAAAGAAAGATAAAAAGAAAAGATGGATGTAGTGGAAATAATGATGGTAAAGGTGATGATAATGATGGTGATGGTGATGATAATGAAGGCAAGAGAGATGGTGAAAATCAAAATAAAGACCAGGAAGAACAACATGATGCATCAAACTCACATGAAGATTTGTCCAGAGCCATGGTTGTTTATGTTCCTGCGTCAGAAAACAAGGAAGCACAACAGTTAGAAAATGAGTTATCATTCGACTTTGAATATGATCTTGATGAGTTTTTTAAGTCTGGATCAATGTTCTCATTCGAAAATGATTCGACTTTGCTTGATGATGATTTTGTTGGAGAGGATGAGTATGAAAATGAAGATTTCTTTGATGAAAATGAGCCTGCCTCTCCTACACAAATCAGTGCTGAGGGAAAGGTGATTACCGGCATTGTCATTATTTATTCAACGAAGGTAATTCACCTCCCCACGTGGAATTAACTGCCGAACATGTTGAAGAAGAAACATCATCTTCATTTATTCCGGTAGAAAGGAAAAGTATATTCAAGATTATTCCTCCAAGTGAAGTTCATTATGTCACACCCTCCAATTGGCTCTCAAATAAGAACAATCGTTCTCCTATTCTGAGCTGGATGTTTGACAATGAGAAGAATCTTTATCTCATCAAGAGAAAGAATGGGTGAATAGAGTATTTTGCTAGGTCACATTACTTCAGTTCACTGCCCAGATTTGATCTTCAAGCACTAAACAAGGCTCCTTTTTACAATCTAGGGAATGTTGGAACAGCAAGAAACTTTGTTTCGTTTCTAGAGAAAGAATGTGATAGTGGATTCAAGATACTGCAACCTGCTAAATGCAAGTAAAATCAATGTACATAATTGACATAATCACCAAGAAGCCTCTTGTAATGGAAATCTATCCTTCTCCCAAGATGGTGGAGTGTGTTCTGGTCCATCTAGCTCTACCTGACATCACACTGAGTCAACTTGAATACTGGTATTACAGCTCTATGACAGGTTATATTTACATCCAGTGTGCAGACAGAGAGTTCACCATTGTTGATCCTATGGATCTTTTGAAGTTCGGGTAGGAAGATATGATCAGATTGTCCAAGCAGCATCTATTCGTGCCTGAAGAATGTGAAAGAGACACCACGCCTTTTGTGAAAGTATTAGCAACTGCAATAGTCAAAGACCTCTATGCGGGAGGTGGTGATCACTTAGCTGATGTTGAAATACTATAAGTATCTTGAATGCGTTAACCTAGGAGGGGATTGTAAGGACCAAACCTAATAGGCTAACGCATCAAGAGATCACCAAGATGTTCAGAAGAAGACTTTTTGGAAGTATGCGGCCGCATACTTCGTGGGCTAGCCGCATACTTGAAGTATGCGGTGCCCAACCGCATAATTGAAGTATGCGGCCCCGGCCTAGCCCAATCGAATAGTATAAATAGTTATTTTGTATTATGTATTCGGTTAGACGAGTTGTTAAGCGACATTTGTATTGTTTTTAGTGGTTTATCAATATACGAATCGTTTGACAATCAATTGAGTCTCGTCCTTATTATTTGTACCTACAAGTCACGTGTCGAGTCTGTTTCCGCCAGGTTCAACACGTCGTTGAATCCGTTGATTGAAGATCCTCATAAATCCGGATCTTACAAAATGGTTTTGTTCATGGCACCATTGACAAGACTTATTCTTAAAGAAGATTGATTCTGATCTATTAATCGTTTAAATTTATGTTGATGATATCATCTACGGTTCGACAAATGAGAATCTTTATCGTGAGTTTGAGACGGTCATGAAGTTAAAATTTGAAGTAAGTTTGATGGGTCATGTAACATCCATGACTTTTGTTGTGTTTGATTTTGTACAAAAATAACATTTCAATTTCCATTTCTAATGCAAAACCTTGTGCCACATAAAACATACATACAAATGTTTCAAATTCAGGGTTCATCTATACAAATTTGTATTTTAGATTTATAATAAACACACATACATTTATATATACATATATATATATATATATATTTTAGTAGATTAATTAATTCAACATATATATATATATATTTTAGTAGATTAATTAATTCAAGATGTAACATAGAAGCTTAAATTTTGTATTTACCCACACTTTTATATATGTACAATATAGACATATATATATATATATATATATATATACATACACATACGCATATTAATTTATAAACGTATGTATGTAAATATATTTATACATTTAGAATTATTAAGAAATTCCCAAATTTTATAATGTATTAAGTGTTTAACCAAAAATCCATTTATATATATATATATATATATATATATTTATATATTAATGATTTAAACAAATAAATTGGTTTTGAACCTCTTGGACACTTTGACCCTCAAAAGTCAACTTGGGCGATTTTCACCCTAATATGAGTTCTAATCCGACAAATTCATGAATGTTATGTTTACCAATCATGCTAGAATGTTACACGATCAAATCCAAATGCTTTTAGTAATTCAATTCAGCAGAAATCAGTGGTTATATTCAATTCAAAACCCCAACTGTCGACTTTTACTTTCTAGAGTCAAAACTAGATGAATTCCGTTTCAATTCGCGAAATTAATCATGTTTAATGGCCTCAAATCATGCGTAAACATTACACGCACATTTATAGCACGAATGATTAACCAATTTAGGAGGAATCAAATGAATTAACTCTTATAATCACATCCGTATCCGTTTCAAATGAATTCAAATCAAATTAATCGATTCAGGTAAAATTGTGGCGTACAATTCATTCACACACACTCGCGACACCACTTTCAAACTCTACAGACCCTTAAGCAATCGGCATTTCATCTCTGGACCTCCATCGAGCACCAAGGACACCCGAATCAAAGTTCCAGCCGTTTGAACTTGTTACTTCACCAAATCAGGTAATTCTTACGTCTTTCGATTCGTAATTTTATGATAACCGGTAACCCTCTATCAATTCGTGATAACAAAGAGTATCGGGTTTGAATCAAATTAGGTTTCTTGCCTTCTTATACGTGAATCTAGTTTGAGTTTGGGTTCTTGATTATTAAACGTATATAGTTTAGTGTATTCAGCATTAGACCAGCGAAACCACCTGGTCCGGCCGGTAAGCCACTACACCGCTAAAACAGGTGGCATGGGTTCGAAACCTATATCCAGCACCTTTTGTTTCTCTGTTGCAAGCTAAGGCCCCCTTCTGTTTCACGATTTAAAACCTTTTTGATCAGGATTTAGTCATCAAAGGACCCTTGGGTCCAGTGGTAGAACTCTATGGTCACACAAAAACCACCCGGGTTCGAGCCGGGTGGTCTGCAATTCTTTCTACACATTTTTTAACACTCAATACATATTAAAAAAATAACTTTATAAATCCTATAACCTCTATAATTGATTTCGTACAATAATTAGCAAGATTTTGAGGAGAAACAATTACAGTAGTTATTAGATCTATTTTTAAAACATTAATAAAACATAAAAATCTTTCTAAACATAATTAAATTAAAGGTGTTACTTCAAACAAAACATTTAAATTTTACCCACTTAGTTTATGAATTTTTATACGATTATTTTGTAAAACCATTGTTATCTTGTAAGGTTTTACCCACTTATTTTCTATCTTTACTAAATCATTTTTACCCTAGCATATATAACTTATTAGAGTTTAAATGTATTAAATTTTTACAACACAAATTCCTAATATTATTAGCATATATTTAAATTATTATACTCTCCATTTCGAAACACTTTTTCATAATAATGATTAAGTAGATAAAATATTTTATTTATTTAACTATATATCTATTTAAATAGTTGTAATAAAACCCTAATTACTTATTATTTTTGTATTCATAAACAAAGGTACATACTTTGATTAAACGTTTTGCTCTTAACCTCTTGTTCAAATACGAATATAATCGTTCATATTTTTACACATGTGATTATATAAACACCTTTCGTATGCAAACAAGTCCTCACTCTCATCCAACCAAGATTTTATTCAATCTCTTTTAAACTTTAGATTTTTCCCTAGTCATATGTACATGTCATTGATACATTCTATATAATTCAATCTTAGGATAACCTTGTGGTTAACTAATCACTTGTGCAACATCTTGCTCGTGTGGTCTACAAACTACTATTACATGTGAGTTTACATAGCCCTTTTCTCACTTTTATATCTTTGGGGTGAAACATGATTACATTTAAACTATTTGCAACTATTACAATTCAAACATTATGATCATGTGTGCAATTTGTGCGTTATGCTTGAACACTGTTTGTGCAAACAACATTTACATACTTTTGTGCATAGTGCAAGTGTAATCATTAAATCTGTACAAAACGACGGTATACAATGATAGATCTATTTTGTCTGACCAATCCACCCGGTTAGGATAATTGTTGCCGAAAACACTTAAGGATAACCTGCGTGTTATGCATATCATTCACAAGGTTTGATTGTGCGCCCAGTTTAAACAATAGTGGTTCTCCATAATCGCCTTATTAATCCATGCATCATATGAATTGTACACAAACTCTTGATATTACATGTGGTGTCAAAACATTTGTATGCTCACCAACTATTTTAGTTGACCCTGTTTTCATCATGTTTCAGGCACTAGTGTATGAGATCATATGCAAGATACAACATATAGGATTTACACTTAGTGAACAAAGAACTAGAACATGTGGATGTATTTGATTTTGGTTGTTGATTGAACTTATGTAACGAAATCTTGATGTAATTAATATATGAAACTTTAGCTTGGTCATGTGCTTGTGCACAGTCTACACGTCCACCCCGACGTATTCCGCCGTCGGTTGGGGTGTGACAGGTCAAATGCAATTCTTTCTTGGGTTGTAGGTGGAACAATCTGATGCTAGAATTCTTATTCATCAGGCAAAATATGTTAAGGATATTCTGACAAAGTTTAATATAAGTGATTGCAAATCAGCATCCACCCCCACTGCTCCTCATGAACCTCTCACATTAGATCCATCCGGTGTTGAAGTAAATCAAAAGTTGTATTGCTCCATGATTGGCTCATTGATGTATTTGACTTCAAGTAGGCCTGGTATTATGTTTGATCACGTGTGTATGTTTGTTTGTTCTGTAAAAACTTGAATAATTTTCATCACAATACAATTTTAGGGGGACAATAAAAGAAAAACAGAAAATATGAGAAAATGTGAAAAAGTGCATATATATTGTGTTTTTAAAATTTGTGTAGTTTGATGATTAACTGTGAAAATGACGTTACTGGTTGACTTGCCAATAGGAAATGATAGTATATTTCTAAACTGAGCTTACGCATGAATATGATGGTGACATTGGTTACGATTATTGATATTTATGTAGGCTCTGCATGTATAAATTAGGCGATATTTGTGTGATTAACTAAATTACAATCTTTGTGTTTTACCCACATCGAATATTGGTACTTTCATCATTCGAATGCAAAGTGAATCTAGTTATACCATGAGACCAGGATCTTGATGAGTTCTTAGCACAATTTGTTTGCTCTATTGACTATATCCGTCAAATATATGATTTAGAGTTAAACACCTTTATACGGCTGATGGTTCTTGTGGAAATCTTGGATGGAAGCAAGGAAGTTAGTCTGTTTAGCCCTTTGAATCACTCATGATTTCAATTGACATATCCAATATCTTATGGATATCCGCATACCCGAATCATTCTTGATTCTTCATATATATACTCTCCATATCTCATATGAATCAATATGATTCCGTGCTATCTCAGAAACCAAGACAATGAATCAAAATGATTCTAAATCAATATGATTCTCGTTAAATCCACTTGGATTGTTTTTCTTGTGCTTAGAACGTTACCTTCATGCTGGTGATTCGATCATGATCTGGTGAAATTTTGTGTTAATTTTCAGTTCTTTCCATCTCGATTGTTGGGGTACACATTGTATTGATTAATCTTACCTTAAATGTCACACAGTATTTGCGGAAACATGATGCATGAGTTTATGTGGATAAATGTACCGGCAATCAATGTTGAACTGAGTAGATCCTGACTTGATATGAAGTGTGATTAAAACAGTGTGCATTTATGATCCTATGTCAATTTAGTTTATCGACATGTGAAAAAAAAGAATGATTTTCTGAAAATATGGGTGTGTTTTTTAAGTATTTTGTATGAAGTATAAATTATTTTTCTTTGTTGTTGTTCGTATTTGATGGCATTAAAATTTTGGAATAGGTCTTAATGATATCAGATTTGAACAAAGAAAATAAAAATTTAAAATTTCTTAAGTACAAAGTTTTTGGTCAAAATCTTTTGACCGAAATTGTTTCCAGTCGATATCTTGTATGCTATATATTTTGGATATTTTGATCAAAAACATTTGACCACCATTCTCAGTTTCCGATTGATTGTTTGGCGATTTTCACAAGTCCAAGGTTTTCTAGCGAAATCCTGTGGTTGTGACGTCATCGAGTTTCTCCTGTGTTTTCGATCAACAAGGTATGTTTTTCGTGACTCATAGAGGTATCTAGGATAGATCCAAAGCCGTAGTTTAATGTTTGAATTTGAATTGCCCGAAATCTCTGATGAATAGATCGAAAAGTCGTTTGAATGGACCAAAATCTCTTTCGGATGGAAATGAAGCGACACTGATCTGTCCAAAATGTGTTTTTGATCGAAAAGTGTTTTCTGTCAAAAAGTATTTTTTGATCCATGTTTTTGATAGAAGAGTTTTAAGTTTGAAAATTTTATTAAATCAGAGTTTTCGATCAAAAATGGTGTTTTCAAGGGTTTTAGATCGAAAAGTTCAAAGTTGGAAGTTTTTCAGAGTTTTCGATCGAAATGTAGTTTTTGATCATTGGAGTTTTCGATCGAAATGTCATAGATTATGATTTGATTTGTGTAGAGTTTTCGATTGAAAAGTCTTTTCGACTCAGAGTTTTCGATCGAAATGTTTGGAGTTGTAAAATTTCAGAAATTTTCAAAATTTTCTAATACTTGATGTTTGTCAATGCAGATATGAATCAGTTAATGTTCAAGCCAAGGCATTACATCTATGCTTGTTTGACTTCATCAACACGAAAGTCAAGAGTATATGAGGAGATAGTCAGATTCTTGAATCAATCCAGGATTCACACAACAATATTTACTCAAGTTCCAGTATATCAAAAACAATGTCCGAGAGTTCTGGAACAATGTTGTGTACCGTCATGTCAACAAAGAGATATGGATAGAAAGCACAGTTAGAGGGAAAACAATAAAAATTACTGAGCAAGTGATCAGGGAGGTGCTTAATTTCAGAGATTCACCAAATTTCCCATACAAATTGAGCTATTCAAGAGTATCTGAGATTGTTATGACTATGGGGTATAAAGGAGACTTTCAAATAAGACAAGTTACAAAGACAATGCTTGGTAAGCAATGAAGGTATCTAGTTCATGTCCTTATTCACTACATGAGTCCAAGGACAACAGCTTTTGATCATATTTGAGAAGTTTTTAGTCGTGCATTAGTTTGTCTAGCTGCTCATCGAAGATTCAACTTTTCAAGAATGATTTTTGAAGCTATGATAAGCAATATCGTTGGTCCAAGACAAAACTACCAATTCTTGATATATCCCAGATTTGTACAGATGATCTTAAACACTTTATTACCTGATTTACCTAATGATGAGATTGGGTTACCTTTGGAACAAATGCAAGAAGTTATTTTCAGTAGTATGAACAACGTTAGGAAAAGAAGCAAGTTCAGTGGCACCATAACACCGTTGTTTCCAAATATGATTGTAGAAGATCCTGATCCAGACTTCAATATTGATGATGAAGTTGATGATATAATGAATAGTGATGTAGAGAATGTTGAAGATGAAGATGATGGTGATAATGGAAATGATAACAATGACAATGATGCTGGAAATGCTTAACAGGCTAATCAAAATTTAGAGGTTAATCAACAAGTCAATCAAGAAGAGCCTGAAAATGTTGAGCAATTGATTGATGAAGTGAGTGAAAATGTCAACAAACCTACTGAAACACAGAATGTAGAATGAGAGGTTCAGAATGAAGATCATTTGATTGATGAAAATGTGCAAACTCCAGAAGTACAAGCAACTGAACCACCACCAATAAAGAAACGAAAAGAAGTAGAAACTGAAAAGACCGTGCCTTCTAGACCTCCTCCGTCTAAGGGTATTATGTTCAAAACTCTCAAAAGCAAAAGATTTAAGACAATGGCTAGAAGAGATACAACAAATAAAGGCAAAGGTAAAGAAAAGGTGATTCCTGAGAAGCAGAAGTATAAGCCTTCAAAAGATTACAATCTTGTTTTTGAAGAATTCTTAAACTATGCAACAAGAGAAACTACAAATGTTATGAGTCAATTGAATACTCAGATTGCAAATCTTCAAAGTAGAGAAGCTGCTAACTCAAGAGAAATAAGAGAACTGAGAGCAGAAAGCAGTCGACAGCAAGATGTTATTCACTAGCAACAACAGCAGATTGATCAACTGCAAAGAGTGGTACAATACTTGATAAATCATCTTGGTCTTCAAAATACTAATGAGAATGTCACCCCTACAACAAATGTTGAAAATCTAGAAATCCCTACTACAACAGAACCTATTAGTTCACCGATAAATGAAGCAACAATGTTTGGATCACAAGACATGTTTGATTTGGATGTTTTGCTTAATAATCAAGGTGAGGAAATGGAGATTACTGATGACACAGAGAAAGAGAAAGAGGAGGATAAAGAGAAGGAGGAAGAGGAAGGGGAAGAAGTTGTTATTACTGGGGAAAGAAAAGATGATGACAAGCCTTCTGATGACGATGATAGTAGTAGTGATGGTATTGGTGGTGGTTCCAATGAACAAGAGTTAAGTGATGAAGGTAAGTCGAATAAAGTTTATGAAAAGTATGAGTATGAGCCTAAGCAAACATATGTTGAAGGCGATGGGTCTGTGATTGGAAAGATGGACAAATTGGAAAGTGATCATGAATCATTTCAAGTTCCTGAAGAAGTAGAACAGACTGCTGAAGTTCCAAAGACAACTGGTATTGATAAGATTTGGTGGTGGAAAGTTAGAGAACAGTCGTCAGTTGTTGAAAAGATAACACAGAAGATCAGAAATCCAAAGAAGGCATTGACTGGTGAGATTCTAAGCTGGATGTATGATGCAAAGAAAAAAATGTATGTGATTAAGATGGGAGAAAGTGATATTCTGTACTTTGATAGCAGCAGTAAGTTGAAGGCATTGCCAACTTGGGATATTAGAGAATTCAGTCATTTGAAGATGATCAATCCGTCAAAGAATAATTATGATGAAAATTTTGAGAAATTCTTAAGGAATCAATTTGAGTTGGATAAGTATGATAGCTTCAAGCCTCAGAGGCCAAAATGTGTTAAGCTGAAGAAGAAAGACTGAGATGGTAAGAGCCAGTTCAGGTACATTGTCAAGCCTGCAGATATAGTGACTATTGTATACATCCCAGCATGAAAAGAAGTCTTTATTAAGTCATTTAAAAGATGGGAGTATGAAAGTTTAACTCATGAAGCTATGATCACACAACATGACTTGTAAGAGGTTAGAGTCTTTGATTCGATGGTGTTGAAGCACTTTCATGTGACAAACACTCTGTATAGATAGAGTCTTAGTCTTAGGTTGTTTTGTATTGTTTGTAATTGTCTTTGTATGTAAGAGTCTTTATGTATTAGTTTATCGAGTTGTATTTACTTTTACATACTGAATGTTGCTAAATTCTCTAAGTGTTTTGCGCACTTGTAAGTGCGCAGGAGAAAGCTCCTGCGTACTTAGCAAGTACGTAAGAGTAACTTTGCATACTTGCTAAGTACGCAAGAGCATTCCCTGCACACTTGCTAAGTGCGCAGGCATCAGGTCTTGTATAAATAGGATAGGTTGACAGAAGTTAAGTACGCAGACATAGACGCAAATACGCAGATTGTAATCTCAGTGCTTTTCTCTGTAACCTTCAAGTGTTTATAATACAAAGAACGTTTAAAGTGTTTTCTCTTGTCGGTTTACTTTGTTTAGTTTGACTTTCCACCTAGTCATGGGCATTCTGCACCCGATCTGACTAGTAGACCCACTTGCATGTGACGATCCGCCACACCCGAGGGACCTACAAGTGGTATTAGAGCACTGCTCCTGATTTCGAGTGTTGTGAGTGAGTTTGGAGAGTTTCTATCGAGTTTTTACAAGCAAAAAGAGGTATTTTTGTTGATTTTTGTGATAAAATAGGGGTAGCTCTTGAGCACTATTTTAGAAGCAAAAATCACTCAAAAACTGATTTTTGTTGTGTATTTGAGTGTTTTGAGCATCAAAGGTTGGTTAGAAAGAAGTTTCTGACCCTTTAGCTCATTTGCATTGATCATCAGACCAATTTTTACCATCTCCGGTGAGTTTTCAGGTGACCGGAAAAGTTTGGTGAAAGTTGCTGAAAAGGTATCCTGCGTACTTACCATTTCTAGCAAAAAGTACAGTTTTGTGCGTACTTACTAAATACGCAAGACTTATCTCCTGCGTACTTATAAGTGCGCAAGACTGAACTTGTGCGAACTTAAGTTATATCCTGCGTACTTATATTTAATCCTGCGTACTTACAAGTACGCAAGAGGAAATCTAAATACGCAAGACCATTTCTCAAGTGCGCAACTGTGTCTGATTTTTCTGAAATTTGACTAAGTGTTCAATATGTCGAATCTTCATAATCTTGGAAACTTGTTAAATTATGATAATGAGATCGGTACACCACAGAAACCACCAAAGTTGCTGAACGTGAACGATTATTCTAATTGGAAAGCACGTTTTGAGCACTACATTTTATATACCGACTCATCGCTATGGATACCAATCCTTGAGGGATATAAGCATCCCACACACATCTATCTTGATGAAACCATGCCCAAACCTATCTTTTAGCTTTTAGGAAATGTTCAAGCTCATGACATGAACCTAAGAAGAAAGGAGAGCTAAGGAAGACCCCAGATACAAGACCCTTCTATGTATCATGGGACGACTTCTACATCTAAGTCATCGTGCTCTAGAGTTGCCCTCTTCACTGGAAACCCTACTGAAGAAGACCACTCAAATGGCTGTTGTAAGGCACCTTTTCCAGGTAACCTCACTTGTTGGATTTACTCATAAACATAGTCATAAATACTGATCTTAAATTTAAAACATTCAGAAGTAGGGAAGCAAACATCATTCATATTACATGACGTAACAGCGAAAGTCTTAACAATTAAATACAAAACATTGTGTTAACATATAAATATGGGATGTCAGTCTTGTGCCGGGTAACCTTCACGCCATCGCTCGACCTTTTCTTACCTTACCTGAAATGTATACTAAAAGTCACCTAACGCTGGTGACTTCTAGTTTAAAGACAAACATACATAATATTTATCTTATCGTGAATATTTTATATATGTATACATAACATACGTATTATTCATTGTTTTACATATTCTTTACTTTACTGTTCTCACATAACATTCATATTAAGTATATACATATGTACATGCATACTTGCTTTGGGGGGAGAACAGTTATTGGCCATAATCTTAAGGGAGATCAACCCATCACACTTGTCGCGAGTGTCACAAAGACATCGCAGTGAGAACTATCGTCGTAGCCCATTTCATTAACTGTCCGGCTCTAGAAAACCGTCCGTTCTTTCATTAAATCCGTCCGACAACCTTTGTCCGTCCGCTCTTAAACCGTCCTACCGTCGTAGTCCGTTCTTTTGTCCGTTTGCCCTAGGGCGTCCGTTTCCCACGCTACCATTATGTATGCAACCGTTATACTTTAGTTAAGGCAATTGCTTCGACCGTCCATTAGTTCCTTAATATACGTCCTAGCTTGCGAAGGAACGTTTTTGTCCCGGTTGCAAAATAGTCACGTGGTCGTCCGTCTACCGAAGTAGCCGTTGTCATAGAAGGGTTCATAACATTTACATACATTCATAACATGCAATATATATAATATAAAGCAAGATTTCATTCATTTAAGTTATATCCTTCTTTCACTCATTCTTTGTAATCATACGTTTCATTCTTTGTTCATAATTCATTTTCATATATAAGTATATATATACATATTCGTATACCACGCATGATCACATTGGTATTTATAGCATTTATTCATTTAGTGTATACACTTCAGCCCCAAAACATTTAAAATGATTTGCACGTAACATAGAAGGCGGCACATAGAACTCACCTGAAAAGATAGTCTTGGTTGTCCTAATCAAAGGTCCGACAACGTCACGTACGATCTGAATTAGGTAGTTTAAATACGCATCAGACCCAATCCCGACTCTAACGGTTTAATCATTCTAAACATACTGACTTTACTTACTGGTCTGCTGCCTGCGCACTTAGTAAGTGCGCAGGGCCTTGCTCATGCGCACTTGACAAGTACGCATGATCTTTCTCCTGCGTACTTGGTAAGTACGCATGATCTTTCTCCTGGTACCTGCGTACTTGGTAAGTACGCATGACCTTTCTCCTGCGTACCTGCGTACTTAGTAAGTACGCATGATATTTCTCCTGCGTACTTGGTAAGTACAAAGGACGTCCCTACCGCGTACTTGATAAGTACGCAACACCTGTTTTCTGGATAAGTCCGAAATTTTGCATGTTAATCCGATCATGCTAATCTTACATCTTTCTTTGATCAAAAGGTGTGGTTTTTACTCTAGATGCTAGTTCTAAGCTTATTTTCAAGTTTCATCCATAAAAACGTCTCCTATTTAGCTAAAACACGAAAAATCCCAAAATGAAGAAAAACTCAGTATAAGGTCGAATCGTTACATGGATTGGACTTCTGATTCAGAGGTTTTACTCACGAGCTCAGCGGTAACGTGCTCCTTCAATCTCGTGTCGATGCATTGACTTTCTCTCTTTAGACCCGAGCTCCCCTTTCTCTCTCTAGAATGATGAAATGAAGATGAAATGGTGAAGTGGACTGCCTTGCCCCTTATATACATGGGCTTTCATCGGCCCGTTGGAGCCGAGCCTAAGCCCATCCGTTTTTTTCTTTTGTTTTATGACGATTAAGCCTCTATTACGTTATTGTTTACTAAATTACTATTTTTGGGATGTTACAAGTCTACCCTCCTTAAAGAGGTTTCGTCCTCAAAACTATTTATACGTTAAACAATTTAGGGTATAGTCCACTCATCTCGTCTTCTTTTTCCCATGTAGCTTCTAACCCTTTTCTGTGCTTCCATTGTATTTTGACTAAAGGAATCGACTTATTGCGTAGTCGTTTCTCAGCTTGGTCAATAATGGCTATTGGTTCCTCCACATAATTTAGTCTGTCATCCACTTCGATCTCGTCGTAAGGTATGTGAGCTGTGTCGTCAGCTAGGCACTTGCGTAAGTGCGACACGTGGAACGTAGGGTGTATTCCACTAAGCTCAACAGGTAGGTCGAGTCTGTAAGCAACTTGACCCACTCTCGCTAAAATCTTGAAAGGTCCGATAAACCTTGGACTTAGTTTGCCACGACTTCTGAATCGGATGATTCCTTTCCATGGTGATACCTTTAATAGTACCATGCCCCCCACTTGAAACTCTAAATCCCTTCTTCTCTTATCCGCATATGATTTCTGTCTGTCTTTTGCAGCTTTCATTCGAGCCTTGATTTGATCAAACTTCTCGGAAGTAGCTTTGACCACTTCGAGACTTGCAAAATTCTTCTGTCCAATTTCCCCGCAACAAACCGGGGTCCTACATTTCCTCCCATACAACATTTTAAATGGCGGCATGCCAATAGTCGAGTGATAGTTGTTTTTATATGCAAATTCTGCCAACGGTAGATGGCTGTCCCAGCTCCCACCGAAGTCAATGATACAGGCCCGGAGCATGTCCTCCAAGGTCTGAATAGTCCTTTCCGATTGTCCATCGGTTTGGGGGTGGTAAGCGGTGCTGATGTTCAGTCTAGTGCCCATTGCTTCATTGAATTTCTTCCAAAACCTTGAGGTGAATCTAGTATCCCTGTAGGACACAATCGACAGCGGCATACCATGTCTGCTCACAACTTCCTTGATAAATACCTCTGCTAGTCTTTCTGACGAAGAAGTCTCACGTATTGGCAAGAAGTGAGCACTTTTCGTCAAGCGGTCGACAATCACCCAAATAGTATCATTGCCATTAGCTGTTCGCGGTAGCTTGGTAAGGAAGTCCATCGTGATCTCCTCCCACTTCCATTCCGGTATTGGTAAGGGTTGCATTTTACCGCATGGTTTCTGATGCTCGTCCTTAACTAGTGAACACGTCAAGCACTTGCTCACGTACTCTGTCACATCATTCTACATGCCAGGCCACCAGTACTCCTTCTTCAAGTCCTGATACATTTTGTTTGTCCCGGGGTGGATAGAATAGCGAGACTTATGGGCCTCATCGAGTATTTTGACTCTAAGCTCGCCAATCTTAGGTATCGACATTCGGCCAAACCTAGTTCGTACACCGTATGCATTTGCATCCAAATTCCCTTGTTGTCCTACTATTCTTTCCCGTTTTATATTTCCTTCTAATAGTACTTCGTCTTGTGCCTTTGATATTTCACTCATCAAATCTGGTGTTATAATCAGCTGACACGCTTTGATCCGTATAGGTTTCGATTCTTCCTTTCTGCTTAAAGCGTCAGCCACCACGTTTGCTTTGCCTGGATGGTACAATATCTCACAGTCATAGTCCTTCAGTAGCTCTAACCACCTCCTTTGCCTCATGTTTAATTCCTTTTGCCCGAAAAAGTACTTCAGGCTTTTGTGATCGGAGTAAATGGTGCATTTAACTCCATACAGATAGTGCCTCCATATTTTCAACACGAAAACTACTACAGCTAACTCTAGATCGTGTGTTGGGTAGTTAGCCTCGTGAATCTTTAGTTGCCGCGAGGCGTAAGCAATTACCTTTCCTTTTTGCATAAGTACGCACCCTAAACCCTGCCCCGAAGCGTCAGAGTAGACTACCAAGTCGTCATTTCCCTCAGGTAGTGCCAAGACTGGGGCTTGGGTTAGTCGTGCCTTAAGTTCCTCAAACGCATTGTTTTGGGTTGGACCCCATTCATATTTCACTTCCTTCCGTGTCAACTTAGTTAGTGGCGAGGCTATTCTTGAAAAATCATGAATGAACCTTCGATAGTAGCCTGCCAATCCCAGAAAGCTTCGTATCTCTGTTGGTGTCTTTAGGATGTTTTATTCCTTTACTGTCTCGATCTTTGCAGGATCCACCATGATTCCGTTTGGGTTTATTACATGACCTAGGAATTGGACTTCCCTAAGCTAGAACGCGCATTTGGAGAATTTTGTCTACAACTTTTCCTGCTTTAGCACCTCCAGAACCTCTCTTAGGTGACAGTGGTGATCACACTCGCTTTTCGAATATACCAGTATGTCGTCTATAAAAACTATCACTGATTGATCCAACATGGGTCGACATACTCTATTCATCAAATCCATGAACGCTGCTGGTGCGTTGGTCAATCCGAAGGACATCACGAGAAACTCATAATGCCCATAACGCGTGCGAAACGCGGTCTTTGGTACGTCTTCTTCTCTTACTTTCAACTGATGGTAACCCGACCTAAGATCGATCTTTGAGAACCAACTCGCACCTTACAGTTGATCAAAAAGGTCATCTATTCTAGGCAGTGGGTATTTGTTCTTCACTGTCCTCTTGTTCAACTCACGGTAGTCAATGCACATGCGCATGCTGCCGTCCTTCTTCTTTACAAACAGTACTAGAGCGCCCCACGGTGAGATGCTCGGTCTAATAAATCCCTTTGCTGTTAATTCCTCTAGTTGAGACATTAATTCTTTCATTTCTGACGGAGCCAATCGGTAGGGGGCTTTGGCAACATGCTCAGCTCCTGGCAATAAGTCAATCTGAAATTCTATTTCCCGATCGGGTGGTAACCCAGGTAGATCCTTAGGGAATACTTCCGTAAAGTTGCACACCACGGGTACATTCTTGAGTTCATTCATTTTCATTCTATCATCGATAACATATTCTAAATAAGCTTCGCAACCACGCCTCATGTAACTTTCGGCCTTGATCATCGAGATGATGTTCGACATCGTGCAATTCCAATCCCCATAAACCGTAATTGGACTGCCGCTAGGAGCTTTGAGGTGTATCCTCTTACGTTTACATGTGATTTGAGCTTCGTTGGCAGCTAGCTAATCCATACCCAATACTATATCGAATCCTCCTAAGGTAAGAAGGAATAATCTAGAAGGGAACTTGTGACCCTCTATTTCTATGATGCAATCCTCTGTTACTTGAAATACTGTCGAATTTTTACCAACGGCTGTTTGTACGCTAAAAGACTTTACTATGGTGTTGATAGTGCATCCTAGTTTACGACTAAATGCATTGGATATAAAACTTTTACTAGCACCAGAATCAAATAAAATAGCAGCATGTTCGTTATTAACTAGGAACGTACCTAACACAACATCAGGGTTTCCCCTTGCTTCCTCCTCAGTCAGGGCGTAGGCTCGAGTCCTAGCCTGCGGTTGTTCCTTTTCAGCTTCCTGTTCCTTTCCTGAACCGGTTTGTCTGGTTTTCCTGCAATCTCTAGTCTGGTGTCCATGTCTTCCACAACTTTGGCACTTGACGCCCTTCACACAATCTCGGGAGTAGTGCCCCGGCCTCCCGCACTTATAACACATGGCGGTGCCGATTCGACACTCGCCAAGATGTTGCCTTCCACATTTCTTACATGTTTCATATTCATCCAACCTTGGTTTCTTAATTTCAGTTGTTACATTCCCTTTTCCGGTGCCTCTAGATGGGTTTTCCCACTTTCTCTTTTGTGTCTCAGGTGCCGGGTCCTCATTGCCATAATCGTCGTAGACGATTCCAGACAGGTTGACTACCGACTCGAAGGTCGATGATAGATTTTCTTTTACATGAACACGGACCCTTTGAGGTAGGCCCTTTACATAGTACTTAATCATCCGTTCTTCTGTCTCCACCAGGTGGGGTACCAGTTGGGCTAGCTCATTGAATCTTGAGGTATACTGGCGATGAGTCTTGTTGCCAGCTTTGAAGTTTAGGAACTCATTCTCCACACGATCAATCTCGTTCTGTGGGCAGAACTTTTTGTTTATGAGCTTCTTCAGGTCTTCCCATGTCATTCTGGAAAGAGAGTTTGGCGACTTTGTCCTCAGAATGTTCCTCCACCAACTCAGTGCCTCATTGGTGAAAGAATGGGAAACATACTTAACAGCCTGGTCCGGTCGACACTCGCTGATGTTGACTACAACATTCATCCTCTCAATCCATTCGAACGTAGCCACTGAATCCTTGTTGCCATCGAACTTGGGTGGGTCTCTGTCCTTGAACCCTTTGTAAGTACACCCACAGTTGCTTGAACCTACCTTCACTTCATCCCCATCACTGTCATACACTTTCTCTTCATGATCTCTTTCATCCTCCTCTCTACTTTTCTTTACTGCTTCGGATAGTAGATCGGCAATACTTTCTTCAGAGTGAGTACAACTTCACGAGCAATAGCATCCCTGACCTCATGTTCTAACTGTAGAGGCCCTTGATCGTTGTTCCCAGTTGGGGTCACTTCTGTTTCGTGCACACTCTGTGTGTGTTCTGCGTGCACACTCTCTTCCTCTTCATGTCTTTAATTCAACGGAGGTCTAACTACTCGGCCCGTGCGACCGCCTCGGCGTCCTGTTCTTCCTCCACCAGCCATAGTTCCTAGTTTCCTGATAGTTATAAAGGGAATACATCAATGCCATTCCTTTAGATCATAGTTTAGAACAGTACGAGCAAGGTAAATTTTTAATTACAGTGACCGGTTTGTGATTACTAATTTACATTGCTTTTTGGGTTCAAAACTTTTCAAATCGGTTGTGACATTGACATCTATTTGTTCTAAGTAAAGGTATCTATTCTTATCCAAGTGTATTAACTCTAGTACTTACTTACCGTGCTAGCGTTGGCGTTGGTTACCCATACTGACATCCGTGCGTTGGTCCCATAATAAGTTTGAGTTCAGACATTTAGGGATGTCTGAATCTCTCAAAGTATTGCTCTGATACCAACTTGTAAGGCCCGTTTTCCAGGTAACCTCACTTGTTGGATTTACTCATAAACATAGTCATAAATACTGAGCTTAAATTTAAAACGTTCAGAAGTAGCGGAAGCAAACATCATTCATATTACATGACGTAACAGCGGAGGTCTTAACAACTAAATAGAAAACATTGTCTTAACATATAAATATGGGATGTCAGTCTTGTGCCGGGTAACCTTCATGCCATCGCACGACCTTTTCTTCCTTTACCTGAAATCTATACTAAAAGTCAGCTAACGCTGGTGAGTTCTAGTTTAAAGACAAACATACATAATATTTATCTTATCGTGAATATTTTATATATGTATACATAACATACGTATTATTTGTGGTTTTACATATTCTTTACTTTACTGTTCTCACATAACATTCATATTAAGTATATACATATGTACAAACATACTTGCTTTGGGGGGAGAACAGTTATTGGCCATAATCTTAAGGGAGATCAACCCATCACACTTGTCGCGAGTGTCACAAAGACATCGCAGTGAGAACTACCGTCGTAGCCCATTTCATTAACCGTCCGGCTCTAGAAAACCGTCCGTTCTTTCATTAAATCCGTCCGGTAACCTTTGTCCGTCCGCTCTTAAACCGTCCTACCGTCGTAGTCCGTTCTTTTGTCCGTTTGCCCTAGGGCATCCATTTCCCATGCGACCATTATGTATGCAACCGTTCTACTTAAGTTAAGGCAATTGCTTCGACCGTCCATTAGTACCTTAATATACGTCCTAGCTTGCGAAGGAACGTTTTTGTCCCGGTTGCAAAATAGTCACGTGGTCGTCCGTCTACCGAAGTAGCCGTTGTCATAGAAGGGTTTATAAAATTTACATACATTCATAACATGCAATATATATAATATAAAGCAATATTTTATTCATTTATGTTATGTCCTTCTTTCATTCATTCTTTGTAATCATACGTTTCATTCTTTGTTCATAATTCATTTTCATATATAAGTATATATATACATATTTGTATACCACGCATGATCACATTGACATTTATAGCATTTATTCATGTAGTGTATACACTTCAGCCCCAAAACATTTAAAATGATTTGCACGTAACATAGAAGGCGGCACATAGAACTCACCTGAAAAGCTAGTCTTGGTTGTCCTAATCAAAGGTCCAACAACATCACGTACGATCTGAATTAGGTAGTTTAAATACGCATCAGACCCAATCCCGACTCTAACGGTTTAATCATTCTAAACATACTGACTTTACTTACTGGTCTGCTGCCTGCGCACTTAGTAAGTGCGCAGGGCCTTGCTCATGCGCCCTTGACAAGTACGCATGATCTTTCTCCTGCGTACTTGGTAAGCACGCATGATCTTTCTCATGTGTACGTTCATACTTGGTAAGTACGCATGACCTTTCTCCTACGTACCTGCATACTTAGTAAGTACCCATGATCTTTCTCCTGCGTACTTGGTAAGTACTCAGGACGTCCCTACTGCGTACTTGATAAGTACGCATCACCTGTTTTCTGGACAAGTCCGAAATTTTGCATGTTAATCCGATCATGCTAATTTTACAACTTTCTTTGATCAAAAGGTGCGGTTTTTACTCTAGATGCTAGTTCTAAGCTTATTTTCAAGTTTCATCCATAAAAAACGTCTCCTATTTAGCTAAAACCCGAAAAATCCCAAAACGAATAAAAACTCAGTTTAAGGTCGAATCGTTACTTGGATTGGACTTCTGATTCGGAGGTTTTACTTACTAGCTCAGCGGTAACGTGCTCCTTCAATCTCGTGTCGATCCGTTGACTTTCTCTCTCTAGACCCGAGCTCCCCTTTCTCTCTCTAGAATGATGAAATGAAGATGAAATGGTGAAGTGGGCTGCCTTGCCCCTTATATACATGGGCTTTCATCGACCCGTTGGAGCCGGGCCCAAGCCCATCCGTTTTTTTCTTTTTTTTTATGACGATTAAGCCTCTATTTCGTTATTGTTTACTAAATTACTATTTTTGGGATGTTACAACTGTGGTGTTCATGCATGCTATGCATCTGGATCAGGGTTGGGGTCTCATCATCAACATACCTCAAGAAATCCTCCTGTTGCGTCTTCAGCTAACCAATCAGCTATAGGCAGAATAGCTGAAGATCATGTAGCACTATTCTCATCTTGTATGCTTGCGTATGAGAATTACATTGGTGGCAAGCTTACTGATCCCGAGATGATTGAAGAAGATTTTAATCAAGTGGATCCTGATGACATGGAGGACATGGATATTCAATGGAATATGGCCATGATATTGAGGAGAGCCAAGCGTTTCCTGAACAGAACAGGAAGAAAGTTTATTAGCGGGCATCCTAATGCCAAGGTCGGGTTTGACAAATCTAAGGCCAAATGCTATAAGTGTCTAAATTTTGGACACTTTGCTCGTGAGTGTCAGAAAGACAGAGCACCGGCCTCTGGCTTTACCCGACCCAGCCAAGGAAACAGCCATGGCCACAACAACCCAAACCACCACAATCAAAGCCAAGCTGGAAAGTCCAATGCACTGGTAGCCCAACAGGACGAAAGCTTTGACTGGGGTGTTCATCTTGAGGATGCCATCATCGCACAGACACAGGTTGGTCTCATGGCTGAGATCATGGAGATGATGGAAGCAGAGAAAAAGGAAGCTTCTATGGCTGACCTAGAAGAGTCTACTACTGCTGCTACAGAGGAAGAGAAGGAAGCTGAAGAAAAGGAAGTTTCTGTAGCTGATAAGGAGGAATCGACCACTGCTGTTGCTCTAATGGCCATTGGAGAAGCAACAAGTTCATCTTCTGAGGTAGATTCTAACCCCTTTTCTGTTATTTCATGTTCTAAATGTTTAGGGCTAAAACTTGAAAATTCTAGGCTCCAAGACAAAATCGAACCCCTAAGTATGGCAACTCTAAACTATAAAGAAAATGAAAAATCTTTTAAAGATTCTATTGAAACCTTGAAAAAGGAAAAATGTGAATATTCTTTAAAAATAAGCGATCAACAGCTTCACTTAGATGTTGCATACAGGGGGTTGGAAAAACGGAACAATGAAATCAACAAACTGCAAAATGAGATCTTGCAGTTAAAATGTGCTAATGAGAAGTTGAAAAACTCTCGTTTTATGGTGGAACACTACGAATCTGTGGTGAGATAAATGAATGGGTTAGGGCTGGGTACTAATGCCATTCCTCCACCAGTGAGCGGGAAGTTTGTCAATAGCTTAATAGACATTGATCTCACTTGTCTAGATGAGTCCTCTGATAAGGATGATTCCCCTAAAAAGGATGAATCCTCAAGTAAGGCTAACTCCACATCTAGTGAGGAGTTCATTACTGCTTCTGAAGATGGGTCGGTTAACTCTTGCCCTGAAGGAGTAGTATCTGAGGAGTTGTTGACTGAACAGAAAGTAAAGAAAAACGTTATCACTAATGGTGATAATTGCATTTTAACTGAACCTGATATCATTGAAACAAATGATAATTTAAAAGTAATGCTTTATGGGGGTTATAAAAGTCTTAACCAAGCAAAGAAAGAAGCTTTTTCAGCTCATTATGGGCTTGGGTATAAAGAAAATTTGGAAAAATACTATACCCCCAAAAACCAAACTGTAAAAGGTCAGACTCCTGTTCATAAACCAACTCCTCCTGCTCATAATGCTGAGTTATCTAAGGCCAGATCTAATGAGCCTTACCGGAGAACTTATGTAGACAAGAGGAATTGTTTTCACTGTGGCTTGGTTGGTCACATTTTTGTGAACTGTCTTTCAAAGAACCAAGGGAAACGGCATGTTGTTTCACAACCAGCTGTTATCCCTAAGTCGCCATCAGTGACCCCTCCGAAATGTCCAAAGCAAAATGTGGGGAAACCACCAGTCAAACCATTGGTAAAGCCAAAGATCAAATCTGAAGCTAAACCATCAGTTTCAAGAAAGGTAACGCATCTCGCTGTACCTTGTGTATCTACCTCCGATAGTACATGCACTGGTGAGAAACCTGTGGTTAAACTCTCAAAGCCACAGAGAAAAAGAAGAAACAAGAGGTTGAGAAAGCTGGAACAGCTGACTTCAGTTCAATCAGGTGAAGCTTTCACAAGTTCACCTGCTGTTGTTGAACCAAAGTCTCCTGTTCCGGTTAAGAAACAGAAGAGATCCTGGACTGCCAAATCTAAAACTTCTCAATCTCCTAGTTCTAATTCTTTAAAATATTCATCCATTTTGAACAGTCATCACGACTGTGAGTTAAAGGAAGTAGTTTATTTTGAGAAGGATGGACGACCCAAGACCACAATGGCTTGGGTCTCCAAATCTAACTAATTCTTTTGCTACTCGTGCAGAGACGTCCGAAGGGTACTATCTCTAACCACTGGTATGTAGATAGTGGATGCTCCCGGCACATGACAGGAAACATGGCCTTGCTTCAAGACGTGAAACCTTTCAGAGGAGGCTATGTGGCCTTTGCTGGAGAAAAAGGCGGCAGTATCACGTGTCAAGGCGTGGTTTCGAACGGTTGTGTCAGCTATGACAATGTCAACTTTTGTGAGCAGCTGAAGCATAACCTGTTGAGTGTCTCCCAAATGTGTGACAAGGAGTACTCGGTGATGTTTGACAAGTCAGAATGCCTGATTCTCAAACCTGGTTTTGAAGTTCCCGAAGATTGGATCCTGATGAGAGCGCCAAGAACAAACGACACCTATCAGATCGATATGAGCGTGGCAACAACCACCTCATCAGTTACTACTTGCTTGCTTACAAAAGCGACAGAGCTTGACTCCATCTTGTGGCATAGGAAACTCGGACATATTTCATATCATAAAATGAACCATCTTGTCCAAAACAGTTTAGTAACCGGGGTTCCTAAGCTGAGATTTACCATTGCAGATGATTGTATGCCTTGTAAAAAGGGCAAACAGCAACGGAAGTCTCACAAGCCCAAGCTCCAAGACTCTATTGATACCCCTTTGGAGCTATTACACATGGATCTGTTTGGCCCCATAAGTATCAGGAGTATTTGAGGTAAGTCGTTCTGTCTGGTTGTAACTGATGATTTCTCATGTTTTTCTTGGTTGCACCTTTTAGGTACTAAAGACGAGACTGCTGATATTCTTCAATACTTGATCCTGAGCTTGGAATCTCTTTGCAAGCTAAAAGTTAGAAGGATAAGGAGCGACAACGGAACTGAGTTCAAGAATAATTTGATGGAGCTTTTCTGTCTCAAGAAGGGATCCGTTACGAATTCAGCGCGCCTTACACGCCTCAGCAGAATGGAGTTGCTGAACGGAAGAACAGAACACTGATTGAGATTGCAAGGACTATGCTGTCGGATGCAAAGCCTCCTGTCACTTTCTGGGCAGAAGCCATTAATACAGCTTGTCACGTCTTAAACAGAGTTCTGGTTATGAAGAGGCACAACAAGACTTGTTACGAGTTGATCAACAATCGACTTCCCAATCTTGATTATCTAGTTCCTTTTGGTAGTCCTTGTTCCTTGTTGCGACAGTACAAAGACCGCCAGTCTAAGTTTCATGCAAAAGCGGTGGAAGGCGTCTTCTTAGTATACGTTGCCAACTCACCTTGCAAGAGAGTGTACAACATAGGAACTCGTACTGTCGAGGAATGGTTTGAAGTGGATTGCAGTAAACACAGCATTCCACTCGAACCAACAGGTCCAGCTTGGGGTTTTGATTATGATGCGCTATTCAAGTCATTCAATCTTCCTAATCTATATGCAGTTGACGCCGCAAATGTTTATGAATTATTGGGTGGCGGTGATGACTCCAGTTTCTCTACTCGTGCTACTGTACCAATTATAATTCCTGATTCCAATGCTGCATCTACATCTGGAACTCATGACAGTGATAACAGTGAAGATGTTCTTGTCGTTGGAGATGACGCTCCAGCTAATCCTAACACAATTGTAGGAAATGAAGCTCCAGCTGATCCAATTAACATTGAATCTTCTTCCTCTGGAACACAGGAAATGGGGGAGTTAAGCACGAATCTTGATCCAGAAATTCAGGAACCGATTGTACCAGAGACGAGAGTGCATGGGAATCATCCAATCGACAACATTATTGGAGATCCTTATATCGGTGTTCAGACTCGTCATTGAACCATCACTGAGAACACCAGTCTTTACACAGAGATACTTGACACTGGTGTCATGGAAACATGTCTGCATGCTGCATTCGTGTCCCAGTTAGAGCCGAAGAATGTGACGGAGGCTCTCACTGACAACTGCTGGATTGAGGCGACGCAAGATGAATTGTCTCAATTCCAAAAGTTGCACGTGTGGAATTTGGTTGACTTGCCAAAAGGCTTTTAGCCAATTGGAACCAGATGGGTGTTCAAATGCAAGACGGATGATCGTCATGTTGTTGTGAAGAACAAAGCAAGATTGGTTGTTCAGGGTTTTTATCAGCAAGAGGGCTTGGATTACACGAAAGTATATGCCCCAGTTGCTAGAATTGAGGCCATTCGACTATTCTTGGCTTATGCCACATATGTCGGCTTCAAGGTCTATCAACTTGATGTGAAGAGTGCTTTCCTTTATGGTAAAGTTCATGAAGAGGTCTATGTCACTCAACCTCCCAGTTTTGAAGATCCGTATAATATCAATAAAGTGTATAAGCTCGACAAAGCACTTTATGGTCTTCATCAAGCACTGCGGGCATGGTATGAGACATTATCTAAGCATTTACTGTCTAATGGTTTCGACCGTGGACATATTGACTCGACTCTCTTCATTAGGAAAGTAGGAGGTGACATTCTTTTTGTACAAGTATACGTCGATGACATTATTTTTGGATCTACCAATGAAGGGATGTGTAGGGAATTCGAAAAGATGATGAAGTCCAAGTTCGAAATGAGTAACATGGGTGAATTGTCATTCTTCCTGGGTCTGCAAGCCAGTCAAAGAGAGGATGGCATTTATCTACATCAAACAAAGTATGTGCAGGACATCTTGTCAAAATATAAGATGAATGATAGCAGTACTTATGGCACACCTATCCCAGTCAATCATGGTCTGCATCCTGACAAAGATGGAAAAGACGTAGATAGCAGATTGTACCGTGGGATGAGCGGATCACTTATGTATCTCACAGCTTCAAGACCCGATATAATGTTTGCTGTGTGCTTGTGCTCAAAGTTTCAGTCTCAACCGAAGGAGTCACATATAATAGCCATGAAGAGAATTTTCAGATATCTGAAAGGGAAACCCCGATTAGGTCTTTGGTACTCTAAGCAGCAGTCAATCGACTTCAAAGCCTACACTGATTCAGATTATGGCGGTTGTAACCTTGACAGAAAGTCAACTTCTGGTGGATGTCAATTCTTAGGAGACAGACTGGTCTCCTAGCAGGGCAGGAAGCAGTCAACGGTTTTTGTCTCAACTTGTGAAGCAGAATACATTGTTGCGGCGAGCGGTTGTTCTCAGATATTGTGGATTCAGCAGCAATTGAGAGACTACGACTTAAACTTCACTGGAACTCCTTTATTCATTAACAACAATGCCACCATGTCCATCACAAATAACCCGATGAAACATTCCAAAACTAAGCATATAGAGATTCGCCATCATTTCATCCGTGATTGTGCTGAAAAGCATTTAATTGAACTTGTAAAAGTTCACACGGATGACAATCTTGCTGACCTTTTCACAAAGGCATTTGATCGATCCCGTTTTGAGCATCTTGTCAACTTGATAGGAATGTTCAATCCTGAGTGAAAATTAATTTTTATTAAATCAATTCAATTCATGGAAGTTAAACTTTATTTCTTTTAAATTTTCTGTGTAGTTCTTTTAATTTTCAAAATATTTTACAAAATCAAAAACAAAATAGAAAATGGAGAAAATTTCAAAGTTAACTTGAGAAAAGAGGAAATGATAGTACATCAGAAATGATCTATACGTCACAGACTGCTCATATGGGAAATGATTACGTCATGCTTACTTAATTGTTTAAATTATTGTATTTTTAATCTGCTTATTTACATGTAATTTAAATTGTCAGTAGGCTGTATGCGTCTTTGAATCACTAGTAGTGTGAAAACTAAATCTAAATTACAACCGTGATTTGAACCCATGTTTGCAAGTGTGTGTGCGTAAAAGAATAGAAAAGATCATTATCAGATAGAGGATGTTATATTTTGGCAATAATTTTCTTTTGAGGTCAGTTTCGGGTTAGGTCGTTAGCACAATTAATGCGGTTCATCTCACTGCCCATACTCACAAATATGTAAGGAGAGATTGAATCAAGACATGTCTCTACATTAACCGTTGAGCATGTATTCACCCTTGAATCACTCCTGATTCATTGAAATCAAATCTAGATAAAAGTTGGATCCCCTTACCTTAAAACTTAAACACCATATATATTATCCTGAATCATGATACCGATATTCAATGAAGAAAATCAAATGAAACCGAGACAAATGAATCACTCGATTTTGAATCTTATGATTCCTGATAATTCTTATGGATTCTGCTTGACTTTTCCTGTGCTAATAGATGTAAATTCATTCTGAAAATTTAGAAAATCATTGGGAAAATCTTAGATGCCTTGAGATAATGCAACTTACATTATTGTAGCATATCAGTGGGGTACACGTTGTATATCTTATAATTAATACCTTAATACACAAGAACATGATACAAATATGCATATAGTTTCAAATCTTATAATATTGTCAACTTGAATTACTTGTTTATGTGCATATTACGTATGAATAAATAGTAATTCATGACATGATCCCATATTCTTTGATGTTTATATTGTATCGTTTTTGCTATAAGATAGCCTGATATGATCCTCTGCTCGTGTTTTTGATCAAAAATAGTTTGTGTGAATACTTGTATATTTCTATTAGAAAAGATCAAAAAAATTGTAAGTTTATGCATAGTTCAATTTTATTCAGAAAAGCTAAAAATATTTGTGTTTAACCTTCCTGAATTGTACTTGAATCCTCCTGGTTGAATATTTCTAACTTGTTCGTTATTTGACTTGAAAAACTTCATAAATTTGAGTTTAAAGTTTGCGCACTTAAGGGTTTGAGCGTACTTGTAAGTGCGCATGAAGTAAGCCCTGCGTACTTAACAAGTACGCAAGAGTTAAGTCTTGCGCACTTGTAAGTACGCAAGAGTTAAGTCTTGCGCACTTGTAAGTACGCACGAGTTAAGACGTGCGCACTTGCTAAGTACGCACGACCTTTTTGCATGATGGTATATAATCCGGACTTAGAAAATTTTCAGAACCTTATCACTTTCAAACCGGTTCATATTCCCTCCGACTTTCACTCGAAAATTCAAGTGTTCCTAAACCATCTTTTCGTCCCCTTGCTAGTTTCATCACCTCATTACAATCAATAGGTGAGATTTTGGGATTAATCCATCCACGAATTTGTGACATTGGACCGATTCATTGACTAAGAAAATCTAGGTTCATTACGTGATTTTTAGGGGAAATTGTAGGTTGTTTGGGTAAATTATTATCATTAAAACATGATTAGTTAACATAATAGACTCTTAATCGTCCTTTTTAGTCTTTGATTTTGTCCCCATGGTTGAAGTTGAACCAACAGTGTCGCCATTCGACTGTTAGGTCAAAATTGGTCACGATTAGTTGGTACTTGGTGTTGATATTGGTCCCATAAGGTAGAATCTTTGATTCCGACCTAGTGGCGACCCAATACACACCAAATTTTGAACATCAAGTTGAATTTCAAACTTCTGAATTTTTAACCAACTGTGTTTCCTACGTACTTAACAACTACGCAAGAAGAAACTCCTGCGTACTTGCTAAGTACGCAGGACCAACACTTGGCAAAAATTTCTAAGTCTGAAATTCAGTTCAAAGAGTAACTGCTATACTGAGTCGTGTTTATTCATTTCCAATGATACATGTTGTTCTGATTCTGTTTTCTGTGTTTTTGCAGATCATGGCTCGGGCGTTTACTATCGAATTCAACCTGTTAGCTAACACTGAACGAGAGTGGAAGGGTGCAACATTGCAGTACAGAGACATAGTTGATTTCTTGAACCGTTCAAGAATCAGCTACGCCATTTCTGCTGACCCGATCGTGTCAAGACCCTACCTCGAGCAGTTTTGGGAGACTACAGAGCACGACTGCACGGTAACCCCCAACGTTATAAGGGCTACCGTTGCTGGTCATGCTATTGCTTTTTCTGAAGATACTATACGAAGGGTCCTTCAATTCAGAGATCTCGCAACCGACCCGACAGCCTATCCAGTCTACTTTGTGGACGGCTGTTGGAGACAAAGAATGGGCTTTGTCGGTGCGAGGGACTATGCTTCATACAAAAAGATGTGGGTGTTAGACCAATGGAGATACTTCGCCCACGTCATGATCATGTGCATCTCATCAAGGAAAGCTGGGAAAGATGCCATGGGTCATGACCTTGCAGCAGCCATGGTCGGCCTTTCTCTCTACAAGGGCTACAACTTCTCCCGCTACATCTTTAAGGCCATCAATGACCAGATCAACACAGCGGAGAGGTTTCAGTTCTTGTTCTACCCTCGGTTTGTGTAACTTCTGATTAATGACGCGTTGCCAAACCTTCCTGCTATAGGGGAGAGACTGCAAGTAAAGAGGGTGGACAAAAGAGTATTCGCCCAATTCCTAAAGCCAGGCAGTGTAGATCCTACCCCTGTGCATACAGAACTCTTTGGCCACCTCATCAATGAAGCATATGTAGCCCCAGGTGACTGGAGATGGTACAGTCACGACTCGGAGCCGGAATTGAGTGAGCACTCCAACGAACAATAGGAACAACAAGGCGAGGAAATGGAAAGTGATGATGGATCGTCTGATGATGGAGATGACGAAGGAGGAAATGATGGTGCTGAGGGATCCGACTCGGAAGCGACTGAGTCAGATTCTTCTGATTCCGATGATGCACTGTCACAGGTACACCCGAGGAGAACGGCTAAGGTAACCCTACCTGAGTCGTCCTCCAAGAGAAAGCGACAGTCGTCTAGCAGCGAATACGAGCCAGATTCTGACTCTGACGCTGCTATACAAAGACAAAGAAGAGAAAGCATTCACAAGAACAGGGGCGATAGGCAACAGCCTTCTATCCCCAGTGTGGTGGAGGCTCAGCAGCAAGTACAAGTATCAGCTGGTAGTTCGGATTCAGCCTCCACCCTACCTTCACAGTAGCTTTACCGTAGGAGGAGGAGGCCAGAAGTGCAAAGTGAAGTGGTCGTCACTACAATCACAGAGGTGATTCCTGTGATAGTGACCCTCCCTACCACTACTGTTCAGGTGGCGGTGACTACTCCAGTTCTCACGGAGTCAATCACCATCACCCCTACCATTACCCCTACAACTCTTGTCACATCTTCCATCCCAACTACCACCACTGAGCCTTTAAGTCAACCCTTCAACTATGGAGACTTTACACAAGGGTTTGACTTTGATACCATATTCTCCTCCCCTACTCATAATGCCGAGGCCTCCTCATCCAGACAACCTGATCCGAATGATGCAGAGATAGATATTCTAGAAACCCAAGTTGCTGAAATACTGGAGACTGTTTGGAAGTCAAAGGAGGAGTCTGACGCTCAACAAGCACAGATCAATTCTTTGGTAGACGAAGTCAGAATCCTTCATAGCCAGAGAACAGGGACTGAGGAACGACTGAAGAATGTCTTGGCCCAGAACGAGCTCCTAATCAAGACAAATGAAATGCTTCTAGGTCACGGGTCGTCCTTGGAGCTGAGGTTTGACTCTCAAAGGAAGGAGTATGACCTGATGGTCAAGCTGATTACTGATTTGAACAAGAAGCTTGATGCTCAGGGGAGAAGGATACAGAGAAAGAGAAAGAAAAGAGGACTACTGGTGATGAGGCGTGTCATCCGGTCGACTTGACTAAGGATGACGACAAGGACAAGGATCCCGAAGCCGGTCCTAGTGGAGGTGAGCACCAAGCTTTAGCAATCGTGCCCATCTCTGCTGTTCCAATGGCTCAGGGGGAGTTTACTCATCAAGAGGGTGGTGATACCTCTGGTGGTGGTGGTGGTGGTGGTGGTGATAAAGGAAAGTCAGTGGCTGAAGTACTTAAGGACTTATCTGACGATGAAATCCTATATCTAGAGCCTGACTATTCCAAAGAAGCACAGATCGATGCTCTCTTCAATCTAGAAGAAGGAGAGATCGACTCTGGTGACGATTGGGATGATGATGATGAAGACGTTGTAATCGAAATTCCCAAGGGTGACGGGGAAGGAGAGTACGAGCTAGAAGATGGAGAAATCTTTGAATTTCCATCCTTCGACGCTCCGCTCGAAACAGGTTCAGTCGAGCAGGATAGTAATGTAGAAGCCTCGACTGAAGCTTCCCCAGTTGACCCTGCACCTGTGGACCCAAAGGCACCGAATGAAACAGACATGCCTTCTACTTCATCAAAGGGTCCAGCTTCTGTGTGGCAAAGGATGTCTATAATAAACAAACACGGAGCAACAGGGATGATCTTGGCTGTAAGGTTCGAGGAGGATAAGCAGTTGTTCGCAATCAAACGATCTGGCGGGGTTCAATACTTGAAACTCACCAGTGAAGCGTTCAGCTCCTTACCCAAATACGACCTTGTGAACCTAGCAAACCGAGAGCTGCTGGGTCATTCCAATCACGCAGTGGCGATGGGTTTGTGGGTGGTTCTGCAGCGAGAAGCAAGATTGGGGAAATTTGAGATGTTCAAGCCTTAAGTGCCCAAGAGAGTCAAGGATAAGCACGCTATACATCCTGTGACTAAGAAGCACCTAAAGAAATTGGGATACAAGCCAGTGCGATGTGAAACTAAGATTCCCCTGAGCAAGTTATCTCAGGATATTCTTGGTGACATGTAGTACTAGTACGTAGATCCAAAGACGGGCGAGGCTGTGATCATGGGTAAAGGACGTTCAGAGAGCGGGAACATAGTGCCAAAGGAACTGATCAGAATATTTGATGAAGTCTGCTTCATCAACTTTTCAGTGAAAGATCTAGAGGTACTAGAAGAACATTACTGCGTCTACACGGATGAGTGGACAAAGCTCCTTGCTTCTAAATATGACAAGGTGATTAAGTTCTGCCTTGATTACAAGAAGAAGATGGAAGCTAAAGATCAAGTGCTGTGAAGACTGAAGATGTGAAGACCGAAGACTGAAGATTATCCAGAGCTATTGTCAAGGGGGAGTTTGTTGAAGCACTTTCCTGTGACAAACACTCTGGATAGATAGAGTCTTAGTCTTAGGTTGTTTTGTCTTGTTTGTAATTGTCTTTGTATGTAAGAGTCTTTATGTATTAGTTTATCGAGTTGTATTTACTTTTACATACTGAATGTTGCTAAATTCTCTAAGTGTTTTGCGCACTTGTAAGTGCGTAGGAGAAAGCTCCTGCGTACTTAGCAAGTACGCAAGAGTAACTTTGCGTACTTGCTAAGTACGCAAGAGCATTTTGCCCTGCGCACTTGCTAAGTGCGCAGGCATCAGGTCTTGTATAAATAGGATAGGTTGACAGAAGTTAAGTACGCAGACATAGACGCAAATACGCAGATTGTAATCTCAGTGCTTTTCTCTGTAACCTTCAAGTGTTTATAATACAAAGAACGTTTAAAGTGTTTTCTCTTGTCGGTTTACTTTGTTTAGTTTGACTCTCCACCTAGTCACGGGCATTCCTCACCTAGTCTGACTAGTAGACCCACTTGCATGTGACGATCCGCCACACTTGAGGGACCTACAGATGGATCTCTTTAGTTTTTCTGATGAACATCTGAAGATTTCGTATCATAACCCGATCCAATGTGACATGAGCTTAAAGATCAATACTAAATCTAAGATACATATGACGGTTGTTGCTAGGTGCCTGTCAATGAGATTTGAAGCAAAGGTCATCAAGAAAAGACTTGATGAGTTGGAATCAAAAAGAGTGAAAGTTGAAGCCAAGCCTACTACTGACAACAACTGAAGACTTGATGTTCTATGGACTAGGGGAGATTGTTGGAACCTAGTAGTCCATAGAAATCAAATTTTAGGCTTAAATGTACAAGTTTATAGTTTTGGTCAAAATGTATTTCGGTCGAAAACGTTTTTGATCAAAAGATTTCGGTCGAAATCTTTATCCTATATATAGTTTATTGTTTTGAACAAGAATAAAGAGAGATTATTCCATTGTATGTTTTGCAATCATATTGGATATCACAGAAATATTGCATTATCTCTAGTTTTAGTCATTGTAATTACAAGTTTTATCAATGAAATCATGGTGTTTGATGTTACATCTCGTTTATGTGGGGGTTTTCATTCTTGGTCATGCTTAATTCGATTTGCTTGTAATATTTCTGATTTTATTATCGGTATTTTTCATTCAATGTAACACATTTCAAATCCAATTCTAGTATACTGATTTATTCTATTCGTACCAACTATTAAATACTAGGTTCCAATACAAATCCGCGAGTGTTACACGGGTATATTCTATTAGAATCCTATATACGTAAATATTTATATAAATGTGTCAAAGCTGAAGTTGCAAGGGCTAATTTGGTAAATAACCAGAAACCATAGTAGGCACGGTCGCGCCTTGTTTTGGAACGGTGGCGCCTCTTATTGGCACAGTCGCGCCTCTCGTCAGTTAAAACGTAAATGCAGCCTTTAATCGCAGATTCGTTTGAATTCATAACCATTCTACACGTTTCTACCATTAACGAACCCAATTAAGATTTTAGTCACTGTATTTACGAAGAATTAATCTAATTATGCCGATTCATCTCGTAACCGTCGATTATTTTCATGACCGGACACGGTCGCGCTAATCATCTAGCGCGGTCGTGCTACTCCAAGACACGATCGTGCCTCTTGACTAGACCTGGTCATGCCCCAGAATCCTAGACACGGTCGTGCCTGGCCCATACACGGTCGTGCCTTGTGATCAGCCTTGTTGTGTCCTCTGTATGATCAACACGGTCACGCCCCTGACCAGCACCGTCGCGTCCGTGATCTTAACACGGTTGTGCTTGTCCTAGGCACGGTCGTGTGTGAGAAAACCTTGGTCAGATTGTTTGATTTATATTTTATATTTTGAAAACAATAAGCATTTCAAATGAAAATAATTGATTTTACAAAGATTTATATTAATCTTATTTAAAAAGGTCAAATTCTTATTCTAAAATAAATAGAAGTTATTTATTTAAACCTACAAAATAAAATTTATACTTATTATTAAACCCTACGCCTAGATATTATTTATACAACCCATTTACGCACATTTATAAAAATAGATTAACAAAATTTATTTATTAAATTTATATTTAATATAAAACCCTCGATACATTTTTATCACTAAATGACTAAGTACACATTTTTATAAATAAATAAATAAATAAAGTATCAATTATTTATTTAATCTATATTTAAACAAAGATTATTTATTTAGGTTATACTTAACAAAACTTAACGTCTACAACTCCAACTCTTTGAACACACATCCAATTCAACCCTAGACTTAGACATAGACTATTGTACACACTATTAATTCAATACATATTACACTCTAGGTTAACGTTGTGCATTACAAGGATCTCGTTACTATCTAGTCTCTCGTGTTAGTTACGCCTTGTGAATCAGGTGAGTATTACATAGCCCCTTTTACTCTTTTACTCTTTTGGGGTGAAACATGAACTCTATACAAACCATTGCTTTCATTTACACAAACTACACAAGTACAAATCCTCCTTACATTCATGTGTGCAAATTTGAGCTTTATGCTTGAGTGCTAGGTGTGCTAACTTTTGTGAACAATTTATGTGCAATCATTAACTATTCAAGCCGACGGTAAACAATGATAGTTCTATTGAGTCTGACAAACCCACCCAGATTGGGGTGATTGTTACCGACAACACAATTTTGCATGCTAGTTACAAAGGTTTGATTGTACTTGGTTACACAATAGCTGCTCTCCATAAATGCCTTATTTTATCATGTTATGTAAGGATTTGTTTATTCATAATCTATATGCTATCTATATACAAACCCGTGTATGCTCACCAACTTTTTAGTTGACTTTATTTTATTCATGTTTCAGGTGCTAATGAGTGAGTGAGTTTGATCAAGGCATGCTACACATAGGCTTTGGACTTAGTTAAATTTAAATAAAGACTACTATGTATTTTGTTTATGTACTTGTTTGAATTTGGTTGTGTTGAATTATTTGAAGTTAAATTTGATGATTAAAATATTGAAATCTAGTCAACCTTGTGCTCATGAACAGTCTACATGTCCCGCCCCAACGTTTCCACCGTCGGTTGGGGTGTGACATTGCTTGGGTATTGTTGATCTTGGATTGATTCCTCCTTACCAGGAATGTTACAGAGCGTTAGATACTTGACTATCACCGGATCAGAGGGATTCACATACCCTCCTTACCCATCTTATGAATCAACTCACTCAAGCCAACATCAACAGCAATGGTGGAGCCGGTGAGAGTGCTAATGGTGGTGGTGCCAACCCACGCCAATGCACCTTCAAACATTTTAACTCTTGCAATCCCATCAAATTCTATGGTACCGAGGGTGCTACCGGCCTCCTTCAATGGTTCGAAAGCATTGAGAACACTTTTCTCAATAGTGATTGCCCTGACAACCTCTGAGTTCGTTATGCTACGAGCGTCTTCCAAAAATGGCACTCACTTGGTGGAACGGTGAGAAAAGGGCTCGAGGTGTGGATCTGGCAATGGCCTTACCATGGGATGAAGTAAAGAGACTCATGACCAAGGAGTTTTGTCCTTGCAACGAAATGAAAAAACTAGAGGCTGAGTTTTGGGATCTTGCCTAAGACAGTGGTGAGAACTTAATCTACACAACTTGTTTCCATGAGTTGAGCCTCCTTGTGACCCACATGGTCACACCGCTGTCTCGGTGCATTGAGAAATACATTGGTGGTCTACCCATGAAAATCCAAGACACTGTGTTGGGAAGAAATCCCGCAACCCTTGAAGACGCTATACGCCTAGCTGTCATGTTAACCGACAACCACGTGAAAGCAAGCACGTTAACAAGGAAAGGTGCAAAGAAAGCCAATGACAAAGCAGCTCTATCTGAACCAACCAAAGAAGACGAGCCCGAACCTTCTCACAACAATAAAAAACGTATGGCTAGTAACTTTGTTGTTGTTACCCCTGCTGCACCAATCAACCAAGTTGCTCCCATGCTCCAAAACATGAATAAAAAGCCATATGTGGGCAACAATCCTCAATGCAACACATGCAACTACCATCATTTTCCAAATGTACCATGTCGTTTATGCACGATTTGTGGAATATATGGTCATTTGGAAAATACCTGTCGATCTAGGACTCCCGTTAACCAAGTCAACCAAGGAAACCGAACCAATCATCAAGCTATTAACCAACCTCCACTGGCTATCACTTATGGGTGTGCTTGCTATGAGTGTGGCGATCCAAACCACCTTCGAAACCAATGTCCAAGATTGGCTAATGCAAACCAAGGTGGTGCTCATGGACGTGCTTTCAACATAAACACCAATGAAACTCAAGTCAATACCGAGACGGTAAAGAGACCGTTGGAAACAAGTGCAAGATGGAGTCGAATGGACATTTAATCCAAAATAAATCATGCATTGTAATCATTTACGTTATCTTGTCGTTTTTAAACTATTTACACCTACTATGGTTTGTCACCATTATTAAAAAGTGTTTGAGCTTGCTAGCCAACTTCGAGAAGGTGAATCATTTCGCATGGGCGTTAACCATTCATATACACACCGACGAATTTGATAATTTAAAACTCGACTACCCACATTGTACACGAACGCCGAGCAACACGTTTGTCCACAAAGCTCGATCACCTACAAAATTCGATAGTTTATATTACTCATGAGATTCGATTATTTACATTTGATTGTTCGCATTATCTATAAGACTCGATTGTTTACATTATACACGAAACTTAACTATCTAAAAATTGATCTTTTACACTATACATGAAACTCAATTGTTTGCAATCGATTGTCTACATTATACCTAAGGCATGATTATTCATTTTGATTGCTATAAGAGCTACTCGGGGTTTGAATTATTCTTGTTCAAACAGGAGCAAGCTATAAACTTTGAACTACTCGGGGTTTGACGTATTCTTGTTCAAACACGAGGGAGCTATAAACTTTATGGGTAATCTAGAGGATTATGCCATCTATCTAGGACAACCATGGGATTCTGCCACATTTTTATTCTTTTATTCCTTGATTGATTTTATTATCTACAGACATAGTTATTTGTTAGCAACACGTACGTGAAAACAATAGTTATGGCTTAAGCGATTTTGACCTTGACCAATGTTTGTGAAACTTTTATTCAGTAATATTTCTTGAACACATTATACTACATCCTAAACAAACCTTGATCATCAAATTCTTGTTGTTCTCTTTTCAAGTAATGCATTCCATCACTGAAATCCAAAATATTCTTCGACAATTTTCTCCTTAACTGTCTTCAAACTAAAATTCATTATCATTATTCATGACTTTAAGTATCAGACCTGAACCTTGTCACCAATTATACTCCTCATACCAAATTTCAAAAGTTCATTGAGAATCCAAACGTGGCTCAGAGTTTACTTGAAAACGCAAGGATCAAATGAAGCTTAAGTACCCACATCTCCTTTCTAATTCAGTAGTCGCCATCAGTTGAACTTCGGGTCGAAATTCCCTCAACTTGGGGATACTTTAACATCCATAATTTTATGGCATTATTCCATTCATTTTAGATAATATTGACACTTCATTTCAAACCCGTATTTACCACATTAATTGTTATTCTAACGTGTATTAATTCAAATTTTCAACCTTACAATAACATATTACTTTCTATTATATATGTGCAACATACGTATGCATATTTATATAAATATATATATATATATATATACTTTGTTATAATAACTACGAGCTTTAAATCCTGTATTTACATTATATATATATATATATATGTATTTATTTATAAATATATGTAAATATATATATATATATATGTATATATATTTGGTTACATTAAATAAATCATTCATACAACTTTGTAATTTATAAAAATAGGAACTTTTTTATAAAATCATTATGACTAAACAAATAATAATTAAGAATGAATTTAAAACAATAATTAGGTTTGGACCCTTTTCAAGCCAAAGAACCCCCTAATCTCATTGAACCCCCACCAGTTGAACCATTACATCAATTTTGAACCCTAGAGACCCAATAAGATTAAATTTGACTCTGTGAAGTCAAACATCGATCGATTGAGCCACAAGGATCGGGCAATAATGTGTATTAACACCAATTGAACATGTATAACGGTTATACAAAGGACCCTGAATGCTAATGATGAACCAATTCACTCATAATCAGGTGTATTAACGCATAAATCATGTCCCATAACCGTCTTACCATTTGTATTTCAAATTACACGTTCCTATTGAAATCAAGCCATAATACCACACCATAAACCTTCGCGACACCCTCTTCGTACTTTCTAAACTCTCTAATACACTCCATATCGCCCCTGAGATCCAATCTCAGCGCGAAGAACATGAGGTCCGTGGCTCCTATCGATCTCACCCATAACACAACCATTTCAAGTAAACTTTACATCAATCGACTCATCTTGACCTGGGGAATGAAAGCCCCATGATTTGTTTACCAATAGTTGCTTAATCGCGATCTATTGAGGGCTACGGTTCGAGTTATACGGTTTGGGGAATAAGGAGATGAACCGGGATTGTTTGTTATAACATAAACGAGCCCATATCTAACAAGGCAAACACCAAGCTCCACCGATTAAAACTCATTACTTGTACGCGCAAGGTTGAGGGTTCGAACACACACGCATCCTTTCTTTTTGCGCATGTGTAACATTTCTGATTTTCATTATCTGTATTTCAATTCAATGTGATACATTTCAAACCCAATTCTAGTACACTAATTTGTGTTATTCGTACTAACAATTAAATACTATGTTTCAATGCAAATCTGCAAATTTTTACACGAGTATATCCTATTAAATTCTACATAAGTTCATATTTATACAAATCTGTCAATACTGAAATTTGCGAGGACTAATTTTATAAATAACCAAAAAACCTAATAGGCACGGTCGCGCCTCATTCTGACACGGTCGCGTCAAGTGCTTTGGCACGGTCGCGCGCCTTGCTTTGGAACGGTCGCGCCCGGTGCCTTGGCACGGTCGCGCCTCTTATGGGCACGGTCGCACCTCTCGTCAGTTAAAACGTAAATGCAGCCTTTAATCGCAGGGTTGTTCGAATTCATAACCATTACACATGTCACTACTATTAACGAGCACAATTAAGTTTTTCAATCACCGTAATTACAACAAATAAATCCAATTAAGTCGATTCGTCTCAAAACTGTCAAATTCTTTCATGAGACCAATGATTTCTCCATTCTGATTTGCAATTCCCCTAAGCAAATACATCATCGACCCTCTCTAAATCTCCCGAGAACATTGAGGCAGCCGGAGTTGCAGCAAAGAGCACCGAAAATCAAACTCGTCGTCGCCGGAACTCGTTCTATCCGTACGCCATCGATTCATCATCCTTCCGGGTAATTGAAACCTCCTACACCTTAGTTTTTGTCTATAGATCAAAAGCCCCAACCTAATTTGGGCTTACAATAGCTAATTTAACACGAACCCGAATCTAGGGTTCATTCTAAAAAGGTTTAAATGAATCCTACTTTGAACATGTTTTAAATGCAATTAACCTATACCAATAGACTAGTAATCACCTAATGGATGAAAGCCCTATGATTTCCAACATTAACATCATAAGATTTAAGCAATTCGTTTCTGTTTTGGAACAGACACGGTCACGCTAATCTCCTAGCGCGGTCGTGCTTCATGAGACACAATCGTGTCAATACCAGCACGGTCGTGCCTCACGAACTCAGACCCGGTCGTGCCCCTTGGCTAGACTTGGTCGTGCCTCAGAACCCTAGACACGTTCGTGCGTGGCCCAAACACGGTCGTGCCTAGTGAACAGCTTAGTTATGTCTTCTGTTTGATCAACATGGTCACGTCCCGACTAGCACGGTCGCGCCCGTGGTCCTAGCACGATCGTGCCTTGTCCCAAGCACGGTCGTGTGTGTGAGAAAAACTTGACAGAATACTAAATTTTATATTTTAAAAACAATAAGCATTTCAAATGAAATTTCAAATAAAAATAATTGGTTTTATAAAGATTTATATTAACCTTATTTAAAAAGGTCAAATTCCTATTCTAAAATATATAGAAGTTATTTATTTAAACCTACAAAATTAAATTTATACTTATTATTAAACCATACCCCTAGATATTATTTATACAACCCATTTACACATATTTATAAAAATAGACTAACAAAAGCTATTTACTAAATTTATATTTAATATAAAACACCCGATACATTTTTATAACTAAAAGACTAGGTTACATATTTTATAAATAAATAAATAAGGTAAAAATTATTTATTTAATTTATATTTAAGAATTATTTATTTAAGTTATACTTAATTACCCCTAATACCTGCATTATTTTTATAACAAAGTAAATAAATAATAATTTTGTAATTTATTTATTTAGTTATTCAAACTCAAACCTTGATCAAAATGTTCTAAAAATATCCATTTCAAACCTTTCATTTTATGCAATACCTTTCAAGAACAAACCACTAACTTTATACACATATCCAATTCAACCCTAGACTTGGACATAGACTATTGTGCACACTATTAATTCAATATACATTCCAATATAGGTTAGCGTTGTGCATTACAAGGATCATATTACTATCTAGTCTCTCGCTGTCACACCCCAACCGACGACGGAAACGTCGGGGCGGTACATGTAAACTGTTCATGTGCACAAGGTTGACTAGATTTCAATATATTAATCATCAAATTTTATTTCAAACACAATCAAGTTCAAAAGTACATAATTGCAATACAAATGGTTCTTCATTTAAGATTAACTAAGTCCAAAGCCTATGTGTAGCAAGCCTTGATCAAACATTAGCACCTGAAATATGAATAAAAATAAGGTCAACTAAAAAGTTAGTGAGCATACACAGGTTTGTACATGGATAGTATATAGTTGTGAATAAACAAAATCCTTACATAACATGATAAAATAAGGCATTTATGGGGAGCAACTATTGTGTAACCAAAGTACAATAAAACCTTTGTAACTAGCATGCAAATTGTGTTGTCGGTAACAATCACCCCAATCTGGGTGGGTTTGTCAGACTCAATAGATCTATCATTGTTAACCGTCGGCTTGAATAGTTAATGATTGAACATAAATTGAACACAAACAGTTAACACACCTAGCACTCAAACATAAAGCTCAAATTTTGTATACATGAATCTAAAGAGGATTTGTGTTTGTGTAGTTTATGTAAATGTAAATAATTGTGTGTATAGAGTTCATGTTTCACCCCAAAAAGTGTAAAAGTGTAAAAGGGGCTATGTAATACTCACCTTTAAATGAGTAGCTTGAAAGTCACACAACTATGTTTGGTGTTGCACAAATGTTCTAGCAAATCACAAGATTAACCTATGTTTGATGGAATATGTGTATTAATGAATTGCACAAAATGAATATAAAATTCTAATGCGAAAAGGGGATTGATGTGGGTTTTCTCATTTTAATAAGAAAACGGTTATACGAGTTTAAATAATATTTATGTAAATTTCAATAAATAATTGTATTTTAATTCGAGTAAATGAAAGAATGAGTAATTGATTTCTTTTGTTTGTAAATAAATATATAAATGAATAAATAATTTAAATTAGGTATTTAAATAACTAATGAGTAAATAAATAATCATTTTATTTAGTTAGTTTGATTTCCATGGAAAATAAGTGTTAAAAGTAATGATATAATTAATAAATAATTAAATCAGAATTTAAGGTATAAAGCTGGTTTTAAATGTTTTTATATAATAAAAGGAAATTATATAAAGAATATATAAATCTTTGTAAGATAATGGGTTTATAAAAGTGATCCAAATTATATTCCAATTATACTTTATAAACCAAGGATTTAAAATAATTTATCTACAATAACTATATTAGATAAACTAGAATTTTTTTTATTAGGTTTTTATTCTAAAAAGAACAAATAAAATAGTTCCTCTTGATAATTTAACAATCGAGTTTTATTAAACTGATTTTGAGTTTTTAAAGTTTTATAAAATAATTTTTATAAAATATTTCAATGCTTTAAAACAAGTTTAAAAATAAAGGTGGTTCCTGGCACTCGAACCCGGGTGGGTTCGGTGTGGGTCAAGCGCATGAACCACTGGATCAGTGGCCCAGTTGTGTCATTCTACTGGTTTACGAAATTGATAAACAAGGTTAGCAGGTAATTGGGTTTTTGGGCAGTATACTCGCAAAATAAAATGGTTTAGGAGTGGGTTCGAACTAATGACCTAATATGTGAGGGCAAACAGAGTTAACCAAGATGCCTTGATATAAAACGGTTTCTTTTAATGTTAAAACTCGCAAGGCCAGGCCTCCCCCCCTATCGTCCCCGATGAAAACCCCAAACCTAGCTATTCGATTAAACCTAGTTACGCAAAAATTAACTGCTTAGACCATGGGGCTTTGATATTTACATTGAAATGAAACTATTGATATAAAACTTACCCGAAATGATTACAAATCGTAGGCAAATGTCTCTTGGAGCTTGACAGAGTTCCAGAGGTGTAGTGCGGGTAAATTGAAAGTTGGGAGAGTTTGTTCAGGTCTGTGCGAAGGTATGGGTGTGTTTTGATTTGTTTAATTTCACGTTTAAGGCTTGATCCGATGCGGATTTGAAGGCGACAGTTGTTGGCCCTAAGTCATGCGTTAAATCGATGAATTTAGGTGAATTGAGTCATGTTTATGGACTAGATACAAGCGAGGTTCGTCATGGCTTGATTTACGGGTGTTAAACGCGTTTTAATTCCTTGATTTGGAAACGATTTGCACACTGTTTGACTCAGGAAAGTCAAATTGTTCAAGATTCAAAATTTAGCCCGTGTTTAATCGAATTGAAACTTTAAATGGCTAGGGTGTGGTCTATAGATGATTGTGTACAAATGGGAAGTCCACAACAGTAGGAATTTACCGATAATAGTTTAGATTTATAAAATTTTGGGCGTTTTGACTATTAAAGTCCACATAAATCAAGTTGGAATGGATTGGAATTCATGGATGAGGGTCAAAATTATTGCCATAGATCAGATGTGAGTGTTCATGGTTCAAGGACTAAGGGGGTTTCAACTAGGTTTATTTATTTTAATCCCCTTTGTAATTTATATGTAAAATCTGATTTCTTTTATAACTTTAGAAGACTATATATAATTTAAAATGTCAAATACATATATATGTATAATTGCTAAACAAAACTTTTTGTGTGGTTTAATTATACATTTCAAATACATAAATATTTTTGTTTACCTTTATTTATAACTAAATAGCCATACATATATGTGGATATATATGTATTTATATATATGTATATATAAATATCAAACCGATGATGAAGAAATGTAAACGCAAGGTTCTAAATTTTGAATAGATATATCAAAAAATAAATTTAAAATGGTGGTTTATGTGACAACGGTGCTAGAATAAATACAGGTTTTAAGTGTAGTGTTATTATTGGAATTATTAAAATAAAATGAATCCAGAAAATTTATGGTCTGAGTAATCATGGATTTTACAGTCTCACCATGTTAAGGGAATTTCGTCCCGAAATTTAGTTAGTGGAGACTACTGAACCAGGAAGGGAGTGAGTTTGAGTTTCGATTATTGGTTTGAGGAGTATGGTAACAAGTATGAATAAGAGTGTTAAGGAGAGGTCTTTCGAAAAATCTAAAGATGAAAGGAATTACTTGGAATAGACTTTTATGGTAGCTTGACGATTAGGGTTTGTTTAAGATGTTGACGATTATGCTCAAAACTGTTAGTGGATAAGAGATTTCAAAAACATTGGTCTGGGTCAAAACTTCATGTGACACGAACAACTCTACTTCTGATAATATGATAGGGCACTTATGTATAGGAAGTACCATCGGCGTATCCACCATGCCCTTGTCATAACACATCAGTTTCGTCGTTACATCTCATGATAAGTTTTAGGTCACAACACACGACAAGATTCACTATGTTTTCCATGCGCTGATTTTTATAATTCCGTGTGTACCCGTAATTACTCAAATCATCGCATGGTCCGTATAGATCCTTCCGTTGTGTGCGGGTCAAGAGGGGCACAGTTTCACTCAGTTCATGTCTATTGTTTTCACATAAAAGTTGCTTAAAAAGTAATGATGTCCTTAAGTAGGCAGGTCAGTTAGTAACCTAAGGGTAATAAAGTAGTATAACATAGAGTTCCATAGTTTACTCGTGTTTACACAAGAATACGTCAAACACCTAGTTGTTTTAAATGTGTTACCGCTTTCTCGTATCTGAACAAGGATACGTCAACCCCGAGTAGCTTCAATGTGTTATGATTTTCAAGTTTGGTGAACAAAGTGTATGACCATTCTTTGTGTATAATGTGCTCAATCATTTGTAACAATTGCAAGCAACTTAGTTTCGCGTATAATGTAAACACACAAGTCTCATGTATGATCTAGTGTCACGTAGCTTGTAATCAAATTGGTTTCATGTGTAGCGTGAACAACTTAGTATCATGTATTTTGTAAATCCATAAGCTCTCATGTGTAATGTAAACAACACAGTGTCATGTGTATTGTAGGAAATGAAGTTCATGTATGGTGTTGACAACTTAGCATCATGTATTTTGTAAATCCATAAGCTCTCATGTGTAATGTAAACAACACAGTGTCATGTGTATTGTAGGAAATGAAGTTCATGTATGGTGTTGACAACTTAGCATCATGTATTTTGTAGCTCAATAAGTTTCATGTTCAATGTAGTCAATCTAGTATTTGTACCAAGTAGACAATTGTTATGTATCATGTATATTGCAAATAGACTGGTTTCATGTGTTATGTGATCAATCTAGTAAATTGTGATTTGCAAATAAACTAGTTTCATGTATTATGTGATCGTGATGTGTATCTTGTGAACGTGCATACGTAAGTTATTGAACTTTTGTGTGACATATACTAACGGTTTTTGCATGTGATCAGGTGTTGCGGAGCAGCGTGTTGGTTTATGTTCATGTAGGATGTGGTAGTTAGGTTCTAGCTCTTTAAATCTCGTTGGGGTTTGTAGGGATGGTTAATCGTTTACGCGAAATGGGTCGTCTCTTGAAGTGGTAAGTGAAAGATAACGGGGAGGTTCTGAAAACATTCAGGGAAATGTGTTCACAAATACTGATCTTTGTTTGAAAATAGAAAGTGGTAAATTGTTCTTGGTTGTAGATATATAAAGTAGTGAAACCATTGAGTTACATAATTTAAATAAATAGACAGTTTATAGGGAAAAAAAAATTAAATTTTCAATTATTATAATGAGAATTTTTTTTTATTTTTTTTTAATTTTTTTTTAGGAGAAATTTATGGCTAATCAAGTAGTTGTACATCAATTTAGCCAGATTTTAGAAATAATTACATTAATGAGGAAATCATACTTATTTAACAATTAGAAATCATGCTTTTATAAAACGGGTTGTATTGAGTTTTCTCACAAAATGAAAATGTTTATAGAAAATTCATATTTCTGATACTATCTAAAATTTTGATAAGCGTTTTGTTTGAACAAAATAACGAGGTTGTTTAAATCAAATAATAGGATGATTTGTTTACGATGAAGATTGGCGGTAGTGTACCAAATCGTGTTGGATGAAGAAGGTGATACTTGGAGGATCTCAATGAAAATATAATGGATGAAATTCACATTTGTCACACCCCCAATTTCAACTAACGGAGTTTTACCGTTTGGAAGGTGACACACCAGGATCTCAGTCATTAGTTACATCAAACGACACTATATGGGACTTGAAATGTCAAAACATAAAAGTTCAGAGTTAATGCGGAAGTGTAAACGTTAATATGAAATCAAAAGTAAATACATGCAATAGATGTCCATATATGTAAATAAGTAAACTGTTTCAAATGTTTGAAATGGATGATATGACAATAGGACTCCATGCATGTCCTAAGTGCGCAACCTGTGCCAAAGCGACCTGAGAAACATGTAAGAAAAAGTGTCAACACGAGGTTGGTGAGTTCACAGGTTTCAAGTTTACAATAAGAGTGTGTTTGCCAGATTATGTACTTTCAATATGCATATCTATAGGTAGCTAACCTATGTTCATGTTTTACTAAAGCGCTCGCAACCGAAGCTGACTGTGTTTGTATGCCTCCTGCCAGGTCTATCAACTCTGACACATGTGAGTAGGCTAACATTTCACCCGTTCGATATCCAATCGAGTTAGCGCGACTAACGCGGGTGGGATTTGTCAAACCCAGTAGTACTACTAAACATTACCTCGCTAAGATCCATATTAACGGTTCGAAATAAGATGAGGACTTTCTGTGATAGCATGTTACGCTTAGTCTCAATAGTGATATCATATAAAGTACCATAATCAAATAGTTGCGTCATGTTTTCTCCCCTGGCGGGAAAAAAAAAACAATATTTGCTTGCGTACCTGTTTCTCCCCCACGGGGAAAACAAGTAAAAGTATGATAGTTGGTGTTTCATGTTTGATTCTTCCTCAACAGGAAAACAAGTAAAATACGTTTGTGTGTAAGCATGTTTCTCCCCCAATAGTAAAACAAGTAAAAAGGGGCCGTGAAACTCACCAGCGTTGCGTAGTAGGTAGAATCACACAAGTATGGGATTTAGAACCTCAAGTGTTAGCCTGTACGGCTTACGTATACCCTAGAATCATAAACACATAAGTTAGGGACACATTGGGATTTATGACGACGACACGGAAGTTGGAACGTCCTAACGCTTTCTAAAGATCGAGAGTAGACGCACGTGTCTACGGAATAATAATTAAGAATCAAAGCGTAACGAGTCGTACGTTAATGACGAATAATAAATAATAAATAATTAAATATATTCGTACGTTTAAAGTCGTTATCAAAGGTTAAGAAAATAATATAATTAAATATATTATTTTTAAGTTCTCAAGATTAAGTAAATAATCATTTACGTCGAAAATAATAAATATATTATTTTTAGTCGAAATAATAAACACGGGTAAATAATATAACTAACTATATTATTTAATAGTTTCAAAACGTCACACTAGTTATAAAACGTCACGAAATAATATAAACATATATATTATTTAATACGATAAGTCACGAGTTAAAAATAATATAAACGTATTATTTTATATAAAGTTACGGTTTAAAAAATAATATAAATATATTATTTTTATTAAGTAATAACATAGATATATTATTTATAAAAGTGGGGATAATTATAAAAAAAATAAGTTAATAATTCAAACCCGAGCCTACGGGTTGTTTCACGGGCTAAATCACTTTAATATATTATTATAATAATATTAGAAATGGTTTTTATTAATTAAATATAAAAGAAAAGTCCCAAAAAAATAAAATGCAGGAGACCGGTTTCGAACCCGGGTCTCCTGCGCACAAGCCAACCGGTTTAACCATCACGCCCGCTAGGGTCATCGCATTAGGATCCGGGTTTAAATGATTTTAACATACAAACCAAGTGTTCATCCCTTCCCATTTGTACATGCGATCGAACCAGTCCCCAAACCCCGAATCTGATCGCGATCAAGGCTTGGTTTCATAGGGGTTTTGATCCTCTAGGTATAGCGAAGCTGTGGTGATGTTTAATTGTAAAAATATCGAGTTTAGGATTGTAAATTTCTGTTTTTAGGATTCGAACCCTAGGTTATGAACACAGATTCGATTAGATCGAAATTGATGTTGAAACTGGTTGGAAACATAGTGCTTTCAAATAGTTTGAGATTGCGAAGCTATCCATGTATTTTAATTAGATTGAAACTGAGTTTTGAGTGGTGTTCGATTAAATCCGGAAGAACACAAACCCTAGAATTCGATCGTGGTTAATTCGGTAATGTAAGCCCTGATTTTGATAGGGCTTTTGATTTAGGTACTGTAATGAAGCTAAAGGTGTAAATATTTACCAGATTGGGATCCGAATTAGAGGTGCTCGATCAAAAGGGATGCCGACAGTGAATGGTTCAATCTCCGGTGACCTAGACTGTTTCTCCGACGAATTTCAAGTGTGCAAAAGCTTCAGAGAGTTTCGTTGTTAGAATGCAGGGTGTTCAGGAGTGGAATTAACATAGGATTTACACGAATTTGATGGCCGCTGATGATTGTGTCGACGGTTTCGTATTGAGTATCCATAATTGGGTTTAATTCGTAATAACAACGATGATAAATACTTTATTTAGGTTCGTTAATGTTGTGAACGTGGATATCGGTTACAACTTCAAACAGAAATCGATCATGGAGTATGAATTGGATTATGGTCGCGATTTTGACTTTCAAAAGTCAACCAGAAACTCGAAAATGGTTAAATGACAATAATAGCCCCTCTGGTTTCATGTATGAAGTTCAGAATATGGCAGAATAAGTCCCCAAGGTTTGAATTATGTTAGATAGTTAAAGTTTGGTTAAGTTTGACTATGGAAAGTCAACAGAAACTAACTATTAGTCAATTACAAGTTTGGTCCTTCAAGTTTTGTGCATGAAAGATTGAAAATAGACAGGATTGGTCCATGTAGTTTGAGTTAGGTTAGTTTGAGTTAACTTTAACTGGATTTGGTTAACGGAATTAACTGGAAAAGTCCGGATTGTCACATCATCCCCTAGTTAAAAGAATTTTCGTCCCGAAAATTAAAATAAAATAAAAAAAATTTCTGAGATGCCACATCATCCCCTAGTTGAAAGAATTTTCGTCCCGAAAATTAGAATAGTATCTTAAGAGTTTGAAGTGGATTGCTTGAACAGACGAGGATACTTGCGCATCATCTGGTCCTCGCGCCCCTAAGTGAATTCCGGTCCACGTTTCGAGTTCCAACGAACTCTGACAATGGGGATTTTACTACGTTTCAGCGTTTTGATTTCCCTATCCATGATTTCTACCGGTTCTTCAACGAACCGCAGTTGTTCATCGATGTGTAGTTCCTCAAGAGGAACTGCGAGTGTTTCGTCTGCCAGACATTTATTCAAGTTCGAGATATGAAAGACATCGTGTACACCACTAAGTCCTTCTGGTAGGTCCAGTTGATACGCTACTGGACCAATTCTCTTCACTCTCTTGAATGGTCCAACATAACGAGGATTCAATTTGCCTCGCTTCCCGAAGTGAATGACACCTTTCCAAGGTGAAACTTTGAGTAGAACCATATCGCCTACTTGAAACTCTAACGGTTTATGACGTTTATCGGCGTAGCTCTTTTGACGATCACGAGCTGCCGCCATACGGTTACGGATTTGGACGATCTTTTCAGAGGTTTCGAATACAAATTCGGGATATGTAAGTTGGCTATCCCCAACTTCAGCCCAACAGATAGGAGATTGGCATTTACGTCCGTACAATGCCTCGATTGGTGCTGCCTTAATACTAGTATGATAACTGTTGTTGTAGGAGAAATCCACTAAAGGTAAGTGAGACTCCCAAGTGTTACCAAAATCGATCACACAAGCTCGTAGCATGTCTTCAAGGGTTTGGATGGTCTGTTCCGTTTGACCATCAGTTTGAGGATGATATGCCGTACTCATGTCTAGACACGTACCTAAAGCTTTTTGCAGAGATTGCCAGAAACGTGATGTGAATCGAGCGTCTCGATCCGAAATGATGGAAATTGGCACTCCGTGCCGAGAGACTACTTCTTTTAAGTAAATACGAGTAAGTTTCTCCATCTTGTCGGTCGTTTTGATTTCCAAGAAGTGAACGGATTTTATGAAGCGATCTACGATCACCCAGATGGTGTCGCATCCAATAGGAGTTCGGGGTAGTATAGTGATAAAGTTCATGGAAATTTGTTCTCATTTCCACATTGGGATCTTTGGTTGTTGAAGCAGACCAGAAGGCTTTTGGTATACCACTTTGACCTTTGAGCAGGTCAGGCACTTGCTCACGTAGGTGGCTATATCGGCCTTCATCTTGGCCACCAATATAGCACCCTTTAGGTCATGGTACATCTTGTCGGAACCGGATGAATAGATTATCGAGATTTATGAGCTTCATCCATAACTAGTTCCCTTAAGTTCCCGTACACTGGAACCCGTATTCGCTCTGCGAAGTAGCGAATGCTGTCTGATTTAACCCTCAGTTGTTCTTCCATACCACGCGTGGATTACAACGGTAGGGTTTCCTCCTTCAGGGTTACGAGTTGAGCACTACGGATCTGATCAGGTAGTTCAGTGTGAATAGTAAGTTGTAATGCTCGAACTCGTTTAGGTTTGGTGTCCTTACAGCTTAGGGCATCGGCTACTACATTAGCCTTCCCTGGATAATATCTGATTGCACAGTCATATATAAGAGTTCGACCCAACGAAGCTGTCGCATGTTCAACTTTTTCTGTTCGAAGATATGCTGAAGACTCTTGTGATCGGTGTAGATGGTGTATTTGGTACCGTACAAGTAATGTCTCCATATCTTTAGTGCAAATACCACGGCTCCCAACTCTAAGTCGTGAGTTGTGTAGTTCTTCTCGTTGATTTTCAGTTGACGAGAAGCGTACGCGATCACTTTCTCGCGCTGCATCAGTACACATCCAAGACCTTGAATTGATGCATCACAATACACCACAAAATCATCCGTTCCCTCCGGAAGGGATAGGATGGGTGCACTGCAGAGTTTATGTTTAAGAAGTTGGAATGCTGACTCCTGGGTGTCACCCCAGTTATAGGGTTTACCCTTTTGAGTTAGAGCAGTGAGGGGTTTAGAAATCTTGGAAAATTCTTCAATGAAGCGACGGTAATAGCCAGCCAATCCCAGAAATTGTCGCACCTCAGTTGGCGTTGTCGGTGCCGCCCAATTCTTGATTGCTTCTATTTTAGATGGGTCGACATGTATCCTTGTCTCGTTGACTACATGTCCTAAGAATTGCACTTCACAAATCCCGAATTCGCACTTGGAAAGTTTTGCTTACAGTTGTTCTTGTTTCAGCAATTCCAGAATCAAACGAAGGTGTTCCTCATGTTCATACCTAATCTTGGAATAGATGTGGATGTCACCAATGAAAACGATGATGAACTGATCGAGGTAGGGATTACACACATGGTTCATGAGGTCCATGAATACCGCAGGTGCGCTTGTTAGACCGAAAGGCATGACCATAAACTCGTAATGGTCGTACCTTGTCCTGAATGCAGTTTTTGAGATGTCCTCCTCTCGGACTCTCAACTGGTGATAACCTGACCTAAGATCAATTTTAGAATAGAAACTTGATCCTTGAAGTTGGTCGAATAGGTCATCAATACGAGGTAAAGGATATCGGTTCTTGATTGTTACTTTGTTTAGCTCACGGTAATCGATGCACATGCGGCAAGTCCCGTCTTTCTTCTTAGCGAATAGGACTGGAGCTCTCCAAGGCGATGAGCTAGGTCGGATGAAGCCTTTATCCAACAACTCTGGCAGTCGTGTGGATAGTTCTGGTAGCATCACTGGGTGCAAGACTATACGGTGCCCGAGCAACAGGCGCTGCTCCGGGTGCTTGATCGATCTGAAATTCCACCTGACGATGAGGCGGAAGACCAATCAAGTCTTCGGGAAATACTTCCAGATAATCACGAATGATCGGAACGCCGTCAATATTCTTCTCCTCAGATGGCTGCTTGGCGATTGAGAGCCAGAATGGCAGGATGGCTTCTGTGTTTTCATGAAGGATATGATGCCCACGACAGCACCACTCTTTTCGCCTTGGACAGAAAGGGTTTCTCCACTCGGGAGAGGAAGGCGAACAAAATTGTTCACGACAAATAATTTCGGCTTGGTTCTTAGATAACCAATCCATTCCGACAATTACGTCGAAATTTCTAAGTGTGACTGGTCACGAGGCCAATGTCAAGCTTATGACTAGCTGATCCTAGCTTACACCCTCTAAGGATGTGAGTTGCTTCGATTATTTGACTGTCCACCATTTCCATAGTGTACTTAGTTCCTAAAAGAGTTGGAGTACGATCGCACCAGTAAGAAATTTGTGAAGTCCTGCCGAGACTTCTAGTGAGACCCGTGCTTATAAGGTAAGCGTTGGTCAATGCAAAGGCTAAGGGAAAAGGTTCACATGTAGGAGAAGAAATTTAATGAGATACAGGTTTCAGTAACATAAGGTATAGGATATCTGTTTAAGTAATCGCGTCCAACTGAAGGTTGATTAGATCAAATCCCCGTTTCCTAATGTCATTGACATAACTGGGTATGCTGGGGTATAGATCAATTTAGACTCAGGATTAGTCACATGATAAAGCAATATGGTCAAATGGAATCTATTGTTGGAGTGTAAGGAATTACGTGTTAGTTCAGGAAGAATTTCTCAAATTCCTCTTACACAGTTGGAGTCGGTGGGTTGCCATGAGGTTCTACTAGATTTTCAATCTAGGTGGTTTCATTGATCAAGTCTGGATGAGAGTCTTAAGTTCACTAAGGCCCTTACATGAGTGACATCAAATGACGGATCGTATGGATGATAGTTCAGTGTTTTTTGCAAATCTTTTCAACTTGATAGTCGCGTCTATCAACTGTTAAACAGGTTTAACGATATCAACTAGTCGTTGAGCGGGTTACGTGAATTTCTACTGTCAATGGAAATATAAGTATGTAGATCTCAGATTAGGACCATTTATCCACACACTAGGTTTCACCAGGACTTACATGTACCTCAAATTCTTATTACGTGTGCACCCGTAATGATAATTTGCTTTACATGCTCACCCTAGCTTCTCCCTGTCCTGTGTCAAAATGTCCTTTACTTTGTATTGCCGAGCACAGAGTGCTGTCAGATATGATAAGTCATCGAGAGGCTTAGTCATCAACCATAAGTTGATCAACTAGAGCTCATATTAGGATGAGTAGTCGGAAATCGTTTGCTCCGAGTATTCACTCGAGCTGGAACATAATACGAGAGTCCAATCCAACGGATTGTAGATGGAATCATGCACATGAAACAAATAGGTTTCATGAAATGCGGCTTCGAAGAATGAAACTTGTTCATGGATATGTGTCACAGGAAGGGGCAAAGTAACCGTCTTTCCAACTGAGTCAGGATAGGGTTTGAGTATGCAATGAGCAAGGCGTTCTCAACCTTGTGGTCAATCTTTCTTCAACAGAATGTCAACCAAAATGCGAGCCCATGGCTCGAGAAAAGTGATGACAACTATGTGTCAATAGATTCTGCAATAATGCGTGCAACGGTCTGCCTTCACACGGCGTATCGTGCTAGTGGGTACGGTAGGGACTCGCCCCCGACGATCCCAACTCTCAAGAGACATGTGCTACTGCTGAGTTTCGTCCATAACATGGACCTGGGAAAGCCCACCATATCCAACGGATGACGGTGGTGTGATAGACTCCTCCGAAGGCTCCGTCTTGCTGCCCTCGGACAAGAGTGGATGTTGTTCTGATGACTCCCCGAGTGTCGCCACCGGGAATGATGATATAATGAGAATGAAGTGTTCCTCGTCAGAAGAGAGTAATACGGATGTCGTCATCATGTCAGCAATGCAATGTATGTATGGATACCATGTGTATCATGTATGTGTGTCTGTGTCGTGTAACTAATGCATGTGTGCGGTTATAGTCTAGTATGCAATCCTAGTTCTCTATAACCAATGGCTCTGATACCAATCTGTCACACCCCCAATTTCAACTAACGGAGTTTTACCGTTTGGAAGGTGACACACCAGGATCTCAGTCATTAGTTACATCAAACGACACTATATGGGACTTGAAATGTCAAAACATAAAAGTTCAGAGTTAATGCGGAAGTGTAAACGTTAATATGAAATCAAAAGTAAATACATGCAATAGATGTCCATATATGTAAATAAGTAAACTGTTTCAAATGTTTGAAATGGATGATATGACAATAGGACTCCATGCATGTCCTAAGTGCGCAACCTGTGCCAAAGCGACCTGAGAAACATGTAAGAAAAAGTGTCAACACGAGGTTGGTGAGTTCACAGGTTTCAAGTTTACAATAAGAGTGTGTTTGCCAGATTATGTACTTTCAATATGCATATCTATAGGTAGCTAACCTATGTTCATGTTTTACTAAAGCGCTCGCAACCGAAGCTGACTGTGTTTGTATGCCTCCTGCCAGGTCTATCAACTCTGACACATGTGAGTAGGCTAACATTTCACCCGTTCGATATCCAATCGAGTTAGCGCGATTAACGCGGGTGGGATTTGTCAAACCCAGTAGTACTACTAAACATTACCTCGCTAAGATCCATATTAACGGTTCGAAATAAGATGAGGACTTTCTGTGATAGCATGTTACGCTTAGTCTCAATAGTGATATCATATAAAGTACCATAATCAAATAGTTGCGTCATGTTTTCTCCCCTGGCGGGAAAAAAAAAACAATATTTGCATGCGTACCTGTTTCTCCCCCACGGGGAAAACAAGTAAAAGTATGATAGTTGGTGTTTCATGTTTGATTCTTCCTCAACAGGAAAACAAGTAAAATACGTTTGTGTGTAAGCATGTTTCTCCCCCAATAGTAAAACAAGTAAAAAGGGGCCGTGAAACTCACCAGCGTTGCGTAGTAGGTAGAATCACACAAGTATGGGATTTAGAACCTCAAGTGTTAGCCTGTACGGCTTACGTATACCCTAGAATCATAAACACATAAGTTAGGGACACATTGGGATTTATGACGACGACACGGAAGTTGGAACGTCCTAACGCTTTCTAAAGATCGAGAGTAGACGCACGTGTCTACGGAATAATAATTAAGAATCAAAGCGTAACGAGTCGTACGTTAATGACGAATAATAAATAATAAATAATTAAATATATTCGTACGTTTAAAGTCGTTATCAAAGGTTAAGAAAATAATATAATTAAATATATTATTTTTAAGTTCTCAAGATTAAGTAAATAATCATTTACGTCGAAAATAATAAATATATTATTTTTAGTCGAAATAATAAACACGGGTAAATAATATAACTAACTATATTATTTAATAGTTTCAAAACGTCACACTAGTTATAAAACGTCACGAAATAATATAAACATATATATTATTTAATACGATAAGTCACGAGTTAAAAATAATATAAACGTATTATTTTATATAAAGTTACGGTTTAAAAAATAATATAAATATATTATTTTTATTAAGTAATAACATAGATATATTATTTATAAAAGTGGGGATAATTATAAAAAAAATAAGTTAATAATTCAAACCCGAGCCTACGGGTTGTTTCACGGGCTAAATCACTTTAATATATTATTATAATAATATTAGAAATGGTTTTTATTAATTAAATATAAAAGAAAAGTCCCAAAAAAATAAAATGCAGGAGACCGGTTTCGAACCCGGGTCTCCTGCGCACAAGCCAACCGGTTTAACCATCACGCCCGCTAGGGTCATCGCATTAGGATCCGGGTTTAAATGATTTTAACATACAAACCAAGTGTTCATCCCTTCCCATTTGTACATGCGATCGAACCAGTCCCCAAACCCCGAATCTGATCGCGATCAAGGCTTGGTTTCATAGGGGTTTTGATCCTCTAGGTATAGCGAAGCTGTGGTGATGTTTAATTGTAAAAATATCGAGTTTAGGATTGTAAATTTCTGTTTTTAGGATTCGAACCCTAGGTTATGAACACAGATTCGATTAGATCAAAATTGATGTTGAAACTGGTTGGAAACATAGTGCTTTCAAAGAGTTTGAGATTGCGAAGCTATCCATGTATTTTAATTAGATTGAAACTGAGTTTTGAGTGGTGTTCGATTAAATCCGGAAGAACACAAACCCTAGAATTCGATCGTGGTTAATTCGGTAATGTAAGCCCTGATTTTGATAGGGCTTTTGATTTAGGTACTGTAATGAAGCTAAAGGTGTAAATATTTACCAGATTGGGATCCGAATTAGAGGTGCTCGATCAAAAGGGATGCCGACAGTGAATGGTTCAATCTCCGGTGACCTAGACTGTTTCTCCGACGAATTTCAAGTGTGCAAAAGCTTCAGAGAGTTTCGTTGTTAGAATGCAGGGTGTTCAGGAGTGGAATTAACATAGGATTTACACGAATTTGATGGCCGCTGATGATTGTGTCGACGGTTTCGTATTGAGTATCCATAATTGGGTTTAATTCGTAATAACAACGATGATAAATACTTTATTTAGGTTCGTTAATGTTGTGAACGTGGATATCGGTTACAACTTCAAACAGAAATCGATCATGGAGTATGAATTGGATTATGGTCGCGATTTTGACTTTCAAAAGTCAACCAGAAACTCGAAAATGGTTAAATGACAATAATAGCCCCTCTGGTTTCATGTATGAAGTTCAGAATATGGCAGAATAAGTCCCCAAGGTTTGAATTATGTTAGATAGTTAAAGTTTGGTTAAGTTTGACTATGGAAAGTCAACAGAAACTAACTATTAGTCAATTACAAGTTTGGTCCTTCAAGTTTTGTGCATGAAAGATTGAAAATAGACAGGATTGGTCCATGTAGTTTGAGTTAGGTTAGTTTGAGTTAACTTTAACTGGATTTGGTTAACGGAATTAACTGGAAAAGTCCGGATTGTCACAACATTCAACGTATTAAATCAATGAATAATGTGTAACATCCCAAAACTGGTAATAAATAACTAATGACACGATCAAAATTATAATTTTCAAATGGCGAAAGAAAAACGGATGGGTTTGGGCTCCGCTCCAACGTGCCGAAGGAAGCCCAAGTATATAAGGGCAATGGCTGCCCCAAACCTTTCATTTCTACCATTCACAAGTTCTAGAGAGAGAGAAGAGAGCTCGGGTCTAGAGAGAGAAAGTGACGGATCGACTCGGGAATTCAGGAGAACGTTACTGCTGTGCTCGTGATCATTTCCTCCGAATCAGAAATCCAATCCAGGTAAGCGTTCGATCATAATATGAGTTTTTATGATTTTTTTAGGATTTTCGGTTTTAGCCCAATAGATGATGATTTACGGATGAAACTTGAAAATGAGCTTAGGTATAGTATCTAGAATGAAAACCGAACGCATTGATCAAAGAAAATTTAGATATCGACACGATCAGATTCGCATGCAGAACCTTCGGGTTTTTGGGGAAGAAGACTGATTCATCGAAACTACTAGTTTCGATGTAGGTGAATCCATCGAAACTACTTAGTTTCGATATATATACAGACCCATCGAAACTACTTAGTTTCGATATATATATACAGACCCATCGAAACTACCATAGTTTCGATATATATATACAAACCCATCGAAACTACCTAGTTTCGATATGCCCACGATCCGAAGCTAAGATAATACATAAGTTACTTACCAAAACTACCATAGTTTCGATATGAACCCATGACTCGAAACTACCAAGTTTCGACATAAGCAACCTATCGAAACTACCAAGTTTCGACATAAGCAACCTATCGAAACTACTAAGTTTGGACATAAGCAACCTATCGAAACTACCAAGTTTCGACATAAGCAACCTATCAAAACTACCAAGTTTGGACATAAGCAACCTATCGAAACTACCAAGTTTCGACATAAGCAACCTATCGAAACTACCAAGTTTCGATATAAGGAAATCCATCGAAACTACTAGGTTCAAGCATAGTAATGTCTAGTGTCATCTAGGAGCACTACCTTACGTGTATGACTTTATTATACAGATTGTGAGTGACATTAGTGACGCTCAGTAACCAGCTAAGTGTATCTTAGAAACTACTCATCAGGTGAGTTCTAGAAGCCCTTCTTTAAATGTTTTATATAATGTTTTCGGGCTGGTGTGCATACATATGAAATGATGTTTTTACGAAGTGATGTTTATGAAACTATGTTTATAAAAAGATGCTTATGAAACTATGTTTACGAAATGAAATGATTTGGAATGAACAGTTTATGGAAAGAAAGTTTTATGAATGGAATGTTTACGAACGAAATGTTTATAAAGAAATGGTTTAAACTAAAGGTAAAGGGTTTCGAAAATGAATGAAAGGTTTTATGAAAAGAAAAGAAAAAGGGCAAAGGTTTTAAAGAAGTCATTAAAAATCTAATCTGTCGAATGAATGCAATTGACGAATGAAGTCTGGGAATGTAATTCTCAGCCTTGTGGTAGATTATGGATAGCGAGCCATAGTTGCCATAAGAGCAACAGGGGCAGTGTCTTGGTGGCCTGCCAATGGTTTGATGTTGTACAACTGGTAAGGGAGTAACGACGGTTACTCGGGTGATGACGATCATCCTAAGAGAAAGAGGTAATGGGAAATCAATGACGGTGATACGTAACAGTTGATTCCCAAAGGAAAGATGCGTGTTGGGTAATGACGGCGATACGTAACGGTTGCCCACAACATCAAAGGTTCCTTCGGGGACACAGACACGCTTAAAGAAAGATACAGACTGTAGACAGTAATGTATGACTTAAATGAATGTTTAAAGTTTTAAACGGACGATCCATTAAATGGTGTTTATGATGATGATAAAATGTTTTAATGATGAACGAAAGGCTCTGTTTTCTTATACGTGATGTTAAACCCTAATGAATTTTTGAATGACGAACCATTTCTTAATTTGAACGAAAACTAGAACTCATCAGCGTAGCTGACTTTTTAGTGTGCACATTCAGGTTAAGGCAGGTTATGAGGATGGACGGTGATGCTTGGCTAGCGAGAGGAGTTACCCGACTGACTATGAAGACTGGCATCCCGTTATGTTTAGTTATGATGTATTTATGTTTTAAACAGTGTTTACGCTTCCGCAAGTATGAACAATGATGATGTTATGTTTGAATGAAATTTTCCGCTGCGTTATTGATATTCATGTTTAAGAACTGTTTGTTAATGAGTAAATCCAACAAGTGAGGCCTCTCGGGTTTGGGGCCTTACAAGTTGGTATCAGAGCAATAGTTTGAGAGATTCGGACACTCCCAGTGTCTAAACTTAAAATGTGAACGGGACCGAAAGCGGATGCCAGTATGGGTAACTCGAGCCACAGCATCAGGTATGAAAGTAGTATATATTTACATGTATAGTATGTCTTAGAAAGGGTTAGGTAAGGACTTGTGTTCTGATGGAATCACAAAGGTGGTCAAATAGAAATCGAAAGGTAGTGTAATGGTTAATTGCAGATGGCCAGTGTATATTAACATCTTACAGTACTTGTTGGATTCTATTTGTTAACTAACGTGATAACATTGGGTTCCTTGTCTTTTAGAATGAAATGGAGGGTAGAATAGGCGGAAGGCGTGGTGGGGGTCGTACCGGATGACACGGTAGGATTCCCGCCCACCAAGTTTATAGTAAAGAGGCAAGTGTTCTTGCGGAACCGGAAGGTGGTGTGCATGAGACCGTACGAGTGTGATGCGAGATGTCCTCTGTTGTGTTGACTTAGCGCGGAAGTGGTAAGAAGTGTCGAGGAGAATACTGGGACAAAATCTCAACTTTGAAGAGACGCGAGTATTATGAAGTGTTATAAGAGGAACTAGAATGCTCGAGTAAGGTAAATTGGCAATTTCGTTTGGATCCGCGAAATTGTGAAATTACAGGTGCATGATAGCGAATTTTATGGTGTTGATTAATGCTTACGTATCAGAGTTGGTCCAATTACTCAACCACGACTACGAGATGTTAGACACCCGAGTAACGATTAAGGAGATTGATGAACATCATTAGTAATGGTAACGATGTCAAAGATGGTGTACCTTACAACGGTGAATGATGTCAGCAAGTACGAGCCACGGACAAGATGAGGAGGAATGAAACTTCGGTTTACCTAAGTCAGACGAGCATACATATGAATGAATGCCAAGGAGCTAGGGTGGACTACGCTTAGCACAAACACGTTATGATGAATAAGAATCGGTCTACAGTTGAAGTATGCATGAGTATGAAAGAAATAACCACACAAGTGTATGTCCAAAGAATATATGAGTGCACGAATGCACAAATGACATCTTTCCATGTAGAAGACACTCCAAGTCAACTAATAAGAGTATCTGCTGAAACGAGAAAATAGATATACCAACAACAACAAGAGACGGGAACCGCGATGTTAATTAGGGCGTGCAGACTAAACCAAACCAAACCAGATCCGACCCAAGGATTGTTTGTCTTGCATGAATGTGAAGGACAAGTTTTGACCAACAATGTGAAGCAAGGCGGGACACTATTCTCGTGACTGCTTAAGAGACACTAAATGCCAAGGATGTGGACTGTTTGGTCACCTGACTAGGGATTGCAGGAAAACCAGACAATCCGGTTCGGGAAAGGAAAAGGAAGCTGAAAAGGAACAGCCAAAGGCTAGGACTCAAGCTTATGCATTGACTGAGGAAGAAGCAAGAGATGATGTTGTGTCAGGTACGTTTCTAGTAAATGATGAAAATGCTGCTATTTTATTTGACTCTGGTGCTAGTAAAAGCTTCATATCAAATGCATTTAGTCGTACACTGGATTGCACTATCAACACCATAGTAAAGTCCTTTAGCGTACAAACTGCCGTGGGTAAAAATTCGACAGTGTTTCAAGTAACAGAAGATTGTATCATAGAAATAGAGGGCCATAAGTTTCCTTCTAGATTATTCCTTCTCACCTCAGGAGGATTCGATATAGTATTGGGTATGGATTGGTTAGCTTCCAACGAAGCTCAAATCATTTGTAAACGTAAGAGGATACACCTCAAAGCTCCTAGCGGAAGTCTAATTACGGTTTATGGGGATTGGAATTACAAAATGACAAACGTCATTTCGATGATCAAGGCCGAAAGTTACATGAGGCGCGGTTGCGAAGCTTATCTGGCATATGTTATTAACGATAGAATGAAAACGAAAGCACTCAAGAATGTACCCGTGGTGTGCAACTTTCCGAAAGTATTCCCTAAGGATCTACCTGGGTTGCCACCTGATCGGGAAATAGAATTTCAGATTGACTTACTGCCAAGAGCTGAGCCCGTTGCCAAAGCCCCCTACCGATTGGCTCCGACATAAATGAAAGAATTGATGTCTCAACTACAGGAATTAACAGAAAAAGGATTTATTAGACCGAGCATTTCACCATGGGGCGCTCCGGTACTATTCTTAAAGAAGAAAGAAGGCAGCATGCGCATGTGCATTGACTACCATGAACTGAACAAGAGGACAGTAAAGAACAAATACCCACTGCCTAGAATAGATGACCTTTTTGATCAACTGCAAGGTGCAAGTTGGTTCTCAAAGATCGATCTTAGGTCGGGTTACCATCAGTTGAAAGTAAGAGAGGAAGACGTACCAAAGACCGCGTTTCGCACGCGTTATGGGCATTATGAGTTTCTCGTGATGTCTTTGGGATTGACTAACGCACCAGCATCGTTCATGGATTTGATGAATAGAGTATGTCGACCAATGTTGGATCGATCAGTGATAGTTTTTATAGACAACATACTGGTATATTCGAAAAGCGAGGGTGATCACCACGGTCACCTAAGAGAAGTTCTGGAGGTGCTAAAGCAGGAAAAGTTGTACGCAAAATTCTTCAAATACGCGTTTTGGTTTAGGGAAGTCCAATTCCTAGGTCATGTGATACCCCAAACGGCATCATGGTAGATCCTACAAAGATCGAAACAGTAAAGGAATGGAACGTCCCAAAGACACCAACAGAGATACGAAGTTTTCTGGGGTTGGCAGACTACTATCGGAGGTTCATTCAAGATTTCTCGAAGATAGCCTCGCCACTAACTAAATTGACACAGAAAGAAGTGAAATATGAATGGGGTCCAACCCAAAACAACGCGTTTGAGGAACTTAAAAAGCGATTAACCCAAGCTCCAGTCTTGACACTACCTAAGGGAAATGAAGACTTGGTAGTCTAATCTGACGCTTCGGGTCAAGGTTTAGGCTGTGTACTTATGCAACGAAGAGAGGTAATTGTTTACGCTTCGCGACAACTAAAGATTCACGAGGTTAACTACCTAACTCACGATCTGGAGTTAGCGGCAGTAGTTTTCGCATTAAAAATATGGAGGCACTATCTGTATGGAGTTAAATGCACCATCTACTCCGATCATAAAAGCTTAAAGTACTTTTCTGAGCAAAAGGAATTAAATATGAGGCAAAGGAGGTGGTTAGAATTATTAAAGGACTACGATTATGAGATACTGTACCATCCAGGCAAGGCAAACGTAGTAGCTGACGCCTTAAGCAGAAAGGAGCAATCTGTTCCTATCCGGATCAAGGCATGTCAGCTGATTATAACGCCAGATTTGATGAATGAAATATCAAAAGCACAAGATGAAGCACTATTAGAAAGAAATATTAAATGGGAAAGAATAGTAGGACAACAAGGGAATTTGGATGCAAATGTATACGGTGTACGAACTAGGTTTGGCCGGATGTGGATACCTAAGATTGGTGAGCTTAGAGCCAAAATACTCAAGGAGGCCCATAAGTCTCGCTATTCCATCCACCCTAGGATAAACAAAATGTATCAAGACTTGAAGAAAGAGTACTGGTGGCCCGACATGAAGAATGATGTGATCGAGTACGTGAACAAGTGCCTAACGTGTTCACTAGTTAAGGCCGAGCACCAGAAACCATGCGGTAAAATGCAACCTCTACCAATACCGGAATGGAAGTGGGAGGAGATCACGATGGACTTCATTACCAAGCTACCGCGAACAGCTAAAGGCAATGATACCATTTGGGTGATCGTCGACCGCTTGACAAAGAGTGCTCACTTCTTGCCAATACGTGAAACTTCTTCTGAAAAGCTAGCAGAAATATTTATCAAGGAAATTGTGAGCAGACATGGTATGCCGCTGTCGATTGTGTCCGACAGGGATACTAGATTCACGTCAAGGTTTTGGAAGAAATTCAGTGAATCGATAGGCACTAGACTGAACATCAGCACCGCATACCACCCTCAAACCGATGGTCAATCTGAAAGGACCATTCAGACCTTGGAGGAGACGCTCCGAGCCTATATCATTGACTTCGGTGGGAGCTGGGACAGCCATCTACCATTGGCAGAATTTTCATATAACAATAGCTATCATTCAACGATTGGCATGCCGCCATTTCAAATGTTGTATGGAAGGAGATGTAGGACCCCGGTATGTTGGGGGGAAATTGGGCAGAAGGACTTTGCAAGCCTCGAAGTGGTCAAAGCTACTTCTGAGAAATTTGATCAAATCAAAGCTCGAATGAAAGCCGCGAAGGACGGACATAAATCGTACGCGGATAAAAGAAGGAGGGAATTGGAGTTTCAAGTAGGGGACATGGTACTGTTGAAGGTATCGCCATGGAAAGGAATCATCCGATTCAGAAAACTTGGCAAACTAAGTCCAAGGTTTGTTGGATCTTTTAAGATCTTAGCGAGAGTGGGTCAAGTTGCTTACAGACTCGACCTACCTGATGCGCTTAGCGAAATAAACCCTACGTTCCACGTGTCGCACTTACGCAAGTGTCTAGCTGACGACACGGCTCACATACCTTACGATGAGATCGAGGTGGATAACAGTCTGAATTATGTCGAGGAACCAATAACCATCCTTGACCGATCTGAGAAGCGACAACGAACAAGTCAATCCCATTGGTCAAAGTTCAATGGAAGCACAGAAAGGGATCGGAATATACCTGGGAGAAAGAAGACGAGATGCGGGAACTATCAATTGTTTAACGTATAATTGGTTTCGAGGACGAAACCTTTCTAAGGGGGGTAGACTTGTAACATCCCAAAAATGGTAATAAATAAATAATGACACGATCAAAATTATAATTTTTAAATGGCAAAAGAAAAACGGATGGGCTTGGGCTCGGCTCCAACGGGCCGAAGGAAGCCCAAGTATATAAGGGCAAGGGCTGCACCAAACCTTTCATTTCTACCATTCACAAGTTCTAGAGAGAGAGAAGAGAGCTCGGGTCTAGAGAGAGAAAGTGACGGAGCGACTCGGGAATTCAGGAGAACGTTGCTGCTGTGCTCGTGATCATCTCCTCCGAATCAGAAATCCAATCCAGGTAAGCGTTCGATCATAATCTGAGTTTTTATGATTTTTTTAGGATTTTCGGTGTTAGCCGAATAGATGATGATTTTATGGATGAAACTTGAAAATGAGCTTAGGTATAGCATCTAGAATGAAAATCGAACGCATTGATCAAAGAAAATTTAGATATCGATACGATCAGATTCGCATGCAGAACCTTCGGGTTTTTGTGGAAGAAGACTGATTCATCGAAACTACTAGTTTCGATGTAGGTGAATCCATCGAAACTACTTAGTTTCGATATATATATAGACCCATCGAAACTACTTAGTTTCGATATATATACAGACCCATCGAAACTACCATAGTTTCGATATATATATACAGACCCATCGAAACTACCTAGTTTTGATATGCCCACGATCCGAAGCTAAGATAATACATAAGTTACTTACCGAAACTACCATAGTTTCGATATGAACCCATGACTCGAAACTACCAAGTTTGGACATAAGCAACCTATCGAAAATACCAAGTTTCGACATAAGCAACATATCGAAACTACCAAGTTTGGACATAATCAACATATCGAAACTACCAAGTTTCGACATAAGCAACCTATCGAAACTAGCAAGTTTCGATATAAGCAAATCCATCGAAACTACTAGGTTCAAGCATAGTAATGTCTAGTGTTATCTAGGAGCACTACCTTACGTGTATGACTTTATTATACAGATTGTGAGTGACATTAGTGACGCTCAGTAACCAGCTAAGTGTATCTCAGAAACCACTCATCAGGTGAGTTCTAGAAGCCCTTCTTTAAATGTTTTATATAATGTTTTCGGGCTGGTGTGCATACATATGAAATGATGTTTTTACGAAGTGATGTTTATGAAACTATGTTTATAAAATGATGCTTATGAAACTATGTTTACGAAATGAAATGATTTGGAATGAACAGTTTATGGAAAGAAAGTTTTATGAATGGAATGTTTACGAACGAAATGTTTATAAAGAAATGGTTTAAACTAAAGGTAAAGGGTTTCGAAAATGAATGAAAGGTTTTATGAAAAGAAAAGAAAAAGGGCAAAGGTTTTAAAGAAGTCATTACAAATCTAATATGTCGAATGAATGGAATTGACGAATGAAGTCTGGGAATGTAATTCCCAGCCTTGTGGTAGATTATGGACAGTGAGCCATAGTTGCCATAAGAGCAACAGGGGCAGTGTCTTGGTGGCCTGCCAATGGTTTGATGTTATACAACTGGTAAGGGAGTAACGACGGTTACTCGGGTGATGACGATCATCCTAAGAGAAAGAGGTAATGGGAAATCAATGACGGCAATACGTAACGGTTGATTCCCAAAGGAAAGATGCGTGTTGGGCAATGACGGCGATACGTAACGGTTGACCCCACGTATTGAATGGTTGTGGCAATGACGGCGATACGTAACGGTTGCCCACAACATCAAAGGTTCCTTTGGGGACACAGAGACGCTTAAAGAAAGATACAGACTGTAGACAGTAATGTATGACTTAAATGAATGTTTAAAGTTTTAAACGGACGATCCGTTAAATGGTGTTTATGATGATGATAAAACGTTTTAATGGTGAACGAAAGGCTCTATTTTCTTATACGTGATGTTAAACCCTAATAAATTTTTAATGACGAACCATTTCTTAATTTGAACGAAAACTAGAACTCACCAGCATAGCTGACTTTTTAGGTGCACATTCAGGTTAAGGCAGGTTATGAGGATGGACGGTGATGCTTGGCTAGCTAGAGGAGTTACCCGACTGACTATGAAGACTGGCATCCCGTTATGTTTAGTTATGATGTATTTATGTTTTAAACAGTGTTTACGCTTCCGTAAGTATGAACAATGATGACGTTATGTTTGAATGAAATTTTCCGCTGCGTTATTGATATTCATGTTTAAGAACTGTTTGTGAATGAGTAAATCCAACAAGTGAGGCCACCCGGGTTTGGGGCCTTACATAAGGACTTCAGAGTTGGAAAAATATAAAATTTATTAAATGTTGAAATGGTAAAAATTATTCAGAACATAGGGGAAATGGTTCTCAAACTAAAAATTTAAAGACCATAAATATAAATTTATGTTAACGTCTCCGGTAGCTTTCCACTAGAAGGAAGATAATTCCCAAGACAAGCACCGCTATGGTCTCTCGGGTAGCCGACCTGGCTTCAGCTTTAGCTGCCTCCGTGCGATGCTCCAATATTTCTTTTTCGAGGATTGAGATTAATTCCTTTTGATACCCTAATTGGTTTGATAGGCTATCCATTCTTTGTCCTTGCAAGTCGTGCATTACCTCATGCTCCATCCTTTGCCTCTCAAACTCTGCGGTCCTCACATATTGGTGAATGTCATTGATTGAAATTCCCATAGCACTAGTGGGTGCCATGGTATGCCTTACCCAAGGGTTAGGAAGATACGGGTCGGGCACCAGATACGGGTCTCTTAATGGGGGTGATCTAAGTGTTCGAAGTCTTGGGCCGGTGTTCCTAGCCCAATCTGCCCTTACATCAAACCTTGGCCTGGCAGCTGGGGGTGTTGATGACCGATACACGGGCGACCCAGTGTCTTCTTCCCAATCAGATTCTGTTCCGGGACAGTATACCGGGGAGGAAGGAGAGTAGGAGTCCATGCCTAGCATGAAAACAAATAATAATGTTGTAAGTGATAATGAAATATTGAGTGTTAGACATATGAGTTCTCATAAGTTTAGAGTTTGACTAGTCGTAACACCGAGTCTTCACAATAGTATTTTAGAAATACACTTGACCTATAAGCAATGCATCCCTGAGGAGAATTCCCAGGAAAGAGGGGTGGATCACTAAGACACACTTAAGTACCCTGTCTTTCCTTAGCCAGAATCCCTCATGGGCGTACACACTCTTCCAGCCATCACGTATTAATAACACTATTGTTGGACTCATGGTTAGGATGAGAATTGTTTTGGACTGGGCTTTGAGGCCCGAAAGTGAGGCTTATATATTGTAGTAGGCTTCTTCTTCTTGGAGGGTAAGTGGATTCTTAGTTTATTATTAATGGGCATTAGGCCCAATAGTTTAGATTTAGATTATAAGAGGTGGTGACATTATATGTGTGCGTTTAAGGGTGCATGAAGAGCTAAGTGTGTATAAGTGTGTGTTGAAACTTAGGATAGTACTTAAATGAATTAAATAGATAGCATGTAGATAACAATGAACATAAGCACAAAATTTAGTGTGTAGTGTGACACATAGACTATTAAGTATTGTATCATGAAGTGTAATTACTTAGTATAACATGTAAAATATTCACACAAGAAGTAATCATGTAACATGTAATAGCATGGTATAGTATGTGTGTCCTAAGGTTATAGTCTAGGTCGAGAGTGTCTAATAACCTAATTCCCTATAACCAAGGCTCTGATAACAATCTGTCACACCCCAACCGACGGCGGAAACGTCGGGGCGGGACATGTAGACTATTCATGAGCACAAGGTTGACTAGATTTCAATATATTAATCATCAAATTTCATTTCAAACAAATCAAACACAATCAAGTTCAAAAGTACATAATTGCAATACAAATGGTTCTTCATTTAAGATTAACTAAGTCCAAAGCCTATGTGTAGCAAGCCTTGATCAAACATTAGCACCTGAAACATGAATAAAAATAAGGTCAACTAAAAAGTTGGTGAGCATACACAGGTTTGTACATGGATAGTATGTAGTTGTGAATAAACAAAATCCTTACATAACATGATAAAATAAGGCATTTATGGGGAGCAACTATTGTGTAACCAAAGTACAATCAAACCTTTGTAACTAGCATGCAAATTGTGTTGTCGGTAACAATCACCCCAATCTGGGTGGGTTTGTCAGACTCAATAGATCTATCATTGTTAACCGTCGACTTGAATAGTTAATGATTGCACATAAATTGCACACAAACAGTTAACACATCTAGCACTCAAACATAAAGCTCAAATTTTGTATACATGAATGTAAAGAGGATTTGCGTTTGTGTAGTTTATGTAAATGTAAACAATTGTGTGTATAGAGTTCATGTTTCACCCCAAAAAGTGTAAAAGTGTAAAGCACCTGTAAATGAGTAGCTTGAAAGTCATACAACTATGTTTGTTGTTGCACAAATGTTCTAGCAAATCACAAGATTAACCTATGTTTGATGGAATATGTGTATTAATGAATTGCACAAATTGAATATAAAATTCTAATGCGAAAAGGGGATTGATGTGGGTCTTCTCATTTTAATAAGAAAACAGTTATACGAGTTTTAAATAATATTTATGTAAATTTTAATAAATAATTGTATTTTAATTCGAGTAAATGAAAGAATGAGTAACTGATTTCTTTTGTTTGTAAATAAATATATAAATGAATAAATAGTTTAAATTATGTATTTAAATAACTAATGAGTAAATAAATAATTATTTTATTTAGTTAGTTTGATTTCCATGGAAAATAAGTGTTAAAAGTAATGATATAATTAATAAATAATTAAATTAGAATTTAAGGTATAAAGCTGGTTTTAAATGTTTTTATATAATAAAAGGAAGTTATATAAAGAATATATAAATCTTTGTAAGATAATGGGTTTATAAAAGTGATCCTAATTATATTCCAATTTTAATTTATAAACCAAGGATTTAAAATAATTTATCTACAATAACTATATTAGATAAACTAAAATATTTTTTATTAGGTTTTTATTCTAAAAAGAACAAATAAAATAGTTCCTCTTGATAATTTAACAATCGAGTTTTATTAAACTGATTCTGAGTTTTTAAAGTTTTATAAAATAATTTTTATAAAATATTTCAATGCTTTAAAACAAGTTTAAAAATAAAGGTGGTTCCTAGCACTCGAACCCGGGTGGGTTCGGTGTGGGTCAAGCGCATGAACCACTTGATTAGTGGCCCAGTTGTGTCATTCTACTTGTTTACGAAATTGATAAACAAGGTTAGCAGGTAATTGGGTTTTTGGGCAGTATACTCGCAAAATAAAATGGTTTGGGAGTGGGTTCGAACTAACGACCTAATATGTGAGGGCAAACTGACTTAACCAAGCGATCTGGGCAAGCTGCCTTGATATAAAACAGTTTCTTTTAATGTTAAAACTCGCAAGGCTAGGCCTCCCCCCCTATCGTCCCCGATGAAAACCCCAAACATAGCTATTCGATTAAACCTGGTTACGCAAAAATTAACTGCTTAGACCATGGGGCTTTGATATTTGCATTGAAACGAAACTATTGATATAAAACTTACCCAAAATGATTACGAATCGAAGGCAAATGGTAGGATGGAAAGGTTCGGCGCTCTTGGAGCTTGACAGAGTTCCAGAGGTGTAGTGCGGGTAAATTGAAAGTTGGGAGAGTTTGTTCAGGTCTGTGCGAAGGTATGGGTGTGTTTTGATTTGTTTAATTTCGCGTTTAAGGATGGATCCGATGCGGATTTGAAGGCGACAGCTGTTGGCCCTAAGTCATGCGTTAAATCGATGAATTTGGGTGAATTGAGTCATGTTTATGGACTAGGTACAAGCGAGTTTCGTCATGGCTTGATTTACAGGTGTTAAACACACTTTAATTCCTTGATTTGGAAACGATTTGCACACTGTTTGACTCAGGAAGTCAAACTGTTCAAGATCCAAAATTTAGCCCGTGTTTAATCGAATTGAAACTTTAAATGGCTAGGGTGTGGTCTATAGATGATTGTGTACAAATGGGAAGTCCACAACAGCAAGAATTTACCAATAATAGTTTAGATTTATACAATTTTGGGCATTTTGACTTTTAAAGTCCATATAAATGAAGTTGGAATGGGTTGGAATTCATGGATGAGGGTCAAAATTATTGCCATAGATCTGATGTGAGGGTTCAAGGTTCAAGGACTAAGGGGGTTTCAACTAGGTTTATTTACTTAAATCCCCTTTGTAATTTATATGTAAAATCTGATTTCTTTTATAACTTTAGAAGACTATATATAATTTAAAATGTCAAATACATATATATGTATAATTGCTAAACAAAACTTTTCGTGTGGTTTAATTATACATTTCAAATACATAAATATTTTTGTTTACCTTTATTTATAACTAAATAACCATACATATATGTGGATATATATGTATTTATATATTTGTATATATAAATATCAAACCGGTGATGAAGAAATGTAAACGCAATGTTCTAAATTTTGAATAGATATATCAAAAAAATAAATTTAAAATCGTGGTTTATGTGACAACGGTGCTAGAATAAATACAGGTTTTAAGTGTAGTGTTATTATTGGAATTATTAAAATAAAATGAATCCAGAAAATTTATGGTCTGAGAAATCATGGATGTTACACTCGCGTTAGCTACGCCTTTTGAATCAAGTGAGTATTACATAGCCTCTTTAACTCTTTTACATTTTGGGGTGGAACATGAACACTATACAAACTATTGCTTACATTTACACAAACTATACAAATACAAATCCTCTTTACATTCATGTGTGCAATTTGAGCTTTATGACTGAGTGCTAGGTGTGCTAACTTTTGTGTGCAATTTATGTTCAATCATTAACTATTCAAGCCGACGGTAAACAATGATAGATCTATTGAGTCTGACAAACCCACCCAGATTAGAGTGATTGTTACCGACAACACAATTTTGTATGCTAGTTACAAAGGTTTGATTGTACTTTGGTTACACAATAGCTGCTCTCCATAAATGCCTTATTTTATCATGTTATGTAAGGATTTGATCATTTACAATTATGCAATACCTATGTATAAACCTGTGTATGCTCACCAAGTTTTTAGTTGACCTTATTTTATTCATGTTTTAGGTACTAATGTGTGATTTTGATCAAGACTTGCTACACATAAGTTTGGACCTAGATAATTTTAAATAAAGGATTATGTATTTCATTTTACGTACTTGGTTTGATTTGGTTTTGTCTTGAATACTTGAAATGAATTTGAATGATTAATATATTTCAATTTAGTCAATCTTGTGCTCATGAACATTCTACATGTCCCGCCCCGATGATTCTGCCGTCGGTTGGGGTGTGACAGATTGGTATCAGAGCCTTGGTTATAGGAAACTAGGTTATTAGACACCCTTGACCTAGACTATAACTTTAGGACACCCACTTATGCCATGCTTCATGATTATGTGATATGTGCTACATGCTATGTGTTACATGCTTACTATTATTAGTTATTATTTCATTTTTGATGCCTTATTTGTTAAAAATTCATGACTTATTAAGATATACTTAAATAATAATTAAACAAACAATATCCCTACCTATACCCTAAAACCTCATAATATTCTTACCTACTTCTCTATCATCATCTTCTTAGCATGTGAAAACTTCATGGATCTAAAACTATAAAAATCTTTTTATGCCCTCGTTAAGGTTTTTAAACTTGTTAATTATTTGAGGACACATGCAATCTGGAAGAGTGACACCTGTATTCTGGGTTTTCTATCTAGGAAAGCATTTCGCATAAATCCCAATCAACCGAGAAACCCATATGCTTTCCTGGGAATTCCCTGGATGAGTGTTTACTTATAGGCTAAAGCATGTCTCCTTGAAAAATTATATGAGTTTAATTAACCTTAATGTGTCATAGTATTCAAGTGATTATATCACTATTTGAGTACAATCCAAACCATGATTTACTATTTTATTTGTTATCTTATTCTTTTAAATCCAAACAACATTCATAAGTTCTTACATATTTTTTTGTGTTGTGCAATTATGTAGAATGCCTCCCCGTCGTGCTCCCGTGACCAACAACAATACCGACATTGTTGCTATCTTTGCACAACTTGTAACTCAACTCACTCAAGCTAATGGTGCCACAAATAGTAACCATAGGGCTAATGGCAATGGTGGTGCCAACCCATCACAATGCGCCTTCAAGCATTTCAACTCATGTAATCCTCTTAAGTTCTATGGTACTGAAGGAGCTACGGGACCTCTTCAATGGTTCAAAAGTATTGAGAATACCTTCCTAAATAGTGACTGCCCCGATAACCATCGTGTTCGTCATGCCACAAGCGTCTTACAAAAACGGGCACTCACGTGGTGGAATGGGGAAAAGAGAACTAGAGGCGTGGAAGTAGCAATGGCCTCACCTTGGGATGAGGTGAAAAGGCTAATGACCGAAGAATTTTGTCCTCGAAATGAGGTAAAGAAACTGGAAGCCAAGTTTTGGGATCTTGCCCAAGATGGTGGTGAAAGTCTAGCTTATACAACTCGGTTCCATGAGTTGAGTCTCCTTGTGCCCCATATTGTCACACCTTTATCCTGGTGCATTGAGAAGTATATTGGTGGATTACCTATGTAAATTCAAGATACTGTCTTAGGGAGAAATCTCGCCTCGAAGATGCTATCCGCTTATTTGCTACATTAACTGACAACCATGTGAAAGCGGGAACTCTGACTAGAAAAGGCACCAAGAAAGTTCCCGACACCACAACCCCTCCCACACACATCAAAGAAGCCACAACTGAACCCTCCCATAATAATAAGAAAAGAAAGGCTAGAAACTATGCTATGGTCACTCCTGCTATCCCTGTTAACCAAGCTGCGCCTATGGTTCTAGCACCAGCCAAAAAGCCATATGTTGGGATCTACCGACTCTTTGCCACATGCAACTATCACCATCTCCAAAACATTCCATGTCGCCTTTGCACTCACTGTGAGAAAATATGACCATACAGTCAATGTTTGTAGAGCCAAAGCACTTGCAAGCCAAGTCAACCCACCAAACCGAACCAACCCCCAAGTCGCTAATCAAGGTGTTCCCGCTATTGCAAATGGACGTGCTTGTTATGAATGTGGTAACCCAAATCATTTTCGTGACCAGTGCCCAAGGTTCATCAATGCTAGACAAGGAGGAGCTCATAGGCGTGCTTTCAACATAAACGCCAATGAAGCTCAAGCCAACAATGATGTGGTCAATGGTACGTTCCTTGTTAATAGTCAATATGCCTCCATTTTATTTGATACCGGTGCTGATAAAAGTTTTGTGTCACTTAACTTTGAACCCTTACTTGCAAAGACACGATCCCAATTAGAGAAAACCTTCACCGTAGAAGTAGCAAATGGTAACTCCCTTACAATTGACTCTGTTATTCACGACTGCTCTCTAGATCTTAATGATCATACATTTCCAATCAACCTTGTACCAATGCCACTAGGAAGTTTTGATATCATCATAGGCATGGATTGGCTATCAAATCACCATGCCAAAGTCATCTATTTTGAGAAGTGCATCCGAATACCTCTACCGCCGGGAGAAACGTTAAGAGTCTTTGGTGAAAAGCCTTGCAAAGGACTCAAGTTAATGTCATGCACTACATCCCAAAAGTACTTACGAAAGATGTACGTAGCCTTCTTAGCTCATGTTGTTCAAAAAGATGTCAAATAGAAGAGTATCCAAGACATTCCCATCATTCAGGATTTTCCCGAAGTATTTCCCGAAGATCTATCCGGTCTTCCACCCGTTCGACAAGTAGAATTTCGCATTGACCTTATACCCGGAGCTAACCCCGTGGCTAGAGCTCCTTACCGTCTTGCACCTTCTGAAATGCAAGAACTTGCAAGTCAACTCCAAGAGCTCACCGAGAAGGGCTTCATTCGTCCAAGTCATTCACCGTGGGGTGCACCTGTCTTATTCGTCAAGAAGAAGGATGGATCATTCCGCATATGTATTGATGATCTCTTTGATCAACTTCAAGGTTCTACTTGCTTCTCGAAGATTGACCTCCGATCTGGTTATCACCAACTCCGTGTACAAGAGGAAGATATTCCAAAGACTGCCTTCCGAACAAGGTATGGTCACTACGAGTTCATGGTCATGCCTTTTGGGCTAACCAATGCACCCGCAGATTTCATGGACCTACCTTGATAAATTCATGATCGTCTTCGTTGATGATATCTTAATCTACTCCAAGACTAAAGCCGACCATGAGCAACACCTTAGACTGGTTTTGGACCTCTTGAGGAAACAACAACTATATGCCAAATTCTCCAAATGCGAATTTTGGCTAAAGGAAGTTCAATTTCATGGTCATATCGTTAACGACAAGGGAATTCATGTTGACCTGCTAAGATCGAAGCGGTTAAGAATTGGAATGCCCCGATGACCCCCACCGAAGTTCGTTCATTTCTTGGTCTTGCGGGATATTATCGTCGCTTCATCTCAAATTTTTCTAAGATTGCTGTCCCTCTTACCGCTTTAACCCACAAGGGTAAACCTTATGAATGGGGACCAAAACAAGAAGAAGCTTTCCAAACTCTCAAACAAAAGTTGTGCAATGCTCCTATTTTGACTCTCCCTGATGGGAATGATGATCTAGTTGTCTACTGTGATGCTTCTAACCAACGTCTCGGTTGTGTCCTCATGCAACGAGGCAAAGTAATCGCTTATGCATCAAGACAACTCAAGTTTCACGAGAAGAATTATACGACACGACCTCGAGTTGGGTGCGGTCGTATTTGCATTGAAGATTTGGAGACATTACCTCTATGGCACAAAATGTGTGGTGTTCACCGACCACAAAAGTCTCCAACACATCTTCAATAAAAAAGAACTCAATATGATGCAATGGCGTTGGGTTGAACTCCTTAACGACTATGACTGCGAGATTCGTTATCATCCCGGCAAAGCGAATGTTGTAGCCGACGCTTTGAGTCGCAAGGACCATGTCATGTTTCATTGTGCCCGAATCCAAACCGACATTCAAAACCGCATCTTAGAAGCTCAACAATTCTCCATCACCGAGGGTAACATGTACGAGGAAATATCGTGTGGTGTTGAACTTCAGCTTGAATCAAAACCTAATGGCTTACTTTATTACTTAAACCGTATTTGGGTTCCCGATCGCGATGATCTCCGTGCACTTCTCATGAACGAGGCTCATAATACTCGTTATTCTATTCATCCTGGTGCGGATAAGATGTACCAAGATCTTCGCCAACAATATTGGTGGCCCGGTATGAAGAAAGACATTGCTCTCTATGTTGCCAAATGTCTAACTTGCTCCAAAGTCAAAGTCGAACATCAACGTCCTTCGGGTCTACTCGAACAACCGGAAATTCCCGTGTGGAAATGGGAGAACTTAGCCATGGATTTCATTACCAAACTCCCTCGCACCTCAAGTGGTTACGATAGCATTTGGGTAATTATTGACCGTCTCACCAAATCTGCTCATTTCTTACCCATCCGTGAAGACTATCGGGTTGAGAAATTGGCCCGAATTTACATTGACGAAATTGTGAGCAGTCACGGTGTTCCCTTAAACATAATATCCGATAGAGATGCTCGGTTCACCTCCCGTTTTTGGCAATCTCTCCAAACTGCTCTTGGTACACGATTGGATTTGAGCACGGCTTACCATCCCCAAACTGATGGTCAGACCGAGCGAACAATCCAAACTCTTGAGGATACGCTTAGAGCTTGTGTAATTGATTTTGGTGGCAATTGGGATTCACATCTCTCCCTAATAGAGTTCTCATACAATAATAGCTACCACACGAGTATCAACATGGCTCCATTTGAAGCTCTCTATGGTCGCAAGTGTCGTTCTCCTATCTGTTGGAACAAGGTTGGTGAAGCACAAATCACTGGTCCCGAGCTAATTCAAGAAACATCCGACAAGATTATCCAAATCCATGACAACATTCGAGTAGCGAGAAGTTGGCAAAAGAGTTATGCCGACAAACGACTAAAACCCTTGGAATTACAAGTCGGTGACCTTGTCCATCTAAAGGTGTCTCCGTGGAAGGGTATAATCCGCTTTGGAAAGAAAGGCAAGTTAGCACCTCGCTATGTTGGTCCATTCAAGATCCTAGAAAGGATCGGGGAAAGTGGCTTACAAACTTGACTTACCTCCATCACTTGGCAATGTGCATCCTACATTTCATGTGTCTAATATGAAGAAATGCCTTGCCGATGAGAACCTCCACATACCTCTTGACGACGTGCACATTGACGAAACGATGCGCTTGTTGAGAGACCGGTAGAAATAATGGATCGTGAGATCAAGCAGCTCAAGCGAAGCCGTATCCCTATTATCAAAGTTCGTTATGAATCTAAATGTGGTCCTGAATTCACTTGGGAACGAGAGGAACAAATATAGCTCAAGTACCCACATCTCTTCACTGATGCCGTCGCCTCCACTAGCTAAATTTTGGGACGAAATTCCCTCAACATGGGGATACTGTAACATTTCTGATTTTCATTATCTGTATTTCAATTCATTGTGATACATTTCAAACCCAATTATAGTACACTGATTTGTGCTATTTGTACCAACAATTAAATACTATGTTTCAATGCAAATCCGCAAATTTTTACACGAGTATATCCTATTAAATTCTAGTTAAGTTCATATTTATACAAATCTGTCAATACTGAATTTTGCGAGGACTAATTTTATAAATAACCAGAAAACCTAATAGGCACGGTTGGGCCTCATTCTGACACGGTCGCATCAAGTGCTTTGGCACGGTCGCGCGCCTTGCTTTGGAACGGTCGCGCCCGGTGCCTTGGCACGGTCGCGCCTCTTATGGGCACGGTCACGCCTCTCGTCAGTTAAAACGTAAATGCAGCCTTTAATCGCAGGGACGTTCGAATTCGTAACCATTACACACGTCACTACTATTAACGAGCACAATTAAGTTTTTCAATCACCGTAATTACAACAAATAAATCCAATTAACTCGATTCGTCTCAAAACTGTCAAATTCTTTCATGAGACCAACGATTTATCCATTCTGATTTGCAATTCCCCCAAGCAAATACATCATCGACCCTCTCTAAAACTCCCGAGAACATTGAGGCAGCTGGAGTTGCAGCAAAGAGCACCGAAAATCAAACCCGTCATCGCCGGAACTCGTTCTATCCGTACGCCATCGATTCATCATCCTTCCGGGTAATTGAAACCTCCTACACCTTCGTTTTAGTCTATAGATCAAAAGCCCCAACCTAATTTGTGCTTACAATAGCTAATTTAACACGAACCCGAATCTAGGGTTCATTCTAAAAAAGTTTAATCAAATCCTACTTTGGACATGTTTTAAATGCAATTAACCTATACCAATAGACTAGTAATCACCTAATGGATGAAAGCCCTATGATTTCCAACATTAACATCATAAGATTTAAGCAATTCGTTTCTGTTCTGGAACAGACACGGTCGCGCTAATCTCCTAGCGCGGTCGGGCTTCATGAGACACGATCGTGTCAATACCAGCATGGTCGTGCCTCACGAACTCAGACCCGGTCGTGCCCCTTGGCTAGACTTGGTCGTGCCTCAGAACCCTAGACACGGTCGGCACGACTGTGTCTAGTGAACAGCTTAGTTATGTCTTCTGTTTGATCAACATGGTCGCGCCCCGACTAGCACGATCGCGCCCGTGGTCCTAGCAAGATCGTGCCTTGTCCCAAGCATGGTCGTGTGTGTGAGAAAATCTTGGCAGAATACTAAATTTTATATTTTAAAAACAATAAGCATTTCAAATGTAATTTCAAATAAAAATAATTGGTTTTATAAAGATTTATATTAACCTTATTTAAAAGATCAAATTCCTATTCTAAAATAAATAGAAGTTATTTATTTAAACCTACAAAATTAAATTTATACTTATTATTAAACCCTACCCCTAGATATTATTTATACAACCCATTTACACATATTTATAAAAATAGACTAACAAAAGCTATTTACTAAATTTATATTTAGTATAAAACATCCGATACATTTTTATAACTAAAAGACTAGGTTACATATTTTATAAATAAATAAGGTAAAAATTTTTTATTTAATTTATATTTAAGAATTATTTATTTAAGTTATACTTAATTACCCCTAATACGTACATTATTTTTATAACTAAGTAAATAAATAATAATTTTGTAATTTATTTATTTAGTTATTCAAACTCAAACCTTGATCAAAATGTTCTAAAAATATCCATTTCAAACCTTTCATTTTATGCAATACCTTTCAAGAACAAACCACTAACTTTATACACACGTCTAACTCAACCCTAGACTTAACATAGACTATTGTGCACACTATTATTTCAATAAACATTCCAATCTAGGTTAACGTTGTGCATTACAAGGATCATATTACTATCTAGTCTCTCGCGTTAGCTACGCCTTTTGAATCAGGTGAGTATTACATAGCCCCTTTTACTCTTTTACATTTTGGGGTGGAACATGAACACTATACAAACTATTGCTTACATTTACACAAACTACACAAATACAAATCCTCTTTACATTCATGTGTGCAATTTGAGCTTTATGCTTGAGTGCTAGGTGTGCTAACTTTTGTGTGCAATCATTGAATATTCAAGCCGACGGTAAACAATGATAGATCTATTGAGTCTGACAAACCCACCTAGATTGGGGTGATTGTTACCGACAACACAATTTTGCATGCTAGTTACAAAGGTTTGATTGTACTTTGGTTACACAATAGTTTCTCTCCATAAATGCCTTATTTTATCATGTTATGTAAGGATTTGATCATTTACAATTATTCAATACCTATGTATAAACCTATGTATGCTCACCAACTTTTTAGTTGATCTTATTTTATTCATGTTTCAGGTACTAATGTGTGATTTTGATCAAGACATGCTACACATAAGTTTTGGACCTAGATAATTTTAAATAAAGGATTATGTATTTCATTTTACGTACTTGGTTTGATTTGGTTTTGTCTTGAATAGTTGAAATGAATTTGAATGATTAATATATTTCAATTTAGTCAACCTTGTGCTCATGAACAGTGTAGAATCAAAGACTGATGGCTACAAAATTCTCTAAGTACAAATGCTGCTGATCTCAGAGTTTGCTGCTGACCAACAATCTGCTGCGAACAAGCTTATCTGCAGCGGATACTTGTTCTCATGCTGAAGAACAAATCTGTTGCGGATAGCCTTATCTGCTGAAGACCAAAGTTGCTGCGGATAAGCTTCTGAGCAGCATCAACACTTGATGCTGCTGACAGGCAAATCATCAGCAGCTCTGGATGGTTACATCTTGCTGCTGATCAACATCTTTGCTGCTGACAGCCTTGTGCCTTGAAGACAAATCGTTGCAGCTGACTATCCATACCAAGCGTCACTGACAACTTTCTGCAAAAGCAACTGACACACTCAAAGCAAAAGGAACCTCAATGGCACAACCAATGACGAACAACAATGCTCTTCTCCAAGCATGCAAGTAATGATGCATAAAGAAGACGCTTCAATAAAGTTAACTAAGATATAGACAAAACGTGTAATAGTTAGCTAGATACAACAGATCAACGATCCGTGTTAGATCTGTTCCTTAGAATCAAGGGGCTGTCTTGATTCTAAGTGAGTATAAATAATCTGTAAACACTTCATTGTATGTGTGCTTTTTGTGCTTTCTGATAGAGTTTCACTTGTAATCGTTTATTCACAAAGCTTAATACCACAGTGTTCTTATTAGTATTCTTTCTGTCTGTTCGATTACATTTGTGTAGTTGTTATTTTTTCCACCAATTTCAACTAAGAACAGAACCATCTTGTAATTTCACGATCCTACAAGTGGTATCAGAGCTTTGGCTCAGATTAAACAAACTAACACTTGTTTAATCACTTCTGGTTCTATTCTAAACTCTCTCTCTTTCATCAAGTCACCAAGAACAAAAATGGCACAAAGCAACGGGTTTGAAGACATCGGCAGCATCAACCGTCCACCAAGATTGGTGTCGGGAGAAGACTACGACATGTGGAAAAATCGCTTGGAAAGTTTTTTCTGCTATCAAGAGTACGGAATGTGGAAATCCAACAGGGATGGACCCTACATTCCAATGGTGGCATCTGCTGACTCTGGAGGACCATCAGTTCCAAAGGATCCCTCCAAGTACTCATAAGAGGATATAAAAAAGATGGAGGTAGACTTCAAGGCACTAGGAGCTATCCAAATGTGCCTTCCAAATGAAGTTTTTCATAACTTCAGAAGCTACAAAACTGCCAAAGAGCTCTGGGAAGCTCTTTAGAAAATGTTCGCTGGCTCGGAGGAAGTCAAAGAGAACAGAAGAGACATCCTGAAGTAGCAGTATGAAAACTTCGTCTTGAAGGAAGGTGAGTCTCTAACTGTTTTATACAACAGATTTACCTATCTTGTAGGGGAGCTGCAGTGCTCAAAGGTGAAGCTAGAGAATGAAGATATTCTCAAGAAGTTCATCAGGTCTCTACCAAGCTGCTGGACACTTTACACAGTGTCAATCAGAAGAAAGGAGAATCTGAAGACTCTCCAGATGACGGAGCTCTTTGGAATGCTAAAAACCTATGAGCTAGAGATGATTCAGGCAAAAGAAAGAAGCTCAAGCTACCAAACAGCCTCAACATCCACCACCACCTCCTCTGCACTCCATTCTGAGCACTTGGGTCCTAGTTCAAGTAACTACTATCCTCCCATCATCACCCAGCCTCAAACTCCAATCTCTCAAACAAACAGCTCACCATTTCTCCTAGAAGCTCCTCCTCAAACATCAACCTCTACTGCTTTTGTTTCTGAAAGCTCAAACAATATGTCCTTTATCAAGGAGGATCTGGAATGCTTTCATCCAGATGATTTAGAAGAAATGGACATACAACACTCATATGCCATGCTCTCTATAAGAGCAAAGAGGTTCTACTCTAGAACCGGAAGACCGATTCCAAGTAACAACTCCAACACCAGAGTTGGCTTGGATAAAAGCAAACTCAGATGTTACAACTGTAACCTACTGGGTCACTTTGCTAGAGAACGCGAGGCACCAAGAGCAAATCCAATCACTTCTCAGTCAAGACAAGCTCACCAAGCCCAACCCAGACAACAGCATCAAGCTACTCCTTCAGTTCAAACTGCAGCCTGTGCAACTGTTGGAACTTCTGTGTTCGACTGGAGCTTTCAATATGAAGAACTGCCAGCAGCAATCAAGCTCTAATGGCAGACACTACAGAGATACCACCTCAGGTATTTGAACATCTTTGCTCTCAAGCCTGTATTGATAAAGTTTGGGTTATAGAAAGCACAACCAAAACCTTATAGATCAAAATGAAGAGTTTCATCAGATGAAATCTGAGTTCAAAAAGGTTGAAAATACTTATAAAGAAAAGATTAACTGCCTTAAGAAAGAGATTTCATCGCTAAAACATGAACAAACTAATCTTGAAACTCAGATTGATGATCTACTAGTCAAACTAGAAGCTACCAGAGCTGAACTGGCAGAACAGAAAGTTCATGTTGAAAAATATGAATTTTCCTCCAAAATGTTACAAAGACTTTTAAATATTCAAGTCCATGAGAAGGTAAAAACTGGACTTGGGTATAACAATGATCAGTACAATGTTGTTCCTCCTCCTACTGACTATATTGCCATATACGAACCAAGCTTCAATGTTGAAAATCTTGACACTGCAAACAGAACCTTGATCCTTCAACGGATGAACCTCTCATCGAAGACTGCACTACCTCATCGGAATCTGAGTCAACTCACTCAGACCATGATGAAACCAGTGCAGTCCCATCTGAAGCTGTTCTAAATAGAGATGCAGTTCCTGCTGTTCTTCCAGCTGTTATAGCCCCTGTACCATTCAAACAGATCAAGATCAGCTATCCTCCAGATGGAAGAAAGCTAGAAAAGGGACAGACATCAACCCCAAGCCTCAGTTCATGCTAAGCACAAATAGAAAGGTAATTGATGTATGTCGTAAGCCTGAAGAAAAAGTTTCATATGTTCAAAGGACCCTAGAAGAAGCCACCTTTGAACATAACAAAGCTCATCCATAGAACTTCAAGGATCTGTTCCAAAGAAAGGACCATGTCTACCTTTCAAAAGACAAACTGGCAAAATCATGCTTTGTGTGTGGCAGATATAACCACACTGCCAGCACCTGCTTTCATTACCTGGAATATCAAAGACATTCAAAGCAGCATGCCTTTAAAAAGACTAACAAAAATAAGAAGGTAAGAAGCTACGAAGACAAAGCAACAAAGTTCAAAAAGTCTCTATCTCCCTCAAAAGTGAAGCTGCCTAGATCTCAACAAACTTGCATCATTTGTGGTGAATCAGACCACTTTGCTGCAAACTGTAAGTTTAACCCATTCAGCCAGATCCTTCATCAAGCTCTTCAAAGACAAAAGGTAAAGAAAGATCAGCATACATCGGTTGTTAGTCCAGTTCAGCCCAAGAAAACAAAGCAGAAGCTTTCAGCAGCAACCAAGTCTGCTGCTGATAAGCTAAAATCCTCCGCAGCAAAATCGGCTGCTGATAAGGCAAAGACATCAGCAGCAAAAGTGCCCACTGCTGATAAGGCAAAATCCAAGGCAAAGCCTACAGTAGCAAAGAATCCTGATACTTCAACAAAGCTGTCAGCAGCAGGATCTACTATCAACAAGCCAGAAACATCAGTAGCAAAATCTGCTGCTGATAGTGTGAGAAAAACTAGAAAAACACCAATAAGGTAATGGAAAGCCAAATCATCTTCAAGCACTGTCATTGGTTCCATTGACTGCAAACATACTGAAAAGGATAAACTAACAACCATCTTTTTCAAGTCTGTAGACTCTTGGATTCCTTCTAATAGTTAGAAATATATCATGTGCAGGGACACCCAGGTCACAAGAATAACACCTGGGTGGTAGACAGTGGGTGTTCCAGGCACATGACAGGCAACAGATCCATCCTCTCAAACTTCAGACATTTCAATGGAGGATATGTTGCCTTTGGAAATGACTCAAAGGGAGGATCCATCACTGGACAAGGAACTGTGTCCAACGAAAGAATGAGCATTGACAAGGTCAACTATGTTAAAGAATTGGACTTCAATCTCATGAGTGTTTCCCAGGTCTGCGACCAAAAGCATTGGATGCTCTTCATATATAAAGAATGTTTTGTACTGGCTCCAGGCTTATCCACACCTCCTCTAGAAAGCATTCTATTAACTGCTCAGAGAAAAGAAATTCCATCTGGGAGTGTTTCCTGCTTTTTATCAAAGGCATCAGTTAATGAATCAGCTCTCTGGCATAGGAGATTAAGCCACGTTAATATCAAAACTATCAACAAATTGGTGAAGAATAATCTTGTCAGAGGGATTCCTGACAAAGAATTTCAGCTGGAAGACCACTGCATTGCATGCTTAAAGGGGAAACAACACAAAAGCTCTCACAAGCCCAAGACCTTGAATACAAATGACACTCCACTACAACTACTGCATATGGATCTCTTTGGTCCTACAAATGTCATGTCAATGGGCAAGAAGTCGTACTATCTGGTGATAACTGATGACTACACCAGATTCTCATGGGTATACTTCTTGAGAACTAAAGATAAAACTGCTGAAATTCTCAAATCCTACATTCTCAGGGTAGAGAATCAAAGTAATCAAAAGGTGAAGATCATAAGGTGTGATCAAGGCACAGAGTTCAAGAACCACACCTTGAACTCTTTTTGTGAAAGCAAGGGGATAGAAAGACAATACATCGCTCCAAGAACTCCTCAACAAAATGGAGTTGCTGAAAGAAGAAACAGAACTCTTATTGAGTCAGCAAGATCTATGTTGGCTGACTCAAAACTGCCACTCACATTCTGGGCAGAAGCAGTTAGCACAACCTGTTATGTGCAAAACCGAGTTCTAATTGTCAAACCCCTCAACAAAACACCCTATGAACTTTGGTTTCAAAGAATTCCCTATATTGGGTTCCTAAAACCTTTTGGGTGTCCATGCACCATTCTCATCACACAAGCTGAGAAAAAGAGGATTATTTTAACCAAAGTTCATACGAATGAGCAATATGCTGATTTGTTCACAAAACCTTTTTATGAAGCTAGATTTAATTATTTAGTTGAATCAATTGGTATGATGAACTTTGATTAAAATTCTTCTCCACTCTATTTTTTGTGTTCTGTCTTATGTTGTAAATAAAAGTTATAAGTAAGCAACATTCTTGTCCTCCAGCTACTGACAGGTTTAATCCTCAGCAGCAAAAGATTTGCAGCTGACTGCTTTAAGTTATCAGCAGGAACAGGCTTCCTACGGATTTATTTAAGACTGTCAGCAGCAACATCCTTGCTGCGGATTATTAAATCCATCAGCAGTAGATAAGTTTACTACTTACAGACTTAACCTTCCGCATCCACAGCAATCAAGTTTGCTGCTGATTGGTAATTTTAAGTCCAAATTAACCTTTACCCGCTGTTAAAATTCCCGTCAGTCTTTACCATGACTGCCTCGGTGCATTACAGCTGTAACAACAAAAGGTGAATTGGGTTGTACTGTACAAATCATTTTGCTATTTCTTTCCTCTGCCATTATAAAACAAATCAAATTTCCACCTCTTCACCTTCCACTTCTCCCTAAACCAACATCACTTTCCTTCAAGTCCCCATCACTTTTTTTCAAGCCCCCATCACTTTCAAAGCCCTTCATCCCTCACTGTCAAACCCAACCAAGTGAAAGATATCCAAAGGATTCAATGATATGATCGACTTCTTATGTCGATCAAAGATCCAATTTGACCTTACATCCAACCATGTCACACATATCCCTCATATGGAGGATTTCTGGAGTACCGCTGTCTACTCTACCAAACAAGGGATTCCCCAAATCAAAGCCAAGGAAGACGGCAAGGATATCCCCATCTCGGAAGACACACTCTTCTCCAATGCATATCTCAGAAAAGAAACGGATGTCATCAAGTAAGCTCCGCACTTGTCTCCGTCTTCCATGGTCTTCTTCTTACGCTTCTTCGCGCCACCGCCGAGAAGAAGGACGAGGAGAAGATTTGACTCCTTTTGGATGTTGTAATCGGCTAAGGTTCTACCGTCCTTGAGCTGTTTTCCGGCGAAGATTAGACGATGCTGATCTGGTGGAATACCTTCCTTGTCTTGGATCTTTGCCTTCACGTTGTCGATTGTGTCAAAGGATTTGACCTCAAACGTGATCGTCTTACCCGTTAGGGTTTTCACGAAGATCTGCATTTTTGCCGATCTGAAGTGATAACATGGTAACTGTTTCCAAAAAGTTCTCAGGGGTCAATGTTCAATTGTTATCTACAATGCTGAACATACAGAGTACCCCGGGTGACAGTTCACCAATCCCAGCTGATACTGATCCCACACCCTCCACCTCACATCCTGAACAACAGTCTGCTTCAACCATTCGAACCCCTGTGTATACTACTAAGGATGCATAGGCACAAACATTACTTACACCTGTTTTGGATGATATCGTTCAATCGGAACACAGGGCCCCAGTTGCAACGACATAGACTAGAAAAAGTGGCAAGAGAACTCCTTCTTCTCTTTCCTCCAAGGCCCAAACCCAACCTAACAACATTCTAGTGAGAATATCATAAGGGAAATCCACATTATTAGGGAGACTCCTTTGGATGTCTCTCTATTAGGATCAGGATCACTTCCCGGATCTATAGAACAGCCCCCTTGAGCCTTTCCTTTCTCTTCTGAACTTAAGTGTTGAGGAACCTGATCAAGATGATGTACCTTCTCCAACTACCACCATCTCGGAGGTACTGATTGATCTTACTTCCAACACACTCAACCCAAGTTCTTCTACCCTGAAGGTCCATTCTAGGAGTTATGAAAGAGTGGATGTGGAAAAGGCTTTCACTACTGCTGGTCCATCAAATGACCAGGAGGACAGTGATAACATTGCTAAGTCCTCAACCACGGCAACTCACAGTGAGTATGTTTCCTTGGAAACTCCCCTCACTGAGAGTAATCCCAGGTGCCTAGAAACCATGGGTGATGGGGATGAAGAGGCTAGGCCTAAGGACCCATCTGGATCCAAGGATTCCACAACTGTGGATGAGGACAGACTGAAACTTCATATCTTGGAATTGACGGCCAGGGTGAATATGATAGAGGCACATCAATGCCCAACTTTTCTTACTCCCTCTTTTGTATCAGTGGGCACCCAAACTGATGCACATTTGTCCACTAATGCAACCAAAAAGGGGGAGATGGTCTCGATGGAGAAAGACTCAGACAACTTTGACGACTGCAGGCTGTATTTCAAAGTACAAGATAGTTGTTTTCGAAGCCTTTCCCTTTGGTTGAAAAGGTAGTCAGAAATGTGCAAAAGCTTCAACAACAAAGGCAATAAGAGAATTTTGGTAGCATCAGTCTAGGGGGAGTTTGTAGAATCAAAGACTGATGGCTACAAAATTCTCTAAGTACAAATGCTGCTGATCTCAGAGTTTGCTGCTGACCAACAATCTGCTGCGGACAAGCTTATATGCTGCGAATACTTGTTCTCATGCTGAAGAACAAATCTGCTGCGGATAGCCTTATCTGCTGAAGACCAAAGTTGCTGCGGATAAGCTTCTGAGCAGCATCAACACTTGATGCGGCTGACAGGCAAATCATCAGCAGCTCTGGATGGTTACATCTTGCTGCTGATCAACATATTTGCTGCTGACAGCCTTCTGCCTTGAAGACAAATCGTTGCAGCTGACTATCCATACCAAGCGTCACTGACAACTTTCTGCAAAAGCAACTGACACACTCAAAGCAAAAGGAACCTCAATGGCACAACCAATGACGGACAACAATGCTCTTCTCCAAGCTGCAAGTAATGATGCATAAAGAAGACGCTTCAATAAAGTTAACTAAGATATAGACAAAACGTGTAATAGTTAGCTAGATACAACATATCACCTGTCTGTGTTAGATCTGATCCTTAGAATCAAGGGGCTGTCTTGATTCTAAGTGAGTATAAATAATCTGTAAACACTTCATTGTATGTGTGCTTTTTGTGCTTTCTGATAGAGTTTCACTTGTAATCGTTTATTCACAAATCTTAATACAACAGTGTTCTTCTTAGTATTCTTTATGTTTGTTCGATTACATTTGTGTAGTTGTTATTGTTTCTGCCAATTTCAACTAAGAACAGAACCATCTTGTAATTTCAGGATCCTACAAACAGTCTACATGTTCTGCCCCGATGATTCCGTCGTTGGTTGGGGTGTGACAGCATGCAATTGCCCTAACACCCGGTTCCTCTCTACCATAGTTTAACGTTACTTTGAAGCGTCCTATTAACACAACTGAACCATTGGTCTAGTGGTTGGCACGCGTGTGTCTCCTAGAACCCACCTGGGTTCGATCCTAGGAATCCATATTTCTTTTTAAATCCGTTTTTAAGCAATAAACTTTCTTATAAAAATTATTTTTATAAACTATGGTCTACTCAGATCAGTTTTATAATTTTAGATTGTTAAAGTTTTCAAGAAAACCATTTTCATTTATTATTATTAGGACATGAACCTAATAAAAACTCAATTTACTTAACTATGTTTTACAAAAATGAGTCAGTTTTATAATTTTAGATTGTTAAATAATTGGTTTAAAATAACTATGTTAAGTAAATTGAGTAAAAATTATTTTTATAAACTATGGTCTACTCAGATCAGTTTTATAATTTTAGATTATTAGAATATAATTTTGATTACTTTATAAACCCATTTATTTAGTAAAAATAAATTTCTTTACAATCTTTTACACGACTCATTTTTGAAAAACATTTAAAAATATATTTCATACATTTAATTAATAATTACTTATGACTTAATTAATTATTTAAATAGAACATATTATTAAAAAATTAGACTCTAGGTATTTATGTCGTCAAACTACTTAACTACTTAGAACAATTATTTGGTTTAATTAATAAATCATTATTTTCTTTTGAAAACACTTTTGTTTTGATAATTAAACTAAATAAATAAAAGGTTTTTATTTATTTGTCCAATTATTCATTTAATTCAAAACTTATTTTTTTGCATTTACTTTTACCCATTTATTTATTGTCAAGAACAAACTAATAATCCTTTTAATTTCCTTTTATAAACAAAAGTACATAAATTGGTTATTCATATTTACACATATGTAGTTCTTTACAAAACACAAACGAAACCATATAATCATACACACGTACTTTTTATAAGGGATTTTATAAACAACATTGAAACTCAAACAAGTATACACTTACTTAACCAACTCCACACCCAATTCCTTTGTGCATTAGGACTCCCTTTTTAGGCATTTGAACATCCCATTGTTACATTTATATAATCCAATCTTAGATTAACCTTGTGGTTAGCTAATCACTTGTGCAACACCTTGCTCGTGTGATATACAAAATACTATTACAGGTGATTTTACATAGCCCCTTTTTCATTTTTACATACTTTGGAGTGGAACATGATTCATTGAAAACTATTTGCAATTACATTATACAATTCTACATTCATAAACATGTAAGGCCCCTAAACCGGGTGACCTCACTTGTTGGATTTACTCATAAACATAGTCATAAATACTGAACTTAAATTAAAAACATTCATCATTCAATTACAAATCATTCGTCGTTCAATTACATAACATAACAGCGGAAGTCTTAACACATATATTAAAGTGGGATGTCAGTCTTGTGTCGGGTAACCTTCACGCCTTCGCACGACCCTTTCCTTTGTTACCTGAAATGTATACTAAAAGTCAGCTAACGCTGGTGAGTTCTAGTTTAAAGACAATCATACATAAAATTTATCTTATCATGAATATAATGTATATATGTATATTCGTACTTTTAAATATTCTTTACTTTGCCGTTCTCACATAACATTCATTGAGGGTATATACATATGTACATACATACTTTCTTTGAGAGAACACATATTGGCCATAATCTTAAGGGAGATCAACCCATCATACTTGTCGCGAATGTCACAAAGACATCGCTGTCAGAACTACCGTCGTAGCCCGTTTCTTTACCGTCCGGCTGTAGAAAACCGTCCGTCATATCCTTAAATCCGTCCGGCAACCTATGTCCGTCCGCTCTTTACCGTCCTACCGTTGTAGTCCGTCATTTTTGTCCGTCTGCCCTAGGGCATCCGTTTCCCACGTGACCATTATATATGCAACCGTTCTACATTAGTTAAGGCTTGCTTCGACCGTCCATTAATACCTTTCATACGTCCTAGCTTGCGAAGGAACGTTTTTGTCCCGGTTGCAAAATAGTCACGTGGTCGTCCGTCTACCGAAGTAGCCGTTGTCACAGAAGGGTTTATAACGTTTTCATACATTCATAACATGCTTTATATATGTAATATAAAGCAAGATTTCATTCTTTTACGTTATGTCCTTCTTTCATTAATTCTTTATAGTCATACGCTTCATTCTTTATTCATAATTCAATTTCATATATAAATATTTATATATATATATATATACGTATGATCACATTGACATTTATAACATTTATTCATTTAGTGTATACACTTCAGCCCCAAAACATTTAAAATGGTTTGCACATAACATAGAAGGGGGCACATAGAACTCACCTGGTAGGCGGGTCCTGAGATACTATCACCGGTCAGTATACGTCTCTAGGTGTCACACAAAATCTGTATAAGCCATTCGTATAAGTTAAGGTATCTGACCTAACCGACACTTCGTTTATATCCTTAGGGTTAGGCGAACTTAGGTAAGCTCGCCATACTTAGCTTAAGCGAATATGTTAAGTTCGCTACTTATGCTCGAGGCGAACATACTAGGTTCACCTGAACTGGGTCCTTTCCCGATACGCAAGGAGGACGTTTAAGTTGTAAAATATTCTTATTTAATTTTAACGAAATTTGGACAAGGTCCCGTTTGTTTTTATCTAAAACCCGACAATAATAATTGTCCATTTTCTTTACCAAATCAATAAATCATAATCCACAACGAATCGTGTTCCAACTTCTAGCTTCGATCTCTTTCTATATATAAAAATAATAAATCTTTTATCGGTTATCGTTTTATCAAATAAATCATCTCCATGCGTTCTCCTCAAATATGATGAACAAAAAATGATAATTATCATTCTACGAGTTTAAAGGATATACCTTCTTGAACACGGACCCGTAAGTTATACCCGAGACCTGACCGAACCTTATCCATCATCATCATCATCATCATCACCTACTCATCACCATCATCTAACCATCACCATCATCATATCATCATCATCAAACTAACGTTAACCACTTCACATATTCATCATCGAAACTACCATATCATACTCATCATCATCGAAACTAATAACATAATCATCATCATCGAAACTATAATCTTCATCACCGAAACTACCTGAGACCATCGTATCGCCACCACCGCGAGGTTGTTTCCATTACCAACATCATCGCCGCATTCGTAACCAGGCTACTAGGGACACCCCGCTGCTGCCGGAGCTATGGCAGCAGCTTACCCTCTTAATTCTGCTGTCGTGAGGGTTGCCGGAAGACCCGTTTCCATCCTTTTTCCCACCCGGTCGTCATCGTGAAGCTTACCATCAAACCCGAAACTACCGCTGCTGTTGAACCACCTCTCGAACCATTACCATGAAGTTACAGCTGCCTTAATCACGCCGCCATCTAAACCCGTATCACCATCTCCGTCTTCCCGTTACCCACTGTTGATGCCGAGCCATGGCAGCAGCTCACATGCATTCGCCGCCGTAATCAGGAAATAAGGAACTCATTGTTAAGAACCACCACCGCTATCGGTTGCATACGAGCACCAACGCTGCTGCCAGAGCCATGGCAGCAGTTCCTCCGCTTACTTTTGTAGTCGGGATGCTCCTCAGTAGTCGGCCACCAATGCTGTCTCTCTCTCCCCTTCTCCGACTGAACTGCCACCACCAGTGTGCATAACCCGAAGTCGTGAGTCCTTATACGTCGCCATCTCTTATGCTTTGAAACAGAGTTGAGCCTTTCCAGTTGAACCGTGCAAGCTTTAATGGCTAATTGGTCGGTTTAGGGTTTAAATCGGAGGTGATATTGTATGTGGGTTCGAGTTGCAGGTGCCAAGGAAGAAGGAGAATGAAATTGGGGTGTTTGGTCTTGGTTTTGAAATCGACGAAGGAACACAGAAAAAGGGAAATGGGAATGACGGCTGGGAGGGTTTAGGGTAGGGTTTTTAATTTTTATAATTATTTTCCATTTGCTCCTTTTACTTGTAGAACTTATGTTTTAAACCCTAAACTTATTAAGGTGTGTAATTTGGGATGTTACAAGTCTACCCTCCTTATAAGAATTTCGTCCTCGAAATTCGGTGTTTCTCATAACAAAATTAAACTTTGCATCACATGACTTAGTAGTCTCTGAGTTTTCTATGAATTGGTAGGTCTCGCGTTGTTTAATTAGTGATCATTTGATGCCATTCATGTACTTCACGAAATTAGGGTTTTCATGTCCTTACTACCTCTTCTTCTCCATAACTAACATCTCAGATGTTCTGTTGAATAGTTTAACCTACTTTACTCTTGAGTGTGTCTCATGGGTGGACTTAACTGTATCCACCAAGCTCTTGCGTGAATCTATCATGCTAAAGAAAAATTTACTAAGAAATATGGGAAATATTTTTGGTTGTTTTTTGAAACTTCACATATCGTTGGAACAAAGAATGTTTTGAATTTGAAGTAACATGTCGTGGTGACTAAGACTGTAAAAAGTCAAAGTCGGCCTGATTCAAAGATGATATGGGTACCTGTTTCTCATTAAAATGTCTTAAATGTGCAGGGTCAAACCGGGAGGACTATTAATAATGTTTGGCATGTTGATAGCGGTTGCTAGGCATATGATGGGACAAAGAGAGATTTTGAATGATTTTCGATCCTTTGATGGTGGTTTCGTTGCTTTTGCTGGAGACAAAAAGGGTGGGAAGATTACCGATCAGGGAATAGTTTCAAATGATCTAATCACTCTTGAGAAAGTTAACTATGTGTCACAATTGGAATTTAATCTGCTTAGTGTGTCGCAAGTGTGCGATAATGATATACCGGTTCATTTTACAGCAAAGGAGTGCTTTTTCTTAAAGCCAGGACTGGTCATTGCAGAAGATATGATTTTGATGTGTACTCCAAGAAAATTCAACACTTATGTGGTTGATATGAATGACCATTGAAAACCATTGAGCGTATCTTGTTTGTTGTCAAAGGCCACTGGCTCGGAGTCTTATTTGTGGCATAGAAGATTGGGACATGTAAATTTGAAAAACATGAACAATTTGGTTCATAAGGATCTGGTGCGAGGATTGCTAAGAAAAGAATTCATTATTCAAGAGATTTGCATGTCTTGTGCAAAAGGAAAGTAGCACAAGAAATCTCATCCGAAGCAGACCATGATGACATTTACTCGACCTTTATTTCTTATTCATATGGACTTATTTGGTCTTGTTCGAGTCAAGAGTATTGCGAAGAAATCTTACAGTCTTGTTATCACAGATGACTTTTCTAGATTTTCTTGGGTGTTTTTCCTTGCAACAAAGGATGAGACACCTGAAACAATAATTGAATTTGTCAAACGTATTAAAAACATATGTGATAGTAAAGTGTCAATTATTCTTAGTGATAATGGAACCGAGTTTAAAAATAAACTAATAAATTCGTTTTGTGCAGAAAAAGGCATAACTCATCAATTTAGTGCAGTCAGGACACCGCAACAAAATGGAGTGGCTGAAAGAAAGAACAGAACTTTAATTGAAGTTGCTCATACAATGCTTGTGGATTCAAAGTTAGTCATTATTTTCTGGGCAGAGGCAGTAAACACGGCGTGTTATGTGTTGAACAGAGTTCTAATGGTGAAACAGCATACGAACACTTCATATGGGTTATTTTTCAAAAGGAAGTCATATACTAGTTTTTCAGAGCTTTTAGATGCACGTGTACACTTCTAACACTCAAGAATCATTGCCAAAGTTTGCTGCAGTGGGTGATGAATGTTATTTCTTGGGATATTCTTCATATCAGAAAGCGTTCAGAGTTTATAACAAGAGAACAAAGATTGTTCAAGAATCTTATTATTTGGAATGGCAAGAATCAAATGTTCCTCCAGTTCAAAGTGTGCCAGAATGGTTCTTTGATGCGGATATAATTTTCAAGACTTTTGATCAACAATCTTTATGTGATTCGGCTGGTGCAAATTCTTTAAATTCAAGTGATGAGTCTTCAACAAGACTTGATCAAACTATTCACGACTTCGTGGTTGGTCCTCAACAAGTGATAGGTCAAAACAAAAGTTCTGATGCTGTTACTTCCTTAACTCAGACACAAGAAGAATCTATTGAAATTTCAGTTACAAATGCTAATTCTGAGGTACAAGTTCCTGTTACTAATCAAGAACCAGTTGTGATTATCCAACTGAGGATGCAAATCTACTAAACTGTTTTAGTATTGATGATTCTAGTGACCAATACCCTGATGAAAATGTCACTAATATGCCAGAATCAATCCAGGTTGATGATATTCCGACTCTTAGAATTCATATAACTTATCCAGTTGAAAACATTATTGGTCAAATTGAATATGGTGTTAAAACAAGAAGTCAATCAGGAAATATAAATGTTTGTTAGTTTTCATGTTTCTTATCTGTCACACCCCAACCGACGGCGGAATACGTCGGGGCGGGACATGTAGACTGTTCATGAGCTCAAGGTTGACTAAATTGTAATATGTTAAATCCATTTCAATTCAAACAAATATAAACCAATTCCAAAGTACATAAATGAAATACAAATTTGTTCTTGAATTAAAATTAACTAAGTCCCAAAGCCTATGTGTAGCAAGCCTTGATCAAACATTAGCACCTGAAACATGAATAAAATAAGGTCAACTATAAAGTTGGTGAGCATACACGGGTTTGTACATAGATAGTATGTAGATGTGAATTAACAATTGCTTACATAACATGATAAAATAAGGCATTTATGGGGAGCAACTATTGTGTAACCAAAAGTACAATCAAACCTTTGTAACTAGCATGCAAATTGTGTAGTCGATAATAATCACCCCAATCTGGGTGGGTTTGTCAGACTCAATAGATATATCATTGTTAACCGTCGGCTTGAATAGTTAATGTTTGCACATGAATTGCACACAAACAGTTAGCACACCTAGTACTCAAACATAAAGCTCAAATTTGCACACATGAATGTAAAGTGGATTTGTATTGTGTAGTTTGTGTAAATGTAAATCATTGTATGTATAGTGTTCATGTTTCAACCTAAAAATATATAGCGTGAAAAGGGGCTATGTAATACTCACCTGAATCAAAGGTGTAGCTAGCACGAGAGTCTAGGTAGCAAAGTGATCCTTGTAACTCACCATGTTAACCTAGTGTGTAATACATATATATTAAATTAATAATGTGTACAATAGTCTAGGTCTAAGTCTAGTATTTAATTGGATGTGCGTACAAAGGGTTTGAGTTGTAGTAGGTGATTGTGGTTTGTACTTGAAATGGGTGTTTTACAAAAGGGAGGAATTGAAACAAATAGTTTTAAAATAATTATAGTTTGGGTTTGAATAACTAAATAAATTAAATATTTGTTATCTATTTATTTATTTAGTTATAAAAGTAATGTGTGAATCATATTAGATATAGATTAAATAAATAATTTTACTTCATTTATTTATTTATAAAGATGTATAAATAATGTTGATGTATAAAATTAATAGTAAATATATATTTGACTCTTTAGTGTAGATTATAATAAATAAATTTATTTATCTATTTATCATTTAATAATTAGAATTTGATTGTTCTAAATAAAGTTAAAATTTTATAACTTTTTAAATTTGGTTTTTAAAATGGGAGATATTTTATAAAGTAAATATCTTATTTGGTAATTAATTTCCTTTATGTATTTAAAAATCTAAATTTTTGTTTTAAATAATTAATATATAACTATAACAATAAAATTCATAATAGAAATGAAAATGTCATTATTGTAAATTAAAGAAAATAAAATAATACCCTAAAAATCTTGGATTTTACAGTCTCCTCATGTTATGGGGATTTCATCCCGAAATTTAACTAAAAGAGGCTATTGAATGGGGAAGGAAATGAGTTTAGGGTTTTGATTGTTGATTTGAGTAGTATAACTGATTGAAAAGATTCAGGTTGGATTCTCAAAGTCAGATTAGGTCATCATGTCAGGCCCAGACGTGGGTAGTGGATTTAGTTTGAAGAGGGTTAAGGGGATAAGTTGTTGAATAATGGTTTGGATTCAAAATGTAGAAATGGGTTTGATGGGAACTTGATGATCATAGTTTGTTTAAAATGTATGCTCAAATATTGTCAATGGATAAGAGATTTCACTACTATCGGTTCAGGTCAAACTTCACGTGACACGAACAATGGTACTTCTGATAATATGATATAGCACTTATATATAGAAAGTACCATCGGCGTATCCAACATGCCCTTGTCATATCACATCAGTTTCGTTGTTACATATTGTGTTAGGTCACAACACGCGAAAATTCACTATGTTTTCCATGCGCTGATTTTTATAATTCCGTGTGCACCCGTAATTACTCAGATCATCGCATGGTCCGTATAGATCCTTCCGTTGTGATGGGTCAAGAGAGGCACAATTTCACTCAGTTCATATCTATTTTTTTCACATAAGAATTGCTAAAAAGTAACTTTGTCTTTAAGTTGGCAGGTTAGTTAGCAACTAAAGGGTAATAAAGTAGTATATCCTAGAGTTCCATAGTTTACTCGTGTTTGAACAAGAACACGTCAAACACCGAATTATTTTAAAGTGTTACAGCTTCCTCGAGTTTGAACAAGAATACGTCAAAACCCGAGTAGTTTCAATGTGTTATGGTTTTCAACTTTGGTGAACAAAGCGTATGACCATGCCTTGTGTATAATGTAATCAAATAATTGCAACAATTGTAAGCAATTTAGCTTCGTGTATAATGTAGCACCAAAGTTTCATGTATGATCTAGTGTCAAGTAGCTTTTAATCAAATAGGTTTCATGTGTAACATGAACAATTTAGCGTCATGTATATGGCAAGAAATGAATTTCACATATGATGTTAACCACTTAGTATCATGTATTTTGTAAACAAATAAGCTTCCTTGTGTAATGTAAACAATTTAGTATCATGTATGTTGTATAATGTGCATAGTTTAGTATCATGTACTTTGTAACCAAATAAGTTTCATGTTCAATGTGGTCAATCTAGTATTATGTACCAAACAAACAATTGTTATGTATCATGTGATCCTTTTAGTATCGTGTATATTGCAAACCACTAAGTTTCATGTGTTGTGTGATCAGTGTAACATTATGTATACTGCAACAACTAAGTTTTGTGTATTATGTGATCGGGCTGTGTAGTTTTTGAACTGGCATACATAGATGTGTGACGTATTCTAACGAGTTTTGCATGTGATCGGGTGTTACAGACAAGCGTGTTGTTTGGCGTTCATTTATAATGTGAGTGACTGGGTTATAGCTTCCTAAGTCTCATTAAGTTTTGTAGGGAAGGTTAACGTCTACGCGGTATGGATCGTCTCTTGAAGTGGCAAATAAACTCATACATTATCGAAGGTGCAAGGTAACGAGGAAGTTCTGAAAATATTCTAAGTAATGTGTTTCCGAATAACCGATTTTGTTTGTAAGTAAGAAATTATTCGTAGATGGATAGGAGGGTAAAAATTAGGGGTCGAATAAGTAAATAGATAATTACACGAAAGCCTTTTTTATAAAAATATTTAAGAAAATAGAGGTTAAATAACTTAAATCATGATTTACAATGGCTAAATAGGTAGTGGTATATTAATGTAGTCAAGGTTTAAAAATAATTAATTTAACGAGAAAAGTCGTAATTATTTATCAATTTGAAATGATACTTTTATAAAACAGGTTGTATTGAGTTCTCTCACAAGATGAAAATGTTTATAGAAAATTCATGTTTCTGATACTATCTAAAAGTTTGATAAAAGTTTTGCTTGACCAAAATAACGTGGTTGTTTAAATCAAATAATAGGATGATTTGTTTACGAAGGAGATTGCCGGTAGTGTACTAAATCGTGTTGATTGAAAAAGGTGATACTTGAAAATTTTTGATGGGGAGATGATAGGTGTAATTCACACTCAACGTGTAAATCATTGTCTGATAACTTTAGAGTTGAAATATATAAAATAAATTAAATGCTGTAATGTTAAACATTATTCAAAATATAGGGAAATGGTCCTCAAACTTGAAAATTTAAGGACAATAAGTAGAAATTTCTGCAAACAAGTCTGGTAGCTTTCCACTAGGAAGAAGATAATCACTAAGACAAGCACCGCTATGGCCACTCGGGTAGCCGATCTGGCTTTTGCTCTAGCTGTTTCCGTGCGATTATCAAGCATTTCTTTTTCGAGGGTGGAAATTAACTTCTTTTGGTACCCTAAATGGTTTGCTAGGCTATCCATTCTTTGTCCTTGTAAGTCGTGCATTATCTCGTGCTCCATTCTTTGCCTCTCAAATTCTGAGGTCCTCACATATTGGTGAACGTCATCGATTGGAATTCCCATAGCACTAGTGGGTTCCATGGTACGCCTTACCCAAGGGTTAGAATAATACGGGTCAGGCACAAGTTACGGGTCTCTTAGTGGGGGTGGTAACTGGGTGTGTAGATGGGGTGTCTGATACTGGTTTCTGGGTGGGGGATGATCCAAGTGTTCGAAGTCTCGGGCCAGAGTTCCTAATCCAGTCTACCCTGACATCAAACCTCGGTCTAGTAGCTGGGTGTGTTGGTGGCTGATACACGGGTGACCCCATGTCTTCTTCCCAATCTGACTCTGCTCCGAGACGGTATACCGGGGAGGAAGGAGAGTAGGAGTCCATGTCTAGCAGAAAACAATTTAAAGGTTGTAAGCGATAATAAAATACTGAGTGTTAAATATAGGAGTTTTCACAGGTTTAGAGTTTGACTAGTCATAACACCGAGTCTTCACAATAGTATTTTAGAAATACACTTGACCTATAAGCAATGCATCCCTGAGGAGAATTCCCAGGAAAGAGGGGTGGGTCACTAAGACACACTTAAGTACTCTGTCTTTCCTTAGCCGGAATCCCTCATGGGCCTACACGCTCTTCTAGGCATCATGTATTAATAACACTATTGTTGGGCTCATGGTCATGATGGGAATTGTTGTGGACCGGGCTTTGAGTCCTGAAAGTAAGGTTTGTTCATTCCAGCAGTCTTCTTCTTCTTGGAGGATAATTGGGCTTCTTGTTTATTATTAATGGGAATTAGGTCCAATAGTTTAGATTTTGATCACGAGAAATGGTGACATTATGTGTAAGTGTGTGTTGAAACTTAGGATAGCACTTAAATGAATCAAATAGGTAGCATGTAGATAACAATGAACATAAGCACAAAAGTTAGTGAGTAGTGTGACACATAGACTATTATGTTTTTGTATCATGTAGTGTAATTACTTAGTATAACATGTAAATTATTCACATAAGAAGTAATCATGTAACATGTAATAGCATGGCATAGTATGGGTGTCCTAAGGTTATAGTCTAGGTCAAAAGTGTCTAATAACCTAATTCCCTATAACCAAGGCCCTGATACCAATCTGTCACACCCCAACCGACCACGGAATACGTCGGGACGGGACATGTAGACTGTTCATGAGCTCAAGGTTGACTAAATTATAATTTGTTAAATCCATTTCAATTCAAACAAACATAAACCAATTCCAAAGTACATAAATGAAATACAAATTTGTTCTTGAATTAAAATTAACTAAGTCCCAAAGCCTATGTGTAGCAAGCCTTGATCAAACATTAGCACCTGAAACATGAATAAAATAAGGTCAACTATAAAGTTGGTGAGTATACACAGGTTTGTACATAGATAGTATGTAGATGTGAATTAACAAATCCTTACATAACATGATAAAATAAGGCATTTATGGGGAGCAAGTATTGTGTAACCAAAAGTGCAATCAAACCTTTGTAACTAGCATGCAAATTATGTTGTCGGTAACAATCACCCCAATCTGGGTGGGTTTGTCAGTCTCAATAGATCTATCATTGTTAACCGTCGGCTTGAATAGTTAATGATTGCACATGAATTGCACACAAACAGTTAACACACCTAGTACTCAAACATAAAGCTCAAATTTGCACACATGAATGTAAAGTAGATTTGTATTTGTGTAGTTTGTGTAAATGTAAATCACTGTATGTATAGTGTTCATGTTTCACCACAAAAATGTAAAAGTGTGAAAAGGGGCTATGTAATACTCACTGAATCAAAGGTGTAGCTAGCACGAGAGTCTAGGTAGCGAAGTGATCCTTGTAACTCACCACGTTAACCTAGTGTGTAATATATATATATATATTAAATTAATAATGTGTATAATAGTCTAGGATTTAATTGGATGTGCGTACAAAGGGCTTGAGTTGTAGTAGGTGATTTTGGTTTGTACTTGAAATGGGTGTTTTACAAAAGGGAGGAATTGAAACGAATAGTTTTAAAATAATTATAGTTTGGGTTTGAATAACTAAATAAATTTAATATTTGTTATCTACTTATTTATTTAGTTGCAAAAGTAATATGTGAATCATATTAGATATAGATTAAATAACTAATTTTACTTTATTTATTTATTTATTTATAAAGATGTGTAAATAATGTTGATGTATAAAATTAATAGTAAAAATATATTTAACTCTTTAGTGTAGATTATAATAAATAAATTTATTTATCTATTTATCATTTAAAAATAAGAATTTGATTGTTCTAAATAAAGTTAAAATTTTATAAATTTATAAATTTGGTTTTTAAAATGGGAGATATTTTATAAAGTAAATATCTTATTTGGTAATTAATTTCCATTAATTATTTAAAATTCTAAATTTTTGTTTTAAATAGTTAATATATAACTTTAACAATAAAATTCATAATAAAAATGAATTTATGTTGGAAAATGGAAATTTTGGTTTTATTCTGCTCAACATGTTGCAAGGTTTATAAAGATAATTTTTATATAAAATTTGGGGTTGTAAAACGGTTTTTAAAAAATATGTGGACCACCCTGTTCGAACCCGGGTGGTTTTTGTGTGAATAATACGAATCGCCACTAGACCAACGGGACTGGTGTTGATAGCAACCCCGTTCATAATCGCTTTAATCTAAACTGACAAGGGCCGGATTTGATATGACGGAAACAAAACAAAAAGTGTGGGTGCAGGCGTGGGTTTCGAACCCGTAACCATGCATGTATAGGTCAAGGGTCATAACCGACTGAGCTGGGCTTAAAGCCTTGACAGGTAGCTAATGTGTAACCCTTTTTAACACAGAACCCATTACCGTCTCCTTCCCCAAATCGAACAGTTTATGAACCCTAAACCCAATCGAGTTTGATACCCTCTGTCCTTACGAATTGGTAGAGGGCTTTCGTTTAGAAATGGATTACGAACAATATGACATAAATTTTACCTGATTTGACGAGGGGGTGAGAGCACACGATAGCGTCAAAGGACCTGCTGTTCCAGGCACTCGATGGGCATTATGAAGTGAAATGTGAATCGATGGAGGGTTGGGAGAGTTTGTACAGGTCTATGCGAAGGTGTGGGAGTGAATGAATTCATCCCATTTCGCCTAATCCTCTCAATTCGATTGGGGTTAGTAGCGTACAGCTGTGATCATGAAAAATGCGTTAATTCGTTTGAATGTGGATGAATTGGATCACGAATTGGGGTTGAATACATTCTAGGATCGTTTGAGCGTGATTTGCGGGTCTATTACTCATTTAATTTCTAATTTCGGGGTGAATTTGATTCGGTTTGACTCCGGATAGTCAAAGCTGTCCGAAAGTTTAAATTTCAAAATTTTCCGCGTAGGGATTAAATTGACACGTCCACAAAGTTTAGGACCAGCCGACAATCATTCCAGTGACTAATATGAGTCCTAATCCGATGGGTCTTGATCCAATTTGGTCTAGATTTGATCGGTAAGGGGTTGTTGACTTTTTGAAGTCAACATTTGCCAAAAGGGGTCAAAGTTTGATAATTTTAAATAGATAGGTTCAAGTTGAGGGAAAAAGTTTAATTGTAAGGGTCCAAATTCATTTACAAGAGGTTCATGACCAATCTAATTGTTATAAAAATGGTTTTTATAAGAGCTTGTAACTAACTTCTTTTTCTTTATTTATAAAAGTTGTTTTCATAAATTTTTATAAAGTTAAATATCAATTATCTTAACTTTCCTTTTTAATTGGGTTACAAAGTGGTTTATGAATATATATATATGTTTATTTAAATAAACCTATGTATGATATATATAATTTATAGAAAAATAACATGAGATTGAAATGTTGAAATTTTAGCTTGATACATACTTAGGAAACAAAATAATAAATGTGATATATTGCGTCCTACAAGTACAAGTTTGAAAAAATGAAATTGTCATTATTGTAAATTAAAGAAAGCAAAATAATACGCTATAAATCATTGATGTTACATTATCCCAATAGGAACCAAAGAACGTTACAATTGCTCTTCAGGATCCAAATTAGATTGAAGCGATGCGAGAGGAGCTTCATCAGTTTAAAAAGCTTAATCTTTGGCATCTTGTACATCTTCCTGGTGGCAAGTACCCGATTGGAACTAAGTGGGTTTTCCATAACAAGAAAGACGATCGGGGTATTGTGGTTCGAAACAAGGCTTGGTTTCTTTTTCAAGGTTTTTATCAGGAAGAAGGGTTAGATTATGATGATGTTTTTTATCCTGTTGCTAGGATCGAAGCCATTCGTATATTTTTAGCCTATGTTTCGTACATGAAGTTTAAGGTTTATCAAATGGATGTGAAAACTGCATTTCTTTATGGGGTTGTCAAGGAAGAAGTATATGTCTATCAACCACCTGGTTTTGAAGATCCTGATCATCCGTTTCTAGTATACAAACTTGATACAGTCTTGTATGGTTTGCATCAAGCGCCTGGTGCTTGGTATGAAACTTTGTCGACACATCTTACAACAAATGGTTTTGTTTGTGGCACCATTGACAAGACTTTATTCATAAAGAAGATTGATTCTGATCTATTAATCGTTCAAGTTTATGTTGATGATATCATCTACGGTTCGACAAATCAGAATCTTTATCGTGAGTTTGAGACAGTCATGAAGTTAAAACTTGAAGTGAGTTTGATGGGTCAAATGCAATTCTTTCTTGGGTTGTAGGTGGAACAATCTGATGCTGGAATTCTTAGTTATCAGGAAAAATATGTTAAGGATATTCTGAAAAAGTTTAATATGAGTGATTGCAAAGCAGCTTCCACCCCCATTGCTCGTCATGAACCTCTCACAGTGGATCCGTCCGGTGTTGAAGTAAATCAAAAGTTGTATTGCTCCATGATTGCCTCATTGATGTATTTGACTGCAAGTAGGCCTGATATTATGTTTGCTGTTTGATCTTGTGCTCGAAATTAGTATGCTCTTAAAGAATCCCATGAATCAGTTGTCAAGAGAATCTTTCGATATCTTAAGGGTCATGTTAACCTTAGATTGTGGTATCCTTCTGATTCTGACCTTAATTTTTATGCTTATACTGACAATGATTATGGTGGTTGTAATTTAGACAGGAAATCCACATCTGGTGGATGTCAGTATCTGGGGGAGCGTTTAGTGTCGTGGTAGTGTAAAAAGCAATCTAATGTGTCAACTTCAACTGGTGAGGCAGAATACACAGCTGCTTCGAGCTGTTGTTCACAAGTCATTTGAATTCAACATCAACTTATGGATTTTGGAATCAACTTCTTGGAGACCCCAATTTATTTTGACAATGAAGCCGTGCTGGGCATAGTAAAGAATCCAATTCAGCACTAAAAAACAAAGCATATCGCCATCAGTTACATTTTATTTCTTGATTGTTTTGATAATGGTCTGATTAACGTGGTCCACGTTGATACCTTAGAGCAAAAAGCCGATATTTTTACAAAAGCATTTTCAACTGATCGGTTTAACTCTCTGGTGGAAATGTTGGGGATGATATATTTTTGAAGTATCTTGCTTTGTTAATAAAAAATAATAAAAAAATAAAAAAATTAAAATAATAATAAAGATTGATTTTGATTGAAAGACTATATTGTTCCTCAAAAAGATTTTCTTTTAGTGTTTAAAATTGTGTTGGTGTATATCTTTGTTTGTTCTTTCTATCAAAATTTGAATAATTTGCATCACAATTTTATGTGGAAAAAAAAAGAAAAAGAGAAAATGTGAAAAAGTGCATATATATTGTGTTTTTAAAATTTGTGTAGTTTGATGATTAACTGTGAAAATGATGTGACTGATTGACTTGCCAATAGGTAATGATAGTATATTTGTAAACTGAGCTTACGCATGAATTGGATATGATGGTGACATTGGTTATGATTATTGATATGTCGGTAGGCTCTGCATGTATAAATTAGGCAATATTTGTGTGATTAACTAAATTGCAATCTTTGTGTTTTACCCACATCGAATATCGATACTTTCATCATTCGAATGCAAAGTGAATCTAGTCATACCATGAGACCAGGATCTTGCTGAGTTCTTAGCACAATTTGTTTGCTCTATTGACTATATCCGTCAAATATATGATTTAGAGTTAAACACCTTTATACATCTGATGGTTCTAGTGGAAATCTCGGATAGAAGCCGGGAAGTTAGTCTATTTAGCCCTTTGAATCATTCGTGATTTCAATTGACATATCCAATATCATACGGATATCTGCATACCCGAATCATTCGTGATTCTTCATATATGTACTCTCCATATCTTATATGAATCAATATGATTCCGTGCTATCTCAAAAACAAAGACAATGAATCAAAATGGTTCTAAATCAATATGATTCTTGTTAAATCCACTTGGATTGTTTTTCCTTTGCTAAGAACGCTACCTTCATGCTGGTGATTGGATCATGATCTGGTGAAATTTTGTGTTAATTCTCAGTTCTTTCCTTCTCGATTGTGGGGTACACATTGTATTGATTAATCTTACCTTAATTGTCATACAGTATTTGCTGAAACATGATGCATGACTTTATGTGGATAAATATACCGACAATCAATGTTGAACTGATTAGATCCTGACTTGATATGAAGTGTGATTAAGACAGTATGCATTTATGATCCTATTTCAATTTAGTTTATCAACATGTGAAAAAAAACCTGGATTTTCTGAAAATATGGGTGTGTTTTTTAAGTGTTTTGTATGAAGTATAAATTGTTTTTCTTTGTTTTTGTTCGTATTTGATGGCATTAAAAATTTGGAACAGGTCTTAATGATATCATATTTGAACAAAGAAAATAAAATTTTAAAATTTTTTAAGTACAAAATTTTTGGTTGAAATCTTTTGACCCAAATAGTTTCTGATCGAAAAGTCATGTCCGAAATTGTTTTCGGTTGAAATCTTGTATGCTATATATTTTGGATATTTCGATCGAAAACATTTCACCACCATTCTCAGTTTCTGATTGGTTGTTTGGCGATTTTCACGAGTTCAAAGTTTTCGAGCGAAATCCCATGGTTGTGACGTCATTGAGTTTCTCCCGAGTTTTCGATCATCAAGGTATGTTTTTCATGACTCATAGAGGTATCTAGGATAGATCCAAAGCCGTAGTTTAATGTTTGAATTTGAATTACATGAACTATCTGATGAATCGATCGAAAAGTCGTTTGAATGGACTAAAATCTCTTTCAGATGGTAATGAAGAAACACTGATATGTCCGAAATGTGTTTTTTATCGAAAAGTGTTTTCGATCGAAAAGTATTTTTTGATCCGTGTTTTTGATCGAAGAGTTTTAAGTTTGAAAATTTTATTAAATCTGAGTTTTCGATCGAAAAATGGTGTTTTCAAGGGTTTTTGATCGAAAAGTTCAAAGTTGGAAGTTTTTCAGAATTTCTGAGTTTTCGATCGAAATGTAGTTTTTGATCATTGGAGTTTTCTATCGAAATGTCATGGATTATGATTTGATTTGTTAAGCGTTTTCGATCGAAAAGTGTTTTCGACTCAGAGTTTTCGATCGAAATGTTTGGAGTGGTAAAATTTAAGAAATTTTCTAATACTTGATGTTTGTCAATGCAAATATGAATCAGTTAAAGTTCAAGCCAAGACATAACATCTATGCTTGTTTGACTTAATCAACACGAAAGTCAAGAGGATATGAGGAGATAGTCAGATTCTTGAATCAATCCAGGATTCACACAACAATATCTACTCAAGTTCTAGTATACGAAAATCATGTTCGAGAGTTTTGGAACAATGTTGAGTACCGTCATGTCAACAAAGAGATATGGATATAAAGCACAGTCGGAGGGAAAACAATAAAAATTACTGAGCAAGTGACCCGGGAGGTGCTTAATTTAAGAGGTTCACTAAATTTCCCATACAAAATGAGCTATACAAGAGTATTTGAGATTGTTATGACTATGGGGTATGAAGGAGACTTTCAAAGAAGACATGTTACAAAGACAATGCTTGGTAAGAAATGGAGGTATCTAGTTCATGTCCTTATTCACTATATGAGTCCAAGGACAGCATCTTTTGATCAAATTGGAGAAGTTTTTAGTCGTGCATTAGTTTGTCTAGCTACTAATCGAAGATTCATCTTTTCAAGAATGATCTTTGAAGCTATGATAAGCAATTTCTTTGGTTTGTACAGATGATCTTAAACACTTTATTGAGGTATCCCAGATTTGTACAGATGATCTTAAACACTTTATTGCCTCATTTACCTAATCATGGGATTAGGTTACCTTCGGAACAAATGCAAGAAGTTATTTTCAGCAGTATGAACAACGTTAGGAAAAGAAGCAGGTTCAGTGGCACCATAACACCGTTGTTTCTAAATATGATTGTAGAAGATCCTGATCCAGACTTCAATATTGATGATGAAGTTGATGATATAATGGATAGTGATGTAGAGAATGTTGAAGATGAAGATGAATGGTGATGATGGTGATGATGGAAATGATAACAATGACAATGATACTGGAAATGCTGAATAGGCTAATCAAAATTTAGAGGTTGATCAACAAATCAATCAAGAAGAGCCTGAAAATGTTGAGCAACCGATTGATGAAGTGAGTGAAAATGTCAACAAACCTGCTGAAACACAGAATGTAGAATGAGAGGTTCAGAATGAAGATAATTTGATTGATGAAAATGTGCAAACTCCAGAAGTACAAGAAACTAAAACACCACCAACAAAGAAACAAAAAGAAGTAGAAACTGAAAAGACCGTGCCTTCTAGACCTCCTCCATCTAAGGGTATTGTGTTCAAAACTCCCGAAAGCAAAAGATTTAAGACAATGGCTAGAAGAGATACAACAGATAAAGGCAAAGGCAAAAAAAGGTGATTCCTGAGAAGTAGAGGTATAACCCTTCAAAAGATTACAATCTTGTTGATGAAGAATTCTTAAACTATGCAACAAGAGAAACTACAAATGTTGTGAGTCAATTGAAGACTCAGATTGCAAATCTTCAAAGTAGAGAAGCTGCTAACTCAAGACAAATAAGAGAACTGAGAGCACAAAGCAGTCGACAGCAAGATGTTATTCACAAGCAACGACAACATATTGATCAGCTGCAAAGACTGGTACAAGACTTGATAAATCATCTTGGTCTTTAAAATACTACTGAGAATGTCACCCCTATAACAAATGTTGAAAATCAAGAAATCCCTACTACAACAGAACCTATTAGTTCACTGATAAATGAAGCAACAATGTATGGATCACAAGACATGTTTGATGTGGATGTTTTGCTTAATAATCAAGGTGAAGGAATGGAGATTACTGATGACACAGAGAAAGAGAAAGAGGAAGACAAAGAAAAGGAGGAACAGGAAGAATGTGACAATCCGGACTTTAGAGTTAACCTCATTAGTAAATCCAGTTAGAAGTTAACCTAAATAACTTAAATTAAACTTCAGGGACTAGTTCTGTTATTATCTAAACCTAAAACTACAAGGATTAGTATTGCAATTAATCAAAACTCACCTTGTTGACATTGAAAGTCAAAAATCGCTTTCCTGTTGACTTTTCGATTGTCAAACTAACTAATTCTTAACTGGACTCTAACCTCAAGGACTATTTCTGCCAAATTGCTAAACCTAAATTCAATAAATCGCAGGGACTAAATTTATCAACAGCCCAACTTTGGTTCAGTTGACTTTGAAAGTCAAAGTCGCATCCGTTTGATCCAAATTCGAACTCTCTACCTAGGATTCATTGCGATTAGTAACCGATATTCACATTTATGACATTAACGAACCTAATTAGAGTCTTAATCATAATCGTTTCACTCAATTAAACCCAATTATGATCATGATTACCGTAACCATCGACTTCATTGACAAATACCATCAAATTCATCATTTCCGTATACCAATTCATGAATTGAGTCTCTACATACGATTGACGTAACCCTCTGAAGCTTCTGCAACCGCTAACCTGATCAGAGAGGCATCCACACTCGCCAGAGACCAGCCCAGTCACGGTCGACGTCGCTTTTGATCGAGCTCTATCAATCTGAATCAAATTCTGGTAATTAACTACATTTACAATTTCGTTTCCATGTCTAGATCAATAACCCTATGTTAATTGGATCGTATAACACCGAATTGAAGTCAACCCGTAAACTAGGGTTCATACGTAAACAGATTTGGGGCTTTTGATTCTAAACTTGGTCTTAATCCAATTAATTCATATGGTTAGTCTCGCGATCATCTACTCTTTGAAATCCCCATATCAATTGAATCGTTCATCATCGATTTGGGCAAGAACCAGAATCTAGGGCTTGTTCGAAATCGGATTTGGGGTTTTTGATCTTGAACTCAACCAAAATGAAATTAAACCATATCAGTAGATTCGCAATTCATTGTTTGATAAAAGCCCTATGGATTCAATAATTGATATTACAGAATTTAATCAAATCGATCTTTTGTTTAAATCTAGGGCTTTGGTTTTTAAAACGGGAATCTATCGATCTTAAACCCGTTTGTTTTGCAATTAAAACTCACCCCAGACTCGTATAGACTCGATTTACAAAACCCCCATGTTTTCTGGTTGATTCAATATTCAAGTCGAGGGATTTGGGCTTGGATTTGGGTACGGTTTGAGTGGGGAAGTAGAACCCACGAGGCATGTATGTTAACATCATTCTGATCCGAATTGTTAACGCGATGGCCAAGCGACTGAGATGGTTAAGACACTTGACTGAGGGGGAGGAGACCCGGGTTCGAGTCCCTCCACCCCCCTTTCTTTTTAAACTAGTTTTAGAGATTTTTTTTTAATATAAAAACCTAACCCTACCTTATTATATCAATATATTAATTGGTTTTGAACCAGAAAACATCCGTAGGCTCAGGTTTGGTTTTGTAAACCGTATTTCGTATTATTTCCCACTTATAAAAATAATATATTTATTTTATTTTCAACCCGGAACTCAAAATAATAATAATATATTTATATATTATTTTCGCCACATTTTTTTTTAAGATTTTGAGACGTTTCAAATTAATAAATGATATAATTGTTTATATTATTTTCTCACGTTTATATACTCAAATAAAAATAATATATATTTATTATTTTTGCCACTTAAGTGATTATCGCATATTTTCTACGAGTTCAAAAATAATATAATTATATTATTTTCTTAGGCCATTGTTAAATGGTACAAACGCGTGAGCATATTTATTTATTTATTATATATTATTTGTCATTCGTCGCGAATCGTAATTATCTTAATTAGCTAATTTAAGAATCCTTTATTCTCGTGGACACGTTCGTCTACTCATGGTCATAAGAATGTTTCTTTTAGGACGTTCATCATTTCGTGTTGTCATCACAAATCCCAATGTGTCCTTAACTTATGTGTTTATAATTTTAGGGCATACGTAAGTCGTGTAGGCTAACACTTGAGGTTCTAAATCTCATACTTGTGTGATACTACCTACTACGCAACACAGGTGAGTTTCACGGCCCCATTTTACTTGTTTTCCAATTGGGGAGAAACATGCATACTCACAAACATTATTTTAATTGTTTTCCCGTTGAGGAGAAACATGCATACTCACAAACATTATTTTACATGTTTTCCCGTTGGGGAGAAACATACATATACACAAAGAGTATTTTACTTGTTTTCCCATTGGGGAGGAACATGCATACAAACGAATATCATTTTACATGTTTTCCCGTTGGGGAGAAACATGCGTACAAACAAACATCATCTTACTTGTTTTCCCGTTGGGGAGAAACATGCATACGAACAGGCATCCGTGACTTGTCTCCCAGCCAGGGAGAGACATACACACGGACATGGATCACATAGTATTTCGTTACCACTTGTGTACCTAAGTGCAAACATAACATGCAAAGTCCTTACACACTTGGACTTTTAATATATGGAGTATAGCGAGGAAATTTGTGTAGTACTACTGGGTTTGACAAACCCCACCCGGGTTAGTCGCGCTAACTTGATTGGAGGTCTAACGGGTGTAAATTGTCCTAAACACTTGCCATTGTTGATGTTAGCAATGGCGGAAGGCATCTCAAACATAAACAGTCAGCTTTGGTTGCAAACGCTTAGAGTAACTTGTACATTGTCTAGCTAGCAATAGGTGTGACTTACGTATGTGGATCCTGCAACACTCAAACAGTTTATTTACATACAAACCTGTGAACTCACCAACCTCGTGTTAACACTTTTTCTTACGTGTTTCTCAGGTCGCTTTGGCACAGGTTGCACACTTAGTACATGCATGGAGTCCTACTGTCATATCATTCATTTCAAACATTTTAAACAGTGTTACTTATTTACATTAAATGAAGCTTGTTGCGTGTAGTTAGTTTTGATTTCATTATAACGTTTACGCTTCTGCATTTAACTTTGAACTTTTATGTTATGACATTTTAAGTCCCATATAGTGTCGTTTGATGTAACTAATGACTGAGATCCTGGTTTGTCACACGCCAAACGGTAAAACTCTGTTAGTGGAATTTAGGGGTGTGACAGATTGGTATCAGAGATATTGGTTATAGAGAACTAGGATTGCATACTAGACTATAACCACACACATGCATTAGTTACACGTCACAGACACTCATACATGATACACACAGCATCCAGACATACACTGCATTGCAATCATGTTGGCCTCATTCATATCACCCTCTGTTGACGAGGGACACATCATTTGCATTGCATCATCATTCCAAGTGGCGACACTCGGGGAATCACCAGAGCAACATTCACTCCCGTCCAAGGGCAGCGAGACGGAGCCTTCGGAGGAGTCACTTACACCACCATCACCTGTCGGGTATGGTGGACTTTCTCAGGTCCATGTTATGGACGACACTCGACACTAGCACATGTCTCTTTGAGAGTTGGGTTCGTCGGAGGCGAGTCCCTACTGTACCCACTAGCAACAACACGTCGAGTGAAGGCAGACCGTTGCACGCATTATTGTAGAATCCTTTGACACATAGATGCCATCACTTTCTCGAGCCATGGGCTCGCGCTTTAGTCGATATTCTGTTGAAGAAATATTGACCACAAGGATGAGAACGCCTTGCTCATTGCATACTCAAACCCTATCCTAACTCGTTGGAAGGACGGCTACTTTGCATTTTCTAGTAACACATATCCATGAAATAGTTTCACTCCTCGAAGCCGCATTTCATGTACATGTTTCATGTGCATGTTCCCATCTACAATCCACTGGATTAGACTCTCGTATTGTGTTTCAACTCGAGTGAATACTCGGATCAAACGATTCCCGACTACTCATCCTGACATGAGTCCTAGTTGATCAACTTATGGTTGATGACTAAGATTCTCAATGACTTATCATATCTGACAACACTCTGTACTCAGCAATACATGTTATAGGACATTATGACACAGGACAGGGAGAACTAGGGTGAGCATGCAAAGCAAATTATCATTGCGGGTGCACACGTAATAGTAATTTGAGGTGCATGTAAATCCTGGTGAAACCTAGTGTGTGGATAAATGGTCATAATCTATGAATTATAGACTTAAGTTTTCACTGTCCGTAGAAACTCTCATAACCCACCCAATGACTAGTTGGTATCGTTAAACTCGTTCAACAGCAGATAGACGCGACTATCAGGTTGAAAATGTTTATGGACACACTGAGTTATCGTTAATGGAATCCATCATGTTATCTTCACTCGTGTAAGAGTGTTGATGACCGTAAGACCTTCATCCAAACTTGATCAAGGAAACTATCTTGATTGAAACCCTATTACAACCTCATGGAAAATCCATCGACTAAAACTATGTAAGCGAAATTTATGAAATACTCCCTAATCTAGCACATGTTATTCCATTTGACCCTATTGCTTTATCATGTGACTAATCCTTTGTCTAATTTGATTTTTACCCCAACATATCCAGTTATTGTAGTGACCTCAAGTACACCATAGAAATAGCTGATGGATAGATAATTGAAGCAACTCACATTCTTAAGGGTCGTAAACTTGATTTGGTTAGTCATGAATTTGACATTGACCTTATGCCTGTCACACTCGGTAGCTTTGACATAATTATCAGTACGGATTGGTTATCTAAAAACCAAGCGGGGATTATCTGTCGTGAGAAAATCGTTCTCCTTCCTCTCCCGAGTGGAGAAACCCTTTCTGTCTAAGGTGAAAGGAGTGGTGCAGTCATTGACATCATATCCTTCATGAAATCACAAAAGGGTCTTCGAAAAGGTCATACTGCTATTTTGGCACTCGTTGCCAAGCAACCATCAGAAGAGAAGAAAATTGATGATATTCCCATCGTTCGTGATTTTCTGGAAGTATTTCCCGAAGACTTGCCTGGTCTGCCACCTCACCGTCAAGTTGAATTCTAAATTGATCTAGCACCCGGAGCGGCACCGATCGCTCGAGCACCTTATCGAGTAGCACCCAATGAGCTTCCAGAACTATTCACATGACTGCCAGAGTTGTTGGATAAAGGCTTCATCCGACCTAGCTCATCGCCATGGGAGCTCCAGTTCTGTTTGTCAAGAAGAAGGACGGGACTCTTTGCATGTGCATTGACTACCGTGAGCTTAACAAAGTCACCATTAAGAACCTTTATCCTCTACCCCGCATCAACGATCTATTTGATCAACTCCAAAGGATCAAGTTTCTATTCTAAGACTGATCTTAGATCCGGTTACAACCAACTGAGATTCCGAGAGGAGGACATCTCAAAGAAGGCATTCAGGACTAGGTATGGTCACTACGAATTCATGGTCATGCCATTCTGACTGACCAATGCACCCGCAGTGTTCATGGATCTCATGAACCGTGTGTGTAAACCGTACCTTGATCAGTTCGTCATTTTTTTCATTGATGACATCCTCATTTATTCCAAGAATAGGGATGAACATGAGGAACATCTTCGTTTGATTCTAGAATTGCTGAAACAAGAACAACTGTATGCAAAACTTTCCAAATGCGAATTTTGGATTCGTGAAGTGCAATTTTTAGGACATGTAGTCAACGAGAAACGGATACATACCCATAAAAAATCAAAGCAATCAAGAATTGGGCGGCACCGACAACGCCAACTAAGGTGCGACAATTTCTGGGATTTGCTGGTTATTATCGTCGATTCTGTAGGTCCCTTCGTGTGTGTCGGATCGTTGCATGCAAGTGGTCTACTAGTCGGACCGGCTGCGGAATACCCGTGACTAGGTGGAGAGTCTAACTAAAACAAAGTAAACCAACACGAGAGTCATAATAAAATCTCTTTCTATTATAAACACTCGACGGTTACAGAGAGAATACAAATTGCGTACTTAACAAACTGAGTTCGTCTAAGATCTAAGTTCTGCGTACTTATCCTCTGTGAACCAAACCTATTTATACAGACCTGATGCCTGCGAACTTAGCAAGTACGCAGGACTAAATGCTCTTGCGTACTTAGCAAGTACGCATGGGTCTTCATGCGTACTTGCTAAGTACGTAGGAGCTTTCTCCTGCGCACATGTAAGTGCGCAAAACACTTAGAAGAAATGCAACATACACTATGTAAAAGTAAATACAACTCGATAAACTATTACATAACGACTCTTACATACAAAGACAAATTACAGACATTAGAAATACAAACTAAGACTCTATCCAGAGTGTTGTCATAGGAAAGTGCATAAACAAATTCCCCCTTGACAACAACTCGGGATCTTCATCGTCTTCAGTCTTCACAACACTGGTCCCTTAGCTTCCATCTTCTTCTTGTAATCAAGGCAGAACTTAATCACCTTGTCATATTTAGAAGCAATGAGCTTTGTCCATTCGTCCGTGTGGACACAGTAGCGTTCCGCTAGTACCTCCAGATCTTTCACAGAAAAGTTGATGAAGCAGACTTCATCAAAGATTTTGATCATTTCTTTTGGTACTGTGTTCCCACTCTCGGAACGAACCTTTCCCATGATCACAGCCTCGCCCGTTTTTGGATCTACATACCAGTACCACATGTCACCAAGAATATCCTGAGATAACTTGCTCAAGGGAATCTTAGTTTCACATTGCACTGGCTTGTATACCAATCTTTTTATGTGCTTCTTAGTCATAGGATGTACAGCCTGCTTATCCTTGACTCTTCTGGGCACTTGAGGCTTGAAGTATTCAAATTTCCCCGATCTTGCTTCCCGCTGTAGTGTTACCCATAAACCCATTGCTACTGCATGACTCGAGTGACTCAGCAGGTCGCGGTTTGCGAGGTTCACAAGGTCGTACTTGGGCAAAGAGTTGAACGCCTCACTGGTTGGTTTCAAGTATTGAACCCCCCAGATCTTTTGATGGAGAACAACTGCTTGTCCTCCTCGAACCTAACAGCCAAGATCATACCTGTAGCTCCGTGCTTGTCTGTGATGGACGTCTTTTGCCACACGGGAGCTGGACCCTTAGATGATGCAGAAGGCATGTCTTTATCTTTTGGTGCCTCGGGGTCCACAGGTGTAGGGTCGACTGGGGAGGCTTCAGTTGTAGCTTCAACATTACTTGCCATTTCAACTGAGCCTGTGTCGAGCAGAGATTTAAGCTATGGTACTTCAAAGATCTCACCATCCTCTAACTCGTACTCTCCTTCCTCGTCGCCCTTGGGAATCTCTATCACCACATCCTCATCTTCATCATTCCAGTCATCACCAGAGTCGATCTCTCATTCTTGTAGATTGAAGAGAGCATCGATCTGTGCTTCTTTAGAGTAGTCAGGCTCTAGATATAGGATCTCATCATCAGATAAGTCCTTAAGTACTTCAGCCACTGACTTCCCTTTCTCACCACCACCACCAGATGTATCACCACCCTATTGCTGAGTAGACTCCCCCTAAGCCATTGGAACTGAAGAGATGGGCACAATCGCCAAAGCTTGGTGCTCACCTCCACTAGGACCTGCTTCAGGATCCTTGTCTTTATCATCATCCTTAGTCAAGTCTACTGGATGACAAGGCTCAGCACCAGTGGATTTATGTTCTTTCTCTTTTTCTTTTTCTTTTTCTTTCTCCCCCTGAGCACCAAGCTTCTTGGTCAGTTCTTCAACTAATTTGACCATCGCTTCGTGCTCTTTTCTCTGCAAATCCATCCTTAGCTCAAGTGAAGTTCTGTGGCCTAGAATCATTTCATTGGTTTTCATCAGCAGCTCGTTCTGTGCCATAACATTCTTCAGTTGCTCATTTGTCCCTGTCCTCTGCCTGTGGAGAATCCTGACTTCATCGGCCAGGGAATTGATCTGTGCTTGTTGAGCATCAGGCTCCTCCTTTGACTTTTGAATGGTCTTCAATAGTTCAGCAACTTGGGTTTCTAAGACATTGATCCTTGCTTCATACGGATCAGAATGCCTAGATGATGAGGCTTCAACATTATGGATGGGGGAGGAGAAAATTGTGTCAAAGTCAAACCCTTGTGAGAAATCACCATAGTTGAATGGTTGACCTGACGGCTCAGTGGTGCGAGGTGGGTGTGGGGATGTAATGATGGGAGTGGGTGTTATAGTTGGGGTGATGGTAACTGACTCCGTGAGAAGTGGAGTAGTCACCGTCACCTGGACGGTTGGAGTAGGGAGGGTCACCGTCACAGGAATCTCCTCTGTGACCGCTGTGACTGCCACATTATCTTGTACTACTGGCCTTCTCCTCCTTCTGTACAGTTGCTGTGCTGGTGTGGTAGATTCTGACTCTGGACTGTCAGCTGCAGGTTGTACTTGCTGCACAGTCGGGATCTCTACAACCCTCGGGATAGCAACCTCTTGCCTATCGCCCCTCTTCTTGTTGGAACTCTCTTGCCTTTGTCTTTGTAGAGCAGCGTCAGAGTCAGAAGTCAGCTCATATTCGCTGCTCGAGCTTTGTCGCTTCCTTTTAGAAGACGACGCAGGCAGGGTTACCTGTGCCAATCTCCTCGGGTGTGACTGGGATGGTGCGTCATCGGAATCAGAAGAATCTGATTCCTCAGCACCGCCATCACCACCTTCGTCATCACCTCCATCACTTTCATTCTCTTCTTCTTGTTGTTCATCAGAATCACCACTCATCTCTGGTGCCGAATTGGGACTATACCAATTCCAATCTTCTGGTGCGACATATGCTTCATTAAGCAGGTGGCCAAAGAGTTCGGTATGCACAGGGGTAGGATCTACACTGCCTAGCTTTAGAAACTGAGCAAATACTCTCTTGTCCACCCGTTTTACTTGCAGTCTCTCCCCGATAGCACGTAGGTTTGGCAATGCATCATCAATCAAAAGTTGCACAAACCTCGGGTACAATAGGAACCTAAACTTCTCTGCTGTATTAATCTGATCATTGATTGCTTTGAAGATGTAGCGAGAGAAGTTGTAGCCCCTATTAAGAGACAAGCCCACCATGGCTGCTGCAAGGTCATGATCCATGGCATCTTTCCCCGCTTTTCTGGACGAGATGTACACGATCAGGATGTGGGCAAAATACCGCCATTGATCCAAAACCCACATCTTCTTGTAAGAGGCATAGTCCCTCGCTCCGACGTATCCCATTCTATGACTCCAACATCCATCCACATAGTAATCTGGATAGGATGTCGGGTCGGTAGCGAGGTCTCCGAACTGCAGAACCCTTCTTATTGTATCCACATAGAAGGCAATATCCCGACCATCAACGGTAGCCCTTATGACATTAGGGGATACCGTGCAGTCGTGCTCTGCCGTCTCCCAGAATTGCTCCAAGTAAGGTCTTGAGACGGTTGGGTCAGCTGAGATTGCATAACTTATTTTTGATCGGTTCAAAAAGTCAATGATCTGCCGATACTGCAAAGCTGCCCCTTTCCACTCAGGTTGAGTGTTTGCTAACAAGTTGAACTCATCAGTGAATGCCCGAGCCATAGTCTGCAGAGACACACAGAAAATATAATCAGAACAACGTATATTAATGAAGATGAACAAACATGACACGGTATAGTAGTTACATTATGAACAAAAATTTTCGACTTGAAAATTTTTCTAAGTGTTGGTCCTGCGCACTTAGCAAGTGCGCAGGCTTTTCCTCTTGCGTACTTAACAAGTACGCAGGAATTGCTTCTTGCGTACTTGCTAAGTACGCAAGAACAACACTTGGCAAAAATTTTCAGAATTTTTAAGAAAATCACAGATTGCTCAAAGACCGGGTCAAGTAGGTCGCCAATAGGTCGGAATCGAGGATTCGAACTTATGGGACCATTATTAACACCAGTAACTACCAAACCAAGACCAATTTTGACTTAAAAACGTCGCCCAATCCCACTGTCGATTAAAATTCCACCGACGGCTAGAATCGAGGACGAAATGGATGAATATGGAGTCGATTAAGAACCCTATTAGCATAGAAATGTCAATAAGTTACCCAAACAACCCCAATTTTACCCAAAATATTTCGGATTTAACCTAAAAATTTCTAAGTCAGAATCGGTCCAATGTCACGATTTAATGGATGGAAATCGCCTAGATTCTCACCAATGAGATGAAATGAGATGATGAAACTATAGACGGGATGAAAAAAATGGTTTAGACACACTTGATTTTGAGTTAAATTTGCAGAGGGAAGGTGATCGGTTTGAAAGCTTGAAACTGAAAGAATTTTTTAAGTGTCACTTTTATACCCCTCACTTATCGGTCGTGCGTACTTGTTAAGTGCGCACGAGTTAACTCTTGCGTACTTACAAGTACGCAGGACTTAACTCTTGCGCATTTACAAGTGCGCAAGACTAACTCTTGCGTACTTGCTAAGTGCGCAAGGTTTACTTCGTGCGAACTTGACAAGTACGCACAAGCCTTAAGTGCGCAAATTTGAAACTCAGATTTATGAAGATTTTCAGATCAAATAACGAACAAGATAAAAGTATTCAATCACGAGGTTTCAAATACAATTCATGAAGGTTAAACATAAAATATTTTTGGCTTTTTCTGATTAAGCTTGAACAATGCATAAACTTAAAATCTTTTTGTTCTTTTCTAGATAGATATATACAAGTATTCACACCAACTATTTTTGATCAAAGACATGAGCAGAGGATCATATCGGGCTATCTTTTAGCAAAAACGATACAAAATAAACATCAAAGAATATGGGATCATGTCATGGATTACTCTTTATTCATACGTAATAAGCACATAAACAAGTAATTCAAGTTGACAATATTATAAGATTTGAAACTATACGCATCTTTGTATCATGTTCTTGTGTATTAAGGTATTAATTATAAGACATACAACGTGTACCCCACTGATATGTTATTCTAACTTGCACTATCTCAAGGCATCTGAGATTTTCCCAATGATTTTCAGAATGAAGCTACATCTATTAGCACAGGAAAAATCAAGCAGAATCCATAAGGATTATCAGGAATCATAAGATTCAGAATCGAGTGATTCATTTGTCTTGGTTTCATGTGATTTTCTTCTTTGAATATCGGGATGATGATTCAGGATAATAGATATGGTGTTTGATTATCAGGTAAGGGGATCCAACTTTTATCTGGATTTGATTTCAATGAATCAGGAGTGATTCAAGGGTGAATACATGCTCAACGGTTAATATAGAGACATGTCTTGATTCAATCTCTCCTTGCATACTTGTGAGTATGGGCAGTGAGATGAACCGCATTAATTGTGCTAACGACATAACCCGAAACTGATCTCAAAAGAAAATTATTGCCAAAATCTAACATCCTTTATCTGATAATGATCTTTTCTATTCTTTTACGCACACACGCTTGCAAACATGGGTTCAAATCACGGTTGTAATTTAGATTTAGTTTCCACACTACTAGTGATTCAAAGACGCATACAGCCTACTGACAATTCAAATTACTTGTAAATAAACAGATTAAAAACATAATAATTTAAACAATTAAGTAAACATGACGCAATCATTTCTCATATGAGCAGTCTATGGTGTTTAGATCATTTCTGATGTACTATCATTTCCTCTTTTCTCAAGTTAACTTTGAAATTTTCTCCTTTTTTTTTTGATTTTTGGTTTTTGTAAAATATTTTAAAGACTAAAAGAACTTTACACAAAATTTAAAAGAATTAAAAATTTAACTTTCATGAATTTAATTGAGTTAAGAAAACTTAGTTTTCACTCAGGATTGAACATTCCTATCAAGTTGACAAGATGCTCAAAACGGGATCGATCAAATGCCTTTGTGAAAAGGTCAGCAAGATTGTCATCCGTGTGAACTTTTACAAGTTCAATTAAATGCTTTTCAGCACAGTCACGGATGAAATGATGGCGAATCTCTATATGTTTAGTTTTGGAATGTTTCACCGGGTTATTTGTGATGGACATGGTGGCATTGTTGTCAATGAATAGAGAAGTTCCAGTGAAGTTTAAGCCGTAGTCTCTTAACTGTTGCTGAATCCCCAGTATCTGAGAACAACTGCTCGCTGCAGCAATGTATTCTGCTTCACAAGTTGAGACAGAAACCGTTGACTGCTTCTTACACTGCCAGGAGACCAGTCTGTCTCCTAAGAATTGACATCCACCAGAAGTTGACTTTCTGTCAAGGTTACAACCGCCATAATCTGAATCAGTGTAGGCTTTGAAGTCGAATGACTGCTGCTTAGAGTACCAAAGACCTAATCGGGGTTTCCCTTTCAGGTATCTGAAAATTCTCTTCACGGCTATCATATGTGACTCCTTCGGTTGAGACTGAAACCTTGAGCACAAACATACAGCAAACATTATATCGGGTCTTGAAGCTGTGAGATACATAAGTGATCCGATCATCCCACGGTACAATCTGCTGTCTACATCCTTTCCATCTTTGTCAGGATGCAAACCATGATTGACTGGGATAGGTGTTCCATAAGTACTGCTATCATTCATCTTGTATTTTGATAAGATGTCCTGCACATACTTAGTTTGATGTAGATAAATGCCATCCTCTCTTTGACTGACTTGCAGACCCAGGAAGAACGACAATTCACCCATATTACTCATTTCAAATTTGGACTTCATCACATGCTCGAATTCCCTACACATCCCTTCATTGGTAGACCAAAAAATGATGTCGTCGACATATACTTGTACAAGAAGAATGTCACCTCCTGCTTTCTTAATGAAGAGAGTCGAGTCAATCTGTCCACGGTCGAAACCATTAGACAGTAAATGCTTAGATAATGTCTCATACCATGCCCGCGGTGCTTGATGAAGACCATAAAGTGCTTTGTCGAGCTTATACACTTTATTGATATTATGCGGATCTTCAAAACCGGGAGGCTGAGTGACATAGACTTCTTCATGAACTTTACCATAAAGGAAAGCACTATTCACATCAAGTTGATAGACCTTGAAGCCGACATATGTGGCATAAGCCAAGAACAGTCAAATAGCTTCAATTCTAGCAACTGGGGCATATACTTCCGTGTAATCCAAGCCCTCTTGCTGATAAAAACCCTGAACAACCAATCTTGCTTTGTTCTTCACAACAACATGACGATCATCCGTCTTTCATTTGAACACCCATCTGGTTCCAATTGGCTGAAAGCCTTTTGGCAAGTCAACCAAATCCCACACGTGCAACTTTTGGAATTGAGACAATTCATCTTGCATCGCCTCAATCCAGCAGTTGTCAGTGAGAGCCTCCTTCACATTCTTCGGCTCTAACTGGGACACGAATGCAGCATGCACACATGTTTCCATAACACCAGTGTCAAGTATCTCTGTGTAAAGACTGGTGTTCTCAGTGATGGTTCGATGACGAGGCTGAACGCCGGCATAAGGATTACCAATAATGTTGTCGATTGGATGATTCCTATGCACTCTCGTCTCCGGTACAGTCGGTTCTTGAATTTCTAGATCAAGATTCGTGCTTAACTCCCCCAGTTCCTGTGTTCCAGAGGAAGAAGATTCAATGTTAATTGGATCAGCTGGAGCTTCATTTCCTACAGTTGTGTTAGGATTGGCTTGAGCGTCATCTCCAACAACAAGAACATCTTCACTGTTATAACTGTCATGAATTCCAGATGCAGATGCATCATTGGAATCAGGAGTAGCACGAGTAGAGAAGCTGGAGTCATCGCCGCTACCCAATAATTCATAAACATTTGCGGCGTCATCTACAGATATATCAGGAAGGTTGAATGACTTGAATAGCGCATCATAATCAAAACCCCAAGCTGGACCTGTTGGTTTAGGTGGAATACTGTGTTTACTACAATCCACTTCAAACCATTCCTCGACGGTACAAGTTCCTATGTTGTACACTCTCTTGCAAGGCGAGTTGGCAACGTATCCTAAGAAGATGCCTTCCACTGCTTTTGCATGAAACTTAGACTGGCGGTCTTTGTACTATACAACAAGGAACAAGGACTACCAAAAGGAACTAGGTAATCGAGATTGGGAAGTCGATTGTTGATCAACTCGTAACAAGTCTTGTTGTGCCTCTTCACTACCAGAACTCTGTTTAAGACGTGACACGCTGTATTAACTGCTTCTGCCCAGAAAGTGACAGGAAGCTTTGCATCCGACAGCATAGTCTTCGCAGTCTCAATCAGTGTTCTATTCTTTCGTTCAGCAACTCCATTCTGTTGAGGCGTGTACGGCGCGCTGAATTCGTGACGGATCCCTTTCTTGAGACAGAAAAGCTTCATCAAATTATTCTTGAACTCAGTTCCGTTGTCTCTCCTTATCCTTCTAACTTTCAGCTTGCAAAGAGATTCCAAGCTCAGGATCAAGTATTGAAGAATATCAGTAGTTTCGTCTTTAGTATCTAAAAAATGCACCCAAGAAAAATGTGAGAAATCATCAGTTACAACTAGACAGAACGACTTACCTCCAATACTCCTGATACTTATGGGGCCAAACAGATCCATGTGTAATAGCTCTAAAGGGGTATCAATAGAGTTTTGGAGCTTGGGTTTGTGAGACTTCCTTTGCTGTTTGCCCTTTTTACAAGGCATACAGTCATCTGCAACTGTAAATCTCAGCTTAGGAACCCCGGTTACCAAACCGTTTCGGACAAGATGATTCATTTTACGATACGAAATACGTCCGAGTTTCCTATGCCACAAGATAGAGTCAAGTTCTGTCGCTTTTGTAAGCAAACAAGTAGCAACTGAAGAAGTGGTTGTTGCAACGCTCGTATCGATCTGATATGTGTCATTCGTTCTTGGTGCTCTCATCAGAATCCAGTCTTCGGGAACCTCAAAACCAGGTTTGAGAATCAGGCATTCTGACTTGTCAAACATCACCGAGTACTCCTTATCACACATTTGGGAGACACTCAATAGGTTATGCTTCAGCTGCTCGCAGAAGTTGACATTGTCAAAGCTGACACAGCCGTTTGAAACCACGCCTTGACACGTGATGCTGCCTCCTTTTTCTCCGGCAAAGGCCACATAGCCGCCTCTGAATGGTTTAACGTCTTGAAGCCGGGCCATGTTTCCTATCATGTGCCTGGAACATCCACTATCTACATACCAGCGGTTAGAGATAGTACCCTTCGGACGTCCCTGCACGAGTAACAAAAAAGAATTAGTTAGATTTGGAGACCCAAGCCATTGTGTCTTGGGTCGTCCGTCTTTCTCAAAATAAACTCCTTCTTTCAACTCACAGTCATGATGATTGTTCAAAATTGGTGAATCTTTGGAGGAGTTGGGAACAGGAGATTGAGAACCTTTTACTTTCTTGTTCCAGGATCTCTTTTGATTCTTAACCAGAACAGGACACTTTGGCTCAACCACAGCCGGTGAACTTGTGGAAGCTTCACCTGATTGAGCTTTAGTCAGCTGTTCCAGCTTTCTCAACCTCTTATTCCTTCTTCTTCTCTGTGGCTTAGATAGTCTAGCCACAGATTTCTCACTAGTATGTGTACTACCAGATGTAGATACACGAGGTACAGCAGGTTGCTTTACCTTTATTGCCACAGATGGTTTGGCCTCAGAATTGATCTTTGGCTTTGCCATTGGTTGGACTGGTGGTTTCACCACATTCTGCTTTGGATGTTTGGGAGATGGTTTCACTGGTGGCGACCTGGGAATAACAGCTGGTTGTGAAACAACAGGCCGTTTCCCTTGGTTCTTAGAAGGACAGTTCACAAAAATGTGACCAACCAAGCCATAGTGAAAACAGTTCCTCTTGTCTACATAAGTTTTCTTGTAAGGCTCATTGGATCTGGCCTTAGAAAACTCTCCATTATAAGCAGGAGGAGTTGGTTTCTGAACAGCAGTCTGAACCTTAGCAATTTGATTTTTAGGAGTATAGTATTTTTCCAAATTTTCTTTGTAACCAAGACCAAAGTGAGCTGAAAAGGCCTCTTTCTTTACTTGGTTAAGGTTTTTATAACCCCCATAAAGCATTACCTTAAGTTTATCATTTGATTCAATGACATCAGGTTCAGTTAAAATGCAATTATCACCATTAGTGATAATGTTTTTCTTGACTTTCTGTTCAGTCAACAACTCCTCAGATACTACTCCTTCAGGGCAAGAGTTAACCGACCCATCTTCAGAAGCAGTAACAAACTCCTCACTAGATGTGGAGTTAGCCTTACTTAAGGATTCATTCTTCTTAAGGGAATCATCCTTATCAGAGGACTCATCTAGACAAGTGAGATCAATGTCTATTAAGCTATTGACAAACTTCCCGCTCACTGGTGGAGGAATGGCATTGGTACCAAGACCTAGACCATTCATTTTCCTCAATACAGATTCCTAGTGTTCCACCACAAAGCGAGAGTTCTTCAACTTCTCATTAGTGCATTTTAACTGCAAGATCTCATTTTGCAGCTTGTTGATTTCATTGTTCCGTTTTTCTAACCCCTTATAAGCAATATCCAAGTGAAGCTGTTGATCGCTCATTTTTAAAGAATACTCACGTTTTTCCTTTTTCAATGTGTCTATAGATTCTTTAAAACGTTTTTCGTTTTCTTTATAGTTTAGAGCTGCCATACTTAGGGGTTCGATTTTGTCTTGGAGCTTAGAGTTTTCAAGTTTTAGCCCTAGACACTTAGAACATGAAACAACAGAAAAGGGATTAGAGTTTACCTCTTGAGATGAACTTGTTGCTTCTCCAATGGCCTTGAGAGCAACAGCAGTCGATTCCTCTTTCTCAGCTACCGAAGCTGTGACAACCTGACCTTTCAGGTTAACTCGGTTAACAAATCCCGTTAACTTCCTGTTAAAAACCTAACCCCGTTAGCTAATCCAGTTAAATTCAAACTCCAGGGACTAATTCTAGTAATGTTTAATCTCAAACCTTAGGGGCTGGTCCTACAAAATTGTAAAACTCGATTTATTGACTTCCAAAGTCAGCAATCAAAGAAAAATGAAATTGTTGACTTTTGAAAAGTCAAACCCATAACCGTAGTGACTCAAATCCAATTATCTTGATCTTGTCGATTGAAATTCGTAACCGAAATCGATTTCAAGGATAATCATAATTGTCATGGAACATTCAATCTCAGTTAATTCACTGAATTAAGCACAATTATAGTGATTCATAGCATAACCGTCGACTTCACCATTTCTATTCTCGAATTCGTTTCAATTCGATAACTACAATCAAAATTGACAGTATGCACTCCTAAACCGAGCCCTTCTAAAGCCACTTCACATGCTAATTTGATCAGAGAAACAGTCGCGGTCGTCGGAGATCAAAACAGTTGCGGTCGACACCCATTCTACTCGTGCACCTTCCATTCGACACTAATTCTGGTAACCAATCCCACCCTTAGCTTCGTTTTTACCCTATGAATGAAAGCCCTATGATTATTGGGGCTCATAACATTGAATTGATCGAAACCCAGAATCTAGGGTTCATACGAAACTCAATTTGGGGCTTTTGATTCTAGACTTGATAATAATCCAATTAATCCACATGGTTAGCTTCCTAATCGGTCACTCATCGAAAGCCCTATGTTTATTTTATAAATTAACATCGAATTGATCACAATCCGTAATCTAGGGTTTGTTCATATCTCAATTTGGGGGTTTCGATCTTAAACATTGTTTCAATCAAATTAAACCACAGGGTTGAATTCGAAAACCCCCGATTGTCAAAAGCCCTATGAATCCAACACCTTTTAATATCCAATTTGATCAAATCGATTTCAATTTTAACCTAGGGTTCGAGTTTTTGAAACAGAAATTAAACTTACCTAAACTCAGCGATTTCCAAATTAAAACCCACCACAGATTCTTGGTCACTCGATTAGCAAAACCCTTATAACTTTTCAGTCGATCGCGGCCTGATTAGGTGGATTTGGGACTGGGCATAGTCGTGACCGATTTTGGGGGGGGGGATGGGCTCTCTATCCTTCTGATTAAAAGCATTTGGATTCAAATCCTTATGCAAGTCATGGCCCAGATCGGTTGGTTAGAGTTGTGAGCTGTTGGGGAGGAGACCCGGGTTCGAACCCTCCTCCCCTGTTTTTCTTTTTAAACATTTATTTTAAAGATATTTTAATATTTAAATCAATTGTTATATTATTATAATATCATATTAAAGTGTTTTAGGCCTGGAAACCACCCGTAGGCTCGGGTTTGGGTTGTAACCCTTTTTCATTAAAAATACCCACTTTTAAAATAATATGTTTATATTATTTTCAAACCGCGACTTCGAATAAAATAAATTGTTTATATTATTTTCAACTCGTGACTCCTAGTATGGAATAATATATATTTTATATTATTTTGCCTCGTTTATTAATCTCGTGTAACTTTTCAAACTAACTAAATATTATGATTATATATATTATTTACCCACATTATAATCTTGAATAAAAATAATATATTTATTATTTTTCCACGCAAACGTTTATTTTATTAACTCTACGAACTTAAAGATAGTGTATGATGTTATATATATTATTTTCCTACACCATACTGTATGTCACCAACACACGAATATATATATATATATATATATATATATATATATATATATATATATATATATATATATATATATATATATAATATTACTATTCGTAACGTTCGACACGAAGCTTAGTTATTCTGATACTTATAGAAATTCTTAACTCCGTGGACACGTTCGTCTACTTAGTAATCCTATGAATATCTTAGGACGTTCAAACTCCCGTGTCGTCGTCACAAGTCCCATATGTCCCTAACCTATGTGTTTATAATTCTAGGTCATACGTAAGCCGTGCAGGCTAACACATGAGGTTCCAAATCTCATACTTGTGTGATACTACCTACTACGCAACGCAGGTGAGTTTCACGGCCCCTTTTTACTTGTTTTACTATTGGGGGAGAAACATGCGTACACACAAACATTATTTTACTTGTTTTCTTGTTGAGGAGAAACATGCTTACTCACAAACAGGCATCCGTTGCTTGTCTCCCAGCCAGGGAGAGACATACACACGGACATGGATCACACAGTATTTCATTACCACTTGTGTACCTAAGTGCAAACATAACATGCAAAGTCCTTACACACTCAGACCGTTAATATATGGAGTATATCGAGGAAATTTGAGTAGTACTACTGGGTTTGACAAACCCCACCCGGGTTAGTCGCGCTAACTAGATTGGAGGTCTAACGGGTGTAAATTGTCCTTAACACTTGCCATTGTTGATGTTAGCAATGGCGGAAGGCACCCAAACACAAACAGTCAGCTTCGGTTGCGAACGCTTAGAGTAACTTATACAATGTCTAGCTAGCAATAGGTGTGACTTACGTATGTGGATCCAGCAACACTGAAACAGTTTATTTACATACAAACCTGTGAACTCACCAACCTCGTGTTGACACTTTTTCTTACATGTTTCTCAGGTCGCTTTGGCACAGGTTGCGCACTTAGGACATGCATGGAGTCCTACTGTCATATCATCCATTTCAAATATTTTAAATAGTTTATTTAATTACATTAATTGACGATCGTTGCATGTAATTACCTTTACTTCATTTTATCGTTTACGCTTCCGCATTAACTCTGAACTTTTATGTTATGACATTTCAAGTCCCATATAGTGTTGTTTGATGTAACTAATGACTGAGATCCTGGTGTGTCACCTTCCAAACGGTAAAACTCCGTTAGTTGAAATTGGGGGTGTGACAGAAGCTTCCTTTCCTTCAGCTTCCTCATCTTCCTCTGTAGCAGCAGTAGTAGACTCTTTTGGGTCAGCAATAGAAGCTTCACTTCTTTCTGCTTCCATCATTTCCATGATCTCAGCCATGAGACCAACCTGTGTTTGTGCGATGATGGCATCCTCAAGATGAATGCCCCAATCAAAGCTGTCATCCTGTTGGGCTACCAGTGCATTGGACGTTCCACTTTGGCTTTAATTGTGGTGGTTTGGATTGTTTTGGCCATGGCTGTTTCCTTGGCTAGGTCGGGTAAAACCAGAGGCAGGTGCTCTGTCTTTCTGACACTCACGAGCAAAGTGTCCATAGTTCAGACATTTGTAGCATTTGGCCTTAGATTTGTCAAACCCGACCTTGGCATTAGGATGCCCGCCAATAAACTTTCTTCCTATTCTGTTCAGGAAACGCTTGGCTCTCCTCAAAAGAATGGCCATATTCCATTGAATATCCATGTCCTCCATGTCATCAGGATCCACTTGATTAAAATCTTCTTCAATCATCTCTAGATCAGTAAGCTTGCCACCTATGAAATTTTCATATGCAAGCATACAAGATGAGAATAAAGCTACATGATCTTCAGCTATTCTGGCTATAGCTGAGTTGTTAGCTGAAGACGTAGCAGGAGGATTTCTTGAGGTATTTTGATGATGAGACCCCAACCCTGATCCTGAATCATAGCAAGCATGACCACCACATCCAGTTGAGTGGTCTTCTTCAGTAGGATTTCTAGTGAAGAGGGCAATTCCAGAGCCAGATGACTTGGATGTAGAAGTCGTCCCATGATACATAGAAAGGTCTTGTATCTGGGGTCTTCCACAGCTCTCCTTTATTTTCAAGTTCATTTCATGAGCTTGAATCTTTCATATTGCTTCCTCTACTGTCAACTCATAGAATTTAGGATTTTCCCTCATCAGGGTTGTATACATCTCAAATTTGGGTGGTAAAGCATCCAAAAACTTTTCCACCATCTCTTCATCTGGATACCTGAGGTCAAAAGCATTCAACTCAGTCTGTAAATGATAGAACCTAGAGATGAGGTCATCTAAAGATTCGTTCTCAAAGAATCTGAAGCACTCATACTGCTTCCTGAGAAGATCCCGCTTACTCTTCTTGATGTCACTATTTCCTTCGAATCTCTTCTGTAAGGCTTTCCAGAGATCCTTAGAATTGTCATACCCTCGGAAACTGTGGAACAATTCCCGAGTTAATGCCATAGTGATCGAACCAAGTGCCTTCTTTTCTCGATCATAAGCTTTCTTTTCTTCGTCAGAAAGCTTAGAGATAGGCTTGGGCAATTCATCATAAAGATAGATGTGTGTGGGATGCTTATATCCCTCAAGGATTGGTATCCATAATGATGAGTCGGTATATGAAATGTAGTGCTTAAAACGTGCTTTCCAATTAGAATAATCGTTCACGTTCAGCAACTTTGGTGGTTTCTGTGGTGTACCGATCTCATTATCATAATTTAGCAGGTTTCCAAGATTCTGAAGATTCGACATAGTGAACACTTAGTCAAATTTCAGAAAAGTCAGACACAGTTGCGCACTTTGTTTTGGCCTTGCGCACTTGAGAAATGGTCTTGCGTATTTAGATTTCCTCTTGCGTACTTGTAAGTACGCAGGAGGAAATGATTAAGTACGCAGGATATGACTTAAGTTCGCACAAGTTCAGTCTTGCGCACTTGTAAGTACGCAGGAGATAACTCTTGCGTATTTAGTAAGTACGCAGAAGACTGTACTTTTTGCCAAAAATGGTAAGTACGCAGGATACCTTTTCAGCAACTCTCACCAACCTTTTCCGGTGACCTGAAAATCGCCGGAGATGGTAAAAATTGGTCTGATAATTAATGCAAATGAGCCAAAGGGTCAGAAACTTGTTTCTAACCAACCTTTGATGCTCAAATAACTCAAATACACAACAAAAATTGGTTTTTGAGAGATTTTTGTTTCAAAAAAAGTGCTCAAGAGCTACCCCTTTTTTATCACAAAAATCAACAAAAATACCTCTTTTTGCTTGTAAAACTCAGTAAAAACGTCTCCAAACTCACTTACAACACTCGAATTCAAGAGCAATGCTCTGATACCACTTGTAGGTCCCTTCGTGTGTGTCGGATCGTTGCATGCAAGTGGTCTACTAGTTGGATCGGGTGCGGAATACCCGTGACTAGGTGGAGAGTCTAACTAAAACAATGTAAACCAACACGAGAGTCACAATAAAAGCTCCTTCTATTATAAACACTCGACGATTACAGAGAGAATACAAATTGCGTACTTAACAAACTGAGTTCGTCTAAGATCTGAGTTCTGCGTACTTATCCTCTGTGAACCAAACCTATTTATACAGACCTGATGCCTGCGCACTTAGCAAGTGCGCAGGACCAAATGCTCTTGCGTACTTAGCAAGTACGCATAGCTTTCTCCTGCGCACATGTAAGTGCGCAAAACACTTAGAAGAAATGCAACATACACTATGCAAAAGTAAATACAACTCGATAAACTATTACATAACGACTCTTACATACAAAGACAAATTACAGAGATTAGAAATACAAACTAAGACTCTATCCAGAGTGTTGTCACAGGAAAGTGCATCAACAGATTCATCGAAGGATTTTCTAAAATTGCATAACCTCTAATTGCCTTAACTAAGAAGGGTAAAACCTATAACTGGGGTGATAACAACATTTCAACATCTTAAGCAGAAACTTTGCAGTGCCCCTATTCTAGCTCTTCCGGAAGGAACGGATGATTTTGTGGTGTATTGTGACGCATCCATTCAGGGTCTGGGTTGTGTTCTAATGCTACGAGAAAAGGTGATCGCATATGCGTCGCGTTAACTAAAGATTCACGAGAAAAACTACACTACTCATGACCTAGAGTTGGGAGCTGTAGTTTTCGCACTTATGATATGGAGACACAACTTGTACGGTACCAAGTGCACTATCTACACCGATCACAAGAGACTTCAGCATATCTTCAAGGAAAAAGAGTTGAACATGAGACAGCGTCGTTTGGTAGAGCTCTTGAATGATTATAACTGTGCGATCCGATATCATCTGGGTAAGGCCAATGTTGTAGCTAATGCCATAAGTCGAAAGGAAACCAAGCGAAAACGAGTTCGAGCATTATAGCTTACTATTCACCCCGGATTACCTGACAAAATTCGTAGTGCTCTGCCCGAAGCCCTAAAAGAGGAAAACCTACCGCTGGAAGGTACACACGGTATGGAAGCACAACACGAGGTCAAATCTGACGGTATTCGCTACTTCGCCCAACGAATATGGGTTCCAGCATTCGGGAACTTAAGGAACTAATCATGGATGAAGCGCATAAATCTTGTTATTCCGTTCATCCAGGTTCCGACAAGATGTACCATGACCTAAAGGTGTTGTATTGGTGGCCAAAGATGAAGACCGATATAGCCACCTATGTGAGCAAGTGTCTGACTTGAGCGAAGGTCAAAGTTGAATATCAAAAACCTTCTGGTCTTCTCCAATAACCAGAGATTCCCATGTGGAAATGGGAGCATATATCCATGGACTCTATCACAAAATTGCCACGAACTCCTACCAGATGTGATACTATTTGGGTAATAGTCGATCGTTTAACAAAGTCCGCTCACTTCTTAGCAATCAAGGAATCCGACAAAATGGAGAAGCTTACTCGTATTTACTTGAAAGAAGTAGTCTCTCGGCACGGGGTGCCAATCTCTATCATTTCAGATCGTGATACACGATTCACCTCTCATTTCTTGCAATCATTATTTAGAGCTTTAGGAACGCGTCTAGATATGAGCACAGCATACCATCCTCAAACTGATGGCCAGACAGAACGTACTATTCAAACTCTGGAGGACATGCTACGAACTTGTGTGATTGATTTCGGTAACACTTGGGTGTCTCGCCTACCGTTGGTGGAGTTCTCCTACAACAACAGTTATCACACTAGCATCATGCCGATAAGCGTCGTAAACCGTTAGAACTTCAAGTAGGGGATATGGTCTTGTTAAAAGTCTCACCTTGGAAGGGTTTCATTCGTTTTGGGAAATGGGGTAAACTAAATCCTCGTTATGTTGGACCATTAGAGATAGTGAAGAGAATTGGTGTAGTAGCGTATCAACTGGACCTACCTGAAGGACTTAGTGGTGTACACAATGTATTTCACGTCTCAAACTTGAAGAAATGTCTAGAAGACGAGTCACTCGCGGTTCCTCTTGAGGAACTACACATCAATGAACAGTTGCGTTTCATCGAAGAACACGTGGAAATCATGGATAGGGAAGTCAAAATGCTTAAGCATAGTAAAATTCCTATTGCAAGAGTCCGTTGGAACTCGAAACGCGGACCGGAATTCACGTGGGAGCATGAGGATCAGATGATGCACAAGTATCCTCATCTATTCAAGCACTCCATGTCAAAATCTTTAGGTACTATTTTAATTTTTGAGACAAAAATTCTTTCAAATAGGGGATGAATGTGACATCCGAAATTTTTTTTATTATTATTTTAATTTTCGGGACGAAAATTCTTTCAACTAGGGGATGATGTGACAATCCCGACTATAGAGTTAACCTCGTTAGTAAATCCAGTTAAAAGTTAACCTAAATAACTTAAATTAAATTCCAGGGACTAGTTCTGTTATTATCCAAACCTAAAACTACAAGGATTAGTATTGCAATTAATCAAAACTCACCTTATTGACATTGAAAGTCAAAAATCGCTTTCCTGTTGACTTTTCGATTGTCAAACTAACTAATTCTTAACTAGACTCTAACCTCAAGGACTATTTCTGCCAAATTGCTAAACCTAAATTCAACAAATCGCAGGGACTAAATCTGTCAATAGCCCAACTTTGATTCGGTTGACTTTGAAAGTCAAAGTTGCATCCGTTTGATCCAAATTCGAACTCTCTGCCTGGGATTCGTTGCGATTAGTAACCGATATTCACATTTATGACGTTAATGAACCTAATTAGAGTCTTAATCATAATTGTTTCACTCAATTAAACCCAATTATGATCATGATTACCGTAACCATCGACTTCATTGCCAAATACCATTAAATTCATCGTTTCCGTATACCAATTCACGAATTGAGTCTTTACACACGATTGACGTAACCCTCTGAAGCTTCTACAACCGCTAACTGGATCGGAGAGGCATCCACACTCGCCGGAGACCAGCTCAGTCACGGTCGACGTCGGTTTTGATCGAGCTCTTTTAATCCGAATCAAATTCTAGTAATTATCTACATTTGCAATTTTGTTTCCATGTCTAGATCAATAACCCTATGTTAATTGGATCGTATAACACCGAATTGAACTCAACCCATATTCTAGGGTTCATACGTAAACAGATTTGGGGCTTTTGATTCTAAACTTGGTCTTAATCCAATTAATTGATATGGTTAGACTCGCGATAATCTACTCATTGAAAGCCCCATATCAATTGAATCGTTCATCATCGATTTGGGCAAGAACCAGAATCTAGGGCTTGTTCTAAATCGGATTTGGGGTTTTTGGTCTTGAACTCAACCAAAACGAAATTAAACCATATAAGTAGATTCACAATTCATTGTTTGATAAAAGCCCTATGGATTAAATAATTGATATTATAGAATTTAATCAAATCGATCTTGTGTTTAAATCTAGGGCTTCGGTTTTCAAAACGGGAATCTATCGATCTTAAACCCGTTTGTTTTGAAATTAAAACTCACCCTAGACTCGTATAGACTCGATTTGCAAAAACCCCCATGTTTTCTAGTTGATTCAATATTCAAATCGAGGGATTTGGGCTTGGATTTGGGTATGGTTTGCGTGGGGAAGTAGAACCCACGAGGCATGTATGTTAAAATCATTCTGATCCGAATTGTTAACGCGATGGCCAAGCAGCTGAGATGGTTAAGACACTTGACTGAGGGGGAGGAGACCCGGGTTCGAGTCCCTCCACCCCCATTTCCTTTTAAACTAGTTTTAGAGATTTTTTTTAATATAAAAATCAAACCCTGCCTTATTATATCAATATATTAATTGGTTTTGAACCGGAAAACATCCGTAGGCTTAGGTTTTGTTTTATAAACCGTATTTCGTATTATTTACCACTTATAAAAATAATATATTTATTTTATTTTCAACCCGGAACTCAAAATAATAGTAATATATTTATATATTATTTTCGCCACGTTTTTTTAATAGATTTTGAGTCGTTTCAAATTAATAAATGATATAATTGTTTATATTATTTGCTCACGTTTATATACTCGAATAAAAATAATATATATTTATTATTTTTGCCACTTAAGTGATTATTGCATATTTTCTACGAGTTCAAAAATAATATATAAATTATATTATTTTCTTAGGCCATTGTTAAATGGTACAAACGCGTGAGCTTATTTATTTATTTATTATATATTATTTATCATTCGTCGCGAATCTTAATTATCTTAATTAGCTAATTTAAGAATCCTTTATTCTCGTGGACACATCCGTCTACTCATGGTCAATGGAACGTTTCTTTTAGGACGTTCGTCATTTCATGTTGTTGCCACAAATCCCAATTTGTCCCTAACTTATGTGTTTATGATTCTAGGGCATACGTAAGCCGTGCAGGCTAACACTTGAGGTTCTAAATCTCATATTTTTGTGATACTACATACTACGCAACGCAAGTGAGTTTCACGGCCCCATTTTACTTCTTTTCCTATTGGGGGAGAAACATGCATACTCGCAAACATTATTTTAATTGTTTTCCCGTTGAGGAGAAACATACATATTCACAAACATTTTTTTACTTGTTTTCCCGTTGGGGAGAAACATGCATACACACAAACAGTATTTTACATGTTTTCTCGTTGGGGAGGAACATGCATACAAACGAATATCATTTTACTTGTTTTCCCATTGTGGAGAAACATGCGTACAAATAAACATCATCTTACTTGTTTTCCCGTTGTGGGGAAACATGCATACGAACAGGCATCCATTACTTGTCTCCCGGCTAGGGAGAGACATACACAAGGACATGGATCACATAGTATTGGATTACCACTTGTGTACCAAAGTGCAAACATAACATGTAAAGTCCTTACACACTCGGACCGTTAATATATGGAGTATAGCGAGGAAATTTGAGTAGTACTACTGGGTTTGACAAACCCCACCCGGGTTAGTCGCGCTAACTTGATTGGTGGTATAACGGGTGTAAATTATCCTAAACACTTGCCATTGTTGATGTTAGCAATGGCAGAAGGCATCTCAAACATAAACAGTTAGCTTCGGTTGCGAACACTTAGAGTAACTTGTACATTGTCTAGCTAGCAATAGGTGTGACTTACATATGTGGATCCAGCAACACTCAAAAAGATTATTTACATACAAACCTATGAACTCACCAACCTCGTGTTGACACTTTTTTCTTACGTGTTTCTCAGGTCGATTTGGCACAAGTTGCACACTTAGTACATGCATGGAGTCCTACTGTCATATCGTTCATTTCAAACATTTTAAACAGTGTTACTTATTTACATTAAATGACGCTTGTTGCGTGTACCTACTTTTGATTTCATTATAACGTTTACGCTTCTGCATTTAACTCTGAACTTTTATGTTATGACATTTTAAGTCCCATATAATTTCGTTTGATGTAACTAATGACTAAGATACTGGTTTGTCACATGCCAAATGGTAAAACTTTGTTAGTGGAATTTGGGGGTGTGACAAAGAAGTTGTTATTACTAGGGAAAAAAAAGATGATGACAAGCCTTCTGATGACGATGATAGTAGTAGTGATGGTACTGGTGATATTGGTGGTGGTTCAAATGAACAAGAGTCAAGTGATGAAGGTAAGTCGAATAAAGTTTATGAAAACTATGAGTATGAGCCTAAGCTAACATATGTTGAAGGCGATGGGTTTGTGATTGGAAAGATGGACAGATTGGTAAGTGATCATGAATCATTTCAAGTTCATGAAGAAGTAGAAAAGACTGCTGAAGTTCCAGAGTCAACTTGTATTGATCAGAGTCAGTGGTGTAAAGTTAGAGAACAACCGTCAATTATTGAAAATATAACACAGAAGATCAAAAATACAAAGAAAGCATTGACTGGTGAGATTCTCAGCTTGATGTATGTGACACCCAGTATTTCAGGTCAATATCCATATTACATAAATGCACGTTCATAACATATATTTCCTGAAGTTTTATTTTGACTAAGTAAATTCAAGGAGTCTAGCAAAGGAACTTATATCAAAATAGTAATTTTTATGAATTACTAGGAAAATAAACAGTGGTAACCCGCAAGGTACAGTCGTTAGTGATTAACAAGAATTTTATTCTAGTAAAAGTCTAGGGAGACGCTTTAACATAAAAACATAAATATTGGTGACTAAGCATTTATAAAAAGTTGACTTATAAATAATTGTTACATGGCTCTATATTATTTATATGTGTATGCATGTATTATATTATAGTTAAAATAATAACTATGACAGGTTAACTAGTAAATTATGGAGACTAGTCAAACAACATAAAAACATATAAGTTATGTGATTATTAAAAGTTTTACACCGAGTATTAGATCATGGGAACACCTACCGAGTATACCCTACCTAAAAATGGCTTGACTAATACATAGACTTAGGTAAATGATGGAACAAGACCCAAACCCACCCCCCTTGTGCACCATTCGGCCGAGAACCACCCAAGGGGAGGGCCACCCACTTGTCAAACTTCCACCAAACCCATCTTTTCTCATGATGTCGTGTCATATGAACATGCTAATTCAACTAAACACTCAAGCAAGTGTAACATCCTAATCCTTGAACCATGCCTTGTAATAATTAGAGCAATCCCAACACTCCAACTTCTTGATATATACATGCATATATACGGCACACACATTCACCATGCTCTTTCAAGTGTAGAGAAAGCAACCATCACATCCATCTTAATCACCATCCTTGGTAATGATGGTAGAGTAAACAACACACCATCTCCATTAATTTTTCCCTACATATATCGAGCTTCACACACACACACACACACTTTGCATATTTCACAACCAAGAGCTAGAACATAGAGATCTTGGGCTAGAGTTGGTGATTCAAGGAAGTTGGAGTCTAGGAGTCGGGTTTTGTAGCATCACGAGCATCTAGCACCTTCCACTAGTTATCTCCACCTAGCTTGTCTAGTGGTAAGAAACCGACACCACTCTTTATTTTCATCTTTAGTTTTAAGCTCGTTGTTCATCGTAATAATCAAAGAGATTTGGAATGATTAAAGAGTTTTTTATAAAAATGTAACTTATTAAGCATAAAAACTAAAAGTTTTGTAAAAATACATGTAGTTGTCTGAAAATAATAAGTTTGTGTGCATAGATCGTTGTTTTGAAACATGTTATGAGATGTTATTGTTTTGGTTCCATGATGATAAGTTGTAAATTGTTAAACTAAAATCTTGTATAAATGTACATAAGGGATCGAAATTTGTAGGTATATATATGTATGGATATTGTTGTTGTATTAACTTGAAAATGTGATAATACATCCATATATATATATTTATATATATATATTTATATATATATATATATATAAATATATATATATGGATGTATTATCACATTTTCAAGTTAATATATATATATATCGAAATCAGAATTGTATGTTTATGGGGTTGATGACAAATGTTGAACTTGGAAAATGGTCAAGTATATGTATACATGTATAGGAATCGTGATATGTATATATATGTGTTTAAAAACTTGTTAACATAGAAATAATAAAGTGTATGAATACATGTATGTATTATTGTCAAATGGCTAAATTAGAGAAATATTAGAGGATATGATTATTATATAATGAAACATGTTGATATCTCGAAAATAAAACATAAAGATTGTTTGACGAAACACGTAAGAGATTTGGAACTTGTAAATTGTGGTTATGTGTTCGACAAGAAACTTGGTATGATTAAAATATCAAAGACATTTAGTAAATATAAGGATCACATATGCATATATTATGATGAATTAGTTATGGAGGAATTATGTGCATGAAATTAAAAAGATGTTTCAGTTAAGGAATAGACATACTCATGTTATCGTGGAACATATTTAAATATATGTGGATTTAATGAATATACTTGGGTGTATATATTGTAAGAAAATATAGATACATGGCAAGTTAATAAATGTTGTTCGAAAGAAGTAATTGCATGTGGACGTGCTAACATGGTTTATGTGCTCGTCGAATAAATGACATGCTTGGTACAAACTTGAACGATATTTGTGGTTTATATAATTATTGATAGAAATAATTATATGATGATACATGGACTATAATATAAATATATTATAAGATGTTGCAAAAATAATATTTATTTTTGATAAACATAACAAGTCACCAATATGAAAATATAATATTTTTCCGGAGAATAAATAAAGCGTCTAGACTGGAATAATAATCACCAACGAGTCGTCGTGAGAAAACATTGTTTTAGATAAACAAAGACGTACTTAACGGGATTCGTTAAGTCGGATGAACGACTTACGTATAAGACGGGTAGTCTTAACACATTAGTACCCTGGTGTGATTAGGGTACGGATAGACAGGAACTATTAGCACAAAGTTATATGCTAGGATTTCATCGGACACAAGGTGAGTTCACGGCCCCCTTTCGCTTTTTAATGTTTTGTAAACTGCGGGGAAGAAACATACTTACTGGTTATGTTTTGAAAACATGAAATACAATTGCTTATACGTTTGACAATATGAACATTCTGGTTTAACTATTTGTGAGTTCACTAACCCCTTTTTCTAAGTTTTTGAAATATTTTGGGGTGGAAACATACATGTAAAGAATTTTCGTATGTAAATGAATGAACTAATGATCTGACCGTATGTGTGTATTGCGGGAAAAATAAAGCGCTTAAAGTCCTCGGAATAAAAATTAGTAACCATTAACGATGGACTTAGCCCGGGATTTTATGGATAGTACTATTGGGGGTGACGCCTCCGGTCATGATTAGTCGCGCTAATCAGGGGTCCAAATGGCCAAATGACCGCATATTGTCTTAACTCGCAGAAAGGCGAGGGGAGGCACAGAAAGTTGGGGTTTGGTTACGGTCTCCTACATTACATACTGTTTTGTATTCCTTGTGTAGGTCTCGGGAGCCTCGTCGTGCAGCGGAAATAACACGATCTGTTCTGTGATTTGTGTGGGAACAAAGAAACTAGACAGAGAAAACACGAACAAAGACAAAATATAATGAAACGAAACGTAATCCATTACAAAGAAGTCATCCCGTATTACAGACTACATACCGAAGGAACACACATCTCTCATCTAAGCTCACGGTTCAGGGGTCGGGAGAGCTCTTCCCGACCCGGATAAACCTAGTTCCAGAGTTCCACCTACAAATGAAGACAAGTCTTCTATTTATAGGGGCAGGAACACTTCCTGCGTACTTGACAAGTACGCAAGGCAAAAGCCTTGCGTACTTACTAAGTACGCATGGTTTGGTCATGCGTACTTGACAAGTACGCAAGGCAAAAGCCTTGCGTACTTACTAAGTACGCAGGACCAAACTGGTGTGCGGGCTAAGTACTTAGGAACACCCTCCTACGTACTAGCCACGTACACCGATACATAGAATTTAATCTATAGTTACAAAACATGCTTCTACAAACTCCCTCTTAACTATAGCATCAAATTCTATCTATCTCTAACACTGATATACATCAGTTTACAAAGAATGTCCTAACTGACTCCCTCTAAACTAATGACATCACGTGTTTTTTGGAGAGACTTGATCTTCTGGCATTCCACTTAAGATCTTCAAATCTTCAAACTTCAGTCTTTAGTTGCCGAGTGATGACAAACCCGACTCCCTCATAACTGTAGCTTTCATTGTAGACCAAACCAAGTGCTTCAATAAGAACTAACTAGCCCAACACAACTCATTGTAGTTCATCCTCTCAGCAGTAGCAACCTCCACCCTGACTTAGGACTCTGAGTCTTACAATGTCTTCCTAACCAGGTAACAATAGTAGACTAAGACAACTCCAAATCAGCTGGCATATGATAGAGAGTTTGAGTTTCCAATAACCTGTATCAAACTAATCAGCTCTCATAGGAATTCCAGTAAGATAAACTTAAGTCTTTAACCAGATGTGTCCAACTCTATCCTGTATCTTCACGAGTCAACCAAATTCCCGAAGATGTTCATTTCCAATATCCTCTTTCAGTTTAAGCTCCATCTGACTAGACCAGAAACAAGGGTATGTTTCCTATCCCATCGACCAATGATAAAAGGTTCCATCTTCAACTAATAATCCAACGAATATCCAGCTTCATCTTGAAAACACATGATAGAATCAAACACGAAAAATATAGTTTACACGAGAAATCACGGTTGAGATCCATGTTACGTCAAAGAGGTATATATATAGGAACTACCAACGGCTTTTCCACCACCTCTTTAATGTCTCATGAATACTAGATTTCATCCCCCTCATTTCTCTGTAAACTATGACCAGCTTCATCACCACATCACTCAAATCCTCAAAAAGCACAACTAGCCAACTCCATGATTTTATTCTTTATTCCTTTGCAAAGATCCAAAACAGCAAATCCTTGGGTTCAAGTTGTTCCAGTATTCATCCCCTATTAAATAAGTATCCCGGATACTCGTAGCCTACATATTCAGGTTTGAATACCTAAACAAGATGATTCTCTTTCCAAAAGACCCAAAGCAGCCACATCTTCACAAATAGAACGAGACCTTTAGCCGATGACGACCCAATTGCTCCCATTAGTTCAGCATTCATACCCTATTAAATAAGTATCCCGGATACTCGTAGCCTACATTTTCAGGTATGGACCCTTAAACAATGTATGACAAGTGGTATCATCCAACAAAAATCTCGTTCGTGTTTCGCCAAGCCACATCGTATACAAATTCTGGTCCGAAAAAACCAAAATTACTATCTTCTCAAAAATGGCCCGAAACACGCGTACAAATGATCACTAAAAATTTTGGCCAAGAAAAGTTTTCCCGCCAAAAAACTCATGCGTACTTGCTACGTGTGCAGAGAAATACTCTTGCGTACTTAGCTAAGTACGCAGGTCACTTCTCAAGCGTACTTACCAAGTACACAGGGCTAACCCATGCGTACTTAGCAAATACGCAGAAAAGATGATTCTGCGTACTTGTTCAGTACAACAATGTTCTTGACGGATCTTGAGGAGAATGCTCGAAAAGTGACGGATCTGAGAAATTAATGCTTCCAAAAGCTTCGAAAACATCATCTAACAAACCCTTAGCCTTCCAAACACCAAATGAAGTGATAACAAACTCGGATTGGAGGATTTTTGCAAGAAAAAGTAGCGAACTTTTAATTTTCAGATCTGCTCAAAAACCCTAAAACCCGAAACTGGAACACAAATCAACGAACACCGAGGCTCTGATACCACTTGTAGGTCCCGGGAGCCTCGTCGCGCAGCGAAAATAACACGATCTGTTATGTGATTTGTGTGGGAACAAAGAAACTAGACAGAGAAAACACGAACAAAGACAAAAGATAATGAAACGAAAGTAATCCATAACAAAGAAGTCATCCCGTATTACAGACTACATACCGAAGGAACACACATCTCTCATCTAAGCTCACGGTCCAGGGGTCGAGAGAGCTCTTCCAGACCCGGATAAACCTAGTTCCAGAGTTCCACCTACAAATGAAGACAAGTCTTCTATTTATAGGGGCAGGAACACTTCCTGCGTACTTGAAAAGTACGCAAGGCAAAAGCCTTGCGTACTTACTAAGTATGCATGGTTTGGTCATGCGTACTTGACAAGTACGCAAGGCAAAAGCCTTGCGTACTTACTAAGTACGCAGGACCAAACTGGTGTGCGGGCTAAGTACTCAGGAACACCCTCCTACGTACTAGCCACGTACACCGATACATAAAATTTAATCTATAGTTACAAAACATGCTTTTACACCTTGCAAGTTTACAAATGGGGTTAATTGATCGAATTAGTATTCGGATTCATTGGTAATACATACAAAGGGTTTTGATCGGAAAATGATCAGGTTCAAACAATGTATATGTTTTCAAAGGAAAACTACATATTTTATGACGGTTAATTCATGAACATGCTTTCGAAGGAAAACTACATATTTTATGACGGTTAAGTCATTGACATGTTTTCAAAGGAAAACTACATATTTTATGACGGTTTAAGTCATGGACATGTTTTCAAAGGAAAACTACTTATTTCATGACGGTTAAGTCATGGAAATGTTTTCAAAGGAAAACTACTTATTTTATGACGGTAAAGTCATGGGCATGTTTTCAAAGGAAAACTACTTATTTTATGACGGTAAAGTCATGGGCATGTTTTCAAAGGAAAACTACTTATTTTATGACAATTAAGTCATGTATACGTGTTCGGGGAAAACTTACTGTACTAAATGAACAAACTCTGTGAACTCACCAACCTTTGTGTTGACACTTTCAAGTATGTTTCTCAGGTAACCTTTAGCCATGGCGCGGTTGGAATAGGCTAGCTATGTTGGAACAAGTCCTAGTAACCGGACGGGCATAGATTATCAAGTCTCAAGTCGACCATTGAACTAGCAGGACTTAGATCATTGTATTTATTTAGTTTTAGTAATCGTATATGTAATCAAGTCTTAGAAATCACCATTACAGCTTCCGCTATCGTGTAATGAACCAATCGTTGCAACCTGTATTTATTTATTAAGTAAATAAATTTGGGGGTGTGACAGATTGGTATCAGAGCAATGGTTTTAGCGAATTAGGTTTCCTTAGTGACACCTAGGCTCTAACCAGACTCATTTAGGGACCAAGATTTCTAAGACTTGCATCACACTAAGAACACCCAAGACTTGAATATAGAAATTCCAACCGCTGCCGAACAACTTGTGTAGACTATTAGTGTATGGACTTACACTAGGGTATCATTAGCTACACTAATACAATTACATGGCACATGTAATGAACACTTAAACACATACAACAATATGGAAATAATAAACACTTACAACAAGTTACTGTTCGGATTACGAGTCAAGAATAACGGGTACTCAGCATACTGCAACCTTAGAAGATCGAGTTACGAGCTGAGCTTGGGCGACGACGGCAGTAACCGTCAGTTACCGATCTTGGTATCACAACAGGCTGAACCCGTACCAGAATCTGTACCTATACCTGCACCACACCGACAACTACTCTAGTCGTGGAGGCAACTTTCTTTATGACGTATGTGCAGTATAAAAACTCTAATTCAAGAGTTGTCGGATCGAACGAATAGACTTTCACCATGAGATGTGGCAGACGAGATTTCCCGGACCGAAGGGAATCCAAGGTGGATAAGCAGGACTAAACGGGGGAGAACTCCATGGGTCAGGAGACCCAGACATTCATCAGGATCATTCGGATCCATACGTACATACATACTTGGAGCATGAGTTGCTCGACACTAATTTGAGGATCTCTGCCCTACACATAGTGCCTGACTTCCATACACATTTTATTCTTGAGAGACACTCGTGGTGCCTCTCTACCGTTAACCCCATCCGGTAACAACCAGATTCGGCAGACTCATGGGTATTGGTACACATAATCAAGAGTAATCCGATAGAACAAATACACACTCTTGCACAAGTGTGCAAACACGATCTAATGAACATTTCAAATCTCATTGATTTAAAAGTTGGGGATAGAAGGAACACTACAGGGATCATGCAAAGTAAATTATCATTACGGGTGCACACGTAATCATAATTTGCAGCGCATGGGAACTTTAGTGAGTCTTGCTGTCTAATCTAATGATCAACCCATGTTCTCAGTCACTTGATTAAGGATTAGATCTTAACAAATCAGACTTCTCAAATAGGTGTCCACAAAGTATTCTCCTAGCTCGGGAGGAACGAGGGAAATTCAAATTGAATTCAACCAATCCATAGTGAATCCTGAACGGCGAAGGATTTCGCACATTCATTCTTTGAAATTCTACTTGTCAGGAATGCTTCAAATTGAGCATTACCACAACTAACACTTACAATAATTGCACAATTATTTTGGGAGATTATAAAGTAATCTCAGGATCTATCATACAGTTCAATCTCACAATAGCTTGGAAGTTACGCCAAGAGTGCTATGCACTAACTTCGGTGATGGGGCAGAAAATTATGCTGACCCGCATACACATAGCACCGATGGGGTGTTGTGGAAGCTCGACATGAGACAAGTAGGCAATATGACATTTCATAATATTGGTCAAACAGGGTTGCTCTCGCAACCATTGACATTCAGTACTCCGACTATTCTCCCGGTGATGAATAGGTTGGGGATGATGCTCAAGCGAATGCCAAAGAAACCTAAGTGTGGACTGATGACTATTGTCGCACTAACAGAAAAACGACATACAAAACTTTTGAAGGTTTCCCAAATGCCGAATTTCTTGCTAATCTCATTAGCTCATGATAAGCATAAGGGACGTAAGCATGAGTTGTTCACTATAGACCACTGTCCATCTTGTTGAATGGATCCTAGATTTCAGCCTAGAGGAGAGGCGTGATCACATCTTTCGCTCCTAATTTTCTATAATTAGGAAGCTGTAGATCACCTATTGTTAAGAAATGACCTCTTAACGCAGGCTTAGTAAGAATATAAACTTTTCGATGTTTAACACCCATTACCTCAATTTTATCCTTGTGCTAAGGATTTTGAGGCTATAACCTATATGAGTGGAATACGTAACAGTAAGGCACCAAAGCACCATTCAAACACTAAGGAAGTGCATACACACTGTATGACTAATAATTGGTTATCAACCCTTTCTGCCAACTTAATGGGTTGACAAACCCATAGCCCATTTTGAGGAAGCACTAATTCGATGAGACCATACTCACAGTATCACTGTTCATTTCCTCACCTAGACGAAATGTGAATATTCCAAACGAACATAGAACTTTGTATGGCTTACATACTTCGAGAGTGTGGTCGTCAAGCCATGAGTATACATATCAGGACGTTACAACCCAAAGGCTGGTCTGCCTCAGAAAGGTGGTACAAGCAAAGGGTAAAGTGGTGATTAGACTCGAACTTTGCTAGTGAGAGCACACAAGGAATCTTGAAATATTAAATCAATTATGACCCATTTTAATGGAAGATCATAGATAACACGAAACCTGAATTAAGAATAAAGTCTTAGTCTGAGAAAATGCTTTCGAAAAGCATAAGAAGGACAAACATAAAGTTTAATTTCCGTACTGTGTCATTACTACCCAATATTCAACTAAAACCTAGACACCTCGTCGAGTAATTCTTTCCTAAGATTTATAAAGATATGCCTTTGTGACAAAGTGCGTAGACGAATAGAGGGTATGTGTCAGCATACGCTCAAGATTCACAAGCATCATTCCTTTCATTACCAGGAATGAGCATCACATAACCCTACCATATTGAGGGTAATAAAAAAAAGAGGGGTTCTTGCACGTTTAATATCGTTAGTCGGAGAAGTATTCGCTTTGCTTTCGAATACCGACTACCAAGTAAATGGAGTCAAACAATTCAAGCCTAAGTTGGATGATACATATAGAATTTGGGTACCAGGTATCGGTAGCCTATGTGGGAGGTTATGGATGAAGTCCATAAGCCTAAGTACTCCGTTCATCCAGAATCGAATAACACGTATAAGGATCCCGAGGAACTCCATTATGTGGCAAAACATGAAGGGAGAAATTGCTATCTATGTTGGGAGATACCCGACAGTAAAAGCAGAATGTTAGGAATCACCTAAGTGAACACAACAACTGCAGATTCCTCAATAGAAATGGGAGGAGAATTCCATAGATTTCATTACAAATCTACCTAGAACATCTAGCGGCTATGATACTATATGGGTAATCATCAGTCGTTTGACGAAATCCGCTCACTCCTTACCAATCAAGGAGACAACTAAAAGTAAGAAGCGTGCAAGGAATATTAAAGAAATTGAGACTAGGCATGGTATGCTAGTTTCCATTTTCTCTGATAGGGACAGTCGATTCATGTCAAGAATCTGGTAGTCTGTACAAGAAGCCTTGGGCACACGTCATGAGATGAGCATGGCATATCACTCACAAACAGATGGTCAAAGTGAAAGGACCATTCAAACTTTAGAGGATATGCTCCGTGCGTGTGCAATTGATTTCAGAGGAAATTGGGATACTCATTTGCCATTGGCTGAGTTTTCATACAATAACAGTTACCACATCAGCATCAAAGCCGCTCCGTTTGAGGCTTTGTACGGTCGAAAATGTCGTTCACAGTTATGTTGGGCAAAAGTTGGCGACAAGCATTTAACCGGTCCTGAGGTTATTCAGGAGACTACTGACAAGATCTTCAAGATCAAGGATCGTCTGAAGGCCGCTCGTGAAGGACAAAAGAGTTACGCGGATAATAAACGAAGACCATTAGAATTCCAAGTTGGGGACCGCATCATGTTGAAGGTCTCACATTGGAAAGGAGTTGCTAGATTTGGCAACCGTGGCAAGCTTAACCCTAGGTATGTAGGACCATTTGAAATATTGGCTAGGGTTATCCCTGTAGCATACAAGCTCAAGTTGCCACAAGAACTAAGCAATGTACATGATACGTTCATGTGTCAAATCTCAAGAAGTGCTTATCAGACGAGTCATTAATTATACCGCTTGATGAGATTCACATAGATAACAAGTTGCACTTCGTTGAGGAACCCATTGAAGTCACAGATTGGAAGGTTCGGAAAACAAGGCGTAGCCGGGTTAAATTGGTTAAGGTACGTTGGAATTCAAAGCGCGGCCCCGAGTATACGTGGGAGCGGGAAGATAAAATGAAAGCCAAGTATCCGTCCTTGTTCACGAACACTCCAAGTCAAGATGACAAGAACTGAATTTCGGGACGAAATTCTCTTTAACATGGGGAGAATGTGACACCCAATATTTCAGGTCAATATCCATATTACATAAATGCACGTTTATAACATATATTTCCTGAAGTTTTATTTTGACTAAGTAAATTCAAGGAGTCTAGCAAAGGAACTTATATCAAAATAGTAATTTTTATGAATTACTAGGAAAATAAACAGTGGTAACCCGCAAGGTACGGTCGTTAGTGATTAACAAGAATTTTATTCTAGTAAAAGTCTAGGGAGACGCTTTAACATAAAAACATAAATATTGGTGACTAAGCATTTATAAAAAGTTGACTTATAAATAATTGTTACATGGCTCTATATTATTTATATGTGTATGCATGTATTATATTATAGTTAAAATAATAACTATGACAGGTTAACTAGTAAATTATGGAGACTAGTCAAACAACATAAAAACATATAAGTTATGTGATCATTAAAAGTTTTACACCGAGTATTAGATCACGGGAACACCTACCGAGTATACCCTACCTAAAAATGGCTTGACTAATACATAGACTTAGTTAAATGATGGAACAAGACCCAAACCCACCCCCCTTGTGCACCCTTCGGCCGAGAACCACCCAAGGGGAGGACCACCCACTTGTCAAACTTCCACCAAACCCATCTTTTCTCATGATGTCGTGTCATATTGTAGGATCGTGAGATTACAAGGTGATTCTATTCTGGTTGATATTGGCGGAAACAATAACAACTACACAAATGTAATCGAACAGACAGAAAGAATACTAGTAAGATCACTGTTGTATTAAGCTTAGTGAATAAACGATTACAGATGAAAACTCTGAGAAGAAGCACATTCAAGCACACTCAAGCACACTTACTATGAAGTGTTTACACAGTATTTATAGTAACTCAGAATCAAGACAAACCCTTGATTCTGAGGATCAGATCGAACACAGACCGTTGATCTTGTTTATTAATCTAAATTATACGCAAAGGCTAATCTAGATAACTTTATTGAAGCGTCTTCTTAGGCATCATTGTTTGCATGCTTGGAGACGCGCAACAAGGTCCTTTATTGGTTGCACCACTGAGGTTCCTTCTGCTTGGAGTGTGGCAGTTGCTTTTGCAGAAAGTTGTCAGAGACTCTTGGCATGGATAGTCAGCTGCAACGTTTGGTCTTCAGTGAATAAAGCTATCAGCAGCAAAGTTGAGAATACTGCTGCTGATAAGCCCATCAGCAGCAACTTGTGTTGAAGGCTGCTGATAAGCCTATCAGCAGCAACAAGTGTTGAGTGCTGCTGATAAGCCTATCAGCAGCAACAAGTGTTGAATGCTGCTGATAAGCCTATCAGCAGCAACAAGTGTTGACTGCTGCTGATAAGCCTATCAGCAGCAATTGTACTTAGAAAAATTTGGTAGCAATCAGTCTTTGGTTCTACAAACTCCCCCTAGACTGATGCAACCAAAATTCTTCTAATCACTTTGCTGCTGAAGCTTTTGCATGTGTCTGACTATCCTTTCAACCTCATATCCTCTTGGATCCTTGCTGGGATTGTTCAGTGGAAGTTCAGACAGAGTCTTGATGTCTTTGGGTTGCATTTTGAAGATTGCTTTGCTTGAACATCTCATCTGCTGCTTCTTGGCATCAGTTAGTGTGAACTCATCCAAGTCAGCATTGTAGGACCAAGATACAAATGGAGAGTGGGACTTGAGTGGTTTGATATCCATGACCACATCTTTGCTAGGGTTGAAGTAATGTCTGATTGCTAGCATAAGATGTTTCCCTCTCTCATTTGCAGGTTCATGAGCTTCACCCAGCTCCAAAATTCTTCTTAGGTCTGAATCTGGTAGTTGCAGAACCTCATCAACAGACCTGTATGTAGATCTTCTTCTTTCAGTTCTCCCCCTGAAGATCTCAAACCTTTGACCCTGTGGATTGTAGACCCATTCAACAATGTCTCTTGAGTCTTCAGGTTTAGATGAGGATTTTGATTTCTTCAAGGGAGGCTGTTGATGAGTGGGAGCTGGGTGGGATGATTTGGACTTGTTGGGTGGAGGAGTGGAAGGTTTGGGGAGGAGAGTGGAAGGATGATGGACTGAGGAAGAGGTAGGTGAGGGAGAAGGCTTGGGTTTCTTTGTCTTTGGTTTTTCTTCTTCTTTGATAAGTACCCTTTTCTTGGAGCCTTTCTTCCCTAGTCTTTCTTCCTCATCCTTTTTAACCTTGAAGTAGAGGGCTTGCAGGTTCATGAAATTCATTGGACCTAGCCTCCTTCCACTGTCTCCTCTAGCCTTAAGGAAGTCAATCATGACCTTCCTTTCTTCATGGGTTCTTTTATTCAGTGCAATGGTCTTCTTGGACTGTAGCTTGGCTTTTTCTTCTTCTTCAGCCTTTTTCTTGCTAGCCAATTGACCCTGCTGACCCATGAAGGCTCTGTAAATCTCTTTGTTTGAAAGTTTCTCAAGGTAGTCTGCATCCTCACCTTGAGAGATCAGAGCTTCAGTCCACTCTTCTCTTAATTCTTTTGCTAATTTAGAATCAGTGATTCTAAACTTAGCATCTTCCTTCTTCTTCTTTTCATTCTCTTCTTCTTCTTCCTTGGCAAACTTTTCCTGCAGCTGTCTGGCAAGTTTTTCATCTTCCTCAACTTGAGACCCTGCATGGATTTTAACTTTCATCTCATCCAGCTGTTTGGCATACAGCTGGATTGTTTGTTGTCTTAGGAGTAAGGCTGTCTTTCTTTCTTGATGCTTCGTTTGATAAGCCATCTCTTCAGCCATCTCTTCTTCTTCTCTCTTTCTTCTCCTTTCTTCTTTCTCCTTCTTTTCTTTTAGCAATCTCTCTTCATCCTCTTTAGTCATAGTGCCCTTTCCTTTATCAAAATTGGATGCCTCTGCTCTGGCTTCACTGATCACAGCAACAGTTGATTGTGGAACTGTTGGAATCTCAGCCTCGGCTTCATCGGCATCTTCGGAGATTGACAAGGAAAGCACATTTGGTTGGTTGGTTTGGGACTCATGATCTGTTATCTCTCTTAGTTGATCCTTAATTGATGATCTTAACCCATAGGCTGCAGAATTAATGTCAACTCTGGGAGAAGATGAGTTGGAGTCAGTGTCAGAGTTTGACACAGACTCATACCCCTCAATCCAACCTTCATTTACAAGATGGGCTCTGACAGTTTGCATCATTCCCTGACTCTCTGATGAATTGATGTTGCAGATGTTGAATCTTAGTTGGTAGATCTTTAGTAGAAAGTCTGAGGGTAGCTGAAGAATGTCCCTGGTGTTGATGGTGAGAGAGGTGCTGTTGCTTAGAAGAAGATTATGGTCAAAGGACTTATTGCTAGACCATCCAACCACATCTAAGTCCTTGACCATTGTCTTGTACAGGAGTCTTTTCAGGCTCAGAACTTCTTCTTCATTGAGAAGACTGCTCCTTGTGATTTGAAGATTGTTGGGAGACAGTCTTCTTTCTGCAGCCTGAGATGACTCAGGAGACTCTACCCGTTTTAGTTCTTTGATTAGTCTTATGAAGTTGGGTAGGTTGTCCTCCATCAAGTCATAGAACAAGTCAATGGAAAGGTCTGCTGAGAGGTCTGATGAGTTGTTGATGCAGATGAGATCATATAGGTCAAGGATTTCAAATGGATGAATTAAATCCCAGTCTAGCTCTTCTACTCCGCTAAACTCCCGACCTATCCAAAACCTCTCAGTTTTCCCATCGTACCCCCAAGCTAGTATAATATCAAACTCTAGCTGTGTGGATGTCAGTGGGAAGTGGGGGGCAGATGTATGACTTATGATGGCTGCTGCTTGTGGAAGGATGCTGAATGATGCATTTGTTTGTTCTGTGTCTTCAGCATCATTCAGCATTTCATCGACAGCCCTGACGACCAACTGCCAGTCTTCAGATATCTCTTCGTCTTCGTTATCTGGGGCTGGCAAGTCATGAACTTGGACAAAAGCTGGCTTGTATTGTGAGCTTTGAAGAACAAACTGCTCTTGAATCCAGTCGTCCAGACTGTCTGTATCTTCTTCCATAGAAGCCATCTCCCCCTTTTTGGTTGCATCAGCAGACAGGTAAGCATCCGTTTGGGTGCCTACTGATACAAGAGAGGGAGTGGCTAGAGTTGGGCATTTATGGGCTGCATGCATAGCGACTTGGTGTCTTAGTTTGGACATTTCAGCCTCTAGCATAGCCACCCTGGCCGTCAATTCCAAGTTATGAAGTTTCAGTCTGTCCTCATCCACAGTTGTGGAATCCTTGGACCTAGATGGGGCCGTAGGCCTAGCCTCAGCATCCCCATCACCCATGGTTTCTTGGCGCCTGGGATTCCTCTCAGTGAAGGGAGTTTCCAAGGAAACACCCTCACCATGAGTTGCCGTGGTTGAGGTCTTAATGATGTTGTCACTGTCCTCCTGGTCAGTTGATGGACCAGCAGTAGTGACAGCCTCGTCCACATCCACTCTTTCAATACTCCCAGAGTGGACCTCCAAGGGTGAAGAACTTGGGTTGGGTGTTTTGGAAGCAAGACCAATCAGTACCTCCTGAATAGTGGTAGTTGGAGAAGGTACATCACTTTGGTCAGGTTCCTCAACACTTAAGTTCAAGGAAGATAGGAATGGCTCAAAGGGCTGATCTATGGATCCGGGAAGTGATCCTAATCCTAATAGAGAGACTTCCGAAGGAGTCTCTCTAACAATGTGGCATTCCCTTATGATATTCTCACTAGAATGTTGTGATTCTGAGTGAGGGATGTTGGCTTGGGTTTGGGCCTTGGAGGCAAGAGAAGAAGGAGTTCTCTTGCCCCTCTTTCTTGTATACTTGGCTGCAACTGGGGCCCTGTGTTCCAGTTGAGCAATCAAACTGTGGGAGAGTGATGTATGTGCCTGTGCATCCTCAGTAGAATGCACAGGGGTTCGATCAAGGGAAACAGTAGTTTGAATTTGTGGCAGTGAGGAGGAGGGTGTGGGATCAGTATCAGCTGGGTTTGCTGAACTGTCACCCTGGGCACTTTGCGTGTTCAACATTGTAGATAACAATGGAACATCGGCCCCTGAGAACTTTGATGAAACTGTTCTCATGCTCTGAAAAATGTTGTTCTTATGTCCCAGTATTGAGTAGATTCTTGCAGTTTTTGAAAGATCTTGGTGCTCAATATTGAACACTTCCTGCAAGAATCTTGGGTACATGAAGAACTGTGCTTTCACCCCTTCTTGAAGGTTGTATCTCAAACCTTCAAGAATGAGGTGGGAAAAATTGAAACCTGCCCCTGTTATCATACCGTGAACTGCCGACGCAAGTCCGGAGCTAAGTTGGTTCCAGCCACTCCTCTTCTGGGATATGCATTGGAGAAGAGTGTGGCAGAGATACTTCCATTTGGGACCCATGAGTGCCTTCTCTATTGTATACTCTGTTTGATTTCCAGTGTACCCTATGGATACAAAGGTCCTCATGTATACGTCTCTTGGGTAAGAGATGGCGTCCCCTTCATCCTGAAGCTTGAGGTGTTGGCGGAGCTTGGCTTCAGTGATGATTATCTCCTTGCCGTCTACTGTGCCTTTGATTTGAGGAGTGCCCTGTTCAGTGGAATACACGGCTGAGCTCCAAAAATTTTCCATGTGGGAAGTGTAGATGGTTGGGTTGACTGTTAGGGCATGGCGGATTTTGGACCGACAAAGGAAATCGATCATATCATCGAATCCTTCGGATTTCTTGCCCTTGATTAGGTATGCAGTTAGGTTGTGATATGGGGAAAACTTGTCGTTGGGGTTGTTTATGTCCGCGCCTGCCATTGTTATGGATTTGGAGGGAAGAGGGAAGGGTGTTTGAATGGTGGTTAAGTATGGAGGGCTTGGAATGCTGTGGGGACGGGAGAGAAAGTGATGGAAGTTAGGTTTGAAATTGAATATGAAGAGGTTGTGGGGACGTTTGGGATTTTGATATAACGGCAGACGAGGGAAAAAGCAAATTTTCTTGTACAGTACAACCCTTTTTACTTTTCACTGTTACAGCTGTAAAACACTCGAGCAGTCATGGTAAAGACTGAGAGTAGTTTTTACCGTGGGTAAAAGTTAATGTAGACTTGTTTTACCCATCAGCAGCAAACTTGGTTGCTGCTGATGGTGAGCTATCCGCTGCAAACTTGGTTGCTGCGGATAGTTAATTCTTTCAGCAGCAGATTTGGTAGCTGCTGATGGATGTATTCATCCGCAGCAAAGATGTTGCTGCTGACCGCCTTAAAGCTATCCGCAGGAAACTTGTTCCTGCTGATAACTTAAAGAGATCAGTGGCAAAGGCTTTGCTGCTGAAGAGTAAACCTGTCAGCAGTGAAAAAGTGCTGCTGATACTAACTTTTATTTACAACAATAGACATACATATTTACAACAGAAGACAGATGCATCCATCTTAACCGATGACAATACTTAGTGTATTCTTTACCTTCCATTGTTGAATTGGTGGTTTTCCAGCTTTCTTGGTCTTTTCAGCATCCGACGTTGTATCTGATGATTTGGCTTTCCATTGCATTATTGGTGGTTTTCCAGTTTTCGTTATTCTATCAGCAGCAGTTTTTGTTGCTGAAGATTCTGACTTATCAGCAGCAGATTTTGTTGCTGCTGATGGCTTTACTGGAGCAGCAACAGGAATTTTGGCTGCTGAAGGCTTTGCCTTTGATTTCCCTTTGTCAGCAGTGGATATTTTTGCTACTGAAGGCTTAACCTTAGATTTTCTAGCCTTTTTAGGATCAGCAGCAGTTTTGTTCACTGCTGTTGGAGTAAACCTAGATGAGCACTTTGCAAACTGGTTGAATGGATTAAACCTGCATTTGGCAGCAAAGTGGTCTGATTCACCACAAATGATACAGGTTTGTTTGGGCTTAGGAACCTTCACTCTTGGAGGAGATAGAGACTCCCTGAACTTTGTTGCCTTTGCATCATAGCTTCTCACCTGTTTATTTTTTTTGGTCTTTTCAAAGGCATGTTGCTTTGAGTTTCGTTGGTATTCCAGATAATGAAAGCAAGTGCTGGCAGTGTGATTATATCTGCCACAAACAAGGCAAGATAGAGCTGTTTTGTCCCTTTGAAAGTACACATAGTCCTTTCTTTGGAACAGATCCTTGAAGTTCCATGGATGAGCTTTGTTATGTTCAAAAGTGGCTTCTTCTAGGGTCTTTTGAACATATGGAACTTTTTCTTCAGGCTTACGACGTATATCAAATACCTTCCTTTTTGGGATCGGCTTTGACTGAGGGTTGGGGTCTGTAGGTCCTGATGTCTGTTCCTTTGCACTTTTTAGCTTTCTTCCACCTGGAGGATAGCTGATCTTGATCTGTTTGAATGGTACAGGGGCTGGAACAGCTGGAAGAACAGCAGGAACTGCCACTCTATTCAGAATAGCTTCAGATGAGGATGCACTGGTTTCATCATGGTCTAAGTAGGTTGACTCAGATTCCGATGAGGTAGTGCATTCTTCAACGAAGGGTTCATCCGTTGAAGGATCAAGATTTTGGTTTGCAGTGTCAAGATGTTCAACATTGAAGCTTGGTTCGTATATGGCAACATAATCAGCAGGAGGTGCGACGGTTTTATACTGGTTGGCATGATATCCCAAACCAGTTTTTACATTTTCATGGATTTGAATATCCAAAAGTCTTTGCAGCTTTTTGGATGCAAATTCATATTTTTCCACATGGACCTTTTGGTCTGCCAATTCATCCCTTGCAGCTTTTAACTTAACCAGAATATCATCAATTTGAGTTTCAAGGTTTGTTTGTTCATGTTTTAATGATGAAATTTCTTTCTTTAAACAATCATTCTTTTCCTTGTAACTATTTTCAACCTTTTTAAAATCAGATTTCATTTGGTGAAATTCTTCATTTTGATCTATGAGCTTCTGGTTATGTTTCCTATATCCAAGGACTTTATCAATGCACTCTTGAGTACATAGATTTTCATATACCTTTGGTGGTACCTCTGATGTGTCTGAAGTTAGAGAGGATACCTCTAATGTGTCTGCCATGAGAGCTTGATTGTTGGCAGAAAGATCCTCAGGCTGGAAGCTCCAGTCAAAGTCAGTAGTTTCAACTTTTGCACGGGCTGCAGTTTGTGCTGGAGGATTGACTTGTTGCTGTTGTTGGTGTCTTGGCTGAGCTTGGTGTGCTTGTCTGGTAGGATAGTAGTCGCTTGAACTAGGACCTGAGTGGTCAGAGTGAAGCGCGGGAGAGGTGCTGGAAGAGGCTGATTGATGGCTTGAGCTTCTTTCTTTGGCTTGAATTATTTCTAATTCATAGGCTTTTAGCATACAAAAGAGCTCGGTCATCTGCATAGTATTCAGATTCTCAGTTCTTCTTATTGACACTGTGTAAAGTGTCCAGCAACTAGGAAGAGATCTGATGAACCTTTTGAGAATGTCTTCATTCTCCAGTTTCACCTTAGAGCACTGCAGCTCTCCTACCAAGTAAATGTACCTGTTATACACTCTGGTTAGTGACTCACCTTCATTGCAGACAAAGTTTTCGTATTGCTGCTTCAGGATGTCTTCAAGCCCGTTGCTTTGTGCCATTTTGTTTTGATGTGACTTGATCAAGAATAGAGTTTTGAATAGAATCAGAAAGTGATTAAACAAGTGTTAAATTGTTTAATCTTGAGCCAAAGCTCTGATACCACTTGTAGGATCGTGAGATTACAAGGTGATTCTATTCTGGTTGATATTGGCGGAAACAATAACAACTACACAAATGTAATCGAACAGACAGAAAGAATACTAGTAAGATCACTGTTGTATTAAGCTTAGTGAATAAACGATTACAGATGAAAACTCTGAGAAGAAGCACATTCAAGCACACTCAAGCACACTTACTATGAAGTGTTTACACAGTATTTATAGTAACTCAGAATCAAGACAAACCCTTGATTCTGAGGATCAGATCGAACACAGACCGTTGATCTTGTTTATTAATCTAAATTATACGCAAAGGCTAATCTAGATAACTTTATTGAAGCGTCTTCTTAGGCATCATTGTTTGCATGCTTGGAGACGCGCAACAAGGTCCTTTATTGGTTGCACCACTGAGGTTCCTTCTGCTTGGAGTGTGGCAGTTGCTTTTGCAGAAAGTTGTCAGAGACTCTTGGCATGGATAGTCAGCTGCAACGTTTGGTCTTCAGTGAATAAAGCTATCAGCAGCAAAGTTGAGAATACTGCTGCTGATAAGCCCATCAGCAGCAACTTGTGTTGAAGGCTGCTGATAAGCCTATCAGCAGCAACAAGTGTTGAGTGCTGCTGATAAGCCTATCAGCAGCAACAAGTGTTGAATGCTGCTGATAAGCCTATCAGCAGCAACAAGTGTTGACTGCTGCTGATAAGCCTATCAGCAGCAATTGTACTTAGAAAAATTTGGTAGCAATCAGTCTTTGGTTCTACACATATGAACATGCTCATTCAACTAAAGACTCAAGCAAGTGTCACATCCTAGTCCTTGAACCATGCCTTATAATAATTAGAGCAATCCCAACACTCCAACTTCTTGATATCTACATGCATATATACGGCACACACACACTTGTGCACACACATTCACCATGCTCTTTCAAGTGTTGAGCAAGCAACCATCACATCCATCTTAATCACCATCCTTGGTAATGATGGTAGAGTAAACAACACACCATCTCCATTATTTTTTCCCTACATATATCGAGCGTCACACACACACTTTGCATATTTCACAACCAAGAGCTAGAACATAGAGATCTTGGGCTAGAGTTGGTGATTCAAGGAAGTTGGAGTCTAGGAATCGGGTTTTGTAGCATCACGAGCATCTAGCACCTTCCACTCGTTGTCTCCACCTAGCTTATCTAGTGGTAAGAAACCGACACCACTATTTATTTTCATCTTTAGTTTTAAGCTTGTTGTTCATCCTAATAATCAAAGAGATTTTGAAAGATTAAAGAGTTTTTATAAAAATGTAACTTATTAAGCTTAAAAACTAAAAGTTTTGTAAAAATACATGTAATTGTCCGAAAATAATAAGTTTGTGTGCATAGATCATTGTTTTGAAACACGTTATGAGATGTTATTGTTTTGGTTCCACGATGATAAGTTGTAAATTGTTAAACTAAAATATTGTATAAATGTACATAAGGGATCGAAATTTGTAGGTATATATATGTATGGATATTGTTGTTGTATTAACTTGAAAATGTGATAATACATCCATATATATATATATATATATCGAAATCAGAATTGTATGTTTATGGGGTTGATGACAAATGTTGAACTTGGAAAATGGTCAAGTATATTGATACATGTATAGGATTCGTGATATGTATATATATATATGTGTTTAAAAACTTGTTAACCTGGAAATAATAAAGTGTATGAATACATGTATGTATTATTGTCAAACGGTTAAATTAGAGACATATTAGAGGATATGATTATTATATAATGAAACGTGTTGATATCTTGAAAATAAATCATAAAGAGTGTTAGACGAAACGCGTAAGAGATTTGGAACTTGTAAATTGTGGTTATGTGTTCGACAAGAAAATTGGTATGATTAAAATGTCTATGACATTTAGTAAATATAAGGATCACATATGCATATATTATGATGAATTAGTTACAGAGGAATTATGTGCGTGAAATTAAAAAGATGTTTCAGTTAAGGAATAGACGTACTCATGTTATCGTGGAACATATTTAAATATATGTGGATTTAATGAATATACTTGGGTGTATATATTGTAAGAAAATATAGATACATGACAAGTTAATAAATGTCGTTCGGAAGAAGTAATTGCTTGTGGACATGCAAACATGGTTTATGTGCTCGTCGAATAAATGACATCCTTGGTACAAACTTGAACGATATTTGTGGTTTATATAATTATTAATAGGAAATAATTATATGATGATACATGGACTATAATATAAATATATTATAAGATGCTGCAAAAATAATATTTATTTTTGATAAACATAACAAGTCACCAATATGAGAATATAATATTTTTCCGGAGAATAAATAAAGCGTCTAGACTGGAATAATAATCACCAACAAGTCGTCATGTGAAAACATTGTTTTAGATAAACAAAGACGTACTTAACGGGATTCGTTAAGTCGGATGAACGACTTACGTGTAAGACGGGTAGTCTTAACACATTAGTACCCTGGTGTGATTAGGGTACGGATAGATAGGAACTATAAGCATAAGGTTATATGCTAGGATTTCATCGGACACAAGGTGAGTTCACGGCCCCCTTTCGCTTTTTAATGTTTTGTAAACTGCGGGGGAGAAACATACTTACTGGTTATGTTTTGAAAACATGAAATACAATTGGTTATACGTTTGACAATATGAACATTCTGGTTTAACTCTTTGTGAGTTCACTAACCCCTTTTTCTAAGTTTTTGAAATATTTTGGGGTGGAAACATACTTGTAAAGAATTTTCGTATGTAAATGAATGAACTAATGATCTGACCGTATGTGTGTATTGAGGGAAAAATAAAGCGCTTAAAGTCCTCGGAATAAAAATTAGTAACCATTAACTATGGACTTAGCCCGGGATTTTATGTATAGTACTATTGGGGGTGACGCCTCTGGTCATGATTAGTCGCGCTAATCAGGGGTCCAAATGTCCGAATGACCGCATATTGTCTTAACTCGCAGAAAGGCGAGGGGAGGCACAGAAAGTTGGGGTTTGGTTACGGTCTCGTACATTACATACTGTTTTGTATTCCTTGCAAGTTTACAAATGGGGTTAATTGATCGGATTAGTTTTCGGATTCATTGGTAATACATACAAAGGGTTTTGATCGAAAAATGATCAAGTTCAAACATTGTATATGTTTTCAAAGGAAAACTACATATTTTATGACGGTTAAGTCATGGACATGTTTTCGAAGGAAAACTACATATTTTATGACGGTTAAGTCATGGACATGTTTTCAAAGGAAAACTACATATTTTATGACGGTTAAGTCATGGACATGTTTTCAAAGGAAAACTACTTATTTCATGACGGTTAAGTCATGGACATGTTTTCAAAGGAAAACTACTTATTTTATGACGGTAAAGTCATGGGCATGTTTTCAAAGGAAAACTACTTATTTTATGACGGTAAAGTCATGTGCATGTTTTCAAAGGAAAACTACTTATTTTATGATAATTAAGTCATGTATACATTTTTGGGGAAAACTAACTGTACTAAATGAACAAACTCTGTGAACTCACCAACCTTTGTGTTGACACTTTCAAGTATGTTTCTCAGGTAACCTTTAGCCATGGCGCGGTTGGAATAGACTAGCTATGTTGGAACAAGTCCTAGTAACCGGACGGGCATAGATTATCAAGTCTCAAGTCGACCATTGAACTAGCAGGACTTAGATCATTGTATTTATTTAGTTTTAGTAATCGCATATGTAATCAAGTCTTAGAAATCACCATTACAGCTTCCGCTATCGTGTAATGAACCAATCGTTGCAACCTGTATTTATTTATTAAGTAAATAAATTTGGGGGTGTGACAATGTATGATGTAGAGAAAAAGATGTATGTGATTAAGAGGGGAGAAGGTGATATTCAGTACTTTGATAGCAGTAGTAAGTTGAAGACATTGCCAACTTGGGATATTAGAGAATTAAGTCATTTGAAGATGATCAATCCGTCAAAGAATAATTATGCTGAAAATTTTTAGAAATTCTTAAGGAATCAATGTGAGTTGGATAAGTTTGATAGCTTCAAGCCTCAGAGGCCAAACTGTGTTAAGCTGAAGAAGAAAGACAACGATGGTAAGAGGCAATTCAGGTACATTGTTAAGCCTACAGATATAGTGACTACTGTATACATGCGAGCAAGAAAAGAAGTCTTTATCAAGGCATTTAAAAGATGGGAGTATGACAATTTAACTCATGAAGCTGTGATCACACAACATGACTTGCTAGAGGTTAGAATCTTTGATCCGATGGATCTATTTAGTTTTTCTGATGAAGATCTAAAGATTCTGTATCATAACCCGATCCAATGTGACATGAGCTTATAGATCAAGATTGAAGCTAAGCTGTATATGAGGGTTGTTGCTAGGTGGCTGTCAATGAGATATGAAGCAAAGGTGATCAAGAAAAGACTTGCTTAGTTGGAATCAAAAAGAGTGAAAGTTGAAGCCAAGCCTACTGCTAACAACAACTGAAGACTTGATGTTCTATGGACTAGGGGGAGATTGTTGGAACCTAGTAGTCCATAGAAATCAAATTGTAGGATTAAATGTACAAGTTTAGAGTTTTCGGTCGAAAACGTTTTTGGTCGAAAACGTTTTCGATCAGAAGATTTCGGTCGAAATCTTTACCCTATATATAGTTTGTTGTTTTGAACTTGAATAGAGAGAGATTATTCCATTGTATGTTTTGTAATCAGATTGGATATCTCATAAATCTTGCATTATCTCTAGTTTTAGTCATTGTAATTACAAGTTTTATCAATGAAATCATGGTGTTTGATGTTACATCTCGTTTATGTTGCGGTTTTCATTCTTGTTCGTGCTTGATTTGATTTGCTCGGGTATTGTTGATCTTGGATTGATTCCGCCTTACCAGGAATGTTACAAAGTGATAGATACTTGATTATCACCAGATCAGAGGGATTCACATACCCTCCTTACCCAGCTTGTGAATCAACTCACTCAACCCAACAACAACAGCAATAGTGGAGCCAGTGGGAGTGCTAATGGTGGTGGTGGTGGTGCCAACCCACCCCAATTCACCCTCAAACATTTCAACTCTTGCAATCCCATCAAATTCTATGGTACCGAGGGGTTTACCGGCCTCCTTCAATGGTTCGAAAGCATTGAGAACACTTTTCTCAATAGTGATTGCCCCGACAACCTCAGCGTCCGTTATGCTATGAGCGTCTTCCAAAAACGGGCGCTCACTTGGTGGATGTGGCAATGGCCTTGCCATGGGATGAAGTAAAGAGACTCATGACCGAGGAGTTTTGTCCTTGCAACAAAATGAAGAAAGTAGAGGCTGAGTTTTGGGATCTTTCCCAAGACAGTGGTGAGAACTTAACCTACACAACTCATTTCCATGAGTTGAGCCTCCTTGTGCACCACAAGGTCACACCGCTGTCTTCGTGCATTGAGAAATACATTGGTGGTCTACCCATGAAAATCTAAGACACTGTGTTGGGAAGAAATCCCGCCACCTTGAAGACGCTATACGCCTAGCTTCCACGTTAACCGACAACCACGTGAAAGCAGGCACGTTAACAAGGAAAGGTGCAAAGAAAGCCAGTGACAAAGCAACTCCATCCGAACCAACCATGTCATTTATGAGTGAGCTATGGAAAATATGGTTATTTGGCAAATACTTGTCGATCTATGATTCCCGTTAACCAAGTCAAACAAGGAAACCGAGCCAATCAGCAAGCTTTTAACCAAGCTCCACTGGCTATCACTTATGGGCATGCTTGCTATTAGTGTGGCGATCCAAACCACCATCGGAACCAATGTCCAAGATTGGCTAATGCAAACCAAAGTGGTGCTCGGGGACGTGCTTTCAACATAAACACCAACGAAACTCAAGTCAATACCGAGACGGTGAATGAGACCATTTGAAACAAGTGCAAGATGGAGTCGAATGGAGATTTAATCCAGAATAAAACATGCATTGTAATCATTTATGTTATCTTGTCATTGTTTAATGTTAGGACATGTTTTGTAACTGTTGATAAAATTCTGTATAAGTTCTAAATGAGGCGAACTTAACAAGTTCGCCTAAGCATCTTTAGGAGCGAACTTGCTAAGTTTGCCTAGCCTATGAGAGGCGAACTTAATAAGTTCGCCAAGCATCTTTGAGGCGAACTTGTTAAGTTTGCCTATAGCAGGTCTTGTGTTTATAAATAGAGTTTCAGAGTCTGTTTAGATAGAGAGCAGTAGAAAAGCATTGAACAAAAGTGAACGAATTGTCTAATTGAGTTTGTAAACTCTATGATTGTTGGAATACAAGCTTGAATGTTATTTACGTGATTGTTTCTATTGTCTTTTGTGTATACAATTGTTGATTCGGTTGGATTCCGCACTCCGCGTTAACAATACGTCTTATCACGAGAACTGTCACACCCCGACCGATGGCGGAATCAACGGGGCGGGACATGTAAGACTGTTCATAGCTCATGGTTGACTAAATTGAAATAAATTAAAGTTAAATTTCCATTACAAATAATCCGAGTACAAACCAAATTCAAACAAGAAACATAAAACAATTCATAAAGTTCTTGATTTAAATTGCTAAGTCCAAATCCTATATTGAACATGTCTTGAATCAATCTCACATATTGGGGCATGAAACATGAATAAAATAAAGTCAACTAAAAAGTTGGTGAGTATAACACAGTTGTATGTAGATAGCATATAGTTGAAAACAAATCCTTTACAAAACATGATAAAATAAGGTATTTATGGGGAGCAGCTATTGTGTAACCATGTACAACCAAACCTTGTGACTAGCATGCAAAAATTGTGTTGTTGGTTTCAATCACCGCGCACCATGGGTGGGTTTGTCAGACTCAATAGATCTATCATTGAAAACCGTCAGCTTGTATAGTTAATGATTGCACATAAGAGCATACAAAGGTTAGCACACCTAGCACTCGGGCACAAAGCTCAAATTTTGCGCACATGTATGTAAATAGGATTTTTGCACTTGTGTTGTTTGTGTAAATGTAAATGTGTAATGTGTAATTTGTATAGAGTTCATGTTCCACCCCAAAAGTGTAAAAGAGTAAAAAGGGGTTGTGAATACTCACTTGGTATGGAAGTGTAGCTAACAAGGATTATAGATAGCAAATATGATCCTTGAAATGCACAATTTAACCTAAAGAGTAATGTGTATTGAATCAAATAGATGCATAAAGTTTAAGTCTAAATGAAAGTTGAATTTGTGTATAAAACTATTGATTTGTATTTAAAAGTATTGAATAAAATATATAGAGTTTGAAGTAAAAATATTTGTGAAACAACTTGATTAGGTTTGAAATTGAAAAGTAAAATAGAATTTTTATAAAATCGATGATTATGAAAATAAAGTATGTGTTAAATGTAATTTAATAAATAAATAAATGTTTTTATTTAAAAATGAATAAATAATTTTATTTATTTATAAAGTATGTAACTTACAAATAGAATGTTTTAAATGAAAAGTTTAATAACAAATTTAATTTTATAAACTTTTAATTAAATGATTTTCCATTTATTTCAAGATTAATTATTTGGTCTTTTCAATACCCTTTTTTTTTTTTTATAAAACTAGCTATTTTTATTTAAAAACTTTAATCTGAAATCTTTACTGATTAAAATATAATAATAATAATTCTGCCTAAAAGCTTCTGTCCTAAACACGACCGTGCCTGGGAAGGGCACGACCGCGCTCAAACCACGGGCGCGACCACGCTAGTCGGGGCGCGACCGGGTTTGATCAAATAGAGTCAATTTGGACAATACGCGAGGCACGACTGTGCCTTAGTTCGGCACGGTCGTGTCTATGATTCTTAGACACAACAGAGATTAGCCCAGAGGGCGTGACTAGGTCTGGACAGGAGGACACGACCGTGCTGCTAGTCGGCACGACCGCGCTCTATGAGGCACGGTCGCGCTAGATGATTAGCGCGACCGTGTCTCTTCCAAATCAGACACGAATTGAACAAATCTTGTATTTATAGTGCTGGATTTGATAGGGTTTTTGATTACTGAGTTATCACGAGTCTTTTCATATAATTTAATTACATGTAAATCGTGTTTAAGTATGGATTCGATTAAATATTTTCTTATCAAAATAATCATTCTGATTCGGACGATTTCTGTAATGAAAGCCCAGATTGATAGGGGGCTTTTGATATATGGACCAAAACGAAAGGGAGGGATGATTCAATTACCTCAAACAGAAAGGAATCGATAGTGATCGGTAGAAGGGAGTTCCGGCGTCGACGGCTTGAGTTCTGGCGACCTTTACTGCAACTCCGGCCAATCCAGATAGTCCGGGAGCTTCAGGGATGATTGAGTATCGTGACTCTGTTGCCGGATTGAGAGAATTCGGGTTGAAGGCGTATTCCGAATTTTCTTGAAATGTTTTGAGAGGTTTTTTTTTTCCAGATTGATAGGATTAAGTTGGAGCGTTTGTGAATTCGAAAATTGTATTACTCACGTAAATGGAAAAGAAACGGTGGACGGTTACGGATTCTCGACGATCGGTGATTAAAAGTGTATTTACGTTTTGACAGTTACGCAGGCGCGACCGTGCTTAGGCACCGGGCGCGATCGTTCCAGGACCAGTCACGCGATCGTGCCGAGGCACTTGGCCCGACCGTGCCAGGACGAAGCACGACCGTGCTTACCTAGGGTTTCTTGTTGTTTTTCAGCTTTTAGTCCCTGACCTTTCAGGTTTGATTAGTTTGAAATAAATAGTTACATGTATAGCGTTTAAGTGTATATAATCGAGCAAAACTTGTAAATTTGTATTGAATCATTGCATTTTGTTTACGGTAAGCAAAATAATAAGGCAGTGCACGAGTATTGATTTTGAAATTGCATTACATTGAATTGAAATATGAATACAAAATTCAGAGATGTTACAGTCTCCCCATGTTGAGGGAATTTCGTCCCGAAATTTAGCTAGAGGATACAACAGTATTAGTAAAAAGATGAGGGTACTTGAGCTTCATTTGGTCCTCTCGCTCCCAAGTGAACTCAGGACCACGCTTAGATTCCCAACGAACTTTGACAATAGGAATGCGACTTCGCTTGAGCTGTTTGACTTCACGATCCATAATTTCCACCGGCTTCTCAACGAAGTGCATCGTTTCATCAATGTGCACGTCGTCAAGCGGTATATGGAGATTTTCATCAGCGAGACACTTCTTCAGATTAGATATATGAAATGTAGGATGCACATTTCCAAGAGATGGAGGTAACTCGAGCTTGTAAGCCACTTTCCCAATCTTTTCAAGGATTTTGAATGGACCAACATAACGAGGTGCTAACTTGCCTTTCTTTCCAAAGCGGATCACGCCCTTCCATGGAGACACCTTTAGAAGAACAAGGTCACCGACTTGGAATTCCAAGGGTTTTCGACATTTGTCGGCATAACTCTTTTGCCGACTCCTCGCTACTCGAATATTGTCACGGATTTGAATAATCTTGTCGGATGTTTCTTGAATAAACTCGGGACCGGTGACTTGTGCTTCACCAATCTCGTTCCAACAGATAGGAGAACGACACTTGCGACCATAGAGAGCTTCAAATGGAGCCATGTTGATACTTGTGTGGTAGCTATTATTGTAAGAAAACTCAATGAGGGATAGATGTGAATCCCAATTGCCACCAAAATCGATTACGCAAGCTCTAAGCATGTCTTCAAGAGTTTGGATTGTTCGCTCGGTTTGACCATCAGTTTGGGGATGATAGGCCGTGCTCAAATCCAATCGTGTACCAAGAGCAGTTTGGAGAGATTGCCAAAATCGAGAAGTGAACCGGGCATCTCGATCAGATATTATGTTCAAAGGAACACCATGACGGCTCACAATTTCATCAATGTAAATTCGGGCTAGTTTCTCAACCCGATAGTCTTCACGGATAGGCAAGAAGTGAGCAGATTTGGTGAGTCGATCAATGATCACCCAAATACTATCATAACCATTCGAGGTGCGAGGGAGTTTGGTAATAAAATCCATGGCTAAGTTCTCCCATTTCCACACGGGAATTTCCGGTTGTTCAAGCAAACCAGAAGGACGTTGATGTTCGGCTTTGACTTTGGAGCAGGTTAAACATTTGGCAACATAAAGAGCAATGTCCTTTTTTATACCGGGCCACCAATAAAGTTGGCGAAGATCTTGGTACATTTTATCCGCACCAGGATGAATAGAATAACGAGTCTTATGAGCCTCCTTTATGAGAAATGTACGAAGATCGTCGCGATCGGGAACCCAAATACGGTTCAAGTAATAGAGCAAGCCATTAGGTTTTGATTCAAGAAGGAGTTCAACACCACATGACATTTCTTCGTACATATTACCCTCGGTTACCGAGACGTGTAGAGCTTCTAAGATACGGGTTTGAATATCGGTTTGTATACGGGCACAATGAAGCTTAACATGGTCCTTTCGACTCAAAGCATCGGCTACAACATTCGCTTTGCTGGGATGGTAACGAATCTCGCAGTCGTAGTCGTTAAGGAGTTCGACCCAACGTCGTTGCCTCATATTAAGTTCTTTTTGGTTGAAAATGTGTTGAAGACTTCTGTGGTCGGTGAATACTACACATTTTGTGCCATATAGGTAATGTCTCCAAATCTTTAACGCGAATACGACCGCACCCAACTCGAGGTCATGCGTCGTATAATTCTTCTCATGAACTTTGAGTTGCCTAGATGCATAAGCGATTACTTTGCCTCGTTGCATGAGGACACAACCAAGACCTTGGTTAGAAGCATCACAATAGACAACTAAATCATCATTTCCATCGGGGAGAGTCAATATGGGAGCATTGCACAACTTTTGTTTAAGGGTTTGAAAAGCTTCTTCTTGTTTCGGTCCCCATTCATAAGTCTTACCCTTGTGGGTCAAAGCGGTAAGAGGGACAGCAATCTTTGAGAAGTTTGAGATGAAACGACGATAATAACCCGCAAGACCAAGAAATGAACGAACTTCGGTAGGAGTCTTCGGGGCATTCCAATTCTTAATCGTTTCAATCTTAGCAGGATCAACATGAATTCCTTTGTCATTGACAATATGACCAAGAAATTGAACTTCCTTTAGCCAAAATTCACATTTGGAGAATTTGGCATAAAGTTGTTCCTTTTTTAAGAGGTCCAAAACCAATCTAAGATGTTCTTCATGGTCGGCTTTAGTCTTGGAATAGATTAAGATATCATAAATGAAAACGATCACGAATTTATCTAGGTACGGTTTGCACACACGATTCATGAGATCCATGAAAACTGCGGGTGCATTGGTTAACCCGAAAGGCATAACCATGAACTCGTAATGACCATACCTTGTCCGAAAAGCAGTCTTAGGAATGTCATCTTCTTGAACACGAAGCTGAAGATAGCCGGATCGAAGATCGATCTTCGAGAAGCAAGTAGAACCTTGAAGTTGATCAAAGAGACCATCGATTCTAGGCAAAGGATAAAGGTTCTTGATAGTAAGTTTGTTGAGTTCGCGGTAGTCAATACACATGCGAAATGATCCATCCTTCTTCTTAACAAATAAGACGGGTGCACCCCACGGTGAATGACTCGGACGGATGAATCCCTTGTCGGAGAGTTCTTGAAGTTGACTTGCAAGTTCTTGCATTTCAGATGGTGCAAGACGATAGGGAGCTCTAGCAACGGGGTTAGCTCCCGGTATAAGATCAATACGGAACTCTACTTGACGAACGGGAGGAAGACCGGATAAATCCTTAGGAAAAACATCGGGGAAATCCCGAATGATAGGAATGTCTTGGATACTCTTCTCCTTGACATCCTTTTGAACAATATGAGCTAAGAAAGCAATGTACTTCTTTCGTAAGTACTTTTGGGCGGTAGTACACGACATCAACTTAAGTCCCTTGCAAGGCTTTTCACCAAAAACTCTTAAGGTTTCTCCCAATGGTAGCGGAATTTGGATACACTTTTCAAAGCAAATGACTTCGGCATGATGATTTGATAGCCAATCTATACCTATGATAATATCAAAGCTTCCTAGTGGCATTGGAACAAGGTTGATTGGGAATGAATGGTCATTTAGTTCTAAGGAGCAATCATAAATTATGGAGTCAATTGTAAGGGAGTCACCATTTGCTACCTCAATGGTAAATGTTTTCTCTAATTGGGACCGAGTCTTTGCAAGTAAAGGTTCAAAATTAAGTGACACAAAACTCTTATCGGCTCCGGTATCGAATAAAATGGAGGCATATTGACTATTAACAAGAAACGTACCATTGACCACTTCATTGTTGGCTTGAGCTTCGTTGGCGTTTATGTTGAACGCACGCCCACGAGCTCCACCTTGCCTAGCATTTGCAAGTCTGGGACATTGATCACGAAAATGGTTCGGGTCACCACACTCATAGCAAGCACGCCCATTAGCAATGGCGGGAGCACCTTGGTTAGCCACTTGAGGTACGGTTCGGTTTAGAGGGTTGACTGGGCCCGTAAGGGCTTTGGTCCTACAAACACTGACCGTATGACCATATCTCCCACAATAAGTACAAAGGCGACATGGGATGTTTTGAGGATGATGAAAATTGCAGATGGCACAAAGAGGGTATATCCCAACAAATGGCTTTTTAGCCGGCGCTTGAATCATAGGTGCAGTTTGGTTGAAGGGAACAGCAGGAGTAACCATAACAAAATTTCTAACCTTCCTCTTTCTATTATTGCGAGAAGGCTCGGTTGTGGCTTCTTTGTTATGAGTAGGAGGGGTTATGATTTCAGAAACTTTCTTAGAACCCTTTTTGGTAAGAGTTCCAGCTTTCACATGATTATCGGTTAAGGTAGCGGCTAGACGAATAGCATTCTCCAGAGTAGCAGGATTTCTACCTAAGACAGTATCTTGGATTTGTCTTGGTAGCCCACCAATATACTTCTCGATACATCGGGACAAAGGAGTGACCATGTGGGGCACTAGAAGACTCAACTCATGGAACCGAGTTGTATATGCTAAGCTTTCCCCGCTATCTTGGGCAAGATCCCTTCTAACTTTTTCACTTCATTTCGAGGACAGAACTCCTCGGTCATAAGCCTTTTGACCTCATCCCAAGGTAAGGCCATAGCTACATCAACACCCCTATTCCTTTTCACCCCATTCCACCGTGTAAGTGCCCGTTTTTGTAGGACACTTGTAGCATGACGAACACGGAGGTTGTCGGGACAGTCACTATTGAGAAAGGTATTCTCAATGCTTTCGAACCATTGAAGGAGTCCAGTAGCTCCTTCGGTTCCATAAAACTTTAGGGGATTGCACGAGTTGAAGTGCTTGAAGGTGCATTGAGGTGGATTGTTACCACCATTTCCACCATTTCCACCATTATTACCACTATTGCTTCCATTTCCACCATTGTTGCCATTGGTGGCACCATTGGCTTGGGTGAGTTGTGTCACCAATTGGGTGAGAATAGCAGAAATGTCGGTGTTGGCGTTGGTTGCGGGAGCACGACGAGGAGGCATTCTATAGATTGTCACAAGACAAGAAAAATTGTAAGACTTATGAGACTTGATAGAATTTAATAGAATGAGGTAACAAAAATAAAAATAGATATTCTTAGTTTGGATTGTACTCAAAAGTGACAAAATCACTTGAATACCATGGCACATTAAGGTTAATTAAACTTATATAATTTTCAAGGAGACATGCTTTAGCCTATAAGTAAACACTCATCTCGGGAATTCCCAGGAAAGCATACGGGTCCCTCGGTTGATTGGGATTTATGCGAAATGCTTTCCTAGATAGAAAACCCAAAATACAGGTGTCACCCTTCCAGATTGCACGTGTCCTCAAATAATTTCACAAGTTTAAAAACCTTAACGAAGAAATAAAAAATTTTTTTTAAAGATTTTTACTTTAAGAGTTCTTCCACATGCTAAGAAAGGATAAAGATAGAAAAGAAGATAGAAATATTATGAGGTTTTAGAATATAGGAAAGGATATTATTTTTTTAATTTTTAAGAATATCCTAATAAGTCATGGATTTAAAACACATAAGTCATCATAATGCAATAATAAGTAATCATACTAAACATGTAACATATAACATATAGCACATAGCATGTAACACATAGCACAAAAATCATGAAGCATAATATAAGTGGGTGTCCTAAAGTTATAGTCTAGGTCAAGGTGTCTAATAACCTAATTCCCAATAACCAAGGCTCTGATACCAATCTGTCACACCCCGACCGATGGCGGAATCATCGGGGCGGGACTTGTAAGACTGTTCATAGCTCATGGTTGACTAAATTGAAATATATTAAAGTTAAATTTCCATTACAAATAATCCGAGTACAAGCCAAATTCAAACAAGAAACATAAAACAATTCATAAAGTTCTTGATTTAAATTGCTAAGTCCAAATCCTATGTTGAACACGTCTTGAATCAATCTCACATATTGGGGCCTGAAACATGAATAAAATAAAGTCAACTAAAAAGTTGGTGAGTATAACACAGTTGTATGTAGATAGCATATAGTTGAAAACAAATCCTTTACAAAACATGATAAAATAAGGCGTTTATGGGGAGCAACTATTATGTAACCATGTACAACCAAACCTTGTGACTAGCATGCAAAAATTGTGTTGTCGGTTTCAATCACCGCGCACCATGGGTGGGTTTGTCAGACTCAATAGATCTATCATTGAAAACCGTCGGCTTGTATAGTTAATGATTGCACATAAGAGCATACAAAGGTTAGCACACCTAGCACTCGGGCACAAAGCTCAAATTTTGCGCACATGTATGTAAATAGGATTTTTGCACTTGTGTTGTTTGTGTAAATGTAAATGTGTAATGTGTAATGTGTATAGAGTTCATGTTCCACCCCAAAAGTGTAAAGGAGTAAAAAGGGGTTGTGAATACTCACTTGGTATGGAAGTGTAGCTAACAAAGATTATAGATAGCAAATATGATCCTCGAAATGCACAATTTAACCTAAATTGTAATGTGTATTGAATCAAATAGATGCATAAAGTTTAAGTCTAAATGAAAGTTGAATTTGTGTATAAAACTATTGATTTGTATTTAAAAGTATTGAATAAAATATATAGAGTTTGAAGTAAAAATATTTTTGAAACAACTTGATTAGGTTTGAAATTGAATAGTAAAATAGAATTTTTATAAAATCGATGATTATGAAAATAAAGTATGTGTTAAATGTAATTTAAAAAAATAAATAAATGTTTTTATTTAAAAATGAATAAATAATTTTATTTAGTTATTTATAATGTATGTAACTTACAAATAGAATGTTTTAAATGAAAAGTTTAATAACAAATTTAATTTTATAAACTTTTAATTAAATGATTTTCCATTTATTTCAAGATTAATTATTTGGTCTTTTCAATACCCTTTTTTTTTTATAAAACTAGCTATTTTTATTTAAAAACTTTAATCTGAAATCTTTACTGATTAAAATATAATAATAATAATTCTGCCTAAAAGCTTCTGTCCTAAACACGACCGTGCCTGGGAAGGGCACGACCGTGCCTGGGAAGGGCACGACAGCGCTCGAACCACGGGCACGACCGCGCTAGTTGGGGCGTGATCGGGTTTGATCAAATAGAGGCAATTTGGACAATACGCGAGGCGCGACCTTAGTTCGGCACGGTCGTGTCTATGATTCTTAGACACAACAGAGATTAGCCCAGAGGGCATGACTAGGTCTGGACAGGAGGACACGACCGCGCTGCTAGTCGGCACGACCGTGCTATATGAGGCACGGCCGCGCTAGATGATTAGCGACCGTGTCTCTTCCAAATCAGACACGAATTGAACAAATCTTGTATTTATATTGCTGGATTTGATAGGGTTTTTGATTACTGAGTTATCACGAGTCTTTTCATATAATTTAATTGCATGTAAATCGTGTTTAAGTATGGATTCGATTAAATATTTTCTTATCAAAATAATCATTCTGATTCGGACGATTTCTGTAATGAAAGCCCAGATTGATAGGGGGCTTTTGATATATGGACCAAAACGAAAGGGAGGGATGATTCAATTACCTCAAACAGAAAGGAATCGATAGTGATCGGTAGAAGGGAGTTCCGGCGTTGACGGCTTGAGTTCCGGCGACCTTTACTGCAACTCCGGCCAATCCAGATAGTCCGGGAGCTTCAGGGATGATTGAGTATCGTGAATCTGTTGCCGGATTGAGAGAATTCGGGTTGAAGGCGTATTCCGAATTTTCTTGAAATGTTTTGAGAGGTTTTTTTTTTCCAGATTGATAGGATTAAGTTGGAGCGTTTGTGAATTCGAAAGTTGTATTACTCACGTAAATGGAAAAGAAACGGTGGACGGTTACGGATTCTCGACGATCGGTGATTAAAAGTGTATTTACGTTTTGACAGTTACGCAAGCGCGACCGTGTCCAATAGAGGCGCGACCGTGCTTAGGCACCGGGCGCGATCGTTCCAGGACCAGTCACGCGATCGTGTCGAGGCACTTGGCGCGACCGTGCCAGGACGAAGCACGACCGTGCTTACCTAGGGTTTCTTGTTGTTTTTCAGCTTTTAGTCCCTGACCTTTCAGGTTTGATTAGTTTGAAATAAATAGTTACTTGTATAGCGTTTAAGTGTATATAATCGAGCAAAACTTGTAAATTTGTATTGAATCATTGCATTTTGTTTACGGTAAGCAAAATAATAAGGCAGTGCACGAGTATTGAATTTGAAATTGCATTACATTGAATTGAAATATGAATACTAAATTCAGAGATGTTACAAGAACGATCCGTAGAAGAGCCATGTGGACCTACATTTAAACTATTTACACCTACTACGGTTTGTCACCATTATTAAAAAGAGTTTGAGCTTGCTAGCCAACTTCGAGAAGATGAATCATTTCGCATGGGCGTTAACCATTCATATAAACACCGATGAATTTGAAAATTTAAAACTCGACTACCCGCATTGTACACGCACGCCGAGCAACACGCTTGTCCACAAAGCTCGATCACCTACGAAATTCGATAGTTTACATTACTCATGCGATTCAATTATTTACATTTGATTGTTCTCATTATCCATAAGACTCGATTATTTACATTATACACGAAACTTAACTATTTAAAAATTGATCGTTTACACTATACCTGAAAGTCGATTGTTTGCAATTGATTGTCTACATTATACATGAGGCATGATTATTCATTTTGATTGCTATCGGGGTTTGACGTATTCTTGTTCAAACACGAGGAAGCTATAAGCTTTGTGTAGAACCAAAGAATGATTGCTACAAAATTGTTCTAAGTACAACTGATGCGGACAACACAAGATTGCTGCTGACCAAAACAGCTGCTGATACTTTGTCTGCTGCTGAAGACCAAAGTAGCTGCGGATAGGCTTATCAGCAGCATTCAACACATGTTGCTGCTGATAGGAATATCCTCAGCAGCTGCGGATAGATCAATCTTGCTGTTGGTCCTCATCTCTGCTGCTGATAGCTTTATTCTTTGAAGACCAAACGTTGCAGCTGACTATCCATGCGAAGCGCCTCTGACACCTTTCTGCAAAAGCAACTGCCACACTCCAAGCAGAAGGAACCTCACTGGTGCAACCAATAAAGGACAATAACGCGCTTCTCCAAGCATGCAAACAATGATGCCTGAGAAGACGTTTCAGTAAAGTCAACTAGATTAGCCTTTACGTGTAATTTAGATTAATAAACAAGATCAACGGCTTGTGTTAGATCTGATCCTTAGAATCAAGGGTTTGTCTTGATTCTAAGTTACTATATATATCTTGTAAACACTTCAAACAAAGTGTGCCTTCATAGTGCTTTTTGATAGTGTCTTGATAGAGTTTTACTTGTAATCTTGTAATCTCAGAAGTCTAATACAACAATGCATTTATCAGTATTCTTGCTGTTTACTTGTTTACTTTGTTGGTTGCTATTGTTTCCGCCAATATCAACTAGAATAGAATCACCTTGTAATCTTACGATCCTACAAGTGGTATCTGAGCTTTGGCTCAAGATTAAACAAACTAACATTTGTTTAATCACTTTCTGATTCTATTCAAAACTCTATTCTTGATCAAGTCACACAAAACAAAAATGGCACAAAGCAACGGGCTTGAAGACATCCTGAAGCAGCAATACGAAAACTTTGTCTGCAATGAAGGTGAGTCACTAATCAGTGTGTATAACAGGTACACTTACTTGGTAGGAAAGCTATAGTGCTCTAAGGTGAAACTGGAGAATGAAGACATTCTCAAACGGTTCATCAGATCTCTTCCTAGTTGCTTGACACTTTACACAGTGTCAATAAGAAGAACTGAGAATCTGAAGACTCTGCAGATGACCGAGCTCTTTTGTATGCTAAAAGCCTATGAATTAGAAATAATTCAAGCCAAAGAAAGAAGCTCAAGCCATCAATCAGCCTCTTCCACCACCTCTCCCATGCTTCACTCTGACCACTCAGGTCCTAGTTCAAGCGACTACTATCATACCAGACAAGCACACCAAGCTCAGCCAAGACACCAACAACAGTAACATGTCAATCCTCCAGCATAAACTGCAGCCTGTGCAAATGTTGGAACTACTGACTTTGACTGGAGCCTCCAGCCTGAGGATCTTTCTACCAACAATCAAGCTCTCATGGCAGACACATTAGAGGTATCCTCTCTAACTTCAGACACATCAGAGGTACCACCAAAGGTATATGAAAATCTATGTACTCAAGAGTGCATTGATAAGGTCCTTAGATATAGGAAACATAACCAGAAGCTCATAGATCAAAATGAAGAATTTCACCAAATGAAATCTGAATTTAAAAAGGTTGAAAATAGTTACAAGGAAAAGAATGATTGTTTAAAGAAAGAAATTTCATCATTAAAACATGAACAAACAAACCTTGAAACACAAATTGATGATATTATGGTTAAGTTGAAAGCTGCAAGGGCTAAATTGGCAGACCAAAAGGTCCATGTGGAAAAATATGAATTTGCATCCAAAAAGCCACAAAGACTTTTGGATGCTCAAATCCATGAAAATGTAAAAACTGGGTTGGGATATCATGCTGACTAGTATATAACCGTCGCACCTCCTGCTGATTACGTTGCCATCCATGATCCAAGCTTCAATCTAGCAAATCTTGACATGGCCAACCGAAATCTTGACCCTGCTGTCAAAGAAACCCCTGTGTAAGAATGCACTACTTCATCAGAGTCTGAGTCAACTTGCTCAGACTCCACTGAAACAAGTGAAGATTCATCTCCTCCTGCCCCTCAAGTGACACTCACTAAAGATGAAGTCCCCATTATCCCCTCAATACCAGTTCCTAAATCCTTCAAACAAATCAGAATTAGCTATCCTCTAGAAGGAAGAAAGCTAACTATTGAAAAGGGATAGTCTTCAACCTCCACCAACTCCCAGCCTCTTTCCAAATCAATCCAACCAGGGAAGGTGTTTGACACATGTCATGCGCCTGAAGAAAGGGTTCAATATGTTCAAAAAACATTGGATGCAGCTACTTTTGAGCACAACAAAGCTCACCCTTGGAATTTCAAAGACCTTTTCAAAAGAAAGGATTATGTGCATCTTTCAAAGGATAAACTGGCAAAATCATGTTTTGTCTGTGGGAAATATAACCACACTGCCAGCACCTGCTTCTACTACCTACAGCAGCAAAGAAACCTCAAGCAACATGCTTTTGAGAAGACAAAGAAGAACAAACAGGTAAGAAGCTTTGAAGCTAAGACAACTCAATTCAGAAAATCTCTTTCTCCACCAAGGGAGCAGTTGTCAAAGCCTCAAAAATCTTGCATCATCTGTGGAGAATCAGACCACTTTGCAGCAAACTGTAAGTTTAACCCTTTCAACCAGATTCTTCATCAAGCCCCTCAAAGACAAAGGGTACAGAAGGATCAGCATACATCGGTTGTTAGTCCAGTTAAGCCCAAGAAAACGAAGCAGAAGCTTTCAGCAGCAACCAAGTCTGCTGCTGATAAGCTAACAAAGTCCGCAGCAAAATCTGTTGCTGATAAGGCAAAGCTATCAGCAGCAAAAGGGTCCACTGCTGATAAGGCAAGATCCAAGGCAAAGCCTTCAACAGCAACAAAGTCTGCAGCTGCTCAAGTAAAATCATTAGATACAACGTCTGCTGCGGAAAAGACAAAGAAAGCTGGAAAACCACCAACTCAACAATGGAAGGCAAAGAAACCACCAAGCATCATCATCGGTTCAGTTGAGTGCATCTATCCTTTGATGTAAATATGTCTGTCTTATGTTGTAAATAAAAGTTATAAGTCAGCAGCATTTTTGCCTCTCAGCTGCTGACAGGTTTAAAGCTTAAGCAGCAAAGCCTTTGCCACTGATCGCTTTAAGTTATCAGCAGGAACAAGTTTCCTGCGGACAACTTTAAGGCGGTCAGCAGCAACCTTTTTGCTGTGGAATGGATACAACAGTCAGCAGCACCCAAATCTGCTGCTGAAAGACTTCACTATCCGCAGCAACCAAGTTTGCAGCGGATAGCTCACCATCGGCAGCAACCAAGTTTGCTGCTGATGGGTAAAACAAGTCTACATTAACTTTTACCCGAGGTAAAAACTACTCTCAGTCTTTACCATGACTGCTCGAGTGCTTTACAGCTGTAACAATAAAAAGTGAAACAGGTTGTACTGTACGAGTAAGGTTGCTTTTTCTTCGTCTGCCGTTATATCACAATCTCAAACATTCCCACAACCTCTTCATATTCAATTTCAAACCTATCTCCCATCACTTTCTATCCCGTACCCACAGCTTTCAAAGCCCTAAATAATTAACCACCATTCAAACATCCCTTCTCTCTTCCCTCCAAATCCATAACAATGGCAGATGCAGACATAAATAACCCCAACGACAAGTTTTCCCCATATCACAACCTCACTGCATACCTAATAAAGGGCAAGAAATCCGAAGGTTTCGATGATATGATCGACTTCCTTTGTCGGTCCAAAATCCACCATGCCCTAACAGTCAACCCAACCATCTATACTTCCCACATGGAAGATTTTTGGAGCTCAGCCGTGTATTCTACTGACCAGGGCACTCCCCAAATCAGAGGCACAGTAGACGGCAAGGAGATGATCATCACTGAAGCAAAGCTCCGCCAACACCTCAAGCTTCAGGATGAAGGGGACGCCATCTCTTACCCAAGAGACGTATACATAAGGACCTTTGTATCCATAGGGTACACTGTTGTAATCTTGAAATCTTACGATCCTACATGATGCTTGGACATAAGAACAACATTTTTCAAATCATGAGAACAGTTTCATCAAAGTTCTCAGGGGCCGATGTTCCATTGTTGTCTACAATGTTGAACACACAAAGTGCCTAGGGTGACAGTTCAGCAAACCCAGCTGATACTGATCCAACACCCTCCACCTCACTGCCACAAACTAAAACTGCTGTTTCCCTTGATCGAACCCCTGTGCATTCTACTGAGGATGTACAGGCACAAACTTTACTCACCCACAGTTTGATTGCTCAACCGGAACACAGGGCCCCGGTTGCAGCCAAATATACAAGGAAGAGGGGCAAGAGAACTCCTTCTTCTCTTGCCTCCAAGGCCCAAACCCAAGCCAACATCCCTTACTCAGAATCACAACATTCTAGTGAGAATATCATAAGGGAAAGCCACACTGTTAGGGAGACTCCTTCGGAAGTCTCTCTATTAGGATTAGGATCACTTCCCGGATCCATAGAACAGCCCTTTGAGCCATTCCTATCTTCTTTGGACTTAAGTGTTGAGGAACCTGACCAAAGTGATGTACCTTCTCCAACTACCACTATCAAGGAGGTACTGATTGGTCTTGCTTCCGAAACACCCAACCCAAGTTCCTCACCCTTGAAGGTCCACTCTAGGAGTAATGAAAGAGTGGATGTGGAAGAGGCTGTCACTACTGCTGGTCCATCAAATGACCAGGAGGACAGTGATAACATCCTTAAGACCTCAACCACGGCAACTCATGGTGAGGGTGTTTCCTTGGAAACTCCCCTCACTGAGAGGAATCCCAGGCGCCAAGAAACCACGGGTGATGGGGATGCTGAGGCTCGGCCTGTGGCCCGATCTGGGTCCAAGGATTCCACAACTGTGGATGAGGACAGTCTGAAACTACACAATTTGGAATTGACGGCCAGGGTGGCTATGCTTGAGGCTGAAGTGTCCAAACTATAACACCAAGCCTTGATGCATGAAGCCCATCAATGCCCCTCCACGGCTTCTCCCTCTCTTGTCTCAGTGGGCATTCAAACAGATGCCTATTTTTTCACTGATGCAACCAAAATGGGGGAGAAAGTCCCTATGGAAGAAGACACTGAAAGTCTCGACAACTGGATTCAAGAGCAGGCTGCCTTCCAAAGTACTCTATTCAGACCAGCTTTTGTCCAAGTTCATGACTTGCCAGTCTCAGATGACAATGAAGAAGAATCTACTAAAGACTGGAAGCTAGTTGTCAGAGCTATAGATGAGGTGCTGATGGATGAAAACAACCAAGACGAAACATCTACATCCTTCAGCATCATCCCAGAAGTTGCAGCCATCATAAGTCATGCAGCTACCCCCCACTTCCCACTGACATCAACACAGCTAGAGTTTGACATTATACTAGCTTGGGGGTACGATGGGAAAACTGAGAGGTTTTGGATAGGTCGGGAGTTTAGCGGAGTAGAAGAGCTAGACTGGGATTTAATTCATCCATTTGAAATCCTTGACCTATATGATCTTATCTGCATCAACAACTCATCAGACCTCTCAGCAGACCTTTTATTGACATGTTCTATGCTTTGATGGAGGACAACCTACCCAACTTCATAAGACTAATCAAAGAACTAAAACGGGTAGAGTCTCTTGAGTCATCTCAGGCTGCAGAAAGAAGACTGTCTCCCAACAATCTCCAAATCACAAGGAGCAGTCTTCTCAATGAAGAAGAAGTTCTGAGCCTGAAAAGACTCCTGTACAAACTAATGGTCAAGGACTTAGATGTGCTAGGATGGATAAGCAATAAGTGCCTTGACCATACCTTCCTTCTAAGCAACGACACCTCTCTCACCATCAACACCAGGAACATCCTCCAGCTGCCCTCAGACTTCCTATTCAAGATCTTTCAGCTTAGAGCCAACATCTGCAATATTAACTCATTAGAGAGCCAGGCAATGATGGTCACCATCAAAGTCCATCTTGAAGAAGAAGGACTGATTCCTCAGGAAGAGTCTGTGTCAAACTCTGATACTGACTCCAACTCAGATACTCCACAAGTTGAAGTCACATTTGTAGCATTTGGCACAAGATCTTCACTTAGGGATCAACTGAGAGAAATAGAAGGTCCTGAGTATCAACTTGATGAAGACAGTGACCGTCCCTTGTCAATTTCTCAACTTGCCAATGAAGCCGAGGCAGAGATCCCAACAGCACAACAATCAACTGTTGCTGTGATCAGTGAAGCCAGAGCAGAGGCATCAAATGTTAATAAAGGGAAGGGCATTATGACAGAAGAGGATGAAGAGAGGTTGCGAAAAGAAAAGAAGGAGAAAGAAGAAGGAAAAGAGAAGAAGAAGAGATGGCTGAAGAGATTGCTCATAAACAAAGGCATCAAGAAAGAAAGGCATCCATACTCCTAAGACAACAGACAATCCAGCTGTATGCCAAACAGCTGGATGAGATGAAAGTTAAAATCCATGCAGGGTCTCAAGTTGAGGAAGATGAACAACTTGCCAGACAGCTATAGGAAAAGTTTGCAAAGGAAGAAGAAGAAGAGAATGAAAAGAAGAGGAAGGAAGATGCTAAGTTTAGAATCACTGATTCTAAATTAGCAAAAGAATTAAGGGAGGAGTGGACTGAAGCTCTGATCTCTCAAGGTGAGGATGCAGACTACCTTGAGAAACTTTCAAACAAAGAAATTTACAGAGCCTTCATGGGTCAGCAGGGTCAATTGGCTAGCAAGAAAAAGGCTGAAGAAGAAGAAAAAGCCAAGCTACAGTCCAAGAAGACCATTGCACTGAATAAAAGAACCCATGAAGAAAGGAAGGTCATGATTGACTTCCTTAAGGCTAGAGGAGATAGTGGAAAGAGGCTAGGTCCCATGAATTTCATGAACCTGCAAGCCCTCTACTTCAAAGTTAAAAAGGATGAGGAAGAAAGACTAGGGAAGAAGGGCTCCAAGAAAAAGGTACTTATCAAAGAAGAAGAAAAACCAAAGACAAAGAAACCTAAGCCTTCTCCCTCACCTACCTCTTCCTCAGTCCATCATCCTTCCACTCTCCTCCCTAAACCTTCCACTCCTCCACCCAACAAGTCCAAATCATCCCACCCAGCTCCCACTCATCAACAGCCTCCCCTGAAGAAATCCAAATCCTCATCTGAACCTGAAGACTCCAGAGAAATAGTCCAATGGCTTTACAGTACCCAAGATCAGTGGTTTGAAGTATTCAGGGGGAGAACTGAACGAAGAAGGTCGATTTACAAGTCTGTTGATGAGGTTCTACAACTTCCAGATTCAGATCTCAAGAGAATCATGGAGCTGGGTGAAGAATTCATACCTGAAAATGATGGTGGGAAACATCCTGTGCTAGTGATCAAACATCACTTCAACCCCAGCAAAGATGCAGTCTTAGAAGTTAAACCTCTACAATCCTACTATCCATTTGCACGATGGTCCTACAATGCTGAGAAGAATGAGTTCACCATCACAAATGTCAAGGGTCACCAGATGAGATGTTCAAGCAAGGCAATCTTTAAAATGCCATGTAAGGACATCAAGACTCTGTCTGAACTTCCTCTTGACAACCCCAGCAAGGATCCTCGAGGGTATGAAGTAGCAAGGATAGTCGACCACATGAAAAAGCTTCAGCAACAGAGGGACTAGAAGAATTTTGGTAGCATCAGTCTAGGGGGAGTTTGTAGAACCAAAGACTGATTGCTACAAAATTGTTCTAAGTACAACTGCTGCGGACAACACAAGATTGCTGCTGACCAAAACAGCTGCTGATACTTTGTCTGCTGCTGAAGACCAAAGTAGCTGCGGATAGGCTTATCAGCAGCATTCAACACATGTTGCTGCTGATAGGCATATCCTCAGTAGCTGCGGATAGATCAATCTTGCTGCTGGTCCTCATCTCTGCTGCTGATAGCTTTATTCTTTGAAGACCAAACGTTGCAGCTGACTATCCATGCGAAGCGCCTCTGACACCTTTCTGCAAAAGCAACTGCCACACTCCAAGCAGAAGGAACCTCACTGGTGCAACCAATAAAGGACAATGACGCGCTTCTCCAAGCATGCAAACAATGATGCCTGAGAAGACGTTTCAGTAAAGTTAACTAGATTAGCCTTTACGTGTAATTTAGATTAATAAACAAGATCAACGTCTTGTGTTAGATCTGATCCTTAGAATCAAGGGTTAGTCTTGATTCTAAGTTACTATATATATCTTGTAAACACTTCAAACAAAGTGTGCCTTCATAGTGCTTTTTGATAGTGTCTTGATAGAGTTTTACTTGTAATCTTGTAATCTCAGAAGTCTAATACAACAGTGCATTTATCAGTATTCTTGCTGTTTACTTGTTTACTTTGTTGGTTGCTATTGTTTCCGCCAATATCAACTAGAATAGAATCACCTTGTAATCTTACGATCCTACACTTTGAACTACTCGGGGTTTGACGTATTCTTGTTCAAACACGAGGGGGCTATAAACTTTATGGGTAATCTGGAGGATTATGCCATATGTCTAGGACAACCATGGGGTTGTGCCACATTGTTATTCTTTTATTCCTTGATTGATTTTATTATCTACGGACATAGTTATTTGTTTGCAAAACTTACGTGAAAACAATAGTTATGACTTAAGTGATTTTGTGTCCCCTCTTTACCCACACACAATGGGATGAACTATATGGACCATGCGATGATTTGAATAATTACGGGTGCACACGTAATTATAAAAGTCAGTGCATGGAAAACATAGTGAATTATGACATAAAACCTATCGTTATATATAGTAATGAAACTGATATGATATAATAAGGGCATGGTGGATATGCCGCTGGTACTTCCTATATATAAATGTTCCTGACATATTGTCAGAAGTAGCGTTGTTCGTGTCACGTGAAGTTTTATGTTATTTTGACCTTGACCAATATTTGTGAAACTTTTATTTAGTAATATTTCTTGAACACATTAGACTACATCCTAAACAAACCTTGATCATCAAATTCTCATTGTTCTCATTTCAAGTGATGCATTCCATCATTGAAGTCCAAAATATTTTTCGACAATTTTCTCCTTAACTCGCTTCAAACTAAAATTCACTATCATCATTCATGACTTTAAGTATCAGACCTGAACCTTGTTACCAATTATACTCCTCAAACCAATTTTCAAAAGTTCATTGAGAATCCAAACGTGGCTCAGAGTTTACTTGAGAACGCAAGGATCAAATGAATCTTAAGTACCCTCATCTCCTTTCTAACTCAGTAGTATCCATCAGTTGAATTTCGGGACGAAATTCCCTCAACTTGGGGATACTTTAACATCCACAATTTTCTGGCATTATTCCATTCATTTTAGATAATATTGACACCTCATTTCAAACCCGTACTTACCACATTATTTATTATTATAACGTGTATTAATTCAAATTCTCAACCTTGCAATAACATATTACTTTCTATTATATATGTGTAGCATATGTATGCATATATATATATATATATATATATATATATATATATATATAACTAAGAGCTTTAAATCATGTATTTACATTTTATATATATATATACATACACATATGTATTTATTTATAAATATATGTAAATATATATATATATATATATATATATATATTTATTTGTTTGGTTACATTAAATAAATCATTTATACAACTTTGTAATTTTATAAAAGTAGAAACTTTTTTATAAAATCATTATGACTAAACAAATAATATTTAAACTTTATAAATATTATAGAAACCATTTTATAAATAATTAAGAATTAATTTAAACAAATAATTAGGTTTGGACCCTTTACAAGGAAAAGAACCCCCTAATCTCATTGAACCCCCACAAGTTGAACCATTACATCAATTTTGAACCCTAGAGACCCAATAGGACCAAATTTGACTCTGTGAATTCAAACATCGATCTATTCAGTCACAAGGAACGGGCAATAATGTGTATTAACACCAATTGAACATGTATAACCGATATACAAAGGACCCCGAATGCTAATGACGAACCAATTCACTCGTAACCAAATGTATTAACGCATAAATCATGTCCCGTAACCGTCTTGCTGTTTCGAATTCAAATTACACGTTCCTGTTGAAATCAAGCCATATTACTACACCATAAACCTTCGCGACACCCTCTTCGTACTCTCTAAACTCTCTAATCCACTCCATATCGCCCCTGAAACACAATCTTAGCGCGAAGAACACGAGGTCTGTGGCTCCTATTGTAAGGTCCAGATTCCTGACGATCTTCAATCAACGGATTCAACGACGTGTTTAGCCTTGCGGAAACAGACTCGACACATGACTTGTAGGTATGAACAATAAAGACGAGACACAATCAAATATCAAACGATTCGTATATTGATTAGTCACAGAAAACACAATACGAATATCGCTCAATCACTTGTCTAACCGAATACAGAATACAAAACATATATTTATACTATTCGTTTGGGCTGGGCCGGGGCCGCATAATTCAAGTATGTGGTTGGGCACCGCATACTTTAAGTTTGCGGGTAGGCCATGAATTATGCAGTCGCATACTTCAAAAACTTCTTGATCTGAACTTCTCAGTGATCTCTTGATGCGTTAGCCTATTAGGTTTGATCCTTACAATCTCCCCCTAGGCTAATGCTATCAAAGTATCTCAATGTCAGCTGAATGATCACCACCTCCCGCATAGAGGCCTTTAAAAATTACCGTTGCCAAAACTTTTACAAAAGGCTTGGTGTCTCATTCACATTCTTCAGGCACGAATAGATGCTTCTTGGACAATCTGATCATATCTTCCTTCCCGAACATCAAAAGATCCATGGGATCAGCAATGGTGAATTCTCTGTCAGTACATTGAGTATAGATATACCCTGTCACAAAGCTGTAAGACCAATATTCAAGTTGACTCAGTGTGTTGTCAGGTAGAGCTTGATAAACTGGAACACACTCCACTGTCTTAGGAGGAGGATGGATTTCCATTACAAGGGGCTTCTTGATTTTTCTGTCAATTATGTACATTAACTTCACCCTCTTACATTCAACAGGTTGTAGTATTTTGAATCCACTGTCACATTCTCTGTCAAGAAACTTAACAAACTGATTTGCTATTCCAATGTTCCCTGGATTGTAAAAGGGAGCCTTGTTTAGTGCTTGAAGGTCAAATCTGGGCCGTGAACTGAAGTCATGTGACCTAGCAAAATATTATATTCGCCCATTCTTTCTCTTGATCAGATAAAGATTCTTATCATTTTCAAACATAGAATAGGAGAACGGTCGTTCTTACTTAAGAGCTCATTGGAGAATGTGACATAATGAACATCACGTGGAGGAATAATCTTGAACATACTTTTCTTTTTATCAGGAACAGTTGAAGACGATGTTGCTTTAGGTATACATGTAGATTCAGCAACATGTTCAGCAGATGATTCCACGTGCGGAGGTGAATTGCCTTCGGCGAATACATCGCTGTCAATACCGGTAATCACCTTTCCCAGAGCACTGATGTATGTAGGAGAGGTAGGCATAATTACATCAAAGAAATCTTCACCTTCAAACATTTCCTCTCCTGTAAATTCATCATCCCATACAGTCGAATCATTTCCAAATGAGAACATTGAGTCTGACTTGAGTAAATCATCAAGACCCTGTTCAAAATTAAAAGAAAAATCATTTTCTGACTATTGTGCTCCTTTATTTTCTGACTCATGAACGTAAACGACCATTGCTCTAGATAGGTCTTCTTATGAGCATATTCCTTCAGGTTGGTCTCCCTGGTCTTTATTCTGATCTTTATCATTACTTTTGCCTACAATATCATCACCATCACTATCATTATCATCACCTTTATTGTCACCATTACCACTACAACTATCCTCTTTCTTCCTTCTCCTTTTATCTTTCTTTTCCTTAAGCCTCTTTAGTTCTTTCAGCACATATACCATGTTTTCTTTCAGGCTTTTGATCTGACCACTTTGTATGTTTATAGTTGTTCCGAGAGTATCATTTTCTGCATTGAGTTTATTGATCTTTGAGTCCTTAGCAACAAAATCTTGTTCCAGAACGAACACTCTTTGTTGTAGGGCTTGAACATCCACAGGCGCAGGTTGATTAACTACCTTTGCTTTGCCCTTATCTTGCTGTTTGGTGATGATAGGTGTGATGATTGGTGTGGGCTTCTGAGTGATTTGTTCAAAAACTTTTGCCTTCTTCCTCAGACCTATATCAGCTTAAAAATCATAGTCTTCATCGGAAGTATCACTTTGTTGAGGAGAAGGGTTGATGAGAAGAGGTTTCCCATCAGTCTTTCTTTTAACTAGTAAGCTCTTGTGATATTTATTGATCGGTACTACTTCGCCACTATCTGTTTATGATAAGTCAAATTCTTCACCTTCTGAGTCTCCTTTAGACTCACTTTCTTTCTCTTCAATGTTCTCACCACTAGTGCCTTGATTGTAAGTATCTGAAAACATCAGATCATCTAGATTTAGACATGCCATGTCTTCAAGATTCTCTACATTTTCTTCATTCTCAAAGTACACCGGCCCTTCAATGTTGTAGTTAAATTCATCTGCATATTCATCGGGCAGCTGTACATTTGGAATCACAGGTTCATTAACAATTGGGACCTCAGCTTAATTTTGATCCTTTCGAGGTTGTGGTTGTGGTTGTGGTTGTGGTTGCGATTGTGGTTGAGGTTGATGTTGAGGTTAAGGTTGTTGTGGTTGTTGAGGTTGTACACCTTCTAAGTCAGGAAAGGCTCCAAACTTTTCTAGTGGAACCAGATTCAGAAAATTTCCTTTCTTGTTCATACTCATGTAGGACAAAATGCTCCTGTCCATCACCTTTACATGCAGTCTCCTTTGTGTCATTACCAACTCTAAATGATTTCTATTAATTATCATTTTTAAAATCTTGGATACATCAAGAATACTGATTTCTTCTTCCCAATTAAATTACTCTTCATCTCTTCAAACACAACTCTTGAGAAGTTGAAATTTTCCCTAGTCACAAGTGTGTATATAGCTGCAGTCATGCTGGCACTTAGTTCGTCATATCCACCCTTTCTTCCAGAGATACACTGGTTCACCACATGTGCCAAGTATTTCCAATAAGGTGGCAAACATTTCTTCTCCAAGGACGGCAATCCTCCTTCATAACTCATTCTTTCAACCGTTCATTTGCTCAACAGAAAAACTTGTAGTATATTCGGCCTCATCACCAAAGTTCAAACATTCCCTAATAACAGCCTCAGTAACGACTATGCGCTTTCCTGCCAAAGTACCAGCTATTCCTTCAACTTGATTTTCTGTAACAAATTCAGTCATGCTCCAGAAATCCCGAATAAAATCTTCACAGATATCAGGATGTTATGAAATAGCATGATTATGGATGCTCTTAGACCCACTATCATTGATATGAAAATGCTATGATGCTGAGGCGGGTCTTCCAAGTATGCTGACTCGTTGTGGTCCTTCACAAATTTTAAATTTTCCATGCCTACATGCAGTGAAACAAGTTAGATTCCAACACATCACACTTAAATTTTTCGGTCAAAGGATCAAACCGCAAACTTCTATTAATGGCCGCAAACTTTGAAAATTACCACAAACTTTGAAAATTACCGCAAACTTGAAGAACACCGCAAACTTTTAAAATTACCGCAAACTTGAAGAACACCGCAAACTTTTGAAAAAAGCCGTAAACTTTTCAAATTCTAGGATTTTAGAGAGTTTTTGGTTTAGATTTCAGGTGCAATAGGGTCGCCTAGTGTCTACGATCTAAATTAATGGATCAATTTCTGAATTTGCATAACATTTGACTTTCAATTTGATCAAAAAGTCCGGTTCAGTTTCAGTTACATTCAAATCACCTGACACGCCATGTTATTATGAATCCATGGTCAAACCTCATACCTTTGATGTCGCCTATACTCTTTGAACACAAATGGGGCAACAAATTCACATAAGTGCCAAGTAATCGGTCTCTTAGAACTGAAAACGAAGTATGCGGCTGAGAGAAACTAGGAAGTATGCGGTTTGTGTAACACTGGAACCTCAAACTTCCTACTATTTATAGAACTACTCAAGTATGCGGCCCCGCATGAAGTATGCGGCCACAAACTTCTGAAGTACCTTGAACTTTTCAAAAACTTTTTCCTTTGGATTGTCGGGTCAAGCAGGGACGGTTATTTTGATAATTATGAAGTATAAACAAAAGACAAAAAATAAAATAACTTAAACTAAGCTAAAAACACAAAATTTTTTTGTCCTTTTCATAACATGCACACTTAAAGAAACACATTATTTTTTAGAGAGACACTGTTATGAGATCATATCATTCCAGGGCAGACCAAAGCATACTTATTAGCCATTCATTTTCTTAGAAAGGTCTCGGTGATTGCCAATATATAGTATCCTTCTAAACTCAAGTATTCATACCTTAGTTGACAAACAAGCAGTGAATGAATTTATCATGTTTTTCTAGGTAAGAATTATTCATGACATAGTGGGTCCCACACTCATCTTAGAAACCTGTATTTGTTTTATTGTGAATTAGATGAGTTTTTGATGAACTGAATGCCTTGATAAAAGATTCCCTTCCTCATGATTTTTTGAGCACCTAAATAATAACTAAAAGAGCATAACTAGCACGGTTCAATGAACTGTTTAGGAGATCTCTAACAAATGTGATAAAAAACATAGCTCGACGGACTTACATGCCTTGATAAGAGATTCCATCCCAATCACACATTCCCAAAGAGAAAAAAATATTTACAAGTATACTTATATGTACGTCTTTAGACATATCTTTTTTTTTTGAAATTTTCCTATAGCACGACATTAACATTGCATGTTTTTTTGCTCAAAATTCTACTTTGAAGAGTAGATTTGCACTATCATTGAGTGTCTTTTCGCCTATTTCATGTAAATGCATGTCTTTTATCTATGTATATATATATATATATATATATATATATATATATATATATTTATGTTTGTACAGACTTGTATCAAGTCAGCTCGCAACCCCTTTGTGAAGGGTCTCGGTTTGTGCAGTCCAAATATATTGTGTTCATCCACAGTTCACCAATCTTTATGTTTAAGTGCTCGATTTTTAACAGGAAATAATTATTCTACCAATCTATGAGATATTCCCCACTTCGACAATAACCTTTAAGTTTAAGTGAAACACTATCATGCTGTCTTTCCAATTGTAGAGCCTATCAACATATCACACTAAGATCCTAATCTTTTCAACTACAGGCCTTACATATGATGATCTTACCTATAGAATGATGTACTATCATTTCCTATTAGACAGAGTTCTCAGATTTTCTCAATAATATCTTTTTCAAAGAAGTAACTAAAGACTTAAAGCTAAAATCTTTTTGGTGTTTTTAGGAAATTTCTCCTCCTAAACTTTTTCGTTTATAAAAAAATCAAAATTTAAACAAACAAAACAACAAAAAATTTTGCTGACCAAACCCGCGACCTTCTAATCAAAGGAGATCATTTTCAGATATTCAACCAGAAAGTTGAATCGTGCCAAATCAAAGGCTTTTGTAAAGATACCAGCAACATTATCATCAGTAGAAACCAGCTCAAGATGCATAAGCTTTCTTTCAAAACAATCACGAATATGATGCACCCTTATGTCTATGTGCTTAGTTTTAGAATGTTGGACCGGGTTCTTAACAATCTATAAAGCAGCTTCATTATCATAGAAAATAGGGGAGTCAAAGAAATTCAAACCGTAATCCAGCAATTGGTGTTTGTTAGAGCATGTTTTGTAACTGTTGATAAAATTCTGTGTAAGTTCTTAGATAGGCAAACTTAACAACTTCGCCTAAGCATCTTTAGGAGCGAACTTGTTAAGTTTGCCTATGGTGCTGTGGGCATTTGTGTTTTCCTATAAATAAGTGTTTGCAAGTCTTAGAGATTAGACCAAAAACCGTAGGAGAGAATAGAAGTCAAGAACAGATCTGAGAGAGCTTGTCAATAATGTTTTTTGGTGGAAATACAAAGCGTTTATTTACACCGTGTTGTTGATTGATTACACGTTGCACGTTGATCATGGATTCCGTATGTTATCACTGTGTCGTACCGCGAGTCTGGAAGATCCGTCATGCCCCACCGGGACCTACAATTGGTATTAGAGCTATTGCTCTTGATTAGCAGCAGATTCGTGGTGTTTTAGAGTACAATCAACATCAAATTTCAGAGATTTTGAAGAGTTTTTCATCTTTTTCGTGTTCTTGACAAAAATGGAGAAATTTTTATCATTTTGGATTGATTTTGGATTTGTTTGAAGAATTTGATCCGATAGAAGTGTTCCTAATCAGTTCCTACATATTCCTACGGTTCAGATTCGTCCAATTTGATCATATACATCAGAAATTACGATTTTCAGAGGTCTGAGTTCGTGTTTTTGGTTTTCCTGAAGTTTCAGCTGTTACAGGCGAACTTAATCAAGTTCGCTCACGAGGTTTCAGGCGAACTTATCAGTTCCTACATATTCCTACAGTGTAGTTCAGGCGAACTTATCAAGTTCGCTCATGAGGTTTCAGGCGAATTTAATCAGGCGAACTTACTAAGTTCGCTTGAGGATAAAAATGAGTTTTTTGGCGGGAAAAATTTTCTTGTCCAAATTTTTTAGGAGACATATATATGCTTATTTTGAATCATTTTTTATAATATTGAAATTTTGAAATTTTTGAATTTTCTAAAAACAGTTTTTTTTGGTGGGAAATTTTCACAGTATTTTCAAAATGTCAAATTCTTGTGATGATAATGAGATTGGAACACAGCCACCGAGGCTTTTGTCTATATATGTCCGGTTTGAATAGTTCGTATCAGATACTGATGCAAGTTTTTGGATACCCATCTTAGAAGGATATAAGCATCCTACTTATCAGTTTATGGGATATTATGATGCTCCTTTACCATTGATAGCTCTTTCTAAAGTACAAAAGAAGAAGTATGATCAAGAGATAAAGACGCATGCAACTCTACACATGGCTTTACCAAAAGAAACCAGTAATAGTTTCGGGAAGTGTCCAACTTCAAGAGATCTATGGGAAGCATTGAAGAAAAAGGGTGAAGCTAATTCTTAAGCATTTGTGGCCTTGATCAAAGAAGAATTAGTGAAGCGGTGTGACACTGAAAGTGATTTTTCTGCAGTTTTAAGTGATAGTGAGATTTCGATATGGTGAAAGCACTTAGTCTACAGAAAGTGATGGGATGATTGAAGAAAGCTTCCAGACAGTTGAAGATGATCTGAGTGAATCAGAAATTGATGCAAAGTCTGTCAATGTTGATCAAAAGTGTGACAATCCGAACTTTTCCAGTTAACTCCGTTAACAAAATCTAGTAAAGTTAACTAAATTAACTTAACTCAAACTTTAGGGACTAATTCTGTCAATAATCCAAACTTAAACTCCAGGGACTAGTTATGTAATATCCCTAAAGTTGACTGTTGACTTTTAGAAAGTCAAAATCCCAACTCTGTTGACTTTGGAAGTCAAACTAACCTAGTTCTAACTCCATCCAAACTCGAGGGACCAATTCTGCCAATTCCTAAACTCCAATTCGCATGAAACCTCAGGGACTAGTTTTGATAATACACTAAATTTGATTAGTTGACTTTTGGAAGTCAAAATCACAAGTCTTGATCCAAATCGTGACGCATAACCGATTTCTTATTCAAAATTGTAACTGATATCACATGAATGGTGTCATTAACGGCCATAATCATCATTTTAAACACCATCATTTCCGAATTAAATGGATAAATGGCAAAGCATGTCGAATCCGTTAACACCCTCATCATTCACAATCAAATTCACATCAATCCGACAATTTCCTCGTAATTGAACGTCTGCACACACGCTGCGAACTCCACAAAAGCTATCCCACAAGCCAATTTGACTGGAATCGCTGCAGAGGTCACCGGAACTAAGGCCATTCACAATGGGAGTCTGTTTTACTCGATCACCATCAATCCGACATTTTTTTCTGGTAAATTCTTGCACCCTTAACTTCGTTTGTGTAATATGCTGGGTATAATTCGTATTAGACTAAGGATTAGTCATCGGATAAGGCAATAGGGTCGAATGAGATTTATTGTTGGAGCGTAAGGGATCACATGTTAGCTTAGCAAGAATTCCATAAATTCCTTTTACATAGCTGGATTCGATAAGTTTGCAATGAGATTCTAATAGAGTTTCAATCAAGATGGTTTCTGTGATGACGTTTAAATGAGTGTCTTAATTCCACTAAGACTCTTACATAAGTGAGAATAACATTGATGGACTCCATTGATGATAATCTAGTGTGTCCGTAAACATTTTCAACCTAATAGTCGCGTCTATCAGCTGTTGAACGAGTTTAACGATACCAACAAGTCGTTGGGTGGGTTATAAGAGTCTCTACAGATAGTGAAAACTGAAGTCTGTAAATCACTGATTTAGGACCATTCATCCACACACTAGGTTTCACCAGGACTTACATACACCTCAAATTACTATTACTTGTGCACCCGTAATGATAATTTGCTTTGCATGCTCACCCTAGTTCTCCCTGTCCTGTGTCAAAATGTCCTTTAGTTTGTATTGCCGAGTACAGAGTGTTGTCAGAGATGAAAAGTCATCGAGAAGCTTAGTCATTAACCATAAGTTGATCAAATAGGACTCCTATCAGTATAAGTAGTCGGGAATTGTTTGATTCGAGTATTCACTCGAGTTGAAACACAATACAAGGGTCCAATCCAGCAGATTGTAGATGAATCATGCACAAGAAATGCGACTTCGAGAAGTTAAACTAATTCATGGATATGTGTTGCTGGAAGAAGAAAAGTAGATGTTCTTCCAATTGAGTCAGAATAGGGTTTGATTATGCGTTCTCAATTTTGTGTCCAATCTATTCTCAACAGAATATCGACCAAAGAAGCGAGCCCATGGCTCGGGAGAGTGATGACATCTACGTGTCAATGGATTCTGCAATGATGCGTGCAACGGTCTGCCTTCACTCGGCGTATTGTTGCTGGTGGGTACAGTAGGGACTCGCATCCGACGATCCCAATTCCCAAAGAGATATGCGTTAGTGCTGAGTGTCGTCCATAACATGGACCTGAGAAAACCCACCATACCCAACGGGAGATGGTGTGAGAGACTCCTCTGAAGGCTTTGTCTCGCTTCCCATGAACGAGAGTGGATGATATTCTGGTGATTCCCCGAGTGTCGCCACTAGGAATGATGATGCATTGCAAATGTTGTGTCCCTCGCCAACTGAGGGTGATACGGATGGTGTTACATACCTGCACTACAATGTATGTATAGATGCTATATGTATCAGGTATGAGTGTCTGTGCCGTGTAACTAATGTGTGAGGTTATAGTCTAGTATGCAGTCCTAGTTCTCTATAACCAATGGCTCTGATACCAATCTGTCACACCCCCAAATTCCACTAACAGAGTTTTACCGTTTGGAAGGTGACACACCAGGATCTCAGTCATTAGTTACATCAAACGACACTATATGGGACTTGAAATGTCAAAACATAAAAGTTCAGAGTTAATGCGGAAGCGTAAACGTTACGATGCAGTCAAACGTAATTACACGCAACAAGCGTCAATTAATGTAATTAAATAAACTGTTTAAAATATTTGAAATGAATGACATGACAGTAGGACTCCATGCATGTCCTAAGTGCGCAACTTGTGCCAAAGCGACCTGAGAAACATGTAAGAAAAAGTGTCAACACGAGGTTGGTGAGTTCACAGGTTTCAAGTTTGCAATAAGAGAGTGTTTGCCAGATTATGTACATTTAATATTTCATATCTATAGGTAGCTAGCCTATGTTCATGTTTTACTAAAGCGCTCGCAACCGAAGCTGACTGTGTTTATATGCCTCCTGCCAGGTCTATCAACTCTGGCCAATGTGAGTAGGCTAACATTTCACCCGTTCGATATCCAATCGAGTTAGCGCGACTAACGCGGGTGGGGCTTGTCAAACCTAGTAGTACTACTAAATATTACCTCGCTAAGATCCATATTAACGGTCCGATAAAAGATGAGGACTTTCTGTGATAGTGTGTTATGCTTAGCCTCAACAGTGATATCATATAAAGTACCATAATCAAATAGTTGCGTCATGTTTTCTCCCCCAACGGGAAAAACATGTAAAATGATATTTGCTTGCGTACCTGTTTCTCCCCCACGGGGAAAACAAGTAAAAGTATGATAGTTGGTATTCATGTTTGTTTCTTCCCCAACAGGAAAACAAGTAAAATACGTTTGTGTGTAAGCATGTTTCTCCCCCAATAGTAAAACAAGTAAAAAGGGGCCGTGAAACTCACCTGCGTTGCGTTGTACGTAGTATCACACAAGAGACAAGTTGAAACCACGAGTGTAAGTCTCAAACGACCTACGAATGTCCTAAAATTATAAACACATAAATTAGGAATGATAATGGGAATTTGTGACGACGACACGGAAGTTGGAACGTCCTAAAATACGCGTAGGAAACAACGAGTAGTCGAACGCGTCTACGGTAATAGGGATTTCTTAATTTAATAATTTAGAAATATACGTTTTGTGTCGAATGAATAATAATAATAATAAATAATTATATTCGTCCGTTCGTGCCTTTTAAAATGGTTATGAAGGTAATATAATTTAATATATTACTTTCAAGTTTCCAAGATTTATAAATAATCATTTGTGTCAAAAATAATAAATATATTATTTTTAGATCGAGGATGAAACATGAGCAAATAATATAATAAAATTATATCATTTATTAGTCTGAAACGTTTCATAGAGTTTATAAACTTCGAGGAAATAATATAAAATATATATTATTTTTGGTTAGAAATCACGGGTTGGAAAATAGTATAAATATGTAATTTATTCGGAGTCGTGGTTTGAAAATAATATATATATTATTTAAAAGTGGAGAAAAAATGTTAAAATGGTTTATAAATCAAACCCGAGCCTACGAGTGGTTTCCCGGGCTAAAAACCATTTAATATATTATCATAATAGTATTAGAATATATTTTATATAAAAATATAGTCTCAAAAGTGGCTTGAAAAATAAATGGTGCTAATGAGGTTCGAACCTGGGTCTCACCTACACCAACACACAGATCTAACCAATACACCCGCTAGGGCAATCGCGATAGAACCCAGATTGATTTGGTTTTGAACATTAGCTCTCCTGAGTTCTTCCCCCAAGCCACTCGCGATTGAACCCAGTCCCAATACTCATCGATTTCGACTTCGATCGAACCAAAAAGATTAGGGGTTTTGTTAATCGAGGTATGACGAATCTATGGTGATGTTTAATTGCAACATTTATCACGATTGGGGTTGTTATATAACGTTTGAAATTGCCGAAACCCTAGATCAAAATACAAGATCAAATTGACAAAATCTTATATTGAAAGTTGTTGGACTCATAGGGCTTTCAACAAGCAAGGAATTGCAAGTTTAACCTTGTGCTTTAATTTGATTTAGGTGGTGTTTGGATTAGGGTTCGATCAAACCGAAAACATAAGAACCCTAGGTGTAGGTTTGTGCTTAAATTGTGTTATGAGTCCAAATTAGATTAGGGTTTTTATTGAGAAGAGGATTACGAAATTAACCAAATGATTTAATTGAATTGTAAACGTGTTTAGATTGGGGTTCGGCCAAACCGGTTTGCGATAAACCCTAGAATTGGATTCGCGATTTATCCGATGTTTTAAGCAATATTTATGATAGGGCTTTTGATCTATGTAATGAAACGAAGCTAAGGGTGTAAGGAATTACCAGATTAGATGACCGATTGATGGTGATCGGTTAAAACCAATGCCGACGGCGACTGGTTCGATCTCCGACGACTTCTGTCGTGATTCCGATCAAACTGATGTGTACGGAGGCTTCAGTGTGACTCGTTTATCGTGTTTAGGTGATTAATTTGCGAGTTTGATACAAGGATTCATCGAATTCGTTGGGTATACAGTGATGGTCGACGTTTTTGAGTTTAATGATCATAATTGGATTAAATTCGAATCAATAACTTGTTAATTGCTCCAATGATGGTCGAAATGGTTAATGTCATACGTTACAACTTTAATTCGATCAGATTTCGGTTATGGTATCACGAATTTGAATCAAGAATGAGGGATGTTTGACTTCTAAAAGTCAACAGAATACACAACGTACGATTTTGACTTCTTAGAGTCAACATATTTGATTTTTGAGTAATTACATAATTAGTCCATGTAGTTTATGTTTAAATATTGACAGAATCAGTCCCTCGGGGTTAGATTTGATTAACGGGGTTAAGTTTTTAATAGAAAACTTAACGGAATAGATAACGGAGTTAATCTAAAAAGTCGGATTGTCACATCATCCCCTAGTTGAAAGAATTTTCGTCCCGAAAATTAGAATAATTAAAAAACTAATTCTGGGGTGTCAGAATATAGGGTTTGATTTTTAATAATTATATATAGTTAAGAGTGCCCCCAAAAAAAAATGTGGGAGCCCGGTCTCGAACCCGGGTCTCTCCCACACACGCACACTGTCTTAACCAGTCCCGCCCGCTAGGGTATCACAACATAATTCGGTTCCAATTGGTTTTAACATACAAGTACAGTGTGATCCCCCCTATCACGGTCCGATTGAAACCAGCCCCAATTCCCACGAATATGATAACGATCGATCATGGAGACCTAGGGGTTTTGTTAATCGGATCATTGCGCATCTGTGTGTGTTTGATTGAAAAACTATCGTGGTTAAGATTTTTTAATCACTGAAATAGGAACCGAAAACCTTAGTTATGAACACAGAATCAAATTTAGAATTTTTGATAATGAAAGCTGTTGGAATCATAGGGTTTTCATTAAGTTGACGATTGCGAAGCTAACCGTACAATTTAATTGGATTAAAAACGTGTGCTGATTAGCATTCGATTAACCCGAAAGTGCATGAACCCCTCGGTTCTGGATTTTGAAAAATTTGATATTGATCGATTCAATTAGCATGAGGCTTTCGTTAAACAAATGATTGCGAATCTAATGATATGATTTAATTTGATTAAATAGCGTCTAAGATCAAAACCCCCAAACCGGATTATGAACAAACCCTAGGTTATAGATCATGATCAATTCGATGATAGAATAATGAATTGCCATAGGGCTTTTACTCGGTAGATGATTACGAGTCTACCGGTGTGAATTAATTTGATTTAAATCGTGTTTAAGCTAGGGTTCGATTAAATCAGTTTAACATGAACCCTAGAATCTGGATTTGATCGAATTGAGTGTTATAAGCCTCGATAATGATAGGGATTTCAATCCTGTAAACGAATTTCTTTCTTCACGAAATGATTCCGTTGATCCAATGACATTAGGAAACGAAGGGTTAACCTAACCAACCATCAGTTGAACGCAATTACTTAAACATACATCCTACCTCTTATGCTACTGGAATCTATATCTCATTAGACTTTTCCTTCCTACATGTGGACCTCTTCCCTTAGCCTATGCATTGACTGACACTTGCTTTATAAGCGCGGGTTTTACTAGAAGTCTCAGTATGACTTCACAAATTCCATATTAGTGTGTCATGCTCCAACTCTATTAAAAGTCAAGTATACTATTGAGATAGTAGACGCTCAGATAATCGAAACAACTCGCATTATTACAGCTATAAACTAGTATTGGTTAGTCATAAACTTGACATTGACCTTCTGCCAGTTACACTTGGCAGTTTCGACCTTATTGTCGGTATGAATTGGTTATCCAAAAACCAACCTGAGACCATCTGTTGTGACAAAAAATGTTTGCCTTCCTCTCCTTAGAGGGGAAATCCTTTCTGTCCAAGGCAAAGGAGAGTGGTGCAGTCGTTGGTATCATATCCTTCATGAAAGCACAAAAATGCCTACGGAAAGGACATACCGCTATCTTAGCTCTCGTTACCGAGCAACCATCCGAATAGAAGAAGATTGAAGATATCCCAATCGTACGGGAATTCCTAGAAGTAATTCCCAAAGATTTACCCGGTTTACCACCGCATCGTCAGGTTGAGTTTCAAATCGACCTAGCACCCGCAGCAGCCGATTGCTCGGACACCTTACAGACTGGCACCCAGTGAATTACAAGAATTGTCCACTCAATTGCAAGATTTATTGGATAAAGGTTTCATCCGACCTATTTCATCACCGTGGGGAGCTCCGGTATTATTTGTCAAGAAGAAGGACGGTACTTTCCGTATGTGTATTGATTACCGGGAGCTGAATAAAGTCACAATCAAGAACCGCTACCCTTTACCTCGCATAGATGACCTTTTTTATCAACTCCAAGGATCAAGTTTCTATTCCAAAATAGATCTTAGGTCCGGCTATCATCAGTTAAGAGTCTGAGAAGAGGATATCTCAAAGACTGCATTCAGAACGAGGTACGGCCATTACGAATTTATGGTCATGCCTTTCGGGTTAACCAACGCACCTGCGGTATTCATGGACCTCATGAACCGTGTGTGTAAGCCTTACCTTGACCAGTTCGTTATTGTTTTCATCGACGACATCCTCATTTATTCCAAGAACAAGGAGGAACATGAGGAACATCTACGCCTAATTTTGGAACTACTTAAGCGAGAACAACTGTATGCTAAGTTTTCCAAGTGTGAATTTTGGATCCGGGAAGTTCAGTTTCTAGGGCATGTGATTAATGAGAAAGGGATACATGTCGACCCATCCAAAATAGAAGCCATCAAGAATTGGGCAGCACCGACGACTCCGACTGAGGTGCGACAATTTCTGGGATTGGCCGGTTATTACCGTCGATTCATCGAAGGATTTTCCAAAATTGCTCAACCCCTAACCGCCCTAACTCAAAAAGGAAAAGCCTATAATTGGGGCGATAACCAAGAATCATCTTTCCAACACCTCAAACAGAAACTTTGAAGTGCACCTATTTTAGCTCTTCCGGAAGGAACCGATGATTTTGTGGTGTATTGTGATGCATCCATTCAAGGCCTGGGTTGTGTCTTAATGCAGCGCGAAAAGGTCATCGCATACGCTTCACGTCAGTTGAAGATTCACGAGAAAAACTACACCACTCATGATCTAGAGTTGCGAGCAGTAGTTTTTGCACTTAAGATATGGAGACATTACTTATACTATACCAAATGCACCATCTACACCGATCACAAGAGTCTCCAGCATATCTTCGAGCAGAAGGAGTTGAACATGCGACAACGTTGTTGGGTTGAACTTTTAAATGAATACGACTGTGCGATCCGGTATCATCCGGGTAAAGCTAACGTTGTGGCTGATGCACTAAGCCGAAAGGAAACGAAACCCAAACGAGTTCGAGAGTCACAACTCACTATTCACCCTGGATTGCCTGACAGAATCCGTAGTGCTCAACTTGAAGCCTTGAAAGAAGATAACCTACCGTTAGAAGGTACACGCGGCATGGAAGCACAACTTGAGGTAAAATCTGACGGAATTCGTTACTTCATCGAACGAATATGGATTCCAGTGTTCGGAAATTTAAAGGAACTAATCATGGATGAAGCTCATAAATCTCGTTACTCCATTCATCCGGGTTCCGATAAGATGTACCATGATTTAAAGGTACTGTATTGGTGGCCAAGGATGAAGGCCGATATAACTACCTATGTGAGCAAGTGCCTAACCTGCGCGAAGGTCAAAGTTGAATATCAAAAACCTTCCGGTCTTCTCCAGCAACCAGAGATTCCCATGTGGAAATAGGAACAAATATCCATGGACTTCATCACAAAATTACCACGAACTCCTATCGGATGCGATACCATTTGGGTAATCGTTGATCGTTTAACAAAATCCGCCCATTTCTTAGCCATCAAGGAAACCGATAAGATGGAAAAACTTACACGTATTTACTTGAAAGAAGTAGTCTCCAGGAACGGGGTGCCAATCTCTATTATTTCAGATCGTGATGCACGATTCCCTTCTCGTTTCTGGCAGTCATTGCATAAAGCATTAGGCATGTGTCTAGATATGAGCACAGCATACCATCCTCAAACTGATGGCCAAACAGAACGTACTATCCAAAATCTGGAGGACATGCTACGAGCTTGTGTGATCAATTTCGGTAACACTTGGGAGTCTCACCTACCGTTGGTGGAGTTCTCCTACAACAACAACTATCACACTAGCATCAAGGCAGCTCCATTTGAAGCACTTTATGGACTGAAATGCCGTTCTCCCATTTGTTGGACCGAGGTTGGAGATAGCCAACTCACAGGTCCTGAACTTGTATTTGAAACTTCCAAAAAGATCGTTCAAATTAGAAACCGTATGGCGGCAGCTCGTGATCGTCAAAAGAGCTATACCGACAAGCGTCGTAAACCTTTGGAGTTTCAAGTAGGTGACATGGTCTTACTCAAAGTCTCACCTTGGAAGGGCGTCATTCGTTTCGGGAAACGAGGTAAACTGAATCCTCATTATGTTGGACCTTTCAAAATAATAAAGAGAATCGGACCAGTAACGTATCAACTGGACTTACCGGAAGGACTAAGTGGTGTACACAACGTCTTTCACATCTCAAATTTGAAGAAATGTCTAGCTGACGAATCTCTCGCGGTTCCGCTTGAGGAACTACACATTGATGAACAGATGCGTTTCATCGAAGAACCCGTGGAAATCATGGATAGGGAAGTCAAATCGTTAAAGCACAGTAAGATCCCTATTGTCAGAGTTCGTTGGAACTCGAAACGCGGACCAGAATTCACGTGGGAGCGCGAGGATCAAATGATGCGCAAATATCCTAATATGTTCAAGCAATCCGCGTCAAATTCTTAAGGTACTATTTAATTTTCGGGACGAAAATTCTTTCAACTAGGGGATGATGTGACACCCCATAAATTTTTTTTTTAATTATTCTAATTTTCGGGATGAAAATTCTTTCAACTAGGGGATGATGTGACAATCCGACTTTTTAGATTAACTCCGTTATCTATTCCGTTAAGTTTTCTATTAAAAACTTAACCCCATTAATCAAATCTAACCCCGAGGGACTGATTCTGTCAATATTTAAAGTTAAACTACATGGACTAATTATGTAATTACTCAAAAATCAAATATGTTGACTCTAAGAAGTCAAAATCGTAAGTTGTGTATTCTGTTGACTTTTAGAAGTCAAACAACCCTCATTCTTGATTCAAATTCGTGATACCATAACCGAAATCTGATTGAATTAAAGTTGTAACGTATGACATTAACCATTTCGACCATCATTGGAGCAATTAACAAGTTATTGATTCGAATTTAATCCAATTATGATCATTAAACTCAAAAACGTCGACAATCACTGTATACCCAACGAATTCGATGAATCCTTGTATCAAACTGGCAAATTAATCACCTAAACACGATAAACGAGTCACACTGAAGCCTCCGTACACATCAGTTTGATCGGAATCACGACAGAAGTCGCCGGGGATCGAACCAGTCTCCGTCGGCATTGGTTTTAACCGATCACCATCAGTCGGTCATCTAATCTGGTAATTCCTTACACCCTTAGCTTCGTTTCATTACATAGATCAAAAGCCCTATTATAAATATTGCTTAAAACATAGGATCTATCGCGAACCCAATTCTAGGGTTCATCGCAAACCGGTTTGGCCGAACCCCAATCTAAACACGTTTACAATTAAATTAAATCATATGGTTAATTTCGTAATCCTCTTCTCAATGAAAACCCTAATCTAATTTGGACTCATAACACTGATTTAAGCACAAACCTACACCTAGGGTTCTTATGTTTTCGGTTTGATCGAACCCTAATCCAAACACCACCTTAATCAAACTAAAGCACAAGGTTAAACTCGCAATTCTTTGCTTGTTGAAAGCCCTATGAGTCCAACAACTTTCAATATAAGATTTTTTCAATTTGATCTTGTATTTTAATCTAGGGTTTCGGCAATTTCAAACGTTATTTAACAACCCCAATCGTGATAAATGTTGCAATTAAGCATCACCACAGATTCGTCATACCTCGATTAACAAAACCCCTAATCTTTTTGGTTCGTTCGAAGTCGAAATCGATGAGTATTGGGACTGGGTTCAATCGCGAGTGGCTTGGGGGAAGAACTCAGGAGAGCTAATGTTCAAAACCAAATCAATCTGGGTTCTATCATGATTGCCCTAGCGGGTGTATTTGTTAGATCGGTGTGTTGGTGTAGGTGAGACCCGGGTTCGAACCTCACTAGCACCATTTATTTTTCTAGCCACTTTTGAGACTATATTTTTATATAAAATATGTTCTAATACTATTATGATAATATATTAAATGGTTTTTAGCCCGGGAAACCACCCGTAGGCTCGGGTTTGATTTATAAACCATTTTAACATTTTTTCTCCACTTTTAAATAATATATATATTATTTTCAAACCACGACTCCGAATAAATTACATATTTATACTATTTTCCCACCCGTGATTTCTAACCAAAAATAATATATATTTTATTTTATTTCCTCGAAGTTTATAAACTCTATGAAACGTTTCAGACTAATAAATGATATAATTTTATTATATTATTTTCTCATGTTTCATCCTCGATCTAAAAATAATATATTTATTATTTTTGACACAAATGATTATTTATAAATCTTGGAAACTTGAAAGTAATATATTAAATTATATTACCTTCCTAACCATTTTAAAAGGTACGAACGGACGAATATAATTATTTATTATTATTATTCATTCGACACAAAACGTATATATCTTAATTATTAAATTAAGAAATCCCTATTACCGTGGACGCGTTCGTCTACTCGTTGTTTCCTAAGCGTATTTTAGGACGTTCCAACATCCGTGTCGTCGTCACAAATTCCCATTATCATTCCTAATTTATGTGTTTATAATTTTCGGAAATTCGTAGGTCGTTTGAGACTTACACTCGTGGTTTCAACTTGTCTCTTGTGTGATACTACCTACAACGCAACGCAGGTGAGTTTCATGGCCCCTTTCTACTTGTTTTACTATTGGGGGAGAAACATGCTTACACACAAACGTATTTTACTTGTTTTCCTATTGAGTAAGAAACAAACATGAATACCAACTATCGTACTTTTACTTGTTTTCCCCGTGGGGGAGAAACAGGTACGCAAGCAAATATCATTTTACATGTTTTTCCCGTTGGGGGAGAAAACATGACGCAACTATTTGATTATGGTACTTTATATGATATCAGTGTTGAGGTTAAGCGTAACACACTATCACAGAAAGTCCTCATCTTATATCGGACCGTTAATATGGATCTTAGCGAGGTAATGTTTAGTAGTACTACTGGGTTTGACAAGCCCCACGTGCGTTAGTCGCGCTAACTCGATTGGATATCGAACGGGTGAAATGTTAACCTACTCACATTGGCCAGAGTTGATAGACCTGGCAGGAGGCATATAAACACAGTCAGCTTCGGTTGCGAGCGCTTTAGTAAAACATGAACATAGGCTAGCTACCTATAGATATGCATATTGAATGTACATAATCTGGCAAACACTCTCATATTGCAAACTTGAAACCTGTGAACTCACCAACCTCGTGTTGACACTTTTTCTTACATGTTTCTCAGGTCGCTTTGGCACAGGTTGCGCACTTAGGACATGCATGGAGTCCTACTGTCATATCATTCATTTCAAATATTTTAAACAGTTTATTTAATTACAATAATTGACGCTTGTTGCGTGTAATTACGTTTGACTGCATCGTAACGTTTACGCTTTCGCATTAACTTTGAACTTTAATGTTTCGACATTTCAAGTCCCATATAGTGTCGTTTGATGTAACTAATGACTGAGATCCTGGTGTGTCACCTTCCAAACGATAAAACTCCGTTAGTGGAATTTGGGGGTGTGACATATATTATTATAATATTAAATTAATATGTTCTAGCCCTGGAAACAACCCGTAGGCTCGGGTTTGGTTTCATAACTTATTTTTATTATTATTATTCCCACTTTTAAATAATGTGTATATTATATTCAAACCGCGAATTCGATTAAAATAATATGTTTATATTATTTTTAACCCGTAACTCCCACCATTAAATAATATATATTTTTATATTATTCCACCTCGTTAAAATACTTTTTGTGACGTTTAAAATAAAAATAATATAATAGTTTATATTATTTACTCTCGTTTTCATACTCGATTAAAAATAATATAGTTATTATTTTTCCAGACAATGATTAATTAGTTAATCCGAACCTAAAAATAATGTATTAAATTATATTGTTCTCCTAATCTTTGTAAACGACACGTACGTACGAATATATGTATCTGTTTAATTATTTATTAACATGCGACACGTAACGCTTTTCCCTTAACGAGCATATTAAAAAGTTATATAATTCGGTAGAAACGTTCATCTACTCTTAAATCCGTAGAAAGCATTAAGATGTTCTAACTTCCGTGTCGTCGTCACAAATCCCAACTTGTTCCTAATTTATGTGTTTATAATTTTAGGGCATTCGTATGTCTTTTGAGACTTACACTCGTGGTTCCAACTTATCTCTTGGGTGATACTACCTACGCTATTCAGGTGAGTTTTCACGGCCACTTTTTACTGGTTTAAACTGGGGGAGAAAAACATGTCGTAAATGCTTTTGATTTTTGTAATTCATATATGATATCACTTGTATGACTATGCGTATACATTATTCTTTAAGTCCTCACATCGGACCGTTAATATGAACATATCGAGGTAATTTGAGTAGTACTACTGGGTTTGACAAACCTCACCCACGTTAGTCGTGCTAACTCGATTGGAGGTCGAACGGGTGCAATATTGACCTAAACATGCACCATGATGGTGGGAGGCATATAAACAGTCAGCTGTCGATTGCGAGCGCATTAGTTAAGATGTTTATGGGTTAGCTACCTATTGATTTATATATTGAATGTACATTAATCTGTTGAACGCTTCTATAAATTGAAACCTGTGAACTTAAGATAAGGCACAAGTGCTTAAGATAAGGCACAGGTGCACACTATAGGACATGAATGGTAATTCTGCTTTTGATTTATGTTTTATTAAACTGTTTGGTCTATTTTAATTTGTGTTTGGTTTGGACTTTTGGACTATTCTTTTGAGAGCTTGTGTTTTGCGCATTTACTTTCTTTACGCTTCCGCATTAACTCTGATTGATATGATATTTTTTATTTTTGAGTCCCATGTAGAGTCGTTCAATGTAACTAATGTCTGAGATCATGGTTTGTCACTTCCCAAACGGTAAAACTCCGTTAGTTGAAAACTGGGGGTGTGACAGATTGGTATCAGAGCCATTGGTTATAGAGAACTAGGATTGCATACAAGACTATAACCTCACACATTTGTTGCATGTCATAAATCTTGGATGTTTGGCACTTATATGTTATATTATAGGAACATGTCGTCAACTCCACCACCATCACCTAAGGCACCAGGACACGATGCACCTATCTTATCATCCCCGGAGCCCAAAAGTTGTCGGACTAGTTCTAGTGATTATTCGGTTGATCAGGGTGAACCGAGTAGCGCGCAAGCAACAAATCCTGCTCGTAATTGGAATGCATACCCGCAAATGATCCAAAGGTGGATCGAGATGGGAAATGTTCCATCACCCTACTTTGGTTCCGCTTCATCATCATCTACCTTTCCTAGCTTGCCCTGCACTATGGAACAAGCTTTTACAGCTTTTGTATTTTACATGTCTAGGGAGTTGAGCATTGTGAAAGATGCTACTGATGAGATATTTGACATTCTGCAGCAAGAGACTCAAATAGAGGAGAACAAGGTAGGAATTGAGCTTTTGACTGCTGAGCTAGCAGTGACGGACCAGGTCCATAATGTTTTGGTGGATCGGGTGACACATTTGGAGACGAGGGTAGACACCTCGGATTTTGAGGTAGGAGGGATTCTGGAGAGAGTGGCTAATCTGGAAGGCCAGCTGCAAGTAGCAAACCATGCTGTTGAGGGACTTCAAGAAAGAGTGACTCACTTAGAAGCCCAACTGCAAGCAGCCTTATTTCCGGAAGACATTGCACTTTCAGACGGCGAGGAAGAACCTTTCGAGGAGGAGCCCTTCGAGGATGAGCCCTTGGAGGAGGAGCCACCCAAAGAGGAACCGGTGGAGATCGATGATGCTCAATCATACATTTTTTTCCGATGACGAGGATGTTTGATGATCTTCCTATTCTATCTTTCTTTTTCATTCATGTTTTGCTTATGTTATTTCTCTTTTCAAACCTAGATGGGTAAGGTTGTTCCCATTCAATAAAAGCAAGAGAAGTTTAATGTTTGAGTTATTTATTTTACAGCCTTACAATTTATTTAATTTTCAAAATATTAGATGTTGTATTTCCTTACTTGTACATAAATAATGTTTAATATGCAATATATTTCTCATTGATTGTATTTGTGAATGTGAAAAATCATGTCAGGAAGAGGACGTGGAGGTCGTGCTGGTGGCCTGGGTACCAACAACATGACAGCAGAGGCGCTAGCGACACTAATCAACGATAGTGTGGCTGAGGCTCTAGCAGCATATAATGCTGCAGGTAAATGCTTAAGCTATGGATTAATGAGGTCAATTCATCTCCTAAAACCGCTTTTCTTATGTTCTATAATCCCAATCCTATGTTATTTCTAAATCTAGGCCAGCAGAATCAGCAACCAGCATGCACGTTCAAAGCATTTATGGACTGTAAGCCCCATGCCTTTTGTGGAGCTGAAGGAGCTATCGGACTGCTCCGTTGGTTCAGAAAAGTAGAATCAGTGATTGCCATGTGCAACTACCCAGTGGCCAATCAAGTCAAGTTCGCTGCTGGAACTTTGGAGGGCCCGACTCTCACGTCGTGGAACGCTCAAGTCCAGATGTTGGGTCTGGCCATGGCAAATGGACTCCCATGGGAGGAGTTTAAGATGATGATGAAGGAGGAGTATTGTCCTCGCGATGAAATTCAGAAGTTGGAAGGTGAATTTTGGAACCTGAAAATGGAAGGTTCTAAAATTGAGCTGTATACCACACGCTCCCATGAGCTCGCTGCCATGTGCCCACATATGGCGACTCCAGATTACAAGAGAATTGAGCTGTATATTGGAGGTCAAGTGCCTCAAATTCAAAGTATGGTTACTTCGTCCAACCCTACTACCATCCAGCAGACGATCAGACTGGCTCACAAGCTAACCGATCAGGCGGTGACAGAAGGGACTTTACCCCCGAGAGGTTCGGTCTCTAAATCCACCAATAATCATAAACGCATGTTTGATCGTCACTCCAACACCCACTCCAACTCTCACTCCAAAGGATCCCAGTTCATTCAACCCCAGCAGCAGCGAAAGTTTGAGCATGCTAAGAACTTCAATCAGACGACCGCCTCAGGTCAAAATCAAGGTGGTTATGCGGGGAGAGCCCCCAAGTGCAACAGGTGCAATTATCACCACGTCGGTACTTGTAACCGTTGTCAACGGTGTGGCAAGATGGGCCACGCTACAAAATATTGTAGAGTGGATCTTCAGAATAAGCAACCGTTCCAACCGCAAGGATCTACAAGGGGATGTTTCTAGTGCGGCAAAGAGGGACACATCCAGAGGGATTGTCCTCAGTCGAAGAGGAATGGTAATGGAAGCGGGAATGGAAATGGAAATGGTAACGGCAATAACCAGGGTAACAATGGTAACGACAACAACAATCAAGGCAATAACAGTGGTGGCAATAATGCCAATAATGGAGGGAATGGTGCGAAAGGACGAGCTTTCATGCTAGGATCTGGAGAAGCTCGTTATGATCATAATGTGGTCACCGGTAAGTTTCTCTTAAATAATTACTTTGCTTCTGTCCTTTTTGACACTGGTGCTGATAGAAGTTTTATATTTAGAAAACTTAGTGATATGATAAAAGGAACTCCAACTCTATTAGAAGCTAAGTATATAATAGAGATAGCTGATGGCCAAATAATTGAAGCAACCCACATTCTTAAGGGTTGTAAGCTAGAACTAGGTAGTAATAAACTTGATATCGACCTTATGCCGGTCACACTTGGTAGTTTTGATGTAATTGTCGGCATGGATTTGTTATCTAAAAACCAAGCTGAAATCATCTGTCGAGAGAAAATTGTTTGAATTCCTCTCCCAAGTGGAGAAACCCTTTCAGTTCAGGGCGAAAAAATTGGTACAGTCATGGGCATCATATCCTTTATGAAAGCATAGAAATGCCTTCGAAAAGGGCGTACTGCTATTTTGGACCTCGTTGCTGAGCAGCCCTCAGAAGAGAAGAATATTGATGATATTCCCGTTGTTCATGATTTTCTGGAAGTATTTCCCAAAGATTTGCCTGGTCTGCCACCACACCGTGAAGTCGAATTCCAAATCGATCTAGCACCCGGAGTGCCACCGATTGCTCGGGCACCTGACAGACTGGCACCTAGTGAATTGCAAAAGCTATCTACTCAGTTACAGGAATTGTTGGATAAAGGTTTCATCCGACCAAGCTCATCTCCATGGGGAGCTGCAGTCCTGTTTGTCAAGAAGAAGGACGAAACTTTTCGTATGTGTATCGAGTACCGTGAGCTAAATAAAGTCACAATCAAGAATCGTTATCCTTTGCCACGCATAGATGACCTCTTTGATCAACTCCAAGGATCCAGTTTCTATTCGAAGATAGACCTTAGGTCCGGCTACCACCAATTGAGAGTCCGAGATGAAGATATCTCTAAGACTGCTTTCAGGACAAGGTTCGACCACTATGAATTTATGGTCGTGCCTTTTGGATTAACCAATGCACCTGCGGTATTCATGGACCTCATGAACCGTGTGTGTAAGCCTTACCTTGATCAGTTTGTCATCGTTTTCATCGACGACATTCTCATTTATTCCAAGGACAAGGAGGAACATGAGGAACTTCTACGTTTAATCCCGGAATTACTTAAAAAGGAACAGCTGTATGCTAAGTTTTCCAACTGTTAATTTTGGATCTGGGAAGTTCAATTCTTAGGACACGTGGTTAACGAGAAAGGAATACATGTCGACCCATCAAAGATAGAAACCATCAAGAATTGGGCAGCACCGACGACTCCGACTGAGGTGCGATAATTTCTTGGATTGGCTGGATACTACCGTCGATTCATCGAAGGATTTTCAAAAAATGCACAACCCCTCACTGCCTTAACTCAAAAGGGTAAAGCCTACAACTGGGGCGATAACCAAGAGTCAGCAATTCAACATCTTAAACAGAAACTTTGCAGTGCACCTATTCTAGCTCTTCTGAAAGGTACGGATGATTTTGTGGTGTATTGCGACGCATCTATTCAGGGTTTGGGTTGTGTGTTAATGCAACGAGAAAAGGTGATCGCATATGCTTCGTGTCAACTTAAAATTCACGAGAAAAAACTACACCACTCATGACCTAGAGTTGGGAGTTGTAGTTTTCGTACTTAAGATATGGATACACTACTTGTACGGTACCAAGTGCACCATCTACACCGATCACAAGAGTCTTCAGCATATCTTCGAGCAGAAAGAGCTGAACATGCGACAACGTCATTGGCTCGAGCTTTTGAATGATTATGACTGTGCGATCCGATATCATCCGGGTAAAGCTAACATTGTAGCTGATGCCCTAAGTCGAAAGGAAACCAATCCCAAGGGAGTTCGAGCATTACAGCTTACTATTCACCCCGGATTACCTAACAATATCCGTAGTCCTCAACTTGAAGCCCTGAAAGAGGAAAATCTACCGCTGGAAGGTACACGCAGTATGGAAGCACAACTCGAGGTCAAGTCTGATGATATTCGCTACTTCGCAGAGCGAATTTGGATTCCTGTGTATGGGAACTTAAGAGAACTAGTCAAAGATGAAGGCCGATATAGCCACCTATGTAAGCAAGTGACTGACTTGCTCAAAGGTCAAGGTGGAATATCAAAAGCCTTTTGGTCTACTACAACAACCGAAAATCCCAATGTGGAAATGGGAGCAAATCTCTATGGATTTCATAACAAAATTACCCAAAACCCCCAGCAGATGCGATACCATTTGGGTGATCGTAGATCGCTTAACAAAATCTGCGCACTTCCTTGCAATCAAAGAAATCGACAAAATGGAAAAACTTACTCGTGTCTACTTGAAGGAAGTCATTTCTTGGCACGGTGTGCCAATCTCTATCATTTCGGATTATGATGCACGATTCACCTCTCGTTTCTGGCAATCGTTACATAAAGCTTTAGGCACACGTCTAGATATGAGTACAGCTTATCACCCGCAAACCGATGGTCAAACGGAACGTACCATCCAAACTTTAGAGGACATGCTGCGAGCTTGTGTGATCGATTTTGGTAACACTTGGGAGTCTCACTTACCTTTAGTGGAGTTCTCCTACAACAACAGTTATCACACTAGCATCAAGGCGGCACCATTCAAGGCATTTTACGGACGTAAATGCCGATCTCCTATCTGTTGGGCTGAAGTTGGAGATAGCCAACTTACAGGTCTTGTATTCAAAACTTCCGAAAAGATCGTTCAAATCTGAAACCGTATGGTGGCAGCTCGTGATCGTCAAAAGAGCTATGCCGACAAGCGTCGTAAACCCTTAGAGTTTCAAATAGGTGACATGGTCTTACTCAAATTCTCACTTTGGAAAGGTGTCATTCGCTTTGGGAAGCGAGGCAAACTGAACCCTCGTTATGTTGGACCTTTCAAGATAGTAAAGAGAATTGGCCCAGTCGCGTATCAACTGGACCTACCGGAAGGACTTAGTGGTGTACACGATGTCTTTCATGTCTCGAACTTGAAGAAATGCCTGGCAGACGAGACACTCACGGTTCCTCTTGAGGAGGTGCATATTGATGAACAACTACGGTTCGTTGAAGAACCGGTAGAAGTCATGGATAGAGAAATCAAAACGCTGAAACGTAGTAAAATCCCTATTATCAGAGTTCGTTGGGACTCGAAACACGGACCGGAATTCACGTGGGAACGCGAGGATCAGATGATGCGCAAGTATCCTCATCTGTTCAAGCAATCCTCGTCAAACTCTTAAGGTACTATTTTAATTTTCGGGACGAAATTATTTCAACTAGGTGATAATGTTTCATCCGAAAAAAAAAATTTATTATTTAAATTTTCGGGACGAAAATTCTTTCAACTAGGTGATAATGTTACAATCCGGACTTTTCCAGTTAGCTCCGTTAACAAAATCTAGTAAAGTTAACTAAATTAACTTAACTCAAACTTCAGGAACTAATTCTGTCAATAATCCAAACTTAAACTATAGGGACTAGTTATGTAATATCCCTAAAGTTGACTGTTGACTTTTAGAAAGTCAAAATCCCAACTCTGTTGACTTTGGAAGTCAAACTAACCAAGTTCTAACTCCATCCAAACTTGAGGGTCCAATTCTGCCAATTTCTAAACTCTAATTCGCATGAAACCTCAGGGACTAGTTATGATATTACATTAAAGTCGATTAGTTGACTTTTGGAAGTCAAAATCACAAGTCTTGATCCAAATCGTGACGCATAACCGATTTCTTATTCGAAATTGTAACTGATATCACATGAATGGTGTCATTAACGGCCATAATCATCATTTTAAACACCATCATTGCCGAATTAAATCGATTAATGGCAAAGCATGTCGAAACCGTTAACACCATCATCATTCATAATCAAATTCACATCAATCCGACTGTTTTCCTCCTAATTGAACGTCTGCACATAACCTGTGAACTCCAAAGAAGCTATCCGACAAGCTAATTTGACTAGAATCGCTGCAAAGGTCACTAGAACTAAGGCCATTCACAATCGGAGTCTGTTTTACTCGATCACCATCAATCCGACATTTTTTCTGGTAAATTCTTGCACCCTTAACTTTGTTTGTGTCTTAGTATTGAAAGCCCTATCATTATCGGGGCTTATAACACTCAATTCGATCAAATCCAGATTCTAGGGTTCATGTTAAACTGATTTAATCGAACCCTAACTTAAACACGATTTAAATCAAATTAATTCACACCAGTAGACTCGTAATCATCTACCGAGTAAAAGCCCTATGGCAATTCATTATTCTATCATCGAATTGATCATGATCTATAACCTAGGGTTTGTTCATAAGCCGGTTTGGGGGTTTTGATCTTAGACGCTGTTTAAATCAAATTAAATCATATCATTAGATTCGCAATCATTTGTTTAACGAAAGCACGACGCTAATTGAATCGATCAATATCTAATTTTTCAAAATACAGAACCTAGGGTTAATGCACTTTCGGGTTAATCGAATGATAATCAGGACACATTTTTAATCCAAATAAATTGTACGGTTAGCTTCGCAATTGTCAACTTAATGAAAACCCTATGACTCCAACATATTTCATTATCAAAAATTCTTAATTTGATGTTTTGTTCAAAACTAAGGTTTTCGGTTCTTATTTCAGTGATTAAACAATCTTAAACACGATAGTTTTTCAATCAAACACACACACAGATGCGCATTGATCCGATTAACAAAACCCCTAGGTCTCCATGATCGATCGTTATCAGATTCGTGGGAATTGGGGCTGGTTTCGATCGGACCATGATAGGGGGGATCACACTGCACTTGTATGATAAAAACAATTGGAACCGAATTATGTCGCGATACTCTAGCGGGCGGGACTGGTTAAGACAGTGTGCGTGTGTGGGAGAGACACTGGTTCGAGACCGGGCTCCCACATTTATTTTTTGGGGCACTTTTAACTATATTTAATTATTAAAAATCAAACCCTATATTATTATAATATTAAATTAATATGTTCTAGCCCGGGAAACAAACCATAGGCTCGGGTTTGGTTTCATAACCTATTTTTATTATTATTATTCCCACTTTTGAATAATGTGTATATTATATTCAAACCGCGAATTCGATTAAAATAATATGTTTATATTATTTTTAACCCGTAACTCCCACCATTAAATAATATATATTTTTATATTATTCCACCTCGTTAAAATACTGTGTGTGACATTTAAACTAAAAATAATATAATAGTTTATATTATTTACTCTCGTTTTCATACTCGATTAAAAATAATATAGTTATTATTTTTCCACACAATGATTAATTAGTTAATCCGAACCTAAAAATAATGTATTAAATTATATTATTCTTCTAATCGTTGTAAACGACTCGTACGTACGAATATATGTATCTGTTTAATTATTTATTAACATGCGACACGTAACGCTTTTCCCTTAACGAGCATTTTAAAAAGTTATATAATTCCGTAAACACGTTCATCTACTCTTAAATCCGTAGAAAGCGTTAAGATGTTCTAACTTCCGTGTCGTCGTCACAAATCCCAACTTGTTCCTAATTTATGTGTTTATAATTTTAGGGCATTCGTAAGTCTTTTGAGACTTACACTCGTGGTTCCAACTTATCTCTTGTGTGATACTGCCTACGCTATTCAAGTGAGTTTTCACAGCCCCTTTTTACTGTTTTAAACTGGGGGAGAAAAACATGTCGTAAATGCTTTTGATTTTTGTAATTCATATATGATATCACTTGTATGACTATATATATACATTATCCTTTAAGTCCTCACATCGGACAGTTAATATGAACATAGCGAGGTAATTTGAGTAGTATTACTGGGTTTGACAAACCTCACCCGCGTTAGTCGCGCTAACTCGATTGGAGGTCGAACAGGTGCAATATTGACCTAAACATGCACCATGATGGTGGGAGGCATATAAACTGTCACTTGTCGGTTGCGAGCGCATTAGTTGTAACATTTCTGATTTTTAGTAGCCATATTTTGATTCAATGTAATGAATTTCAAACTCAATACTCGTGCACTTTCTTATTATTTTGCTTACCGTAAACTAAATGCAATGATTCAATACAAATTTACAAGTTTTGCTCGATTATATACACTTAAACGCTAAACAAGTAACTATTTATTTCAAACTAATCAAACCTGAAAAGTCAAGGACTAAAGTTGAAAATTTATCAAGAAACCCTAATTAGCACGGTCGTGCTTCGTCCTGGCACTGTCGCGCCAAGTGCCTCGGCACGATCGCGTGACTGGTCCTGGAATGATCGCGCCCGGTGCCTAAGCACGGTCGCGCCTCTCTTGGGCATGGTCACGCCTGCGTAACAGTCGAAACGTAAATGCAGTTTCAAAACGCTCGATCGTTCGAATTCAAATCCGATTTACGTTTTTCTTTTGTTATCAAGGAAAATATCTCATTCAATTACCATTATCAATTCCAAAATACAAATTACTCTCAAGAAACCGTCCAAATTATCTCCCAAGCCTCAAACCGCCATTCTCGATCCAATTGCTACCAATTAATCATGGAACTCGATCCTCCGATCATCTCTAAGGTTTCTGAAGGGTTGGAGCAGCCGGAATCACAGCAGAAGCCGCCGGAAGCAAATCTTGCCGTCGCCGGAACTCCCTTCTACCGATCGCTATCAATTCCTTTCTGTTTGAGGTAATTGAATCATCCCTCCCTTTCGTTTCGGTCCATATATCAAAAGCCCCATATCAATCTGGGCTTTCATTACAGAAATCGTCCGAATCAGAATTTATATTTTAATAAGAAAAGATTTAATCGATTCCACTCTTAAACACGATTTACATATAATTAATTTATGTGATTAGACTCGTAATAACTCTGTAATCTGATTAAACTTTAAATCTCTTCAAATACAGAAAACATATTTTTATAAAATTTGAAACATTTATTGATTGAAAAATATAAAATTATAATTCTGTTAAAATTTCTGAGTCACACACGACCGTGCCTCGGAAGGGCACGATCGTGCTCAAGCCACGGGCGCGACCGCGCTAGTCGGGGCGCGACCGGGTTGATCAACAGAGGGCACAAACTAGACCAGTCAACAGGCACGACCGTGCCTTGGCCCGGCACGGTCGTGTTTATGATTCTTAGACACAACAGAGACTAGCCCAAAGGCATGACTAGGTCTGGACAGGAGGACACGACCACGCTGCTAATCGGCACGACCGCGTTTCATGAGGCACGGCCGCGCCAGATGATTAGCGCGACCGTGTCTCTTCCAAGTCAGACACGGATTGAACAATTTTTGTATCTATAACGATGGATTTGATAGGGCTTTTGATTACTAAGTTATTACGAGTCTAATCACATAAATTAATTGGTAGCAATTGGATCGAGAATGGCGGTTTGAGGCTTGGGAGATAATTTGGACGGTTTCTTGAGAGTAATTTGTATTTTGGAATTGATAATGGTAATTGACTGAGATATTTTCCTTGATAACAAAAGTAAAACGTAAATTGGATTTGAATTCGAACGATCGAGCGTTTTGAAACTGCATTTACGTTTCGACTGTTACGCAGGCATGACCGTGCCCAAGAGAGGCGCGACCGTGCTTAGGCACCGGGCGCGATCGTTCCAGGACCAGTCACGCGATCGTGCCGAGGCACTTGGCGCGACCGTGCTAATTAGGGTTTCTTGATAAATTTTCAACTTTAGTCCTTGACTTTTCATGTTTGATTAGTTTGAAATAAATAGTTACTTATTTAGCGTTTAAGTGTATATAATCGAGCAAAACTTGTAAATTTGTATTGAATCATTGCATTTAGTTTACGGTAAGCAAAATAATAAGACAGTGCACGAGTATTGAGTTTGAAATGCATTACATTGAATCAAAATATGGCTACTAAAAATCAGAAATGTTACAGTCTCCCCATGTTGAGAGAATTTCGTCCCGAAATTTAGTTAGAGGAAACAATAGTATCGGTAAAAAGATGAGGGTACTTGAGCTTCATTTGGTCTTCTCGTTCCCAAGTGAACTCAGGACCACGCTTAGATTCCCAACGAACTTTGACAATAGGAATGCGACTTCGCTTAAGCTGTTTGACTTCACGATCCATAATTTCCACCGGCTTCTCAACGAAGTGCATCGTTTCATCAATGCGCACGTCGTCAAGTGGTATATGGAGATTTTCATCAGCGAGACACTTCTTCAGATTAGATATATGAAATGTAGGATGCACATTGCCAAGAGATGGAGGTAACTCGAGCTTGTAGGCCACTTTCCCAATCCTTTCAAAGATCTTGAATGGACCAACATAACGAGGTGCTAACTTGCCTTTCTTTCCAAAACGAATCACGCCCTTCCATGGAGACACCTTAAGAAGAACAAGATCACCGACTTGGAATTCCAAGGGTTTTCGACGTTTGTCGGCATAACTCTTTTGCCGACTCCTCGCTACTCGAATATTGTCACGGATTTGAATAATCTTGTCGGATGTTTCCTGAATTAACTCGGGACCAGTGATTTGTGCTTCACCAATCTCGTTCCAACAGATAGGAGAACGACACTTGCGACCATAGAGAGCTTCGAATGGAGCCATGTTGATACTTGTGTGGTAGCTATTATTGTAAGAGAACTCAATGAGGGATAAATGTGAATCCCAATTGCCACTAAAATCGATTACGCAAGCTCTAAGCATGTCTTCAAGTGTTTGGATTGTTCGCTCGGTTTAACCATCAGTTTGGGGATGGTAAGCCGTGCTCAAATCCAATCGTGTGCCAAGAGCAGTTTGGAGAGATTGCCAAAATCGAGAAGTGAACCGGGCATCTCGATCAGATATTATGTTCAAAGGAACACCATGACGGCTCACAATTTCATCAATGTAAATTCGGACTAGTTTCTCGACCCGATAGTCTTCACGGATAGGCAAGAAATGAGCAGATTTGGTGAGACGATTAATGATCACCCAAATACTATCATAACCACTCGAGGTGCGAGGGAGTTTGGTAATAAAATCCATGGCTAAGTTCTCCCATTTCCACACGGGGATTTCCGGTTATTCAAGCAAACCAGAAGGACGTTGATGTTCGTCTTTGACTTTGGAGCAGGTTAAACATTTGGCAACATAGAGAGCAATGTCCTTTTTCATACCGGGCCACCAATATTGTTGTCGAAGATCTTGGTACATTTTATCCGCACCAGGATGAATAGAATAACGAGTCTTGTAAGCCTCGTTCATGAGAAATGTACGGAGATCATCGCGATCGGGAACCCAAATACGGTTCAAGTAATATAGTAAGCCATTGGGTTTTGATTCAAGAAGAAGTTCAACACCACACGACATTTCTTCGTACATGTTACCCTCGGTTACCGAGACGTGTTGAGCTTCTAAGATACGGGTTTGAATATCGGTTTGAATACGGGCACAGTGAAGCATAACACGGTCCTTTCGACTCAAAACATCGGCTACAACATTCGCTTTGCCTTGATGGTAACGAATCTCGCAGTCATAGTCGTTAAGGAGTTCGACCCAACGTTGTTGCCTCATATTGAGTTCTTTTTGGTTGAAGATATGTTGAAGACTTTTGTGGTCGATGAATATCACACATTTTGTGCCATATAGGTAATGTCTCCAAATCTTTAACGCGAATACGACCGCACCCAACTCGAGATCGTGCGTCGTATAATTCTTCTCATGAACTTTGAGTTGCCTAGATGCATAAGCGATTACTTTGCCTCGTTGCATGAGAACACAACCAAGACCTTGGTTAGAAGCATCACAATAGACAACTAAATCATCATTTCCATCGGGGAGAGTCAATATGGGAGCATTGCACAACTTTTGATTAAGGGTTTGGAAGGCTTCTTCTTGTTTTGGTCCCCATTCATAAGTCTTACCCTTGTGGGTCAAAGCGGTAAGAGGGACAGTAATATTTGAGAAGTTTGAGATGAAACGACGATAATAACCCGTAAGACCAAGAAATGAACGAACTTCGGTAGGAGTCTTCGGGGCATTCCAATTCTTAACCGTTTCAATCTTAGCAGGATCAACATGAATACCCTTGTCGTTGACGATGTGACCAAGAAATTGAACTTCTTTTAGCCAAAATTCGCATTTGGAGAATTTGGCATACAGTTGTTCTTTTCTCAAGAGATCCAAAACTAGTCTAAGATGTTCTTCATGGTCGGCTTTAGTCTTGGAATAGATTAAGATATCATCAATGAAAACGATCACGAATTTATCAAGGTACGGTTTGCACACACGATTCATGAGATCCATGAAAACTGCGGGTGCATTGGTTAACCCGAAAGGCATAACCATGAACTCGTAATGACCATACCTTGTTCGAAAAGCAGTCTTAGGGATGTCATCTTCTTGAACACGAAGCTGATGATAACCGGATCGAAGATCAATCTTCGAGAAACAAGTAGAACCTTGAAGTTGATTAAAGAGATCATCAATTCTAGGTAAAGGATAACGGTTCTTGATAGTAAGCTTGTTGAGTTCGCGGTAGTCAATACACATGCGAAATGATCCATCCTTCTTCTTAACAAATAAGACAGGTGCACCCCACGGTGAATGACTTGGGCGTATGAACCCCTTGTCGGAGAGCTCTTGAAGTTGACTTGCAAGTTCTTGCATTTAAGAAGGTGCAAGATGATAAGGGGCTCTAGCCACGGGGTTAGCTCCAGGTATAAGATCAATGCGGAACTCTACTTGACGAACGGGAGGAAGACCGGATAAATCCTTAGGAAAAACTTCGGGAAAATCTCGAATACTGGGAATGTCTTGGATACTCTTCTCCTTGACGTCCTTTTGAACAATGTGAGTTAAGAAAGCAATGTACTTCTTTCGTAAGTACTTTTGAGCGGTAGTACACGACATCAACTTAAGTCCCTTGCAAGGCTTTTCACCAAAAACACTTAAGGTTTCTCCCGATGGTAGCGGAATTTGGATACACTTTTCAAAGCAAATGACTTCGGCATGATGATTTGATAGCCAATCCATACCTATGATAATATCAAAGCTTCCGAGTGGCATTGGAACAAGGTTGATTGGGAATGAATGGTCATTTAGTTCTAAGGAGCAATCATAAATAATGGAGTCAATTGTAAGGGAGTCACCATTCGCTATTTCAACGGTGAAGGTTTTCTCTAATTGGGATCGTGTCTTTGCAAGTAAAGGCTCAAAATTAAGTGACACAAAACTTTTATCGGCACCGGTATCGAACAAAATGGAGGCATATTGACTATTAACAAGAAACGTACCATTGACCACGTCATTGTTGGCTTGAGCTTCGTTGGCGTTTATGTTGAATGCACACATTGATCACGAAAATGGTTCGGGTCACCACACTCATAGCAAGCACGCCCATTAGCAATGGCAGGAGCACCTTGATTAGCCACTTGAGGTACGGTTCGTTCGGAGGGTTGACTTGGCCCGTAAGAGCTTTGGTCCTACAAACACTAACCGTATGGCCATATCTCCCACAATAAGTACAAAGGCGACATGGGATGTTTTGGGGATGATGGTAGTTGCAGGTGGCACAAAGTGGGTAAATTCCAACATATGGCTTTTTAGCCGGCGCTTGAACCATAGGTGCAGCTTGGTTGACGGGAACAACAGGAGTAACCACAGCAAAATTTCTAACCTTCCTCTTTCTATTATTGCGAGAGGGCTCAGTTGTGGCTTCTTTGTTGTGAGTAGGAGGGGTTACAGTTTCAGAAACTTTCTTAGAACCCTTTTTGGTAAGAGTTCCAGCTTTCACATGATTATCAGTTAAGGTAGCGGACAGACGAATAGCATCCTCCAGGGTAGCAGGATTTCTACCTAAGACAGTATCTTGGATTTGTCTTGGTAGCCCACCAATATACTTCTCGATACAACGGGACAAAGGAGTGACCATGTGGGGCACTAGAAGACTCAATTCATGGAACCGAGTTGTATATGCTAAGCTTTCCCCACTATCTTGGGCAAGATCCCAAAATTCAGCTTCTAACTTTTTCACTTCATTCCGAGGGCAGAACTCCTCGGTCATAAGCCTTTTGACCTCATCCCAAGGTAAGGCCATAGCTATGTCAACACCCCTATTCCTTTTCTCCCCATTCCACCATGTAAGTGCCCGTTTTTGTAGGACACTTGTAGCATGACGAACACGGAGGTTGTCGGGACAGTCACTATTGAGAAAGGTATTCTCAATGCTTTCGAACCATTGAAGGAGTCCAGTAGCTCCTTCGGTACCATAGAACTTTAGGGGATTGCACGAGTTGAAGTGATTGAAGGTGCATTGAGATGGGCTATTACCACCATTTCCACCATTTCCACCATTATTACCACTATTGCTTCCATTTCCACCATTGTTGCCATTGGTGGCACCATTGGCTTGGGTGAGTTGTGTCACCAATTGGGTAAGAATAGTAGCAATGTCGGCGTTGGCGTTGGTTGCGGGAGCACGACGAGGAGGCATTCTGTAGATTTTCAGAAGACAAGAGAGATTGTAAGAACTTTATGAGAATTGCTAGAATTCATTAGGATGAAATAAAAAAAAATAGATAATCATAGTTTGGATTGTACTTAAAAGTGATAAAATCACTTGAATACTATGGCACAATAAGTTTAATTAAACTTATATAATTTTCAAGGAGACATGCTTTAGCCTATAAGTAAACACTCATCTCGGGAATTTTCAGGAAAGCATACGGGTCCCTCGGTTGATTGGGATTTATGCGAAATGCTTTCCTAGACAGAAAACCCAAAATACAGGTGTCACCCTTCCAGATTGCACGTGTCCTCAAATAATTTAACAAGTTTAAAAACCTTAACGAAGAAATAAAAATTTTAGATATTTTTTTTTTTTTTTGCTTCAAGAATTTTTCCACATGCTAAGAAGGATAAAGATAGAAAAGAAAATAGGAATATTATGAGGTTTTAAGATATATGAAAGGATATTATTTATTAAATTATTATGAACATCCTAATAAGTCATGGATTTAAAACACATAAGTCATCAAAATGAAATAATAAGTAATCATACTAAGCATGTAACATATAACATGTAGCACATAGCACATAATCATGAAGCATAGCATAAGTGGTTGTCCTAAAGTTATAGTCTAGGTCAAGGTGTCTAATTGTAGATGCATATTATGTCCCTAATCCCTTGTAATATGTATTTCATCTATGTTTAATGTAACTATTTGATGTATTAATGAAATTACATGTTTGTCCTTAATGTTTACTCATATATAACGACTGTGTATTAAATGATCTGATAAATTTCGATAACGTTGATCAATCGTGCTATTGAAAGGCCCATTCGCACGAATGGATCATGAGAATGATCCATTCGCACGAATAGATCATGAGAATGATTCATTCACTAGAATAAGTCATGAGAATGAGTCATTCGTACGAATGAACCATTCTGATGATTCATTCTTACGAATTAACCATTCTCATGATCTATTCGCGCGAATGAGTTCATTCACATGGCTCATTCATACGAATGGCCTCTGCACTATATATAGAAGTTTCACTTCATGAGCACAGAAAAAAAAAACAACACATATACACATACTGTCCAGAGTAGAACAAGACTAAGAACAGAACACACAAAAACTCTCTTCACCTGTACTGTCTAATATCTGTCCGTTGAGAGTTTCTAGGTCTTGTATCCAACTTCTCTACACCAAAGGGTCGATAGAAACCTTCGATTCGTCGTCTAATCCGCTCATTTCTTACGACCCGATCCGTGTCATAGATTGGATTGCCAATCAAATCGGATTCCGCACGATTTGGTTCGGTTAATGTGTTGAATCATTGGTTCAAGGTAGATCCCGATCCAACAAAGTGGTATCAGAGCCTGATTGTGCTCTAGATTCAACATAGAAAATCTAATCTTGCTTTTTCTAGCTTCTTGAATGTTATAAAGATCACTTGATCGTTGTTTAGCCACGTTCAAATCTTGTGATTATTGCTTCTGAGTGATCTGATCGTTTCAGTTTCAAGATTTGATAAAAGGCTCAATCATTGGTGCTTTTTGGTGCAAAAAAGTCAAACAGCTCTCTGTCGTACGAATGGCTACTATGATGAACTTCATTCGCACGAATGGTTCCTACCATTCGCACGAATAGATCAAGTCTCCCGCTCGTTTGTTCAAACTTCCAATCGCACGAATAGAAATTCCAGTCGCACGAATAGAAAATTCCATTCGCACGAATAGAAATTTCAATCGCACGAATAGAAAATTCCATTCGCACAAATAGAAAATTCCATTTGCACGAATAGAAAATTCCAATCGCACGAATAGAAAATTCCATTCACACGAATAGAAAATTCCATTTGCACGAATAGAAAATTCCATTCGCACGAATAGACCCATTCGCATAAATCTCTTCTGAAATTTTTTTAAGTGTCGAAAAACTTCTTTCTTTACCATGTCGGACTTAGCCTTTGTTGCCAGTCAGAACAGTAAAATCCAAAACTTGTTATTAATCGATAATGAAGCTGGAAATGCTAACAAGGCTCCAAAATTCATGACAATGGACGAATATCATCACTGGAAAAAACAGGTTTGAGATACACATTAATGGAGTTGATACAAACTTATGGATGATGATAGAGAATGGATATCAAAAAGTGTTGAGTGAGGATGGAACTCCTGTTTTGGCTTCACTTTTAAGCGAACAACAAAGAAAAGATTATGACTTAGAAAAGAAGGCATATGCTATCCTATCTCAGGCCATGTCAAGAGAAATATTTCATCAATTCAGGCTGTTTACATCTTCAAAATCTCTGTGGGATGCCTTAGAACAACGTCACGAAGGAAATGCTTCGTTGAAAGCTATCAATGCTAAGGCCATTCAGAAGGAATTTGATAATTTTATGTATATTGGAAATGAGTCCTTAGATGATCTATTTGAGAGATTCTATCACTTGATGAGTGAATTACATGCCCATGGGGTCAAAACAACGAAAGAAGAAAAGGTTCAATGCATGGCAGATGCACTACCACCAAAATGGGATTCATTCTTCATGGTTCTCAAACAGAACAATACTCTTGAAACCATTGACATCAATGAATTTCTTCAGAAATTGAGAGAACAAGAGGTGATGAATAAGTGGAAGTTAAAGAGAGGTGTACAAGCTCAGGATCCTTCATTGTACTATTCTACATCAACTCAACAAAATGCTCCTTTACAGACTACGTTTGTATCAAACATGTCAAATGTTTCAGCCAGCCAGTCTTCAACAGCTCATGCTTCAGTTCCATCAAGCTCGGTTCCACAGCAGGGAAATACTGCTAGTACTCCTCCACCAAGCCCCATTAAATTGCAAACAGACAACTTCGACAAGGTTACTATCGAAGTGGCCAAGGAACACATGGCTCTGTTGTCTACCGTTGTCAATTCATATGACAGTCTTGTTGCTGGACAGGTTGGAAACAGTCATCTGACAGCAGAAGACTATGCTCAGATTGATAAGAATGAAATGGATCGAATTGATATAATGTGGGCTCTTGCAAGTGCAGTCAGAAGAGCGAGAGATTATGTAAAAAGGACAGGAAAAACTCTCGAAGGGAACAAAGACACTACTTATGGTTTTGATCTGTCTGCTGTTGTTTGTTTTAACTGTGGTGAGAAAGGGCATTTTGCTAGGCAATGTGAAAAGCCTAAATAGACTGGAAACCGTAACCCTTTCAACAACCGTCAAAGCCAACCGAAGCCACAAACTCAAAATACAGAAACAAACATTGTTCCAGTTACTCTTGCACAAGATAAAGGAACTTCAAGTGGAACAAAAGCTATGGTTGTTCAAACAGATGAGACTGTTGACTGGTCTTTTAAATTTGGAGCTGATGTCAGTTCAGGGGATAGAGCTTGCATGGCAAAGGCTGTAGAAATCAATGAAGAATCAGATTCTGATGCTGATAAAGAGATTGCTTCAGAAAGTTCATCGGATGAAGACGACACATCTTCAAACAGTTCTGGCTTCACAGCTGAGAATGAGGATAAATCATTTGTCGTCTCTGCAAGTCAATCGACAGCTGATGTGGATGATAACAATTCCTCTTCTGAATCTACCTGTAGCTGTGCTTTTATGGTAAAAACATCCACAGGCATTCAGGTAAATTCTGACAGTTTTGAAAGTGAGTCTAAATCTCAACCGTGTTTAATTTGTGATGAACTTGAAAAGAAAGTTGAGGCACTTAAAAGTCACAACACAGACTTAATTACTGATTTAACTGCTTGTCTTGAAGCAAACAGTGTTTTAAAGGGAAACGAACTTGCCTTCAAAAACAAAATTGATCTTTTAAACAGACAAGTTCATGAATTAGAAATCTGTGTTATCAACAAACAAAATGCCATCACTTTTTATTTAAACACGATTGATGAAACAAAGAGAAAGCTGGCGCTAGTCGAATGTGATTATGAAACTTTAAATCAAAAGCTAAAAAGTTATTCAAATTCTTCTTACATTCTTGATTACATGATTTCACGGAGTCCAGGAAAGAAAAATGCTGGGATGGGGTATAAAAATTGTCCTCCTCCGGTGTTGAATACTATGGTAAACACACCGGATGATAACCCAATCATTGACTTTAAGGTCAAAACGCCTCTTGTCGTTGATCCAACCGAAAACAAAATTTGTCAACCAAAGGTTAATGATAATGGTGCTTCGACCTCGAAGTCCCAGTGTGTTGATGGAATGGTAGAAGAGTGGGATGAAGACGACGATGAGTGCTCTACTCGTGGTTTGGGACACAAAAGCTCGTCTGCTCCACAGAATGACAGCATTGGTATTTCAAAATCAGCTTCTAAAAATGTTTTTAAAATTAAACAAACCAATCGCCGTCCATCTTATCCCACTACTTCTGATCAGAAGAGTCAAGTAACCAAAGTAACCAAAGCCTCAATCAAAAAGGTTAATTTTGTTAAAGCTGGAGAGTCTGTTCAATCAAACAAGTCACTCTCTTCAGCTGAACAAAAAGAAGTTAAGGCTGGTGGTTCAAAAACTCACCAAAGTGAAAATCAATACAGATCTCCGAGGTTGGTTGAGCGGAGATACTGTTTTGAGTGCGGTACAAAAGGACACGTTGTTGTTAACTGTCCTTATCTTCAGAAACCAAGTAAAAGAGTTAACCATTTTCCAGAAAATAAACAAAAGTTTTTAAAGTCAAAATCTAACTCTTTTACCCAACAACAAGTGCATTAAAAGAAAGTTAAACAAAAGATGCATGACTTGTTGGTCTCTGATTCGAGTTCCACACCTGTACAAATCGTTAAGCAATCCACTGTTTACCACAAACAGTCGTTGCACAAACAACATGTGTGGAAAGCAAAATCAGATGATGCTTCTGACGACTGCACTTCAAAGTCAAATGGTTGTTCCAAAAGTCCACAAGGACAGTGGATGGATTGTACTGTTGTAGATGAGTCTGGGAAACCCAAGACCGTAAAGGCTTGGGTTCCTAACCTAAACTAATTACCTTCTTTCTTGTGCAGGTTGTCCTTGACAATCCTATTAGCAATAATTGGATTGTTGATAGTGGGGCATCCAGGCACATGACTGGAAACTTAGCTCTCCTTTTCGACGTCAGAAATATCAAAGGGGGCTATGTTTCATTTGCAGGCGATAAAGGTGGTTTTATCTCATCTCAGGGAACACTGTCTAATGGAGCTGTCAGTTTTGAGAAGGTCAACTTTGTCAAACAGTTGGATAACAACTTGCTTTCTGTTTCTCAAATTTGTGATAAGGAGTTCAAGGTTATTTTTTATGACAAGCATTGTTATATCTTGAAAAAGGAGTTTATAATTCCAGAAGACATGGTGGTTATGTCTGCTCCAAGAGTGAATGACCTTTATATTCTTGACATGTCACAAGCATCATCCTCAGTGTCCACAGCATCATGTTTTGTTTCAAAAGCCACTGAGAAGGATTCTATTTTATGGCACAAAAGAATGGGACATCTCAGTCTCAGAAAAATGAATCATTTGGTGCACAAAAATCTTGTTGAAGGAGTCACTGTGAAAAGTTTTCATCTTCCTGACGTGTGTGTTTCTTGCAAGAAAGGCAAACAAACCAAGAAATCTCATAAACCCAAATCTCAACATTCCATCACTATACCACTAGAGCTCTTACACATGGACTTGTTTGGTCCTATCAATCGGAAGAGCATTGCTGGAGACTTATATTTTTTGGTTGTGACGGATGAGTATTCAAGATATTCTTGGGTGATGTTCTTAAAAGAAAAATCTGAAACTTTTGAATATGTGGAGATTCTGATTACCAAATTGGAGTCTCTGTATAGGCTAAAGGTTAGGAGGATCCGTTCTGAAAATGGTACTGAATTTAAAAATCACCTTATGGAAACGTTTTGTCAAAAACTTGGTATTCACCATGAATTCAGTGCGCCATATGTTCCACAAATGAACGGTGTTGCTGAGAGGAAGAATCAGACCTTGATAGAAGCTGCAAGGACTATGCTAGCTGACTCAAACTTACCCGTGCAGTTCTGGAATGAAGCTATTGCTAATGCGTGTTACACGTTCAACCGGGTTCTAGTTGTCAAGCGTCACGATAAAACTTGCTTTGAATTGTTGCATCGACGGAAACCGAACTTACAGTATCTTGAACCGTTCGGCGCTCCATGTACCATGTTGAAAAAGGATGCTCATGGCAAGTTTAACGAGAAAGTAGAGGAAGGTTACTTCTTAGGGTACAGCACTCCCAATAAAAGAGTTTACAACAAAGTCTCTGGGAATGTAGAAGAATGGTACCATGTTGATGTTCAAAAGTATACCTCTCCTGCTGCTGGAAAAGGTCTTCCTTGGATGTTTGATTATGAAGAACTTTTTGCCTCGTTTAATCTTCCTCCAGAATGTTCAGATGAGGAGGTTGCTGTTCAAATGATGTATGATGCTCAAAACGCACCTGATGAACATGTGCAACCTACTCCCTCATCATCTGACATTCCTGAGTATGAGGGTTCTCGACAAGAAATAGACCAGGTGATTGAAGATCCTTCCCATGATGTTGTACGACTGAGTGATGATGTTTCACATTCTGTGGCAATTGAACAGAGTATCACAAACCTTGATCAAACTGTTGAGGTTCCTGCTCATCCTGTGGGTAGGATTGATAGAATTCATCCTCAACAGAATATTATTGGTGATCCCACATCTGGTGTCAAAACTAGGGGTCAGATCAACTCTGGAGTCTACTCAGAAATCATGGAATCTGGTGTGGTCAACGATTGTGCGCATTCATGTTTCGTCTCGCAAATCGAACCGCGGTCTATAACAGATGCTTTAAAAGAAGAATCTTGGGTAAATGCAATGCAGGAAGAACTACTCCAATTTCAGAAGCTCGGAGTTTGGAAGTTAGTTGATTTACCAAAAGGAGCTAAGAAGATTGGTACTCGATGGGTTCTTCGTTGCAAAAGGGATGATCAAGGAATAGTCATAAGAAATAAGGCTCGTTTGGTCGTTCAGGGATTTAGGCAAATTGAAGGTATAGATTACAATGAAGTGTTTGCACCGGTTGCTCGTCTGGAAGCAATTCGAATTTTTCTTGCTTATGCATCCTACAAAAGGTTCAAAGTCTATCAAATGGATGTAAAGAGTGCATTCCTTCATGGAGAAATCAGTGAAGTCGTATACGTCAGTCAACCTCCCGGGTTTGAAGATCCTATGCATCGTGACCGTGTCTACAAATTGGACAAGGCACTGTACGGATTGCACCAAGCTCCGCGAGCGTGGTACGAGACACTTTCCACTCATCTTCTGAACAACGGATTTAGAAGAGGTGTCATCGACTGCACGTTGTTTATTCGAGAAAAGGGTGGAGAACTTTTAATGGTACAGGTATACGTGGATGACATTATTTTCGGATCGACGAATGATGTTCTGTGCAAAGAATTTGAAAGAGTTATGCAGGACAAGTTTGAGATGAGTTCCATGGGAGAGATGAAGTTCTTTCTAGGGCTACAAGTAGATCAATCTGAGACAGGGATTTTCCTTCATCAAACAAATTATGTTGGAGACATACTGAGCCGATTCAGTATGACTGATGCCAAACCTGCTGGTACTCCATTGGCGATCAATCACGGGATTTCACCTGATGACAAGGGGGAGTATATTGATGCTACTCTCTATGGAGCCATGATCGGATCTCTCATGTATCTCACGGCATCTCGACCAGACATCATGTTCGCCACGTGTCTCTGTGCCCGATATCAGTCAAAACCAAAAGTCTCCCACTTAATTACTGTCAAAAGGATTTTTCGTTATCTGAAGGGTACTCCTGATCTTTGATTATGGTATTCTAATGATGATAACTTTGAGCTTACTGCATATAGTGATTCTGATTATGGTGGTTGCAAAACAGACTTCAAGTCTACATCTGCAGGGTGTCACTTCTTTGGAAACCGTCTTGTGACATGGCAATGCAAAAAGCAGACTTCAGTGGCTACATCTACATGTGAAGCTGAATACATCGCTGCTGCCAGTTGCTGTTCTCAGATTATCTGGATTCAACAGCAACTTCGGGACTACGGTTTGCAATTCTCTAACACTCCTATTTATGTAGATAATTCTGCTGCCATAGCTATCACTAAGAATCCGGTTCAGCATTCAAAAACCAAACACATCGGCATAAAATATCACTTCATTCGTGATTGTTTTGAAAAGAAACTGATTGATATGGTTCAAATTAACACTGATTTCCAAAAGGTCGACCTCTATACAAAAGCCTTTGACAAACCAAGATTTTTATTCTTGTTAGAGGTAAACGGCATGAAAAAGAAGGATGACGTTGTTCCGGACCAAGAGTCGAGTCAATAATCATTTTTATCAATTACGTTCCTGTATATATTTTCTTTCTTGCGCTTATTAAAAATCTCAAAAACTCAAAAAGATTCTTCATTTTGAAATTTTAGGGGGGGAAAATGTCAGTAAGAAAATGATCTCTCGTTGAGAAAAATGATAGTACACAGACGCTAGTTATCTGAGACTCCAAAAAGATTTTCTAAATTGTGTACAGTTATTTGTGTACAGTTTGTTAAAAAAAAAAATTTCCATTTTTGTACAGTCTAAAACCCAAAAACATCTGAAAAACTCAAAAATGAGAAATCGTATCCAACCTTTGGGAAGTGATGGCACACTAACCATATGTATGAAGCACATTGCATTTATTGTCATAGTGAATAGTCACACTAAGTCGACATGTGATGCATTGATAGGCTTATCTTACTGAATCTCGACCATTGATGATTGATCTATACCATATTAGATATTGTCTTGTGAGTCACATAATGGTGAAAGGATTGACGAAAATCAACAATAGAAACTGAAGGTGTTTCTCATTCTGTGCACACCAGTTATCATCGGTTTAATGAGATATCAGAAAGTAGTTATAAAATTAAAAAAATTAGATTCCGAAGTCGTATACGTGCCATATTGCCTTGTAAATACCTGGCTGAAGCCGTCCATGCGATTAAGAATAAAATAAAATTATGAATCCGAATCCGTATATGTGCCATATTACCGGGTTGCAGCCTGATTGAAGCCATCCATGGGATAGGATGAACACAAACACCGTTAGCTGCATACGTGCCATATTGCCTTGTAAATACCTGGCTGAAGCCGTCCATGAGCTGATGGCTGTCACTGTGAATACTAAAAAAAAAAAAATTGGTGTAGTAAAGAAGTAACAGGGAATAACTGAGATCTCATGAACTTATGATGACTGGTTAAGTAAGTTGTGCTGATTTGAAACATTAACATGTTTTGAAAAGTAATTCAAGTCAATTCTTAACTAGTGTGGGACACACAGATAATGGACTTAATCCTTCAAGATCATCTTGTAAGTGTTGAGAAAAGGTATGCATAAGTTTAAGATGGACAAACATATCAATGATCGCATTTTGACTAAGTGTACTTAAAGCTCAGATAATTTGCAATGTTGATGATTGCTATGAGTCTAGTACTGATCCCATGTTCGGATCTTTCTCACAAAAAGATGTGTAAATACCATTGTATAGTTGTATCTACAAAATTCAAAATGTCTCAGATCATTAGACATTAAGTCTGTATGATTTCTCATAAGGATCATTCTTACTAAGACATGTGTGTATATATCTTGTTGATATTATTTTCAGTATTACATATTCAAAAAAAATCCAAAAAGATTTTAATTTTTCTGAATTTTAGATTATTCGATAAGACTCGAACGACTGTTATCAACCAAAATTTGAAAACCGCTTGACTTACTGATTGATCAAATCGTTCCTTTACTTCATAACCTATTCCAAAACTTCATAATTGATCCCTCACTTCATAATTAAATGTAAATTACTTCATAATCAAATTGTTGTCAAGACCAATGTGGTCGGATATCCCATTTAACCTGAAAAGTTTAATTTGCATAAGGGGATTGTCCCATTCGTACGAATGGATGAGCAGAATGGCTCACTCGTACGAATGGATGAGAAGAATGGCTCACTCGTACGAATGGATGAGCAGAATGGCTCACTCGTACGCATGGATGAGGAGAATAGATCATTCACACGAATGGACTGACCAGAATGGTCCATTCGTACGAATGAGTGGCAGAATGAATCAAGTCTGGTCCACTCGCACGAATGGACTGACCAGAATGGTCCATTCGTACGAATGAACCAGGCCATCTTATAAATATGCCATTCATTCGCATGTGCAGTCTCATTCGCACATTTCAGAAAGCATTCGCACATCTGTTTGATTGAAATTCTGATTTTGAACAAAACTCCGTCTAATCACCGATCTAATCATTTGATTTCATTTTACAGGTATAACCCCACAAGTATTCATCAAATGTATAACGATTTGAGGATGTTCGATTAGTTTTAGGGCTTAAAACCGAAAACCAAACTTAAAAACGTAAAAAATGACTTAATAAACCGATTAAATGCTAAATACTGGTTGAAAACCATAGTCGAGTGTTTTGGTGTCTTTTTTGGCAAATCTTTTCAAGTGTTGGTTGATTTTTGGACAAATTGGATCGCGACCCGTCTGTCATACGAATGGACACACTCTTCATGTTCATTCGTACGAATGAGAACAACGCTCATTCACACGAATGAACGCTCATTCACACGAATGAAACTCATTCGCACGAATGAATACTCATTCATATGAATGAAACTCATTCGCACGAATGAATAGGCAGAATGATCCATTCGCACGAATGAACCAACTTTTAGGGTTCATTCGTATAGAGGGAAAATGGTCCAAAAGTTCATATTTCCAAAATCTTGCATGTACTGATCTGATGTGCTTCATGTTTTTATGTTTGTAGACTGATCGTTATGGCGCACAGAGCTCCAGTTGTTCTTAAAACTTCAAAAAAAAGCAACATTTGTGCTTACATGATCCCAACTTCAAAGAATGCAAGACCGTTCATTGGAATGATCGAGTTCTTGTCTCGATCCAGGATAGCCCATGCTATATCTTATATCTGCACTCCCTATGCTTCTCATCAACGGGAATTCTGGGCCACAGCTGAAATAGACTGTGAAGTTTCTCCAACTGTGACACGGGGAAAGATTGCAGGACAGGAGGTTATTGTATCTGCCTCTCACATTCGCCGATTGTGTCAATTCGGTGATCATCCTGAAGATCCAGTGACACTGGATAAATATCTGGTCCGTGGATGCTTCATGAGAATAAAGTACGACGGGAATGTCGCCGAAGGCATTCTCAACAAGGCGAACCTCTGTCCCCAGTATAAATATCTAGGACACGTTTTTCTTCACTGCCTCGGTTCCCGTCGTGGCGGATTTGATGATATGCGCGAAACAATACAGAGCGCATTTGTGGCACTGGTGTTGAACATACCGTTCAACTTTTCAGAGATGGTGTTCACACACCTGAAGGAAAACATCTCGCTAAAAGGGGACAATGCGTATCTCATGTACCCCCGATTCTTACAGATGATAATCGATGACCAACTTCCTCTACTGCCACGATCCGATATTGACATGATAAGGCTGGAGCATATGACTGATGTCGCACTAAACCGGGTACAGACTTATAGGGGAAGACCAAAAAAGCCTCCACATAAACGCCTTATTGGACATCTGGCAAATTCTGATTATGTGGCACCTGCAAACAGAAATTGGCGTCACGATAATAGTGATTCTGACAGGGAGGATATTGTTGTGCCTCCAGCTGACGACCAAGATGACGACGACCAAGATGGTCAGGGAGGTGGTGGCAATGCTCCTAATGTTCCATCTACCGCTGCCACCACTCCTACTGTTACTGCTATCGATTCATCCCTTCCAACTAACCCAGAAGACGTTAACCTGGACACCGTCCTGTTTACTGATTCTGAGGAAACTGAAGATGAATTCGAAATCAGTCAACAAGGGGCAAGATTGGTCGCCACAAAACGAAAGAGGGGAGCAGATCAAGGAAGCTCAAGGGTTGATGATGATGACGTCAGGGATGCTGACTTTGTCCCAGACTGTCCACAAGTATCTGCTGCTCCTTCTTCCCAATCTACCCCAGTCAAGAAAGGAAGAATAAAGAGAATGGCCAAACGCCAAAAGTTTAAACTTGTTAGAAGGACGGAGAGCACCTCTGCTACAACAGCAACTGCCACCAGGTCTGAGGCTCCAATGTCAACATCCATGCCTCAGACACAAACTGTGCCTCCGATTCCTCCTCCCATCTACACGACTGCTCATACATCATAGCCAGCCACTACTCAAGCTGAGCCATCAACATCATTGCCGACTATTTCGTTGAACGATCAAATCATCACTCTAAACAGCTTGGTACTGCAGCTTCTGGCTCAAAATCAAGAACAGACAAAGCGTTTAGATCTTCAGGGCTCGTAGATCAGTCAGTTGACTCTGCAAAATACTAAACAAGCCCAAGCCATCACAAGTCTTTCCAATAGATGCAATGATCAACAAGCCCTCCTTCTCACTGCTACAAACCAGAATCAACAGTTGTCTAAAACTGTTGATGCACATGCTCAGAGAATACAAAGGATAGAGGAGGAAAATAAGAGACTGTTGGAAGACTTAGAAAGCAGAAGGGACACGACACCTAGAATTGAGGGTGCTCGAAATGATGGTGATGATGGTGATGATGATGATGATGATGATGATGATGATGATGATGGTGACGATGATGATGATGATGATAGTGATGATGATGATGATGACAAGAATGACGAAGATAAGGATGATGGTGCCAATGCTGGTGCTGCATCAAGTGCTTCAAAGACAGCAGAAGCAGAGGCACGCACGAAGCAAAAATTAGACAAACCAGTAGGCCCATCATCAGATACACAAAAGGGAACTGAAGTTTTGGATGTGATGCCTCTCAAGCAACAACCTTCAAAGTTAACTTATGTGCTTGACATGCAAGGGATCATCCAACATTCAGTGATTTATGATAAAGAGGAAGGGGAAATCGTACACTGCTTGTCAAAAGAACAGATTGCCGAGCTATTTCAAATGAATCCCGACGAAGTCATTACTGAAGAGGCATCTGTTCCTACAACTGATTATCCCTCCTCTGACGAACTAGAAGACGTTGATGAGGTTGAAGTCGATGACATCACTGATCAAGAATATCCAAAGTACACATCAGTAGATGGTGATGATCTTCCCTCCTTCGCGGACTTATTCACTCAGCAGTCCGACGAGGAGGTCAACCGCATTATCGACAACAAAGAGGATGAAGCCGGTCCCTCCACTTTTGACATTGACGAGCTGAATGAACGTAAAAGTCAGTGGATGGAATACATGGCTGAACTAAAGAAGAACTCAAAGCCCTCTCCTCCAACCAAGTACACTAAAGTTTATCGACTCAAAGGACACAAGTCTGATGGTCGTATAATCAGTTGGGCATACTTCAACGACTTAAGCTGCTATGCTATAAAAAGAGAGAAGGGCATACAATATTTCAGGTACCCTCATGACTTCAAGACGCTGCCCGCATTTGAAGTAAATCAATTGGCGCGTCTAAAGCTTCTATACAGCGAATCTTTCGGTCTGTCCGAATGGTTTGAACGTCAATTACAGTATGAATACCGGAAGAATTGGGTGAACTTCAAGACACAAATGCCTACACGTTACATTCACAAGGAAAAGGTTCATCCAATCACCAAGAAGCCCCTAATTGTATTAAAGTGGAAACCTCCAACGATCATGAAGAAGATTCCTTTAAGGAAAATGATCCAGGACTTCTCAGATCAGTTCAAATGGTGGTACTATGATGGGCGTACTGGTGAAGCTGTAATAGTGCTTTGTAAAGAAGGGTCATGGGAGACCATCAGGGTCTTTGATCCGTTGTGGCTGACCAACTTGTCTGAACAAGATGTTACCACTTTGTACAAGTGTCAGCTGTTTTTTGAAGTTGAAGATATAGACCAGGCGTTGCAGTATGTGAAGGTGATACGTATATGCTTTGCTTTTAACATACACGCCGGGGTCAACTGGAAAACTCGTTCAAAAGAGATGTTGAAGACCAACTAATGTTAGTTAGGTCATTTTGAAGGGATCTAGGTCCAAGGGGGAGTATGTAGATGCATATTATGTCCCTAATCCCTTGTAATATGTATTTCATCTATGTTTAATGTAACTATTTGATGTATTAATGAAATTACATGTTTATCCTTAATGTTTACTCATATATAACGACTGTGTATTAAATGATCTGATAAATATCGATAACGTTGATCAATCGTGCTATTGAAAGGCCCATTCGCACGAATGGATCATGAGAATGATCCATTCGCACGAATGGATCATGAGAATGATCCATTCGCACGAATAGATCATGAGAATGATTCATTCACTAGAATAAGTCATGAGAATGATTCATTCGTACGAATGAACCATTCTGATGATTCATTCTTATGAATTAACCATTCTCATGATCTATTCGCGCGAATGAGTCCATTCACATGGCTCATTCGTATGAATGGCCTCTGCACTATATATAGAAGTTTCACTTCATGAGCACAGAAAAAAAAAACAACACATATACACATACTGTCCAGAGTAGAACAAGACTAAGAACAGAACACACAAAAACTCTCTTCACCTGTACTGTCTAATATCTGTCCGTTGAGAGTTTCTAGGTCTTGTATCCAACTTCTCTACACCAAAGGGTCGATAGAAACCTTCGATTCGTCGTCTAATCCGCTCATTTCTTACGACCCGATCCGTGTCATAGATTGGATTGCCAATCAAATCGGATTCCGCATGATTTGGTTCGGTTAATGTGTTGAATCATTGGATCAAGGTAGATCCCGATCCAACACTAATAACCTAATTCCCTATAACCAAGGCTCTGATACCAATCTGTCACACCCCGACCGATGGCGGAATCATCGGGGCGGGACATGTAAGACTGTTCATAGCACATGGTTTACTAAATTGAAATATATTAAAGTCAAATTTCCATTACAAATAATCCAAGTACAAACCAAATTCAAACAAAGAAACATAAAACAACTCATAGAATTCTTGATTTAATTTGCTAAGTCCAAATCCTATATTGAGTACGTCTTGAATCATTCTCACATATTAGGGCCTGAAACATGAATAAAATAAAGTCAACTAAAAAGTTGGTGAGTATAACACAGTTGTATATAGATAGCATATAGTTGAAAACAAATCCTTTACATATCATGATAAATAAGGCATTTATGGGGAGCAGCTATTGTGTAACCATGTATAACCAAACCTTGTAACTAGCATGCAAAAATTGTGTTGTCGGTTTCAATCACCGCGCACCTGGGTGGGTTTGTCAGACTCAATAGATCTATTATTGTTTACCGTCGGCTTATTAGTTAATGACTGCACATGAAATTTGTACACAAAAAGTCAACACGTATAGCACTCAAACATAAAGCTCAAATTTTGGCACACATGAATGTAAATAGGATTTGTATTTTGTGTAGTTTTTGTAAGTGTAAATAGTTGTGTGTATAGCGTTCATGTTTCACCCCAAAAGTGTAAAAGAGGAAAAAGGGGCTATGTAATACTCACTTGGTATGGAGATGTAGCTAACAAAGAGTATAGATAAAATAAGGGTTCTTGATACGCACGGGTTAACCTAGATAGTAATGTATATTGAATCAAATCGGTGTACAAAGTTTAAGTCTAACATTGAAGGTTGAATTTGTGTATAAAAAGTATTAAATGAAATATATAAAGTTGTAGTAACCATTTTTGGAACATTTGATTAAAGTTTGGAATTTAAATAATAAAATAGAATTTTTATAAAATTGTTGATTATGAAAATAATACATGTGTTAAATGTAAATTAATAAATAAATAAATAATTATAGTTTATAAAATAATGTAAATATTGATTGTAATTAAGTATAAATAAATAAATGATTTTTGTTTAAATATTAAATAAATAATTATTATCTTATTTATTTATAACTTTTGTAACTTAATCATTTAAAACATCATTTAAGTGTGAGATAAATATTATTTATTTATTTAAAAGTTTATTTAAAAATTTATAAAAATTAAATTTATATTTATCTTACACTTAAATGATGTTTTAAATGATTAAGTTACAAAAGTTATAAATAAATAAGATAATAATTATTTATTTAATATTTAAACAAAAATCATTTATTTATTTATACTTAATTAAGAAGGCGATACACATTTTAAGAAGATTAATGCCAGGCCGGTCCACTACGGAGGCGATACACATTTTAAGACGATTAATGGAAAAGTACAGAGAGAAGAAACATGATTTACATATGGTGTTCATCGATCTTGAAAAGGCGTACGATAGTGTGCCTAGAAGATTGATCTGGGAAAGTCTGGAGGGAAGAGGGATCCCTAGTAAATATATTGAGGCAATTAGGGATATGTATCATGAGGCTAAGACATGCGTCCGAGCACCCGTGGGGGATACAGACTTTTTTCCGGTGGAAGTGGGAGTTCACCAGGGGTCGGCACTAAGCCCCTTTCTCTTTGCAGTAGTTTTGGATGAGTTGTCAAAGTCGATTCAAGATGCAATTCCATGGTGCATGCTTTTTGCTGATGATATCGTGTTGATTGCAGAAAGTAAAGAGACATTGAACAACAGACTGGAGGAATGGAGAACAGTCTTAGAGCACAAAGGTTTGAAGATAAGCCGATCTAAAACCGAGTACCTTTACTGCAACTTTAGTGGTGCAAACGTCGACGAGGAGACCCAGATTTCTATTGAAGGTGGGGTTGTCCCTAAGACACTGAAGTTTAAGTATCTAGGATCTGTCATCCAGAGTAACGGGGACATCGACAATGATGTAGTCCATCGGGTGCAGGCTGGTTGGTGTAAATGGAGAGCGGCCTCAGGTGTTTTGTGCGACAAGAGGTTCCCAATAGGGTTAAAGGGTAAATTTTATAGGGTAGTAGTTCGCCCAGCGATGCTATATGGAACCGAGTGTTGGGCCATCAAGAAGACACAAGCTCGAAAAATGGATGTAGCTGAGATGAGGATGTTGAGGTGGATGTGTGGACACACAAGAAAGGACCGAATAAGAAATGAAGTTGTTCGGAAGAGATTGGGAGTCACATGTATCTCAGATAAGATAAGAGAAGGAAGATTGAGATGGTTTGGACATGTCAAGAGGAGACAGAGCATAGATCCAGTGAGAACGGTGGAAACTCTCGTTGTAGAGGGGAAAAGGAGCAGGGGGAGACCGAAATTAACGTGGGATGTGAGGATTAGGCTTGATTTGCTAGATTTACACCTCTCAGAGGACATGATCAATGATAGGATTTCATGGAGACGTCGTATTAGGGTTTTAGGATGAATGACCCGTTGTGTGGGAGAGTAGAGTTGTTTAGCAAAGATTTTGCGTATGTCTGGTTTCTTGTAGGTGTGTTGTGTTTCTTGTGACTAATATACTCTAGTCATACACTGCTAATTGTTAGATTACTGTTAGATTTATTTTACTTTATTACTCATTAATTTTATTTATATTTTTATCTTTTTCTTTCCCATGGAGCCGGGGGTCTAAACGGGAGCAGCCTCTCTATCCCTTGGGATAGGGGTAAGGTTTGCCCTCATCACACCCTCCCCAGACCCTACTAATAGCGTTAGCTATGTGTGGGATTATACTGGGCACGTTTGGTATGGTTTGGTATTTATACTTAATTACAATCAATATTTATATTATTTTATAAACTATAATCATTTATTTATTTATTAATTTACATTTAACACATGTATTATTTTCATAATCAACAATTTTATAAAAATTCTATTTTATTATTTACCAAACTTTAATCAAATGTTTCAAAAATGGTTACTATAACTTTATATATTTCATTTAATACTTTTTATACACAAATTCAACCTTCAATGTTAGACTTAAACTTTGTACACCGATTTGATTCAATATACATTACTATCTAGGTTAACCCGTGCGTATCAAGAACCCTTATTTTATCTATACTCTTTGTTAGCTACATCTCCATACCAAGTGAGTATTGCATAGCCCCTTTTTCCTCTTTTACACTTTTGGGGTGAAACATGAACGCTATACACACAACTATTTACACTTACACAAACTACACAAAATACAAATCCTATTTACATTCATGTGTGCCAAAATTTGAGCTTTATGTTTGAGTGCTATACGTGTTGACTTTTTGTGTACAAATTTCATGTGCAATCATTAACTAATAAGCCGAAGGTAAACAATGATAGATCTATTGAGTCTGACAAACCCACCCAGGTGCGCGGTGATTGAAACCGACAACACAATTTTTGCATGCTAGTTACAAGGTTTGGTTGTACATGGTTACACAATAGCTGCTCCCCATAAATGCCTTATTTATCATGATATGTAAAGGATTTGTTTTCAACTATATGCTATCTATATACAACTGTGTTATACTCACCAACTTTTTAGTTGACTTTATTTTATTCATGTTTCAGGCCCTAATATGTGAGAATGATTCAAGACGTGCTCAATATAGGATTTGGACTTTGCAATTTAAATCAAGAATTCTATGAGTTGTTTTATGTTTCTTTGTTTGAATTTGGTTTGTACTTGGATTATTTGTAATGGAAATTTGACTTTAATATATTTCAATTTAGTCAACCATGTGCTATGAACTGTCTTACATGTCTCGCCCCGATGATTCCGCCATCGGTCGGGGTGTGACATTAGTTAACATGTTTATGGGTTATCTACCTATTAATTTATATATTGAATGTACATTAATCTGTTGAACGCTTCTATAAATTGAAACTTGTGAACTCACCAAACTCGTGTTGACATTTTCTTACATGCTTTTCTCTTGTCGCTTAAGGAAAGGCACAGGTGCACACAATAGGACATGCATGGAAATTCTACTTTTGATTTATGTTTTATTAAACTGTTTGGTCTATTTTAATTTGTGTTTGGTTTGGACTTTTGGACAATTCTTTTGGGCGCGTGTGTTTTGCGCATTTAATTTCTTTACGCTTCCGCATTAACTCTGATTGATATGATATTTTTTATTTTTGATTCCCATGTAGAGTCGTTCAATGTAACTAATGTCTGAGATCTTGGTTCGTCACTTCCCAAACGGTAAAACTCCGTTACTTGAAAACTGGGGGTGTGACAAAAATAGTGAAGCTGATGATGACGTATTCATGGCTCCTAGTGAATCTTATACAGAGGTAACAGTTGAGGTAGTTTCTAAGTCTGAAACTTTTTGTTCTTACTGTGTTTCTTTGAAGGACAAAATGATGAGGGTTATGGATGACAACGTAAACCTCATTTGTGATATGAAATCGATGCATACGGTAAATCAGAAATTAAAGGATAATGAGAATGTGTGTATTGAAAGGATTGAATCTTTGAAGAGAGACATCAATTCATTGACATTGAAGATAAAAGAGCAGGCATATCATCTGGATATGGCTTATGCAGAAACTGAGAAAAGAAATACCGATCTTGCTGATAAAGATAAGAAACTTGCTAAATCTAAAGCAGAGGTGATCAGACTGCACAGAAAGTTAGAAAGCTTTGGGAATTCATCATTCTTACTTGGATATTATAATAATAATACTGAAGAGGGAAAAGGAACTAATGGTATTGGTTATTTTCCTCCACCATTCAACGAAAACTATTCTGTAGCACCTGAGAATGTAAAATATGAGGATTTAGATCCTACGACTGTGTTGATGGTGAATCCAGTCACATGTGAAGATATGGTGTATGATGATGAGGGTGATGATGAATATTTTGATGAAGCTAAAGTAAAGGGGATACCGAAAGAGGTTAAGAAAGAAGAATCAAAGGTTGTGAGGTAGAACCAAGAAGGTGTTGATTCTAAATCATCTGGAAATTATACATTTGGATGTTTCTCAAATTCAACGAGAGTTCCATATGTCAGAGATTATAAGGAAAGGCGTACATGTTTTCATTATAGTGAGATGGGACATACTGTGGTGAATTCTCCTTACAAAAATAAAGAGAAGAGGCATGTATTTCCTGAGAAGATGAAGCCTGAATCAAAACCTGTTGCAAAATATGTAGTTCCTGAGAAAATAAAGCCAAAAGAAGTTCATGTAGGAGAATCTTCTTCAAGTACATCTTGTCGCGTGAAGGTTCCTTATATGAGAGAATATCGTGAGACGAGATCTTGCTTTTACTGTGGTCTTGTCGGTCACATTAAGATCAATTGTCCTCACAATGCCAAAGGTAACCAACATGTTACTCCATCAAAGGTAAGAACTCCTGGTAAGCCTTATGTTAACCCAAATGTGGTTAAACCTCGTGATACACCATTGTGTAATTCAAACTCTAAGGTTAGGCTTTCTAGACCTCAAAGACGAAAAAGAAATAAAAGATTGAGAAAACTTTTAGAACATCAAGTGCTTTCACAATCAAAACAATTTTCAAATGACAGAGAATGTTCAAACACTTCACATTTTAAGCAAAAAGAACTTAATGAACAAAAGTATGTTTGGAAATCTAAAGTTTCTATTTCCGATTCGTCGGAGCAATCACCAAAAATTGATGAGAGATTCGACTGTGAATGGAGTGAGGTCATTTATTTTGATACATATGGTCGACCCACGACCACCATGGCTTGGGTCCCAATTTCAAATTAATGTTTCTTGTTAGATGTGCAGGATTTACCAAGACGGACTATTAATACTATTTGGGTTGTTAATAATGGTTGTTGTAACACCCAGTATTTCAGGTCATTATCCATATTCATAATGACACGTTCGTATTTTATATTTGTTTGGAGTATTATCTTTGACATGGTATTGTCAGAAGTCTAGCAAAGGATCACGTTTCATATTTTAGTAAATTTTAAGAATTACTAGAATAGTAAACAGTTATAACCCGCAAAATACGGTCATTGATGATTAAAAAGAATGTTATTCCAGAAAAGTCTAGAGACACGTTTGAATATAAAAACATAAATATTGGTGACCAAACTTATAAAAGTTGACATATAAATGTTTGTTACATGGCTCTAAGTTATTTTATGTGTATACATGTATAATATAGTTATAGTAATAACTATGTCGGGTTAACTAGTAAACTATTGAGACTAGCCAAACAATACAAAAACATATAATTTATTTGATCATAAAAGTCCTACACCAAGTAGTAGATCACGCGATCACCTAGAGGGTTTACACCACCAAAGAACCGACCTAACTAGCCATTGGATTGCAACTAAATGACTAGACAACACCCAACCCCCCACCCTATACCCCTCTCGGGTGAAAGTGGGTGGAGCCACCCACTACATCACCAAGTTTTTCTTACTTGTCATGCATGCACCATACTCTTTCAACCTTGGAACAAGCTAAAGTCAAATCAATCTCTTCTTCTAGGTTTATGATGATTAATTAGAGTCCAACACTCCACCTCCCTTTCTTTCTCTCATTTGAACGGCTATATCAACCACCCCATCATCAATGCTCTTACACTATGTCATACATCACCATCTCTTTCACCATGATTACATGCAAGAGTCTAATCAAGTCATAGATGGTAATGATGAAGATGATTATGGCAAAGATTACACTCCATATCCTTAGTATATATAGGAGTGTATGGCATCAAGCAAGAACTCTTGTCTTGCTCTCTCTTTTTCTCTCGATCCTAACCAGCCCCAAGACCGGAAAAAAATACCCAAAATCCCGTAACTCAGTTTCTGCCAGATTTTTGGCCAACTTTGCAAGCCCATATCTCTTTTGTTCCTTGGTCAAATCAGTCCATTCTTTTTCTAGAAAGAAGCTCTATGTTAAAAGAGGAGAACCCAAGTGGAATCATTCGAATCCATGGAGTATTCGACCTCCAAACAGCCTACACAAAAACGTCGCTCTGTGCAGGTCAAAGCTGGATAGTTCTTCCCATTTTCTTATTTTGAGGTATCTACACAACTTCAAATGTAGTAATTCTTTTTCACATCTCCTCTGGTTTCAATAAACGTGATTTTAGAAGAAAACCCCAAGTCATTTGGTCTTCTAAAACCATCTAACACTCTACTCGAAATACGCTTAAAAATCTGAGTTTTCAAGAACAAAATAAAACATAAAAGTCTTGATGAGGTTTACTTTATTTCCTCATGAATCATGTTTGAATACATATATTTATACACATACATGTTCATACATATAATACTAAGCTAGAAGGACCACGAACAAGACAAGGACACATCAAATATAAATTACATATATATATGCTATCACATAAAATGACACTTGGATGATGGTGTTCTTCATAAACCCTTCATTCCATTCATGTGTTATGTTGAAGGATACATGTTCGTGAAGTTATATAATCATGTGTGACTTACCTAGCAAGACCCGAGGTAGTGTCCTATGATTCAAGAAAACATACGAACGATTATCGTCAACATATGAACGTGAAAGATGTTACTAAAAATATATATATAAACCATAATCACTTATGCACGTTTATGCTTTTATAAAAGTCAATTATCAACATATGTGTATGCACATACATAAATATAAGTGTACTAACATCGTAAACACGCATCATCTTGTCTAAAATCCGAGAACATGAACTATTATTAAAACCCGAAAAATTAGTGTTTAACGTGCCTACATCCATCACCAATGTTTCATGAATAGAGTTGAGAAATCAAGAAATACTTATTTTTGGTACACTTAATAAGTCACCATATGGAAACGTAATATTTTCTCAAAAAATACGTAAATGTCTAGACTGGAATAATAATCACCAATGAGTCGTCACATGAAAACACTGTTTTACTAAACAAAGGCGTACTTAACGGGATTGTTAAGTCGGGTGAACAACTTGCATTTAAGACGGGTAGTCTTAACACATTAGTACTCTTGTGTGATTAGGGTACGGATAGACAGGAACTATTTGCACAATATTGTTTGCTAGGATTTCATCGGACACAAGGTGAGTTCACGGCCCCTCTTTTAGCTTTTTAATGTTTTATAAACATTGGGGGAGAAACATACTTACATAACATATTTGAAAATATGAAACATATTTGCTTACATGTTTGACAACACGAACAATTTGGTTTAACTTTTGTGACCAATTACTTACAATATCTGAAAGCGTGAAAAATAAATGTTTGATACATTTGAGAAAACATGAAACACATTTACAAACATTTTTATATGGTAACAAGAGAACAAGACCCGACCTTTATGCTTGCATGAGTACGAACAATTATAGAGCTCGTAATGTCCACTGGAACAATTTAGTAACCATTAACTGTAGCCTAGGGTCCTATGAATAGTACTATGGGGAGTGACGTCCCCCGGTCATGGTTAGTCGCGCTAACCACAATCTGGAGGCTTTATGGCCGCATATCATCTGATAACGAATATGAGGGGCGAAAGAACAATTGTCATGGTTTGGTTACACTTCATGTATGAACATATTCTTTGTATTCCTAGCTAGTTTACAAATGGGTCAACATTACTTGTTCTGTTTATCATATATACTTGGAACAATTTGTGAACAATTGGATTTACAAGAACGATTTGATAGGGAAAACTACTTATTTTATGACGGTAAAGTCATGGGCATGTTTTCAAAGGAAAACTACTTATTTTATGACGGTAAAGTCATGGGCATGTTTTCAAAGGAAAACTACTTATTTTATGACGGTAAAGTCATGGGCATGTTTTCAAAGGAAAACTACTTAAATTATGACGGTAAAGTCATGTATATGTTTTCGGGGAAAACTACTAATTTTATGACGGTAAAGTCATGGGCATGTTTCCAAATGAAAACTACTTAAATTATGACGGTAAAGTCATGTATATGTTTTCGGGGAAAACTACTTATTTTATGACGGTTAAGTCATGTATACGTTTTCGGGGAAAACTAACGGCACCAAAATAACAAACTTTGTGAACTCACCAACCTTTGTGTTGACACTTTCAAGTATGTTTCTCAGGTAACCTTTAGTCATGGTGCGGTTGGAATAGGCTAGCTATGTTGGAACAATTCCTAGTAACCGGACGGGCATAGATTATCAAGTCTCAAGTCGACCATTGATCTAGAGGAACTTAGATCGTTGTATTTATTTAGTCTTAGTAATCGTATATGTAATCAAGTCTTAGAAATCACTATTACAGCTTCCGCTATCGTGTAATGAACCAATCATTGCAACCTGTATTTATTAAATAATCAAATTTGGGGGTGTGACAGATTGGTATCAGAGCAATGGTTTTAGCGAATTAGGTTTCCTTAGTGACACCTAGGCTCTAACCGGACTCACTTAGGGACCAAGATTTCTAAGACTTGCATCACACTAAAAACACCCAAGACTTGAGTATAGGAATTCCAACCGTTGCCGAACAACTTGTGTAGACTATTAGTGTATGGAGTTACACTAGGGTATCATTAGTTACACTAATACAATTACATGGCACATGTAATGAACACTTAAACACATACAACAATGTGGCAATAATAAACACTTACAACATGTTACTGTTCGGATTACGAGTCAAGAATAACGGGTACTCAGCATACTACAACCTTAGAAGATCGAGTTACGAGCTGAGCTTGGGCGACGACGGCAACAATCGTCAGTTACCATATTCATAGGGAGAATGTAACACCAAGTATTTCAGGTCATTATCCATATTCATAATGGCACGTTCGTATTTTATATTTGTTAGGAGTATTATCTTTGAGATGGTATTGTCAGAAGTCTAGCAAAGGAACACGTTTCATATTTTAGTAATTTTTAAGAATTACTAGAATAGTAAACAGTTATAACCCGCAAGATACGGTCGTTGGTGATTAAAAAGAATGTTATTCCAGAAAAGTATAGAGACATGTTTGAATATAAAAACATAAATATTGGTGACCAAACTTATAAAAGTTGACATATAAATGTTTGTTACATGGCTCTAAGTTATTTTATGTGTATACATGTATAATATAGTTATAGTAATAACTATGTCGGGTTAACTAGTAAACTATTGAGACTAGCCAAACAATACAAAAACATATAATTTATTTGATCATAAAAGTCCTACACCAAGTAGTAGATCACGCGATCACCTAGAGGGTTTACACCACCAAAGAACCGAGCTAACTAGCCATTGGATTGCAACTAAATGACTTGACAACACCCAACCCCCCACCATATACCCCTCTCGGGCGAAAGTGGGTGGAGCCACCCACTACATCACCAACTTTTGCTTACTTGTCATGCATGCACCATACTCTTTCAACCTTGGAACAGGCTAAAGTCAAATCAATCTCTTCTTCTAGGTTTGTGATTAAGTAGAGTCCAACACTCCACCTCCCTTTCTTTCTCTCCTTTGAACGGCTATATCAACCACCCCATCATCAATGCTCTTACACTATGTCATACATCACCATCTCTTTCACCATGATTACATGCAAGAGTCTAATCAAGTCATAGATGGTAATGATGAAGATGATTATGGCAAAGATTACACTCCATCTCCTTAGTATATATAGGAGTGTATGGCATCAAGCAAGAACTCTTGTCTTGCTCTCTCTTTTTCTCTCGATCCTAACCAGCCCCAAGACCGGAAAAAAATACCCAAAATCCCATAACTCAGTTTCTGCCAGATTTTTGGCCAACTTTGCAAGCCCATATCTCTTTCGTTCCTTGGTAAAATCAGTCCATTCTTTTTATAGAATGAAGCTCTACGTTAACAGAGGAGAACCCAAGTGGAATCATTAAAATCCATGTAGTATTCGACCTATAAACAGCCTACACAAAAACGTCGCTCTGTGCAGGTCAAAGCTGGATAGTTCTTCCCATTTTCTTATTTTGAGGTATCTACACAACTTCAAATGTAGTAATTCTTTTCCACATCTCCTCTGGTTTCAATAAACGTGATTTTAGAAGAAAACCCCAAGTCATTTGGTCTTCTAAAACCATCTAACAGTCTACTCGAAATACGCTTAAAAATCTGAGTTTTCAAGAACAAAATAAAACATAAAAGTCTTGATGAGTTTTACTTTATTTCCTAATGAATCATGTTTGAATACATATATTTATACACATACATGTTCATACATATAATACTAAGCTAGAAGGACCACGAACAAGACAAGGACACATCAAATATAAATTACATATATATATACTATCACATAAAATGACACTTGGATGATGGTGTTCTTCATAAACCCTTCATTCCATTCATGTGTTATGTTGAAGGATACATGTTCGTGAAGTTATATGATCATGTGTGACTTACCTGGCAAGACCCGAGGTAGTGTCCTATGATTCAAGAAAACATACGAACGATTATCGTCAACATATGAACATGAAAGGTGTTACTAAAAATATATATATAAACAATAATCACTTATGCACGTTTATGCATTTATAAAAGTCTATTATCAACATATGTGTATGCACATACATAAATATATGTGTACTAACATCGTAAACACGCATCATCTTGTCTAAAATCCGAGAACATGAAATATTATTAAAACCCGAAAAATTAGTGTTTAACGTGCCTACATCCATCACCAATGTTTCATGAATAGAGTTGAGAACTCAAGAAATACTTATTTTTGGTACACTTAATAAGTCACCATATGGAAACGTAATATTTTCTCGAAAAATACGTAAATGTCTAGACCGGAATAATAATCACTAATGAGTCGTCACATGAAAACACTGTTTTACTAAACAAAGGCGTACTTAACGGGATTGTTAAGTCGGGTGAACAACTTGCATTTAAGACGGTAGTCTTAACACATTAGTACTCTTGTGTGATTAGGGTACGGATAGACAGGAACTATTAGCACAATGTTGTTTGCTAGGATTTCAACGGACACAAGGTGAGTTCACGGCCCCTCTTTTAGCTTTTTAATGTTTTATAAACATCGGGGGAGAAACATACTTACATAATATATTTGAAAATATGAAACATATTTGCTTACATGTTTGACAACACGAACATTTTGGTTTAACTTTTGTGACCAATTACTTACAATATCTGAAAGCATGAAAAATAAATGTTTGATACATTTGAGAAAACATGAAACACATTTACAAACATTTTCATATGGTAACAAGAGAACAAGACCCGACCTTTATGTTTGTATGAGTACGAACAATTATAGAGCTCGTAAAGTCCTCTGGAACAATTTAGTAACCATTAACTGTAGCCTAGGGTCCTATGAATAGTACTATGGGGAGTGACGTCCCCCGGTCATGGTTAGTCGCGTTAACCACAATCTGGAGGATTTATGGCCGCATAGCATCTGATAACGAATATGAGGGGCGAAAGAACAATTGTCATGGTTTGGTTACACCTCATGTATGAACATATTCTTTGTATTCCTAGCTAGTTTACAAATGGGTCAACATTACTTGTTCTGTTTATTATATATACTTGGAACAATTTGTGAACAATTGGATTTACAAGAACTATTTGATAGGGAAAACTACTTATTTTATGACAGTAAAGTCATGGGCATGTTTTCAAGGGAAAACTACTTATTTTATGACGGTAAAGTCATGGGCATGTTTTCAAAGGAAAACTACTTATTTTATGACGGTAAAGTCATGGGCATGTTTTCAAAGGAAAAATACTTAAATTATGACGGTAAAGTCATGTATATGTTTTCAGGGAAAACTACTTATTTTATGACGGTAAAGTCATGGGCATGTTTTCAAAGGAAAACTACTTAAATTATGACGGTAAAGTCATGTCTATGTTTTCGGGGAAAACTACTTATTTTATGATGGTTAAGTCATGTATACGTTTTCTAGGAAAACTAACGGCACTAAAATAACAAACTCTGTGTAACAAACTCTGTGAACTCACCAACCTTTGTGTTGACACTTTCAAGTATGTTTCTCAGGTAACCTTTAGCCATGGTGCGGTTGGAATAGGCTAGCTATGTTGGAACAATTCCTAGTAACCGGACGGGCATAGATTATCAAGTCTCAAGTCGACCATTGATCTAGAGGAACTTAGATCATTGTATTTATTTAGTCTTAGTAATCGTATATGTAATCAAGTCTTAGAATTCACTATTATAGCTTCCGTTATCGTGTTATGAACCAATCGTTGCAACTTGTATTTATTAAGTAAATAAATTTGGGGGTGTGACAGTTGTTCATAGCACATAACAGGGAATGGCATCTGCAAGAGCACAGAGTTGTTTGAAAAATGAGAAATCTATTTGATTCAACGTCTTGATGCTCAGGGGGAGAATATGTCACACACAATGTTTGTTTTAGAAATATGTTGACCAAGTCCAAAAGACAACCTGAAAATTAGGATGAAGATGATGAGCATAAAGTCGTTGATGCAACCATTTGACAAGTTGAGAGGGAGTCTATAGGACAGGGGGAGTATAATATTGTGTTGGTGACAAAGGCAAAGGCATTCAATTAAATTCTATCACACTGGTTTGTGGTTTTGATTGATTGAAATGTTATATCATGAGTAACCAAGTAAATGTTTTTCTTAAAATGTTTTCATGAAAGTTTTATTTTCTTTCAAAAAGTTTTATAAAAAGCCCAAACAAATTGAAAAATCTTAAAATTGACATCATTTGAGCATGAGAAGAAATGATAGTACATCAGTAGATGTTCATTCACACATGACCTTAGTTTGACTGGTTGGTGATTTATGTTTACTAAATATATCTGAATTATATATGTGTTGATCTAAACTTCAGAGACTGCACAAATAGGAAATGATAGTGTTGTGTATGCATATAATTTAGCTTGTCAATAGGCTAAAAGCATCTTTGAAACATTAGTAGTGTGAAAACATAATTGCATATGTTAAAACTGTGATTTGAACCCATTTTTATGCCTGGGTGTGTATGTTGCAATTATACTATCAGATAAAGAATATTAACTTTTATTAAGGATTGTCCTATGAGGCCAGTTTTGGGTTATGTCCTTAGCACAATTTTTTAGTTCACTTCACTGCTCATGCCGCAAAAAACATGTAATGTGATGTTGAACTAAGATATGTTTCTGACAACATCTGTTGGAACATAGACTAGCCCTTGGATCATATTGATACATCATCTTTACTGATTCCATTGGATTCATAATCTAGATAACAGTTGGATCCACGTACCTGAATATTATAATTCCACATATATAAGCCAGGACATTAAATCATTCGATTCTGAATCTCATTGATTACTATACAATCCAATTTGGATTATGCTATTCCTGTGCTAAGTGATGTCTCCTCATTCTGGAAATTAGGATAATCTTTAGTAAAATCTGGTAGGTCTTAAGATAGTTGCAGTTATTTTTTCTTTGGCATATTTGTGGGCTACACGTTGTATTTCATACTTAAATGGTACATTAACTCACAAGAAAGTGGGAATGAGATGCTTTTAGTTTCAAATCTTATAATATTTGCAATCTAAATTTGTGTGTTATAGCCTGATCCTGATTTCTTGGAATGTTTATCGCGTATCATTACATGCAATATATGAAACTCTGAAACATGGAGACTTGAAAGAATGGCATAGGTTACCAAATTACCTTGATATACGGATTATTTATCCAAGATGTGTGATTAATATATTATTTATGCTGATAAGATCTTCTAGCTAATGGTGTTCAACAAAAATATGTGCCTTATTGTTTTACAGTTTATTTCATTTCAATTTGTACACAGAAAAAGCAAAAAGATTTTGTGTTTCTTGTGTTTGAAAAACCAAAAAGATTTTATTTTTTCAGCTTCCATGGAAATCTTAATTGTTGGTTACTTGGTTGTTCTTTTTTGCTTAAACTGAATATTGGAGACATAAGTTGGCAAGGGGTCCTTCTCCCTAGTTTGTCTTCTAGAAGGAAAGAGAGAGTGTGTAGATGAAGAAGACGAAGACTACAATATGTTTCATGATGATATTGAAGACTGATGACAATCTTCTGAAGCTGTTGCCAAGGGGGAGTCTGTTGGAGCATATTCTGGTGACAACGAGCTTGAAGATTCTATGTCTTAGTCTTAGAGTCTTTGACTTGTAATTGATAGAATTGTTAGCAACAGTTAAGGGGGAGTCTGTTAGAGCATGTTTTGTAACTGTTGATAAAATTATGTGTAAGTTTAAGCATCTTTATGAGAGAACTTGTTAAGTTCGCCTATGGTGCTATGGGCATTTATGTTTTCCTATAAATAGGTGTTTGCAAGTCTTAGAGATGATACCAAAGACCTTACCAGAGAATAGAAGTCAAGAACAGATCTGAGAGAGCTTGTAAACAGTGTTTGTGAATGGAAATACAAAGAATTTATTTACACCGTGTTTTTTATTGATTACAGGTTGCACGTTGAACATGGATTCTGCACGTTATCACCATGTCATACCGCGAGTCTAGAAGATCCGTCACGCCCCACCGGGACCTACAGTGTTGCATCCAGATAACCTAAGAACAACATGCGGATGTGGCGACATATTCAGCTTCAGCAGTAGAAGTTGAAACGGTGGACTGTTTCTTGCACTGCCATGACACAAGTTTCTCCCCCAGAAACTGACATCCACCCGTTGTGGATTTCCTATCAAGATTGCAACCTCCATGATCACTGTTAGAAAAAGCAAACAAGTTAAATTCTAAATCCTTTGGATACCGAAGGCCGAGCCGAGGCTTGCCCTTCAAGTATTTAATGATTCGTTTGACAACATTAAGGTGAGAAAGTTTAGGATTAGCCTGATATCTAGCAAAGTTTAGGATTAGCCTGATATCTAGCACACTGACAAACTGCAAACATAATGTCTTGACGGCTGACAGTCAGGTACATCAATGAGCCAATCATTGACCTGTAGAGATGTTGGTTAATTCCCGGTTCGCCTAGATCTGGAGTAAGAACATCCCGAGTTTCCATAGGAGTAGATGCCGGTTTGGAGTCAGCAAAGTTGAACTTAATCATGATGTCATTGACATATTTAGCTTGATGAATTATGATTCGATCATCAGTTTGCTTCACCTGCAACCCTAGAAAGAAGGCCATTTCTCAGATTGCACTCATTTCAAACTTTTTCTTCATCACTTCTTCAAACTCTTTGCATAGTGCAGCATTCGTTGAACCAAAAATGATGTCATCAACGTAGATTTGAACAAGAATAAGATCATTCCCTAGCCTTTTAAGAAATAATGTCTGATCTATGGCTCCCTGAGTGTAGCCATTTGCAAGTAGATGCTCTGTCAGAGTGGCATACCATGCACGTGGTGCTTGATGTAGGCCATACAGAGCTTTATCTAGTTTATAGACAAGATTTGGGTGATTAGCGTCTTCAAACCCCGGTGGCTGACACACATAGATCTCTTCCTGAACCTTTCCATATAGAAACACCGTCTTCACATCCATTTGAAATACCTTGAAATTCATATAATAAGCGTAGGCCAAAAATATTCTAATGGCCTCAAGTCTTGTAACAGCTGCAAACACTTCCTCATAATCTATCCCCTCTTGCTGATAGAACCCTTTTATAACCAGTCTTGCTTTGTTTCTAACAATAATTCCACTGTTATCCTTTTTGTTTCTAAAAACCCAGCGAGTACCGATGGTTAATTTGCCCTGTGGTAGCGGGACTAGTTCCCATACGTTTATTTTCTCAAACTGCATCGGCTCCTCCTGCATTGCTTCTACCCAACTTGCCTAACTTAAAGGCATTTTGATGTTCTTAGGCTATATTTAAGAAATATAAGCAGAGTACAAACAGATGTTGATTACTCCAGACTGACTCCTTGTTTTCACCTCGTTAGTGAGAGGATCGATGTTATCCTCTACGGGATGATCTATATGAATCCACAATGTTGGAATTTCCTCCTCTTGCACTGTTTCAGGTAAGTTGGTGATGTGCTGATCTGCTTCTTCAGTTAAGGGAATCGGCTCCTCAATAACATTTGGGTCAGGAATCGTATCCTATGAATCAGGACCACTTCTAGATGCAGCAATCACATTAATAATAGGATCAGCATTTTGTTGAACACTTTCTTGAGAATAGGGTGCCGGAGTTCTGGATGACGATGAAGATGCTTGATTGGAGTTATCATCAATTCTGTAATCAACTGTGTTGTACTTATAAAAACCATCATCTGAAAACATCAAAAACATCAGAATAGGCATTAAATAATTTAAATAGTGAATCATAATCAAATGGCCAATTAGGACCCGAATCGGCATCAGTTGTTCAACTCTTGCCAGTCGATGTAGTATGACTCCACTATCTGCTTGGTTCTCTTGTTGTATACCCTGTAGGCAGTCTTACTTGAGGAATAACCGACAAAATAACACTCATCGGCATTCTCATTGAATTTGGAACCGATAGTGTTATCATGCAACAATGTGCACAAACAACCAAAAGCTCTGAAATGTCCAACCTTGCGCTTCTGATTTTACATATTTTCATACAGAGTCTTCATTTGGTGCTTATTCAATAGCACCATATTTTGCAAATAACATGCCGTATTGATTGCTTCAGCCCAAAAGAATATAGGCAATTTAGAATCAGAGATCATGGTTCTTCCAGCTTCAATTAGTGTACGATTTCGTCGTTCAGCCACTCCATTTTGTTGAGGAGTTCTGGCATTGCTGAATTGACGTGCAATACCCTTTTCTACATAGAAACTGTCAAGGGTTTCATTTATGAATTCCGTCCCATTTTCACTTCTTGTCACACCCCGACCGATGGCCGAATCATCGGGGCGGGACATGTAAGACTGTTCATAGCACAAGGTTGACTAAATTGAAATATATTAAAGCCAAATTTCCATCTCACATAATCCAAGTACAAACCAAAATCCAAACAAGGAACAATAAACAATTCATAAACTTCTTGATTTAATATTACTAAGTCCAAATCCTATGTTGAGCACGTCTTGAATCATTCTCACATATTAGGGCCTGAAACATGAATAAAATAAAGTCAACTAAAAAGTTGGTGAGTATAACACAGTTGTATATAGATAGCATATAGTTGTAAACAAATCCTTTACAAGACATGAAAAATAAGGCATTTATGGGGAGCTGCTATTGTGTAATCAAGTACAATCAAACCTTAGTAACTAGTATGCAAATTCTGTTGTCGGTATCAATCACCTCCACTTGGGTGGGTTTGTCAGACTCAATAGATCTATCATTGAAAACCGTCGGCTTGTATAGTTAATGATTGCACATAGTTTTCACAAAGACTAGCACAACTAGCACTCGGGCACAAAGCTCAAATTTTGCACACATGTATGTATGTAGGATTTTGTACTTGTGTTGTTTGAGTAAATGTAGTTGTGAAATGTGTAATGTGTATAAAGTTCATGTTCCACCCCAAAAGTGTAAAGAGTAAAAAGGGGTTGTGAATACTCACATGGTATGGAAGTGAAGCTAACTAGGAAATATAGATAGCAAATAAGATCCTTGAAATGCACACTTTAACCTAAGAGTAAAGTGTTTAGAATCAAATAGATGTACAAAGTTTAAGTCTAAAGTGAAAGTCGAATTTGTATATAAAACTATTGATTTGTATTTAAAAAGATTTGAATAAAATATATAAAGTTTGAAGTAAAATATGTTTGTAACCATTTGATTAGGTTTGAATTGAATAATTAAATATATAATTGTAGTTTATGAAATAATGTAAATATTAATTGAAATTAAGTATAAATAAATAAATGATTTTGATTTAAAATGTAAATTAAATAACTAATCATTATTTATAAATTTTGTAACTTAATTATTTAAAACATCATTTAAATAAATATAAATTTAATTTTTATAAACTTTTCAATAAATTATATTTATGCCAAGATTAAACTTTTAATCCATTTTTAAATACAGAACACATATTTTTATAAAATCTGAAACATTTCCTGATTAAAATATAAAAATTATAATTCTGTTAAAAAAAATCTGAGTCTCACACGACCGTGCCTCGGAAGGGCACGATCGTGCTCAAGCCACGGGCGCGACCGCGCTAGTCGGGGCGCGACCGGGTTGACCAACAGAAGCACAATCTAGACCAGACAACAGGCACGACCGTGCCTTGACCAGGCACGATCGTGTCTATGATATTTAGACACAACAGAGACTAGCCCAGAGGGCATGACAAGGTCTGGACAGGAGGACACGACCGCGCTGATAGTCGGCACGACCGCGCTACACGAGGCACGGCCGCGCTAGATGATTAGCGCGACCGTGTCTATTCCAAGTCAGACACGAATTGACAGTTTCTTGTATTTATAACGATGGAATTGATAGGGCTTTCGATTAAAGAGATATTACGAGTCTAATCATATAAATTAATTGCATGAACATCGTGTTTAAGAGTGGAATCGATTAAATCCTTTTTATTTAAAATAACAATTCTGATTCGAACGATTTCTGTAATGAAAGCCCAGATTAATAGGGGGATTTTGATGATGATACTGAAACGAATGAGATGGAGAGTATACTTACCTAAAACAAGAAGGAATTGGTAACGATCGGTAGAAGGGAGTTCCAGCGACGGAGAAAACGGCTTCCGGCGACTTCGGCTGCAATTCCGGCTAGGCCAGAGAGTCCAGAGTCTTGGAGAGATCCGGGAGATGCGTAATCCTTTCTTGATCGGGGGAATTTGCGTCTCAGAATAGGATTCAAGTTTTGCTTGAATTGTTTGAGAGAGAATTCGAGATTGATGGTATGAAACTGAGGCGTTGAATAATTGAGAATGGTATAACTCACGTTAATGGAAGAAGAAACGTAATCGGATTTGAATTTCGAATGATTGAGCGTTTTGAAATCACATTTACGTTTCGACTGTTACGCAGGCGCGACCGTGCCAATATAGGCGCGACCGTGCCTAGGCACCGGGCGCGATCGTTCCAAAGCAGGTCGCGCGACCGTGCCAAAGAACCTGGCGCGACCGTGCTAGGACGAAGCACGACCGTGCTAGACTAGGGTTTGTTGACATTTTTCAATTTTAGTCCTTGACTTTTCAGATTTGATAAGTTTGAATAAAATAGTTTCTTGTATAGTGTCTAAATGTATATAACCGAGTAAGACTTGCGAATTTGTATAGAATTATTGCATTAAATTTACGGCGAGAAAATAATGAGACATTGCACGAGTATAAAACTTGAAATTGCATTACATTGAATTGAAATAGGAATACTAAAATCAGAAATGTTATAGTCTCCCCATGTTGAGAGAATTTCGTCCCGAAATTTACCTAGAGGAAACAACATTATTAGTAAAAAGATGAGGGTGCTTGAGCTTCATTTGGTCTTCTCGTTCCCAAGTGAACTCAGGACCACGCTTAGATTCCCAACGAACTTTAACGATAGGAATGCGACTTCGCTTGCGCTGCTTGACTTCACGATCCATAATTTCTACCGGTTTCTCAACGAAGTGCATCGTTTCATCAATGCGCACGTCGTCGAGCGGTATATGGAGATTTTCATCGGCGAGACACTTCTTCATATTAGATATATGAAATGTAGGATGCACATTGCCAAGAGATGGAGGTAACTCGAGCTTGTAAGCCACTTTCCCAATCCTTTCAAGGATTTTGAATGGACCAACATAACGAGGTGCTAACTTGCCTTTCTTTCCAAAACGGACCACACCCTTCCAAGGAGACACCTTAAGAAGAACAAGATCACCGACTTGGAATTCCAAGGGTTTTCGACGTTTGTCGGCATAACTCTTTTGCCGACTCCTCGCTACTCGAATATTGTCACGGATTTGAATAATCTTGTCGGATGTTTCTTGAATTAACTCGGGACCAGTGATTTGTGCTTCACCAATCTCGTTCCAACAGATCAGAGAGCGACACTTGCGACCATAGAGAGCTTCGAATGGAGCCATGTTGATACTTGTGTGGTAGCTATTGTTGTAAGAAAACTCAATAAGGGATAAATGTGAATCCCAATTGCCACCAAAATCTATTACACAAGCTCTAAGCATGTCTTCAAGAGTTTGGATTGTTGTCTCGGTTTGACCATCAGTTTGCGGATGATAAGCCGTGCTCAAATCCAATCGAGTACCAAGAGCCTTTTGGAGAGATTGCCAAAATCGAGAAGTGAACCGAGCGTCTCTATCGGATATTATGTTCAAGGGAACACCATGACGGCTCACAATTTCATCAATGTAAATTCGGGCTAATTTCTCCACTTTGAAGTCTTCACGAATAAGCAAGAAGTGGGCAGATTTGGTGAGTCGATCAATGGTCACCCAAATACTATCATAACCACTCGAGGTGCGAGGGAGCTTGGTAATGAAATCCATAGCTAAATTCTCCCATTTCCACATGGGAATTTCTGGTTGTTCGAGTAAACCAGAAGGACGTTGATGTTCGGCTTTGACTTTAGAGCAAGTTAAGCATTTGGCCACATAAAGAGCAATGTCTTTCTTCATACCGGGCCACCAATAAAGTTGGCGAAGATCTTGGTACATTTTATCCGCACCAGGATGAATAGAATAACGAGTCTTATGAGCCTCGTTCATGAGAATTGCACGGAGATCATCGCGATCGGGAATCCAAATACGGTTCAAGTAATATAGTAAGCCATTGGGTTTTGATTCAAGAAGAAGTTCAACACCACACGACATTTCCTCATACATGTTACCCTCGGTTACCGAGACGTGTTGAGCTTCTAAAATACGGGTTTGAATATCGGATTGAATACGGGCACAATGAAGCATAACATGGTCCTTTCGACTCAAGGCATCGGCTACAACATTCACTTTGCCGGGATGGTAACGAATCTCGCAATCGTAGTCGTTAAGGAGTTCGACCCAACGTCGTTGCCTCATATTGAGCTCTTTTTGGTTGAAGATATGTTGAAGACTTTTATGGTCGGCGAATACCACACATTTCGTGCCATATAGGTAATGTCTCCAAATCTTTAACGCGAATACGACCGCACCCAACTCGAGATCGTGCGTCGTATAATTCTTTTCATGAATTTTGAGTTGTCTTGATGCATAAGCGATTACTTTTCCTCGTTGCATGAGGACACAACCAAGACCTTGGTTAGAAGCATCACAATAGACAACTAAATCATCATTTCCATCGGCGAGAGTCAAAATGGGAGCATTGCACAACTTATGCTTAAGAGTTTGGAAAGCTTCTTCTTGCTTCGGTCCCCACTCATAAGTTTTACCCTTATGGGTCAAAGCGGTAAGAGGGACAGCAATCTTTGAGAAGTTTGAGATGAAACGACGATAATAACCCGCAAGACCAAGAAATGAACGAACTTCGGTAGGAGTCTTCGGGGCATTCCAATTCTTAACCGTTTCAATCTTAGCAGGATCAACATGAATACCCTTGTCGTTGACGATGTGACCAAGAAATTGAACTTCTTTTAACCAAAATCCACATTTGGAGAACTTGGCATATAGTTGTTCTTTCTTTAAAAGGTCCAAAACCAATCTAAGGTGTTCTTCATGGTCGGCTTTAGTCTTGGAATAGATTAAGATATCGTCAATGAAAACGATCACGAATTTATCAAGGTACGGTTTGCACACACGGTTCATGAGATCCATGAAAACTGCGGGTGCATTGGTTAACCCGAAAGGCATAACCATGAACTCGTAATGACCATACCTTGTTCGAAAAGCAGTCTTAGGAATGTCATCTTCTTGAACACGGAGCTGATGATAACCAGATCGAAGATCAATCTTTGAGAAGCAAGTAGAACCTTGAAGTTGATCAAAGAGATCATCGATTCTAGGCAAAGGATAACGATTCTTGATAGTAAGCTTATTGAGTTCGCGGTAGTCAATACACATGCGAAATGATCCATCCTTCTTCTTAACAAATAAGACGGGTGCACCCCACGGTGAATGACTCGGGCGAATGAAACCTTTGTCGGAGACTTCTTGAAGTTGGCTTGCGAGTTCTTGCATTTCCGAAGGTGCAAGACGATAAGGAGCTCTAGCAACGGGGTTAGCTCCGGGCATAAGATCAATACGGAACTCTACTTGACGAACAGGAGGAAGACCGGATAAATCTTTAGGAAACACTTCGGGAAAATCCCTAATGATAGGAATGTCTTGGATACTCTTCTCCTTGACATCCTTTTGAACAATATGAGCTAGGAAGGCGATGTACTTCTTTCGTAAGTACTTTTGAGCGGTAGTACAAGACATCAATTTAAGACCCTTGCAAGGCTTTTCACCAAAAACCCTTAAGGTTTCTCCCGATGGTAGCGGAATTCGAATACACTTTTCAAAACAAATGACTTCGGCATGATGATTTGATAGCCAATCCATACCAATGACAATATCAAAGCTTCCTAGTGACATTGGAATAAGATTGATTAGGAATGTATGATCATTAAGTTCTAAGGAGCAATCATAGATGATAGACTCAATTGTAAGGGAGTCACCATTTGCTATTTCAACGGTGAAGGTTTTCTCTAATTGGGATCGTGTCTTTGCAAGTAAAGGCTCAAAATTTAGTGACACAAAACTTTTATCGGCACCGGTATCGAACAAAATGGAGGCATATTGACTATTAACAAGGAACGTACCATTAACCACGTCGTTGTTGGCTTGAGCTTCGTTGGCGTTTATGTTGAACGCACGCCCACGAGCTCCACCTTGTCTAGCATTTGCAAGTCTTGGACATAGATTACGAAAATGGTTCGGGTCACCACACTCATAGCAAGCACGCCTATTAGCAATGGCGGGGGCACCTTGATTAGCCACTCGCGGGTTGGGTTGGTTCGGTGGATTGACTTGACCCTCAAAAGCTTTGGCCCTACAAATATTGATAGTGTGACCATATATCCCACAATGAGTGCAAAGGCGACATGGGATATTTTGAGGATGATGAAAATTGCAGGTTGCACAAAGAGGATAAATCCCAACATATGGCTTTTTAGCCGGTGCTTGAACTACGGGTGCAACTTGATTAACGGGCACCGCAGGAGTAACCACAGCAAAGTTTCTAACTTTCCTCTTTTTGTTATTGCGAGAGGGTTCAGTTGTGGCTTCTTTGTTGTGGGTAGGAGGGGTTACGTTTTCAGCAACTTTCTTAGAACCCTTTTTGGTAAGAGTTCCAGCTTTAACATGATTATCAGTTAAGGTAGCAGACAGGCGGATGGCATCCTCCAAAGTAGCAGGATTTCTACCTAAGACAGTATCTTGAATTTGTCTTGGTAGCCCACCAATATACTTTTCGATACAACGGGCTAAAGGAGTGACCATGTGGGGCACAAGAAGACTCAACTCATGGAACCGAGTTGTATATGCTAAGTTTTCCCCACTATCTTGGGCAAGATCCCAAAATTCAGCTTCCAACTTCTTCACTTCATTTCGAGGACAGAATTCCTCGGTCATAAGCCTTTTGACCTCATCCCAAGGTAAAGCCATAGCTACATCAATACCCCTATTCCTTTTCTCCCCATTCCACCATGTAAGTGCCCGCTTTTGAAGGACACTAGTGGCATGACGAACACGGAGGTTTTCGGGACAGTCACTATTGAGAAAGGTATTCTCAATACTTTCAAACCATTGAAGGAGTCCAGTAGCTCCTTCGGTTCTATAAAACTTTAGGGGATTGCAAGAATTGAAGTGCTTGAAGGTGCATTGAGATGGATTGTTTCCACCATTTCCACCATTACCACCAGTATTACCACTATTGCTTCCATTTCCACCATTGCCATTTGTGGCACCATTGGCTTGGGTGAGTTGTGTCACCAATTGGGTAAGAATAGCAGCAATGTCGGAGTTGGCGTTGGCGGCGGGAGCACGACGAGGAGGCATTCTACAGATTTTCACAAGACAAGAAAGATTGTAAGAACTTATGAGAATTGCTAGGATTTAATAGAATGAGAAAACCAAATAAAAGATAGATATTCATAGTTTGGATTGTACTCAAAAGTAATAAAATCACTTGAATACTAAGGCACATTAAGGTTAATTTAAACTTATATAATTTTCAAGGAGACATGCTTTAGCCTATAAGTAAACACTCATCTCGGGAATTCCCAGGAAAGCATACGGGTCCCTCGGTTGATTCGGATTTATGCGAAATGCTTTCCTAGACAGAAAACCCAAAATACAGGTGTCACCCTTCCAGATTGCACGTGTCCTCAAATAATTTAACAAGTTTAAAAACCTTAACGAAGAAAATAAAAAAAAATTTAAAGATTTTTGCTTCAAGAATTTTTTTCCACATGCTTAGAAAGAATAAAGATAGAAAAGAAGGTAGAAATATCATGGGATTTTAGGATTTAGGAAAGGTATTATTTAAGAAGATCCTAATAAGTCATGAATTTCTAACAAGTAAGGTACCAAATATAATAAACAATTTATCATGGTAAGCATGTAGCACATAGCATGTAACACATAGCACAAAATCATGGAGCATAGTATAAGTGGGTGTCCTAAAGTTATAGTCTAGGTCAAGATGTCTAATAACCTAAATCCCTATAACCAAGGCTCTGATACCAATCTGTCACACCCCGACCGATGGCGGAATCATCGGGGCGGGACATGTAAGACTGTTCATAGCACAAGGTTGACTAAATTGAAATATATTAAAGCCAAATTTCCATCTCACATAATCCAAGTACAAACCAAAATCCAAACAAGGAACAATAAACAATTCATAAACTTCTTGACTTAATATTACTAAGTCCAAATCCTATGTTGAGCACGTCTTGAATCATTCTCACATATTAGGGCCTGAAACATGAATAAAATAAAGTCAACTAAAAAGTTGGTGAGTATAACACAGTTGTATATAGATAGCATATAGTTGTAAACAAATCCTTTACAAGACATGAAAAATAAGGCATTTATGGGGAGCTGCTATTGTGTAATCAAGTACAATCAAACCTTAGTAACTAGTATGCAAATTCTGTTGTCGGTATCAATCACCTCCACTTGGGTGGGTTTGTCAGACTCAATAGATCTATCATTGAAAACCGTCGGCTTGTATAGTTAATGATTGCACATAGTTTTCACAAAGACTAGCACAACTAGCACTCGGGCACAAAGCTCAAATTTTGCACACATGTATGTATGTAGGATTTTGTACTTGTGTTGTTTGAGTAAATGTAGTTGTGAAATGTGTAATGTGTATAAAGTTCATGTTCCACCCCAAAAGTGTAAAGAGTAAAAAGGGGTTGTGAATACTCACATGGTATGGAAGTGAAGCTAACAAGGAAATATAGATAGCAAATATGATCCTTGAAATGCACACTTTAACCTAAGAGTAAAGTGTATAGAATCAAATAGATGTACAAAGTTTAAGTCTAAAGTGAAAGTCGAATTTGTATATAAAACTATTGATTTGTATTTAAAAAGTATTGAATAAAATATATAAAGTTTGAAGTAAAATATGTTTGTAACCATTTGATTAGGTTTGAATTGAATAAATAAATATATAATTGTAGTTTATGAGATAATGTAAATATTAATTGAAATTAAGTATAAATAAATAAATGATTTTGATTTAAAATGTAAATTAAATAACTAATCATTATTTATAAATTTTGTAACTTAATTATTTAAAACATCATTTAAATAAATATAAATTTAATTTTTATAAACTTTTCAATAAATTATATTTATGCCAAGATTAAACTTTTAATCCATTTTTAAATACAGAACACATATTTTTATAAAATCTGAAACATTTCCTGATTAAAATATAAAAATTATAATTCTGTTAAAAAAAATCTGAGTCTCACACGACCGTGCCTCGAAAGGGCACGATCGTGCTCAAGCCACGGGCGCGACCGCGCTAGTCGGGGCGCGACCGGGTTGACCAACAGAAGCACAATCTAGACCAGACAACAGGCACGACCGTGCCTTGACCAGGCACGATCGTGTCTATGATCTTTAGACACAACAGAGACTAGCCCAGAGGGCATGACAAGGTCTGGACAGGAAGACACGACCGCGCTGATAGTCGGCACGACCGCGCTACACGAGGCACGGCCGCGCTAGATGATTAGCGCGACCGTGTCTATTCCAAGTCAGACACGAATTGACTGTTTCTTGTATTTATAAAGATGGAATTGATAGGGCTTTCGATTAAAGAGATATTACGAGTCTAATCATATAAATTAATTGCATGAACATCGTGTTTAAGAGTGGAATCGATTAAATCCTTTTTATTTAAAATAACAATTCTGATTCGAACGATTTCTGTAATGAAAGCCCAGATTAATAGGGGGATTTTGATGATGATACTGAAACGAATGAGATGGAGAGTATACTTACCTAAAACAGGAAGGAATTGGTAACGATCGGTAGAAGGGAGTTCCAGCGACGGAGAAAACGGCTTCCGGCAACTTCGGCTGCAATTCCGGCTAGGCCAGAGAGTCCAGAGTCTTGGAGAGATCCGGGAGATGCGTAATCCTTTCTTGATCGGGGGAATTTGCGTCTCAGAATAGGATTCAAGTTTTGCTTGAATTGTTTGAGAGAGAATTCGAGATTGATGGTATGAAACTGAGGCGTTGAATAATTGAGAATGGTATAACTCACGTTAATGGAAGAGGAAACGTAATCGGATTTGAATTTCGAATGATTGAGCGTTTTGAAATCACATTTACGTTTCGACTGTTACGCAGGCGCGACCGTGCCTAGGCACCGGGCGCGATCGTTCCAAAGCAGGTCGCGCGACCGTGCCAAAGCACCTGGCGCGACCGTGCTAGGACGAAGCATGACCGTGCTAGACTAGGGTTTGTTGACATTTTTCAATTTTAGTCCTTGACTTTTCAGATTTGATAAGTTTGAATAAAATAGTTTCTTGTATAGTGTCTAAATGTATATAACCGAGTAAGACTTGCGAATTTGTATAGAATTATTGCATTAAATTTACGGCGAGAAAATAATGAGACATTGCACGAGTATAGAACTTGAAATTGCATTACATTGAATTGAAATAGGAATACTAAAATCAGAAATGTTATACTTCTGATAATCTTGATCTTCAGATCCAGTTGATTTTCCACAAGTATCATGAACTGCCTAAGAGTGTCTGCAGTCTCACTTTTCTTACTTAAAAAGAACACCCAAGAAAATCGTGAGTAATCATCAGTGATAACAAGACAGTATGATTTCTTCCCAAGACTCATCACACTAACCGGACCAAAGAGGTCCATATGAAGCAACTGAAGAACATATTTTATTGAGTTAAACAGCTTGGGTTTGTGTGGTTGTTTATGCTGTTTGCCTTTAGCACACGAAATACATTTTTCAACTTCACAAAATTCTTTCAAAGGCAAACCGACCACGTGTGCTCCTTTAGCAATTCTATTTAGGTTTTTCAAATTTATGTGACCAAAACGACGATGCTAGAGCGTTGAGTCATTTTCAGAAGCTTTAGAAAATAGACAAGTATTGGTTAAAGCTGATTCACTATTCATATCCAACAAATATGAATCCTTACACCTCGGTGTCCTCATTAAAATCCAATCATCAGGGACTACAAACCCTGGTTTTAAAATCAAGCACTCTTTATTAGTAAAATGAGTTTAAAACTTTTTTTCACAAATATGTGACACACTTAATAAGCTGTAATTTAATTCAGATCTTCAAAACAGAGAGTACCATAAGTCACAGTACCTTTTATGGTGATTTCCCCACCTTTATCACCTGCAAAGGAAACATACCCTCCATCGAACAATTTGATGTCGTGAAGCTGAGAGATGTCTCCTGTCATGTGTCGGGAACAACCACTATCAATATACCAGAGGTTGTTAATAGTCCTCCTTGGCTGCCCCTGCACATTTGAATGCTTTAGTTAGAAACTGGAACCCAAGCCATGGTTGTCTTGGGTTGCCCTAACTCATCTAAGTATAAAACTTCTTGCAATTTCATATCTCTTTTGTCATTGAACTCAACTGGTGTTGTTTGTGCATTTGGTTTTCATGTCCAAACAAGCTTTTGTTTTTGAAAATTTGAGCTATCAGTTGGAGTAACGACCTTTTCTTTACCCATTTTAGATTTAATGGGTTTCTCAACTTTCTTTGTCTATGTTTGAAAACAACATTTTCTTTAACATAACGTTGAGTTTTATGTTCAACACCCGTTCTTTTATCCGATTGTTTATCATTGGGCCTTTTGTGATTTTGAGCCATGTGTCTTTTAGACGTATATGGCCTTTGATATTCATTGTCCAATTGAGAAACATTCAGATATCTACCAGAGTGTTCATGATTGTGAACGCAGTTTCGAGCTAAGTGTCCGAGATTCCCACAGACATAGCACGTTTGCCTTCTCGAATACGGGGCATAGTATCCGGTGTCCCATGATGATGACCGTTGAGGAGAACTTGTGATGTAACCTGCATTTTCAAAGTTCCTAGAAAACCTTCTATCATGCATGTGATCATCATTTCTGTTGAAATTGTTGAAATTATATTTGAATTTATTTCTATCACATTTCCTAACATTTTGTTCAAATGCAAGATGATGATTATCAAATTTTTTATAAAATTTGCTTTTGGTAAAACGTTGAGGCATTTTCTTACTTGTTGATGGTTTGCTGCTTTGACGATTGGTAGAACGACGTTTATTTTTGACAAACTGATATTTTTATTGTTTGCAATCTGTAATTCTTCCTTTTCTAACATTCCACCTGTTGTAAATGTGGATTTCAAAGTAGATTTTAACTTATTTTTCCCTTTTAAAGTACCACTTTCTAAACCAACATTCAAACCAGAATCAACATAAGTAGCAGAGTTTGAAAAACCAGATAAAGTATATTTTTAAAAGTTAAAGACTTAGAATTAAAGACACGATCATCCTCCTCATCATCACTCCCACAGTCCTTCACTATGCGCTCTACTAATCCTGTTTCTGCACATGACTTAGACGGGTTACTAACGTTCACATGTTTTATTGAAGAACTACGATCCACGGGAGTGGACTGTCTGGATGAAGAGGGTTGATCTGGTTTACGGCCTACACCATATTCCATTTCAAAATCTTCATGCTAAACACTTGGCATAGACGTGAAATTTCCGTTGAAAGGATGTTCAATAGCATGATAACAAACTCTTGGATTTCCCTTCTTTCTAATTTGGGAATCTAACATCTCATAAACAACTGATCAAGAGTGATCAATTTTCTCAATTGTTAACTTAGTGTTTGCCAATTGAGTCACTGCATCATTTAACTTTAGACTCACGTCATCTATTCTTTTTAAAGCATCACAATAGAGACATTCCTTATTACTAAAGTCCATTTCAAGTTTTGAAAAATCATTTTTACTTGCCTCTATTTTATCTTTAAAAATAGTTTCAGATCGCTTGTGCTCAGCATTGGCATACCGAAGTTGAGTGATTTCTTTTATAAGCATTTCATTATCACACTTGTATCTATTTACTTTTTCTATGCAGTTTTGAGAACAAGTGAATGTGTGTACCTCGGCATCATCAACTTTAGCCATGAGAGCATGATTGGACACCTGCACATATAGCTCTTGAATCTTGTATCCCCAATCATATCCAGAAGTTTGCTGACTAACCAAAGCTTTGCTCTCGCCAGGTGCAGCAGCTTCCTTTTCTTGTGAAGTGGTTGATGAACTTCCCTTCTCAACTTTAGGCTCTGGGCATTCTCTAGCAAAGTGCCCAGGTTTACATCAGTTGTAACACCTCAAGTTGAATTTATCAAAACCAATCTTCTTTGTCCCAGATTCCATTCCATCAAATGAGTTTCTTCCAGTTCTCTTGATAAACTTCTTAGCACGATGCACTGCCTTTGCCATATGCCATTTGATATCCATCTCTTCTAAGTCATCAGGATGAATTTGTTCCATGTCATCTTGTACTAGATTTGCAGGAGAGAGCTTTCTAGCCAGCAATGCATTATAGCTATTCAGAAAGACACTGAACAATGCGACATTCATTTCTACAGCTTTGACAGTATTTGATGATGGTGAACTATTTTGCTGAACTGAGGCAGCAGTAGCTGTTTGATTTGAAACAGTAGACAAATTTGGAGTATGAGCTGATGACATACTCGAGAGTAAAGCACAACCTTGGGATCCTAAATGATCTATCTTAGAGGATAACATGAGTTGCCTTTGATGATCGTCAATCTCATATAACCTCAAAATAAAGATTAACTCACTGAGTGAAATGGCTTACATGTCTTTGGTTCTATTGATTGTAGTGATTTTGAAGTTCCAATTTATTGGCAAAGAGTTTAGCAGTTTCTTGTTTATCTCCTTTTTTTTTCATTTCAATGCCCGCACCACTCATTTCTTTCATTAAGTGAGTGAACCTGTTTATCTGTGATTCAAGACTTTCCCCCTTTAACATATTTAAACATGTTAAATTTCTGCCACAACATGTCCTTACTGTTAGGACATAGTTTGTAATGACAAAAACTTTGTAATAGTCTAGATCTAATGTCTTTATGTTTTTATATGTAATGTTCTAAGTGTTTATACAAGTATTGCTAGAGGCGAACTTGTCAAGTTCACCTAGTCTAACAGAGGCGAACTTGTTAAGTTCGCTTAGTCTATCTGAGGCGAACTTGTTAAGTTCGCTTAGTCTGTTAGAGGCGAACTTGTTAAGTTCACCTAATACAGATCAAATGTCTATATATAGAGGTTACATAGTCAGTTTAAGTAAAGAATCGAAGAAGTAGAACAAAAGTGATCTAATTGTTTGATTGAGTCTGTAAACTCTATGATTGTTGGAATACAACCTTGAATGTTATTTACATGATTGTTTCTATTGTCTTTTGTGTATACAATTGTTGATTCGGTTGGATTCCGCACTCCGCGTTAACAATACGTCTTATCACGAGAACGATCCGTAGAAGAGCCATGTGGACCTACAAGTGGTATCAGAGCTTATGCTCGTGATTCTTGGTGATTTTAGACGGTTTTGTATGCAAATTGACAAGAAATTCATCATCTTTGAAATTTTCATTTCCATGGAGTTTTCAAGCTAATTTTGCTTCTGATTTGGTGTTTTTGAAGTGGATTTTGAAGAAATTGATCCGATAGAAAGGTTCTAATTGATAAAATACACAATCCTACGTTTCAATTTTGTCTAATTCCTTCAAGTCAGTGAATTATGAAGATTTTTGGTGAAATTGGGTTCGTGTTTTTGGGTTGATGATGTTCTTGATTTTTGATTCTGCTGAAGCAAGCGAACTTACTGAATTGGTCTGCAGGCGAACTTACCAGGCAAACTTGTCAAGTTCGCTTCTCTCAAATTAGGCGAACTTAATTTTTAGGCGAACATAATTTTTAGGAAAACTTAATCAGATTTCAGGATTCTGGTTTAAGCGAACTTAAGTTCGCTTCATATTAAATTCGCTTGGGTGTATCTAGAGCGAACTTACTATCTTCGCCTAAGGGTAGTGTGTGTTCAACACCTGGAAATTTTTTTTGGAAAATGGCAAATATGGTTCAAGTAACTAATATGTTCAATTATGATAATGAGATTGGTACATCTCAGAAACCGCCGAAGTTGTTAAATCTTGCTGATTATTCAAATTGGAAAGATCGGTTTGATCAGTTCGTATCCTTTACCGATACCAGTCTATGGATTCCAATCTTAGAAGGTTATACGCATCCGACTTACTCGTGGATAGGAAAGGATGATGTTCCAAAGCCGGTGTCTGCGTTAACCACAGAAGAAAAGTTGCTGTTTGATTGGGAAAAGAAAGCGATGGCGAGTATTTCGATGTCTCTTCCGAAGGAAATATATCATAGTTTTAAACAATTCAAGTCTTCTCAACAACTGTGGGAAGCATTACAGAAAAGATGTGAAGGTAGTTTGGATGTAAAGAAGAGTAGAAAAGAGCTACTGAAGAAGGAATTCTTGGTTTTCAAGCACTTTCAAAATGAATCCTTGGATGATCTTGCTACAAGATTTTATCATCTGCTGAGTGAATTGTCGAGTGCTTCTATGGTGTATGAGCCTAAAGAGATTAACGATAAGTTCTTGGAGGCATTACCATCTAAGTTTGATATGTATACAATTTTAATAAAAGAGAATATCAAGTATAAATCAATGTATCTAGAAGACGTTCTTGGAAAGATTCAATCTCATGATATGAATATGAAGAAGAAGGAGACTAACATGGAACACATACAAGATCCTTCAATGTATTTTGCCAAGACTTCTGGTAAAACTGGTACAGGAGTTGCATTCTTTTCTTGTGATACTCAAGATATTTCTAATGATCAGTGTTCTAGAGTTCCTATTCATTCTGGTTATTCTAGTCATTCAGGTTTCTCTGCAACTACATCATCTACATCGTCTGGATCTAATATGAATCAAAAGGTTGCTGATGATTATTTGGCTATGTTTTCCTCTTTCATGGCGTCGTATGAAACTTTTATTGGAGGGAAAATTCATGATCCTGAGGTTATTGAAGAAGATTTCAGACAGATTGATCCTGTTGATCTGGAAGAAATGAACATCCAATGGAATATGGCTATGTTGATGCGTCAAGCAAAGGATTTCTTGAAAAAGACTGGCAGAAAGTATATTGGCTCTAACAGTCGATCACGCATGGGATTTGATAAAACCAAAGTGCGTTGCTATAACTGTCAAGAGTATGGTCACTTTGCTAATTAGTGTGTGAAGCCAAAGGTTGAATTTGATTCTCAGAAGAAGCAGAATAATTTTCAGAATAATTGTAATCAGTCACATGGTTCATCTGGAAATTCGAATCATGCATTTACATCATCGGCGTTGGTTGCTCAGAACGGTGAAAATTATGACTGGGTATTCATCTAGAAGATTTGGTGGGTACGGTAAGTCAAGCATTTGTAGCAGAGATTCATTCTGAAAATTCTGAAGAGTCGACTGATGATGATAGTTCGAGTAATGATGAAAGTGTGTCGAGCGTTGATGAATATATAGAACAAGTGCAGAATATTGATTATGATATTGCATCAGGTGTTGCTAGAGATGATATTGTTCTAACACAAAATGCTTCAGATGGTGCTGATTCAGAGAGTATTCCTATTGCCAAAGTTTTCATGGCAGACATGTCTGATCCGTCAAAGGTAAAAGACTCTGTTTGTCATATTTACTGTTCTAACTGCATTTCTGTAAAAGATAAATTGCTAAAGGTTATGGATGATAACACAAACTTGATTTGTGATATGAAATCGATGCATTCAGTTAATTAGAAACTGAAAGATAATGATGAATTGTGCATCGATAGAATTGAGTCTTTGAAAAGAGACTTAAATTCTCTGGGGTTGAAATATAAAGAACAGACTTATCATCTGGATATGGCTTATGCTGAGATAGAAAAACGAAATGAAGTTGTCGCTCAAAAGAATAAAGAAATTTCTGACAAAGAGTCTGAGGTGATCAAACTTCATAGAAAGCTGGAAAAGTTTGAAAATTCTTCTGTAGTATTAGATTATTTTAATGCTAATGCTGATCCTACTAAGAGAGTTGCTGGGATTGGATTTGTTCCTCCTCCATTTAATGCAAATTATGTGGTTGAACCTGAAATCATACATGAAGAGGAAATAGATCCAAAAACAGTGTTGAAAGTCAATCCGGTAACTGGTGAGGATATGGTTTTATGAGTCTGATTCTGAGGATGAGGTATTTGATGAGAAGAAGGTTGAAGGTATTCCAAAAGAGGTGAAACTTGATGAACCAACAGTTGTAAAAACTGTTACTCGTGATAGATGCATTATGACTGAACCTGACGAGGTGAAAGTTATTACACCTAAGCTTTCCCTAATTTTACAGTCAAGTGGATTTATTGCTGCCGGTCATCAAAAGATGTTTTCATCAAAGGTACCTACACAGGTTTATGTTCCAAAGAAGCAAGTAAAATGTTCTATACAATCTTCTTAAGCTTACTCATCTGATGGTTCCTCAAACTCAAGAAAAACCCCTTATTTTAGAACTCATCAAGAGAGAAGAGTTTGTTTTCAATGCAATGAAGCTGGTCATATTCTGATAAATTGTCCTTATAAGAACCAAGGCAAATTGAAGACTGCTCCTTCACAATCAAAAGTGGTGCAAATTCTGAAAAGAATAGACGAGGGAAAGTCGACATCTAATGTGGAGAAATATATGCCTTGTAGATCTTTTGTTAAATCTGCTGGATTTAAACAGCAAGATAAATTGAATTCTAAATCATTTGTTTGTCAAGAGAAATTTGAGATTCCAGATGTTGGAATTTCAAAAGATTCTTCACCAGAAGTTAAACTGTCTAGACCACAAAGGAGAAGACGAAACAGAAAATTGAAGAAACTTTTGTAAACTTCTGAATCTGATAATAATATATCAAACAACGTTTTTCCAATTAAGCATAATATGTCTTCTTTGAAAAAGTCTAAGTGTGAAACTTCTGTTCCAAAGGTTAATGATAACATTGATTGTGAATTGCTTGAAGTTTTTTATTTTGATCAATCTGGACGACAGAAGACCACAGTGGCTTGGGTTCCAATTTTAACTGATTTTCTTTGTTTATGTAGGGAAAACCAAGGAGGACTATCAACAACACGTGGTATGTGGATAGTGGTTGCTCTCGACATATGACAGGGAATATTCGTTTGCTTGAAGATGTCAAAAATATTGATGGAGGTTATGTCGCTTTTGCGGGTAATAAAGGCGGGTACATAACTGGTCAAGGTACTTTAAAGAATGACAAAGTCAAATTTGAGAAGGTGAATTATGTGGAGCAGCTTGAACACAATCTTTTGAGTGTATCACAAGTTTGTGACAAGAAGTTTTCGTTCCATTTCAATGATGCTGAGTGTTGTATTTTCAAACCGGGCTTCGTTATTCCTGACGAATGGATTCTCATGAAGGCTCCGAGGAGAAATGACACGTATGTTCTTGACATGAGTGTCGCTACTACAACGGATTCAATTCCTACTTGTTTACTCTCCAAGGCATCGGAATCAGATTCTATTTTGTGGCACAGGAAGCTAGCTCACATCAACTATCGGAAGATGAACTATATTGTTAAGAATGATCTGGTTCTTGGTATTCCGAAGATGAAATTCTCTGTTCCTGATGATTGTATTCCTTGCAAGAAGGGGAAACAACGAAAGAAATCACACAAATCTAAATCGAAGAATTCTATCGTAACTCCTTTGGAGCTGCTGAATATGGATTTGTTCGGTCCGATTAGTATCAGGAGCATTGGTGGAAAATCGTACTGTTTGGTAGTAACGGATGATTTCTCTAGATTTTCATGGGTTAAGTTTCTTTCTTCTAAAGCTGAAACCACTGAGTTGGTGTAATACTTAATCCTAGGTTTGGAGAATTTGTTCAATCTGAAGGTCAAAAGAATTAGGAGTGACAATGGCAGCGAGTTTAAGAATAGCAAGATGGGCTTATTCTGTCTACAAAAGGGAATTCATCATGAATTCAGTGCGCCATATGTTTCTCAACAAAATAGTGTTTCTGAACGAAAGAACAGGACATTGGTTGAAACGGCACGCACGATGCTTGTAGATTCTAAGCTTCCAGTTACTTTTTGGGCTGAGGCTGTGAATATTGCGTGTCACGTTTTGAATATGGTCTTGACCGTCAAGCGACACAACAAGACATGCTACGAATTGCTTAATAATCGAAAGCCAAATCTGGAATATTTACTACCTTTTGGTAATCCATGCACCCTAATGAAAGTTAGAGATGCCCCAACCAAGTTCAGGGATTTTTCTGGGGTATGTTGCAAATTCTACTACCAAGAGGGTTTATAACAAAGAGACGCGCCAAGTTGAAGAATGGTTCCATATTGACTGTTCAAATCGGTCTTTACCTCAAATGGCGATTGGACTACACTAGGCATTTGATTATGAAAATTTATTCAAGTCTTTTCATTTACCTTCTGATATTTCTCCTGAAGAAGCTGTTGTTCTCTATGATTCATGTCAGGATGTACAACACAATGCTTTTCTACCAAATGCAGTTCAAAATTCACCGGTTCCATCTACTTCTGCTCCCGATCCTAATGTTGCTTCTTGTTCAGGACCACAAGATTCTGAGAGTGAGGAAGACAATGCTATCTTTCAAGATTCTTCTGCTGATCCTTTGTTGGGTGAAGATCCATTACCTTCGACACAAGCTCAGGGGGAGATTCCTACAAATTTAGACTCGGAAATTACAATTAATCAAGATTTTTCTTATCAATCTGATATAACTCAAGTTGAAGTGTTGCCAGTTCCTGAGGTCGCATCAATCAAGGAACTCAAAGATCATCCGGTGACGAATATAATAGGAAATTTGCATGATGGAGTGAAAACACGTTCTATTGTTGACAATACTTGTTTGTATACATGTATTAAAGATTCTGGTGTTCTTGATGATTGCTCACATTCATGTTTTATTTCTCAGGTCGAACCAAAGAATGTTGAAATGGATTTAAATGATAACAATTGGATAGAGGCCATGTAGGAATAACTTACTCAGTTTGACAAACTCAAGGTTTGGAATCTTGTAGATCTTCTGAAGGGTATGTATTCAATTGGTACAAAATGGGTGTTTAAATGTAAGATAGACGATAGAGGTGTCGTGGTAAGAAATAAGGGTACAGGGTTTCAACCAACAAGAGGGAATTGATTACACCGAGGTTTGTGCTCCTGTTGCGAGGCTTGAAGCTATATGACTGTTTCTGGTTTTTGCTTCTTATAAAGGTTTTAAGGTGTTTCAATTGGACGTGAAAAGTGCTTTTTTATATGGAAAGGTCAAGGAGGAAGTTTATGTTTGTCAGCCGCTAGGGTTTGAAGATCCACTTAATACGAATATGATTTTCAAGCTTGATAAGGCCCTCTATGGTCTTCATCAGGCTCCTCTTCCGTGTTATGAAACGTTGTCTACACATCTTTTGGCAAATGATTTTGTTCGTGGCAAGATTGACTCGACCTTATTCATAAAGAAATCAGGGGGAGATTACCTACTGGTGCAGATATATGTGGACGATATTATTTTTGGCTCTACGAATGAAGGGTTGTGCAAAGATTTTGAGAGTGTTATGAAGTCGAAGTTTGAAATGTCAGCGATGGGAGAGTTATCATTTTTCCTAGGTTTACAAATACATCAAAAGGAATATGGTTTCTTTATTCATCAGTCCAAGTATGTCAAAGACATCTTGAGCCGGTTCAAGATGGAGGACTGTACCCCATATGATACTCCAATTCCGGTCAATCATAAGTTGAATTCTGACCCGGATGGAAAAGATGTTGATTGTCGACTTTACAGGGTAATGATTGGATCTCTCATGTACTTAACTGCTTCAAGGCCAGATATAATGTTCGCTGTGTGTATTTGTTCCAGATTCTAGGCAAAACCTAAAGAATCTCACTTGATAGCTGTAAAAAGAATCTTTCGTTATTTGAAAGGAAAACAAAGATTGGGACTATGGTATCCACAAGGTTCTAACTGTGATTTCAATGCTTATACTGATTCTGATTTTGGTGGTTGTTGTTTGGACAGGAAACCTACAACAGGTGGTTGCCAGTTCTTGGGTAATCGACTTGTTTCCTGGCAATGCAAAAAGCAAACCACAATCTCCATTTCTACATGCGAAGCAGAATATATCGCTGCTGCAAGTTGTTGTTCACAGATTTTGTGGATACAACAGCAATTAAGAGATTACGGTTTGAATTTTACAGGAACCCCTATGTTTATTGATAATAATGCTACAATGTCTATAACTAATAATCATGTTAAGCACAGTAAAACAAAGCACATTGAGATTAGATATCATTTTATTCGTGATTGTGCAGAGAAAAGGTTGATTGAGCTGGTAAAGGTTCACACTGATGATAATTTTGCTGATTTGTTTACCAAGGCATTTGATCGTACCAGGTTTGAATTTCTAATCAAAATGATAGGTATGATCAATCCTGAATAAAAGTTTTGCAAAATCAGATTTTCATGGAAAATTTTGTTTTTAATTTATTTTATTTCTTTATTACATTTCTGCATGTTAAATTTTCAGTCAAAAAGTTCTTAATTTATAAAAAGTCAAAACAAAGTGAAAAATATAAAATTTGACATCATTTGAAGTTAGAGAAGAAAGGATAGTACATCAGTGATTAGTTCATTTCACATAACCTTAGTAGACCTTTGATATATGATTGTTTAAAGTAATTTGATTTGATCTAAATTTCAAAGTCTGCATAAATGAGAAATGATAGTGTTTTGAATGCTCTAATCTTGATAATATGTTTTTAAATTTGTGTATGAGTCTTGAAACTTGAATTGTCAATAGACTAGAAGCATTTTGAAACAGATAGTAGTGTGAAAATTAAATATGATATGATTACATCTGTGATTTGAATCCATTATATGCCTGGGTGTGTGTGTAAAAGATCATTATCAGATAAAGAATATATGGTTTTAAAGAATTTCATGAGACCAATATCGAATTATATATCTTTAGCACAAATCTATTTCAGTTCACTTCACTACCCATGCCCCAAAAAACATGCAATGTGTTGTTGAACTAAGATATGCTTTCAAACAACATCCGTTGAAACATATATTCGCCCTTGGATCAGCTAGATACATCATCTAGTCTGACTCCATTGAAACTTATCCAGATAATAGTTGGATCCTCATACCTGAATCTGTTGATTCTCAGTATACAACCAATTCATTAGAATCTTCTGATTCTTATATCCTTGGGGATCTGCTTTTCTATACTTGTGCTAAAAGAGATAATTTCATCTTGGAAATTGATCTAATCTTAAAATAAACTGTATATGTCTTGAAGATAATGCAATTTATATTTCTGTTTGGCATATATGTGGGGTACACGATGTTTTTCATCTAAATGGTATTAAATCACATGAATTTGGAGAATAAACGCTTATAGTTTCAAATCATATAATATTGACAAATTTTAAGAATTCATTCTTTATATTACAAATTCGGTATGAATAATTGAGAATTTCATAACCTGATCTTATTTACTTTGAAATTTATCGCGTATCATTTTAAAATAAAAAGAGTATGCAAAAATGAAAAAGGTGCAAAGTGCACGATAATGAGTTGGATTGTTTCATATCATAGGTTACCCTTGGTTTTTGCTAAAATGTGTGATGAACTACTCGGATACTGATATGATCTTCTTACTTATGATGTTCATTCAAAAATATGTGATTTCTGCTTATTCAGATAAAAAATCCAAAAATATGTGATTCCGTTTGTATAGATAAAATTCAAAAAGATTTTGTTTTTTTATTTTCCATGAAAATTCTAAATTTGTATTAAAATGTTTGGGATTGGATCGGATACATGCTGCTGACGGAAATTCAAGAAATGACGTGTTGAAAGTTGGAAAATTTTTCAAGGCAAAAGGTTGAGGAGAACTTAATAAGTTCGCTTGGTTGAGGTGAAGCGAACTTAATATGTTCGCCTGAGGTTGGTAAAGCGAACTTAATATGTTCGCCTGGGGCTTGTTAAGCGGACTTAACAAGTTCGCCTAACTAAGCGAACTTAATGTGTATAAGTTTTTTTTTGTTCAGGCGAACTTAGTCACTTTGTTTTCTCAGAAATTTGAAGCGAACTTGTCTGTTGAGCGATTTTTAAAATTTTTCAAAATCAGTGTGTTGTTGGATTGTTTACTGGTACCTTCTTGTTCAGATTTGAATTGTGATCATTCCTAAGGTAGTTTTATTGTTTTTCATCCGTTGAATCGTGAAAAATTAGGATTTTTATATCTTGTTTTCGTAAAAATTTTAACCGAGGCATTTTTGACCTAATTGATGCTATATCTGTATTAAATCTAAAAATTGAGTCTTGTTTTTTGTTTCGAGAGTACTAGTCGAAGTCATTTAGATTGTTAATTTCTGGTTCCAACATCAATTTGACGAAATTTGATTTCTGTGTGAGAATTTGAAACGGTAGACAGGTTCAGGCGAACTTGTTCAAGCGAACTTGTCTAAGCGAACTTATTAAGTTCGCCTCTTGTAACACTAAGCGAACTTAGTAAGTTCGCCTAGGGGCTTTGAGAGATTTTGGACTTGTGAAATTTTTGTTGTATTTGAAATTTTTTTTGTTACAAATTTTTTTTTCTCTTTTTGTTGTGTGTGTTTATTATTTTCTAATGTGTTTGTTGTCCAAATATTTTTCAGATGGCTCGTCGTGTAGAATACAAACATAACCAGGTGGCACTGTTAGATCCTAACATGTCGGAGGCCGTTAATTTTCAAGGAATTATTGGGTTCTTAAATCGTTCACGTCTCCGTGTAGCCTTATCTGCAGATCCATACATCAGCTTGGTGTATATTCAGCAATTTTGGGACACAGTACATCAAGATACAGACGTAGAACATCATGTTCTTTGTGCTACTGTGAACAATACGAAGATTGCCATATCGTCAGAGACTATACGTGTTGCTCTTGCTCTAGGTGGTGCTGCTGATGATCCTATGTCATATCCTGGCACATTGATTATGGGATGTTTTCAGAGGATGGGTTACCGTGGAATAGCTAATGATACACAAGCTCGTAAGGGTGGTTTGGTTGGTGAATGGAGGTATTTCATGCACGTGATTATCCAATGCTTATCTCCTTGTAAAGCTGGTACAGATGGGATAAAGAGTGCTTTACAAGCTGTTATGGTGGCTTTGACATTGAACAAGCGATTTAATTTTGCTCTTTACATTTACCGGGAATTGGTTATGCAAATAACTCCTGCTGAAGGTCAAGGATTTCTTATGTATCCTCGGTTCATCCAATTGATTCTGAATCATCTTATTCCTGATCTCCCACAACATCCTATTCGTTTAACATTGACTCCGATGTCAAAGAGAAATTTTACACACTGCACTATGGTAAAACAAAAGAATGTAGCATTGATTCCTGTTCAAACTCCATTATTTGGTCACATAATCAATCCTGATTATGTTGAACCACCAAATGACAACTGGTTTCATCCTGAAGAGTTGGCTCAAGGACATGGTCAGAATGTACAACAACCACAACAACCTCAACAACAACAAGTTCTAGTACTACAACCAATTCCAATTCCAATTCCAGAACAAGTTCCTATTCAACAAGCTCAGGTTGATATACCTGTTAATGAACCTGTTCAAGAAGAGGTCGTTCAAGACCAAGAACAAGATCTAGGGATGAATATGGATGATTTTGTTGATGATGCTGTGAACTCACCTATTCATGAAGCTGAAGGGAATGTGGTGACAGAGAATGATTCTAGTTCCAGCTCAAGTGAAACAATTTTGCCTGTGTCTGAAGAAACTGACTCTGATGCGTCTAGAGATTTTTGCTCAGATCATTATGAGAGGTTAGCTGAAATTCCATTGGCAAATGCTGGCAAACATATTAAATCTCAAGCCAGAAGACCAAGACGGAAGTCTGTTCTTGATCCTCCTTCCAGATAGTACATGGAAAAATAACATTGGTGGATGAGAGTTCTGATACTGATAGTGATTTCAATCCGGATCCTAAAGCTCAGAAGCTTATGTCTGCTTCAATTGCTGCTGCTCATTCTTCACAGGGTGTAGAGGATGCTACATTTGTTGCTTCCTTAATAGTTACACCTCCAAGGTCTAATGATCCATCTCCTGTTATAACTCCTGTTCCTCCAGTGATTACTCCAAGTCCTTCGGTTCCTCAATCTTCAACTGGTCCTTCAAAGCCTTCTGATTCTGAGAGGATTACTTTCCTTGAATCTCAAGTGCTTACTTTACAAACTCAGGTGGATACACTTGTATCTACTGATTCTCAAAGACAGTTGGTGATTCAGACTTAAGCCAAGCAGATTGCTGACATGCAAGCATTGGTATCCAAACTTGTTGAGCGTCTTGACGCTCAGGGGGAGTTAAGGATCCATGATACGTGTCACACTAAGTCCATTCAAAGAAAGGATGATGAAGACAATGTTCATACTGGAAATGCTGAGGGTGATCATCAATACACTGACGTTAATCCTATATTTACAGTTCAGGGGGAGTCGACATCTTAATCAATTGAAGGAAACAAGGATGCTTCTGGAGTTAATGAAGAAGTTTTTCTATTGGAATTCTTTGCGGATTCTGAAGAGGAAGAAGTTCAGAAGATAGAATGTTTGGATGACATTGATGAATTATTCAATGACATTGAAGATGATGTGTCTGATAATGACGTGGAAGAAGGAGAGATAGTGGAGATAGAGATAGAGAAAAATTAAGATACTGTTACTTATGAAGGCAGTGATGGTCTTAATGTTCCCTATAACTTCATCCAAGATGATGTTATTCCTGAGTTTACTTATGAAGGAGTAACAGATTCTATGGACTCTATTGAAGATATCACTGTGCCTGAAGATACTGCTGAATCCAAAATGGATGCTGATGATGAGAATGTTCAATCTAATATAGATGCTGAAGCTGATACTACTCACACTATGTCTCCTAAGGTGAATGAAGAACCTGTGATGTACAGAAATACAGGGATGACTAGAGAACAGTGGAGAGAAGTTGTAAATAGCTGGATGAAGGTGCTACCCAAGTCTCAAGCACAACCTGCTTAGAAAGAAAAATATGTGAATAAATAGAGGTGTGTTGGAAGAATCATAAGTTGGTTTTATGATAATGACACAAAATTGTTTGCTATTAAAAGATCTGATGGTGTTCAGTACTTAAAGCCAAGGATCAAATATTTCAATACCTTGCCAAGGTGTGAAATGAATGGTCTAGCTTCAAAACCACTTATTAATAGATCTAAGTTTGGTTTAGCGGATGTGATTGCTAATCTGATCAAGAGAGAAAGTGGTTCGGGAAAGTATGAAAAGCTAAAGCCTCAGAAAGGAAAGAGAGTGAGGATAATAGATCAAAAGACTGGGAAAGTGACCTGGAAGTACAAGTTCAAACCAATACGTGCTGTACACAAGATACCGTTGAAGAAGATTCCTCAAGATTTTCTTATGAATATGAAATGGTGGTATGTTGATGTTAATACTGGTGAAGCAAGGATTGAAGACAAATATAACAAGGTCATTGTATGTTTCTATGATGCAATAAATCTTATCAATTTTTCAAAGAAAGATCAGAGAACATTGAGAAAGAATGAAATCATGTTCACTGATGAATGGAAAGAACAAGGATTGCAGTACAAGAGAGTGTTGGAGATTTGTAGATTATATGGAGTGCATGCATGCAACAGATTACCGGATAATTGGAAAAGCTCATCATAAAGACTGAAGACTGAAGATCAAGCTATTGTCAAGGGGGAGTCTGTTAGGACATAGTTTGTAATGACAAAAGCTTTGTAATAGTTTAGATCTAATGTCTTTATGTTTTTGTGTGTAATGTTCTAAGTGTTTATACAAGTATTTCTAGAGGCGAACTTGTCAAGTTCGCCTAGTCAAACAGAGGCGAACTTGTTAAGTTCGCTTAGTCTATATGAGGCGAACTTGTGAAGTTCGCTTAGTTTGTTAGAGGCGAACTTGTGAAGTTCGCTTAGTTTGTTAGAGGCGAACTTGTTAAGTTCGCCTAATACAGATCATATGTCTATTTATAGAGGTTACAGAGTCAGTTTGAGTAGAGAATCGAAGAAGTAGAACATAAGTGATCTAATTGTCTGATTGAGTCTGTAAACTCTTGTTGAATCACTTTCCTGTGACAAACACTCTAGATAGATTATGGATAGATAGAGTCTTAGTTTAGTACTTTCATGTATGTATTTGTCTTTGTTGTATTTACTTTTACATATTGATTGTTGCAATTTTCTCTAAGTGTTTTGCGCACGTGTATGTGCGCAAGAGATAGTTCCTGCGTACTTAGCAAGTACGCAAGAATACCTTTGCGTACTTGTTAAGTACGCATGAGCAAATTGCCCTGCGCACTTGCTAAGTGCGCAGGCATCAGGTCATGTATAAATAGGATTGGTTGACAGTAGATAAGTACGCAATCATAGGCATTCAGATTTGCAAATACGCAGAACTTTGTAATCTCAGAACTTCTCTCTGTAACCTTCAAGTGTTTATAATAGACGAACGTTTATAGTGATTATCTTGTCGGTTTACTTTGTTTCGTAAGACTCTCCACCTAGTCACGGGTATTCCGCACCGGTCCGACTAGTAGACCAACGTGCATGTGACGATCCGTCACACCCGAGGGACCTACAAGTGGTATTAGAGCTTTGCTCTTGATTTCGAGTGTTGTGAGTGAGTTTGGAGAGTTTTCTACAGAGTTTTACAAGCAAAAGGAGGTGTTTTGTTGATTTTTGTGATAAAATAGGGGTAGCTCTGAGCACTATTTTAGAAGGAAAATCACTCAAAAACCGACTTTTGTTGTGTATTTTGAGTGTTTTGAGCATCAAAGGTTGGTTAGAAACAAGTTTCTGACCCTTTGGCTCACTTTGATTGTTCATCCGTCCGATTTTTGCCATCTCTGGTGTGTTTTCCAGTGACCGGAATAGTTTGGTGAGAGTTGGTGAAAAGGTGTTCTGCGTACTTACCATATCTGGCAAAAAGTATAGTCTTGCTGCGTACTTACTAAATACGCAAGAATAATCTCTTGCGTACTTACTAAATACGCCAGACTAATCTTGTGCGTACTTAAGTTATATCCTGCGTACTTATCATTTACTCCTGCATACTTATCAAGTACGCAAAAGAAAATCTTAAAAACGCAAGACCATTTCTCTAAGTGCGCAAGGCCAATATCAAGTGCGCAAGTATATCTGACTTTTCTGAAATTTGTCTAAGTGTTCACCATGTCGAATCTTCAGAACCTTTGAAACCTCTTAAACTATGACAATGAGATCAGTACTCCTCAGAAACTGCCAAAGCTACTAAATGTAAATGATTATTCCAACTGGAAGGCACGCTTTGAGCTTTACATTTCATACACCGATTCCTCGTTATGGATACCAATTCTAGAAGGATATAAGCATCCCACACACATCTATCTTGGTGATGAACTGCCTAAGCCTATCTCTAAACTCGATGAAGAAGAAAAGAAAGTTTATGATCGCGAGAAGAAGGCTCTTGGTTCAATCACTATGGCATTAACTCGGGAGTTGTTCCATAGTTTCAGAGGTTATGACAACTCTAAGGATCTTTGGAAGGCACTACAGAAAAGATTCGAGGGGAATAGTGATATCAAGAAGAGTAAACGGGATCTACTAAGGAAGCAGTATGAATGCTTCAGATTTTTGGAGAATGAGTCTTTAGATGACCTCATCTCTAGATTCTATCATCTGCAGACAGAATTGAAAGCTTTTGAGCTCAAGTATCCTGATGAATAGTTGGTGGAAAAGTTTCTGGATGCTTTGCCACCCAGGTTTGAAATGTACACAACCCTGATTAGAGAGAATCCAAAATTCTATGAGATGATAGTGGAGGAGGCAATTGGAAAGGTTCAAGTTCATAACATGAACCTAAGAAAGAAGGAGAGCTCAGGAAGACCTCAGATACAAGACCCTTCTATGTATCATGGGACGTCTTCTACAACCAAGTCATCGGGCTCTGGAATTGCCCTTTTCTCTGGAAACTCTACTGAAGAAGACCACTCAACTGGTTGTGGAGGTCATGCATGCTATGCATCTGGATCAGGTTGTAGATCTCATCAACAAAATACCTCAAGAAATCCTCCTGCTACAACTTCAGCTAACCAATCAGCTATAGCCAAAATAGCTGAAGATCATGTAGCACTATTTTCATCTTGTATGCTGGCCTATGAGAACTTCACAGGTGGCAAGCTTACAGATTCCGAGATGATTGAAGAAGATTTTAATCAAGTGGATCCTGATGACATGGAGGACATGGATATTTAGTGGAATATGGCCATGATACTGAGGAGAGCCAAGCGTTTCATGAACAGAAGACGAAGAAAGTTCATTGGCGGGCATTCTAATGCTAAGGTTGGTTTTGACAAATCCAAGGCCAAATGCTATAAGTGTCTAAACTTTGGACACTTTGCTCGTGAATGTCAGAAAGACAGAGCACCGGCTTCGGTTTTCACCAAACCTAGCCAAGGAAACAGCCATGGTTACAACAACACTAACAACCACAATCAAAGCCACGGTGGTTCGTCCAATGCACTGGTAGCTCAATAGGACGACAGCTTTGATTGGGGGGTTCATATGGAAGATGCCATCATTGCACAAACTCAGTTTGGTCTCATGGCTGAGATCATGGATTTGATGGAAGCTGAGAAAAAGGAAGGTGAAGAGAAGGAAGCTGAAGAAAAGGAAGCTTCTGTACCTGATCAAGAGGAATCTACTACTGCTGTTGCTCTCATGGCTATTGGAGAGGCAACAAGTTCATCAAATGAGGTAGATTCTAATCCTTTGTCTATTATTTCTTGTTCTAAATGTCTAGGCTTTAAACTTAAAAATTCCAAGCTTCAAGACAAGGTCGTACCCCTTCGCATTGCAACTCTAAGTTATAAAGAAAACGAAAAACATTTTAAAGATTCAATTGAAACAATGAAAAAGGAAAAATGTGAGTATTCACTGAAAATGAGCGATCAACAACTTCACTTGGATATTGCATACAAGGGGTTGGAGAAAAGGAACAATGAAATTAACAAGATGCAAAATGAAATATTGCAGTTGAAATGTTCTAATGAGAAGCTGAAAAACTCTCGTTTTGTGGTAGAACACTATGAATCAGTAGTGAGGCAAATGAATGGCTTAGGGTTGGGTACTAATGCCATTCCTCCACCGGTTAGCGGGAAGTTTGTCAACAGCTTAGTAGACATTGATCTAACATGTCTTGATGAGTCCTCAGGAAAGGATGATTCCTCTAAAAGGGATGATTCCTCAAGTAAGGCCAACTCCGCATCTAATGAGGAGTTCTTTACTGCATCTGATGATGGGTCGGTTAACACTTGCCTTGAAGGAGTAGTATCTGAGGAGTTGTTATCTGAACAGAAAGTCAAGAAAAACATTATCACTAATAGTGATAATTATATTTTAACTGAACCCGATATCATTGAATCTAATGATAAATTAAAGGTAATGCTTTATGGGGGTATAAAAATCTTAATCAAGTAAAGAAAGAGGCTTTTTCAGCTCACTTCGGGCTTGGTTACAAAGAAAATTTGCAAAAATACTATACTCCCAAGAACCAATCTGTATCGAGTCAGACTCTTGTTCACAAACCAACTCTTCCTACTCATCATGCTGAGTCATCTAATGCCAGATCTAATGAGCCTTACAGGAGAACTTACACAGACAAGAGAACTTGTTTTCACTGTGGTATGGCTGGTCACATTTTTCTGAGCTGCCCTTCTAAGAACCAAGGGAAACGGCCTATTGTTTCACAACCGACTGTCATCCCTAAGTCACCACAAGTGAACCATCCCAAAAGTCCAAAAGCAAATGTGGTGAAACCACGAGTAAAACCGATGGTAAAGCCAAAGATAACCTCTGAGGCTAAACCATTTGTTTCAAGGAAGGGAAAGCAACCTGCTACACCTTGTGTATCTACCTCTGGTAGTATACCTACTAGTGAGAAACCTGTGGTGAAACTCTCTAAGCCACAGAGGAGGAGAAGGAATAAGAGGTGGAGAAAGCTATAACAGCTGACTGGAGTTCAATTAGGTGAAGCTTCCACTAGTTCACCTGCTGTTGCTGAACATAAGTCTACTGTTCCAGTTAAGAAACATAAGAGGTCCTGGACTAACAAATTCAAAAATTCTCAATCTCCTAGTCCTAATTCTTTTAAAGATTCATCCATTTCGAATAGTCATCACGACTGTGAGTTAAAAGAGGTAGTTTATTTTGAAAAGGATGGACGACCCAAGACCACTATGGCTTGGGTCTCCAAAACTAACTAATTCTTTTTGTGATTCGTGCAGGGATGTCCGAAGGGTACTATCTCTAACCACTGGTATGTAGATAGTGGATGCTCCCGGCACAAGACAGGAAACATGGCCTTGCTTCAAGACGTGAAACCATTCAGAGGCGGCTATGTGGCCTTTGCTGGAGAGAAAGGCGGTAGTATCACGTGTCAAGGCGTGGTATCAAATGGTGTGTCAGTTTTGACAATGTCAACTTTTGCGAGCAGCTAAAGCATAACCTGTTGAGTGTCTCCCAAATGTGCGACAAGGAGTACTCGGTGATGTTTGACAAGAATGAATGCCTGATTCTCAAGCCTGGTTTTGAAGTTCCTGAAGACTGGATTCTGATGAGAGTGCCAAGGACAAACGACACCTATCAGATTGATATGAGCGTGGCAACAACCACCTCATCAGTTGCTACTTGTTTTCTTACCAAAGCGATTGAGCTTGACTCTATCTTTGGCATAGGAAACTCGGACATATTTCATATCGTAAAATGAACCATCTTGTCCGAAACGGTCTGGTAACCGTGGTTCCTAAGCTGAGATTTGCCGTTGCAGATGACTGTATGCCATGTAAAAAGGGCAAACAGCAGCGGAAGTCTCACAAACCCATTCTCCAAAACTCCATTGATACCCCTTTGGAGCTATTACATGTGGATCTGTTTGGCCCCATAAGTATGAGGAGTATTGGAGGTAATTCGTTCTGTCTGGTTGTAACTGATGATTTCTCACGTTTTTCTTAGGTGCATTTTTTAGGTACTAAGGACGAGACTGCTGATATTCTTCAATACCTGAGCTTGGAATCTCTTCGCAAGCTGAAGGTTAGAAGAATAAGGAGTGACAACGGAACTGAGTTCAAGAATAATTTGATGGAACTTTTCTGCCTCAAGAAGGGGATCCGTCATGAATTCAGCGCCCCGTACACATCGCAGTAGAATGGAGTTGTAGAACGGAAGAACAGAACATTGATTGAGACAGCAAGGACTATGCTGTCGGATGCAAAGCTTCCTGTCACTTTCTGGGCAGAACCAGTTAATACGGCTTGTCACGTCCTAAATAGAGTTCTTGTTGTGAAAAGGCACAACAAGACTTGTTACGAGTTGATCAACAATCGACTTCCCAATCTTGATTACCTAGTTCTTTTTGGTAGTCCATGTTCCTTGTTGCTACAGTACAAAGACCGCTAGTCTAAGTTTCATGCAAAAGCGGTGGAAGGCATCTTCTTAGTATACGTTGCCAACTCGCCTTGCAAGAGAGTGTACAATATAGGAACTCGTACTGTCGAGGAATGGTTTGAAGTGGATTGCAGTAAACACAGCATTCCACCAGAACCAACAAGTCTAGCTTGGGGTTTTGATTATGATGCGCTATTCAAGTCATTCAATCTTCCTGATATATCTGCAGTTGACGCCGCAAATGTTTATGAATTATTGGGTGGCATCGATGACTCCAGTTTCTCTACTCGTGCTACTGTACCGATTGTAACTCCTGATTACAATGCTGCATGTGCATCTGGAACTCTTAATGGTGATGACAGTGAAGATATTCATGTTAGTCGAGATGATGCTCATGCTAATCCTAACACAACTGTAGGAAATGAAGCTCCAGCTAATCCAATTAACATTGAATCCTCTTCTTCTGGAACACAAGAAATGGGGGAGTTAAGCACGAATCTCGATTCAGAAATTCAGGAACCGAATGTGCCAGAGGCGAGAGTGCATAAGAATCATCTAATTGACAACAGTATTGGTGATCCTCATGCCGGTGTTCAGACTCGTCATCGAACTATCACTGAGAACACTAGTCTTTACTCGGAGATACTTGACACTGGTGTCATGGAAACATGTCTGCATGCTGCATTCGTGTCCCAGTTAGAGCCGAAGAATGTGAAGGAGGCTCTCACTACCAACTGCTGGATTGAGGCGATGCAACATGAATTGTCTCAATTCAAAAGTTGCACGTGTGGGATTTGGTTGACTTGCCAAAAGGCTTTCAGCCAATTGGAACCAGATGGGTGTTCAAATGCAAGACGGATGATCGTCATGTGGTTGTGAAGAACAAAGCAAGATTGGTTGTTTAGGGTTTTTACCAACAAGAGGGTTTGGATTACACGGAAGTATGTGCCACAGTTGCTAGAATTGAGGCCATTCGACTGTTCTTGGCTTATGCCACATATATCGGCTTCAAGGTCTATCAACTTGATGTGAAAAGTACTTTCCTATATGGAAAAGTTCATGAAGAGGTCTATGTCACTCAACCTCCCGGCTTTGAAGATCCGCATAATATCAATAAAGTGTATAAGCTCGACAAAGCACTTTATGGTCTTCATCAAGCACCGCGGGTATGGTATGAGACATTATCTAAGCATCTATTGTCTAATGGTTTCGACCGTGGATAGATTGACTTGACCCTCTTCATTAGGAAAGTAGGAGGTGATATTCTTCTTGTACAAGTCTACGTTGACGACATTATTTTTGGATCTACCAATGAAGGGATGTGTAGGGAATTCGAAAATGTGATGAAGTCCAAGTTTGAAATGAGTAACATGGGTGAATTGTCGTTCTTCTTTGGTCTGCAAGTCAGTCAAAGAGTGGATGGCATTTATCTACATCAAACTAAGTATGTGCAGGACATCTTGTCAAAATACAAGATGAATGATAGCAGTACATATGGCACACCCATCCAAGTCAATCATGGACTACATCCTGACACAGATGGAAAGGATGTGGATTGCAGATTGTACCGTGGGATGATCGGATCAATTATGTATCTCACATCTTTAAGACCCGATATAATGTTTGCCACATGATAGCCGTAAGAGAATTTTCAGATACCAGAAAGGGAAACCCCGATTGGGTCTTTGGTACTCTAAGCAGCAGTCATTTGACTTCAAAGCCTATACTGATTCAGACTATGGCGGTTGTAACCTTGACAGAAAGTCAACTTCAGGCGGATGTCAATTCTTAGGAGACAGACTAGTTTCCTGGCAGTGTAAGAAGTAGTCAACGGTTTCTGTCTCAACTTGTGAAGCAGAATACATTGCTGCGGCGAGCGGTTGTTCTCAGATATTGTGGATTCAACATCAATTAAGAGACTACGGCTTAAACTTCACTGGAACTCCTTTATTCATTGAAAACAATGTCACCATGTCCATCACAAATAACCCGGTGAAACATTCCAAAACTAAACATATAGAAATCCGCCATCATTTCATCCGTGATTGTGCTGAAAAGCATTTAATTGAACTTGTAAAAGTTCACACGGATGACAATCTTGCTGACCTTTTCACAAAGGCATTTGATCGATCCCGTTTTGAGCATTTTGTCAACTTGATAGGAATGTTCAATCCTGAGTGAAAACTTGTTTTCTTAAATCAATTCAATTCATGAAAGTTAAATTTTATTTCTTTTAAATTTTCTGTATAGTTCTTCTTATTTTCAAAAATTTTACAAAATAAAAAAAAAATAGAAAATGGAGAAAATTTCAAAGTTAACTTGAGAAAAGAGGAAATGATAGTATATCAGAAATGATCTAAACGCCACAGACTGCTCATATGGGAAATGATTGCATCATGCTTACTTAATTGTGTAAATTATTATGGTTTTAATCTGCTTATTTACAAGTAATTTGAATTGTCAGTAGGCTGTATGCGTCTTTGAATCACTAGTAGTGTGGAAACTTAATCTAAAATTACAACTGTGATTTGAACCCATGTTTGCTCGTGTGTGTGCGTAAAAGAATAGAAAAGATCATTATCAGATAAAGGATGTTAGATTTTGGCAATAATTTTCTTTTGAGATCAGTTTGGGGTTATGTCGTTAGCACAATTAATGCGGTTCATCTCACTACCCATACTCACAAGTATGCAAGGAGAGATTGAATCAAGACATGTCTCTACATCAACCGTTGAGCATGTATTCACCCTTGAATCACTCCTGATTCATTGAAATCCAATCCAGATAAAAGTTGGATTCCCTTACCTTATTCAAACACCATATTCATTATCCCGAATCATCATACCGACTTTCAATGAAGAAATCAAATGAAACCAAGACATATGAATCACTCGATTCTGAATCTTATGATTCCTGATAATCCTTATGGATTCTGCTTGATTTTTCCTGTGCTAATTGATGTAGCTTCATTTTGAAAAATTTAGAAAATCATTGGGAAAATCTTAGGTGCCTTGAGATTGTGCTATTTGTATTGCTGTAGCATATCAGTGGGGTACACGTTGTATATCTTATAATTAATACCTTAATACACAAGAACGTGATACAAAGATGCTTATAGATTCAAATCTTATAATATTGTCAACTTGAATTACTTATTTATGTGCTTATTATGTATGAATATATAGTAATCCATGACATGATCCCATATTCTTTGATGTTTATATTGTATCGTTTTTGCTATAAGTTAGCCTGATATGATCCTCTGCTCGTGTCTTTGATCAGAAAATAGTTTGCGTAAATACGTGTATATTTCTATCTAGAAAAGATCAAAAAGATTTTAAATTTATGAACAGTTCAATCTTAATCAGAAAAGCCAAAAATATTTGTGTTTAACCTTCCTGAATTGATTTTGAATCCTCTTGATTGAATATTTTTATCTTGTCCGTTATTTGACTTGAAATCTTCATAATTTGAGTTCAAAGTTTGCGCACTTAAGGGTTTCTGCGTTCTTGCTAAGTACGCATGAAGTAAGCCCTGCTTACTTAACAAGTACGCAAGAGTTAAGTCTTGCGCACTTGTAAGTACGCAGGAGTTAAATCTTGCGCACTTAGCAAGTACGCAACACCTTTTGGTGTTGGGTATAAAAACAGGAGTTAGAAAAATTTCAGAGATTTATCTCAATCAAACTTAACGCCTGTTCATTTTCCCTCTGCAATTTTACTCAAAAGTCCGCGTGTTCCTAACCGATTTCTTGTCCCATCTCTAGTATCATCATCGTGTAACAATCAATCGGTGAGAATCTTGAGCCAATCCATCCACAAAAATAGCGATTTTGGACCGATTTGAACATTTGAAAAACTTAGGGTTTTGATTCGAGTTTTTAGTCATAGGTTTGGTTGTCTGAGTAATAATTGATAATTAAAACTTAACTAAAACCTGTAATCAACCCTAAATTGTCCGTCTAATCTTTGATTTTGACCATTGGGCTTAGATTTGACCGACAGTTCATCAGGATCATCGATTAGGTCAAAATTGGACCATATAGCAGTGATTTGGTGTTCATGTTGGTTCCATGGGTCGTAATCACTGATTCCGACCTTGTGGTGACCTAATCTACCCAATGTTTGAACATCTGTTGAAATTTTTGATTTCAGAAAAATTTGAGCAAGTGTGTTTCCTGCGCACTTAACAAGTACGCAAGAAGCAACTCATGCGTACTTGTTAAGTACGCAAGAGGAAATTCCTGCGTACTTGCTAAGTACGCAGGACCAACACTTGGGAAAAATTTCTAAGTCTGAAATTTCAGTTCAAAGACTAACTGCTATACTGCGTCATGTTTATTCATTTCCAATGAAACTTGTTGTTCTGATTAAGTTTTCTGTGTGTTTTAGCAGATTATGGCTCGGGCGTTTACAAACGAATTCAATCTGTTAGCTAATACTCAACCAGAATGGAAGGGTGCAGCACTTCAGTACCGCGAGATAGTTGATTTCTTGAACTGTTCAAGAATCAGCTACGCTATTTCTGCAGACCTGATCGTTTCAAGACCTTATCTATAGCAATTTTGGGAGACTGCGGAGCATGATTGCACCGTAACCCCCAATGTTTTAAGGGCTACCGTGGCTGGTCATGACATCGCCTTCTCTGAAGATACAATTAGAAGGGTCCTGCAATTCTGAGATCTCTCGACCGACCAGACAGCCTATCCAGACTACTTTGTGGATGGCTGTTGGAGGCAAAGAATGGGATATGTCGGGGCGAGAGACTATGCTTCGTATAAGAAAAATATAGGTGCTTGACCAATGGAGATATTTTTCCCACGTCATGATCAAGTGCATCTCCTCAAGAAAAGCTAGAAATGATGCAATGGGTCATGACCTTGCTGCAGCCATGGTTGGCTTATCTCTCAATAAGGGCTACAACTTCTCATGCTACATATTCAAAGCCATCAATGAGCAGATCAACACAGCTGAGAGGTTCAGGTTCTTATTATACCCTAGGTTTGTGCAACTTCTAATAAACGATGCGTTGCTAAACCTACCTGCTACAGGGGAGAGATTGCAGGTGAAAAGGGTGGACAAAAGGGTGTTTGCACTATTTTTAAAGCCAGGCTATGTAGATCCTACCCCTGAGCACACAGCACTCTTTGGCCACCTTATAAATGAAGCGTACGTGGCACCAAGTGACTGGAGATGGTATAGTCACGATTCGGAGCTAGAATTGAGTGAGCATTCAGATAAACAACAACAACAAGAAGAAGAGGAAGATGAAAGTGAAGATGGATCGTCTGATAATTGAGACGAATAAGGAGGACATGATGGTGCTGAGGGATCCGACTCGGAAGAGACTGAGTCTGATTCTTCTGATTCCGATGATGCACCCTCTCAGGCACACCCAAGGAGAACGACAAAGGTCACCCTTCCTGAGTCGTCCTATCACAGCAGTTATACCAAAGACGGAGGAGGCCATATGTACAACAGGACGTGGCAGTCACTTCAATCACAGAGGAGGTTCATGTGATAGTGACCCTCCCTATCACATCTGCACAGGTGGTGGTGACTACTCCAAATCTCATGGAGTCAGTCACCATCACCCTTTCCATAACACCTACAACCGTCATCACATCCACAATCCCAACAACCACCATTGAACCTTTAAGTCAACCCTTCAACTATGGGGAATTTACTCAAGGGTTTGACTTCGACACCATCTTCTACTCCCCAATTCACAATGTCGAAGCGTCATCATCCAGACATCCTGATCCCAATGATGCAAGGATAGATGTTCTGGAAACCCAAGTTGCTGGATTATTGGAAACTTTTCGGAAGTCAAAGGAGGAATCTGACGCTCAACAAGCATAGATTAATTCGTTGGTGGATGAAGTTAGGATTCTAAGAAGCCAGAGAACAGGGACTGACGAGAGACAGAAGAACGTCATGGCCCAGAACGAGCTTCTAACCAGGACAAATGAAATGATTCTGGGTCACAGGTCATCTCTAGAGCTGAGGTTTGATACTCAACAAAAAAAGCATGAGCTGATGGTCAAACTAATTTCCGATCTGACCAAGAAGCTTGATGCTCAGGGGGAGAAAGAGATGGAGAAGGAGAAAGAGATTGAGAAAACTACCAGTGATGAGGCTTGTCATCCTGTTGACTTGACTAAGGATGATGACAAAGACAAGGATCCTGAATTCGGTCCTAGTGGAGGTGAGCACCAAGCTTTAGCAATTGTGCCCATCTCTGCTATTCCAATGGCTCAGGAGGAGTCTACGCATCAAGAGGGTGGTGATACCTCTAATGGTGGTGACAAAGGAAAGTCAGTGGCTGATGTGCTTAAGGATCTATCTGATGATGAGATCTTATACTTAGAGCATGACTATTCCAAGGAAGCACAGATCGATGCTCTCTTTAATCTAGAAGAAGGAGAGATCGACTCTGGTGATGATTGGGATGAAGATGATGAGGATGTAGTGATAGAAGTTCCCAACGGTGACGGGGAAGGAGAGTACGGGTTAGAAGATGGAGAGATCTTTGAATTTCCATCTTTCGAAGCTCAGCTCGACACAGGTTCAGTCGATCATGCTAGTAATGTGGAAGCCTCGACTGAAGCCTCCGCAGTTGACCCTACACCTGTGGATCCGGAGGCACCAAAAGAAAAAGATATGCCTTCTACTTCATCTAAGGGTCCAGCTCCTGTTTGGCAGAAGACATCTATCATAGATAAACAAGGGGCAACAGGGATGATCTTGGCTGTAAGGTTCGAGGAGGATAAACAGTTATTCGCAATCAAAAGATCTGGAGGGGTTCAATACTTGAAATCAACCAGAGAAGCGTTCAACTCCTTACCCAAATACGACCTTGTGAACCAAGCAAACCGAGAGCTGCTGGGTTATTCTAATCATGCAGTGGCGATGGGTTTGTGGATGGTTCTACGGCGGGAAGCAAGATCTGTGAAGTTCGAAGTGTTCCAGCCTTAAGTGCCCAAAAGAGTCAAGGATAAGAAAGCTAGATATCCTGTGACTAAGAAGTACTTAAAGAAACTGGTATACAAGCCAGTGCTATGTGAAACTAAGATTCCACTGAGCAAGTTATCTCAGGATATTCTTGGTAACATGTGGTACTGGTACGTAGATCCAAAGATGGGCGAGGCTGTGGTGATTGGAAAGGTACGGTCAGAAAGTGGATGCTTAGTGCCGAGGGAACTAATCAGAGTATTTAATGAAGTCCGCTTCATTAACTTATTTGTGAAAGATCTGGAGGCACTAGCAGACATGTATTGCATGCATACTGATGAGTGGACGAAATTCCTTGCTTCTAAATATGACAAGGTGATCAAGTTCTGCCTTGACTATAAGAAGAAGATGGAAGCTAAAGATGCATAGATGTGAAGACTGGAGACCGAAGAATGAAGACTAGAGATCGAAGATGATCCAGAGCTGTTGTCAAGGAGGAGTTTATTGAAGCACTTTCCTGTGACAAACACTCTGGATAGATAGAGTCTTAGTTTAGTACTTTCATGTATGTATTTGTCTTTGTTTGTAAGTGTCTGTATGTATTAGTAATCGAGTTGTATTTACTTTTACAAGGTGATCAAGTTCTGCCTTGACTATAAGAAGAAGATGGAAGCTAAAGATGCATAGATGTGAAGACTGGAGACCGAAGAATGAAGACTAGAGATCGAAGATGATCCAGAGCTGTTGTCAAGGAGGAGTTTATTGAAGCACTTTCCTGTGACAAACACTCTGGATAGATAGAGTCTTAGTTTAGTACTTTCATGTATGTATTTGTCTTTGTTTGTAAGTGTCTGTATGTATTAGTAATCGAGTTGCATTTACTTTTACATATTGATTGTTGCAATTTTCACTAAGTGTTTTGCGCACTTGTATGTGCGCAGGAGATAGTTCCTGCGTAGTTAGCAAGTACGCAAGAATACCTTTGCGTACTTGCTAAGTACGCATGAGCAAATTGCGTTGCGCACTTGCTAAGTGCGCAGGCATCAGGTCATGTATAAATAGGAATGGTTGACAGTAGATAAGTACGCAATCATAGGCATTCAGATTTGCAAATACGCAGAACTTTGTAATCTCAGAACTTCTCTTTGTAACCTTCAAGTGTTTATAATAGACGAACGTTTATAGTGATTATCTTGTCAGTTTACTTTGTTTTGTAAGACTCTCCACCTAGTCACGGGTATTCCGCACCCGGTCCGACTAGTAGATCCACTTGCATGTGACGATCCGCCACACCCGAGGGACCTACAATTCTATGAATGTTGGAATACAAGCTTGAACGTTATTTACATGATTGTTTCTATTGTCTTTTGTGTATACAATTATTCATTCGGTTGGATTCCGCACTCCGCGTTAACAATACGTCTTATCACGAGAACGATCTGTAGAAGAGCCATGTGGACCTACACTTACGACTCTCTCGCATGTCAAGGTTGCCTTCGAACCTCTCCACCAAAGCATCCGAGAGACTTTTTGCAGCCTTGTATTCTTTGAACCCTTGAGCAATTTCTGTCTACAAAGCCATTGTTAATCCAGCATTGGCTTTCTCATCTTTCTCTGTTTGAAGAATTTCTTCACCTACATAGAGATCAGGGTCCTATGGAACAAACTCATTGTTTGAGTTTCTGACCATAGGAATTGTAGAACCCTTCTCAATGGATTTCCAAATGAATGAATCCTTAAACTTAGCAAAGTTTTCATATATGTACTTCCAGTTGTTGATGCACTTTTCGGTGACAACACTCTGGATAGAGTCTTAGTTTTGTATGTCTAATGTCTGTATTTTGTCTTTGTATGTTAGAGTCATTATGTAAAAGTTTATCGAGTTGTATTTACTTTTACTTGATGTTGTGTTGATTTCTTCTAAGTGTTTTGCGCACTTACATGTGCGCAGGAGAAAGCTCCTGCGTACTTAGCAAGTACGCAAGAACACCTCTGCGTACTTGTTAAGTACGCAAGAGCAATTGGTGCTGCGCACTTGTTAAGTGCGCAGGCATCAGGTCAGTATAAATAGGATAGGTTCACAGAAGCTAAGTACGCAGAACCAGTAGTTGAGTCGAACTCAGTTTTGCTAAGTACGCACATTCTGTAACCGTCGAGTGTTTATAATACAAAGAACGTTTGTTGAGACTCTTGTGTTCGGTTTACTTTGTTTAGTAAGACTCTCCACCTAGTCACGGGTATTCCGCACCCGGTTTGACTAGTAGACCACTTGCATGTGACGATCCGACACACGCGAAGGGACATACAAGTGGTATCAGAGCAATTGCTCTTGAATTCGAGTGTTGCAAGTGAGTTTGGAGACGTTTTACTGAGTTTTACAAGCAAAAAGAGGTATTTTTGTTGATTTTTGTGATAAAAAAAGGGGTAGCTCTTGAGCACTTTTTTAGAAGCAAAAATCTCTCAAAAACCGATTTTTGTTGTGTATTTGTGTGTTTTGAGCATCAAAGGTTGGTTAGAAACTTGTTTCTTACCCTTTGGCTCAATTGCATTGATCATCAGACCAATTTTTGCCAACTCCGGCGAGTTTCTGGTCACCGGAAAAAGTTGGTGAGAGTTGCTGAAAAGGTGTCCTGCGTACTTACCATTTTTGGCAAAACGTACAGTTTTCTGCGTACTTGCTAAATACGCAAGAGTTATCTCCTGCGTACTTACAAGTGCGCAAGACTGAACTGCGAACTTAAGACATATCCTGCGTACTTAACAATTTACTCCTGCGCACATGTAAGTCTGAAATTTTTGATCATCAACCCGCATTTTGATCGAATTTAAAACTTTGAAATTTTTGCTAAAGGTTGTTCTTGCGCACTTAGCAAGTACGCAAGAAGTAATTCCTGCGTACTTGCTAAGTACGCAAGAGTAAAATCCTGCGCACTTGATAAGTGCGCAGGACCAACACTTAGAAAATTTTCTTAAGTCTGAAATTTTTTTCAAAGTGTAACTACTATTCTATGTCATGTGTGTCTATTTCCATTGTTATAAATTGTTCTGATTACGGTTTCTGTGTGTGTTTGCAGATAATGGCTCGTGCATTCACTGACGAATTCAATCTGTTGGCGCTCACTGAACCAGAATGGAAAGGGGCCGCTTTACAATATAGAGATATTGTGGACTTCCTGAACAGATCTAAAATAAGTTATGCAATTTCGGCTAATCCAACAGTCTCAAGACCTTACTTAGAGCAATTCTGGGAGACAGCAGAGCACGATTGCACGGTATCTCCAAATGTCATAAGGGCTACCGTTGACGGTCGGGCTATTGCCATCTCTGAGGATACAAGAAGGAGAGTACGAGTTAGAGGATGGTGAGATCTTTGAAATACCATCGCTCGAATCTCTGCTCGACACAGGCTCAGTTGACATGGCAAGTAATGTTGAAGTTACAACTGAAGCCTCCCCGGTCGACCCTATACCTGTGGACCCCGAGGCACCAAAAGAGAAAGACAGGCCTTCTGCATATACAAAGGGTCCAGCTCCCGTGTGGCAAAAGATGTCTATCACAGACAAGCACGGAGCGACAGGTATGATCTTGGCTATTAGGTTCGAGGAGGACAAGCAGCTGTTCGCCATCAAAAGATCTGGGGGGGTTCAATACTTGAAACCCACCAGTGAGGCGTTCAATTCTTTGCCCAAGTACGACCTAGTTAACCTTGCAAACCGAGATCTGCTAAGTCACTCGAGTAATGCAGTTGCAATGGGTTTGTGGGTAACACTACAGCGGGAAGCAAGATCAGGGAACTTTGAATATCTTAAGCCTCAGGTGCCCAGAAGAGTCAAGGATAAGCACGCTGTGCATCCTGTGACTAAGAAGCCGTTAAAAAGATTGGTATACAAGCCAGTGCGATGTGAAACTAAGATTCCCCTGAGCAAGTTACCTCAGGATATTCTTGGTGACATGTGGTACTGGTACGTTGATCCAAAAACGGGCGAGGCAGTGGTTATGGGTAAAGGTATGTCAGATAGTGGAAACACAGTACCAAAGGAAGTGATCAGGGTTTTTGATGAAGTCTGCTTCATCAATTTCTCTGTGAACGATCTGGAGGTACTAGCAGACAAATTCTGCATCCACACTGACGAATGGACAAAGCTTCTCTCTGCTAAATATGACAAGGTGATTAAGTTCTGCCTTGACTACAAGAAGAAGATGGAAGCTAAGGAACAAGTGCTGTGAAGACTGAAGATTGAAGACTGAAGACGATGAAGATCCCGAGCTGTTGTCAAGGGGGAGTTTGTTGATGCACTTTCCGGTGACAACACTCTGGATAGAGTCTTAGTTTTGTATGTCTAATGTCTGTATTTTGTCTTTGTATGTTAGATTCATTATGTAAAAGTTTATCGAGTTGTATTTACTTTTACTTGATGTTGTGTTGATTTCTTCTAAGTGTTTTGCGCACTTACATGTGCGTAGGAGAAAGCTCCTGCGTACTTAGCAAGTACGCAAGAACACCTCTGCGTACTTGTTAAGTACGCAAGAGCAATTGGTGCTGCGCACTTGTTAAGTGCGCAGGCATCAGGTCAGTATAAATAGGATAGGTTCACAGAAGCTAAGTACGCAGAACCAGTAGTTGATTCGAACTCAGTTTTGCTAAGTACGCACATTCTGTAACCGTCGAGTGTTTATAATACAAAGAACGTTTGTTGAGACTCTTGTGTTCGGTTTACTTTGTTTAGTAAGACTCTCCACCTAGTCACGGGTATTCCGCACCCGGTTTGACTAGTAGACCACTTGCATGTGACGATCCGACACACGCGAAGGGACCTACACCAGTTATCAAAATCATCAGCATTAGTGAGACAAGGTGGTCTAGTAGTTATACCGATCTCATTATCCAAAGCATTAGTATCAGTCATGACTCGAATTTGAGATGTACCAACAAACCGTAAAGTTGGAAAACCGTGAACTTCATAAGCCGCAAACTTGGAAAGTCGTGAACTTCAACAACGTATACTTCGAATACCGATTACTTGCAAACTTCAATCTATGTGGATGAAGATATAACCGAAAACTTCGATTAATCAGCAGAAAGATCAACTGAGCGATCCAATTCGTCAACAAAAACGAGAGAAACGAGATCCAAAACCTGTGAATATGTCTGGAAACTCTTTCAAAACACACAAGTCAGTTTATTCAAACGAAAACAGTAACTTTGATACCTCACGAGTCAAAGAAATCCGTTGTAAGCTTCACCGAATGAGCACTAAGGCTCTGATACCAATTGTAAGGTCCAGATTCCTAAGGATCTTCAAATCAACGGATTTAACGACGTGTTGAGCCTTGTAGAAACAGACTCGACACGTGACTTGTTGGTATGAACAATAAGGACGAGACACAATCAAATATCAAACGATTCGTATATTGATTAATCACTGAAAACACAATACAAATATCGCTCAATCACTCGTCTAACTGAATACAGAATACAAAACATCTATTTATACTATTCGGTTGGGCTGGGTCGAGGCCGCATACTTCAAGTATGCGCATGAAGTATGTGGCCGCATACTTCCAAAACTTCTTGATCTGAACTTCTCAGTGATCTCTTGATGCGTTAGCCTATTAGGTTTGATCCTTACAATCTCCTACTAGGCTAATGCTATCAAAGTATCTCAATGCCAGCTGAATGATCACCACCTCCCGTATAGAGGCCTTTAACAATTGTCGTTGCCAAAACTTTTACAAAATGCTTGGTGTCTCTTTCACATTCTTTAGACACGAATAGATGTTGCTTGGACAATATAATCATATCTTCCATCCCGAACTTCAAAAGATCCATGGGATCAGCAATGGTGAATTCTCTATCAGTACATTGAATATAGATATTCCCTATCATAGTAAGACCAGTATTCAATCGGGATTGTTTGTTATAACATAAACGAACCCATTTCTAACAAGGAAAACGCCCAACTCCACCTTTTAAAACTCATTACTTGTACGCGCAAGGTTGCGGGTTCGAACCCACACGCACCCCTTCTTTTTGCGCATGCAATTGCCCTAACACCCGGTTCCTCTCTGCCCCTTTTTAACATTACTTTGAAGCATCCTGTTAACACAACTTAACCACTGGTTGGCGCGCACGTGTCTCCTAGAATCCACCTGGGTTCGATCCCAGTCATCCCTATTTCTTTTTAAATCCGTTTTTAATCAATAAACCCTCTTATAAAAATTATTTTTATAAACTATGGTCTACTTAGATCAGTTTTACAATTTTAGATTGTTAAAATTTCTAAGAAAACCATTTTTATTTAATATTATTAGGACATGAACCTAATAAAAACTCAATTTACTTAACATAGTTATTTTAAACCAATTATTTATTTAAAATTCTCAGCTTATGAATCATAATTAGAATATAATTTTGATTACTTTATAAACCCATTTATCTAGTAAAATCAAATTTCTTTACCAACTTTTACACAACTCATTTTTGTAAAACATTTAAAAATATATTTCATACATTTAATTAATAATTAATTATGGCTTAATTAATTATTTAAATAAAACATATTATTTAAAAATTAGACTCTAGGTATTTATGTTGTCAAACTACTTATCTACTTAGAACAATTATTTGGTTTAATTTATAAATCTTTATTTTCTTTTCAAAACACTTTTGTTTTGAGAATTAAAGTAAATAAGTAAAAGGTTTTATTTATTTGTCCAATTATTCATTTAACTCAAAACTTATTATTTTTTATTTATTTTTACCCATTTATTTATTGTCAAGAACAAACTAATAATCCTTTTAATTTCCTATTATAAACAAAAGTACATAAATTGATTATTCGTATTTACACATATTCAGTTTTTTTACAAAAACACAAACGAAACCATATAATCTTACACACATACTTTTTACAATGGATTTCATAAACAATATTGAAATTCAAACAAGTATACACTTACTTAACCAACTCCACCCCCAATTACTTTGTGCATTAGGACACCCCTTTTAGGCATTTGAACATCCCATTGATACATTTACACAATCCAATCTTAGGTTAACCTTATGGTTAGCTAATCACTTGTGCAACACCTTGCTCATGTGATCTACAAACTACTATTACAGGTGATTTTACATAGCCCCTTTTTCATTTTTATATACTTTGGGGTAGAACATGATTCATTGAAAACTATTTACAATTACATTATATAATTCTACATTCATGAACATGTGTGCAATTTGTGCTTTGTCCTTGAACACTATGAGTTTAAACCTACATTTTACATTACATGCATACACGTACAATCACTAACTCTGTACAAGCCGACGGTTAACAATGATAGATCTATTATGTCTTACAAACCCACCTAGGTAGGGTGATTGTTGTCGACATTACATTAGGATAACATGCGTGTTATGCCCTTCAGTCACAAGGTTTAATTGTTCACCCAGTTTGACTATAGTGGTTCTTCATAATTGCCTTATTTGTCATGTTTCATAAGAATTATACATAAAACATTTGGAAATTATTTGTGGTGTCAAAACCTATGTATGCTCACCAACTATTTTAGTTGACCTTCTTTTCATCATGTTTCACGTACAAATGTTTAAGTGCTTGTTCAAGTTGCTACATTTAGGAATGGAGACCTAGTTAATTAAACATTTGATCTTGTTGATGTATTTTGTTTGCTTTTGATTGTTGATTGTGTTTTGTTGAACAATGTATGAAATTTAAATTAATTTTAAATATGAAACTTTAGTTTAACCATGAGCTATGAACAGTCTCCATGTCCCGCCCCGACGTTTTCCTTCGTCGGTTGGGGTGTGACATGATATCAATATGGCTCTTCTAGCCGACATCATGAACATGTTCGAGGAGTACAAGACTGCTCAAACTTTATGGTAGGTGTTGTGTGACTTTTATGAGGGAAATTCAGACTTGAAAGAAGGGAAGAAAGATATGCTCCAGGAACAATATGATGAATTTGGGAGTATTAAAGGAGATGGTTTGTCTAAACATATCTCAAGGTTCATGGAAATTTCAAGCAAATTGAAGCAACGGGCTGGTCATCATAAATTCTGATCTGATTAAGAAGCTGCTAGAATCTCTACCTCCAGAATGGAGCATACAATGTATGATGATCAAAATACAGTATGTGAATGAAGCATTTACTCTTTCTGATGTAATCAATACCCTAAAGTCCTTTGAAGTGGACATTGAAAAGCGTCAAATGAATCAACCAGGGTACACCAAAACTATGGTACCAACCAATGCAGCTTTTATTGCTCCATCCCCTTAAAACAATGTAGCTAGCTCATCTGGAGATGTTCCAGCTATGGTTTCCACTCCTGTCACCACACAGCAAACTCTGTCAAGCAATGAAATAAAAGGTAATTCAAGTAATACCTCTGGACCAAATCCATCAAATGAACACATGGCGTTGTTTGGTCTTTTCGTCAACAGCTATCAAGCTCTCATTTTAGGAGAATTAAAGGCCTGTGTAAGCCACATTGAAGATGTCTTCCAAGTTGATCCAGATGACATGGAAGAAGTTGATTTGCAATGGCAAATGGCCATGTTGACTCAGAGAGCAAAAGATTTATGGATAGAACTGGAAAGAAGCGTCTTGGTGGAAAATCCATAGGTTTTGATAAGTCTAAACTGAGATGCTACAACTGTAAGCAACTTGGACACTTCAAGAGGGAATGTCCCCATCCTATTACCGATGTTCTACCTCTTCCCACCATTGTTGCAATTACTGATGGACAAGAACAGACTGAGAAGGCTAAAAACCAGCAAATGCTTTGGTAGTAAACGACTTTGATTGGAGCAACGAGATCAAAGAAGCTCAGGTTCAGGTGTGCAAGGCACTCATAGCTAATACTCCATCTACTCAGTTTGTGGTTCATGGGATAGAAGCAAATCTGGTTGAAAAGGAAAAGAATGAGGTGTTGAGAAGGATTACCGTAAACACTGACTCTATTTGTCCTGCTGCTCTACTAAGACAATTTTCCATTCAGGGGACTGAGAGTCAGGTTATTAACACTGAAGAAAGCATGACTGAGAATGCCAACATCAAGATCAACGATGCAGTGAAGGTGATTGATGAGTGTTAGGACAAAAAATGTATGACAAAAGCTTTGTAATAGTTTAGGTCTTATTGTCTTTATGTTTTTATGTAATTGTATAGATTTTGTCTAATTGACAGAACAAGTTTCTGTTAGAGGCGAACTTGTGAAGTTCGCCTAGTCTCATGTGAGAATAACTTGTTAAGTTCGCCTATTATAGAGTTTGTGTCTATAAATAGGAGTTTACCAAATCTGTTCTGAAACAGAGAAGAAAAGTAGAAAGACTTGATTGATTGTAGTATGTAAATTTTATGTTTTGGTGATATACAAATAAAAAGTTTATTTACATGTTGTTTCTATATTCAATTAGTATAAGCCGCACTCCATGTTAACGAGACGTCCTGTCATGAGATCGATCTGAGATGAGTCATGTGGACCTACAAGTGGTATCAGAGCTTTTGCTCATGATTTGTGTTTAATTCTTGTTGATTAGAGACGTTTTTGTGTACAATTTGACAAGAAATTGATCATTTTTAGAAGTTTTTGTATCCATGGAGTTTTTCAAGTCCTTGAAGCTGATTTTACTGCTGAATTTGTGGATTTGAGGTGGATTTTGGTGAAATTAATCCGATAAAAGTGTTGTAATTCATAAAATACTAAATCCTATGGTTCAATTTCCTTCAACTCCTTCAAATTTGTGAGAAATGATGATTTTCGGTGCTATGAGTTCGTGTTTGGGTTGCTGAGTTTGTTATAGCTGAAGCAAGCGAACTTGCTGATATTTGTTGCAGTCGAACTTAGCAAGCGAACTTATTTAGTTCGCTTCTCTCAGTTTAAGCGAACTTAATCAGTTTGCGAACTTAATCAGTAGGCGAACTTACCGGAGTTTCTTGGTTAAGCGAACTTATCAAGTTCGCTTGATATCAAATTCGCTTGTTTGGATTTGAAGCGAACTTATTATCTCGCCTAAGGGGAGTACTTGTTCAACACTTGGAATTTTTTTCTAAAAATAGCAAATATGGTGCAAGTGACTAATATTTTAAATTACGATAACGAGATTGGTACATCTCAGAAACCACCCAAATTATTAAGTCTTGCAGATTATTCTAACTGGAAAGATCGGTTTGATCAGTTCGTGTCTTTTACTGATACAAGTTTGTGGATTCCAATCTTGGAAGGTTATACACATCCGACATATACTTGGATGGGAAAGGATGATTTTCCTAAATCGGTATCTGCGTTAACCACAAAAGAAAAAATACTGTTTGATAGGGAAAAGAAGGAAATGGCTAGTATCTCTATGTCTCTTCCTAAAGAAATTTATCATAGCTTTAAACAATTCAAGACTTCTCAACAATTGTGGGAAGCATTACAAAAGCGATGTGAAGGTAGTTTGGATGTTAAGAAAAGCAGAAAAGAATTACTGAAGAAGCAATTCTTAGTATTCAAGCACTTTCAAAATGAATCTTTAGATGATCTTGCAACGAGATTCTATCATTTGCTGAGTGAATTGTCAAGTGCTTCAGTGGTTTATGAGACTGAAGAGATAAATGATAAGTTTTTGGAGGCATTACCATATAAATTTGATGTGTATAAAGTTTTGATAAAAGAGAAAGTCATGTATAAAACTATGTCTCTTGAAGAGGTTCTTGGTAAGATTCAATCCCATGATTTGAATATGAAGAAGAAGGAAACCAATATGGAGCATATTCAAGATCCTTCAATGTATTTTGCTAAGTCTTCTAGCAAAACTGGTGCAGGGATTGCATTATTTTCTGGTGATACTCAAGATGTTTCAAATGATCATTGTTCTGGAGTTCAAAGTCATTCTGGTTTCTCTGCAAATATTGCTTATTCATTATCTGGAACACATAATATGAATCACAGAGTTGCTGATGATTATTTAGCGATGTTTTCTTCCTTTATGGCTTCTTATGAAAATTTTATTGGAGGAAAGATTCATGATCCAGATGTTATTGAGGAGGATTTTAGACAGATTGATCCTGTTGATCTGGAAGAGATGAACATTCAATGGAATATGGCTATGCTGATGACACAAGCAAAAGATTTTTTGAAGAAGACTAGAAGAAAGTATATTGGTTCTAACAGTCGTTCAGGTATGGGATTTGATAAAACCAAATTTCGTTGCTATAATTGTCAGGAGTATGGTCATTTTGCCAAAGAATGTGTGAAACCAAAAGTTGAATTTGATTCTCAAAAGAAGCCTAATAACTTTCAGAACAATCGTAATCAGTCACATGGATCCTCTGGCTCTAGAAATTCTAATCATGCATCTGCATCATCTGCTTTGGTTGCTCAGATGATGAAAATTATGACTGGGGTATTCATCTTGAAGATTTGGTTGGTACTGTAAGTCAAGCTTTTGTAGCTGAGATTCATTCTGCAAAATCAGAAGAGTCAACTAATGGTGATAGCTCAAGTGATGGTGAGAGTTTGCCAAATGTTGATGAAGAGCATGATCAAGTACAAAAATGTTGAGTCTGATATTGCATCTGGTGTATCTGAAGATGATATTGTATTAACTCAAAATTCTTCTGATGGTGCTGATTTGGAAAATATTCCGATTGCAAAAGTCTTCATGGCAGATATGTCAGATCATTCAAAGGTAAAAGATTCTGTCTGTCACATTTATTGCTCTAATTACATCAGTATAAAAGATAAAATGCAAAAAGTAATGGATGATAACACAAATTTAAATTGTGATATGAAATCGATGCATTCAGTTAATCAAAAATTGAAAGATAATGACAAATTTTGTATTGATAGAATTGAGTCTTTGAAAAGAGATTTGAACTCTTTGGGATTAAAATATAAGGAACAAGCATATCATCTGGTATAGCTTATGCTGAGATTGAGAAGCGAAATGAAATTGTCGCTCAGAAGAACAAAGAAATTTCTGATAAAGAATCTGAAGTTATCAAATTACATAGAAAGCTGGAAAATTTTGAAAATTCATCTGTAGTATTGGATTACTTTAATGCTAATGCTGATCCTACTAAGAAGGTTGCTGGAATTGGATTTGTTCCTCCACCATTCAATGCAAATTATGTGGTTGAACCAGAAATTATTCATGAAGAGGAAATTGATCCAAAGACGGTGTTGAAAGTAAATCCAGTAACTGGTGAAGATATGATCTATGATTCTGATTCTGAGGATGAAGTTTTTGATGATAAAAAGGTTGAAGGCATTCCTAAGGAAGTGCAACTTGATGAACCAAAGGTAGTAAAAAATGTTACCCGTGATAGATGCATTTTAACAGAACCAGATGAGGTGAAAGTTGATCAACCTAACATTTCCAAAATGTTACAATCAAGTGGTTTTGTTGCTGCTGGTCAACAGAAGAAGAATTTATCAACGGTGACTAAACAAGTTTTTGTTCAAAAGAAGCCAGTCAACTGTTCAGCAAAATCTTCTGAAGATTGTTCATCGAAAGGGTCATCAAATTCAAGAAAAACTCCTTATATCAGAAATCATCAAGATAGACGAGTTTGCTTTCACTGTAATGAGGTTGGTCATATTCTGATTCACTGTCCTTATAAGAATCAAGGAAAATTAAAGAGTGTTTCCTCACAACAACGAGTGGTGCTGATTCTGAAGAGACAAAATGTGGGAAGGCCTACGTCTAGTGTTGTAAAGAATGTGCCTTGTCAATCATTTGCTAAATATTTGGGATTTAAGCAACATGATAAGCATATTTCTAAACCAGTTGTTTTTCAAAAGAAGATTGAGATTCCACATGTTGGAATTCCAAAAGGTTCTCAACCTGAGGTCAAACTTTCTAGACCACAATGAAGAAGACGTAACAGAAAACTAAAGAAATTTTTGGAAATACCTGAATCTGATAATCATAAATCTAATAATGTGTTTCCAATTCATCATACTATGTCTTCATTGAGAAGGTCTAATTGTGAATCTTATGTTCCAAAGGTTGATGACAATGTTGATTGTGAATTGCTTGAAGTTGTTTATTTTTATCCATCTGTACGACCCAAGACCACAATGGCTTGGGTTCCAATTTCTAACTAATTTTCTTTGTTTATGCAAGGACAACCAATGAGGACTATTAACAATACGTGGTGTGTGGATAGTGGTTGTTCTCGACATATGACAGTGAATATTTTTTGCTCGAAGATGTTATTAATTTTGATGGTGGTTATGTCGCTTTTGTTGGAAATAAAGGCGGGTACATAACTGGTCAGGGTACTTTAAAGAACGATAAAGTCATATTTGAGAAAGTGAACTATGTGGAGCAACTTGAACATAATCTTTTGAGTGTATCTCAAGTGTTTGACAAGAAATTTTCATTGATTCCGAGTGTTATATCTTGAAACCGGGCTTTGTGATTCCTGACGAATAGATTCTAATGAAGGCTCCGAAGAGAAATGACACATATGTCCTAGATATGAGTGTTGCTACTACAACGGATTCAATTCCTACTTGTCTACTCTCCAAGGCGCCTGAGTCGAATTCTATTTTGTGGCACAGGAAACTTGCTCACATCAATTATCGGAAAATGAGTTATCTAGTGAAGAATGATCTGGTTTTTGGTGTTCTAAAAATGAAATTTTCAGTTCCTGATGACTGTATTCCTTGCAAGAAGGGGAAACAACACAAGAAGTCCCACAAATCTAAGTCAAAGAATTCAATTGTGACTCCTTTGGAGCTACTGCATATGGATTTGTTCGCACCGATTAGTTTCAGGTGTATTGGCGGTAAATCTTACTGTCTGGTAGATGATTTCCCTAGATTTTCATGGGTTAAGTTCCTTGCTTCTAAAGCCAAAACCACAGAGTTGGTACAATTCTTAATCATGGGTTTAGAGAATTTATTCAAACAGAAAGTCAGAAGAATTAGGAGTGACAATGGCAGCGAGTTTAAAAATAGCAAGATGGGTTTATTTTGTCTTCAAAAGGGAATTCATCATGAATTCAGTGCGCCATATGTACCTCAACAAAATGGAGTTGTTGAACGAAAGAACAGGAGTTTGGTTGAAACGGCACATACGATGCTTACAGATTCTAAGCTTCCAGTAACTTTTTGTGCTGAGGCTGTGAATACTGCATGTCACCTTTTGAGCTGAGGCTGTGAATACTGCATGTCACGTTTTGAACAGAGTCTTGACCGTTAAGCGACACAATATGACATGCTATGAGTTGCTTAATAATCGTAAGCCGAATCTGGAATATTTACTTCCTTTTGGTAATCCATGCACCTTGTTGAAAGTTAGAGATGTCCCAACCAAGTTCAGTGCTAAGGCTATTGAAGGGATCTTTCTGTGGTATGTTGCAAATTCTACTACCAATGGGTTTATAAAAAAAGAGACTCGTCAAGTTGAAGAATGGTTTCATATTGACTGTTCTAATCGGTCTTTACCTCAAATGGCGATTGGACCAGACTGGGCTTTTGATTATGAGAAATTATTCAAGTCTTTTCATTTACCTTCTGATATTTCTCCTGGGGAAGCTGCTGTTTTATATGATTCATGTCAGGATGCGCAGAATAGTGGTTTTCTACCGACTGTGGTTCCACAATCATCTGTTCCTTCTACATCTGCTCCAGATCCTAATGTTGCTTCTTGTTCGGGAACACACGAGTCTGATAGTGAGGATGAAAATGTTATTTTCCAATATTCTTCTGCTGATCCTTTGTTAGTTGATGAACTTTCTAATATGACACGGGATCAGGGGGAGATTCCTACAAATCTGGACTCGGAGATACCAGTTAATCAAAATCTATCTTATCAATCTGATACAACTCAAGTTGATGTGTTGCCGGTTCCTGAGGTTGCATCAATCAAGGAACGCAAAGCTCATCCGATTACAAATATCATTGGGAATTTGCGAGATGTAGTGCAAACCCGTTCTATTCTTGACAACACTTGCTTCTATAAGGTTTTAAGGATACTAGTGTTATTGATGTATGCTCACATTCCTGTTTTATTTCTCAGGTCGAACCAAAGAATGTCAAAATGGCATCACGTGATAACAATTAGATAGAGGCCATGCTGGAAGAACTTGCTCAATTTGACAAATTCAAAGTTTGGAATCTTGTAGATCTTCCAAAGGGTGTGTATCCAATTGGTACAAAGTGGGTGTTTAAATGCAAGAAAGACGATCGCGGTGTTGTGGTGAGAAATAAGGCAAGAATAGTTATACAAGGTTTCAATCAACAAGAGGGAATTGATTACACCGAGGTTTATGCTCCTGTTGCTAGACTTGAAGTTATACGACTGTTTCTTGCTTTTTCTTCATACAAAGGGTTTGAGGAGTTTCAATGTGACGTTTCGGATTTTTCGTTCTCGCACTTGTATTATAATTATCGTGTAATCATTCTCTATTTTAATAAAACGTAAGAGTTTTATTTGGTTTTATACAAATAGGTATTTTATTTTACGGATTTAAACTAATTAGAATTTTATAAATTTTAAAATTAATATAAAGTTTTATATAAAAATCTAAAGTTAAAAAGTTGTATATTTAATAAAATAACCCATTTAAATAAGATAAATAACTTTTATAAAAATTATTTATAATAATAAAGAATAAAATAAGTTTATAAAAACATTTTTAAATTTATTTTATTTAAAAGAAATTAAATTAATTTATTTAAATAAAAGTTCAGGGGTTGTTTTGTAATTAATCAAACTAGAAGGTTTCAAAACTGAAATCAGTTGAGGGGCTGTTTCTGGACAATTTAAATTACAAGGACCCATCCGTATTTATTTCAACGGCTAATTTAAGTCAAACCAAACTCCAGGGACTAAAACTGCCAATTCTCAAATCGTTTATCCGGTCACCCCCTTCGTTGGTCCGGCGGGTAAAGCCATTTTCCGGCGAACCCTCGACAGGGCTGTCCCCTGCACCTAGACAGCCGCTAAAGGCTTCTCTGGCTTCGTCTCTCCCACGCGAACAAGACCCCCCGACCAATTGGTCTCCCCAACATAAGGATCGTCTGATCCTGTTGGTAGCCGAGAAACCCATGTTCGAATTCGCGCCCGACAGACCACCACCACGCGTGTTGAATGTCTAGTTAGTTTCGTTTCGTCCAGACTAGTGTCGGAACGTGCCCAATTGCACGTTTTAACATAGAAATCAAGCTCGGCTATAAATAGCCATGGTCGGCCTTGCACAAGCTCGCTACCCCTCTTCCACCCAATTTCACCCCAAATTGAAGGCACCACTACAATCGCCAACCCTGGGTGAAGCTGGGACCAGGATTTCAGGAGCTAATTCCACACAGAAATCGATTCCCGCTTGTGACTTATTCAAATTCAAAGGCTGTGCCGACCAGACCCCTTCACGACCATGTAAGAATCCTCAACTTCGTTTCTTTACCTTCTGTTATCATAAGACAAACTGAACCAATCGAAGTCACGACTCCAAACCATCGATTTTCGGACAAACTAATGTTACTGTTTTATTTGCTAAAGTCTGGGCCATCGAAACTACTTAGTTTCGATTGAGTAAATGGTCGAAACTAATAGTTTCGATAGATGGTAGTTTCGACAGCCTGTGTATCACTTATAACTGATCAATCGAAACTAGTAGTTTCGATAGATGGTAGTTTCGACAGCCTGTGTATCACTTATAAATGATCAATCGAAACTAGTAGTTTCGATAGATTGTAGTTTCAACAGCCTGTGTATCACTTATAAATGGTCAATCGAAACTAGTAGTTTCGATTGAACATAGTTTCGATACCTGTGACAACTATAAAACAGTTTCGATCAAATCAGTAATTTCAAGTAAAATCTGGACCAACTTTTATGCAAATAACACTGAGAAATGCTATTATAAACCTATACACAATTAAATACTAATACGCACATGTAAACATACAATGATACCCATTTATCTACACAGGGTATCAACGTGCTTAGGCTTCCACATACTTATCACCTACACGCGTGGAAAAATACCCGCTTGCAAGGTGAGTTACATAGCCCCTATTTTACATTTTTAAACGTTTTGGGGTGAAACATTGTACATGCTACTCACATTGTTTATACGTGTTATACATGAGACTATATGCTTATTCTTTGGATGTACAAATATTTAAACACAAGACAACCAACTATAATAGTGATAGATCTATTGTGCCTGACCAGCCCACCCGGTTAGGGTGTTTATTACTGCATACTCGGATATAATCGTGTGTTATATTCAAACATATCGGATATAGTGGGTAACTATATTCAAGCATACCGGACTTAGCTGTTGTGCTCTGTTCAAGCGCGTCAAACTCGGTTTGAATTGTGATTAAATAAATGATACATCATACACACTATGTTTAACAAAGATAAACATTGAGTTGCAAAATGATTTACAACTACTATTTACCGGATTTACTAAACCGATGTACTCACCAACTTTTTAGATGACACTTGATTTAAATAATGTTTCAGGTTTGGATATGTGACTACTTGTCGAAGATTCCTCCACTTAAGGACTATGGACCTAGTTAAATTAATCAATGTTGAGAACTAGACTAGGTTATTTGAAATGTATCGTATGTGGATCTTGTTGCCTTTAAATTTAATTAATGACTTATGCAACCTTTTAGCTATCATGTGCTTTTGAACAATCATTCCATTGTCCGCCTCGATGATTTCGCCATCGGTCGGGGTGTGACATTCAATTAGATGTAAAAAGTGTTTTCTTATATGGTAAAGTCAAGGAGGAAGTTTATGTGTGTCAGCCGCCAGGATTTAAAGATCCAATTAATCCGTCTAAAATTTCCAAGCTTGATAAAGCTCTCTATGGTCTTCATCAAGCTCCTCGAGCGTGGTATGAAACGTTGTCTACACATCTTATGGAAAATGATTTTGTTCGTGGACATATTGACTCGACTTTGTTCATTAAGAAAGTAGGGGGAGAATATCTACTAGTAAAGATATATGTAGATGATATTATTTTAGGCTCTACAAAAGAAGGGTTGTGCAAAGAGTTTGAGAGTATTTTGAAATCGAAGTTTGAGATGTCAGCTTTGGGAGAGTTATCATTTTTCCTAGGTCGTCAAGTTTATCATTTTTCCAAGGTCTTCAAGTTAATCAGAAGGAAGATGGTTTCTTTATTCACCAGTCCAAGTATGTAAAGGATATCTTGAGCCGGTTCAAGATGGAGGACTGTACCCCATATGATACTTCGATTCCGGTCAATCATAAATTGAATTCTGACCCGGATGGAAAATAAGTTGATTGTCGACTTTACCGTGCAATGATTGGATCTCTCATGTACTTAACCGTTTCAAGGCCAGACATAATGTTCGCTGTGTGTATTTGTTCCAGGTTCCAAGCAAAACCAAAAGAGTCTCATTTGATTACAGTAAAGAGAATCTTTCGTTATCTGAAAGGAAAACAAATATTGGGACTATGGTTTCCACATTGTTCTAACTTTGAGTTCAATGCATACACTGATTCTGATTTTGGTGGTTGTTGTTTGGACAGGAAATCTACTACAGGTGGTTGCCAGTTCTTGGGTAATCGTCTAGTTTCCTGGCAATGCAAAAAGCAAACAATGGTCACTATTTCAACATGTGAAGCAGAATATATTGCTGCTGCAAGTTGTTGTTCATAGATCTTGTGGATCCAACAGCAATTAAGAGACTACGGTTTGAATTTTACACGAACCCCCATGTTTATTGATAATAATGCTACAATGTCTATCACAAATAATCCTGTTAAGCACAGTAAAACAAAGAACATTGAAATTAGATATCATTTTATTCGTGATTGTGAAGATAGGAGGTTGATTGAGCTGGTAAAGGTACATACAGATGATAATTTTGCTGATCTTTTTACTGAGGCATTTGATCGTACCAGGTTTGAATTTCTTATCAAAATGATAGGTATGATCAATCCCGAATAAAAGTTTTTCAAAAACAAATTTTCATGAGAGATTTTGTTTTAAATTTCTTTTATTGCTTTATTACATTTCTGCATGTTAAATTTTAGTCAAAAATTGTTATTTAAAAAAAAAGATTATGAAAATTTAAAATTAACATCATTTGAAGTTAGAGAAGAAATGATAGTACATCAGTGAATAGTTCATTACACATGACCATAGTAGACCTTTGATATATGATAGTTTAAAGTAAATTGATTTGATCTAAATTTTAATGTCTGCATAAATGAGAAATGATAGTGTTTTGAATGCTCTAATCCTGATAATATGTTTTCAATTTGAATATGAGTTTGAAACTTGAATTTTCAATAGACTAGAAGCGTTTTTGAACAAATGGTAGTGTGAAAATTAAATATGATATGAGTACATATGTGATTTGAATCCATTATATGCTTGGGTGTGTGTAAGAGATCATTATCAGATAAAGAATATATGGTTTTTAAGAATTTCACGAGACCAATATCGAATTATGTCTTTAGCACAATCTCTTTCAGGTCACTTCACTGCCCATGCCCCGGAAAACATGCAATGTGGTGCTGAACAAAGATATGTTTTCTAACAACATCTGTTGAAACATATATTCACCATTGGATCAGTTAGATACATCATCTATTCTGATTTCATTGAAATTTATCGAGATAATAGTTGGATCCTTACCTGAATCTATTGATTCTCATTATAAAGCCAATTCATTAGAATCTTTTGATTATGAATCATCCTGATTCTCATATTCTTTGGGATCTGCTATTCTATACTTGGGCTAATATAGATAATTTCATCTTGGAGATTGATCTAATCTTGCAATAAACTGTGTATGTCTTGAAGATAGTGCAAATTTAAATTTCTGTTGGCATATATGTGGGGTACACGATGTTTTTCATCAAAATGGTACTAACTCACATGAAGTTGGAAGAAAAATGCTTATAGTTTCAAATTATATAATATTGAAAACTTAAGAATTCATAATTTGTATTACAAATTCGGAAAGAAAAATTGAGCATTTCATGACCTGATCTTGTTTACTTTGAAATTTATCACGTATCATTTCAAGTTATATTCAAATTGATTGAAAAAAATTACATAAGATGAAAAAGATTTGGGTTACATAAGAATGAGTTTGATTGTTTCATATCATAGGTTACCCATTGTTGATAATAGACTGTGTGATGAATTGCTCATATACTGATATGATCTTCTTGCTCATGATGTTCATCCAAAAATATGTGTTTCAGTTTGCTCACATAAAAACCAAAAATATGTGATTCTGTTTGTATCTTCACAAGAATGTGACGTGTTGAAAGTGAAAAAATATGTGTTTCAATTTGCTCAGATAAAATCCAAAAATATTTTGTTTCTATCTTCCATGAGAATTTTATTTTTATTAAAATGATTCGGGATTGGATCGGATTCATGCTACAGATGGTAGTTCAAAAGAATGTGACGGGTTGAAAGTGAAGAAATTGTTCATGGAAAAGGTTTAGAGCGAACTTAATATGTTCGCCTGTTTCTGGTTAAGCGAACTTAATATGTTCGCCTGAGGCTTGTTAAGCGAACCTAACAAGTTCGCCTAATGAAGCGAACTTAATTGTGATTAAATAATTTGTTCCAGCGAACTTATCCTTATTATCTTGTTTCACTGTGGGAGCGAACTTATTGAGCGAACTTACGGGTTTTTTAGCGAACTTGTGACAATCTGAACTAGGGTTTTAGATTTGAAATTTTCGTGTTTCCCTCTGGATTGGATTTTAATTGCGAATCTTTCTAAGGTAATTTCAAGGTTTTTTATCCGTTAAATCGATGGGAATTTGATTCTTTGACCCTGTGTTCATCGTCATTTGACCTCCGGTGTGAGTTTGATCTGATATGGTGTCATTTCATGGTTAAAAATTACAATTGACACTTAATATTGTTTCGTGGTTGAGTATCAATGACTATGATGTGTTTAATTTGAAATATTTTGACGATTTGGACATTTTGGATATCTGTTATAGAAGTTGTATCGACGAACTAGTTTAGACGAACTTGTTCAAGCGAACTTGTTTAGGCGAACTTATTATGTTCGCCTCTTGCAACACTAAGCGAACTTATTAAGTTCGCCTAAGGGCTCAGTAGTGTTTGGACTTGTGATTTTTTTTGTGAAAATTATTTTGTGTGAAATTTATTTATGTTTTTTTTCCTTTGTTTGTTACATGACTAATGTGTGTTCTTTGTCCAATACTTTTACAGATGGCTCGTCGTGTTGAGTACAAACATAATCAAGTAGCGTTGTTAGATCCAAATATGTCTGAAGCTATTCATTTTCAAGGAATTATCAACTTTCTAAATCGTTGACGTTTACATGTGGCCATATCCGCATATCCGTACATTAGCTTACCGTATATACAACAATTCTGGGATACAGTACATCAAGACACAGATGTTGAACCTCACGTACTTCGTGCTACGGTGAATAATACAGAGGTAGCTATTTCAGTGGACACTATTCTTGCTGTTTTGGCATTGGCAGGTGCTAATGATGATCCTATGTCTTATCCTGGAACACTGATTATGGGGTGTTTTCAGAGGATGGGTTACAGAGGCAGACCAAATGATACACAAGCAAGAAAACGAGGTTTAGTTGGAGAATGGAGGAATTTTATGCACGTCATCATACAATGTTTGTCTCCAAGAAAGGTTGGTACTGATGGTTTGAAGAGTGCATTACAAGCATCAATGGTTACTTTGACCCTGAACAAACGGTTTAATTTTGCTTTATATATATACCGTGAGTTGGTCATGCAAATCAATCCTCCAGAAGGTCAAGGGTTTCTTATGTACCCTAGGTTCTTGCAAATGATGCTAAATCATTTAATTCCTGATTTACCACAACATCCAATCCGTTTGACCTTGACTCCTATGTCTAAAAGAATTTTTACTGATTGTATTAAGGTTAAACAACAAAATGTTGCTTTGATTCCTGTTCCGACTCCTTTTTTTGGTCACTTAATCAATCCTGATTATTTTGCGCCACCTAATGATAATTGGTTTCATCCTGAGGAGTTAGTTCAAGGACAAGTCCATAATCAAGTTCAACAACCACAACAACCGCAACAAGTTCAAGCTCAACAAAAAGTTCTTATTCAACAACAACAACAACAAGTTCCTATTCAACAACCACAAGTTCCTATTCCACAAGAAAAAGTTCGCATTCCTGTCAATGAACCAGTTCAAGAAGATATTTCTCAAGATAATAAACAAGATTTGGGTATGAATATGGAAGATTTTGACAATGACGCTGTGAACTCACAAATTCATGAAGATGAAGGAAATGTTGTAGATATGAGTTTCGGTGATACTATTTTACCTGATTCTGATGCTACTGATTCTGATTCGTCTAGAGATTTTAGCTTAGATCATTATGAGAGGTTGGCTACGTTACCATTGGAAAATGCGGGGAAACGTATTAAATCTAAAGCCAGAAAACCGAGGCGTAAGTCTGTTCGGAATCCTCCTTCTGGATCAGTACTTGGCAAGAGAACTTTAATTGATGAGAGTTCTGACTCGGATAGTGATGTTATTCCAGTTCTAAAAAGCTCAGAAGCTTATGTCTGCTTCTATTGCTGCTGCTCATTCATCTCAAGGTGTTGAGGACGCTACTTTTGTTGCATCTTTACTGGTTACACCTCCTACTTCTAAACATCCATCTCCGGTGATTTCTCCACATGTTCCACATTCATCTGACGTTAGTCCTTCAAAGCCTTTTGATTATGAAAGAATTACCTTCCTTGAATCACAGGTGCTTGCTTTCAAGACTCAGGTAGATACTCTTGTGTCTACGGATAATCAAAGACAGTTGGTCATTCAAGCTCAAGCTACACAGATTGCTGACATGCAGTTATTGGTGTCCAAACTTGTTGAGCGTCTTGACGCTCAGGGGGAGTTAAGGATACATGATACTTGTCATGTTGATTATGTTCAAAGAAAGAATGATGAGGATAATGATCCTAGTGGTAATATAGAGGGTGATCGTCAATACGCTGACGCGAATCCAATATCAAGAGTTTAGGCGGAGTCTACATCAGGAAATATTGAAGGAACCAAGAATGATTCTGGAGTGAATGAAGATATTTTACTATTGGAATTCTTTGCTGATTCCGAAGAAGAAGAAGCTGAGAAGTTAGAATGTGTGGATGATATTGATGAATTATTTGATGATGTTGAAGAGGATGTGATGGATAATGAAGTTGAAGAAGGAGAGATTGTAGAAATTGAGATAGAAAAGAGTAAAGATAAAGTTACATATGAAGGAAGTGATGGTCTGAATGTACCGTATAACTTCATCCAAGTTGATGTTATTCCTGAGTTTTCTAATGATGGAGTAACAGATTCTATAGACTCTGTTAAAGATATCACTACACCTAATGATACTGCTCAATCCAAGATAGATTCTGATGTTGATACTACTCATCCTGTGTCTCCTAAGTTGAATGAAGAACATGTGATGTATAGAAAGATAGGAATGACTAGAGAACAGTGGAGAGAAATAGTTAATAGTTGGATGAAAGTACTACCCAAGTCACCTATACAACCTGCTCAGAAAGAAAGATATGTGAATAAAGAGAGGTGTATTGTAAGAATCATCCGTTGGTTTTATGATGATGACACGAAGTTGTTTGCTCTTAAATTATTTTTTTCTACGACTAATGTAAATACTGCAGGTTTAAAAGGACAGGATGAGGATGTTAGGGATGATTGTGGTGTTGGATTGGGCCACAAGGAATGCAACCGAGAATCTATTTTATCTTCGTTTTTAAATTTAAATTCCCAGAATCTAGAGTCATGTAATTCGGGCTCTGTTCATAGCAGTAGTGAATCATGTACTAGGATAATTGACTTTAACTCTAATTGTAATGAACTCAATTTTTGTAATGACTTTATTTCTATGAATGATGTTGGTTGTAATGACTCGATTGATACTGTGTCAAGAAACCAGTTTGAAAGGTTTATGACAGAAGAAATTCCAGTTTTCATCCCAGCATCAACAAGTCAATGTGATAGTCAAAGTGACTCAGACTATTTGTCTACAAGAGATAGTGAAGAAAGTGCATATGATTTCGACAGATCTGTTGAACATTTACGGAATCATACAATGCATCTGATGGAGAAGAAAGTCAAATGACAAATGTTAATAAAGAATCTGATCAAGAATCGTCAACCACTCATGTTGATCAAAAGAAGGAGAAATTCTTCAAAGGCAAAAACAAAAAGCAAATCAAAGTGCCAGTTCAGCAACAATCATCCTCATTATCTTATCAACCGCCACATAAAAGAAAATATTTTAAGCATGTTAATTGTTTTAGTTGTGGAAAGGGCAGTGATACTGCTAGGCAATGCAGTAGTGCATCTTATCATAATAATTGGGTCAAATTTGAACGACCTAAAATGCATAGTGTGGGAAATTTTAACAGACACCAACAAGATCACAATCCTTTTTATCATAAAATTGACAACATTCATCAAAATATAAATCATTTTCTAAAGGTAACATGTTGGTGGAGAACCAGAACTGATAGAATTGCTAAAATTGATGTTCCATCCAAGTTAAGAAAGACTTGGGTTCCGATTTCTCAATAAATTGTCTTGAATGTGACAAGGATTTTCCAGGAGGACTATTGATAATGCATGGCATGTTGATAGTGGGTGCTCTCGTCACATGACCAGGCTAAAAAATCTACTCACTAACTTCAGAATTATCGATGGGGGATACGTTGCCTTATCCGGTGACGAAAAAGGAGGAAAGATTACCGGGCAGGGAATGGTATGCAATGGAGCTCTCACTCTGGAGAGTGTGAATCTTGTTCCAAAATTATGCTACAATCTAATTAGTGTATCACAAGTTTGTGATAAACAACTATCTATGCTGTTCAACAATACTGAGTGCCTCTTTCTCAAACCTGGAATTGTTGTTCCAGAAAACATGATTTTTTTTAGGACTCCAAGAAGAAACAACACCTACATCGTTGACATGAATGATCCGAAAACAAAATCTTATATGGCTTGTTTACTGTGGAAAGCATCTGACTCTGAATCACTGCTCTGGCATCATCAACTTGGCGATGTGAATTTTGAAAACGTAAATCGTTTAGTAAAACAAGATCTTGTGAGAGGTTTGCCCTCCAAGGACTTCATTTTTTCTGAAAAATGCATGGCCTGTGCTGAAGGCAAATGGCACGAAAAGTCGCATAAGTCCAAAGCAGTGAATTCCACTTCTGTTCCTTTTCAATTACTTCATATGGACCTTTTCGGTCCCGTCAGTGTTAAAAGCATCTCTAAGAACTCTTATTGTTTGGTTGTGACATATGATTTCTCCAGGTACTATTGGGTTAATTTCATAGCAACTAGAGATAAAACTACTGAAGTATTGAAGAGTCTGATTCTCAAAATTCAGAAAATCTGCAAGCGTTTGGTGATTTCTATCAGAAGTGACATTGGCACCGAGTTCAAAAATCTTGTCTTGAATGAATTTTGCGAAAACAAAGGAATTTCTCGACAATTCAGTGCTGCCAGGACTCCACGGCATAATGGAGTTGCTGAAAGAAAGAACTGAACATTAATTGAAGCTGCTAGAACTGCTGATAGATTCAAAGCTACCAATCATTTTCTAGGCTGAAGGAGTTAACACTTCAAATTATGTCCATAATCGTGCCTTTATGGTCAAGGTTTACAACAAGACTGCTTATGAGCTGTTTCCTAGAAGGAAGCCCCTGATCGAATTCTTCAGAGCTTTTGGATGTTCATGTACTCTATTGAACATCGCTGAGAATCTTGCAAAGTTTGATGCAGTCGGTGACGAATGTTATTTTATTGGATATTCGTCATCTCAAAAGGCCTACCATGTTTACAACAAAAGGACAAAGATCGTGTAGGAATCTTATTACGTTGACTGGCAAGAAGCAAATACCACAAATACTTGAACCGGTCCCGACTGGTTCTATGATGAAGATATTGTCTTCAACAATTTCATTCCTCCTGTACCACTCATACCTGAACCATCTTCATCCGTTGAACCATCATTCATTCCATCCATCCAAGCAGAAGATGAATTTTTGCCTTTTTCAACACGAATCACACCTGCTATTGCTGATCCTTTGTCTGTCTCCGTCAACAGTATAGTAACCTCTTCTTATTCTAAGGCTGATGATACTAATCTTGTAAATACTTATAGTGATGTCAGTTCTGGTCAAACAACAACTGTAATTTTAATATTGACCAAGACTTGACAAATGATCCCTCTATCAATTTTGACAGTGATTCTGACAATAATGATGGGCCGATTATTCCTGATGAAAATTTAACGAACCTTCCTTGAAGTTGCTGATGGGCCATCTTTCAAAAATTTATCAAATCATCCTTTGGAGAATGTGATTGGGCCAATCACTGAAGGTGTTCGTAGTAGAAGGTATTCAACTCCTTACAACACAACCCTGTTCTTGTTTTCTCTCACAGGATGTTCCAAATAATATTTCCATAGCCAAAAAAGATTCAAGCTAGATAGATGCAATGCTGGAAGAACTGGCTCAGTTCAGTAAATTAAAAGTCCGGGATTTGGTTGACCTACCAAAAATAAGTACCCAATCGGTACTCGCTGGGTCTTCAGAAAAAAGACAAATGAAAGAAACGTTGTTATCAAGAATAAAGCAAGATTGATTGTGCAAGGTTTGGCCCAAGAAGAGGGAATTGATTATGAGGAGGTGTTCGCTCCCATGGCTTGTTTGGAAGCAATAACAATTTTCCTGGCTTTATGCGTGTTTCAAGAACTTTAAGGTATATCAAATGGACGTTAAAAGCGCATTCTTATATGGGAAGGTCAAGGAAAAGGTCTATGTATGCCAGCCTCCGGGGTTTGAAGATCCAGATTATCCGAGTCGAGTCTACAAGTTAGTCAAAGCTCTGTACGGACTTCATCAGACACTAAGGGCTTGGTATGATACTCTGTCATCTTATCTTCTATAGAATGGCTTTGAACGAGGGAAGATTGATATGACTTTATTCAAGAAGAAGATTGGAAAAGATATTATGCTAGTGCAAAATCTATGTGGATGACATCATCTTCGGGTCGACCAATGAGAAGCTCTATTGAGACTTTGAGGACGTTATGAAGGCCAAATTTGAAACGTGCAAGATGGGTGAGCTTACGTTCTTTCTCGGATTGGAGGTCTAGCAGTCACATGACGGAACATTGATTCATAAAGCCAAGTACATTCAGGATATGCTCAAAAAGTTCCAGATGACTGATTCCAAAGCAGCGTCAACACCTTTTGCTGCTCAAACTCCCATCTCTGCTGATCCAGAAGGAAAACCTGATGACAGGCACCATTATCGTTCAATGATACGCTCTCTACTGTATCTCACCGCCAGTCGTCCGGACATCATGTTCGTTGTTTGCTATTGTGCCTGTTATTAGACAAATCTTAAAGAATCCCACGAAGTCGCCGTAAAAAGAATCTTCCTTAACTTGAAAGGCTCTCCCAAGTTAGGGCTTTGGTATCCAAAATCAATAGCTTTGATTTGGTGGCCTACTCTGATAGTGATCATGGTGGATGTTAGCTTGACAGAAAGTCTGTGTCAGGAGGATGTCAGTACTTGGGACACTGTCTGGTGTCATGGAAGTGCAAGAAACAAACTTCTGTCTCCATCTCTTCTGCACACACTAAGTATATCGCTGCTTCCAGGTGGTGCTCTCAAATCCTTTAGATTCAACATCAAATAATGGACTATGGTATCAACTTGAAGCAGACTCCAATGTTCATCAACAATGAAGCTTGTTTAAAAATCATGAAGAACCCGATCTATCATTCAAAAACAAAGCACATCGATGTGCGGGTTCATGCCATTCGGGATGCAAAGAGTATATTCAAGTCCTTCCGGTGAACACAAATGATCAAAAGGCTGATATCTTCACGAAGGCGTTTGATAAATCCAAGTTTCTTGATCTCTTGCAGAAATTGGGTTTGTTAAACTTTGAGTAACATCTTCTATCCCTCATGCATTGTATATTTATCTCTGTTCATAATTTCTTTCAAAAATCCAAAAATATTTTCTTGACCAAAATGAGGAGATGATCGAGCTGCAAAAATATATTTTTTTCTATTATAGAAAATTCCTTTTAAAGAGGTTGTATATAAATAAAATTTTCGAGGGAAAGTTTCTGTGAAAAGAAAAGAAAAAGAAATTTGTTTGAAATATATGTGTTTCATTGCTACTTTTGCATAATTGTTATTATGGGAAATGATAGAGGTGCTGACATACTTGATCACTGTTTACAATCAAAAAGGGTAAGCGGTTATACTGAAGCACATGTTCGTAGGCTCAGCATTCAAACAAATAGACAACAACTCAGTGACAAAGATAATGCCTGCTGAAAAGTGTATACCCATCTTGTCCAGGTATGCACATAACCATAGTCCCGTCACAAAGGTGTTGCGAGTACTTATTATATATACTTCTTAAAAAGAAAAAAAGAACAAAAAGACACACAATGACGTGCATTAGGTCAATAAAAGACATGCAATGACGTGCAAATCCAAGAAAAAGACACCAATGATGTGCATCCTAGTACTAAAATTGTAAATCTTAAGCAAAAGATATGCAATGTTAATGTCGTGTATTAGGAACAAAATCTCAAAAAGATACACAATGTTAGTGTTTACATATATATATTATATATTTTCCTTTTTGGGTTAATGTGACTGTGAAGGGATTTTCTTGATAAAAACATGGCTTGTAAGACCGACGTGCAAGTAAGTCCAACCTTATTTCATAATCAGGGCATATAAGTCCATCGTGCTTTGTCCCTGACTCAAAATCATTTTTTTATAAAAAAAGAGACCCTGTACAGTTGATGGACCCATGCTAGTTATGCTCTATTAGCTATCTTGGGATTCTCGTTGATCAACTTCTATGATTATGCATTGGCATAGACCTGAAGCTCTCATCTTCGCACTCAAAAGACCATGAGGATGGGTAGGTTATACATGACAAGTGTGGGGAACACCGATTTCATCTTAATCTTACCAAAACATGATAAACATTCTCTAGTTGTATGTTGAAAGTATGGTGCATGGGTTTCAGAGGAAAAATATACCAACAGTCGTTCGTAGACCGTGGACACCCAAATGCAATAAGAAAAGGATATGTGACAAGTTATGTCGGTATGACTCCACGAGATCAGGTTTGCATGTTCTATCTCCTTGCTTAAAGTTTTCAATAGTTTGCGCCTTGTTTTGGTATTCATGTTTGCTCTAAAGATTTATGGCGTGTATATATCCTTGTACAAAGTTTTATGGGTCAATATCTCAAAAATCTAGCTCAAAAGTTGATTCATTTTGGGTCAAAAGTTCGAATTTTGTATCTTGCCTTAAGCGACTGTTGGGCCGACTGTCTAGTGTCGGCCCCCAAATTTCTACCCTATATATATGTTTGAAAACGTGGATTTTTTTACTTTTTGAAACCCTAGCCTCAGTGAATATGTTCCGGCGACAAAGGCCCAATTCCGTTCAAAACCATCTTTTTCGATCAAGTGCTTTTTGTGTGAGTATTGAATCAAATCAAGGTATTTTCATGATTACTAACATGTTGATTAAGATCTTTTGGTTCATTAGATCATATATTCCACATCAATGTGGAGGCTTTTATAGGATTTTAGGTCTGAAACAAAATTGACTCTTCATATTCCCTTTTAGCTGATTGTCTTGTTGAAGAAGATGACTAGAATCGGCTCGAAGAAGCCGACTCTCATTCCAGCATTGAAATCTGATCCTTTGAACGCAAGTTCAAAATCGTGCCCGATTTTTGATATGGGACGATTCTGTGGACATTGACCATAAGAATTGCCGACTACACCTCTTTTAGAACCTACTGTCACCAAGCTCTCTCGAACGATTCTCTTTTGATCAGGGCAGAATCTTGCCCTTGATCCAGTCGACTCTCTACCATATGACCATCATCTTGGCCGACACTCTCATGACCAGGGAAAACTCTTGTCCCTGACTCTGTCGACTCTTTGCCTTAGATCAAAGAATCTCAATCGATAATTCTTTTTATGTTTGGGCCGACTGTCTCATATTAGCAAACTATCTATTTGAGCCGACTATGGACGATCCCTTCTTAATAAATTTTCTTTTGAGCTTAACTAAATTTCTTTGCATATAATTGACTTACTTATATTGGGTGCACAAATAATGGTTGCAGAAGAGCTCGTGAGCGACCATCGTCACAATATGGCCATTAGCTTTCCCAAACCCATTCTTGAAGAATTCACCAAGGTAATTGATTGGCTTTTACAAAGCAGGATATCCTACGCCATCACATGGAACGAACCGGCTACAAGGATCTCATAGTAGAATTCTGGGAAAATGTTGAAGCCTCTCTACACTCGATTACCAGAGAACCTCTTATCAAATCCACTGTTGCTGGACAAAAGGTGGTTGTGTTTGAAAGCACTGTTAGAGAAGCATTAATTTTACTGGATAACTCTCTTGAACCTTACACAATTGACAAGAAAGAAGTGGAAAGACGCTTCATTGAGGAACTCGGTTATGAGGGGCCATTCAGAAAGGGTGAAATTCTAAAGAAAGGATTATCTAAGGACTAGAAAACGATCATGTACATTTTCATTCACTCTATGTCTCACAAAAGGGGAGGCTATGATGCCCTTGGATTAAAATGGAGAGGAGTCATGGTGAAAGTTTGCAATCACGAAACTTTCAATGTTTCTCATCACGTATTCGACTACATGTGTAGCAATGTTACAAAGAACAAATGGTTGTTGTATCCTCGCTTTGTTTGAATGATTTTGAATCACCTTCTCAAGAAACTACCACCAAAAGGAATCCCAATGACATTCTCAAAACTTTATTCCCGCTTTTATACTAATCTTTTGAGAAATCATCATATTTTCTATGGAAAGGAAACTCATCTTTTCAAGAAAATGCGTGAGAAAGAAGTCATCCTAGAAATCGAAAGCTCATCTGAAGAAAGCTACAACACCATGAAGAGAAGGATTGAAGGCACAAGTGTACCGGTCTGTTGAAGCACTTTCCTGTGACAAACACTCTAGATAGATTATGGATAGATAGAGTCTTAGTTTAGTACTTTCATGTATGTATTTGTCTTGTTTATAAGTGTTTGTATGTATTAGTTATCGAGTTGTATTTACTTTTACATATTGATTGTTACAGATTTCTCTAAGTGTTTTGTGCACTTGTATGTGCACAGGAGATAGTTCCTGCGTACTTAGCAAGTACGCAAGAATACCTTTGCTAAGTGCGCAGGCATCAGGTTATGTATAAATAGGAATGGTTGGCAGGAGATAAGTACGCAATCATAGGCATTCAGATTAGCAAATACGCAGACTTTGTAATCTCAGAACTTCTCTCTGTAACCTTCAAGTGTTTATAATAGATGAACGTTTATAGTGATTATCTTGTTGGTTTACTGTGTTTCGTAAGACTCTCCACCTAGTTACGGGTATTCCGCACCCGGTCCGACTAGTAGACCCACTTGCATGTGACGATCCACCACACCCGAGGAACCTACAATTGGTATTAGAGCTTTGCTCTTGATTTCGAGTGTTGTGAGTGAGTTTGGAGACTTTTCTACAGAGTTTTACAAGCAAAAGGAGGTGTTTTTGTTGATTTTTGTGATAAAATAGGGGTAGCTCTTGAGCACTATTTTAGAAGAAAAAATCACTCAAAAACCGAATTTTGTTGTGTATTTTGAGCATCAAAGGTTGGTTAGAAACAAGTTTCTGACCCTTTGGCTCACTTTGAATCTTCATTCGTCCGATTTTTTCCATCTCCGGTGTGGTTTCCAGTGACCGGAATAGTTTGGTGAGAGTTGGTGAAAAGGTGTTCTGCGTACTTACCATATCTGGCAAAAAGTACAGTCTTGCTGCGTACTTACTAAATACGCAAGACTAATCTCCTACGTACTTACTAAATACACAAGACTAATCTTGTACGTACTTAAGTTATATCCTACGTACTTATCATTTACCCCTGCGTACTTATCAAGTACGCAAGAGCAAATCTTAAATACGCAAGACCATTCCTCTAAGTGCACAAGGCCAATATCAAATGTGCAAGTGTCTCTGAGTTTTCTGAAATTTGACTAAGTGTTCACCATGTCGAATTTTCAGAACCTTGGAAACCTTTTAAACTACGACAATGAGATCGGTACTCCTCAGAAACCGCCAAAGCTGCTAAATGTAAATGATTATTCTAACTTGAAGGCACCCTTTGAGCATTACATTTCATACATTGATTCTTCGTTATGGATTCCAATTCTAGAAGGCTATAAGCATCCCACACACATTTATCTTGATGATGAACTGCCTAAGCCTATCTCTAAACTCGATGAAGAGGAAAAGAAAGCTTATGATCGAGAGTTGAAGGCTCTTGGATCAATCATTATGGCATTAACTCGGGAGTTGTTCCACAGCTTCAGAGGTTATGACAACTCTAAGGATCTTTGGAAGGCGCTACAGAAAAGATTCGAGGGGAATAGTGATATCAAGAAGAGTAAACGGGATCTACTCAGGAAGCAGTATGAATGCTTCAGATTTTTGGAGAATGAGTCTTTAGATGACCTCATCTCTAGATTCTATCATCTGCAGACAGAATTGAAAGCCTTTGAGCTCAAGTATCCCGATAAAGAGTTGGTGGAAAAGTTTCTGGATGCTTTTCCACCCAAGTTTGAAATGTACACAACCCTGAGAGAGAATCCAAAATTCTATGAGATGACAATGGAGGAGGCAATTGGAAAGGTTCAAGCTCATAACCCGAACCTTAGAAAGAAGGAGAGCTCAGGAAGACCACAGATACAAGACCCTTCTATGTATCATGGGACGACTTCTACAACCAAATCTTCGGGCTCAGGAATTGCCCTTTTCTCTGGAAACTCTACTGAAGAAGACCACTCAACTGGTTGTGGTGGTCATGCATGCTATGCATCTGGATGAGGTTCTGGATCTCATCAACAACATACCTCAAGAAATCCTCCCGCTACAACTTCAGCTAACCAATAAGCTATGGCCAAAATAGCTGAAGATCATGTAGCACTATTTTCATCTTGTATGCTGGCCTACGAGAACTTCATAGGTGATAGGCTTACAGATCCCGAGACGATTGAAGAAGATTTTAATCAAGTGGATCCTGATGACATGGAGGACATTGATATTCAGTGGAATATGGCCATGATACTGAGGAGAGCCAAGCGTTTCCTTAACAGAACAGGAAGAAAGTTCATTGGCGGGCAATCTAATGCCAAGGTTGGTTTTGATAAATCCAAGGCCAAATGCTATAAGTGTCTAAACTTTGGACACTTTGCTCGTGAATGTCAGAAAGACAGAGCACCGGCTTCGGGTCTCACTAGACCTAGCCAAGGAAACAGCCATGGTTACAACAACACTAACAACCACAATCAAAGCCACTGTGGTTCGTCCAATGCACTGGTAGCTTAACAGGACGACAACTTTGATTGGGGTGTTCATCTGGAAGATGCCATCATTGCACAAACTCAGGTTGGTCTCATGGCTGAGAACATGGAGTTGATGGAAGCGAAAGAGAAGGAAGTTGAAGAAAAGGAAGATTCTGTAGCTGATCAAGAGGAATCTACTACTGCTGTTGCTCTCATGGCTATTGGAGAGGCAACAGTTCATCAACTGAGGTAGATTCTAATCCTTTTTTCTGTTATTTCTTGTTCTAAATGTCTAGGCTTAAAACTTGAAAATTCCAAGCTTTAAGACAAGGTCAAACCCCTTCGCATTACAGCTCTAAGTTATAAAGAAAATGAAAAACGTTTTAAAGATTCAATTGAAATGTTGAAAAAGGAAAACCGTAAGTATTCACTGAAAATGAGCGATCAACAGCTTCACTTGGATATTGCATACAAGGGGTTGGAGAAAAGGAACAATGAAATTAATAACCTGCAAAATGAAATATTGCAGTTGAAAATTTCTAATGAGATGTTGAAAAACTCTCATTTTGTGGTGGAACACTACGAATCTGTAGTGAGGCAAATGAATGGCTTAGGGTTGGGTATTAATGCCATTCCTCCACCAGTTAGCGGGAAGTTTGTCAACAACTTAGTAGACATTGATCTAACATGTCTTGATGAGTCCTCAGGAAAGGATGATTCCTCTAAAAGGGATGATTCCTAAAGTAAGGCCAACTCCGCATCTGATGAGGAGTTCTTTACTGCTTCTTATGATGGGTCGGTTAACACCTGCCCTGAAGGAGTAGTATCTGAGGAGTTGTTATCTGAACAGAAAGTCAAGAAAAACATTAGCACTAATAGTGATAATTGTATTTTAACTGAACCCGACATCATTGAATCTAATGATAAATTAAAGGTAATGCTTTATGGGGGGTATAAAAATCTAAATCAAGTAAAGAAAGAGGCTTTTTCACCTCACTTTGGGCTTGGTTACAAAGAAAATTTGCAAAAATACTATACTCCCAAGAAACAATCTGTATCGGGTCAGACTCATGTTCACAAACCAACTCCTCCTGCTCATCATGCTAAGTCATCTAATGCCAGATCTAATGAGCCTTATAGGAGAACTTACACAGACAAGAGGACTTGCTTTCACTATGGCTTGGTTGGTCACATTTTTGTGAACTGTCCTTCAAAGAACCAAGGGAAACGGCCTATTGTTTCACAACCGGCTGTCATCCCTAAGTCGCCATTAGTGAAAACTCCCAAATGTCCAAAACAAAAGGTGATGAAACCACCAGTAAAACCGATGGTAAAACCAAAGATAACCTCTGAGGCTAAACCATTTGTTTCAAGGAAGGGAAAGCAACCAGCTACACCTTGTGTATCTACCTCTGGTAGTATACCTACTGGTGAGAAACCTGTGGTGAAACTCTCTAAGCCACAGAGGAGGAGAAGGAATAAGAGGTTGAGAAAGCTAGAACAGCTGACTGGAGTTCAATCAGGTGAAGCTTCCACTAGTTCACCTGATGTTGTTGAACTTAAGTCTACTATTCCAGTTAAGAAACAGAAGAGGTCCTGGACTAACAAATTCAAAAATTCTCAACCTCCTAGTCCTAATTCTTTTAAAGATTCATCCATTTCGAACAGTCATCACGACTGTGAGTTAAAAGAGGTAGCTTAATTTGAAAAGGATGGACAACCCAAGACCACTATGGCTTGGGTCTCCAAATCTAACTAATTCTTTTTGTGACTCGTGCAGGGACATCCGAAGGGTACTATCTCTAACAGCTGGTATGTAGATAGTGGATGCTCCCGGCACATGACAGGAAACATGGCCTTGCTTCAAGACGTGAAACCATTCAGAGGCGGCTATATGGCCTTTGTTGGAGAGAAAGGCGGCAGTATCACGTGTCAAGGCGTGGTATCAAATGGTTGTGTCAGTTTTGACAATGTCAAATTTTGCGAGCAGCTGAAGCATAACCTGCTGAGTGTCTCCCAAATGTGCGACAAGGAGTACTCGGTGATGTTTGATAACAATGAATGCTTGATTCTCAAGCCTGGTTTTGAAGTTCCTGATGATTGGATCCCGATGAGAGCACCAAGGACAAATGACACCTATCAGATTGATATGAGCGTGGAAACAACCACCTCATCAGTTGCTACTTGTTTGCTTACCAAAGCGACAGAGCTTGACTCTATCTTGTGTGTAGGTCCCTTCGTGTGTGTCGGATCGTTGCATGCAAGTGGTCTACTAGTCGGACCGGGTGCGGAATACCCGTGACTAGGCGGAGAGTCTAACTAAAACAAAGTAAACCAACACGAGAGTCACAATAAAAGCTCTTTCTATTATAAACACTCGATGGTTACAGAGAAAACACAAATTGCGTACATAACAAACTGAGTTCGTCTAAGATATGAGTTCTGCGTACTTATCCTCTGTGAACCAAACCTATTTATACAGACCTGATGCCTGCGCACTTAGCAAGTGCGCAGGACAAAATGCTCTTGCGTACTTAGCAAGTACGCATGGGTCTTCCTGCGTACTTGCTAAGTACGCAGGAGCTTTCTCCTGCGCACATGTAAGTGCGCAAAACACTTAGAAGAAATGCAACATACACTATGTAAAAGTAAATACAACTCGATAAACTATTACATAACGACTCTTACATACAAAGACAAATTACAGACATTAGAAATACAAACTAAGACTCTATCCAGAGTGTTGTCACATGAAAGTGCATCAACAAACTCCCCCTTGACAACAGCTCAGGATCTTCATCGTCTTCAATCTTCAGTCTTCACAACACTGGTTCCTTAGCTTCCATCTTCTTTTTGTAATCAAGACAGAACTTGATCAACTTGCCGTATTTGGCAGAAAGAAGCTTTGTCCATTCGTCAGTGTGGATGCAGTACTTGTCGGCTAGTACCTCCAGATCGTTCACAGAAAAGTTGATGAAGCAGACTTCATCAAATATCCTGATCACTTCCTTTGGCACCATGTTTCCACTTGCTGACTTACCTTTACCCATAACCACAGCCTCGCCCGTTTTTGAATCAACGTACCAGTACCACATGTCACCAAGAATATCATGAGGTAACTTGCTCAGGGGAATCTTAGTTTCACATTGCACTGGCTTGTATACCAATCTCTTTATGTGCTTCTTAGTCACAGGATGTACAGCGTGCTTATCCTTAACTCTTCTGGGCACTTGAGGCTTGAAGTATTCAAGTTTCCATGATCTTGCTTCCCGCTGTAGTGTTACCCACAAACCCATTGCTACTGCATGACTCGAGTGACTCAGCAGGTCACGGTTTGCGAGGTTCACAAGGTCATACTTGGGCAAAGAGTTGAACGCCTCACTTGTTGGTTTCAAGTATTGAACCCCCAGATCTTTTGATGGCGAACAGCTGCTTGTCCTCCTCGAACCTAACAGCCAAGATCATACCTGTAGCTCTGTGCTTGTCTGTGATGGACGTCTTTTGCCACACGGGGGCTGGACCCTTAGATGATGCAGAAGGCATGTCTTTATCTTTTGGTGCCTCGGGGTCCACAGGTGTACGGTCGACTGGGAAGGCTTCAGTTGTAGCTTCAACATTACTTGTCATGTCAACTGAGCCTGTTTCGAGCAGAGATTCGAGCGAGGGTACTTCAAAGATCTCACCATCCTCTAACTCGTACTCTCCTTCCCCGTCGCCCTTGGGAATCTCTATTACCACATCCTCATCTTCATCATTCCAGTCATCACCAGAGTCGATCTCTCCTTCTTCTAGATTGAAGAGAGCATCGATCTGTGCTTCTTTAGAGTAGTCAGGCTCTAGATATAGGATCTCATCATCAGATAAGTCCTTAAGTACTTCAGCCACTGACTTCCCTTTATCACCACCACCACCAGATGTATCACCACCTTCTTGCTGAGTAGACTCCCCTTCAGCCATTGGAATAGAAGGATGGGCACAATCGCCAAAGCTTGGTGCTCACCTCCACTAGGACCGGCTTCAGGATCCTTGTGTTTATCATCATCCTTAGTCAAGTCGACCGGATGACAAGGCTCAGCACCAGTGGATTTATTTTCTTTCTCTTTCTCCTTCTCTTTCTTTTTCTCTTTCTCTTTCCCTTTCTCCCCCTGAGCATCAAGCTTCTTGGTCAGTTCTTCAACTAATTTGACCATCGCTTCATGCTCTTTTCTCTGTAAATCCATCCTTAGCTCAAGTGAAGTTCTGTGGCCTAGAATCATTTCATTGGTTTTCATCAGCAGCTCGTTCTGTGCCATAACATTCTTCAGTTGCTCATTTGTCCTTGTTCTCTGGCTGTGGGGAATCCTAACTTCATCGGCCAGGGAATTAATCTGTGCTTGTTGAGCATCAAACTCCTCCTTTTACTTTTGAATGGTCTTCAACAGTTCAGCAACTTGGGTCTCTAAGACATTGATCCTTGCATCATACGGATCAGAATGCCTAGATGATGAGGCTTCAGCATTATGGATGGGGGAGTAGAAGATTGTGTCAAAGTCAAACCCTTGTGAGAAATCACCATAGTTGAAGGGTTGACATGACGGCTCCGTGTTGTGAGGTGGGTGTGGGGATGTAATGATGGGAGTGGGTGTTATGGTTGGGGTGATGGTGACTGACTCCGTGAGAAGTGGACTAGTCACTGTCCCCTGGACGGTTGGAGTAGGGAGGGTCACCATCACAGGAATCTCCTCTGTGACCGCCGTGACTGCCACATTACCTTGTACTAGTGACCATTTCCTCCTTCTGTACAGTTGTTGTGCTGGTGGGGTAGATTCTGACTCTGGACTGTCAACTACAGGTTGTACTTGTTGCACAGTCGGGATCTCTACAACCCTGGGGATAGCAACCTCTTGTCGATCGCCCCTCTTCTTGTTGGCACTCTCTTGCCTTTGTCTTTGTAGAGCAGCGTCAGAGTCAGAAGTCGACTCATATTCGCTGCTCGAGCTTTGTCGCTTTCTTTTAGAAGACGACGCAGGCAGGGTTACCTGTGCCGACTTCCTCGGGTGTGCCTGGGATGGTGCGTCATCGGAATCAGAAGAATCTGATTCTGTTGCTTCTGAATCGGATTCCTCAGCACCGCCATCACCACCTTCATCATCACCTCCATCACTTTCATTCTCTTCTTCTTGTTGTTCATCAGAATCATCACTCATCTCTGGTGCCGAATTGGGACTATACCAATTCCAATCTTGTGGTGCGACATATGCTTCATTAAGCATGTGGCCAAAGAGTTCAGTATGCACAGGGGTAGGATCTACACTGCCTGGCTTTAGAAACTGAGCAAATACTCTCTTGTCCACCCGTTTTACTTGCAGTCTCTCCCCTATAGCACGTAGGTTTGGCAATGCATCATCAATCAAAAGTTGCACAAACCTCGGGTACAATAGGAACCTAAACTTCTCTGCTGTATTGATCTGATCATTGATTGCTTTGAAGATGTAGCGACTGAAGTTGTAGCCCCTATTAAAAGACAAGCCCACCATGGCTGCTGCAAGGTCATGACCCATGGCATCTTTCCCTGCTTTTCTTGACGAGATGCACACGATCATGATGTGGGCAAAATACCGCCATTGATCCAAAACCCACATTTTCTTGTAAGAAGCATAGTCCCTCGCTCTGACATATCCCATTCTATGCCTCCAACATCCGTCCACATAGTAATATGGATAGGATGTTGGGTCGGTAGCGAGGTCTCCGAACTACAGGACCATTCTTATTGTATCCTCAGAGAAAGCAATAGCCCGACCATCAACGGTAGCCCTTATGACATTAGGGGATACCGTGCAGTCGTGCTCTGCCGTCTCCCAGAATTGCTCCAAGTAAGGTCTTGAGACTGTTGGGTCATCTGAGATTGCATAACTTATTCTTGATCGGTTCAGAAAATCAAAGATCTCCCGATATTGCAAAGCTGCCCCTTTACACTCAGGTTGAGTGTTCGCTAACAAGTTGAATTCGTTAGTGAATGCCCGAGCCATAGTCTGCAGAGACACACAGAAAACATAATCAGAACAACGTATGTTATTGGAAACAAACAAACATGACATGGTGTAGTAGTTACTTATTGAACAAAAATTTCAGACTTAGAAAAATTTCTAAGTGTTGGTGCGGCGCACTGAGCAAGTGCGCAGCTTTTTCTTCTTGCGTACTTAACAAGTACGCAGGAATTGCTTCTTGCGTACTTGTTAAGTGCGCAAGAACAACACTTAAGAACAAAATTCAGAAGTTGATTGATCGTTTAAAAAAACGGGTCGATTAGGTCGCCACTAGGTCGGAATCAAGGATGCAAACCTATGGGACAATTATCAACACCACAAACTACCAACATTTCACAAATTTTGACCTAACACCGTCGCCGACCCACTGTCGAGTAAACTTCAACCGACGGCTCGAATCGAGGATCAAAAGGTGATTAGAAAATCGATTAAGGTTCCTATTTGCATGAAACACACAGTAAGTTACCCAAACAACCCCAAATTTTACCCAAAAATTCAAGTATTCACACATCGGTAATGAGATTTTAACCTAATGTTTTCTAAGTCACAAATCGGTCGAAAGTCACGATTTTATGGATGGAATCGGTCTAAATTCTCACCAAAGCGATGTAATGAGATGATGAAAGTATAGACGGGACGATAAGATGGTTTAGACACAATCGATTTTGAGTAGAAAATTGCAGAGGGAAGCTCTTAGGTTTGAAAGTGTGAACCTCAGAAAAAATTCTAAGTGTCATATTTATACCCATTACTCATCGGTCGTGCATACTTGTTAAGTGAGCACGAGTTAACTAAGTACGCAGGACTTAACTCTTGCGCATTTACAAGTGCGCAATACTAACTCTTGCGTACTTGTTAAGTACGCAAGGTTTACTTCGTGCGAACTTATCAAGTACGCACAGCCCTTAAGTGCGCAAATTTCCAACTCAGAATTATGAAGATTTTACAAATCAATGAACGAACAAGATAAGAAATATTAAAGCACGAGGATTCAAATACAATTCATGAAGGTTAAACATAAAATATTTTTGGCTTTTTCTGATTAAAATTGAACAATGCATAAACTTAAAATCTTTTTTTTCTTTTCTAGATAAATATATATAAGTATTCACACAAACTATTTTTGATCAAAGACACGAGCAGAGGATCATATCAGGCTATCTTTTAGCAAAAATGATACAATATAAACATCAACGAATATGGGATCATGTCATGTATTACTCTTTATTCATACGTAATAAGCACATAAACAAGTAAATCAAGTTGACAATATTATAAGATTTGAAACTATACGCATCTTTGTATCACGTTCTTGTGTATTAAGTTATTAATTATAAGATATACAACGTGTACCCCATTGATATGCTATTCTAACTTGCACTATCTCAAGGCATCTAAGATTTTCCCAATGATTTTCTAAATTTTCAGAATGAAGATACGTCTATTAGCACAAGAAAAAATCAAGCAGAATCCATAAGGATTATCGGGAATCATAAGATTCAGAATCGAGTGATTCAGTTGTCTTGGTTTCATATGATTTTCTTCATTGAATATCGGAATGATGATTCAGGATAATATATATGGTGATTGAACAAGGTAAAGGGATCCAACTTTTATCTGGATTTGATTTCAATGAACCAGGAGTGATTCAAGGGTGAATACATGCTTAACGGTTAATGCAGAGACATGTCTTGATTCAATCTCTCCTTGCATACTTGTGAGTATGGGCAGTGAGATGAACCTCATTAATTGTGCTAATCGACATAACCCGAAACTGATCTCAAAAGAAAATTATTGCCAAAATCTAACATCCTTTATCTGATAATGATCTTTTCTATTCTTTTACGCACACACACTTGCAAACATGGGTTCAAATCACAATTGTAATTTAGATTTAGTTTCCACACTACTAGTGATTCAAAGACGCATACAGCCTACTGACAATTCAAATTACTTATAAATAAACAGATTAAAAACATAAAAACTTAAACAATTAAGTAAACATGACGCAATCATTTCTCATATGAGCAGTCTATGGTGTTTAGATCATTTCTAATGTACTATCATTTCCTCTTTTCTGAAGTTAACTTTGAAATTTTCTCCATTTTCTATTTTGTTTTTGATTTTTGTAAAATGTTTTAAAAACTAAAAGAACTATACAGAAAATTTAAAAGAATTAAAAATTTAACTTCCATGAATTGAATTGAGTTAAGAAAACTTAGTTTTCACTCAGGATTGAACATTCCTATCAAGTTGACAAGATGCTCAAAACGGGATCGATCAAATGCCTTTGTGAAAAGGTCAGCAAGATTGTCATCCGTGTGAACTTTTACAAGTTCAATTAAATGCTTTTCAGCACAATCACGGATGAAATGATGGCGAATTTCTATATGTTTAGTTTTGGAATGTTTCACCGGGTTATTTGTGATGGACATGGTGGCATTGTTGTCAATGAATAGAGGAGTTCCAGTGAAGTTTAAGCCGTAGTCTCTCAACTGCTGCTGAATCCACAGTATCTGAGAACAACCGCTCGCTGCAGCAATGTATTCTGCTTCACAAGTTGAGATAGAAACAGTTGACTGCTTCTTACACTGCCAGGAGACCAGTCTGTCTCCTAAGAATTGACATCCACCAGAAGTTGACTTTCTGTCAAGGTTACAACCGCCATAATCTGAATCAGTGTAGGCTTTGAAGTCGAATGACTGCTGCTTAGAGTACCAAAGACCTAATCGGGGTTTCCCTTTCAGGTATCTGAAAATTCTCTTCACGGCTATCATATGTGACTCCTTCGGTTGAGACTGAAACCTTGAGCACAAACATACAGCAAACATTATATCGGGTCTTGAAGCTGTGAGATACATAAGTGATCCGATCATCCCACGGTACAACATGCTGTCCACATCCTTTCCATCTTTGTCAGGATGTAAACCATGATTGACTGGGATAGGTGTGCCATAAGTACTGCTATCATTCATCTTGTATTTTGACAAGATGTCCTGCACATACTTAGTTTGATGTAGATAAATCCCATCCTCTCTTTGACTGACTTGCAGACCCAGGAAGAACGACAATTCACCCATATTACTCATTTCAAATTTGGATTTCATCACCTGCTCGAATTCCCTACACATCCCTTCATTGGTAGACCCAAAAATGATGCCGTCGACATACACTTGTACAAGAAGAATGTCACCTCCTGCTATTCCCAATGAAGAGAGTCGAGTCAATCAGTCCACGGTCGAAACCATTAGACAGTAACTGTTTAGATAATGTCTCATACCATGCCCGCGGTGCTTGATGAAGACCATAAAGTGCTTTGTCAAGCTTATACACTTTATTGATATTATGCGGATCTTCAAAACCGGGAGGCTGAGTGACATAGACTTCTTCATGAACTTTACCATATAGGAAAGCACTCTTCACATCAAGTTGATAGACCTTGAAGCCGACATATGTGGCATAAGCCAAGAACAGTCGAATGGCTTCAATTCTAGCAACTGGGGCATATTCTTCCGTGTAATTCAAGCCCTCTTGCTGATAAAAACCCTGAACAACCAATCTTGCTTTGTTCTTCACAACAACATGACGATCATCCATCTTGCATTTGAACACCCATCTGGTTCCAATTGGCTGAAAGCCTTTTGGCAAGTCGACCAAATCCCACACGTGCAACTTTTGGAATTGAGACAATTCATCTTGCATCGCCTCAATCCAGCAGTTGTCAGTGAGAGCCTCCTTCACATTCTTCGGCTCTAACTGAGACACGAATGCAGCATGCAGACATGTTTCCATGACACCTGTGTCAAGTATCTCTGTGTAAAGACTGGTGTTCTCAGTGATGGTTCGATGACGAGTCTGAACGCCGGCATAAGGATCACAAATAATGTTGTCGATTGGATGATTCCTATGCACTATCGTCTCCGGTACAATCGGTTCCTGAATTTCTGGATCAAGATTCATGCTTAACTCCCCCATTTCCTGTGTTCCAGAAGAAGAAGATTCAATGTTAATTGGATCAGCTGGAGCTTCATTTCCTACAGTTGTGTTAGGATTAGCTGGAGCGTCATCGCTAACAACAAGAACATCTTCACTGTTATCACTGTCATGAGTTCCAGATGTAGATGCAGCATTGGAATCAGGAGTTACAATCGGTACAGTAGCACGAGTAGAGAAGCTGGAGTCATCGCCGCCACCCAATAAATCATAAACATTTGCAGCGTCATCTGCAGATATATCAGGAAGATTGAATGACTTGAATAGCGCATCATAATCAAAACCCCAAGCTGGACCTGTTGGTTTGGGTGGAATGTTGTGTTTACTACAATCCACTTCAAACCATTCCTCTACAGTACGAGTTCCTATGTTGTACACTCTCTTGCAAGGCGAGTTGGCAACGTATCCTAAGAAGACGCCTTCCACCGCTTTTGCATGAAACTTAGACTGGCGGTCTTTGTACTGTAGCAACAAGGAACAAGGACCACCGAAAGGAACTAGGTAATCAAGATTGGGAAGTCGATTGTTGATCAACTCGTAACAAGTCTTGTTGTGCCTCTTCACAACCAGGACTCTGTTTAAGACGTGACACGCTGTATTAACTGCTTCTGCCCAGAAAGTGACAGGAAGCTTTGCATCCGACAGCATAGTCCCTGCAGTCTCAATCAGTGTTCTGTTCTTCCGTTCAGCAACTCCATTCTGCTGAGGCGTGTACGGCGCGCTGATTCGTGACGGATCCCTTTCTTAAAACAGAAAAGCTCCATCAAATTATTTTTGAACTTAGTTCCGTTGTCGCTCCTTATCCTTCTAACTTTCAGCTTGCAAAGAGATTCCAAGCTCAGGATCAAGTGTTGAAGAATATCAGCAGTCTCGTCTTTAGTACCTAAAATATGCACCCAAGAAAAACGTGAGAAATCATCAGTTACAACTAGACAGAACGACTTACCTCCAATACTCCTGATACTTATGGGGCCAAACAGATCCATGTGTAATAGCTCCAAAGGGGGTATAAATAGAGTTTTGGAGCTTGGGCTTGTGAGACTTCCGTTGCTGTTTGCCCTTTTTACAAGGCATACAGTCATCTGCAACGGTAAACCACAGCTTAGGAACCCCGGTTACCAAACCATTTCGGACAAGATGATTCATTTTACGATAAGAAATATGTCCGAGTTTCCTATGCCACAAGATAGAGTCAAGCTCTGTCGCTTTTGTAAGCAAACAAGTAGCAACTGATGAGGTGGTTGTTGCCATGCTCATATCGATCTGATATGTGTCATTCGTTCTTGGTGCTCTCATCAGAATCCAGTCTTCGGGAACCTCAAAACCAGGTTTGAGAATCAGGCATTCTGACTTGTCAAACAACACCGAGTACTCCTTATCACACATTTGGGAGACACTCAACATGTTATGCTTCAGCTGCACGCAGAAGTTGACATTGTCAAAGCTGACACAACCGTTTGAAACCACGCCTTGACACGTGATGCTGTCGCTTTTTTCTCCGGCAAAGGCCACATAGCCGCCTCTGAATGGTTTAACATCTTGAAGCAGGGCCATGTTTCCTGAGGAAGACCCATGCGTACTTGCTAAGTACGCAAGAGCATTTGGTTCTGCGCACTTGCTAAGTGCGCAGGCATCAGGTCTGTATAAATAGGTTTGGTTCACAGAGGATAAGTACGCAGAAATCATATCTTAGACGAACTCAGTTTGTTAAGTACGCAATTTGTAATCTCTCTGTAACCGTCGAGTGTTTATAATAGAAAGAGATTTTATTGTGACTCTCGTGTTGGTTTACATTGTTTTAGTTAGACTCTTCGCCTATTCACGGGTATTCCGCACCCGGTCCGACTAGTAGACCACTTGCATGCAACGATCCGACACACACGAAGGGACCTACATTGTGGCATAGGAAACTCGGACATATTTCGTATCGTAAAATGAACCATCTTGTCCGAAACGGTTTGGTAACCGGGGTTCCTAAGCTGAGATTTACCGTTGCAGATGACTGTGTGTCTTGTAAAAAGGGCAAACAATAGCGGAAGTCTCACAAGCCCAAGCTCCAAAATTCCATTGATACCCCTTTGGAGCTATTACACATGGATCTGTTTGGTCCCATAAGTATCAGGAGTATTGGAGGTAAGTCGTTATGTCTGGTTGTAACTGATGATTTCTCACATTTTTCTTAGGTGCATTTTTTAGGTACTAAGGACGAGACTGCTGATATTCTTCAATACTTGATCCTGAGCTTGGAATCTCTTTGCAAGCTGAAAGTTAGAAGAATAAGGAGTGACAACGGAACTGAGTTCAAGAATAATTTGATGGAACTTTTCTGTCTCAAGAAGGGGATCCGTCACGAATTCAGCGCCCCGTACACACCGCAGCAGAATGGAGTTGCTGAACGGAACAACAGAACACTGATTGAGACTGCAAGGACTATGCTGTCGGATGCAAAGCTTCCTGTCACTTTCTGGGCAGAAGCAGTTAATACAGCTTGTCACGTCTTAAACAGAGTTCTGGCTATGAAAAGGCACAACAAGACTTGTTACGAATTGATCAACAATCGACTTCCCAATCTTGATTACCTAGTTCCTTTTGGTAGTCCCTGTTCCTTGTTGCTACAGTACAAAGACCGCCAGTCTAAGTTTCATGCAAAAGCGGTGGAAGGCATCTTCTTACGATACGTTGCCAACTCGCCTTGCAAGAGAGTGTACAATATAGGAACTCGTACTGTCGGGGAATGATTTGAAGTGGATAGCAGTAAACACAGCATTCCACCTGAACCAACAGGTCCAGCTTGGGCTTTTGATTAAGATGCGCTATTCAAGACATTCAATCTTCCTGATCTATCTGCAGTTGACGCCGCAAATGTTTATGAATTATTGGGTGGCGGCGATGACTCCAGTTTCTCTACTCGTGCTATTGTACCGATTGTAACTCCTTATTCCAATGCTGCATCTGCATATGGAACTCTTAATGGTGATGACAGTGAAGATATTCATGTTAATGGAGATGACGCTCAAGCTAATCGTAACACAACTGTAGGAAATGAAGCTCCAGCTGATCCAATTAACATTGAATCCTCTTCTTCTGGAACACAAGAAATGGGGGAGTTAAGCATGAAACTCGATTCAGAAATTCAGGAACCGAATGTACCAGAGGCGAGAGTGCATAAGAATCATCCAATTGACAACATTATTGGTGATCCTTATGTCGGTGTTAAGACTCGTCATCGAACTATCACTGAGAACACTAGTCTTTACTCGGAGATACTTGACACTAGTGTCATGGAAACATGTCTGCATGCTGCATTCGTGTCCCAGTTAGAGCCGAAGAATGTGAAGGAGGCTCTCACTGACAACTGCTGGATTGAGGCGATGCAAGATGAATTGTCTCAATTCCAAAAGTTGCACGGGTGGGATTTGGTTGACTTGCCAAAAGGCTTTCAGCCAATTGGAACCAGATGGGTGTTCAAATGCAAGACGGATGATCGTCATGTGGTTGTGAAGAACAAAGCAAGATTGGTTGTTCAGGGTTTTTACCAACAAGAGGGGTTGGATTACACAGAAGTATATGCCCCAGTTGCTAGAATTGAGGCCATTCGACTGTTCTTGGCTTATGCCACATATGTCGGCTTCAAGGTCTATCAACTTGATGTGAAGAGTGCTTTCCTATATGGAAAAGTTCATGAAGAGGTCTATGTCACTCAACCTCCCGGCTTTGAAGATCCGCATAATATTAATAAAGTGTATAAGCTCGACAAAGCACTTGTCTTTATCAAGCACCGCGGGCATGGTATGAGACATTATCTAAGCATCTACTGTCTAATGGTTTCGACTGTGGACAGATTAACTCAACCCTCTTCATTAGGAAAGTAGGAGGTAACATTCTTCTTGTACAAGTCTACGTCGATGACATTATTTTTTGGATCTACCAATGAAGGGATGTGTAGGGAATTCAAACAGGTGATGAAGTCCATGTTTGAAATGAGTAACATGGGTGAATTGTCATTCTTCCTGGGTCTGCAAGTCAGTCAAAGAGAGGATGGGATTTACCTACATCAAACAAAGTATGTGCAGGACATCTTGTCAAAATACAAGATGAATGATAGCAGTACTTATGGCACACCTATCCCAGTCAATCATGGTCTGCATCCTGACAAAGATGGAAAGGATGTGGATTGCAGATTGTTCCGTGGGATGATCGGATCACTAATGTATCTCACAGCTTCAAGACCCGATATAATTTTTGTTGTGTGCTTGTGCTCAAGGTTTCAGTTACAACCGAAGGAGTCACACATGATAGCCGTGAAGAGAATTTTCAGATACCTGAAAGGGAAACCCCGATTGGGTCTTTGGTACTCTAAGCAGCAGTCATTTGACTTCAAAGCCAATACTGATTCAGACTATGGCGGTTGTAACCTTGACAGAAAATCAACTGCTGGCGGTTGTCAATTCTTAGGAGACAGACTGTTTTCCTGGCAGTGTAAGAAGCAGTCAACGGTTTCTGTCTCAACTTGTGAAGCAGAATACATTGCTACGGCGAGCGGTTGTTTTCAAATATTATGGATTCAGCAGCAATTAAGAGACTATGGCTTAAACTTCACTGGAACTTCTTTATTCATTGACCACAATGCCACCATGTCCATCACAAATAACCCGGTGAAACATTCCAAAACTAAACATATAGAAATTCACCATCATTTCATCAGTGACTGTGCTGAAAAGCATTTGATTGAACATGTAAAAGTTCACACGGAAGACAATCTTGCTGACCTTTTCACAAAGGCATTTGATCGATCCCGTTTTGAGCATCTTGTCAACTTGATAGGAATGTTCAATCCTGAGTGAAAACTTGTTTTCTTAAATCAATTCAATTCATGAAAGTTAAATTTTATTTCTTTTAAATTTTCTGTATAGTTCTTTTAATGTTCAAAATATTTTACAAAATAAAAAACAAAATAGAAAATGGAGAAATTTCATAGTTAACTTGAGAAAAGTGGAAATGATAGTACATCAGAAATGATCTAAACGTCACAGACTGCTCATATGGGAAATGATTGCGTCATGCTTACTTAATTGTTTAAATTATTATGTTTTTAATTTGTTTATTTACAAGTAATTTGAATTGTCAGTAGGCTGTATGCGTCTTTGAATCACTAGTAGTGTGGAAACTTAATCTAAAATTACAACTGTGATTTGAACCCATGTTTGCTAGTGTGTGTGCGTAAAAGAAAAGAAAAGATCATTATCAGATAAAGGATGTTAGATTTTGGCAATAATTTTCTTTTGAGATCAGTTTCGGGTTATGTCGTTAGCACAATTAATGCGGTTCATCTCACTTCCCATACTCACAAGTATGTAAGGAGAGATTGAATCAAGACATGTCTCTACATCAACCGTTGAGCATGTATTAACCCTTGAATCACTCCTGATTCATTGAAATCAAATCCAGATAAATGTTGGATTCCCTTACCTTATTCAAACACCATACTCATTATCCTGAATCATCATACCGATATTCAATGAAGAAAATCAAATGAAACCAAGACAAATGAATCACTCGATTCTGAATTTTATGATTCCTGATAATCCTTATGGATTCTGCTTGATTTTTCATATGCTAATTGATGTAACTTCATTCTGAAAATTTAGAAAATCATTGGGAAAATCATAGATGCCTTGAGATAGTGCAATTTACATTGCTATAGTATATCAGTGGGGTACACGTTGTATATCTTATAATTAATACCTTAATACACAAGAACATGATACAAAGATGCTTATAGTTTCAAATCTTATAATATTGTCAACTTGAATTACTTGTTTATGTGCTTATTAAATATGAATAAATAGTAATCCATGACATGATCCCATATTCTTTGATGTTTATATTGTATCGTTTTTACTATAAGTTAGTCTAATATGATCCTCTGCTAGTGTCTTTGATCAATAATAGTTTGTGTAAATGCTTGTATATTTCTATCTAGAAAAGATCAAAAAGATTTTAAGTTTGTGTATAGTTAAATCTTATTTAGAAAAGTCAAAAATATTTGTGTTTAACCTTCATGAATTGTATTTGAATCCTCCTGATTGAATATTTTTATCTTGTTCGTTATTTGACTTGAAAATCTTCATAATTTGAGTTGAAAGTTTGTGCACTTAAGGGTTACTGCGTACTTGACAAGGGCGCATGAAGTAAGCCTTGCGTACTTAACAAGTACGCAGGAGTTAAGCCTTGCGCACTTGTAAGTACGCAGGAGTTAAGTCTTGCGCACTTAGCAAGTACGCACGACCTTTTTGTGTTGGGTATAAATACAGGACTTAGAAAAATTTTCAGATTTTACAACATTCAAATTCTCAGTCGCCTGTTCAATTCACTCCGACAATTTTACTCAAAAATTCGAGTGTTCCTAGACGATTTCTCATCCCATCTCTAGTATCATCATCGTGTAACAATCATTTGGTGAGAATCTAGAGGGAATCCATCCGTGTATTCACTATTTTGGACCGATTTGAATTTGAAAACTTAGGGTTTAATTCGAGCTTTTTAGTCAAATTTTGGGTTGTTTGGGTAAAACCTTATAGTTAAAACTTGATTAGAATATGTAATCGACCCTTAATCAGTCCATTTCGTCTGTGATTTTGCCATTAGACCCTCGATTGACCATCGACTCATCTGGGTGGTCTTTTAGGTCCAAATTGACCGAATGTAGCAAGTGTTTGGTGTAGATGTTGGTCCCATAGGCTAGAATCATAGATTCCGACCTTGTGGTGACCTAATCTACCCGTTATTTAAACCTCAGTTGAATCTTTAAACTTCTGGAATTTTGAACAAGTATGGCTCTTGCGCACTTAACAAGTACGCAAGAAGTAATTCTTGTGTACTTGTTAAGTACGCAAGAGGAAATTCCTGCATACTTGCTAAGTACGCAAGACCAACACTTGGGAAAAATTTCTAAGTCTAGAAATTCAGTTCAAAGAGGAAATGCTATACTAAGTCATGTTTATTCATTTCCAATGAAACTTGTTGTTCTGATTATGTTTTCTGTGTGTCTTTGCAGATTATGGCTCGGTCATTTACGAACGAATTCAATCTGTTAGCTAATACTCAACTGGAATGGAAGGGTGCAGCGCTTCAGTATCGAGAGATAGTTGATCTCTTGAACCGTTCAAGAATCAGCTACGCTATTTCAGCTGGCCCGATCGTTTCAAGACCTTATCTGGAGCAATTTTGGGAGACGGCGGAGCATGATTGCACGGTAACCCCCAATGTTATAAGGGCTACCGTGGCTGGTCATGAGATCGCCTTCTCTGAAGATACAATTAGAAGGGTCGTGCAATTCCGAGATCTCTCGACCGACCCGACACCCTATCCAGACTACTTTATGGATGGATGTTGGAGGCAAAGAATGGGATATGTCGAGGCGAGAGACTATGCTTCGTATAAGAAAATGTGGGTGCTTGACCAATGGAGATATTTTGCCCACGTCATGATCATTTGCATCTCCTCAAGAAAAGCTGGAAAGGATGCAATGGGTCATGACCTTGCTGCAGCCATGGTTGACTTATCTCTCAATAAGGGCTACAACTTCTCACGCTACATCTTCAAAGCCATCAATGACCAGATCAACACAGCTGAGAGGTTCAGGTTCTTATTATACACTAGGTTTGTGCAACTTCTGATAAACGATGCGTTGCCAAACCAACCTGCTACAGGGGAGAGATTGCAAGTGAAAAGGGTGGACAAAAGAGTGTTTGCACAATTTTTAAAGCAAGGCTGTGTAGATCCTACCCCTGAGCACACAACACTCTTTGACCACCTTATAAATGAAGCGTACGTGGCACCAGGTGATTTGAGATGGTATAGTCATGATTCAGAGCCAGAATTGAGTGAGCATTCAGATGAACAAAAACAACAACAAGAAGGGGAAGATGAAAGTGAAGATGGATCGTCTGATAATGGAGACGAAGAAGGAGGACATGATGGTGCTGAGGGATCCGACTCGGAAGAGACTGAGTCTGATTCTTCTGATTCCGATGATGCACCATCTCAGGCACACCCAAGGAGAACGACAAAGGTAACCCTACCTGAGTCGTCCTCAAAGAGAAAGCGACAAGCTTCAAGTAGCGAATATGAGCCAGATTCTAACTCTGACGCTGCTATACAGAGACAATGACGTGAAAGCATTCATAAGAACAGGGGGATAGGCAGCAACAACCTATTCCTCGTGAGGTGGTGGTGAGTCCTCAGCAGCAAGTACAAGTTTCAGCTGCGAGTTCTGACTCAGCTTCCACCCCACCTTCACAGCAGTTATACTGAAGACGGAGGAGGCCACAGGTACAACCTGACGTGGCAGTCACTTCAATCACAGAGGAGGTTCCTGTGATAGTGACCCTCCATATCACATCTGCCCAGGTGGCGGTGACTACTCCAATTCTCACGGAGTTAGTCACCATCACCCCTTCCATAACACCTACAACCGTCCTCACATCCACAATCCCAACAACCACCATTGAACCTTTAAGTCAACCCTTCAACTATGGGGAATTTACTCAAGGGTTTGACTTCGACACCATCTTCTCCTCCCCAATTCACAATGCCGAAGCGTCATCATCCAGACATCCTGATCCTAATGATGCAAGGATTGATGTTCTGGAAACCCATGTTGCTAGATTATTAAAACTATTCGGAAGTCAAAGGATGAATCTGACGCTCAACAAGCATAGATTAATTCATTGGTGGATGAAGTTAGGATTCTAAGAAGCCAGAGAACAGGGACTGAAGAGAGACTGAAGAACGTCATGGCCCAGAACGAGCTTCTAATCAGGACAAATGAAATGATTTTGGGTTACAGGTCATCTCTAGAGCTAAGGTTTGATACTCAACAGAAAAAGCATGAGCTGATGGTCAAACTAATTGCCGATCTGACCAAGAAGCTTGATGCCCAGGGGGAGAAAGAGAAGGAGAAGGAGAAAGAGAAGGAGAAAACTACTGGTGATGAGGCTTGTCATCCTGTTAACTTGACTAAGGATGACGAAAAAGACAAGGATCCCGAAGCCGGTCCTAGTGGAGGTGAGCACCAAGCTTTAGCAATTGTGCCCATCTCTGCTATTCCAATGGCCTAAGGGGAGTCTACTAATCAAGAGGGTGGTGATACCTCTGGTGGTGGTGACAAAGGAAAGTCAGTGGCTGATGTTCTTAAGGATCTATCTGATGATGAGATCTTATACTTAGAGCCTGACTATTCCAAGGAAGCACAGATCGATGCTCTCTTTAATCTAGAAGAAGGAGAGATCAACTCTGGTGATGATTGGGATGAAGATGATGAGGATGTAGTGATAGAAGTTCCCAAGGGTGACGGGGAAGGAGAGTACGAGTTAGAAGATGGAGAGATCTTTGAATTTCCATCCTTCGAAGCTCAGCTCGACACAGGTTCAGTCGATCATGCTAGTAATGTGGAAGCCTCGACTGAAGCCTCTCTAGTTGACCCTACACCTGTGGATCCGGATGCACCAAAAGAAAAAGATATGCCTTCTACTTCATCTAAGGGTCCAGCTCCTGTTTGGCAGAAGACGTCTATCATAGACAAACAAGGGGCAACAGGGATGATCTTGGCTGTAAGGTTCGAGGAGGATAAGCAGTTGTTCGCAATCAAAATATCTGGAGGGGTTCAATACTTGAAACCAACTAGAGAAGCGTTCAACTCCTTACCCAAATACGACCTTGTGAAACTAGAAAACCGAGAACTGCTGGGTCATTCTAAGCATGCAGTGGCGATGGGTTTGTGGGTGGTTCTACAGCGGGAAGCAAGATCTGGGAAGTTCGAAGTGTTCAAGCCTTAAGTGCCCAAGAGAGTCAAGGATAAGACATCAAGACATCTTGTGACTAAGAAGTACTTAAAGAAACTGGTATACAAGCCAGTGCTATGTGAAACTAAGATTCCCCTGAGCAAGTTATCTCAGGATATTCTTGGTGACATGTGGTACTGGTATGTAGATCCAAAGACGGGCGAGGCTGTGGTGATTGGAAAGGTACGGTCAGAAAGTGGATGCTTAGTGCCGAGGGAACTAATCAGAGTATTTGATGAAGTCTGCTTCATTAACTTCTCTGTGAAAGATCTGGAGGCACTAGCAGACAAGTATTGCATGCATACTGACGAGTGGACGAAATTCCTTGCTTCTAAATATGACAAGGTGATCAAGTTCTGCCTTGACTATAAGTAGAAGATGGAAGCTAAAGATGCATAGCTGTGAAGACTGAAGACCGAAGACTCAAGACTAAAGATCGAAGATGATCCAGAGCTGTTGTCAAGGGGGAGTTTGTTGAAGCACTTTCCTGTGACAAACACTCTGGATAGATTATGGATAGATAGAGTCTTAGTTTAGTACTTTCATGTATGTATTTGTCTTTGTTTGTAAGTGTCTGTATGTATTAGTTATCTAGTTGTATTTACTTTTACATATTGACTGTTGTAGATTTCTCTAAGTGTTTTGCGCACTTGTATGTGCGCAGGAGATAGTTCCTGTGTACTTAGCAAGTACGCAAGAATACCTTTGCGTACTTGCTAAGTACGCATGAGCAAATTGCCCTGCGCACTTGCTAAGTGCACATGCATCAGGTCATCTATAAATAGGAATGGTTGACAGGAGATAAGTACGCAATCATAGGCATTCAGATTAGCAAATACGCAGAACTTTGTAATCTCAGAACTTCTCTCTATAACCTTCAAGTGTTTATAATAGACGAACGTTTATAGTAATTATCTTATCGGTTTACTTTGTTTTGTAAGACTCTCCACCTAGTCACGGGTATTCCGCACCCGGTCCGACTAGTAGACCCACTTGCATTTGACGATCTGCCACACCCGAGGGACCTACACGGTCAAAGAAAAGTCATCAAGAAAGGAATCCAAGAAAGAAGCTGCAAAAAGAAAAGCGAAAGGAAAAGATATTGATGTCTCTGATGGAAAGAAGAAGAAGAAGAAGAAGAGGGCCATGTACCAAGCCAAGGAGAAGGTTTGATCAGGTCAGCAAGACTGGCCTATCAAAGAGAACATTAGAGAATCTAGCAAGATAACTCCATCACCCCTCTCCTTACCGATGAAGTTATTGAAGCAGATTTCATAGCTAGAATGACTCTTGCTGCACTAAGGCATCCTCCACCTATGCAGATCGAGGGAACTTCCAAAACACATCTCTCTCCCACCAAGAATCAAGCTCTTCCTCCTACCTACAAATCAAAACAATCTATCTCTACCACCAAGAAACATACTGTGGTTTCAAGAAAGGATGCACCTCCTCCGCCTCATCCTCAAAAGAAGCTTACTGAACTAGACAATCTCAAGTCTAAAATCCATGCATTACGTAAATCCCATGAGAAGCAGAGAAAATATATCTTAGGAATGAAGATTCGTTGGAACAAGCAGAACAGATGGAATGAGATATAGATGAAGAACATGATGAGTGTTGCTAAGACTTTGTGAATGATTAGGAAAGGAGCTGAGAACATTTTGAAGCAACTAAATCGTTTAAAGGCAAGAGACAATGAGGAACCATTGACATTTCATAACGTCTTTGAAGTTGCCAGCATTGAAGAAGAAGATGAATCTGAGGAAGAAGATGAAGGAGAAAGTACATCCCAAGAATTATGAGGAGGAGAGGCCTAATGAGCATTAAAGAATCAGGAGTGAACGGTTTCGGGGGAAATTGTTGGAACTAGAGAAACCGGTGTATTCCTAATATCTGTAGGGGCTTAGATGTAAGTTTTGTATTCTAGGTTTTTGGTCAAGAGTTGCTAGCGACTTTTGAGAGTCGCTACGTCAGTTGCCAACAGACTATAGACAGTCGGAAATCTTCACCGCGACTCTTGCTATGTTCTATATAAATAGTAACCCAAAAACCTAATTATTTAGCTCTTGATTCACCCGTTATTACTATAGTCAATTAATTAGCTGGTAGGAGGTTGTAGTTGTTTTCTTTGTAATCCAGGTGTTTAATTGTAATCGTTTCAAAGTGGATCTAATACAATCAACTGTTTATGTTCTTGTTTGTGTTGCTCTTCATCTTGTGTTTACTATTTTCTTCAACAATCAGCTTCTCTATAGCTGATTTGTTGTATGTTTCCTGACTAGAATCATTCTAGCACAGGGACCCTATCATCAAGACCTACAAATATGACCAACCAATCCACAGTGAAAACATGTATGCTTTTCCCTGTATACCCGGACATATCATTCCTTCTGAACACCACATGAACTTGATGATTCACACTGAGGAACGGTGTTAGATGATTGAACAACCTTAGGTTTATCACAATTAACTTTGTCTTTAACAAAATCCACATTTGTTATTTTCTCAATTGTATTGATTTCTTGAAAATCAAACCCACAACTAACAAAAGGTTTTAAAGGTTTAATTTATGATTGTTCAACATCCTCATCTGGTTCTATCAAGATGCACCGATCTCTGGTGACTTTCTTGACAACAATATATTCATCAACCTTACATTCTTTCACATGTCCTTAAGCCTTTTCTAGATCAAAAGATTCATCATCACTGGAATCATCATAAACCATATCCTCTCATGTAACAAGATTAACCTTGAGGACGGTTTTGGCTCTAACTCTTCTTCAGTCATTGTCTCAATGCTACGAGTTGCATAGTTACAATTAAATGGAGGACAGAAACAAACTCCCCCACCAACATTCTTATCATCAAACGATGGACAATAACCAAAACCCCCAACATATTTTTCACCCAAAGCTTTCTCATTATAATATTCCAACAGAAAACTGGAATTCTTATAACCTTCAAGCTTTCTCATCCATTTGGTGACCTCGCTCTGTAACTGGGCAAGTTCATTTATCTTTTTCTCATATTCAGAATATGCCACATCAATGTGAAAAGCTTGTTCATTTACTTTAATTTGTAAAACATTGATATCATCTTTTAAAGATTCAATCCTTGCATATAAAAGCTTCTCATTTTCTTTCAAAACTTGGTTTGATGTATAAATTGATTTCATGTCACATATGACGTTTGTGTTATCATCACACAGTTTCATGATTTTTAAATCAGAATCAACACATTTAGCACAAGGAAGAAAAACAACCTCGTGTACCTGTTTAGTATCAGCCATGAATCCACTGGCTTCAGTAAATAGTTCAACTACTTTCTCTGTCACATTTTCAGCATTTGCTTAATCATCAGTCAGCTCCTCCAGATTCACACTTTCCTCTGCACTTCGACTCTTAGATTCTTAATTCTCAGTCACGCTTTCCGAATCACTATCCGAAGAACCATTTGCAGTAGCAGTATCAGTATGAACCTCAACAGATTGAACACTCTCACTATCACTTGATTCTGTAGAAATGTCACTTTCAGAATCACTATGCATCAGTAATTCTTCTTTAATTACAGCCACAAACCCTTGAGTAGTAACTTCTTCATTGAGTACAACCTTAACACTCTCGTCGTCACTTTTGTCACTAACTTCAGTCACATCACCTTCTTCATAATATTGAACTTTACCAAAAAAGTCCGCTACAGACATATCGATAAACTTCTCATTTTTCTTGATGAGCACCGAGTACTTCTCAAACTTAGGTGGAAGAGCATCCAACAACTTCTCATTCACCTTAGTATTAGTGTAAGAAACATCACAGTTTACTAACTCATCCAAAAGATGGTAGTATCTTGTAACGATATCATCAACAGTTTCATTCTCCAAATACTTGAAAACCATGAATTGTTTCTTCAGCCAATCTCTCATACTCTTAAAAAAATTCGTCATCTCGAGCACGTCCAACCCAATTAAAAATGAAACCAAAACAATCTCAAACTTCCTTGTCCAACTAAAAATCACGTTCTAGTTTCAAAAAAAAATATTTGTTGCAACCGGTGACGTCTTTATCACCCCGGAAATCACGGTAGAAAATCTCGTTTACCGTACCAATGCGTATCACATCCTAGATACTTGAGATCACTTTCTTTTTCCCGTACGTACACGTTAAAATCCCGAAAACTAATCCACAAAACAGCGAAAAATCATTCGCATAATAGCTAAATGAAAATCAAATTAAGCTACTGTATTGGCCTTCAAGAGCATTTTATGTCTGATTATTTATTCTAGTGCACTTGTGGTACTTAATTTCAATTTTGTTCTAGCGCATTTGTGATCATGGTCTGGCGTATTTAATATTTCCTCAAACGAATTTGATTAACTTCAGGTGAACTTTTTTTTTTTGCAATGACGAACATTGAATGTTTTGACGTCGCACCCCCCATCACATGGGAGAGCCTCGTCTAACTCCGGCCAATATGTTGTCTTAACCGGGCCCACTTGGCGTCAGAGTTGGAGAGCATCCAAGGAAAAATCCCACTTAATACGACCCCTTCCGGGCTTGAGGGAGAGCCGAGGCTCGAACCCGGCATCGGCATGGGTAAAACCCAGGTGCATCATCCTAAGAGCTAGGCCTCATTTGCATGCCGCAAAAACTAATGTGGAAGGCAGGGATTGAACATGGTTCACAAGGAACACCAGGTCTCTCCCTTTCCACTCCACCACCAGCTCATTGGCAACTTCAGGTGAACTTAATTGGTTCTTAGTTCTAGCGAATTTGACTTTTGACCACAATCAGGCGCAGATAAGCAACTTGCTTTAGCGTATTTGCTGATTATGCTGAAACTCCCGTCAAACTCCAGTCAAATTCTGGTCAGTGGAAACATAATGAATCTTCAAATCTTGAAAATTTTGAGAAATTGATCCAACAATCTTGTTCTTAATCAATTTCTATCAAACCCTAACTAATCAAATCTCCAATTCAAACAACAATCAAGCTGAATTTGATGATTTTTGGAACAAAGTGTCGCACCAACTTATGAACACCAGAACTTGCAAACATCTTCAAAAATATTGAATGCTTGATGTAGTTGAGTAATTGTTTCAACAATCTTGTTAGAAAACAAATTCTAACAAATCCTAACGGTTCCAATCTTCAATTCAATCACAAATCAAGTTCCATTTTGAACAAATTCAGAGAGAAAAAAATGACGAACACTACTGTCAAAAAAAATCCATCAATTTTCACCAAATTTAATCTAAAGAACTTGTAATTACTGCTAGTACTAGTCTCAAATCGTTCAAAATCAATCCATAAACACTCAAAATCAAGAGCACGAGGCTCTGATACCAACTGTAGGTCCTAGGGTCTACAGATCACGTATACAAACTAACGAATCTACGCAATAAGTGCGGAATCCAAATCATGTAGACATGAACAATCAACTAGTAACACGTAAGATCTAAATTAAACGCTTTGTATTACTATAATGCTTGATTACAAAAGTTCTCTCCAAAACACACACTACACCTTCTCTATTCAAGTGTTCTAATGAATAAGAACTTGTAACCCCTATTTATAGTAAACGCAATTCTTCTAGAGTACTTGCTAAGTGCTCTTGAACAAAACTTCAGGAGTACTTACTAAGTGCTCTAGAACAAACTTAGACACTTAGACAAAGACTAATACAACTTGATCAGATACAATAACACAAACAATCTTCAAGCTGGTTGTCATAAAACATGCTCCAACAGACTCCCCCTTGGCAACAGCTTCAGAAGATGTTTGTCACTTGTTTCCAAATAAGCTCTAACAGTTATAAATGTCCAAAGTAGGTTAAATGGTGTTCTTATCATTTGTTTATATGGTTTATATGAGAATACATGATTTAGAGTTTTGTTATGACCCGTTTTGGAAGATCTTACTAATAAAGGAAACTTTATTGGTTTGGAAACTTCATATTTGCTTTAAATGGAATGTGCATAAGTAAAACCATGTTAGTAGCATTGTATTAGGGTGATTTCATGTATGGTTTATTATTTGGACTATGTTACATAAAGGGTATTAAATGCCTAGCTTTCCAAAAAAGGAAACTTTGTTATTGCATGAACTAGGTTACAAGATATCACATTACATTACTTGTTCTAATGTATTTGAATTGATATTATTAAATGATTAGTGCAATGGTATGAGTTTATGTGGATTGTTTTGTTGTCATGTTATGGACTATGTTATAAGTATGTACAAATGCTATGTGTGCTTGCTAGACTTTGTGACTTAGTCTTGTATAGTTGTATGTCATGGACTTATGTAAATAGTTGAGAAGGTGTGTTACTACTTATGACATAAACCTATGCATATTATGTTACTACTTATGACATAAACCTATGCATATTTTTTTTTACTTATGACATGAACCTATGCAAACCATGTTACTTATTATACGACATTTACTTATACAATTACTTGAACATGTGTGTTATTTCATAAGGTGCTACTTATGTGTTAGCTGTATATGCTTTCACCATATGTCACAAACAGGTCGTCGTGTCACACTTGGTCAAGGTTGTTCAACATTGGTCAACATTAGTCAAATTAGTCAAACTTGGTCAAACCTTGGTCAACTTTGGTTAAACCTTTTCAAAAACGTCAATGTAACCTATCAATAGTGAGTCGTTTGGATGAACGTGGTTACATAAACCACGTTTACCTTTCATAGACCTTATAGCCTAAATGTTTCTAGGGCTCGGATAGGTCGGTCGTTCGGACATTGCTAGGATTCTAGTATTGGCTTTCATACTACTTACACCTCATTCCCAGGTGAGTTTTCACGGGCCCGCTTTACTTACTTTTCCTTTTAGGGGAGATACATGCTTGTGACACCTGCAAAATTTTAGAATCCAAAACCTAGTTGTGGGGTTAAACCCAACTAGGCCCAATAGAAATAAAAGCACATTTGAGGCCCAAAAAGGATCTAAGCCCATTGGAGGCCCAAATTTTGCATAATCCAAACATCATATTAGTCACACGATTTCATCTAATGACTAGTTACGCGATCCTGAAAATTTAAGAAAAGATGGGAGTACGTATGCGATTCAGAAAATTTTAAACGTTTAACGCGTCAGATACCGGTTTAATACCGGGTATAATAGGATAATGAAATATTAATATTAAGTATTAATATTCATTGGGAAGACTGTTCAGGCAAATACACGTGTATATGGACGTTAAACCGTGTTAGATGCCGTAATATTAACGATAGCGGTACAGTTCTTACCGATGTGTACAGTGATACAACAAATAGTATAAATATATATTTAATATTATTAGTGCAATAATAATAGTTAAACTTGGAGCGCGAAACGTGTAAAAAGTACGAATGCGTTAAAAACGCGGTACTGTCGCGTACCGGTTCGTACAACTATTGAAACGGACATTTCACGATTTAAAATGTTTAAATAATAATATTAATAACGTTTCATAATTCTAGGTATCCTAAAATAATAATTCAGGAATTTAGTCATGACGAAGACTCGTACGGATACGCGTTCTCAGCTAACCGGTATTATTTCCCATGAAAACCCACACCTATAAACCCTAGCTATAAATACTCGTAAACCTTTTTTTTTACCTCATTTGTCTAGCCTCCACACACACACACAACTGCCTAGAGGGAGAGAGGTGCAGATCGTGAAGGAGGGGGAAGAGGTCTGGCCACATTCCGGCAGCCCCCTCCGGCGAAGCAGCTAGCGGCATACGGCGGAAGAATCAGAGGTGGGCGTGGCGGAGCCTGGTCTTCCGGCGAGGATCTCGAAGCCCTGGTTCCAATAAGGAGGGTGGTTACCCCGGTTTCGTGACAGTCGTGGTGGTTCTAGCCACCAACAAAGACCCACTTAAACCCCCCCCCCCCCCCCTCGTTCGTTCATTTTTCAGACCAAGCCTCCGGCGAACCCTAAAATGGCGCTGTTGGTGGTAGTTTCTTGTTCTAATGATGTATATGGCTCAGATCCACACGGGGAGCTATTTCTGGCAGCTTAACCGAACAAACCAGCAACTGTGGTAACTAGATCCGTGGTTTCCGGCCACCCCTACTCGAACTCCGACCAACCCACTCATTATTTTGACAAAATACGTTTTTCCGATGAGTTGTGTATCCCGGTAAGTCCCCAACTCGTTTTCTAGTTAATCGGGTTTAGATCTACACACTAGGCGTTAAAGTTTCTGTTTTGGAAACAATACCATCAAACATAACCCTTTTCGATGATTCCCGACTTTTAGGCAAGTCTCAAACGACCAGATTTGTGTTAGTTGTTGTTCAATCATCCCGATCTACGAAATACGTGGTGAGTTTGACGAAAAAAGTGTGACTTTTGACGAACGAGTATTTTTCTGTCTAGACCCATTATTATACGTTATAGATATAGTGATTTGGTGGCCGGGTTTCATCCTCGGGTATTAAACACACGTTTTTGGACAGGAAATGATGTCACGGGCCTCGGTCAAACATGGTCAACCATGGTCAAACCGGTCAGCGCAGGTCAACGGGTTCACGTATACGAATCGAGCGAATGGGAAGGTAGAAAACGCACACTAAAAGATTATATTTACTTACGCGAAAATAAACGCGCGTGTGGTTAAACGCGTTAAGCTCAAGTAATTCATTAAAAATAAAAGTATATATATATATATATATATATATATATATATATATATTAGCGTGGAGTTAAATACTAAACGAGTCGTATCAAACGTATTGTCAACATAGATAATTTTAGACGAGAAATATAAAAGTAAATATGACGGAAACTTTAAATACGACTAATAACCTATATATATATATATATATATATATGCAAACGATAATTATTATTTGGTCGTACAAACATTACAACATACGTGTATTAATCTACGGATACTTATTATTTGAGATAACTTGGATAACAGCTATATGTGGTATAAACACGCATCTTGTTGTAACATCGCAAAAAATAAAACGACAGTTATAAAAACGTGTTAGAATGCGAGAATGAGCTGAATAAACAAGCGAGACACAATGGGCCGGGCCGGATGGGCCGGGCGCGCATGAGGATGCCAAACAAGGGAGATGAGCCTCCCTATAAATAGCCAAACCCTCCTCATTCTCTTATTTACACATTCTAGAGAGAGAAACCATAGAGAGAGAAAGTTGGCGGATCGACCCGAGATTAAGGAAAAGTGTTACTACTGAGCTCGTGAGCAAGACCTCCGAATCAGAAGCTCGATTCAGGTAACGGTCTGATCTAGATCTGAGTTTTTGTTCGTTTTGGGGTTTTCGGGTTTTGGATTAAAAGAAGCCAACGTTTTGAACGTAAAAAGTTCGGATCTTGATGTGGTCGGATCTGCATGCAAAAAGTTAGGGTTTTTGCCGGGAAGAAGGCTGCCCGCAAGCAGGTCTTGCGTACTTATCAAGTACGCAAGAAGCAAAGCATGCGTACTTATCAAGTACGCAAGAAGCAAAGTCTGTGTACTTATCAAGTACGCAAGAAGCAAAGGCTGCGTACTTATCAAGTATGCAAGAATCAAAGGCTGCTCCGGTATTGTTTGTAAAGAAGAAGGATGGTTCGATGAGAATGTGTATTGACTACCGTGAGTTGAAAAACGAACGGTGAAGAACAAGTACACTTTACCAAGGATCGACGACTTGTTTGATCAGTTACAGGGCACAAGCTGGTTCTTAAAAATCAACCTTTGATCCGGTTACCATCAGTTGAAGGTAAGGGAAGAAGACATACTAAAAACCGCATTTCGCACGCGCTATGGACATTTCGAGTTCCGCGTAATGTCCTACGGACTGACAAACGCCCCCGCAGTGTTCATGGATTTAATGAATAGGGTGTGTCGACTGATGCTGGACAGATCGGTAATAGTGTTCATCGATTATATCCTCATCTACTCCAAGAATGATGGTGATCACGCATGTCACTTGAAGGAAGTGTTGGAAGCTCTAAAGAAGGAGGAGTTGTAAACTATGTTCTCCAAATGCGCATTCTGGCTTAGGTAAGTCCAATTCCTCGGTCACGTCATTAACCTGAACGACATTATGGTCGACCCAGCAAAGATAATGACGGTAAGAGATTGGGATATTCCTAATTCGCCAACTGAAATCCGCAGTTTCTTGGGATTGGCAGGCTACTATCAGAGATTTATTTAGGATTTCTCAAAAATAGCTTCGCCGTTGACGAAGCTGACTTGGAAGGAGGTGAAGTACGAATTGGGTTTGACCCAGGATGAGGCATTTAAGGAATTAAAGGAGAAGCTAACCCAAGCTCAAGTCTTGGCCCTTCCTGAGGGCAATGAAGACTTGGTGGTATACTATGACGCTTCGGGTCAGGGATTGGGTGCATGCTGATGCAACGTGGGAGAGTGATCGCGTATGCTTCACGACAGTTGAAGTTTCATGAAGTCAATTATCCAACTTATGATTTGGAACTTGTTGTTGTCGTATTCGCATTAAAAATATGGAGGCACTACCTTTACGGGGTGAAGTTTACTATTTACTCCGAACATAAAAGTTTGAAGTACTTCTTCGAACAAAGGGAGCTTAATATGAGGCAGAGACAATGGTTGGAACTCCTGAAAGATTATGACTGTGAAATCATATACCATCCTTGAGAGGCAAACGTGGTGGCTGACGCTCTAAGCCGAAAGGATGTGCCTGCTCCTATTAAAGTGAAAGCTTGCCAACTGGTGGTAACATCGGATGTGATGAGGGAAATTGAAAAGGCTCAAGATGAGGCACTTAAAGGGGAAAACATAAAGAAGGAAAGGATGGTTGGCTAACAGGACAAGTTGGAATATAACACCCTTGGTGTTAAGACACGTTTTGGACGAGTATGGATACCTATGGGTGGCGAGCTTAGAACCAAGATCTTAGATGAGGCTCATAAGTCTCGTTACTCTATCCATCCTGGTACCAACAAAATGTACCAAGATCTGAGGAAGGAATACTAGTGGCCTAGGATGAAGTATGAGGTGACGAACACTAGAAACCTTATGGAAAGATTCAACCTCTTGATATACCAGAATGGAAGTGGGAACACATTACAATGGACTTCATAACCAAGCTACCTCGCACAGCTAAAGGTCATGACACCATTTAGGTAATTGTGGACCGCTTAACGAAGAGTGCTCATTTCCTACCTATTTGTGGGACGTTTTCGTCGAAAAGGTTAGCAGAAGTATTTATTAATGAATTAGTGTCATGGAATGGGATGCCTTTGTCGATTGTATCTGACCGGGACACACAATTCACATCGAGCTTCTGGAAAAGATTTAACGAAACGATGGGCACGAGACTTAATATTAGTACGGCATACCTCCCGCAAACGGATGGTCAGTCCGAAAGGACCATTCAAACGTTCGAGGACATGCTCCGTGCTTATATTATAGACTTCGGTGGGATTTGGGATAATCACCTACCATTAGCCAAGTTCTCCTACAACAAGAGTCATCACTCGATGATAGGCATGCTGCCTTATGAGATGTTGTATGGGAGGAGATGCAGGACCATCGGAAAGGTTCGATCAGATCAAGGCACGAATGAAGGCTGCCCAAGATCGTCAGAAATCCTAAGCGGATAAACGGCGAAGGTCTATTGAGTTCAATGTTGGTGATCGAGTAATGTTTGAAAGTATCGCCCTGGAAAGGGATCATACGATTCAGGAAAAGGGGAAAGTTAAGTCTGAGATTTGTCGGACCATTCAGAATAACGACACGGGTCGGTGAAGTCGCCTATCGGTTGGAGTTACCCGATAAGTTAAGTGGGATTCATCCTACCTTCCATGTATCACACTTGCGAAAGTGTTTGGCGGATGAATCGGCTCACATACCACTTACTGACATCGATGTCGACAACCACCTTAACTACATTGAGGAACCCATGGCCATCTTAGATCGGAAGGAGAAACGTTTACGTAATAAAGTTATTCAACTGGTTAAAGTCCAATGGAAACATCAAAAGGGATTGGAAGCCACTTGGGAAACGGAGACGTATATGAGGGAGTTGTACCCTCAACTGTTTGAATAATGATAGGTTTTGAGGATGAAACCTATTGTAAGGGGGGTAGACTTGTAACATCCCAAAAATAAAACGACAGTTATAATAACGGGTTAGAATGCGAGAACGAACCGAATAAACAAACGAGACACGATGGGCCGGACCGGATGGGCCGGGCGCGCATGATGTTGAAACACTTTTGTGTGACAAACACTCTGGATATTGTCTTAGCTTTTATACTTGTCTTGTATGTATTAGTCTTTGTATGTTAGTGGCTGGATGTATTAGTTATCGAGTCGTAATTACTAATGTATGTTCTTGTCGTCTGATTTCTCTAAGTGTTTTGCGCACTTAGCAAGTGCGCAGGAATTACTTCCTGCATACTTAGCAAGTACGCAAGAATACTCTGCGTACTTGTTATGTACGCAGGAAAAATTTGCCTTACGCACTTGTTAAGTGCGCAGAGATCAGGTCAAGTATAAATAGGCTAGGTTGACAGAAGTTTTGTACGCAGACATTTGCACTCACTTGTATTCTCTATGTAACCTTCAAGTTTATAACAGAAATCTGTTTACTTTGTGTTACTTGATTCTCCACCTAGTCACGGGTATTCCGCACACGGTTCTACTAGTCACACACCCACACGTAACGATTCGAGACACCCGGGGACCTTCAAGTGGTATCAGAGCTTAGCTCTTGATTTTGAGTGTTGTGAGTGCGTTAAGAGAATCTTCTACACATCCTACAGACATTTTGCAAGCAAATGTGGGTGTTTTTGTTGATTTTTGTGATAAAATAGGGGTAGCTCTTGAGCACTATTTTAGAAGAAAAAATAACTCAAAACCCGACTTTTGTTGTGTATTTGAGTGTTTTGAGCATTAAAGGTTGGTTAGAAACGAGTTTCTGACCCTTTGGCTCATTTTGTTTGGTCATATCTTCAACTTTTTCTTTCTCCGGTGAGATTCCAGTGACCGAAAAAAGTTGGTGAGAGTTGGTGATAAAGTGATCTGCATACTTACCATATTTGGCAACAAGTACAGTCTTGTTGCGTACTTAACAAGTACACAAGACCATATTTGCTGTGTACTTAAATGATCTACTGCGTACTTATAATTTACTCCTGCGTACTTGTCAAGTACGCAAGAGTAAATTCTAAATACGCAAGACCAGGTCTTTAAGTGCGCAAGGCCAGATTCAAGTGCGCAAGTTGTTTTGACTTTTCTGAAATTTGACTAAGTGTTTCACTATGGCAAATCTTCAAAACCTCGGTAACCTTCTTAATTATGACAATGAGATTGGAACCCCACAGAAACCACAAAAGCTACTTAATGTAAATGATTATTCGAACTGGAAAGCACGCTTTGAGCATTATATCTCATACACCGATTCTTCACTTTGGATACCCATTATAGAGGGTTATAAGCATCCCACATATACATATCTTAATGAGGAAGTTCCCAAGCCTATCTCCAAACTTGATAAAGAAGAAAAGAAAGTTTATGATAGAGAGAAGAAGGAACACGGATCTATTACTATCGTCTTGACCAGGGAGTTATTTCACAACTTTAGATGATATGATAACTCCAAGGATCTCTGGAAGGCTTTGCAGAAGAGATTCGAGGGAACCAACGACATCAAGAAGAGTAAGAGGGATCTTCTTAGGAAGTAGTATGAGTGCTTCAGATATCTGGAAAATGAATCTATAGATGAGCTTATCTCTAGATTCTATCATCTGCAAACTGAGCTGAAAGCTTATGACCTGATCTATCCGAATGAGGAATTAGTTGAGAAATTTCTGGATGCCCTACCACCAAAATTTGAGATGTGCACCACTTTGATGAGAGAGAACTCAATGTTTTATGAGATAACTATTGATGAAGCAATCTGAAAGGTTCAAGCACATGATGTGAACCTAAAACGAAAAGAGAGCTCAAGGAGACCTCAAATACAAGACCCTTCTATTTATTTTGGGACGTCTTCCACTGCCAAGTCATCAAGTTCTGGAATTGCCCTTTTCTCAGGGAACTTTCATGAGGAGGATAACTCAAATGTCTGTGGTGGTCACGCTTGCTACGCAGCATCTGGATCTAGTTCTGGATCTAATCACCAGAATTTCTCAAGAAATCCTTCTCCCACATCTTCAGCTAACCAATCAGCAATAGCCAAGATAGTTGAAGATCATGTGGCTTTATTCTCATCATGCATGCTTGCCTATGATAACTTCATTGGCGGTATGCTCACGGATCCTGAAACCATAGAAGAAGACTTCAATCAGGTTGATCCGATGATATGGAGGACATGGATATTCAGTGGAATATGGCCATGATCTTGAGAAGAGCGAAGTGTTTCCTGAATAGAACTGGTAGGAAGTTTATTGGTGGACATTCAAATGCCAAGGTGGGATATGATAAATCTAAGGCCAAGTTCTACAAATGCAATATCTTTTGGGCATTTTGCAAGAGAATGTCAAAAAGAAAAAGCACCGGCCTCGGGATTCACCAGACCTAGCCAAGGAAACAATCAAGGGTACAACAACTCCAACAACCATAATCAAACTCAAGGTGGAACGTCCAGTGCTTTGGTAGCACAACAAGACGACATCTTTGATTGGGGTGTTCATCTGGAGGATGCTCTTATTGCTCAAACACAGGTTGGTCACATGGCTGAGATTATGGATATGATGGAAGCAGAAGAATGGGAAGCTTCTGTGGCTGACCAAGAAGAGTCTACAACTACAGTTGCCTCATGGCTTTGGAGAGGCATCATGTTCATCTAATGAGGTAGATTCTAACTCTTTTGCTGTCATTTCTTGTTCCAAATGTCTAAGCTTAAAGGTTGAAAATTCTAAGCTTCAAGACAAAGTCAAACCCCTTCGTATTGCATCCTTAAGCTACAAAGAAAATGAAAAACGATACAACGATTCAATTGAAACGCTGAAGAAAGAAAAACGTGATTATTCACTTAAAATCAGCGATCAACAGTTTCATTTGGATGTTACGTACAAGGGGTAAGAGAAAAGGAACAATGAGATCAACAAGCTGCAAAATGAGATCTTGCAGTTGAAAGGTAATATTGAGAAGCTGAAAAATTCTCGTTTTGTGGTGGAACACTACGAGTCTGTAGTGAGACAAGTGAATGGCTTAGGGCTGGGAACTAATGACATTCCTCCACCAGTAAGCGGGAAATTTGTCAACGGCTGAATTGACATTGATTTGTCTTACCTTGATGATTCCTCGAGTCAGGATGATTCTTCTAACAAGAATGATTCCTTAAGTAAGGCTAACTCTGCATCTGATGAAGAGTTCCTTACTGTTCTGATGATGGGTCTGAGAACACCTGCCCTGAAGGAGTAGTCTCCGAGGAGTTGCTCGGTGAACAGAAAGTTAAGAAAAACATTATCACTGATAGTGATTATTGTATTTTGACTGAACCTGATATCGGTGAATCAAATGAAAAATTAAAAGTGATGCTTTATGGGGGATATAAAAACATTAATCAAGTTAAAAAGGAATCATTTTCAGCTCATTATGGGCTTGGCTATCAAGAAAATTTGCAAAAATATTATATTCCCAAAAACCAATGATCATCGGGTCAAACTACTGTTCATCATGCTGAGTCATCTAATTTCAAATCAAATGAGCCTTACAGGAGGACTTACAAAGAAAGGAGAACCTGTTTTGACTGTGTTATGGTCAGTCATATCATTGTAAACTGCCCGAATAAGAACCAAGGGAAACGGCCAGTTGTTTCAAAACCATCTGTTATCCCTAAGTCACCACCAGTGAAACATCCTAAAAGTCCAAATAAAAATGTGGTGAAACCACCAGTAAAGCCTATGGTAAAGCCAAAAATCACATCTGAGGCTAAACCATATGTTCAAAAAAGGGAAAAGCTTTCTACTAAACCTTGTGCTTCTACCTCTGGTAGTGCACCAATTAGTGAGAAACCTATGGTAAAACTATCCAAACCATAGCGGAGAAGAAGGAACAAGAGACTGAGAAAGCTGGAACACCTGGCTGGAATTCAATGAGTTGAAGCTTCCATTACTAAACCTTGTGCTTCTACCTCTGATTATGATGCGCTATTCAAGTCTTTCAACCTTCTTGATTTGCATGCCGATGATGCCGCAAATGTGTATGAATTCTTTGGTAGCGATGATGACTCCAGTTGCTCAACCCGTGTAACTGTACCGATTGTTACTCCTGATTCCAATGCTGCATCTACATCTTGAACTCATGAAATTGATAACATAGAAGTTGGTCATGTTGACGGAAATAACCTCAAGCTAATCCTAACACTCGTGTAGGAAATGAAGCTCCGGCTGATCCAATCAACATTGAATCTTCTTCTTCTGGAACATAGGATATGGGGGAGTTGAGCACGAACCTTGATTCAGAAATTCAGGAAACGGATATACTAGAGACGAGAGTGTATAAGAATCATCCAATTGACAACATTATTGGAGATCCTCATGCCTGTGTTCAGACTCGTCATAGAACCATTGCTGAGAACACTAGTTTGTACTCTGAGATACTTGACACTTGTGTCATGGAAACATGTTTGCATGCTGCATTTGTGTCCCAGTTAGAGCCGAAGAATGTGAAGGAGACGCTCGCTGACAACTGCTGGATTAAGGCGATGCAAGATGAATTGTCTCAATTCCAAAAGTTGCATGAGTGGGATTTGGTTGACTTGCCAAGAGGAGTACAACCAATTGGAACCAGATGGGTGTTCAAGTGCAATACGGATGATCGTCATGTCGTAGTGAAGAATAAAGCAAGGTTGGTTGTTCAAGGATTTTATCAACAATAGGGCCTGGATTACACTGAAGCACATGCCCCATTTGCTAAACTTGAGGCCATTTGACTGTTTCTGGCTTATGCCTCCTATGTCGGCTTCAAGGTCTATCTACTTGATGTGAAGAGTGCTTTCCTATATGTAAAAGTTAATGAAGATGTCTATGTCACTCAACCTCCCGGCTTTGAAGATCTGCATAATATCAATAAAGTGTATAAGCTCGACAAAGCACTTCATGGTCTTCATCAAGCACCTCAGGCATGGTATGTGACGTTATCAAAACATCAACTGTCAAATGGTTTTGACCGTGGACAGATTGACTCGAGCCTCTTCATTCGGAAAGCAGGATGTGATATTCTTCTTGTAAAAGTGTATGTCGACGACATTCTCTTTGGGTCTACAAATGAAGAGATGTGTAGGGAATTCGAACAGGTGATGAAGTCCAAGTTTGATATGAGTAACATGGGTGAATTGTCATTCTTCCTAGGTCTGCAAGTTAGTCAAAGAGAGGATGACATCTATCTACATCAAACTAAGTATGTGCAGGACATCTTGTCAAAATAAAAGATGAATGATAGCAGTACTTATGGCTCACCTTTCCCCATCAATCCTGGTCTGCATCCAGACAAAGATGGAAAGGATGTGGATTGCAAATTGTACCATGGGATGATCGGATCTCTTATGTATCTCACAGCTTCAAGGCCCGATATAATGTTTGTTGTATGCTTGTGCTTAAGGTTTCAGTCACAACCGAAGGAGTCTCATATGATAGCTGTCAGGAGGATATTCAGATACTTGAAGAGGAAACCCCGATTGGGTCTTTGGTACTCAAAGCAACAATCATTTGACCTCAAAGCATGTATTGATTTAGACTATGGTGGTTGTAACTTTGATAGGAAGTCAACTTCAGGTGGATGTCAATTCTTGGAAGACAGGCTGGTTTCCTGGCAGTGTAAGAAGTAGTCAACAAATTTTGTCTCAACATATGAAGCAGAGTACATTGCTGCAGCGAGCGGTTGTTCTCAGATATTGTGGATTCAGCAGCAATTGACAGACTACGGCTTAAATTCACTGAAACTGCACTGTTCATTGACAACAATGCCACCATGTACATCATAAACAACCCGGTGAAACATTCCAAAACTAAACATATTGAAATTCGCCACCTTTTCATCTGTGACTGTGCTGAAAAGCATCTCATTTAACTTGTAAAGGTTCACACGGATGACAAATTTGCTGACCTTTTCACTAAGGCGTTTGATCGAACCCGTTTTGAACATCTTGTCAACTTGATAAGAAAGTTCAATCCAAAGTGAAAACTTATTTTTCTTAAATCAATTCAATTCTTGAAAGTTAAATTTTATATCTTTTAAGTTTTCTATATAGTTCTTTTAGTTTTCAAATATTTTACAAAAATCCAAACAAAATAGAAAATGGAGAAAGTTTCAAAGTTATCTTGAGAAAAGAGGAAATGATAGTACATCAGAAATAATCTAAACGCCATATACTGCACATATGGGAAATGATTGCATCATGCTTACTTGATGGTTTAAATTGTTGTGTTTTTAATCTGTTTATTTACAAGTAATTTGAATTGTCAGTAGGCTGTAGGCATCTTTGAATCTTTAGTAGTGTGGAAACTAAATCTAGACTACAACTGTGATTTGAACCCATGTATGCATGTGTGTGCGTGTAAAAGAATACAAAAAGATCATTATCAGATAAAGGATGTAAGGTTTTAGCAAATATTTTCTAAAGAGACAAGTTTCGGGTTATTTATTTACCATAATTTTTTTAGTTCACTTCACTGCCCATACTCACAAGTATGCAACGGGAAGTTGGGCCAAGATATGTCTTGACATCAACCGTTAAGCTTATATTCACTCTTGAATCATACCTGATTCATTGAAATCAAATCCAGATAAAAGTTGAATCCCCTTACCTAAATCCTCAGACTCCATATCTATTAACCTGAATCATCATATGATATTCACAGAAGAAAAACCAATCAAACCAAGACATCTGAATCACTCGATTCTGAATCTTATGATTCTTGATAATCCTTATGGATTCTGCTTGATTTTTTCTGTTCTAAACGATGTAACTTCATTCTGGAGATTTGAAAATCTTTGGGAAAATCTTAGATGCCTTGAGATAGTGCAATTTACATTTCTGTAGCATAACAGTGGGGTACACATTGTGTATCTTAAAATTAATACCTTAACACACAAGAACGTGATACAAAGATGCTTATGGTTTCAAATCTTATAATATTGCCAACTTGAATTACTTGTTTAGGTGCTTATTACGTATAAATAAATTGTAATCCATGACATGATCCCACAAAAATAGTGTGTGTGTGTGTATATATACTTGTATATCTCTATCTAGAAAAGATCAAAAAGATTTTAATTTTACTTACAGTTCAATTTTAATCAGAAAAGCCAAAAATATTTGTGTTTAACCATCGTGAATTGACTTTGAATCCTCTTGATTGAATGTGCTTATCATGTTCGTTATTTGACTTTGACTTCTTCATAATTTGAGTTGAAATTTGTGCAACACAAAGGTTTCTGCATACTTGTCAAGTGCGCAGGAATTAAACCTTACGTACTTGTAAGTACGCAAGACTTAAGTCATGCGTACTTGCTATGTACGCAAGAGTTAAGTCTTGCGCTGTTAAGTACGTAAGACCAAATTGTGTAGGGTATATATACAAGACTTAGACTTTTTTTCTGGATTTTATCTCATTTCAAACCACTTTGACACTGTTGTATACCCGCTTCATATTTCCTCGAATCTTTGTGCAATTCCAAACATCTTTAGCGTCCCGTTCATTGTTCCATCTTCATATAACAATCATTTGGTGAGAATCTCTGTCCATTCCATCCATTAAATCTCCAGTTATTAAAAATTATTTGGTGAACTCTTGAACCTAGGGCCTTGATAGTGAAGCTTTGACCGATTTTGGATGTTCTTAATGAAAATTAAGACATAAAACTAGTTATAAGTCACTAATCGAAGCTTCTTGACTCCTAAATTTTCTTTAACAGGGTTTGATTTTGATTTTGACCCCTTGTTTGACCGTAGGTTACCGTCGGACCAAGGCTAGGTCAAAATTGACTTGTTTAGCAACTCATTGCTGTTGATAGTGGTTCCATAGGTCATAATTCTCACCCCCCAAATTTATTCACTTAATAAATAAATAAAGGTTGCAACGATTGATTCATTACACGATTGCGGAAGCTGTAATAGTGATTTCTAAGACTTGAATACATACACAAATACTAAGACTAAGTAATACAAGGATCTAAGTTGTGACAATCCGGACTTTTCAGTTTAACTTCGGTTAAAGTTAACCTAACTAACTTAATTCAAACTTCAGGGACTATTCCTGTCAATTCTGCAAACTCAAAATACAAGGACTTAGTGAGTAATTAGACAAAACTAAATCTGGTTGACTTGAGAAGTCAAAATCAGAATGTTGCTATCCCTGTTGACTTTTGGATAGTCAAACTAACAAGTCTTAACCCAATCCAAAACCACAAGGACCTATTCTGCCATTTTTATACACTTGAAACAGGAAACCTTAGGGACCAATTCTGTATTTATCAAATTGTGAATTTGGTTGACTTTCTAAAGTCAATTTCGCAAGAACAGAAACTTCAATTCGTATTTTGATTAAAATCCATTCATGATTAAAAACCGTTTTGCTTGTTATGATCATTCAAACGATTCCGTTGAAACTATTAAACACATTATTACAGGAATTGAAACCCCCCATTATTGTATTGAAACCGTTTTTCATCGAACGCATATATATATACCATTCGGATTCATGGCTTTAGATCACCACTATTGAAATAAAGCATCTGCAAACCTTAATCGAGTCCCTACAAAGCTTTTACAAGTTCTATATTTGATCGGAAAGCCACCGGAGACGACGGAGATCACCTCAACGCCGCCGGAACCTGCATTCAAGCGATTACCATGCTCTCGTACTCCATTTTGGTAATTTCTTACACCACTAGATTCGCAATTCCCTGTAGATCAAAAGCCCTAACTTTAGTTGAACCTGAAACAACGAATTTAACCCAATCAAACACCTAGGGTTCATATGGGGACGGGTTAATCGATCACTGTCTTAGAACCTGTTTAAATCCAATTAATTGATTCCAACAGGTTCGCAAACTCATCCTAATCAAAAGCCATATAATTCTATCATTTTATAATATCAGAATCATGCGAATCGATTTCTTGTTTTTGGTCTAGAGTTCAAACGAAAATGATTTGGGGGTTTCGACCCTAAACCCAACCTCAATCAAATTAAAATACATCAACAGTTTCGAATTCCTTTATTCTCTAAAAGCCCTATGTTTTCAATGAATTCTAACATCAGAATTGCTCAAATCGATTTCATGACCTTGTTCTAAGGTTCGGTTCTTGAATCCGGAATTAAACAAACATAAACTCGATAATCTTTCAATTAAACTTTATCACAGAATCTCTTACACCTGTTTTACAAAACCCCATTGACTTTTTGACTGATCGTAATCGATTTGGGTGGAATCGGGAGTGGTTTTGGTCCGGATTCGCGTAAAGGGGAAGAACACCCGATAGCGCTTGATTAAAAACCATTTGAATCTGAAACATGTTGCGATGACCCTAGCGGGCGGACTGGTTAAACACATGTGCAATCAGGGAGGAGACCCGGGTTCGAGTCTCCCTCCCCCCTGTTTTGTTTTAATATTTGTTTTAAGTATTATTTGATTTAAAAACCTTTTTTCCTATATTATTATGGTTATACATTAAGGTGTTTTAACCCGGAAAATAACCCGTAGGTTCGGGTTTGATTTATGAAACTATTTTTATATTACTCCCACTTTTATAAATAATATATTTACGTTATTATCAAATAAAAATAATATGTTTATATTATTTTCAAACCGTAACTTCGTATAAAATAATATGTTATTATTATTTTCAACCCGTGACTAATCTTATTAAATAATATATATGTTTATATTATTTTGTATCGTTTTATACCTCGTGTGACGTTTCAAACCAATTAATAATATATTTGTTATATTATTTACTCACGTTATATACTCGATTAAAAACAATATATTTATTATTTTATCACCATAAATGATTATTTAGTTAATCTGTCGAGCCTAAAAATAATATATTAAATTATATTATTTTTCCTAACTTTTGTAAACGACTTTAACGTAAGAATGTATTCATTCATTTATTATTTGTTATTAACGTACGACACGTAACGCTTTTCCCTTAATGATTATATTATGAAATTTATATAATTCTGTAGACACGTTCGTCTACTCTTAAATCCTTAGAAAGCGTTAAGATGTTCTAACTTCCGTGTCGTCGTCACAAATCCCAATGTGTCCCTAACTTATGTGTTATAATTATAGGGCATACGTAAGCCGTGCAGGCTAACACTTGAGATTATAAATCTCATACTTGTGTGATACTACCTACTACGCAACGCAGGTGAGTTTCACGGCCCCTTTTTTTACTGTTTTTATTTGGGGGAGAAAACATGTCACAACTTTTTGGTTTATTGAAATTCATATGATATCACTGTTGAGGCTAAGCGTAACACACTATCATGAAAAGTCCTCACACACATCGGACCGTTAATATGGTATGAACGAGGTAATTTTGGTAGTACTACTGGGTTTGACAAACCCCACCCGTGTTAGTCGCGCTAACTCGATTGGAGGTCGAACGGGTGTTATATTGACCTTAACACATTAGTCAGAGTTGATAGACCTGGCTGGAGGCAAACAAACACACTGTCAGTTTCGGTTGCGAGCGCTTTAGCAAAACATGAATATAGGCATGCAACCTATTGATATGCATATTGAATGTACATAATCCGCAAATGCTTTATTTGAAATGATTGAAACCTGTGAACTCACCAACCTAGTGTTGACTCGTTTTCTTACATGTTTTCTCAGGTTGGCACTCAAGATCACGTTAAGTCATGCATGTGTCTTGGACTCCAATTGAAATAATTATCTACTGAATAATATTTATCTTTTGTTTGTAATTGGACTTGGGCGCGTTGTTTTGCGCATTTATTTTCGTTTAACGCTTCCGCATATACACTCTGAACCTTGAACTTTTATGTTATTACATTTCAAGTCCCATATAGTGTCGTTTGAAGTAACTGATGTCTGAGATCCTGGTTTGTCACCATCCCAAAACGGTAAAACTCCGTTAGTGGAATTTGCTTGGGCTGTTACAGATTGGTATCAGAGCCATTGGTTATAGAGAACTAGGACTGCATTCTAGACTATAGCCACACACATTAGTTACTTGGCATAGACATTTACTCCTTATGTTTCAGGAATTATGTCTACACCACCATCTTCACCACCTACCAATCAGGAACATGACATTCCTGCCATTGCATCACCGGAGCCCAAGAGGCGTAGGCTTGAGCCAATTGATAACTCTATTGTGTATGAAGAGCCCATGCATATCCGGAATGGGAGTGACTGGGATTGGTACCCAGGTTTACTGAGCAAATGGGTTAGACAGGAACGAGTTCCATCACCTTACTTTGGAGCTTCATCGTCATCAGAACCACGTTTACCATTGCTACCTTGCCACTTGGAGCAAACCTTTGCAGCATTTGTAGCAACTATGGATCGAGAGATCCGGAATATGAGAGACGCAGCAGGAGCGATCACAGATCTGTTAAGAGGAGAGAAACAAACGGATCACATGATAGATCTGCTAGTAGCAGAACTGGCAAGCACTGACCGCTTGCATAATGCATTAGTCGACGAGGTAAGGGCGTTGCAGGCTAGAGTGAATGCACTCGAGGAGGCTGAAGTAGAATCTCAGGAAAGAATTGGAGAGTTAGAGATACAACTTGCAGCAGCTCTAGAGCCAGCTGAAGTACCCAACTTTGAGCCTGAGGATGAGCCCGAGGAAGTAGAGGAGGATGATGTTGAATCAGTCATCTCATCCGCCGACAGTAGAGCTTGATATTCCATTCCATCCTATCTTATCTTATTTTTCATTTCTTTATGTTTCAAATAAAAACCTAAATGGGTAATATAACATTTCTGATTTTAGTATTCCTATTTCAATTCAATGTAATGCAATTTCAAGTTCTATACTCGTGCAATGTCTCATTATTTTCTCGCCGTAAATTTAATGCAATAATTCTATACAAATTCGCAAGTCTTACTCGGTTATATACATTTAGACACTATACAAGAAACTATTTAATTCAAACTTATCAAATCTGAAAAGTCAAGGACTAAAATTGAAAAATGTCAACAAACCCTAGTCTAGCACGGTTGTGCTTCGTCCTAGCACGGTCGCGCCAGGTGCTTTGGAACGGTCGCGCGACCTGCTTTGGAACGATCGCGCCCGGTGCCTAGGCACGGTCGCGCCTATATTGGCACGGTCGCGCCTGCGTAACAGTCGAAACGTAAATGTGATTTCAAAACGCTCAATCATTCGAAATTAAAATCCGATTACGTTTCTTCTTCCATTAACGTGAGTTATACCATTCTCAATTATTCAACGCCTCAGTTTCATACCATCAATCTCGAATTCTCTCTCAAACAATTCAAGCAAAACTCGAATCCTATTCTGAGACGCAAATTCCCCCGATCAAGAAAGGATTACGCATCTCCCGGATCTCTCCAAGACTCTGGACTCTCTGGCCTAGCCGGAATTGCAGCCGAAGTCGCCGGAAGCCGTTTTCTCCGTCGCTGGAACTCCCTTCTACCGATCGTTACCAATTCCTTCCTGTTTTAGGTAAGTATACTCTCCATCTCATTCGTTTCAGTATCATCATCAAAATCCCACTATTAATCTGGGCTTTCATTACAGAAATCGTTCGAATCAGAATTGTTATTTTAAATAAAAAGGATTTAATCGATTCCACTCTTAAAACACGATGTTCATGCAATTAATTTATATGATTAGACTCGTAATATCTCTTTAATCGAAAGCCCTATCAATTCCATCATTATAAATACAAGAAACTGTCAATTCGTGTCTGACTTGGAATAGACACGGTCGCGCTAATCATCTAGCGCGGTCGTGCCGACTATCATCGCGGTCGTGTCCTCCTGTCCAGACCTTGTCATGCCCTCTGGGCTAGTCTCTGTTGTGTCTAAAGATCATAGACAGGATCGTGCCTGGTCAAGGCACGGTCGTGCCTGGTGTCTGGTCTAGATTGTGCTTCTGTTGGTCAACCCGGTCGCGCCCCGACTAGCGCGGTCGCGCCCGTGGCTTGAGCACGATCGTGCCCTTCCGAGGCACGGTCGTGTGAGACTCATATTTTTTTTAACAGAATTATAATTTTTATATTTTAATCAGGAAATGTTTCAGATTTTATAAAAATATGTGTTCTGTATTTAAAAATGGATTAAAAGTTTAATCTTGGCATAAATATAATTTATTGAAAAGTTTATAAAAAATTAAATTTATATTTATTTAAATGATGTTTTAAATAATTAAGTTACAAAATTTATAAATAATGATTAGTTATTTAATTTACATTTTAAATCAAAATCATTTATTTATTTATACTTAATTTCAATTAATATTTACATTATTTCATAAACTACAATTATATATTTATTTATTCAATTCAAACCTAATCAAATGGTTACAAACATATTTTACTTCAAACTTTATATATTTTATTCAATACTTTTTAAATACAAATCAATAGTTTTATATACAAATTCAACTTTCAACTTAGACTTAAACTTTGTACATCTATTTGATTCTATACACTTTACTCTTAGGTTAAAGTGTGCATTTCAAGGATCATATTTGCTATCTATATTTCCTTGTTAGCTTCACTTCCATACCATGTGAGTATTCACAACCCCTTTTTACTCTTTACACTATTGGGGTGGAACATGAACTTTATACACATTACACATTTCACAACTACATTTACTCAAACAACACAAGTACAAAATCCTACATACATACATGTGTGCAAAATTTGAGCTTTGTGCCAGAGTGCTAGTTGTGCTAGTCTTTGTGAAAACTATGTGCAATCATTAACTATACAAGCCGACGGTTTTCAATGATCGATCTATTGAGTCTGACAAACCCACCCAAGTGGAGGTGATTGATACCGATAACACAATTTGCATACTAGTTACTAAGGTTTGATTGTACTTGATTACACAATAGCAGCTCCCCATAAATGCCTTATTTTTCATGTCTTGTAAAGGATTTGTTTACAACTATATGCTATCTATATACAACTGTGTTATACTCACCAACTTTTTAGTTGACTTTATTTTATTCATGTTTCAGGCCCTAATATGTGAGAATGATTCAAGACGTGCTCAACATAGGATTTGGACTTAGTAATATTAAATCAAGAAGTTTATGAATTGTTTATTGTTCCTTGTTTGGATTTTGGTTTGTACTTGGATTATGTGAGATGGAAATTTAGCTTTAATATATTTCAATTTAGTCAACCTTGTGCTATGAACAGTCTTACATGTCCCGCTCCGATGATTCCGCCATCGGTCGGGGTGTGACAGATTGGTATCAGAGCCTTGGTTATAGGGATTTAGGTTATTAGACATCTTGACCTAGACTATAACTTTAGGACACCCACTTATACTATGCTCCATGATTTTGTGCTATGTGTTACATGCTATGTGCTACATGCTTACCATGATAAATTGTTTATTATATTTGGTACCTTACTTGTTAGAAATTAATGACTTATTAGGATCTTCTTAAATAATACCTTTCCTATATCCTAAAATCCCATGATATTTCTACCTTTTTTTCTATCTTTATTCTTTCTAAGCATGTGGAAAAAAAAATTCTTGAAGCAAAAATCTTTAAAATTTTTTTTATTTTCTTCGTTAAGGTTTTTAAACTTGTTAAATTATTTGAGGACACGTGCAATCTGGAAGGGTGACACCTGTATTTTGGGTTTTCTGTCTAGGAAAGCATTTCGCATAAATCCCAATCAACCGAGGGACCCGTATGCTTTCCTGTGAATTCCCGAGATGAGTGTTTACTTATAGGCTAAAGCATGTCTCCTTGAAAATTATATAAGTTTAAATTAACCTTAATGTACCTTAGTATTCAAGTGATTTTATTACTTTTGAGTACAATCCAAACTATGAATATCTATCTTTTATTTGGTTTTCTCATTCTATTAAATCCTAGCAATTCTCATAAGTTCTTACAATCTTTCTTGTCTTGTGAAAATCTGTAGAATGCCTCCTCGTCGTGCTCCCGCCGCCAACGCCAACTCCGACATTGCTGCTAATCTTACCCAATTGGTGACACAACTCACCCAATCCAATGGTGCCACAAATGGCAATGGTGGAAATGGAAGCAATAGTGGTAATAATGGTGGTAATGGTGGAAATGGTGGAAACAATCCATCTCAATGCACCTTCAAGCACTTCAATTCTTGCAATCCCCTAAAGTTTTATGGAACCGAAGGAGCTACTGGACTCCTTCAATGGTTTGAAAGTATTGAGAATACCTTTCTCAATAGTGACTGTCCTGACAACCTCCGTGTTCTTCATGCCACTAGTGTCCTTCAAAAGCGAGCACTTACATGGTGGAATGGGGAGAAAAGGAATAGGGGTATTGATGTAGCTATGGCTTTACCTTGGGATGAGGTCAAAAGGCTTATGACCGAGGAATTCTGTCCTCGAAATGAAGTGAAGAAGTTGGAAGCTGAATTTTGGGATCTTGCCCAAGATAGTGGGGAAAACTTAGCATATACAACTCGGTTCCATGAGTTGAGTCTTCTTGTGCCCCACATGGTCACTCCTTTAGCCCGTTGTATCGAAAAGTATATTGGTGGGCTACCAAGACAAATTCAAGATACTGTCTTAGGTAGAAATCCTGCTACTTTGGAGGATGCCATCCGCCTGTCTGCTACCTTAACTGATAATCATGTTAAAGCTGGAACTCTTACCAAAAAGGGTTCTAAGAAAGTTGCTGAAAACGTAACCCCTCCTACCCACAACAAAGAAGCCACAACTGAACCCTCTCGCAATAACAAAAAGAGGAAAGTTAGAAACTTTGCTGTGGTTACTCCTGCGGTGCCTGTTAATCAAGTTGCACCCGTAGTTCAAGCACCGGCTAAAAAGCCATATGTTGGGATTTATCCTCTTTGTGCCACCTGCAATTTTCATCATCCTCAAAATATCCCATGTCGCCTTTGCACTCATTGTGGGATATATGGTCACACTATCAATATTTGTAGGGCCAAAGCTTTTGAGGGTCAAGTCAATCCACCGAATCAACCCAACCCGCGAGTGGCTAATCAAGGTGCTCCCGCCATTGCTAATAGGCGTGCTTGCTATGAGTGTGGAGACCCGAACCATTTTCGTAATCTATGTCCAAGACTTGCAAATGCTAGACAAGGTGGAGCTCGTGGGCGTGCGTTCAACATAAACGCCAACGAAGCTCAAGCCAACAACGACGTGGTTAATGGTACGTTCCTTGTTAATAGTCAATATGCCTCCATTTTGTTCGATACCGGTGCCGATAAAAGTTTTGTGTCACTAAATTTTGAGCCTTTACTTGCAAAGACACAATCCCAATTAGAGAAAACCTTCACCGTTGAAATAGCAAATGGTGACTCCCTTACAATTGAGTCTATCATCTATGATTGCTCCTTAGAACTTAATGATCATACATTCCCAATTAATCTTATTCCAATGTCACTAGGAAGCTTTGATATTATCATTGGTATAGATTGGCTATCAAATCATCATGCCGAAGTCATTTGTTTTGAAAAGTGTATTCGAATTCCGCTACCATCGGGAGAAACCTTAAGGGTTTTTGGTGAAAAGCCTTGCAAGGGTCTTAAATTGATGTCTTGTACTACCGCTCAAAAGTACTTACGAAAGAAGTACATCGCCTTCCTAGCTCATATTGTTCAAAAGGATGTCAAGGAGAAGAGTATCCAAGACATTCCTATCATTAGGGATTTTCTCGAAGTGTTTCCTAAAGATTTATCCGGTCTTCCTCCTGTTCGTCAAGTAGAGTTCCATATTGATCTTATGCCCGGAGCTAACCCCGTTGCTAGAGCTCCTTATCGTCTTGCACCTTCGAAAATGCAAGAACTCGCAAGCCAACTTCAAGAACTCTACGACAAAGGTTTCATTCGCCCGAGTCATTCACCGTGGGGTGCACCCGTCTTATTAGTTAAGAAGGATGGATCATTTCGCATGTGTATTGACTACCGCGAACTCAATAAGCTTACTATCAAGAATCGTTATCCTTTGCCTAGAATCGATGATCTCTTTGATCAACTTCAAGGTTCTACTTGCTTCTCGAAGATTGATCTTCGATCTGGTTATCATCAGCTCCGTGTTCAAGAAGATGACATTCCTAAGACTGCTTTTCGAACAAGGTATGGTCATTACGAGTTCATGGTTATGCCTTTCGGGTTAACCAATGCACCCGTAGTTTTCATGGATCTCATGAACCGTGTGTGCAAACCGTACCTTGATAAATTCGTGATCGTTTTCATTGACGATATCTTAATCTATTCCAAGACTAAAGCCGACCATGAAGAACACCTTAGATTGGTTTTGGACCTTTTAAAGAAAGAACAACTATATGCCAAGTTCTCCAAATGTGGATTTTGGTTAAAAGAAGTTCAATTTCTTGGTCACATCGTCAACGACAAGGGTATTCATGTTGATCCTGCTAAGATTGAAACGGTTAAGAATTGGAATGCCCCGAAGACTCCTACCGAAGTTCGTTCATTTCTTGGTCTTGCGGGTTGTTATCGTCGTTTCATCTCAAACTTCTCAAAGATTGCTGTCCCTCTTACCGCTTTGACCCATAAGGGTAAAACTTATGAGTGGGGACCGAAGCAAGAAGAAGCTTTCCAAACTCTTAAGCATAAGTTGTGCAATGCTCCCATTTTGACTCTCCCCGATGGAAATGATGATTTAGTTGTCTATTGTGATGCTTCTAACCAAGGTCTTGGTTGTGTCCTCATGCAACGAGGAAAAGTAATCGCTTATGCATCAAGACAACTCAAAATTCATGAAAAGAATTATACGACGCACGATCTCGAGTTGGGTGCGGTCGTATTCGCGTTAAAGATTTGGAGACATTACCTATATGGCACGAAATGTGTGGTGTTCACCGACCATAAAAGTCTTCAACATATCTTCAACCAAAAAGAGCTCAATATGAGGCAACGACGTTGGGTCGAACTCCTTAACGACTACGACTGCGAGATTCGTTACCATCCCGGCAAAGCGAATGTTGTAGCCGATGCCTTGAGTCGAAAGGACCATGTTATGCTTCATTGTGCCCGTATTCAATCCGATATTCAAACCCGTATTTTAGAAGCTCAACACGTCTCGGTAACCGAGGGTAACATGTATGAGGAAATGTCGTGTGGTGTTGAACTTCTTCTTGAATCAAAACCCAATGGCTTAATATATTACTTGAACCGTATTTGGATTCCCGATCGTGATGATCTCCGTGCAATTCTCATGAACGAGGCTCATAAGACTCGTTATTCTATTTATCCTGGTACGGATAAAATGTACCAAGATCTTCGCCAACTTTATTGGTGGCCCGGTATGAAGAAAGACATTGCTCTTTATGTGGCCAAATGCTTAACTTGCTCCAAAGTCAAAGCCGAACATCAACGTCCTTCTGGTTTACTCGAACAACCAGAAATTCCCGTGTGGAAATGGGAGAATTTAGCTATGGATTTCATTACCAAGCTCCCTCGCACCTCGAGTGGTTATGATAGTATTTGGGTGATCATTGATCGACTCACCAAATCTGCCCACTTCTTGCCTATTCGTGAAGACTTCAAAGTGGAGAAATTAGCCCGAATTTACATTGATGAAATTGTGAGCCGTCATGGTGTTCCCTTGAACATAATATCCGATAGAGACGCTCGGTTCACTTCTCGATTTTGGCAATCTCTCCAAAAGGCTCTTGGTACTCGATTGGATTTGAGCACGGCTTACCATCCGCAAACTGATGGTCAAACCGAGCGAACAATCCAAACTCTTGAAGACATGCTTAGATCTTGTTTAATCGATTTTGGTGGCAATTGGGATTCACATTTATCCCTTATTTAGTTTTCTTACAACAATAGCTACCACACAAGTATCAACATGGCTCCATTCGAAGCTCTCTATGGTCGCAAGTGTCGCTCTCCGATCTGTTGGAACGAGATTGGTGAAGCACAAATCACTGGTCCCGAGTTAATTCAAGAAACATCCGACAAGATTATTCAAATCCGTGACAATATTCGAGTAGCGAGGAGTCGGCAAAAGAGTTATGCCGATAAACGTCGAAAACCCTTGGAATTCCAAGTCGGTGATCTTGTTCTTCTTAAGGTGTCTCCTTGGAAGGGTGTGGTCCGTTTTGGAAAGAAAGGCAAGTTAGCACCTCGTTATGTTGGTCCATTCAAAATCCTTGAAAGGATTGGGAAAGTGGCTTACAAGCTCGAGTTACCTCCATCTCTTGGCAATGTGCATCCTACATTTCATATAACTAATCTGAAGAAGTGTCTCGCCGATGAAAATCTCCATATACCACTCGACGACGTGCGCATTGATGAAACGATGCACTTCGTTGAGAAACCGGTAGAAATTATGGATCGTGAAGTCAAGCAGCTCAAGCGAAGTCGCATTCCTATCGTTAAAGTTCGTTGGGAATCTAAGTGTGGTCCTGAGTTCACTTGGGAACAAGAAGACCAAATGAAGCTCAAGTACCCTCATCTTTTTACTAATAATGTTGTTTCCTCTAGCTAAATTTCGGGACGAAATTCTCTCAACATGGGGAGACTATAACATTTCTGATTTTAGTATTCCTATTTCAATTCAATGTAATGCAATTTCAAGTTCTATACTCGTGCAATGTCTCATTATATTCTCGCCGTAAATTTAATGCAATAATTCTATACAAATTCGCAAGTCTTACTCGGTTATATACATTTAGACACTATACAAGAAACTATTTTATTCAAACTTATCAAATCTGAAAAGTCAAGGACTAAAATTGAAAAATGTCAACAAACCCTAGTCTAGCACGGTCGTGCTTCGTCCTAGCACGGTCGCGCCAGGTGCTTTGGCACGGTCGTGCGACCTGCTTTAGAACGATCGCGCCCGGTGCCTAGGCACGGTCGCGCCTATATTGGCACGGTCGCGCCTGCGTAACAGTCGAAACGTAAATGTGATTTCAAAACGCTCAATCATTCGAAATTCAAATCCGATTACATTTCTTCTTCCATTAACGTGAGTTATACCATTCTCAATTATTCAACGCCTCAGTTTCATACCATCAATCTCGAATTCTCTCTCAAAAAATTCAAGCAAAACTCGAATCCTATTCTGAGACGCAAATTCCCCCGATCAAGAAAGGATTACGCATCTCCCGGATCTCTCCAAGACTCTGGACTCTCTGGCCTAGCCGGAATTGCAGCCGAAGTCGCCGGAAGCCGTTTTCTCCGTCGCTGGAACTCCCTTCTACCTATCGTTACCAATTCCTTCCTGTTTTAGGTAAGTATACTCTCCATCTCATTCGTTTCAGTATCATCATCAAAATCCCCCTATTAATCTGGGCTTTCATTACAGAAATCGTTCGAATCAGAATTGTTATTTTAAATAAAAAGGATTTAATCGATTCCACTCTTAAAACACGATGTTCATGCAATTAATTTATATGATTAGACTCGTAATATCTCTTTAATCGATAGCCCTATCAATTTCATCGTTATAAATACAAGAAACTGTCAATTCGTGTCTGACTTGGAATAGACACGGTCGCGCTAATCATCTAGCGCGGCCGTGCCTCGTGTAGCGCGGTCGTGCCGACTATCAGCGCGGTCGTGTCCTCCTGTCCAGACCTTGTCATGCCCTCTGGGCTAGTCTCTGTTGTGTCTAAAGATCATAGACACGATCGTGCCTGGTCAAGGCATGGTCGTGCCAGTTTTCTGGTCTAGATTGTGCTTCTGTTGGTCAACCCGGTCGCGCCCCGACTAGCGCGGTCGCGCCCGTGGCTAGAGCACGATCGTGCCCTTCCGAGGCACGGTCGTGTGAGACTCAGATTTTTTTTAACAGAATTATAATTTTTATATTTTAATCAGGAAATGTTTCAGATTTTATAAAAATATGTGTTCTGTATTTAAAAATGGATTAAAAGTTTAATCTTGGCATAAATATAATTTATTGAAAACTTATAAAAAATTAAATTTATATTTATTTAAATGATGTTTTAAATAATTAAGTTACAAAATTTATAAATAATGATTAGTTATTTAATTTACATTTTAAATCAAAATCATTTATTTATTTATACTTAATTTCAATTAATATTTACATTATTTCATAAACTAGAATTATATATTTATTTATTCAATTCAAACCTAATCAAATGGTTACAAACATATTTTACTTCAAACTTTATATATTTTATTCAATACTTTTTAAATACAAATCAATAGTTTTATATCAAATTCAACTTTCACTTTAGACTTAAACTTTGTATATCTATTTGATTCTATACACTTTACTCTTAGGTTAAAGTGTGCATTTCAATGATCATATTTGCTATCTATATTTCCTTGTTAGCTTCACTTTCATACCATGTGAGTATTCACAACCCCTTTTTACTCTTTACACTTTTGGGGTGGAACATGAACTTTATACACATTACACATTTCACAACTACATTTACTCAAACAACACAAGTACAAAATCCTACATACATACATGTGTGCAAAATTTGAGCTTTGTGCCCGAGTGCTAGTTGTGCTAGTCTTTGTGAAAACTATGTGCAATCATTAACTATACAAGCCGACGGTTTTCAATGATAGATCTATTGAGTCTGACAAACCCACCCAAGTGGAGGTGATTGATACCGACAACACAATTTGCATACTAGTTACTAAGGTTTGATTGTACTTGATTACACAATAGCAGCTCCCCATAAATGCCTTATTTTTCATGTCTTGTAAAGGATTTGTTTACAACTATATGCTATCTATATACAACTGTGTTATACTCACCAACTTTTTAGTTGACTTTATTTTATTCATGTTTCAGGCCCTAATATGTGAGAATGATTCAAGACGTGCTCAACATAGGATTTGGACTTAGTAATATTAAATCAAGAAGTTTATGAATTGTTTATTGTTCCTTGTTTGGATTTTGGTTTGTACTTGGATTATGTGAGATGGAAATTTGGCTTTAATATATTTCAATTTAGTCAACCTTGTGCTATGAACAGTCTTACATGTCCCGCCCCGATGATTCCGCCATCGGTCGGGGTGTGACAGGTAAGGATGTTCCCATTCCAATAAAATCTTAGTGAACTGTTTGAGTTGAACCATTTATTCTATGGCCTTATGATTTATGTTAGCCTTGTACTAAAATCATAAACCTGCATGTCTTTACACATCTCCTTCTGTTTGCGTACACTTGGGTGATGTCAATATGCGTTGTATTTACTCATTTCTTGTGTTTGTGAATATGAAGAATCATGGCCGGACGTGGACGTGGCGGTCGCAACGGTGGTCGTGGAAATATTAACCTGACACCAGCCGAACTGGCCGCGTTAATTAATGACAGTGTTGCTGAAGCCTTAGCAGCACACATTGCAGGTAAACCTGTTACCCGTTAACCCTAGACAACCAACTGTACACATTTATTCCACTCTTTCCTAAACCCAACCTACTCTTTCTAATCCAGGGCAAACGAACAATCCACAGAACAATCAGCATGTCTGTACCTTCAAGACATTTATGGACCGCAAGCCCCACACATTCAGTGGAGCTGACGGAGCTGTCGGATTACTCCGATGGTTTGAAAAGATTGAATCTGTATTCTCCATGTGTAACTGCCCTGTGGCCGACCGAGTCAAATTTGCATCGGGAACTCTAGAGGGTCCTGCCCTCACATGGTGGAATGCACAGGTCCAGATGCTAGGTCTGGACATGGCCAATGCATCACCATGGGAAGATTTCAAGATCATGATGAAGGAAGAGTACTGTCCCAAGGATGAAATTCAGAAACTCGAGGGAGAATTCTGGAATCTGAAAATGGAGGGTTCTGAAATAGAACTTTACACCACTCGCTCGCATGAACTAGCGGGGATGTGTCCTCACATGGTCACACCACCCTACAAGAGAATTGAAATGTTCATCAGTGGATTAGTACCACAAATCCAGAGCATGGTTACTTCATCCAACCCCACTACCATTCAACAAACCATCCGTCTTGCTCACAAACTGACGGACCAAGCCGTTACCCAAGGGACACTACCTCCCAGAAAATCAGCATCCAAGTCTACTGACAACAACAAGAGGAAGTTTGACAGTAGCAATAACAACATGGGATTTCAGCCAAATCAATCACAGCAACAACAACAGCGTAGGTTTGAACCTACGAAGAACTTCAACCAGTCGACCTCTTCGGATCAGCATCAAAGTGGTTATATTGGGAGACACCCCAGGTGTAACAAATGTAATTACCACCACCTCGGTTCTTGTGACAAAAACCGTTGCCAGCGGTGTGGCAAGGTGGGCCATGCTGCCAAAGACTGCAGAGGGGAATTACAAGCCAAGCAGCCCTTCCAACAACCGGGTTTTACCAAAGGTTGTTTTGAATGTGGAAAAGAGGGACACTTCCGGAAGGATTGTCCACAATTAAAGAAGGGTGACATCGACAACAACAACAACCACCAAAACAATAATAACAACCAGGGCAATAATGCAGGGAATGGTGCAAAGGGGCGAGCCTTTGTGCTAGGATCCGGAAAAGCTCGTTATGACCACAACGTGGTTACCGGTAAGTTCCTTCTAAACAACTATTTTGCTTCTGTACTATTTGACACTGATACTGATAGGAATTCCATGACTAATAAACTTAGCAACCTACTAAGAAAAACCCCAACCCTGTTAGAAAACAGATACACCGTAGAAATAACCAACGGACAAGTAATATAAGCAACCCATGATCTTAAGGGTTGTAAACTTGAACTGACTAGTCATAAATTTGACTTTGATCTCATACCGGGCACACTCGGTAGTTTCGACGTGATTGTCGGAATGGACTGATTATCTAAGAACCAAGCTGAGATTATCTGTCGTGAGAAAATCGTTCGCCTTCCTCTTCCTAATGGAGAAATCCTCTCCGTCTAAGGCGAAAGGAGTGGTGCTGTTATGGGCATCACATTCTTCCTGAAGGCACAAAAATGTCTACGTAAAGGACCTACTGTCATTTTGGGCTCTCATAAATGCCGATCTCCTATCTGTTGGGCTGAAGTTGGGGATAGCCAACTTACAGGTCCCGAACTCGTATTCGAAACCTCTGAAAAGGTCGTTCAAATCCGAAACAGGATGGCGACAGCTCGTGATCGTCAAAAGAGCTACGTCGTAAACCGTTAGAATTCCATGTAGGCGACATGTTTCTAATCAAAGTCTCACCTTGGAAAGGCGTAATTCACGTGGGAGCTCGAGGATCAGATGATACGTAAGTATCCGCATCTGTTCAAGCAATCCACTTCAAACTCTTAAAGCACTATTCTAATTTTCGGGACGAAAATTCTTTCAACTAAGAGATGATGTGACATCGCGGAAATTTTTTTTTTATTTGTTTAATTTTCGAGACGAAAATTCTTTCAACTAGGGGATGATGTGACAATCCGGACTTTTCAGTTTAACTTTGGTTAAAGTTAACCTAACTAACTTAATTCAAACTTCAGGGACTATTCCTGTCAATTCTGCAAACTCAAAATACAAGGACTTAGTGAGTAATTAGACAAAACTAAATCCGGTTGACTTGAGAAGTCAAAATCAGAATGTTGCTATCCCTGTTGACTTTTGGATAGTCAAACTAACAAGTCTTAACCCAATCCAAAACCACAAGGACCTATTCTGCCATTTTTATACACTTGAAACAGGAAACCTTAGGGACCAATTCTGTATTTATCAAATTGTGAATTTGGTTGACTTTCTAAAGTCAATTTCGCAAGAACAGAAACTTCAATTCATATTTTGATTAAAATCCATTCATGATTAAAAACCGTTTTGCTTGTTATGATAATTCAAACGATTCCGTTGAAACTATTAAACACATTATTACAGGAATTGAAACCCCCCATTATTGTATTGAAACCGTTTTTCATCGAACGCATATATATATACCATTCGGATTCATGGCTTTAGATCACCACTATTGAAATAAAGCATCTGCAAACCTTAATCGAGTCCCTACAAAGCTTTTACAAGTTCTATATTTGATCGGAAAGCCACCGGAGACGACGGAGATCACCTCAACGCCGCCGGAACCTGCATTCAAGCGATTACCATCCTCTCGTACTCCATTTTGGTAATTTCTTACACCACTAGATTCGCAATTCCCTGTAGATCAAAAGCCCTAACTTTAGTTGAACCTGAAACAACGAATTGAACCCAATCAAACACCTACGGTTCATATGGGGACGGGTTAATCGATCACTGTCTTAGAACCTGTTTAAATCCAATTAATTGATTCCAACAGGTTCGCAAACTCATCCTAATCAAAAGCCATATAATTCTATCATTTTATAATATCAGAATCATGCGAATCGATTTCTTGTTTTTGGTCTAGAGTTCATACGAAAATGATTTGGGGGTTTCGACCCTAAACCCAACCTCAATCAAATTAAAATACATCAACAGTTTCGAAATCCTTTATTCTCTAAAAGCCCTATGTTTTCAATGAATTCTAACAACAGAATTGCTCAAATCGATTTCATGACCTTGTTCTAAGGTTCGGTTCTTGAATCCGGAATTAAATAAACATAAACTCGATAATATTTCAATTAAACTTTATCACAGAATCTCTTACACCTGTTTTACAAAACCCCATTGACTTTTTGACTGATCGTAATCGATTTGGGTGGAATCGGGAGTGGTTTTGGTCCGGATTCGCGTAAAGGGGAAGAACACCCGATAGCGCTTGATTAAAACCATTTGAATCTGAAACATGTTGCGATGACCCTAGCGGGCGGACTGGTTAAACACATGTGCAATCAGGGAGGAGACCCGGGTTCGAGTCTCCCTCCCCCCTGTTTTGTTTTAATATTTGTTTTAAGTATTATTTGATTTAAAAACCTTTTTTCCTATATTATTATGGTTATACATTAAGGTGTTTTAACCCGGAAAATAACTCGTAGGTTCGGGTTTGATTTATGAAACTATTTTTATATTACTCTCACTTTTATAAATAATATATTTACGTTATTATCAAATAAAAATAATATGTTTATATTATTTTCAAACCGTAACTTCGTATAAAATAATATGTTATTATTATTTTCAACCCGTGACTAATCTTATTAAATAATATATATGTTTATATTATTTTGTATCGTTTTATACCTCGTGTGACGTTTCAAACCAATTAATAATATATTTGTTATATTATTTACTCACGTTATATACTCGATTAAAAATAATATATTTATTATTTTATCACCATAAATGATTATTTAGTTAATCTGTCGAGCCTAAAAATAATATATTAAATTATATTATTTTTCCTAACTTTTGTAAACGACTTTAACGTAAGAATGTATTCATTCATTTATTAACGTACCACACGTAACGCTTTTCCCTTAATGATTATATTATGAAATTTATATAATTCTGTAGACACGTTCGTCTACTCTTAAATCCTTAGAAAGCGTTAAGATGTTCTAACTTCCGTGTCGTCGTCACAAATCCCAATGTGTCCCTAACTTATGTGTTATAATTATAGGGCATACGTAAGCCGTGCAGGCTAACACTTGAGATTATAAATCTCATACTTGTGTGATACTACCTACTACGCAACGCAGGTGAGTTTCACGGCCTCTTTTTTTTACTGTTTTTATTTGGGGGAAAAAACATGTCACAACTTTTTGGTTTATTGAAATTCATATGATATCACTGTTGAGGCTAAGCGTAACACACTATCATGAAAAGTCCTCACACACATCGGACCGTTAATATGGTATGAACGAGGTAATTTTGGTAGTACTACTGGGTTTGACAAACCCCACCCGTGTTAGTCGCGCTAACTCGATTGGAGGTCGAACGGGTGTTATATTGACCTTAACACATTAATCAGAGTTGATAGACCTGGCTGGAGGCAAACAAACAAACACACTGTCAGTTTCGGTTGCGAGCGCTTTAGCAAAACATGAATATAGGCATGCAACCTATTGATATGCATATTGAATGTACATAATCCGCAAATGCTTTATTTGAAATGATTGAAACCTGTGAACTCACCAACCTAGTGTTGACTCGTTTTCTTACATGTTTTCTCAGGTTGGCACTCAGGATCACGTTAAGTCATGCATGTGTCTTGGACTCCAATTGAAATAATTATCTACTGAATAATATTTATCTTTTGTTTGTAATTGGACTTGGGCACGTTGTTTTGCGCATTTATTTTCGTTTAACGCTTCCGCATATACACTCTGAACCTTGAACTTTTATGGTATTACATTTCAAGTCCCATATAGTGTCGTTTGAAGTAACTGATGTCTGAGATCCTGGTTTGTCACCATCCCAAAACGGTAAAACTCCGTTAGTGGAATTTGGGGGTGTGACATAAGTTCTTCTAGATCAACAAAAGACTTGGGACCGGATAATCTATGTCCTTCCAGCTAGTGGGAATTTTTTCAGTTATAGCTAGCCTATTCCAACCACGCCATGGCTAAGGGTTACCTGAGAAAAATACTCGAAAGTGTCAACACCAAGGTTGGTGAGTTCATATAGTTTGTTAATTTAGTACAGTTAGTTTTCCCCGAAAATGTATAAATGACTTAACCGTCATAAAATAAATAGTTTTCTTTTGAAAATATGCCCATGACTTTACCGTCATAAAATAAGTAGTTTTCCTTTGAAAACATGCCCATGACTTAACCGTCATAAAATAAGTAGTTTTCCTTTGAAAACATGCCCATTACTTAACCGTCATAAAATATATAGTTTTCCTTTAAAAACATATACATGACTTAACCGTCATAAAATAAGTAGTTTTCCTTTGAAAACATATACATGACTTAACAATCATCAAATAAGTAGTTTTTCTTTGAAAACATGCCCATGACCTTACCGTCATAAAATAAGTAGAAATAATTCTAAACCCATATGATAACAAATGTTTTTGTTCCATTCGTAAGCTAGCTAGTCTTACAAATAACTATGTCCATACATGAAACCGTAACCAAACCCCAACAATTTAATGCCCCTCCTCGCCTTTCTACGAGTAAGATAATATGCGGTCATTCGGCCATTTGGACCCCTTGTTAGCGCGACTAACCATGACCGGCGGCGTCACCCCCAATAGTACTATCCATAGAATCCCGGGCTAATTCTATAGCTAATGGTTACTAAGTTTTTATTCCGGGGACTTTAAGCGCTATATTGTTCACCATGTATGACATAGTGTTATTGTCTTGTTTCTTTGTTATCATATAAAAATGTTTGCAATGCTTTCCCAATTGTATAAAACAACAATGTTTCGACATCTATTAAACAATACTATAATACTTAATGTAAGTATGTTTCTCCCCCGCAGTTTACAAAACTTTACAAATCGAAAGGGGGCCGTGAACTTACCTGATAAGCTTTCAATGTGTAAGTTCTAGCAAAGCCGAAGTGTGTGCAAGACTGTCCTAACCATGACCTAACAGTTACGATTGTCTTAAGACCTTATAATATGATGTCAACATACAAGTTGAACGTGTATAAGATCCACCCAAAATGTTAGAATCGGCGATACATGTGTTACATTTTGAAAGTGTGACCCGACGAACCGTTGGTGACTTGTCATTGAATTCATGATGCGTGCTCGTATTTATTCACACGTATATACATTATTTATGTTATACAAACATATGCTTATCCATAGGTTGTCGTATATACATTATGTCAGGGTTTTGGTAGTTATTCACTTCAAACTACAATATTAAGGTAACCCTAGTCTATAGATATTTTCCGGAATTTTAAGTTGTCCGTGTGTCGCCATTTTGATTAAACAAATGAACTCGTTTAATCATGAAAATTTATACCAAGATACCAAAATGTCTTAGGGTTACAGGGATGTATTATTCAACAACTTATGACATGTTTAAGTATTTTTAAATATTTATTCGGACAAGAAAGGGCAGCAGCATTCGGTTCTGGAGTGTCTTGGGGATTCCTTTTAATTGACTGACCTACACCCATTTTCATGACCCAATACCCTACAACTTTTACTATGTACATAAAATAATAACTTTAGAAAGTAGAATAAACTTGTTTGGACTTGTTATGGCCAAGTTATGACCCTCAAAAGTGACACAAAAATTCTGCCGAAAAAGACAGCTTTGATACCTTTTCTAGTATGACCACTTTGGGGTATCAACACTCAACTAAAGTTTATGAAACCACTTGGATTGGATTACTGAGTCTTTGTACTTGGTTTTAGACCTAAGACTCATCCCATTTGGTTTGGTATGGACTGAGATATGGGTCTCCAAAGTCGGGCTAAATTCCTGCCAGCACACTATTTGCTTCAAGAATACTCAATCTTACCAACCACTTTAGATTTGTATTTGTTTGACTTCTTGGTTACCAAACTAGTTGATGTTTATATATTGTCTAACTTATTTAGAAGTACCAAGTTAGGGTTTTTTTTTTCAAGGGTTCACTTTGTTCCATATGCTTTATATCTATAAATCTATATATATATATATCCAAGATCCGAAAATTGTGGTTTTCATGCTTGTAGATCTAGCTTTTTCACACATTTATGAGTTGATTTCTCTTCATTTCAAGTTTATTAACATGTGTGACTTATATATTATACATATATATACACACAATAGTTGTTCATAATAATTATAATGTCTATACACATGTTTTTATAACCCAAAAATCTAATATCTTTACATATCGATAGGAAAGTCACCAACAAACTTTCTTTTTGACCACTTTTCATATAAAACATGTTTGTATAAAGTTTTAGCTCTTGTTTAGAAGTTTGAAGAAAACATTTTACTTTGGGTGATCCTAATACATTTTAAACCATGATTTAAAGAAAATAGTATGAATATAAAGATGAAATAGAGGAAGTCTTTACCACTAGACAAGCTAAGGAAGATAACAACTTAGATGATAATTTATTCAGAGAAATAGCAAGATCTTGAACTCTTTGGATTGATTCCTTGAGAAAACACTTGGAATTCTTCTTGATTCACCAAAATATGGAGGGTTTAAGCTTGATAATGGATGAAAACTTGAAGGAACAGATGAAGGTGTAGATTGTTGTTGTTGAGCCGTAGAAAAGCGAGAGAGAGAGAGGGGTGGATGGAATGTTAGATTCATTCAAATGAGTATATGGGATGAATATATTGAGTGTTTAAGATGTGTTGAGTGTTATAGTGGTTGAATGAGAATGGTCTTGTCCTTACAACAATCACGGAGACTTGGAGTGTGGGTTTGGGTGAATGAACAAGACTTGTACATATAAAAATCAAGTATGTAGGAGTTTGGGTGGTAGGGTGGGCCCCATAAGGGAAATCTCGGCCAAAGGTAAATGCGGGGTGGGGTTGGGGTAGTTAGGTGATTAGATGATTATTTAGTGTGGATATTTAGGTCATTAGGTGCGTTAATCGCAATTAGAGCTCGAAACGAAAATTTAATGCGGATTTCGATTCTTTAATGACATTTTAAATTATAGCTTACTAGTTTATGGCTACTTTAGTGAAAAACACTTAATTCATGTATTGTATGGGTTGTATATATGTTTTATTGCGTGTAGTTACGTTTAGGATTGTTGGTAGACGATGAAACCTTTGATATTCGCCGTTACGAATCGTTTAATGAAATGCGGACATTGAAATATATATTTGAATGTATAAACATATATTTCATGTATTATGGATCTTTGGACATTAATTTAGACATTTAGGTTAGTCACCAAGTTTCGTATTAGTCGAGTTATGCGTATACGTGACCCCGTAATTCCTAAAATTACCAAAGTATGAAATGGGGCAATGTATGACTATTACTAGACTTTAGGACCTGATTCATGCAACTAAGTCAATCCGGAATATGTAATCGCGTTTAAGTTATGTACGAATATTGACGTGGAAATGTCGGGTGTCACATTCTCCCCTCGTTAAAGAAGTTTCGTCCTCGAAACTTAGTTTAAGCTCTAGGATTGATTAAATCTATTCAGATAGGAGTTTCTTATTCTAAGTTCATTTCTAGATCATAGGGAGAATTTTGGGTTCAATCCACTTAGTAGTCGGTACTCGAAGGTAAAGCGAATACTTCACCGTGTAACGATATTGGATTTGTAAGGATTCATGATATTATGGTATAATGTAACAATGTATTGGTGTCTTTGAACATTGGTTATCTCAATTCGAGTGGCATTAGATAAATTCCTCGAATGTCTCAACTGTTGAACGTTGTTGCCTATACCCTTAAGGGACAAAGTCATTGTCAGAACCAGATGGACTACACTCAATGAAGTCACTCCCTGGCATGAGTGAGTAATTAGAATCCCGAATTAGATGTCGAAGGATTTTCTTATTTGGTCACTTTCATTAGGGTGGAGTCGTGTGATACTCATAACTCATACCGAAAGGAAATAGTGCATGTGAATTTTGAATGTATGCTGGCGCATACCCTTCATTTGTCTATGCTTTTTAATGCACGAAGGCCAAATCACTATAGATCTTTAAACGAAATTATTTGACGAGGTGTACATGCTTTAGTTTGAAATCGGATACTTGCTTGCTTCTCATAATCAGTGAATGCCTCGATGCATTCAATCTTTTCAGAATAAACGATTCGGCTGGTATTTCACATGTGAAATCTGTATGTAGGTTAAGTTGCTTCAATTAAGTTCTAGAAAATAACAATCTTCGTATGCTATTTCTCTTAATTAAACCGGAATGGTTTATAACAGACATCTTTAGCGGTCTGGGTGGAGAATGAGACAGCTCTAGAAATAGGATTCTTCCGAGACGCGATCTCCTAAGATTGACTTTGGTCTTATCAACTCTCATTTTAGGTTTCTTGTCGTATAAAATCTTCCATTAACATAGGTCGCAACAGGATTAAGAGTTCAGGATTTCTTGTGACCTCCCGCTAGCGAAGGTTGAGTTTAATCACCACTTTACCTATTGCTTGCACTACCTTCCCACGACATACTAGCGTTTAGGTTCTATCATCCTGATTTGTAAATTCATGACTTGACTATCATACCTTCGTGGTATATAAGCCATAAGTAGTTCTATGTCTACTTGGAATAGTCACATTCCGTCTAGGTGAGGAATTAAACAATGAGACTATGGGGATGGTCTTATAGAATTAGTATTTCCCCGAGATGGGCTATGGGTTTGCCAACCCATTAAGTTGGTAGGAAAGGTTCGGAAATTTTCAAAATCTGTCAACCATTAGTCATACAGTGTGTCTTCAATTCCCTAGCGTTCGAATGATATTTTAGTGTCTTACCATTACGTATTCCACTCATATCGATCATAGCCTTACAGTCCTTAGAGCAAGGATTTAAGTTATGAAATTGAAGCAATGAGTGTTAAATGTCAAAGTTTTGTATTTTCCCTGAACGTATGTTAAGAAGTTGTTTCCTAACATTTAGTGTTCTTGAGCCTTTTTATTTATGGATGTCTGGGAGTAAGAGATGTGAGCGTGTCTCTCCTGTAGGCTACAGTCAGAGATCCATCCAACAAGATAATCCTTGGGTAAGTGCGAGTACAAAAAGGGTATAAGATTATCATATTCGGATCTTTGTGGACAATGGGCTTTATAAACAACTCATGCTTATGTCCCTCATGTATAACATGAACTAATGAGATTAGCAAGAAAACACGCACTTGGGACTCCTTTAATGATTTTGCATTTCATTCTCTTGTTGGTCCGACCATAGCCGACAGTTCATACTTAGATTTCCTTTGCATTCGCTTGATCATAAATTACAGCTTATTTATCATCGGAAGAATATTCGGGTCTGATGATGTACTGAATGTCAAAGGCTGTGAGAACAACCCCGTTCGACATATATTCTGGAAAGTCGGATTACCTACTTGTCTCAGGTCGAGTCTCCACAATATCCCATAGGTGTCATGCATAAAAGTTTCAGAATGAATTCCCATCCTATTACCGGAGTTAGTGCAACGCACTTTTGATTTTAACCTTCAAGTGAATGTAATTCTAGATCATAGGGTAGTTCCTAAGATTACGCCATGATTTCCCATAATAATCATGCAGTTACTGCAAGTGTTGATTGTTGTAAGAATCAACATGAAGTTGAAGTAAAATATTAAGAGATATGAATTATCAACTAGAAATAGGTGAGTGATATCCTGCATTGCTCAAGATCCGCTAAGGGTTGGATAGATCCAATTTGAATTTCTCTAGTTCCTCCAGAACCGTGAGGATGTTTCATGAACTTTTAATCGAGGAGTCCGAATTGTTATGGTCTGATTCATGCTAAACCGAAAATCGGCCGCATACGTTGATTGATAAGTAGGAAAATCAAAAAGAGACAATCTATAGCGTAATCTCAAAATTTGAAGTAGTATTTCGCAAGGAATATCCAAGTTCAGTCTAAATACTGAAGTAAAATCACCAAGAATAGATCCCTTCAAGTTTTTGGTTAAAAATTGTCGTGCCAATGAAGTCTCGCTAAGAGTTTTGGATTCATTAGAATTTGAAGATGAAGGAGATGATGTACATTTCCACGTCACTTGTGATAGCCCATCGCATCATCAGATGCTTGTTGGCTCAACCCTTATGGTTATGGTGATTTCAATCATTAATTGAGTAACTAAGCATTTTAGGGATACAAATTAATCATGAACCTTGGCTAGGACAGTAAGACTCACTAGAGTTCTCATGCATTACAAATTATGATTACGTATGCACCCGCAATGATAATTTACTTTGCATGGTCCCTATAGTGTTTCTCATATCCCAAGCTCTTAGTTAAAAGGGATCTGAAATGTTCATTAGATCGAGTTGCACTCTCGCGCGGGAGTGTGTATGTTCCATCGGATTACTATTAATCGTGTGTACAAATACTCAAGAATTAGCCGACTAAGGCTATTGTTGGATGGAGTTAATGGTAGAGAGACACAACCAGTGTCTTCTAATAACATGATGTGTATGGTGGAAGTCAGGCACTATGTGTTGGGCAGAGATCCTCAAATGAGTGTCGAGCAACTTATGCTCCAAGTCTGTACATATGCATAGATCCACATGATCCTGATATATGTCTAGGTCTCCTGACCCTTGGAGTTCTCTCCCATTTAGTCCTGCTTATCCACCTTGGATTCCCTTCTGTCTGGGCAATCCTGTCTGCCATATCTCATGGCGAAAGTCTAGGCATCCGATCCTACAACTTATGAATTAGAGTATTTATACCGCACATTCGTGAGAAAGAAAGCTGCCTCCCTGGCTGGAGTAGTTGTAGGTGTGGTGCAGGTATAGGTACAGGTTCTAGTACGGATTCAGCATGTTGTGATACCAAGATCGGTAACTGGCGATTACTACCGTCTTCGCCCAAGTTCAACTCGTAACTCGGTCTTCTAGGGTCATAGTGTGCTGAGTACCCGTCAACCTTGATTCGTAATCTGAATATTGACACTTTGTTGAGAAACATCGTAGGTGTCTATTTGTACGTGCTAAGTGTTCATTACATGAGCCATGTAATCGTATAAAATATTATTGTAGCTAATAATACCCTAGTGTAACTCCATACACTAATAGTCTACACAAGTTGTTCGGCAGCAGTTGGAATTGCTATACTCATGTCTTCGGTGTTCTTAGTGTGATGCAAGTATTAGAAATCTTTGTCCCTAAGTGAGTTCGGTTAGAGCCTAGGTATCACTAAGGAAACCTAATTCCCTAAAGACATTGCTCTGATACCAATCGCTCACACCCCCAAATTTATTCACTTAATAAATAAATAAAGGTTGCAACGATTGATTCATTACACGATTGCGGAAGCTGTAATAGTGATTTCTAAGACTTGAATACATACACAAATACTAAGACTAAGTAATACAATGATCTAAGTTCTTTTAGATCAACGAAAGACTTGAGACCTGATAATCTATGTCCTTCCAGCTAGTATGAATTTATCCAATTATAGCTAGCCTATTCCAACTGTGCCATGGCTAAGGGTTACCTGTGAAACATACTTGAAAGTGTCAACACAAAGGTTGGTGAGTTCACAGAGTTTGTTAATTTAGTACAGTTAGTTTCCCCGAAAACGTATAAATGACTTAACCGATATATTGTTCACCATGTATGACATAGTGTTAGTGTCTTGTTTCCTTGTTATCATATAAATATATTTGCAATGCTTTCCCAATTGTATAAAATAAAAATGTTTCGACATATATTAAACAATACTGTAATACTTAATGTAAGTATGTTTCTCCACCGCAGTTTACAAAACTTTAAAAAGCGAAAGGGGGCCGTGAACTCACCTGATAAGCTTTCAATGTGTAAGTGCTAGCAAAGCCGATGTGTATGCAAAACTATCCTAACCGTAACCTAACAGTTACGGTTGTCATAAAATAAGTAGTTTTCTTTTGAAAACATGCCATTGACTTTACCATCATAAAATAAGTAGTTTTCCTTTGAAAACATGCCGATGACTTAACCGTCATAAAATTAGTAGTTTTCCTTTGAAAACATGCCCATGACATAAGCGTCATAAAATATGTAGTTTTCCTTTGAAAACATATACATGACTTAACCGTCATAAAATAAGTAGTTTTCCTTTGAAAACATATACATGACTTAACAGTCATCAAATAAGTAGTTTTCCTTTGAAAACATGCCCATGACTTTACCGTCATAAAATAAGTAGAGATAATTCTAAACCCATATGATAACAAATGTTTTTGTTCCATTCGTAAGCTTGCTAGTCTTACAAATACCTATGTCCATACATGAAACCATAACCAAACCCCAACAATTTAATGCCCCTCCTCGCCTTTCTGCGAGTAAGATAATATGCGGTCATTTGGCCATTTGGACCCCTTGTTAGCGCGACTAACCATGACCGGGGGCGTCACCCCTAATAGTACTATCCATAGAATCCCGGGCTTATTCCATAGCTAATGGTTACTAAGGTTTTATTTCGGGGACTTTAAGCGATATATTGTTCACCATGTATGACATAGTGTTAGTGTCTTGTTTCCTTGTTATCATATAAAAATATTTGCAATGCTTTACCAATTGTATAAAACAACAATGTTTCGACATATATTAAACAATACTGTAATACTTAATGTAAGTATGTTTCTCCCCCGCAGTTTTCAAAACTTTAAAAAGCGAAAGGGGGCCGTGAACTCACTAAATAAGCATTCAATGTGTAAGTGCTAGCAAAGCCGATGTGTATGCAAGATTGTCCTAACCATGACCTAACAGTTACGGTTGTCTTAAGACCTTATATTATGATGTCAACATACAATTTGAACGTGTATAAGATCCACCCAAAATGTTAGAATCGGCGATACATGTGTTACGTTTTGAAAGTGTGACCCGACAAACCGTTGGTGACTTGTCATTGAATTTCATGATGCGTGCTTGTATTTATTCACACGTACATACATTATTTATGTTATACAAACAGATGCTTATCCATAGGTTGTCGTATGTACATTATGTTAGGGTTTTGGTAGTTATTGACTTCAAACTACAATATTAAGGTAACCCTAGTCTACAGATATTTTCCTGAATTTTAAGTTGTCCGTGTGTCGCCATTTTGATTAACCAAATGAACTTTTTTAGTCATGAAAATTTATACCAAGATACCTACATGTCTTAGGGTTACAGGGATATATTAATCAACAACTTATGACATGTTTAAGTATTTTTAAATATTTATTCGGACAAGAGAGGGCAGCAACATTCGGTTCTGGAGTGTCTTGGGGATTCCTTTTAATTGACTGACCTAGACCCATTTTAATGACCCAAAACCCTACAAATTTTACTATGTACATAAAATACTAACTTTAGAAAGTGGATTCAACTTGTTTGGACTTGTTATGGCCAAGTTATGACCCTCAAAAGTGACACAAAAATTCTGCCAAAAAAGACAGTCTTGATACCTTTTCTCGTTTGACCATTTTGGGGTATCAACACTCAACGAAAGTTTATGAAACCACTTGGATTGCATTACTGAGTCTTTGTACTTGGTTTTAGACCTAAGTCTCGTCCCATTTGGTTAGGTTTGGACTGAAATATGGGTCTCCAAAGTCGGGTTAAATTTCTGCCAGCTCACTGTTTGCTTCAAGAATACTCAATCTTACCAACCGCTTTAGATTTGTACTTGTTTGACTTCTTGGTTACCAAACTATTTGATATTTATATATTGTCTAACTTATTTAGAAGTCCCAAGTTAGGTTTTTTTTTTCAAGGGTTCACTTTGTTCCATATGCCTTATATCTATAAATCTATATATATCTAAGATCCGAAAATTGGGGTTTTCATGCTTGTAGATCTAGCTTTTTCACACATTTATGAGTTGATTTCTCTTCATTTCAAGTTTATTAACATGTGTGACTTATATATTATACATATATATACACACAATAGTTGTTCATAATAATTATAATGTCTATACACATGTTTTTATAACCCAAAAATCTAATATCTTTACATATCGATAGGAAAGTCACCAACAAACTTTCTTTTTGACCACTTTTCATATAAAACTTGTTTGTATAAAGTTTTAGCTCTTGTTTAGAAGTTTGAAGAAAATATTTTACTTTGGGTGATCCTAATACATTTTAAACCATGATTTAAAGAAAATAATATGAATATAAAGATGAAATAGAGGAAGTCTTTACCACTAGACAAGCTAGGGAATATAACAACTTAGATGATAATTTATGGAGAGAAATAGCACGATCTTGAACTATTTGGATTGATTCCTTGATAAAACACTTGGAATTCTTCTTGATTCACCAAAAGATGGAGGGTTTAAGCTTGATAATGGATGAAAACTTGAAGGAAAAGATGAAGGTGTAGATTGTTGTTGTTGAGCCGTAGAAAATAGAGAGAGAGAGGGGTGGATGGAATGTTAGATTCATTCAAATGAGTATATGGGATGAATATATTGAGTGTTTAAGATGGGTTGAGTGTTATAGTGGTTGAATGAGAGTGGTGTTGTCCTTACAACAATCATGGAGACTTGGAGTGTGGGTTTGGGTGAATGAACATGGCTTGTACATATAAAAATCAAGTATGAAGGAGTTTGGGTGGTAGGGCGGGCCCCACAAGGGAAATCTTGGCCAAAGGTCAATGGGGGGTGGGGTTGGGGTAGTTAGGTGATTAGATGATTATTTAGTGTGGATATTTAGGTCATTAGGTGCGTTAATCGCGATTAGGGCTCGAAACGGAAATTTAATGCGGATTTCGATTCTTTAATGACATTTTAAATTACAGTTTACCATTTTATGGCTACTTTGGTGAAAAACACTTAATTCACGTATTGTATGGGTTGTATATATGTTTTATTGTGTGTAGTTACGTTTAGGATTGTCGGTAGATGATGAAACCTTTGATTTTCGCCGTTACGAATCGTTTAATGAAATGCAGACTTTGAAATATATATTTGAATATATAAACATATATTTCATGTATTATTGATCTTTGGACATTAATTTAGACATTTAGGTTAGTCACCAACTTTCGTATTAGTCGGGTTATGCGTATACGTGACCCTGTAATTCCTAAAATTACCTAAGTATGAAATGGGTCAATGTTTGACTATTACTAGACTTTAGGACCTAATTTATGAAACTAAGTTAATCCGGAATGTGTAATCACATATAAGTTATGTACGAATATTGACGTGGAAATGTCGGGTGTCACAATGATCTTGTATTTCGACCTTGTGGTGATGCTATTCCACAGCCATATCTCACAAATGTTAAATTTTTGGAGTTTGAAATTTGACTAAGTGCAGGTTCCTGCGCACTTAACAAGTACGCAAGAAGTAATTCATGCGTACTTGCTAAGTACGCAAGAACTGACCTCTGCGTACTTGCTAAGTACGTAGGAAGGGCACTTCTGAAAAATTTCTAAGTCTAAAATTCAGTTCATTGTGTAATTGCTATATCAACTCATGTTTGATCCATACCAATGATGCTTCTTGTTCTTATTGTGTTTATTGTTTGTTTTTGTAGTGATGGCTCATGCATTTACCAGCGAATTCAATCTGCTGGCTCTAACACAACCCGAGTGGAAGGGTCTTGCACTTCAATATAGGGAGATAGTCAATTTTCTGAATCGCTCGAAGATCAGCTATGCCATCTCTGCTGATCATATTGTCTCAAGAACATATCTGGAGCAATTCAGGGAAACTGCTGATCACGACTGTACAGTAACCCCAAACATCATTAGGGCTACTATAGCAGTTCATGATATTGCTATTTCTGAAGACACCATCAGACGAGTACTACAGTTTAGGGACTTATCAACTGATTCGGTGAGTTACCCTGACTACTTCATTGATGAATGCTGGAGACAAAGGATGGGGTATGTTGGTACCATGGACTACTCTTCGTATAAGAAGATGTGGGTACTTGATCAGTGGCGTTACTTCGCGCACGTCATGATCATGTGCCTGTCTTCTAGAAAGGCGGGAAAGGATGCCATGGGGCATGACTTTGCTGTCACACCCTGACCGATGGCGGAATCATCGGAGCGGGACATGTAGACTGTTCATGAGTACAAGGTTGACTAAATTGCATATATTAAACATCAAATTTCATAACAAGTAGTCCAAACACAACCAAATCCAAGATAGAACAAAATTGAAATAGATAGAGTTCTTTTATTTAAATTAACTAAGTCCAAGCCTATGTGTAGCACATCTTGATCAATCTCACACATTAGAACCTGAAACATGAATAAAATAAAGTCAACTAAAAAGTTGGTGAGTATAACACAGGTTTATATAGATAGCATATAGTTTGTAAAACAAATCCTTACATAACATGATAAATAAGGCATTTATGGGGAGCAGCTATTGTGTAACCATGTACAATCAAACCTTTGTAACTAGCACGCAAAAATTGTGTTGTCGGTATCAATCACCCCAATCTGGGTGGGTTTGTCAGACTCAATAGATCTATCATTGAAAACCGTCGGCTTGAATAGTTAATGATTGCACATAATCGCTTTCAAAAGTTAGCACACATAGCACTCGGGCATAAAGCTCAAATTTGTACACATGAATGTAAATAGGATTTGTACTTGTGTTGTTTGTGTGAATGTAAACATGTAATTTGAATAGTGTTCATGTTTCACCCCAAAAATGTAAAAGAGTAAAAAGGGCTATGTATACTCACTTGGTTTGAAGGCGTAGCTAACAAAGATACTAGATAGAATAAGGATCCTTGAAATGCACAAGTTAACCTAACGAGTAATGTATATGGTATTAATAGTGTGCACCAATGTTTAAGTCTAAAGTTGCATTTGGACTTGTGTAATAAGGTCATTGATTTGTAATTGAAGGTATTGAATAAAATATATAAAGTTTGAAAGAGTATTTTTAGAACATTTTGATTAAGGTTTGAGTTTAATAATTAAATAAGTAATGTAAATAATTATTGTTTATGAAAACATTGTAAGTATTAGTTATAAGTTAGTATAATTAATTAATCGTTTTTGTTTAAATATAAATTAAATAAATAATCATTTTATTTATTTATTTATTTATAAAATGTAACTCAACCATTTAAATACTTTTTAAATGAAAGGTTTAACAATAATTGTAAATTAAATTTTATAAACTTTAAATAATTAATTTTTCCATTTATTAAATATTTGTTCTTTCTAAATAAGATTAAATGCAATTTTATAAAATTCAACTATTTTTATTTTGTAATTCAATCAGAGTATTTGTGGTTTGAAAAATATATAAAATTTATAATTCTGCCAAGATTTTAACTCACACACGACCGTGCCTGGGAAGGGCACGATCATGCTCGAACGACGGGCGCGACCATGCTAGTCAGGGCGCGACCGTGTTGATCAAGCAGAGGGCTTAAACTAATTAAATCATTAGACACAACTGTGCCTTGGCTAGGCACGATCGTGTCTGTGATTTCAAGACATGACTGAGATTAGCCAAAGGGCATGATTGGGTCTGGACAGGAGGCCACGACCGCGCTGATAGTCGGCACGACCGCGTCTCATGAGGCACGACCGCGCTAGATGATTAGCGCTACCGTGTCTGTTCCAAATCAGGAACGAATTAGCCGGAAGAATAACGAATCGATTGAGTACGGTAGGGACTTGTTCCGACGGCGATGATCTGATCTCCGTCGTCTTCTACTGCCACTACGGTTGCTTCTGTGCGTTCAGAAGTTTTTAGATAGGATGGTAATGCGTTTGTTTGAGAGAATTGAGACCGGAATAGTGGATTCGGTGAACAAGAATGAAGGTCGACGGTTTAGTTTAGGAATTCTATAATTGGTGTTAATTCAGGTGTAATGTCGATGTTTAATCGTCTAATGATGATTATTAACAGATAAACGTGTATAACCGTTACGGAATTGAGTGAGTTTAGAATTAAAGATCATTTTTTTACGTTTCAATTGTCAAGAGGCGCGACCGTGCCAATATGAGGCGCGACCGTGCTAAGACACCAGGCGCGATCATTCCAAAGCTAGTCGCGCGACCGTGCCAAAGCACTCGGCGCGACCGTGCCAGAACGAGGCGCGACCGTGCCTATTAGGGTTTCTTGTAAATTTTTAACATCAGACCTTGTAACTTTGGTCTTTAACATATTTGTATAAATAGATACTTATGTAGTGTTTTAGTAGGTTATAACCGTGTAAAATTTGCGGATAAACATTGAAATATAGTATTAAATTGATGGTACGAGAAGGAATAAAACAGTGCACTAGAATTGAGCTTGAAATGCATTACATTGAATTGAAAATACGGATACTAAAAATCAGAAATGTTACAGTCTCCCCATGTTGAGGGAATTTCGTCCCGAAATTTAGTTAGAGGAAGCGACGACATCGGTAAAAAGGTGGGGGTACTTGAGCTTCATTTGGTCTTCTCATTCCTAAGTGAATTCAGGACCACGCTTAGACTCCCAACGAACTTTAACAACAGGAATACGACTTCGCTTGAGTTGCTTGATTTCACGATCCAAAATTTCTACCGGTTTCTCAACGAAGTGCATCGTTTCATCAATGTGCACGTCATCAAGCGGTATATGGAGATTCTCATCGGCGAGACATTTCTTCATATTTGATACATGAAATGTAGGATGCACATTACCTAGAGATGGGGGTAACTCGAGTTTGTAGGCCATTTTTCCAATCCTTTCAAGGATTTTGAATAGACCAACATAGCGAGGGGCTAATTTGCCTTTCTTTCCAAAGCGGATCACACCCTTCCATGGGGACACTTTAAGAAGAACAAGGTCACCGACTTGGAATTCTAAGGGTTTTCGTCGTTTATCGGCATAACTCTTTTGCCGACTTCTCGTTGTTCGAATGTTGTCACGGATTTGCAAAATCTTGTCGGATGTTTCTTGAATTAGCTCGGGACCAGTGATTTGTGCTTCACCAATCTCGTTCCAGCAGATAGGAGAACGACAATTGCGACCATAAAGAGCTTCGAATGGAGCCATGTTAATACTCGTGTGGTAGCTATTATTGTAGGAGAACTCAATGAGGGATAAATGTGAATCCCAATTTCCACCAAAATCGATTACGCAGGCTCTAAGCATGTCTTCAAGCGTTTGGATTGTCCGCTCGGTTTGACCATCAGTTTGGGGATGGTAAGCCATGCTCAAATCCAATGGTGTGCCAAGAGCGGTTTGGAGAGATTGCCAAAATCGAGAAGTGAACCGGGCATCTCGGTCGGATATTATGTTCAAAGGAACACCATGACGGCTCACAATTTCATCAATGTAAATTCGGGCTAGTTTCTCAACCCGATAGTCTTCACGGATAGGCAAGAAATGAGAAGATTTGGTGAGACGATCAATAATCACCCAAATACTATCATAACCACTCGAGGTGCGAGGGAGTTTGGTAATAAAATCCATAGCTAAGTCTTCCCATTTCCACACGGGAATTTTCGGTTGTTCAAGTAAACCAGAAGGACGTTGATGTTCGGCTTTGACTTTGGAGCAGGTTAAACATTTGGCAACATAAAGAGCAATGTCCTTTTTCATACCGGGCCACCAATATTGTTGGCGAAGATCTAGGTACATTTTATCCGCACCAGGATGAATAGAATAACGAGTCTTGTGAGCCTCGTTCATGAGAAATGTACGGAGATCATCGCGATCGGGAACCCAAATACGGTTCAAGTAATAAAGTAAGCCATTTGGTTTAGATTCAAGCAGAAGTTCAACACCACATGACATTTCCTCGTACATATTACCCTCGGTGACTGAGACGTGTTGAGCTTCTAAGATGCGGTTTTGAATGTCGGTTTGAATTCGAACACATTGAAGCATGACATGGTTCTTCCGACTCAAAGCGTCGGCTACAACATTCGTTTTGCCGGGATGGTAATGAATCTCGCAGTCATAGTCGTTAAGGAGTTCAACCCAACGTCGTTGTCTCTTATTGAGTTCCTTTTGATTGAAGATGTGTTGGAGACTTTTGTTGTCGGTGAACGCCACGCATTTCGTGCCATAGAGATAATGTCTCCAAATCTTTAATGCAAATACGACCGCACCCAACTCGAGATCGTGCGTCGTATAATTCTTCTCATGAATCTTAAGTTGCCTTGATGCATAAGCGATTAACTTGCCTCGTTGCATGAGGACACAACCAAGACCTTGGTTGGAAGCATCACAGTAGACAACTAAATCATCATTTCCATCAGGGAGAGTTAAAATGGGAGCATTACACAACTTTTGCTTAAGGGTATGGAAGGCTTCTTCTTGCTTTGGTCCCCATTCATATGTCTTACCCTTGTGGGTCAAAGCGGTAAGGGGGACAGCAATCTTAGAGAAGTTCGAGATAAAACGACGGTAATATCCCGCAAGACCAAGAAATGAACGAACTTCAGTGGGGGTCTTCGGGGCATTCCAGTTCTTAACCGTTTCGATTTTAGCAGGGTCAACATGAATACCCTTGTCGTTGACAATATGACCAAGAAATTGAACTTCTTTTAACCAAAATTCACATTTGGAGAATTTGGCATATAGTTGTTCCTTTTTCAAGAGATCCAAAACCAATCTAAGATGTTGCTCATGGTCGGCTTTAGTCTTGGAATAGATTAAGATGTCATCGATGAAAACTATCACGAACTTATCAAGGTATGGTTTGCACACACGATTCATGAGGTCCATGAAAACTGCGGGTGCATTGGTTAGACCAAAAGGCATAACCCTGAACTCGTAATGACCATACCTTGTTCGGAAGGCAGTCTTTGGAATATCGTCTTCTTGCACACGGAGTTGGTGATAACCAGATCGAAGATCAATCTTTGAGAAGCAAGTAGAACCTTGAAGTTGATCAAAGAGATCATCAATTCTAGGCAAAGGATAACGGTTTTTGATAGTAAGCTTGTTGAGTTCGCGGTAGTCAATACACATGCAAAATGATCCATCCTTCTTTTTGACAAATAAGACGGGTGCACCCCACGGTGAATGACTTGGACGAATGAATCCCTTGTCGGAGAGCTCTCGAAGTTGACTTGCAAGTTCTTGCATTTCAGAAGGTGCAAGACGATATGTAGCTCTAGCCACGGGGTTAGCTCCGGGCACAAGATCAATGCGAAATTCTACTTGTCGAACGGGTGGAAGACCGGATAAGTCTTCGGGAAATACTTCGAGAAAATCTTGAATGATGGGAATGTCTTGTATACTCTTCTTTTTGACATCTTTTTGGACAATATGAGCAAAGAAGGCCACGTACTTCTTTCGTAGGTACTTTTGGGCGGTAGTGCACGACATTAACTTAAGTCCTTTGCAAGGCTTTTCACCAAAGACTCTTAGTGTTTCTCCCGATGGTAGGGGTATTCGGATGTACTTCTCGAAACAAATGACTTCGGCATGATGATTTGATAGCCAATCCATGCCTATGATGAAATCAAAACTTCCTAGTGGCATTGGAACAAGGTTAATTGGGAATGTATGTTCATTAAGTTCTAGAGAGCAGTCATAGATAATAGACTCAATTATAAGTGAATCACCATTTGCTATTTCGACAGTGAAAGTTTTCTCTAATTGGGATCGTGTCTTTGCAAGTAAGGGTTCAAAGTTAAGTGACACAAAACTCGTATCGGCACCGGTATAGAATAAAATGGAGGCATATTGACTATTAACAAGAAACGTACCATTGACCACGTCATTGTTGGCTTGAGCTTCATTGGCGTTTATGTTGAAAGCATGCCCACGAGCTCCACCTTGTCTAGCATTGACTAACTTTGGGCATTGATCACGGAAATGGTTCGGGTTGCCACATTCATAACATGCTCGCCCATTTGCAATAGCGGGTACACCTTGATTAGCCGCTTGGGTGTTGGTTTGGTTTGGTGGGTTGACTTGGCCCGCAAGAGCTTTGGTCCTACAAACATTAACTGTATGGCCATATCTCCCACAATAAGTACAAAGACGACATGAGATGCTTTGGGGATGATGGTAGTTGCAGGTGGCACAAAGTGGGTAGATTCCAACATATGGCTTTTTGGCTGGTGCTTGAACCATAGGTGTAGCTTGGTTAATAGGAATAGCAGGAGTGACCACAACATAGTTTCTAGTCTTCCTTTTCCTATTATTATGGGAGGGTTCAGTTGTGGCTTCTTTGTTGTGGGTAGGAGGGGTTATAGTGTCAGAAACTTTCTTGGTGCCCTTTTTAGTAAGAGTCCCCGCCTTCACATGATTATCGGTTAAGGTAGCGGACAAACGGATGGCATCTTCAAGTGTTGCGGGATTCCTTCCTAGGACAGTATCTTGAATTTGCCTAGGTAGTCCCCCAATATACTTTTAAATACAGCGGGACAGAGGAGTGACCATATGGGGCACAAGAAGACTCAACTCATGGAACCGAGTTGTGTATGCCAAGTTTTCACCACTATCTTGGGTAGGATCCCAAAATTCGGCTTCAAGTTTCTTTACTTCATTTCGAGGACAAAATTCCTCGGTCATTAGCCTTTTAACCTCATCCCAAGGTAAGGCCATTGATACATCCACACCCCTATTTCTTTTCTCCCCATTCCACCACGTGAATGCCCGTTTTTGTAGGACACTTGTGGCATGACGAACACGAAGGTTGTCGGGGCAGTCACTATTGAGAAAGGTATTCTCAATGCTTTCGAACCATTGAAGGAGTCCGGTAGCTCCTTCGGTACCATAGAACTTGAGGGGATTGCACGAGTTGAAGTGCTTGAAGGTGCATTAAGATGGGTTGTTACCACCATTTCCACCATTTCCACCATTACCACTATTACTACCATTTCCACCATTGTTGCCATTGGTGGCACTATTAGCTTGAGTGAGTTGTGTCACGAGTTGTGTAAGTATAGCAGCAATGTCGGTATTGGTGTTGGCCGCGTGAGCACGACGAGGAGGCATTCTACAGATTTTCGCAAGACAAGAAAAGATGTAAGAACTTATGAGAATTGTTTGGATTTAATAGAATAAGATAACAAAATAAATAGATAATCATAGTTTGGATTGTACTCAAATAGTGATATAATCACTCGAATACTATGACACATTAAGGGTAATTAAACTTATATAATTTTCAAGGAGACATGCTTTAGCCTATACACTCATCTCGGGAATTCCCAGGAAAGCATACGGGTCCCTCGGTTGATTGGGATTTATGTGAAATGCTTTCATAGACAGAAAACCCAAAATACAGGTGTCACTCTTCCAGATTGCACGTGTCCTCAAATAATTAACAAAGCTTAAAAACCTTAACGAGGAAATAAAAAAAAATTATGAATTTAGCTTCATGAAGTTTCCACATGCTTAGAAAGATAAAGATAGAGAAGAAGATAAGAATATTATGAGGTTTTAGGATATAGGAAAGGATATTGTTTATTTAATTTATTATTTAAGTATATATTAATAAGTCATGGATTTTTAATAAATAAGTCATCAAATAAAATAATAACTAATCATAGTAAGCATGTAGCACATAGCATGTAACACATAATATATAACATATAGCATGTAGTATATAACATGTAATCATGAAACATAGCATAAGTAGGTGTCCTAAAGTTATAGTCTAGGTCAAGGTGTCTAATAACCTAATTCCCTATAACCAAGGCTCTGATACCAATCTGTCACACCCCGACCGATGGCGGAATCATCGGGGCGGGACATGTAGACTGTTCATGAGCACAAGGTTGACTAAATTGCATATATTAAACATCAAATTTCATAACAAGTAGTCCAAACACAACCAAATCCAAGATAGAACAAAATTGAAATACATAGAGTTCTTTTATTTAAATTAACTAAGTCCAAGCCTATGTGTAGCACATCTTGATCAATCTCACACATTAGAACCTGAAACATGAATAAAATAAATTCAACTAAAAAGTTGGTGAGTATAACACAGGTTTATATAGATAGCATATAGTTTGTAAAACAAATCCTTACATAACATGATAAATAAGGCATTTATAGGGAGCAGCTATTGTGTAACCATGTACAATCAAACCTTTGTAAATAGCACGCAAAAATTGTGTTGTCGGTATCAATCACCCCAATCTGGGTGGGTTTGTCAGACTCAATAGATCTATCATTGAAAACCGTCGGCTTGAATAGTTAATGATTACATATAATCGTATACAAAAGTTAGCACACATAGCACTCGGGCATAAAGCTCAAATTTATACACATGAATGTAAATAGGATTTGTACTTGTGTTGTTTGTGTGAATGTAATCATGTAATTTGAATAGTGTTCATGTTTCACCCCAAAAATGTAAAAAAGTAAAAGTGTATACTCACTTGGTTCGAAGGCGTAGCTAACAAAGATACTAGATAGAATAAGGATCCTTGAAATGAACAAGTTAACCTAACGAGTAATGTATATGGTATTAATAGTGTGCACCAATGTTTAAGTCTAAAGTTGCATTTGGACTTGTGTAATAAGGTCATTGATTTGTAATTGGAGGTATTGAATAAAATATATAAAGTTTGAAAGAGTATTTTTAGAACATTTTGATTAAGGTTTGAGTTTAATAATTAAATAAGTAATGTAAATAATTATTGTTTATGAAAACATTGTAAGTATTAGTTATAAGTTTGTATAATTAATTAATCGTTTTTGTTTAAATATAAATTAAATAAATAATCATTTTATTTATTTATTTATAAAATGTAACTTAACCATTTAAATACTTTTTAAATGAAAGGTTTAACAATAATTGTAAATTAAATTTTATAAACTTTAAATAATTAATTTTTCCATTTATTAAATATTTGTTCTTTCTAAATAAGATTAAATGCAATTTTAAAAAATTCAACTATTTTTATTTTGTAATTCAATCAGAATATTTGTGGTTTGAAAAATATATAAAATTTATAATTCTGCCAAGATTTTAACTCACACACAACCGTGCCTGGGAAGGGCACGATCGTGCTCGAACCACGGGCGCGGCCATGCTAGTCAGGGCGCGACCGTGTTGATCAAACAGAGGGCTTAAACTAATTAAATCATTAGGCACGACCATGCCTTGGCTAGGCACGGTCGTGTCTGTGATTCCAAGACACGACTAAGATTAGCCAAAGGGCATGATTGGGTCTGGACAGGAGGCCACGACCGCGCTGATAGTCGGCACGACCGCGTCTCATGAGGCACGACCGCGGTAGATGATTAGCGCGACCGTGTCTGTTCCAAATCAGGAACGAATTGACCGATTCTAATAAGAATAGGGTTGGAAATCATAGGGCTTTCACCCATTAGATTATTACGAGTCATTTTGCATAGATTAATTGGATTTAAAACGTGTCTAAGGTTCGATTCGATTAAATCATTTTTAACGAAAATGTGGATTCGGGTTCGTGGTGATTTCCATAATGAAAGCCCAAATTATCATGGGGCTTTTGATCTATGTACTGAAACGAAAGTGTGGAAGGTTTCAATTACCCGGAAGAATAACGAATCGATTGAGTACGGTAGGGACTTGTTCCGGCGGCGATGATTTGATCTCCGGCGACTTCTACTGCAACTCTGGTTGCTTCTGTGCGTTCAGAAGTTTTTAGAGAGGATGGTAATGCGTTTGTTTGAGAGAATTGAGACCAGAATAGTGGATTCGGTGAACAAGAATGAAGGTCGACGGTTTAGTTTAGGAATTCTATAATTGGTGTTAATTCAGGTGTAATGTCGATGTTTAATCGTCTAATGATGATTATTAACAGATAAACGTGTATAACCGTTACGGAATTGAGTGAGTTTAGAATTAAAGATCGTTTTTTTACGTTTCAACTGTCAAGAGGCGCGACCGTGCCCATATGCGGCACGACCGTGCTAAGACATCAGGCGCGATCGTTTCAAAGCAAGTCGCGTGACCGTGCCAAAGCACTCGGCGCGACCGTGCCAAAACGAGGCGCGACCGTGCCTATTAGGGTTTCTTGTAAATTTTTAACATCAGACCTTGTAACTTTGGTCTTTGAAATATTTGTATAAATAGATACTTATGTAGTGTTTTAGTAGGTTATAACCGTGTAAAATTTGCGGATTAACAATGAAATATAGTATTAAATTGATGGTACGAGAAGGAATAAAACAGTGCACTAGAATTGAGCTTGAAATGCATTACATTGAATTGAAAATACGGATACTAAAAATCAGAAATGTTACATTTGCAGCTACAATGGTTGGCCTCTCTCTTAACAAGGGTTTCAACTTTTCAAAGTATATCTACAAGTCTATCACCGATCAGATCAATGCTGCTGATAGGTTTAAATTTCTATTATACCCTCGGTTCATGCAGCTGTTGATTAATGATGGTGTACCCAATCTACCTCAGATTGGAGAGAGACTACAAGTGAAGCGGGTGGCCAAGAGAGTTTTCTCACATTTCTTAATGCCAGTCAGTGTAGAACCTACCCCTGAGCATATTCCACTCTTTGGCCACCTAATTAATGAAGCATATGTGGCCCCTGCTGACTTCAGATGGTATAGTGCAGAGTCTGAGCCTGAACTCAGTGAACACAGTGATGAACAACAGTAAGAAGAGGAAGTTGAATATGAAGATGATATGTCTGACGATGAAGGAGACGAAGAACAGGGAGTTAGAGGTGCTGAAGAATCCGACTCAGAAACGACTGAGTCAGATACCTCTGATTCTGATGATGCACCATCCCAGGCACACCCAAGAAGACTATAGAAGGTAACCCTTCTCGAGTCATCTTCTAAAAGAAAGAGATAAGCGACTAGCAGTGAATACGAACCCGATTCTGATTCGGTCGCTGCTATACAGAGACGCAGAAGAGAAAGTATAAACAAGTAACGGGGGGATAGGCCGCACCAAGCTATCCTTCGTAAGGTAGAATTCAGTGCTCAGAGGCAAGCATGTGTAACGTCTGCGAGTACTGATTCCACTTCTACCTCACCTTCACAATAGCTTTATAGGCAACAGCAGAGGAGGCCACGTGTAACACCTGATGTGGCTACCACTGCTATCACAGAGGAGGTTCCTATGATAGTGTCCCTCCCTTTGCAATCTATTCAAGTGCTGGTGACAACTCCTATTCTAACCGAGTATGTCACCATCACCCCTACCATCATCTAAACAACCACCATCACTACCTCAATTCCCACAACCACTCTTCAACATATCAGTGGACCATTTCCTGAGTTAGATTTTACTCAAGGATTTGATTTTGATGAAATCTTCACATTCCCAACTCATTAAGCAGAAGCATTGTCTTCCAAGGGACCTGATCCTCGTGATACCCGGATCACTACCCTAGAGACTCAAGTCGTTAGTCTTCTTGAAATGCTACGGAAATTGAGAGAAGAATCTGAAAAACAATAGGGGCAGATTAACTCTATGATTGATGAGGTAGCCGCACTAAAGAAACAGCGGGTGGCTGATGACAATCAACTTTTAGAGCATGACAATATGGTGAAATTTGTCTGTGATATAGCCAAGACGCTTGCTGCTTAGGGGGAGAGATTGAAGGAGCTGTTGGAAAAGCAACCACCTAAGCCTAGCAGTGAAGAGGCTTATCACTTAGTTGATCTAACTAAGGGTGATGATAAGGACAAGGATCATGAAGCCGGACCGAGTGGAAGTGAGCAGGAATCGTCGGATTTAGCGTTTGTTCCCATTTCTGCCGTGCCTATGGCTGGGGAGAGTCCACTCAGAGTGAAGGTGGAGGTGATGCTTCAGGTGGTAATAAAGGAAAGTCGATGGCTGAAGTTTTGAAAGATCTATCTGACGATGTGTCGGATGATGTGATCCTATTCTTAGAGCCAGACTATCCCAAAGAAGCACAGATCGAAGCTCTCTGCAATCTAGAAGAGGGAGAGATCGACTCTGGTGACGACTGGGATGAGGAGGATGAAGTTGTTGTAATCGAAGTTCCCAAGGGCGACAGGGAAGGATAGTATGAGTTTGAAGATGGAGAGATTTTCGAAGTTCCATCCTTTGAAACTCATATTGACACAGGTTCATTCGAGCCTGCTAGTACTGTTGAGAGGTCGACTGAAAACTCCCATGCCAACCCTACACCTGTGGATCCAGAGGCACAGAAAGACAAACATATGCCTGCAAGTTCATCGAAGGATCCGGCTCCTGTCTGGCAAAAGACATCAATCATAGACAAACATGGAGCGACAGGGATGATCTTAGCTATGAGGTTCGAGGAGGATAAGAAGTTGTTTGCAATCAAGCGAGCTGGGGGGGTTCAATACTTGAAACCAACCAGCGAAGCCTTAAACTCCTTGCCAAGATACGACCTCGTGAACCTAACAAACCGAGAGCTGCTGGGTCACTCAAATCACGCAGTAGCGATGGGTTTGTGACAGGTTCTACAGCGAGAGGGATGATCTGGGAAGTTTGAAATGTTTAAGCCTCAAGTGCCCAACCGAGTCAGGGACAAGAACGTTAGACATCCTGTGACTAATAAAAGCTTAAATAAACTGGTATACAAGCCAGTGCTGTGTGAAACCAAGATTCCCCTGAGCAAGTTATCTCAGGATATCCTCGGTAACATATGGTACTGGTACGTAGATCCTAAATCGGGCGAGGCAGTGGTGATTGGAAAGGTGTGGTCCGAGAGTGGAAGCTTAGTGCCAAGGGAACTAATAAGAGTGTTTGATGAAGTCTGCTTCATAAACTTTTCTGCAAAAGATCTGGAGGTGCTAGCTGACAAGTACTGCATATACACGGCCAAGTGGACAAAGTTCCTTGCTTCTAAATACGACAAGGTGATCAAGTTCTGCCTTGATTATAAGAAGAAGATGGATGCTAAAGCTAGGGAGCAGTGAAGATCGAAGACAATCCAGAGCTGTTGTCAAGGGGGAGTTTGTTGAAGCACTTTTGTGTGACAAACACTCCGGATATTGTCTTAGCTTTTGTACTTGTCTTGTATGTATTAGACTTTGTATGTTAGTGTCTGTATATATTAGTTATCGAGTTGTAATTACTTATGTATGTTCTTGTCGTCTGATTTCTCTAAGTGTTTTGCGCACTTAGCATGTGCGTAGGAATTACTTCCTGCGTACTTAGCAAGTATGCAAGAATACAAGTACGCAGGAACAATTTCCCCTACGCACTTGTTAAGTGCGTAGAGATCAGGTCTAGTATAAATAGGCTAGGTTGACAGAAGTTATGTTCGCAGACATTTGTACTCAGTTGTATTTCCTCTGTAACATTCAAGTTTAAAATAGACGGATTTTGAAAGTGATTCCGTTGTCGGTTTACTTTGTGTTACTTGATTCTCCACCTAGTCACGGGCATTCCGCACCCGGTGCGACTAGTCACACACCCACACGTATGATCCGAGACACCCGGGGACCTTCACATGAGGATGGCAAACAAGGGAGACGAGCCTCCCTATAAATAGTTAAACCCTCCTCATTCTCTCATTTACACATTCTAGAAAGAGAAATCGTAGAGAGAGAAAGTTAGCGGATCAACTCGAGATTGAAGGAAAGTGTTACTACTGAGCTCGCGAGCAAGACCTCTGAATCAGAAGCTCGATTCAGGTAACGATCTACTCTAGATCTGAGTTTTTGTTCGTTTTGGGGTTTTCGGGTTTTGGATTAAAAGATAGCATTTTTACATATGAAACTTGACTATAAACATAGATCTAACTTCTAGAACGTAAAAAGTTCGGATCTTGACGAGGTCGTATCTGCATGCAAAAATTTAGGGTTTTTGCGGGGAAGAAGGTTGCCGGTAAGCAGGTCCTACGTACTTATCAAGTATGCAAGAAGCAATGCCTGCGTACTTATCAAGTACGCATGAAGCAACGCATGCGTACTTATCAAGTACGCATAAAGCAAAGCTTGGGTACTTATCAAGTACGCATGAAGCAAAGCCTGCATACTTATCAAATACGTAAGAGCGAGGACCTGCGCACTTGCTAAGTGAGCAGGCATCAGGTCTATGGATATATATAGCTGGGTATGTTCGCCTAATTCAGAATGGTTAAACCGTTAGAGTCGGAATTAGGTATGATGTGTATTTAACTACTCAATACATATCGTATGTGACGTTGTTGGGCCTTTGTTTAGGACAACCAAGACTAGCTTATCAGGTGAGTTCTAGAAGCCCTTCTTTAAATGTTTTAATTAAATGTTTTTGGCCTGGTGTGCATACATATGAAATGATGTTTTTAAAATGATGTTTACGAAATGATGTTTATGACATGATGTTTATGAAATGTTTTGCGAAATGAAGTTTATGAAAGGTTTACGAAAGAGATGATGTTTTGTTTAATAAAACATACGACTGCTTTAACTAAAATGAGGTAAAAGTTTTATGAAAGTCACAAATGAACGAATATGCCACGAGTTCCTAAGGGAGCTAAGGTATGTATGTATGTATGTATCGGCCTCACCCTTACGAGGGGCCTTTGTGGCTGGCTAACGGTTGTACAACTGGTTGAGGATGGGGTGACGACGGTCACCCATGGGATTACTGGTATCCCGATGGAAGATACTATTCCTTGCAGGGAAATAGTGCCTAAGTTATGTTCTGTCTACATAGAAGTAACGAGCCTTAGGAGACATATGTTCGGTCCACCTAGAGGTAACGAGCCTTAAGTTCATCCGCTGGTATCCGATGTATGGAATTTTTGGTTACGAGAAGGCGTAGATTCGGTTCATGTTTACTTATGTTACGATGTTTTGATGATGTTAAGTTATTGCATGTTACGTACGCTTTTGTTAAATAAATGTATGTTATGTTTTTGGCAAAATGTTTATGTTAAGATTTTATATGAAGCTAGAACTCACCAGCATAGCTGACTTTTTAGTATGCACATTCAGGTTAAGGCAGGTTATGATGATGGACGGTGATGCTGGGCGGCTTGATGAATTACCCGGATGATATGAAGACTGGCATCCCGTTATTATTAGCTTATGTTATTTTAGGTCCAGATTTTAATCGAAAATCACTCAACAGATCGATTACACACACACATAGACGGAATCTGTGTGTATGGTGGTGAAACAGAGGGTAGAAACAGAATTGGTGAAGATAACAGCTAACCACACACAAAATCAACACAAAAAGGATGTGAAAAATTAAGAACAAAGCATTAAACAAATGCAAATTGTATTGATTCTTCAAGAACAGTGTAAAAGAGAATTCAGGGTTACAGCCGCTACTCACAGTGAGTTTTTCTTAAGCAAAAAATAAACAAGTCAAATATTTTCTTTCCTTTTTGATTATACAAAGCAAAAAAATTTCTTTCAAACTGCAAATTTCAATTTCTCCCCCAAAAGTTTTGCTTTCAAAGGTAAATAAAGAAAACAACTATACAGAAAAGGTAAAATCGTTTTGGAAATCTTCCCGATTAACAAGTTTAAAAAGAAAAGATAATATGCACAAGGGTTACTAAAAGTTGATCATGTCGAGCATCTCCACCAATTTCTCAAATCTGGCAGAATCAAATGCTTTTGTTAAAGATGACGGTGGTTTGCTTGTCGGTTTTGACTTCAACGATTTTGATATGTTTCTTTTCGACACAATCACGGATGAAGTGGTGTTTGATCTCAATGTGTTCGGTTTTAGAATGCTGAATGGATTTTTTTGTAATATGGGTAACAACGGTGTTATCACATAGGATGGGAGTTTCATGGAAGGTGATCCCGTAATCTAGCATTTGATGGTGGATCCACCTTACTTGGGAAAAACAATGGGTTGCGCTATGTATTTGGCTTCGGCTGTGGATTGGGAAACGGTGATTTGTTTCTTACATTGCCAGGAGACGAGGCGGTTGCCAAGGAACTGACAACATCCAAAAGTGGACTTTCGGTCTAAGTTGCATCCCCCGTAGTCTGAATCTGAGTATGCCAAAAGATCAAACAAGTTATTTTTGGGATACCAAAGCCCAAGCTTTGGCTTGTACTTCAAATATCTTAAAATACATTTGACAGCAATTAAATGAGAGAGTTAAGGATTAGCTTGAAAGCGTGCACACAAGCACACTACGAACATGATGTCTGGTCTGCTAGCAGTGAGATACAGAAGAGATCCTATCGTTGAGCGATAAAGGTGCTGATCAACGCTTTGTTAGAAAGAAAAAGTTTTTCTTTGTATAGTCAAAAAGGAAAGAAAATATTTGATTTGTTTATTGTTTGCTTAAGAAAAACTCACTGTGAGTACCCTGAATTCTCTCTTTCACTGTTCTTGAAGAATCAATACAATTTGCATTTGTTTAATGCTTTGTTCTTACTTTTTCACATCCTTTTTGTGTTGATTTTGTGTGTTGTTAGCTGTTATCGTCACCAATTATGTTTCTACCCTCTGTTTCACCACCATACACATAGATTCCGCCTATGTGTGTGTGTAATCGATCTGTTGAGTGATTTTCGATTGAAATCTGGACCTACAAAAGGTATCAGAGCATTATGCTCTTGATTTCTGAGTATATTCAGGTTATTTTGATCGATTTTAGGTGTTTTCGGCATATTATTGAAGTTTTCTGCATCGGAGTTTTGGAAGCACTGTTTCATCGATTTTGACTTTATTTCTTCGAGTTTCTCGAAACTGAAGATTGATTTGTGTTTAGAAGATTATTTGGAAGCTTTTCGCTGGATTGGATTGTTGTTTCTTCGTTATTGATTATTGAAGCTTTTCATCAATGGAGTCTGCTGAAGCTTGAAGAAGGAGGTATCGAAACTAATTGGAGACATTTTCTGCTTTTAGTTGGTCATCGAAACTTCTTGTCTGAACTTTTTGTTTGGAGAAGGTATCATTGAAACTAGCTTTTTGTCTTGTACTATCAAAACTAACCTTTGTAGATTGATCACCCGAAACTACTGGACTATCAAAACTAGTTTCTATCGAAACTTGTAGTTTTTACTGAGTTTGCTGGATTTTCTACAAAGTCTTCTTCATCGAAACCTGTTGTTTCTGATCTCTGTTTTCACTATCAAAACTAGAAGTTTCGGTAAGTTTTGTTCTATCGAAACTAGGAGTTTCGATCAGCTTTTTCTCTATTGAAACTAGTTGTGTCGACTAACCCTGTCCATCTGAAACTAGCTACTGTTTGACTTTCTTTTCTATGATTATGGCAACTTCAAGATCCAATGAGTATGCTGGAGGAAACAAACCACCTGTCTTGGTGTCCACTAGAGATTTTGATGACTGGACCAAGAAAATGAAGACTTTCTTTCAATTCCATGACCACACTCTTTTGCACTCAATCACTAATGGTCCACACAAGCCAGTTACTACCACTGCAGATGTTAAACGTCCCAAGCTTGTGTCTGAATATGATGATAAGGATATTGCCTTAATTGCTAGAGAAAACATGGCTTATGGATCTATTGTTATGGCTCTTCCTATGGATGTGTTTAACATATTTGCTGAGTATACCACTGCCAAAGATCTTTGGGTTGCTTTATGTACAAGGTATGAGGGAAGTGCTGAGGTTAGAGAAAGCAAGAGGGATTTAATCAAGAAGAAATATGAAATGTTTAGCAGTGTCCCTAGTGAAAGCAAGAGGGATTTAATTAAGAAGCAATATGAAATGTTTCTCAAGCATTGTCTCTAAGTTGAAAGTTTTGGGAACTGAGTATCCCACTGTTGAGTTAAACAAAAAGCTGCTTGATTCACTGCCCGAGGAATGGAATATGTACCGGATTATGATCAAGAAAACTAAAAAGCTAAGCGACCTGTCACAGCAAGAACTTTTCAGCATTTTGGAGTCATACGAGCTGGAGATAAAGAAGGGTGTAGTCACCCCAACTAATCAATCTGGAAACACAGCTCTTATTGCAGGTCAAAGTTCCTCCACTTCATCCAACAAAACCACAATGGCTTATTTTCAAAATGATGTCCCACCTTCAATTCTGGAGTTCAGCCTACTCCTTCATCCAACTCTCATAAGCCAACAACTATGATTCCCGATGAGTATCTACCAATCATGACTACTTTCATGTCATGTTATGATGCCCTAATTTCTGGAAACTTAACACCTGTCACCTTTCAACCTAATGACTTGGAGCAGATTAACCCCGATGATTTGGAAAAGATAGATATTGATTGGTGTATGGCTATGCTGACTCTGAGAGCCAAAAGATTCATCAAGAGGACTTGGATCGAAAGATTCAAGCAAGGAAAGACTCTGGGGTTTGACATCAAGAAGGTGAGATGCTACAACTGTGACCAGCTGGGTCATTTTGCAAGGAGCCATCATCAAAGGAGCAGCATGAGAAGAAGAATTCATCTAGAAAGCAAGATGTCATCTCTCACAAATCCACTACAACTTCTAGCTCAACAACTCTGGTCTGTCAAGCTGATGGACACTATCATTTGGGAGATCAAGAAGGGGAAGCAGCTGACAAGGCACTGATGGCAGACATTGAAGAAAAGGAGAAATGTGTCATGATTGAACCAGGTAAGGATCTCACCGCCGTACCAGCTGAGGTAATGTCTAAACTTTGCAGTGCTAAATCATGTTTAAATGAGATTCAGAAATATAGATTCATCAACCAGGATTTGGTCGATGAACAAGATCATATAAAGGTGATGTATGATTCTGTGGATAAAAATGAGAAACTTTACTTAAAGAAAATTCATGATATTTCTACAGAAAACCGATCTTTGATTGTACAACTTACTACAAAAAAGAATAATAATCAAATTCTAACTGGAAGACTTCAAAAGGTTCAAGAAGCAAATTTTCAAGTTGAACACTATGGATCAGAAAATTCTTTTTGGAATCATTGACTACCAAATTCATAAAAAGGTCACAGAAGCCATTGGGTATAACTCTCACCCACCTCCATATTCCAAGTCTGGAAAAATTGCTGATATGCTAGCTCCTCATGTTCCCACACATTTTTTTTGAAATTTATCTGCTGATGATTATATCCAAACTTCAGATTCTGACAGTTTTGCTTCCCGTGCAGAGTCAGATTGTGTAGGTTTCGAAGATGATTGTGATGAGAGTTCTAGTAAAGGAAATGTTTTAAATGAACTTGAGTCGGATGAATGTAATAATATGTCCGTGTCAAAAACCAGATATTTGTGAACACATTGAAAATTTATATTTTGGTCCTGTGCCTTCTAATTATGACACTTTGAGAAATGTTATTTCTATGTTTAAGAATGCTTTGCCTTTTGTTCCTAAATCTATAAATGCTATGAGTTGTATTGCAAATTTTAAAAGTGTAGGAGTTGTTGTGACTGATATTCCACAAGAAACAATGAGCAATCTGGAATTTTTCAGATTAAAGGAAGATCAAAGTCTTCAAGAAAGAAATATTGAAGAAAGAGTTGCCTCTAGTTCTGATGTCTGAACGTTACAATCATCTTCATCATCCTGTGATGACAATTATCAGGCTAAGCCAACATGTAATAAAGTTTGTTTTAGTTGTGGGGAATCCAATCATGTTTTCAAGACATGTAAATTGTCTACATATCATTTCAAAGAAGAAAACGTACCATCTGTTGTTCAAAATTCAGTTGACTGTGCTTCAAATGTTTTGTCTAAATCACAACATAGTAGAACTTTGTGACGTAAAAGGATTAAAAATGCTAAAAATTGGTCAAAAAGGATTTGGAAAATTAAGAATAACGGTCTTTTTGAAAACACATTAAAGGAAGATTCTGACTATGACTTCCGAAATGCATCTTGTAAAATTAAGAAGTTCCAAGTTAGCAATGGGGTGGGTAAAAATGTCTAAATGATTCATTTTATGTAGGGACAATTGAGGAGGGCTGGAGACAATATCTGGCATGTCGACAGTGGTGCTCAAGACATATGACTGGTCATTTTTCTTTATTGCAAGATTATCATCCAATGGATGGAGATTTTGTCGCCTTTATAGGTAATCCAAGAGGTGGAAAGATTGAAGGTCAAGGAACTGTGTCTAACGGTGTAAATAGCTTGGAGAATGTCAATTTCGTCCCACAGTTGAAGTACAATCTGATGAGTGTGTCCCAGATTTGTGATAAAGACTTTTATGCCCTCTTCAACTCCAAGGAATGTTTGATTTTAAAGCCTGGGGTGGTTATTCCTGAAGATCTAATCCTCATGCGTGCTACTCGAAGATTCAATACTTACAATCTGGATATGAATAATCCATCAGGAATCGAATCCTGATTCCTTTCAAAAGCCTCAAAAGATGAGTCCTTTCTCTGGCACAAGAGATTAGGACATGTGAATTTCAAGACAATGAACCACCTTATTCGAGGAAACCTTGTCACTAGTTTGCCTTTGAAAGAATTCTCATCCACAGAACATTGTCTCTCTTGTTCAAAGGGCAAGCAACACAAATCTACTCACAAACCCAAAACCACTAATTCCATTGACTCTCCCCTTCAATTGTTTCACATGGATCTTTTCAGTCCTATGAGTGTCATGAGTCATGGAAGGAAATCTTACTGTTTGGTAGTGACCGATGACTTGGGTATTCTTCCTGACAAAGAAGATGAGACGCCAGAGATTCTGAAGATTCATCTGCTACAAATCGAGAACTTGTTCAATCTAAGTGTGAAGACTATTCGCAGTGATCATGGCACAGAGTTCAAGAATGCCACTCTAGATTTTTTCTGTGAAAGTAAGGGTATCTCTCGGCAATTCAGTGCACCTCGTACTCCTCAACAAAACGGTGTAGCTGAACGAAGAAATCGTACGTTGATAGAAGCATCAAGAACTATGATTGTTGATTCAAAGCTTCCCGTCACATTCTGGGCCAAAGCAGTTAATACAACATGTTTTGTGCAGAATCGTGTTCTCATCACCAAAAGCTGCAACAAGACTCCTTATAAAATTATGTACAAGCACAAGCCTGTTATTGATTTCTTCAGGAAATTTGGGTGTGTTTGCACAATGCTGAATACTTCTGATCCGCTGAACAAGTTTGAAGCCAAAGCGGATGAGTGCTATTTTGTGGGCTATTCTTCTAACCAAAGAGCTTTTCATGTTTACAACAAGAGACGAAGGATTGTGCTGGAGTCCTGCTTGGCTTTTTGATGTCAATTCTTTGTTTAAATCATTTAATCTTCCTAATTTCACTAACATATATGTCTCAGCTAATCCTCTTATGTTTGTGAATATCCTAGGTACCTCTTCTGCTTCTACCTCAAACTCCTCTTCATCACCCACTCCGGATTCTTCGGACTCTGTACCAACAAGTGAAACTGTTGAGGAAGAAACTCCTCTAATAGTGGATGTTGCTACACATTCATCTGCTGCAGACCCTATTGTTGATGAAGTTGACCTTTCTAACAATAACATTACCAATATGGATGGTCAATTGGAAGAGGAGGCGATTCCATAGTTGAGAATTCACAAGGATCATCTGACAGACAACATCATTGGTCCACTCAATGTGGGAGTCCGAACTCATAGTGCCACCGAGCAATTAATGACGGTCTCTTCTCTTGTTTCATATCTCAAGTTGAACCTTAGAATATCAAAGCCGCTTTGCTTGAAAATAGTTGGGTGTAGGCCATGCAAGAAGAATTGCAGCAGTTCAACATGTTACATGTGTGGAATCTGGTGGACCTTAGAAGGAACAAAGTCCCAATCGGCACTCATTGGGTATTTTGTAACAAAAAGGATGAAGGTGGAATCGTGATTCAAAACAAAGCCCGCTTAGTGGTTCAGGGGTTTTATTAAGAAGAAGGAATTTATTTTGAGGATGTCTTAGCACGAGTGGCTCGCTTGGAAGCCATCGGAATGTTCCTCACTTACGCAACCTATATGGACTTCACACTTCATCAGATGGATGTCAAAAGCGCATTTCTGTATGGAAAAGTTCAAGTGGAAGTTTATGTCAAGCAGCCACCGGGTTTCATTGATCCAATCTATCTTAACAGAGTTTACAAACTTGACAAGGCATTATACGGTATTCATCAAGCACCTCATGCGTGGTATGAGACGTTATCTAAGCATCTTCTTGATAATGGTTTCACACGAGGAGCAATTGACCAGACTTTGTTCAAACGGAAGGATGGTGCGGATACCATTTTAGTGCAAATCTATGTTGATGGTATCATTTTCGGATCCACAAATCCTCGGTTACGTAAAGAGTACGAGGAGGTGATGCGCTCTAAGTTTGAAATGAGCTCTATGGGGGAATGAAGTTCTTTCTTAGGTTGCAAGTAGATCAGACTGAGTCGGGAATTCTTATCTATCAAGAGAAGTATGTCAAAGAAATTCTAACCAAGTTCAAAATGACTGAGTCTCATCCTTACAAGACTCCTATGGAAGTTCGACATTCTCTGTCTCTTGATTTGTATGGAGAATGTAGAACCAAAGACTGATTGCTACCAAATTATTCTAAGTACAAATGCTGCTGATAGGCTTATCAGCAGCATTCATCACATATGGATGCTTATAGGCTTATCAGCAGCATTCAGCACATATTGCTGCTGATAGGCTTATCAGCAGCGTTCAACACAAGTTGCTGCTGATAGGCTTATCAGCAGCATTATTCTCATATCTGCTGTTGATAGCTCTATTCACTGAAGACCAAACGTTGCAGCTGACTATCCATGTGAAGCGCCTCTGACACCTTTCTGCAAAAGCAACTGCCACACTCCAAGCAGAAGGAACCTCACTGGTGCAACCAATAAAGGACAATGACGCGATTCTCCAAGCATGCAAACAATGATGCCTAAGAATACGTTTCAGTAAAGTTATCTAGATTAGCCTTTGCGTGTAATTTAGATTAATAAACAAGATCAATGGCTTGTGCTAGATCTGATCCTTAGAATCAAGGGTCTGTCTTGATTCTAAGTTACTATAAATACTGTGTAAACACTTCATTGTAAGTGTGCCTTGTGTGTGTTTTTCGAGTGCTTGCTGTGCTTTCATAGTGCTTCTTGATAGTGTTTTACTTGTGAACTTGTAATCTCAGAAGTCTAATACAACAGTGCATTTATCAGTAGTCTTGCTGTTTACTTGTTTACTTTGTTGGTTGCTATTGTTTCCGCCAATATCAACTAGAATATAATCACATTGTAATCTTATGATCCTACAAGTGGTATCAGAGCTTTGGCTCAAGATTAAACAAACTAACATTTGTTTAATCACTTTCTGATTCTATTCAAAACTCTATTCTTAATCAAGTCACACAAAACAAAATGGCACAAAGTAATGGATCTGAAGACATCGGCAGGTTGATGTCTGGGGAGGACTATGATATGTGGAAGAACCGTATGGAAAGCTTCTTCTGCTACCAAGAATACGGAATGTGGAAATCCATAAGGGATGGTCCTTATGTTCCTATGGTGGCCTCCACTGACTCCGGAGGACCACTAGTTCCGAAGGAACCCTCCAAGTATTCTGAAGAAGACATCAAGAAAATGGAGGTGGACTTCAAGGCATTAGGAACTATCCAAATGTGCCTTCCAAATGAAGATTTTCACAACTTCAGGGTTTACAAAACTGCAAAGGAGTTATGGGAAGCCTTGGAAAAGATGTTTGCTGGATTTGAGGAGGTCAAGGAGAACAGACGTGACATTCTCAAGCAACAGTATGAAAACTTCGTCTGGAAGGAAGGTGAGTCACTAATAGTTTTGTATAACAGGTACACGTACCTGGTTAGAGAACTGTAGTGCTCCAAGGTAAAGCTGGAGAATGAAGACATTCTCAAGAAGTTCATAAGATCTCTGCCTAGTTGTTGGACACTGTATACAGTGTCCATCAGAAGAACAGAAAATCTGAAGACTCTTCAGATGACTGAGCTCTTTGGTATGCTCAAAACCTATGAATTAGAAATGATTCAAGCTAAAGAAAGGAGCTCCAGTTATCAATCAGCTACCACTTCCTCCACCACCACCTCAGCGCTTCACTCTGATCATTCCGGTCCTAGTGCAAGCAACTACTATCCTCTCATTGTTACTCATCCTCAAACATCAACTACTTCTCAATCCAACTTATCACCATTTCTTCTTGAGGCACCTCCTCAACAGCCAACCTCTACTGCTTTTGTCTCTGACAACTCAAGCAGCATGTACTTCATAAAGGAGGATCTGGAATGCTTTCATCCAGATGAACTTGAAGAAATGGATATTCAGCACTCATATGCCATGCTCTCCCTCAGAGCAAAAAGGTTTTATTCTAGAACCGGGAGATCAGTCCCATGCAACAACTCAAACACCAGAGTTGGGCTTGATAAAATCAAGATCCGATGTAACAACTGTAACCAAATGGGTCACTTTGCTAGGGAGTGCAGGGCACCTAAAGCGAATCAGGGTGCAAGCCATCAAAGACAAGCTTACCAAGGTCAGCCCAGGCAGCAGCAGCAAGGAACTCCTCCAGCACAAACTGCAGCCTGTGCAAATGTTGGAACTTCAGACTTTGACTGGAGTTTTCAATATGAAGATGTTCCTGCCTCCAACCAAGAACTTATGGCAAACAATGCAGAGATACCACCTCAGGTATTTGAACATCTTTACTCTCAAGCTTGCATTGACAAAGTTTTAGGTTATAGAAAGCATAACCAAAATCTGATAGATCAAAATGAAGAGTTTCATCAAATGAAGTCTGAATTCAAACAGGTCAAAAATACTTACAAAGAAAAAATTAACTGCCTTAAGAAAGAGATTTCTTCATTAAAACATGAACAAACCAATCTTGAAACTCAGATTGATGATCTATTAGTAAAACTTAAAGCTACCAGAGCTGAGCTGGCTGAACAGAAAGTTCATGTTGAAAAATTTGAATTTTCATCTAAAAAGTTACAAAGATTGTTAGATATTCAAGTCCATGAAAGGGTAAAAACTGGACTTGCATATCATAATGACGAGTACAAGACAGTTCCTCCTCCTGCTGACTATGTTGCCATTCACCAACCAAGCTTCAATACTGAAAATCTTGACACGGCAAACCGAAACCTTGATCCTTCAATGGATGCATGTTTTGTGGAAGACTGCTCCACCTCTTCAGAACCTGAGTCAACCTGCTCAGATCACATTGAAATTAGTGCAGTCCCATCTGCTCCTTTCTCTAAAGCTGTTCTGAACAAAACTGAATGTCCTGTTGTTACTCCAACTATTCCAGCTCCTATCCCATTCAAACAGATCAAGATCAGCTATCCTCCAGGTGGAAGAAAGCTAAACATTGAAAAGGGAGAGACATCAGGTTTCACCAACCCCAAATCTCAGTCAAAGTCAAAGGCGTTTGATATTTCTCATACACCTGGAGAAAAAGGTCCATATGTTCAAAGGACACTAGAAGAAGCCACCTTTGAACATAACAAAGCTCATCCCTGGAATTTCAAAGATTTGTTTCAAAGTAAGAACTATGTGGACTCTCACAGGGACAAGATAGCAGTATCCTGCTTTGTGTGTGGCAAATACAATCACACTGCCAGCACCTGCTTTCACTACCGTGAACACCAAAGAAACTCAAAGCAGCATGCCTTTGAGAAACAAACAGGTGAGAAGCTATGATGCAAAGGCAACGAAGTTCAGAGAATCTCTATCCCCTCAAAGAGTGAAGATGCAGAAACCTCAACAAACTTGCATCATATGTGGGGAATCAAACCACTTTGCTGCAACATGCAAGTTCAACCCTTTTAACCAAGTTGCAAATCGTTCATCTGTGTTCAACCCATCAGCAGCAAAGAAAATCGCTGCTGATAGAGTAAAGTCCAGGAAACCAAAGGCAAAGCCTTCAGCAGCAAAAGTCTCTGCTGCTGACAAAGCAAAATAAAAAACAACGGCATCAGTAGCAAAAGTATCTGCTGCTGACAAAGCAAAATCCAAAATAAAGCTTCCAGCAGCAAAAACTGCTACTGCTCCAGCAAAGCCTTCAGCAGCAAAATCAGCTGCGAATAAGCCAGAATTATCAGCAACAACATCCTCTGCCGACAATGTAAAGAAAGCTAGAAAACCACCAGCACAGCAATGGAGGGCCAAACAATCTCCAAGCATAACAAATGGTTCCATTGACTGCAAGCTTGCTGACAATGGCAAATTAGCAACGATTATCTACAATGCTGCAAGCTACAATGTTCCTCCCACTAATTAGATATTTCCCATGTGCAGGGACAGCCAGGCAACAAACACAATACTTGGGTGGTAGATAGCGGTTGTTCCAGGCACATGACAGGCAACAGGTCCATCCTCTTTAACTTCAGACATTTCAATGGAGGATATGTTGCCTTTGGGAGTGACTCAAAGGGTGGATCTATCACTGGACAGGGAACTGTGTCCAATGAAAGGATGAGTATTGAAAGAGTCAACTATGTTAAAGAACTTGACTTCAATCTCATGAGTGTTTCCCAAGTATGTGATCAAAAGCATTGGATGCTCTTCACTGACAAAGAATGCTTCGTGTTAGCTCCTGGCTTATCTAAACCCCCTCCAAAGAATATTCTCCTAACTGCTAATAGAAAGGACAACTTATATGTGCTTGACACGAATGAAGTCACTCCATCTGGTAGTGTGTCATGTTTTCTGTCAAAGGCATCAGTTGATGAATCCGCTCTCTGGCACAGGAGGTTAAGCCATGTTAACATCAAAACAATCAATAAATTAGTGAAGGACAATCTTGTCAAAGGGCTTCCTTACAAAGAATTCCAGCTAGATGATCACTGCATTGCCTGCTTGAAGGGAAAACAACACAAGAGTTCCCACAGGCCCAAGACATTGAACACAAATGACACCCCTCTCCAGCTATTGCATATGGATCTCTTTGGTCTTACGAATGTCATCTCAATGGTCAAAAAGTCATACTGTCTGGTGATAACTGATGACTTCTCCAGATTCTCATGGGTATTCTTCCTAAGAACAAAAGATGAAACTGCTGAGATTCTCAAATCCTATATTCTCAGGGTAGAGAATCAAAGCAATCTGAAGGTAAAGATCATAAGGTGTGATCAGGGAACAGAGTTCAAAAATCACACTTTGAACAGTTTCTGTGAGAGCAAGGGCATTGAAAGGCAATACAGTGCTCCAAGAACCCCTCAACAAAATGGGGTTGCTAAAAGAAGAAATAGGACTCTGATTGAATCAGCAAGATCTATGCTGGCTGACTCAAAGCTGCCCCTTACTTTCTGGGCGGAAGCAGTAAGCACAACTTGTTATGTGCAGAATAGAGTCCTTATTGTTAAGCCTCTCCAGAAAACACCCTATGAACTATGGTTCAAAAGAGTTCCCTACATTGGCTTCCTGAAGCCCTTTGGATGTCCATGTACCATCCTCATCACACATGGAGTTCTTCCTAAATTCGGTGCAAAGTCTGATGAAGGTTACTTTGTGGGTTACTCCTCTCAATCAAAGGCTTACCGAGTGTTCAATTCTAGGACTCGAATTGTGGAAGAATCTGCTAATGTGGAATGTAGGGAACACGTTGACTGTGAACAAGGCAAAGGTCCTAACTGGCTCTTTGATATAGACTCCTTCACCCAGATATTTGAGCCTCTCATATTCTCAAATATGGAGTCTTCCTCTTCAAAATCAACATCTTCTGCCTCAACCTCCTCTTCTGACTACAAACTGGATTTTCCCAGTCCCTACATCAGGATGAAAAGGCCATCCATTGATCCTCCATCAGTGACAGAAGCTATTGAAGCCAGTACAGGTGAAGCCGGTACTTCCAACACCACAAGCAGCAATCTCTCTGACCAAGAAATATTTAATGAAGCCTCCTCAATCCATGCTGAAGAGGCCTCTGATGCTAACACTGCTGACAATGTGGAACACAATGATCAGAATCTCCAAGCTCCACTCCTCACAACTGAAGACAATCCTGATCTAAACCAAAGTAATCTCGAAGAGGGAATACAGCTGGATGTGATACCAGGACAGAGAATAAACAAAGAGCATCCTCTGGAAAACATCATTGGTCCAGTCCACACAGGTATCCAGACAAGAAGTAAGTCTCATGAAGCCAACATTTGTTTGTTCTCTTGCTTTCTATCTCAGGTGGAACCCAAGAAGATTGATGAAGCTCTCAAACACAATAGCTGGATTGAAGCAATGCAGGAAGAATTGCTGCAATTCAAAAGACAGGATGTTTGGAAGCTTGTTGATCTTCCACCTGGTCAAACAGCCATTGGAACAAGATGGGTCTTCTGAAACAAGCAAGATGAAAGGGGCATCGTGGTTAAGAACAAAGCAAGACTGGTAGCTCAAGGTTACACTCAAGAAGAAGGCATTGACTATGATGAAGTCTTTGCTCCTGTTGCCCGTCTGGAAGCCATCAGAATCTTTATGGCATATGCAACATCCAAAAACTTTATAGTCTATCAAATGGATGTGAAGAGTGCCTTTTTTGTATGGCAATATTGGTGAATAGGTCTATGTCAAACAGCCTCCAGGCTTTGTAGATCCTGCACATCCAAATAAGGTCTTAAAACTGGACAAAGCTCTCTATGGCTTACACCAAGCCCCAAGAGCCTGGTATGAAACTTTATCTGGATATCTACTTAGCAACAACTTCAGAAGGGGGGCCATCGATCAGACACTTTTCATCAAAGATGAAGGGGGAGAAATTTTGTTGGTCCAGATTTATGTTGATGACATTATCTTTGGATCTACAAGAATGAAGCTCTGCAAAGACTTTGAAGTTCTGATGCATTCCAAATTTGAAATGAGTTCAATGGGTGAACTAAATTTCTTTTTAGGACTTCAAGTCAAACAGGTACCAAATGGAATCTTCATAAGTCAATCCAAGTATGTCAAAAGCATCTTGGAGAGGTTCAAAATGGGTGACTGCTCTGCTGCAAGAACTCCTATGCAAGTGCACCATCAATTATCTCCGGATAAAGAAGGACAAGACACTGATCAACATCAGTACCGAGGAATGATAGGTTCTCTCATGTATCTCACTGCCTCAAGACCAGATATCATGTTTGCAGTTTGTCTCTGCGCAAGATTTCAAGCAGCTCCAAAAGTGTCTCATCTTCAAGCTGTCAAAAGGATCCTTAGATACCTAAAGGGAGCTCCAAAACTTGGGCTATGGTATCCAAAGAATGGAAATGTCAATCTCTATGCCTACACTGACAGTGACTATGGGGGTTGTAACTTGGACAAAAAGTCCACATCAGGGAGATGTCAATTTCTTGGAGGAAGGCTCATCTCATGGCAATGCAAAAAGCAAACATGTGTCTCTACTTCAACAGCTGAAGCAGAATACATTGCAGCTTCAAGCTGCTGTGCACAAGTCATCTGGATCCAAAATCAAATGCTTGACTATGGAATGACCTTCATGCAAACTCCAATTCACATTGACAACATGAGTGCTATCTCTATCACGAATAATCCAGTGCAGCATTCCAAGACTAAGCACATCGACATCAGGTATCACTTTATCAGGGATCAAGCAGAGAAAAAGAGAATTGTCCTATCCAAGGTTCACACAAATGAGCAATATGCTGATTTGTTCACTAAACCTTTTGATCATCACTTTTGTTGCTCAATGATAGGATCACTTATGTATCTCACTGCTAGCAGACCAGACATCATGTTCGCAGTGTGCTTGTGTGCAAGCTTTCAGGCTAATCCTAAAGTGTCTCATTTAATTGCTATCAAACGTATTTTAAGATATTTGAAGTACAAGCCAAAGCTTGGGCTTTGCTATCTAAAAAATAACCTGTTTGATCTTTTGGTATACTCAGATTCAGACTACGGGGGATGCAACTTAGACCGAAAGTCCAATTCTAGAGGTTGTCAGTTCCATGGCAACCGCCTCGTCCCCTAGCAATGTAAGAAACAAACCACTGTTTCCCAATCCACAGCCGAAACCGAATACATTGCCGCAGCCCTTTGATGTTCCCAAGTAAGATGGATCCAGCATCAAATGCTTGATTACGGGATCACCTTCCATGAAACTCCCATCCTGTGTGATAACACCGCTGTTCCCCATATCACCAAAAATCCCGTTCAGCATTCTAAAACCAAACACATTGAGATCAAACACCACTTCATCCGTGATTGTGTCGAATAGAAACATATCAAAATTGTTGTAGTCAAAACCGATAAGCAAACGGCCGACATCTTTACAAAAGCATTTAATTCTCCCAGATTTGAGAAATTTTTGGAGATGCTCGACATGATCAACTTTCAGTAACCCCTGTGCATATTATCTTTTCTTTTTAAACTTGTTAATTGGGAAGATTTTCAAAAAAAATTTTCCTTTTCTATGTAGTTGTTTTCTTTATTTACCTTTGAAAGCAAAACTTTTGGGGAAGAAATTGAAATTTGCAGTTTGAAAGAAAAATTTTTGCTTTGTATAGTCAAAAAGGAAAGAAAATATTTTATTTCTTTATTGTTTGCTTAAGAAAAACTCAATGTGAGTATCATGTTTTTGTTTCAGGAAAATCGGATCCGACCATGTGAGAAATGATAGAGTCTGATCACACTTCTTGAACATGGAATGGACCATAAGCGATGGTGTTTACTGAGGAATAGCTGGTAGGCCCGACATACGGTAATAACTCTTTAGTAGTGTGAAAATCTAATTCTCTTTTGTACACGTGTGTTTGAACCCATTTTTGAAACATCTAACCCATTTTATAAGCTAAGAAAACTGATTCAATCAGATATAGGCTTACATGTTGGATTCTAATTCATGCGCCAGGTGACCGTCAAAGTAACGAGAGTTACCGTCGATGACCCGTCTGTTTTGCTTACGCAAAGATCTCGGGAGTTCATCTTTTTCCCATCCACTTGGATGATTTGACCCCGTCTGTCTTGCTTACGCAAAGATCTCGGGTGTTCAAACTTTTCCTATCCGTTTGGATAATTTTACGACTTTTTCTGTTTTGCTTACGCAAAGATCTAGAATGTTCGTATCTTTTAAAATCTACTTGGATATTATTCATTTTACAACCTTTTATATCTATTTTGATTTTATTTTATTTTTGGCGGTGATTTTGACTTACCAATATGGTACCCTGGTTAACCTGTTAGAGATGATAAGATGAATACGGGTATTTCTTGAGGATTGATAGGCTTTCAAAACCATTTTATTTCAAAATGTGGGGTACGCCGTGTTTCGTGCTCAAATGGTACCTCTTAATCACATAAAAACATTGTACAAGCAAATGTTCGGGTTTATCTTGCACAAATATCGGCTATCTTCAGGGATTCAGAGTAGTTGAGTGCAATATGAAGTGTTTAAAGGGTTTGACCAGACATGATCTCACGTTGGATCTTTTCCAAGTCTAAGTGTTTATATATATATATTTTTTTACTGATTCACTTTTACTTTTTCTTTATAAATTTCTTAATCTTCCTTATTAGCTTGTTTAAATTTTGTACATATTTCCTTTGTTTCTGATCATGTATCTTTTGTTCACCTGAAACTTCATTTCATCGAAACTACTCAAACCGCCCGAAACTACCATCCACCTGAAACTACTTTGTTCTATCGAAACTAATAGTTTCGACTGGGGCATTTTTGTCTTTTTTCATGCTCAAATTAAATGTCTTCATAATCAGGTTTTCTATCATGCTCATTCTCACTCTCATTTCCGATACCTCTTCACACATTCATCTTCACACACAAAATCTCAAAACGGTCTAAGTTGCTTAATTAGTGTTGTTTATCTGATCCTCCGTCGTCGTCATCATCAGGTAACAAATTTCCTGTGGTCTCTATCGTGATTTTTAGATGAACAAACCTAGGGTTGGAGTTTTTCGAAAATTTTACGTCTATTACTTCTTTTTAAGGGACAATTAGGGTTTAGATCTTCTCTATAAAGTCATCATTGTTGATATTTTACCTACTTTTTGTATATTCTTGCAGATTAAAGTTGATACTTTGGGTAAGATGAAGTTTCGATTCTCACAGGCTCTTTCTTGTTCTCTTTTACTTAGTTTTAACAATTTTTTCCGGTTTGATCTTCATTTGAGTCTGTGTATAAGTTCTGGATCCTTTTCCTTTGATTATTAAGTCTGTATATTTGTTCAGATTTTAGGCATCGAAACTAGTTGTTTCGATTAAAGGGTGTTATGTTTTTAAAATGTTTTCAGAATTTGAACAGGTTTTCAATCGAAACTAGGTGTTTCGATACCCTTTTGTGCCCAAAACTACTAGTAGTTTCGATTAGAGTTTCTTGCCCGAAACTAGTAGTTTCGATCAGGCCTTTCTAAAATTTTTATATGTGTTGGACTGATGTATGAAAAATTTTCTTGTGTTGCTTCTGTGCAGATATGGATCTCCTATTTGTGAAAAGGCACAATGTGTGTGCTGTGTTGAACACTACTGATCTTAAAAATGAAGACTTCTTACTTGTGCTTGATTTCCTGGCCAACTCCAACATCAGCTTTGCCATAAGTCACAATCTACCTGTGTTTGAAGCTACTATAAGGCAATTTTGGAGCACTGTAACTACAACTGTTATAAACAATGTGGAGCATATCAGGGCCACAATTCATAATCAAGAAGTTCTTTTCACTGAGGCAACTATCAGAGAGGCGTTGCACTTCAATGATAATCATGAAGCACCGGTGGATTTTCCAAGTTATTATGTTAAAGAATGTTTCAGAAGACTGGGCATCGAGATGAATTCAAGGGCGGACAGATTATCAAGAATGCCCTTCCACCTCTATGGACATACATTGTGCATGTCTTCATTCACCGCCTGTCTATTAGAAAAGGTTGTTTTGACTCAGCCAATGCAATGGTGGCTTCAGCGGTCTTAGGATTGATTAAAGGGAGAGATTACAATTTCTCTTGGTTAGTATTTGGGCAGTTAAAGGAAAACCTGACTGGATGAGTGAAGGAGAAGTTCTTGGTCTACCCTAGGTTCCTTCAAATTATTATTAATCATCTCCATCCTAACTTGCAACAAGATGGCAATATATTTGTATTTGATCACATGACTGCCAAGACCTTAAGCTACATGAAGAGTTCAAGCAAAAGAACCAACAGAGTGATTGCTGACATTCCTCTATTTGGTCATATCTTGGGTGAAGAAGAAGAGATTATTCCTGATATAGATCCACAATTACAAGTTGATTCATCATCCGTAGAAGAAGAGGCAGAACAAGATCATGGGAACCAAGAGCCAGATGTTGATGCTGACCAACCGATAAAGCAAGATGATGACCCGCCTATCTTAGAGGCTCCTTTCATGGATCAACTGATAGAAAATCTTGAGCCTGTTATTGAAGAGCAACAAGTGGAAAACATATAAGCTGAAGAAAATATTAATGATGAAGTTCAGGAAAGTATTGAAGCTGAATATGAGTCTAGAAACACCTTGGATGAAGGTATCTATGGCACTAAATATGATCAATCTGACTATGAGTCAGAAGATAAAGAGCAGACTGAACCTCCTACATCCTACCCCAAGAGACGAGCTGATTTCGAGTCTGATTATGAACAAGAAGAACCTCTTGCAAAGAAAGTCAAGACAGGACTAGATTCCTTAACATCTTCTATTGAATCATTGTTTGATATTCCTAAACACCTCACCCCAACTCACTCACCTACTCATATTCCACCCCCTTCACCACATCCATCTGCACCACATACACCTGTTACTACACCACCTGCATCTCCTGTCCCTGATCCTTCACCATCTGTCCCAAGAGTTAAAACCCTGAGCCTGGGAGTAAAGAGATTACAGGAAGCAGTAACAAAGCGAGAAGAGATTAAGAAACTGAAGACTAAACTAAGAGAGAGCAAGGAAGAAATAAAAGATCTAAGGCTGGAAGTTGGCGGCCTACATACACAACTTAATGTTCAGCAAACTCAACTGGAAACCCAACAAAAGATAATCTCTCAGCAACAACAAGAGTTTAAAGCCCTATCTGATACTATTGAACAAATCAAGGCTTCACTGACTAAATCTTCTCAACAGGAAACACCTTCCACAGCTCAGGGGGAGACCACCTCTGCTGGTGGACCCTCTTCCCCCACCCTTATCTCTAATCCTCAATCTACTCTAACAACCTTCACTAGTCAAGCCACCAAGACAAAGGATGACGTGGAAGTCAAGTTAGAAGAAACCAGTTATAATCTTCCATCAGTTAGTGAACGGAGAGCTTCCAGAGAAAGAGGGAAAGGAAAGGAATTAAGTGTTGAGGTGGTCTTTCTTGTAGGTCCAGGTAACTCAACTACTGATCGAACTCGTAATATGACGTTGCTATAACACAAAATGCGGAATCCTTCATGTTAACATTTGTATACTAACCGAAAATTGAATCAACACGCGTAAATAAACTTCTCGTTATATTCCAAACTTCATAGAGTTTACAAGATAAACACTTCTCTGTTCTGCTATCTCTGCTATGTTCTTTTCTGAACAGACTGTAACTCTATATTTATAAACACAAGTTCTGATATAAGTGAACTTATTATGTTCGCCTGAAACAGACTAAGCGAACTTAACAAGTTCGCCTCAGTTAGACCTAAGCAAACTTATTAAGTTCGCCTCTGATAGAGCAGGCGAACTTAACAAGTTCGCCTCTAGGCTCACTTGTAAAACACTTAGTAACTTTAGACATTTACATAACAAAAACATAAAGACATAAAATCTAACTATTACAAGCTTTTGTCTTTACAAATCTATGTCCTAACAGAATCCCCCTTGACAATAGCTTGATCTTCTGTCTTCAGTCTTTATCTTGAACTCTTCCAGTTATCCGGTAGTCAGCTGCCAGCATGCACTCCATATCTCCAAAACTTTTTTGTACTGTAGACCTTGTTCTCTCCATTCATCAGTGTACATGATCTCATTCTTTCTCAGTGTCCTCTGATCTTTCTTTGAAAAATTAATAAGATTCCTTGCGTCATAGAAAAACACAATGACCTTATTATCTTTATCTTCAATCCTTGCTTCCCCAGTATTAACATCAACATACCACCATTTCATATTCCCAAGAAAGTCTTGAGGAATATTCTTTAATGGTATCTTGTGAATAGCAAACACTGGTCTATACTTGTATCTCCAGGTTACTTTCCCAGTCTTTGGATATGTGTTCTTCACTCTCTTTCCCTTATGTGGTTTCAGCCGTTCATACTTACCCGAACTACCTTCTTTCTTTATCAGGTTTGCTATCACATCAGCCAAACCATTTTTCGATCTATTTATGAGTGGCTTTGAAGCTAGACCATTTATTTCACACCTCGGCAAGGTATTGAAATATTTGATCCTTGGCTTTAAGTATTGAACACCGTCAGATCGTTTGATTGCAAATATTTTTGATTCACCATCATAGAACCAACTTATGGTCCTTCCTACACACTGCTCTTTATTCACATATTTCTCTTTCTGAGCAGGTTGTGCTGGAGACTTGGGTAGCACCTTCATCCAACTGTTTACAACTTCTCTCCACTGTTCTCGTGTCATCCCTGTATCTCTGTACATCACAGGTTCTTCATTAATCTTCAGAGACTCAGTGTGAGTAGTTTCAGTTTCAGCACCTTTATTGGATTGACTTGACTCATCATCAGTATCCATCTTTGAATCAGCTGTATCATCAGGCATTGTGACGTCTTCAACAGAGTCCATAGAATCTGTTACTCCTTCATAAGTGAATTCAGGAATAACATCATCCTGGATGAAGTTATACGGCACCTTAAGACCATCACATCCTTCATAGGTGACACTATCTTTATCTTTCTCTATTTCAATCTCTACTATTTCTCCTTCTTCTATCTCATTATCCGACATATCATCTTCCATGTCATTGAATAAATCATCAATATCATCAAGACAAGCAATCTTTTCAGCTTCCTCTTCTTCTGAATCTTGAAAGAACTCTAATAATAAAATTTCTTCTTCATTATTACCAGAAGTATCTTTGTCTTTGTTTCCTTCAAGTGATCGTGATGTTGACTCCCCCTGAACTCTAGATATAGGATTAGCGTCAGTGTATTGATGATCACCCTCAATATTTCCAGCAGGATCATTGTCTTTATCATCACGTCTTTGAATTTATTCTGTGTGACAAGTATCAGGTATCCTCAACTCCCCCTGAGTGTCAAGACGCTGAACGAGTTTGGAAACTAATGCTTGCATATCAGCAATCTGTTGAGCTTGAGTCTGAATCACCAGCTGCCGTTGGGAATCAGTAGACACAAGAGTGTTTACCTGTGTTTGTAGAGAAAGCACTTGAGATTCAAGGAAAGTAATCCTGTCAGAATCAGAAGGCTTTGACGGACCAGCTGTTGATTGTGGAATAGAAGGACTTGAAGTAGTAGGAATGACTGGAGGAACAGGAGTTTGAACTGGAGATGGATCCTTAGATCTTGGAGGAGTAATTATCAAGGAAGCAACAAAATTAGCATCCTCGACTCCTTGAGAAGATTTTGCGGCAGCAATCGACGCAGACATTAACTTTTGACGTGTAGGATCTGGAGTAAAGTCACTATCAGTGTCATAACTCTCATCGATCAAACATCTTTTCCCAAGTACTGATCCGGAAGGAGGATCCCGAACAGACTTTCGTCTTGGTCGTCTGGCTTGAGATTTAATGCGTTTTCCAGCATTAGCCAGTGGAATAGCAGCCAACCGTTCATAATGACCTGGAGAAAAATCCCTAGATTCATCTGAATCAGTGTTGTCATCATCAGATGATATCGTATCACTTGAGCTGGAACTAGAATCAGCTTCTGTCACCACATTCCCTTCTGTTTCTGGAATTGGCGAGTTCACAGCATCATCAACGAAATCATCCATGTTTATTCCTAGATCTGGATTAGGATCATGAACGACCTCTTCGTAAACTGGTTCCTGAATAGGTATATCAACTGCAGTTTGTGGAATAGGAACTTGTTCAGGAATAGGAATTTGTGGTTGTACAGGAACTTGTATTTGTGGAACTGGTATCTGTTGTTGTTGAACTTGTTGTTGTTGTGGAACTTATACTTGTGGAATTTGATGTTGTTGTTGTTGTTGTTGTTGCTGTGGTTGCTGAACATTTAAGCCTTGAGCTTGAGCAATTTCATCAGGATGAAACCAATTGTCATTAGGTGGTGCAATATAATCAGGATTGATTAAGTGACCAAACAGTGGAGTATTGACTGGAATCAATGCAACATTCTGCTGTTTTACCTTCGTACAGTCGGTAAAAATACGTTTTGACATCGGAGTCAAAGTTAATCTTATTGGATGTTGTGGAAGATCAGGAATAAGATGATTGAGTATCATTTGAATAAATCGAGGATACATCAAGAAACCTTGACCTTCAGCTGGATTGATCTGCATTACCATCTCCCGATAGAAATAAAGAGGAAACTTGAATCATTTATTCAATGTTAAGGCTACCATAGCAGTTTGAAGAGCCATCTTCAATCCATCAGTACCAGCTTTTCACGGAGAGATGCATTGAATAATCACATGCATAAAATACCTCCATTCACCAACTAATCCACCTTTCCTAGTTTGGGTATCATTTTGTTTCCCACGATATTCCATCCGTTGAAAACAACCCATAATAAGAGTGCTAGGATAAGATATTGGATCGTCAGCATTTCCACCCAAATCAAGAGCAGCACGAATCGTCTCTTCAGAAATTGCAATCTCAGTATTATTTACTGTTGCACGAAGTACATGCGGTTCCACGTCAGTATCTTGATGTACCGTATCCCAGAATTGCTGTATATACACCAAGCTGATATAGGGATCTGCAGATAAGGCAACATGCAGTCGTGATCGATTCAGAAAGTTTATGATGCCTTGAAAATGAACTGCTTCTGGCATGTTAGGATCTAACAATGCCACTTGATTATGTTTATATTCGACATGAAGTCTGTGAAAGTATTGGACAACACAACAAACATTAGTACACTTACACATATATGAAACACACATTTAATAATACACACAAAACAAAAAAAAAAATTTAATTTTCAAACAAAAAATATTTTACACAAAAAATTACAAGTCCAAATTCACTCTGACCCTCAGGCGAACTTAATAAGTTCGCTTAGAGTTGCAAAAGTTCACCTCACAAGTTCGCTTCGAACAAGTTCGCTTGGACCAAGTTCGCCTGAACCTGAGACGATTCAAATTCAAACATCAGTCGATTCAAAAATCGGCAAATCGATAGAAATCATGAAATAAGCATTGAACATCAGTCGAATACCAATTTACAACCAAATATGATTATCAATTTTATATTTCGATCAAAATTAGGTCTAAAATCGTCCTTTGAAACGTTCGACGAAAACCGAGACTAAAATCATCAAATACACACAATCTACCGGATGAAATTCAACGAAAATACCTTTGTTAGATTCGCAATCTAATTTGGATTAAGATACAACCAGCAAACAACTCCAACAACACAGTTTGAAATTTTTGAAAATTTTGGGCAAGTTCGCCTAATCTGAGGAAGACGATGAAAATGACAAGTTCGCCTATTCTAGATCCTTAAAGCTGCTAAGTTCGCTTAATTAAGCGAACTTGTTAAGTTCGCTTAACAAGCTTTCGGCGAACAAGATAAGTTCGCTTCACCACAGACAAGTTCGCTTCACCACAATCAGATTAAGTTCGCTTCACTATTCTCGGGCGAACATATTAAGTTCGCTTCACTGTACAAGCGAACATAATATCCAATTACTTTTGCCTTGAACAAAATTTTCTAAATTCAACCTTTCAAGTCTTGAACTTTCGTCAGCACCTTGTAATCGATCCAATCCCGAACAATTTTAATAAAAGTTTAGAATTTTCATGAAAAATAAAAATCAAAATCTTTTTGAGTTTTATCTATACAGACGGAAACACATATTTTTGTATTTTTATCTTTACCAACTGAAATCACATATTTTTGGATTTTATCTATACAAACTGATATCACATATTTTTGGTTTTTATCTATACAAACTGAAATCACATATTTTTGGTTTTAACATCATGAGCAAGAAGATCATATCAGTATTCAATTAATTCATCACACATATTATCAATAACAAAGGGTGACATATAGTATGAGATCTATTCAACTCAATTTTGTGCATTTTGCATCTTTGTCATTTTGACACTCCTTCAATTTGAATAATATTTGAAATGATACGCGATAAATTTCAAAGTAAATAAGATCAGGTTATAAAATGCTCTTTTATTTATACCGAATTTGAAATATAAATCCTGAATTCTTAAATTTGTCAATATTATATTATTTGAAACTATAAGCGTTTATTCTCCAAATTCATGTGATTTAGTACCATTTAGATGATAAACATCGTGTACCCCATGTATATGCCAAATAGAAAATAAATAAACCATCTTCAAGACATATATAAGATTTTACTAAAGATTATCCGAATATTCAGAATGAGGAGACATCACTTAGCACATGAATAACAGAATCCAAATTGGATTGTATAGGAATCAATGAGATTCAGAATCGAATGATTCAATGTTTTGGCTTATATTTGTGGAATCATAAGATTCAGGTACGTGGATCCAACTGTTATCTGGATTATGAATTCAATGGAATCAGTAAAGATGATTTATCAATATGATCCAAGGGCTAGTATATGTTTGACAGATGTTGTCAAGTACATATCTTGATTATACTTCAAATTGCATGCTTTTCGGGACATGGGCACTGAAGCAAATTGAATGAATAGTTCTAAGGACATAACCCGAAACTGATCTCATAGGAAAATCTTTATTAAAAGCTAATATTCTATATCTGATAATGATCTTTTACACACACACCCAGGCATATAATGGATTTATATCACAGATGTAATCATATTATATTTAATTTTCACACTACTATTAGTTTCAAAACGTTTTTAGCCTATTGACAATTCAAGTTTCAAATTTTATACATAAATTTTAAAAACAAATTATCAAGAATAGAGCATTCACAACACTATCATTTCTTATTTATGCAGACTTTGAAATTTAGATCAAATCAACTTATCTTAATCAATCATATATCAAAGTCTACTAAGGTCGTGTGAAATGAACTAATCACTGATGTACTATCATTTCTTCTCTAACCTCAAATGATGTCAAGTTTTATATTTTTCAATTTGTTTTGACTTTTTATAAATTAAAAATTTTGACTGAAAATGTAAATGCAGAAATGTAATAAAGCAATAAAAGAACATAAAATTTTTTTTCATGAAATTCTGATTTTGAAAAACTTTTATTCGGGATTGATCATTCCAATCATCTTAATAAGGAATTCAAACCTAGAACGATCAAATGCTTTGGTAAACAAATCAACAAAATTATCTTCAGTGTGTACCTTGACCTCAATCAACCTTTTCTCTGCATAATCACGTATAAAATGATATCGAATTTCGATGTGCTTAGTTTTACTATGTTTAACAGGATTATTCGTTATGGACATAGTAGCGTTGTTATCAATAAGCAAGGGGGTTCCTGTGAAATTCAAACCGTAATCTCTCAATTTTTGTTGTATCCACAGAATCTGTGAACAACAACTTGCAGCAGCGATGTATTCTGCTTCGCATGTTGAAATCAAGACTGTGGTTTGCTTTTTGCATTGCCAGGATACAAGTCGATTACCTAAGAACTGGCAACCACGTGTCATACATTTCCTGTCTAGACAACAACCACCAAAATCAGAATCAGTATAAGCATTGAAATCAAAATTAGAACCATGAGGATACCATAGCCCTAAACGTTGTTTTCCTTTTAAATACCGAAAGATTCTTTTCACAGCAATTAAGTGAGATTCTTTTGGCTTTGCCGAAAATCTGGAACAGATACACACGGCGAACATTATATCCGGCCTCGAAGCGGTTAAGTACATGAGGGATTCAATCATAGATCTGTAAAGTCGACAATCCACATCTTTTCATTCCGGGTCAGAATTCAACTTATGATTGACCGGAATTGGAGTATCGTATGGGGTACACTCCTCCATCTTGAACCGGCTCAAGATGTCTTTGACATACTTGGACTGATGAATAAAGAAACCATCTTCCTTTTGATTTACTTGTAAACCTAAGAAAAATGATAACTCTCCCATAGTAGACATTTCAAATTTCGACTTCATAACACCCTTAAAGTCTTTGCACAACCCTTCATTTGTCGAGCCAAAAATAATATCATCCACATAAATCTGTACCAGTAGGTAATCTCCCCCTGATTTCTGTATGAATAAGATCAAGTCTATCTTTCCACGAACAAATTCATTCGCCAAAAGATGTGTGGATAATGTTTCATACCACGCACGAGGAGCCTGATGAAGACCATAGAGAGCCTTATCAAGCTTGAAAACCATATTTGGATTCATTAGATCTTCAAACCCCGGCGGCTGACACACATAGACTTCCTCCTTGACATTTCCATATAAAAATGCACTCTTGACGTCTAATTGAAACACCTTAAAACCTTTAAAAGAAGCAAAAGCTAGAAACAGCCTTATAGCTTCAAGCCGCGCAATCGGCGCATAAACCTTGGTGTAATCAATTCCTTCTTGTTGATTGAAGCCTTGGACAACTAATCTTGCCTTATTGCGTACCATGACACCTCGATCATCTTTCTTACATTTAAACACCCATTTTGTTCCTATCGGATACGCACCCTTCGGAAGATCAACAAGATTCCAAACCTTAAGTTTGTCAAATTGAGCAAGTTCTTCCTGCATAGCTTCTATCCAGTTATTGTCATTTAAAGCCATCTCAACATTCTTGGGTTCAACCTGTGAAATAAAGCATGAATGTGAGCAATCATCAAGAACACCAGAATCTTTAATGCAAGTATACAAACAAGTATTGTCAATAAGAGAACGTGTTTTCACTCCATCCTGTAAATTTCCAATTATATTTGTCACTGGATGATCTTTGTGTTCCTTGATGGATGCGACCTCAGGAACCGGTAACACGTCAACTTGAGTAGATTCAGATTGATAAGAATAATCTTGAGTAATTAGAATATCCGAGTCTAAATTTGTAGGAATCTCCCCCTGAGCCTGTGTCGAAGGTAATGGATCATCACTCAACAACGGATCAGCAGAAGAATCTTGAAAAATAGCATTATCCTCCTCACTCTCTGAATCTTGTGGACCTAAACAAGAAGCAACATTAGGATCGGGAGCAGAAGTAGATGGAATCGATGAATTTGGAACCGCATTTGGTAGAAATCCATTGTGCTGTGCATCTTGACAAGAATCATAAAGAACAACAGCATCTTCCTCAGAAATATCAGAAGGTAAATGAAAAGACTTGAATAAGTTTTCATAATCGAATGCCCAATCCGGACCAATCGCCATTTGTGGTAAAGACCAATTTGAACAGTCAATATGGAACCATTCTTCAACTTGGCGCGTCTCTTTGTTATAAACCCTCTTGGTTGTCGAATTAGCCACATACCCTAGAAAAATCCCTTCAATAGCCTTTGCACTGAATTTTGTTGGGACATCTCGAACCTTCAATAGAGTACAAGGATTACCAAAAGGTAGTAAATAATCCAGATTCGGCTTTCGATTATTCAGCAACTCGTAGCAAGTCTTGTTATATCGCTTGACGGTCAAGACCCTGTTCAAAACAGGACACGCAGTATTCACAGCTTCAGCCCAGAAGGTGACTGGAAGCTTAGAATCTGCAAGCATCGTGCGAGCTGTTTTGACTAACGTCCTGTTCTTTCGTTCAGCGACACCGTTTTGTTGAGGAACATATGGCGCACTGAATTCATGATGAATTCCTTTTTGTAGACAGAATATGCCCATTTTGCTATTCTTAAATTCGCTACCATTGTCACTCCTGATTCTTCTGACTTTCAGATTGAATAAAGTCTCCAAACCCAGGATTAAGTATTGTACCAACTCAGTGGTTTCAGCTTTAGATGAAAGAAACTTAACCCATGAAAATCTAGAGTAATCATCAGTTACGACCAAGCAATACGATTTCCCACCAATGCTCCTAATACTGATAGGGCCGAACAAATCCATATGCAGCAACTCCAAAGGAGTTACGATAGAATTCGTCGATTTTGATTTGTGAGATTTCTTTCTTTGCTTCCCCTTCTTGCACGGAATACAATCATCAGGAACTGAGAATTTCATTTTCGGAATACCAAGCACAAGATCATTCCTAACAATGTAGTTCATCTTCCTGTAGTTTATGTGAGCTAGCTTCCTGTGCCACAATATTTAATCAGATTCCAACGCCTTGGAGAGTAAACATGTTGGAATTGAATCCGTTGTAGTGGCGACACTCATGTCAAGGACATACGTGTCATTTCTCCTCGGAGCCTTCATGAGAATCCATTCATCAGGAATCACAACCGTTTCAGAATATAGCATTCATGATCGTTGAAATGGAACGAAAACTTCTTGTCACAGACTTGTGATATGCTTAAAAGATTGTGTTCCAGCTGCTCAACATAATTCACCTTTTCAAAATTGACTTTGTCATTCTTTAACGTTCCCTGGCCAGTTATGTACCCGCCTTTATTACCCGCAAAAGCGACATAACCTCCATCAATTTGTTTTACATCCTCAAGCAATCTAACATTCCCTGTCATATGTCGAGAGCAACCACTATCCACATACCATGTATTGTTGATAGTCCTCCTTGGTTGTCCCTACATAAACAACGAGAATCAGTTAGAAAGTGGAACCCAAGCCATCGTGGTCTTGGGTCGTCCGGATTGATCAAAATAAACAACCTCTTGTAATTTACAATCAATTTTACCATTCACTTTTAGAACAGATGTTTGACAATCAGACCTTTTCAAAGAAGAACCATTTTTATTATTTTGAAAAACATTATTTGATATATTATTGTCAGATTCAGATGTTTCCAAAATTTTCTTTAATTTTCTGTTTCTTCTTCTTCTTTGAGGTCTAGACAATTTAATCTCCTGAAAAGAATCTTTTGAAATCCCAACGTTTGGAATCTCAAGTTCCTCTTTGCATACAAAGGATTTAGCATTCAATGTATTCTGTTGTTTAAATCCAGGGGATTTAACAAAAGATCGACCAGGCATATTTTTCTCCAAACTAGAAGACGACTTTCCCTCATCTTTTCTTTTCAGAATCTTCACCACTTTCGGTTGTGAAGGAACAGTCTTCATTTTACCCTGGTTCTTGTATGGACAATTAATCAAAATATGACCAGCCTCATTGCAATGAAAACACACTCTTCTTTCTTGATAACTTCTGAAATAAGATGTTTTCTTTGAATTTGAAGAACCATCAGAAGAATAAGTTTCGGAGGAATGCCCAGAATAATTTATCGGATTCTTTCGAACATAAGTCTGTTTTGGCACCTTCGAAGAATTCACTTTTTGATAACCAGCCGCAACAAACCCACTTGACTGTAAGATTGGAGAAATTTTAGTTGGAACCACTTTCACCTCTTCAGGTTCTGTCAAAATGCATCTATCCGGAGTAACATTCTTCACAACCTTTGGTTCATCAATTTTCACTTCTTTCGAAATGCCTTCAACCTTTGAATCATCAAACACCTCATCTTCTGTATCAGAATCATACACCATGTCTTCACCCGTCACTGGATTCACCTTAAATACTGTCTTGGGATCAATTTCCTCTTCATGAATGATTTCAGGCTCAACCACATAATTTGCATTGAACGGTGGATGAACAAACCCAATTCCAGCAACCCTTTTTGTGGGATCATCATTAGCATTGAAATAATCCAAAACTACAGATGAATTCTCAAACTGTTCCAGCTTTCTATGTAATTTTATCACCTCAGAATCTTTTTCAGAAATCTCCTTGTTCTTTTGGGCAACAACTTCATTTCGTTTTTCGATTTCAGCATAAGCATATCTAGATGATAACCCTGCTCTTTGTATTTTAACCCAAGAGAATTTAAGTATCTTTTCAAAGACTCAATTCTATCAATGCACAGCTTATCATTATCTTTCAGTTTCTGCTTAACTGAATGCATTGATTTCATGCACAAATCAAGTTTGTGTTATCATCCATGACTTTTTGCAGTTTATCTTTAACAGAAATGCAATTAGAACAGTATATATGACAAACAGAGTCTTTTACCTTAGTCGGATCAGACATGTCTGCCATGAATACTTTAGCAATTGGAATATTCTCTGAATCATCACCAACTGAAGCATTTTCTGTAAGAACAATTTCTTCCTCAGCAACCCCTGACGCAGCATCAGAATCAATACTTTGCCCTCTTTCTTCCTCATCATCAACACTTGGAACACTATCACCATCACACGAATCTTCACTAGAACTTTCATCATCAGTAGACTCTTCTGGTTTTTCTGAATGAATTTCTGCAACAAAAGCCTGACTCACAGCACCCACCAAATCTTCCAGATGAATGCCCCAATCATAGTTTTCATCATTTTGAGCAACCAAAGCTGATGATGCAGATGCATGATTTGTATTACCAGAAGGACCATGATTTTGATTACCAAATGAACCATGTGACTGATTCCTAGTATGCTGAAAGTTAGATTGCTTCTTTTGAGAATCAAATTCTACCTTTGGCTTCACACACTCCTTAGCAAAGTGACCATACTCTTGGCAGTTGTAACACCTAACTTTGCTCTTATCAAAACCCATACGCAATCTACTATTTGAACCAATATATTTTCTTCCAGTTCTCTTCAAGAAATCTTTAGCTTGTCGCATTAACATGGCCATATTCCATTAGATATTCATTTCTTCCAGATCAACAGGGTCAATCTGTCTAAAATCTTCTTCTATTACCTCAGGATCATGTATTTTACCTCCAATGAAATTTTCATATGATGCCATGAATGAAGAAAACATAGCAAGATAATCATTAGCAACTTTCTGATTCACATGAGATCCAGATGATGTTGAACCAGTAGTAGCAGAAAATCCAAAATGGCTTGAATGACCAGAATAAATTGGAACTCAAGAACACTGATCATTTGAAGACTCTTGAGCATCCCCAGAAAAGAATGCCACTCCAGTACCAGATTTACCAGCAGATTTGGCAAAATACATTGAAGGATCCTGAATATGCTCCATATTAGTCTCTTTCTTCTTCATATTCATGTCATGTGACTGAATCTTCCCTAAGACTTCTTCAAGAGACATGGTTTTGTACTTAACATTTTCTTTGATCAAAACATATACACATCAAACTTTGATGGTAAAGCCTCCAAGAATTTATCATTGATTTCCTCAGTCTCATATACCACAGATGCACTAGCCAGTTCACTAAGAAAATGATAGAATCTTGTAGCAAGATCATCTAAAGATTCATTTTGAAAATGTTTAAAGACTAGGAACTGCTTCTTTAGTAACTCCTTTCTACACTTCTTCACATCCAAACTCCCTTCACACCTTTTCTGTAATGCTTCCCATAGTTGTTGAGAAGACTTGAACTGTTTAAAACTATGATAAATTTCCTTTGGTAGAGACATCGAAATGTTAGCCATTGCTTTCTTTTCTCGATCAAATAACAGCTTCTCTTCAGTAGTTAAAGCTAACACTGGTTTCGGAACATCATCCTTTCCCATCCATGAATAAGTAGGATGCGTGTATCCTTCCAAAATCGGAATCCACAAACTAGTATCGGTAAAAGATACGAACTGGTCAAACCGATCTTTCCAATTTGAATAATCAGCTAGATTCAACAACTTCGGAGATTTTTGAGATGTACTGATCTCATTGTCATAATTGAACATGTTTGTGACTTGAACCATATTTGCCATTTTTTAAAAAAATTTTCTGAAAAATTTCCAAGTATTGAGCAGTCTTACCCTCAGGCGAACTTAATAAGTTCGCTTTAGTGAGTACTAAGTGAACTTGAGATCAAGTGAACAAGATAAGTTCGCTTAAGGAGGAAATCCGGTAAGTTCGCTTACTAATTAAGTTCGCTTAAAATGTGAGAAGCGAACTTAATAAGTTCGCTTGCACAGGAACTAGCAAGTCGCTTAAACTGCTGTAACAGACTCAGAGGAATCTTTACCCAAACACGAACCAAGAACTTCAAAAATCATGATTTCTCAGCGAATTGATGGAATTTAAGGAAATTGAACCGTAGGATTATGAATTTTATCAAATAGAACAGTTCTATCGGACTAATTTCGTCAAAATCACTTCCAAAAACACGAATTCAGCAGAGAAACGATCTTCAAGAACTTGAAAAACTCCATTGATGCAGAAATTTCAAAAATGTTGAATTTCTTGTCGAATTGTACACAAAACCGTCACTAATCACCGAGAATCGTACTTAATTCACGAGCATAAGCTCTGATACCACTTGTAGGTCTAGGTAACTCAACTACTGATCGAACTCTTAATATGACGTTGCTATAACACGAAGTGCGGAATCCTTCATGTTAACATTTGTATACTAACCGACAATTGAAACAACAAGCGTAAATAAACTTCTCGTTATATTCCAAACTTCATAGAGTTTACAAGATAAACACTTCTCTGTTCTGCTATCTCTGCTATGTTCTTTTCTGAGCAGACTGTAACTCTATATTTATAAACACAAGTTCTGATATAAGCGAACTTATTAAGTTCGCCTGAAACAGACTAAGCGAACTTAACAAGTTCGCCTCAGTTAGACCTAAGCGAACTTATTTTGTTCGCCTCTGATAGAGCAGGCGAACTTAACAAGTTCGCCTCTAGGCTCACTTGTAAAACACTTAGTAACTTTAGACATTTACATAACAAAAACATAAAGACATAAAATCTAACTATTACAAGCTTTTGTCATTACAAATCTATGTCCTAACAATTCTTGATGAAGAAGAGATTGGGTCAGATCATGAGCTGAATGCTCTTCTGGAAGAAATTGACAATTATGGTTTTAATGAAGATTATCCAGAAATTTTGTCTACAAAAGATCTACACGAAGAGAAGGTGTGATAGTTCACTGAGGAAGGAGAAGAGATCCAGGCACTCTCTGGCGATGATAAATATGAAGTGAATGTTAAAGTTGATCTGGTACACACTAAACCAACCCCCACTGAACCAACTCAAACAACTCACATTGAATCCGCCCCTACTAAACCTATTCAACCTCCTAAACCAAATCCAGACTATCCCAACCCAAAAAGACCTTGGATGAGTAAATTACCCGTTGAGGAGCCTCCAAAGTATTATGAATGGTTTGAATAGTACCAAGAGCTGAAGAGACCCCTCGTGGGATGGAAATATGACAATGAAAGGAAATTATACATTGTCAGAAGGTACAAGGGAGGAGTAGAGCACTTCAAAACTCCTCATGAATTCAGCTCACTCCATAGATATGATCTTAGGGCTCTTGCTAAATTACCCCTACAAAATCCTAGAAATGTCAACGAGGCATGTAACTTTGAACAGTTTCTTAAGCAGCAAGCCCTCCCTGACTTCAGGTAAATGAAGACCACTCTTCCAAAGAGGATCATATCCAAAACCAGGATACATCCTAGAACTCAAAAGCCCTGGGTAAGCCTTCGGTACAAGCCTGCTGAAACTGTCAAATTTATAGTGCTACGTTGATCAGTACCTGTCCAGCTACAAAATTTCAGAAAATGGTTTTACAACTCAACCATCGGAAGTGTTGTGATCGAGTGTGAAGGCAAGGAAGATATTGTTGTCTTTGATCCCATGGAGCTTCTAAAGTTTCAACCTGAAGATCTGGATGTTTTGTTCAAAAATCCCATCAAGCTCTTTCATGGTGATGATGAAGCTGATGCTAAGGCAAATCAGAGAGTGGTGTCATTGAACGTTAAGCCTTTCTTCCAGAATCCAAATCAAGGGACAGCTGCTTGAGAAGAGTTGAAGACATTGATGCAGCAGCTTAGGGGAGATTGTAGAGTCTTATTTTTGTATAAGCTGTTGTCATCAATGTATTTCTTTTTAAACATTGCTAGTTAGTTTATTTACTTGTATTTTCATTTTCATGTAATTTCCTGTTTTATTTTCTAAGTCTGGGCCATCGAAACTACTTAGTTTTGATTTTAGTTTGTTCATTCGAAACTAGTAGTTTCAATAAATAGTGTAGTTTCGACAGGCTTATCACACTTGTAAATGCTTCACCGAAACTAGTAGTTTCGGTGAGCATAGTTTCGATGCCTGTCAACTTACTATAAATAGCCTAGTTTGAGAATTTCTAGGGGGTGAGTAGCAGTTGTAACAATGAATTCTCTCTTTCACTGTTCTTGAAGAATCAATATAATTTGCATTTGTTTAATGCTTTGTTCTTACTTTTTCACATCCTTTTTGTGTTGATTTTGTGTGTGGTTAGCTGTTATCTTAACCAATTCTGTTTCTACCCTCTGTTTCACCACCATACACACAGATTCCGCCTGTGTGTGTGTAATCGATCTGTTGAGTGATTTCAGATTGAAATCTGGACCTACAGTTATGTTTATGTATATGATTATGTTTTAATGAAAATTTTCGGTGCGTTATTTTGATACAAAAGTTTAAGAACAGTTTGTGAATGAGTAAATCCAACAAGTGAAACCTCCCGGGTTTGGGGCCTTACACTTGTACATTACGTATGAACATTCTAAACATATACGAGTCAATTTATAACGTAACCGAGCGACTAAAAGAGAGTTTGAGAAGTTAAATATACTTTTGTACATATATATATATATATATATATATATATATATTCGTATAAATATATGTAATTATAAATCTTCATACTTTATATGAAACCAAATAATTATTTTATAAAGAAATATTTAGATCCGAAAATATATATATAGTATTCTTTTTTATATAAAATCAAGCGAACATTTTACAGTATGATATTTAGATCCGAATATATATACATTCAAAATAAATGCATACATTCAAGTTACACTAAATCGGATGGTTATTTGTTAAATATTATATTCAAATATGAGTATAAATAAACGGGGGAGTATCAAATAAGAAGTAGTTTTTCACTAAAAAATCTAAGAAATGACAAAAACCTTAAGAAAAACGATATCAAACGAACTCCGATTGAGTTAATTTCAGCGGCGTTGGAACCGTCTCATCGAACTCTACCATCTTAGCTTTTAGGATTTAGCTTTTAAGGTTTAGATTTTACGTTTAAATTTTAGGGTTTTAGCCTTATGGTTTAGCCTTAGGGTTTGGCTTTTAGGGTTTAAATTTTATGGTTTAGGTTTTTTTTTGGGGATGGGGGTGGGGGGTTTAGGTTTTTGGGGGTGGGCGGGGGTGGGTTTAGATTTTTGGGGGGGTGTGGGGTAGGGGGTTTAGGTTTTTGGGGGGTGGGGTGGTGGTTTTAGGCTTTTCGGGGTACGGTTGGAGGGGGTTTAGGTTTTTGGGGGTGCGGGTGGAGGGGGTTTAGGTTTTTGGATCCGGGTTAGGGTTCGATAAGAAGGTTCCAACGACGATGGAATGGGCTCAATCGGAGTTCGTTTGACCCACTTCTTAGTATTTCTTAGCGAAAAACCACGTTTTAGTGGAACCGTCCCCATAAATAAACATATGACTTTTGCGTTTTGAATATATATTGATATGAATGGCTTCGAAACATAACACGTTACAATATAATTAAACAAATAGTACAAGCGTATACGTAATTATATATCTTCATACCTCGTCTTAAACGGTATTTCATATATTCATACATGTTTTCGTTTAAGACTCGGATAAATAAAATATGTTAATTGAATATAATAAACTGAGTATACTTACGCGTATATGTTTATGTAAAGCCAAACAAATCCTAATAAGTAACGTTTATTCGAGAAATATAATATGCTACAATCATATTTTGGAATTTTGAAACTATATTAATACATGAGTATGTATATATGTATAAGGACTCGTACAAATGTATTATCACGTCGTGATATGATTTTATTAAAACATAGAGTTGCACATGTTCTATTAAGAATCACATGAACACGAATTATTAACTGTAACGCATACAGTTAAACACGTTTGGGTGCGTGACGAACTAATACTTTCGAACATGACTATGGGAGCATAATCGAGTTGAGAATACCGATTCGATCTAAGTAACTAATATTACCGACCGTTAAACAGACACCATATATTGAACCGGTAACACCTCTAAGAATCTCCAGAGCTCAACCGCGCATGTGATAACTCAACGCGAGTTTAGACTTACTTTTAATATTAGGGTTAGTCTGTAAAGCACTTTAAGTACCTACAGGTATCGTAGGACTCGAGTAGGACGTAAACACGTGACTATCATATCGTGCGGACATTGGTTCTCATTTCTATCGAAAGAACATTAATGTTCCTGACACGTTACCAGGTGAGTTCACTGCCCCCCTGTTAACTTTTTAAATGTTTTAGAAACATCGGGGGAGAATCATACTTGCTTAGCACCTTTAATACATTTGAAAACATCATTGTTTGATACATTTGGGAACATCATTACTTGATACATTTGAGGAAACATGAAACATATTTACTTTACAAGTTTGAAAACATGAAAACACACTTACAAACATTTTCATATGGTAACAAGAGAACAAGATACGACCTTATGTTTGCATGAGTTAACGAACATAAAGCTCGCTAAAAGTCCCCTACGTGAACATTTTTATAACCATTAGCTATAGTTTTAGCCTCGGACTCTGTGGATAGTACTATTGGGATTGACACCCCCGGTCATGGTTCGATCGGTTTTGGTCGAATGGCCGCATAGTGTTCAAACGTGTGCTCGGGAGGTACCAGCTGGGAGAAAAATACATGTGTCATGGTTTGGTTATGCCGAATGTATTAACATATTATTTGTATTCCTTGCTAGTTTACAAATGGGTCAACATTACTTGTTCTGTTTATCATATACACTTGGAACTATATGCGAACAACTGGGTTTACAAGGATTACATTAAATGTTTTCAGTGGGAAAATTACTCATTTTATGACTATGAAGTAATCACTCGTTTTCATTGGGAAAAGTACTCATTTTATGACTATGAAGTCATCGCTCGTTTTCATTGGGAAAACTACTTATTTTATAACTATGAAGTCATCACTGGTTTTCATTAGGAAAGCTACTCATTTTATGATTATGAACTCATCACATGTTTTCAAGGAAAACAATTTTTTAATTATGGTCATGTGCACATTAACAATGTTTTCAAGGAAAACCACTTTACTTTACAACAATCAAACCTGTGAACTCACCAACCTTTGTGTTGACATTTTTAAGTATGTTTTTCACGTAGCACATAGATATGGCACGGTTGGAATAAATTAGCCATTTGGATTAAACCATAGAAGCTGAAGCAGCATGATTGTCAAACGTCAAGACGGTTTTGACCTATATGGTTCTAGTATAATGTACTAGCTTAATTTAGTATTTGTAATGGTGTTCAACACCTTCATAGTCCTTATTTTAGTTTCCACTGTTGTGTAATATTACCAATTGTTACAACCTTAATTTATTTATTTGTTTATTAAGTAAATAAATTTGGGGCTGTGACAGATTGGTATCTGAGCCATTGGTTTTAGTGAATTAGATTTCCTTAGTGTCACCTAGGCTCTAATCAGACAAATTAAGAACACCCAAGACCGAGCATAGAAATTCCAACCGTTTTCGAACAACTTGAGTATGTTGTTACTGTAACACCCCAATTTCTAAAAGAAAATGGAAGTCTAGGGGCCTAAGTGCAAATACCCCAAATATGGAGGACTAAAGATGAAAAAATATGAAATCTAGACTGATAGCGGACCGCTATCAGATCCCAAACGGTCCGCAATGTGCTGGTTAAGGAAATGATGAGAGAATAACACAAGGAGATTATACATGTCTGATGACCCAGCCCTAAGTCGGAGCGCTATGAGGTCCGTAACGGTCTGACATGCCACGACATGGATTGCGGACTGCAAACCCCAGCCGCAAACAGTCCGTTATGTAGGGTGCATGTCACACCCCAACCGACGGCGGAATCATCGGGGCGGGACATGCAGACTGTTCATGAGCACAAGGTTAACTAAATTGAAGTATATTAAACATCCATTTACATTCAAACAAACATGAATCAATTCCAAAGTACATAATGAAAAACAATTTGTTTTCGAATTAAAATTAACTAAGTCCCATCTTATGTGTAACATGTCTTGATCAAACTCATATGATAGCACCTGAAACATGAATAAAATAAGGTCAACTAAAAAGTTGGTGAGCATACACAGGTTTGTATATAGATAGCATATAGTTTGTAAATAAACAAATCCTTACATATCATGATAAAATAAGGCATTTATGGGGAGCAGCTATTGTGTAACCAAGTACAATCAAACCTTTGTAACTAGCATGCAAAAATTGTGTTGTCAGTAATAATCACCCTACCTGGGTGGGTTTGTCAGACTCAATAGATCTATCATTGTTAACCGTCGGCTTGAATAGTAAATGATTGCACATAAATCGCATACAAAAGTTAGCACAACTAGCAGTCGGGCATAAAGCTCAAATTGCACACATGAATGTAAAGGGGATTTGTATTTGTGTAAATGTAAACAATAGTATTGTATAATGTTCATGTTCCACCCCAAAAAGTGTAAAAGAGTAAAGGGGCTATGTAATACTCACCTGTATCAAGGATGTTGCTAGCACAAGAGCCTAGGTAGCAAGGTGTTCCTTGTAACTTACAACGTCAACCTAGAGTGTAATGTATATGAATCTAGGTTAAACAATGTGTACAATAGTCTATGGTCAAGTCTAGGATTGGTCTGAATGTGTGTACAAAGAGTTTGAGTTGTAGTATGTAAAGGAGTGTGTAGGTAATTTGTGGTTTGTACTTGAAATGGGGTGTAGTATAAAATAAAAGATTGAAGTGAATAGTTTTAAAATAATTGAATTAGGGTATGAGTTTGAATAACTAAACAAATTAAATAATTGTTATTTATTTATTTAGTTACAAAAATAGTGTGTGAATTATATTAAAATTAAATAAAAATTTTACTTTATTTATTCATTTATAAAGATGTGTAAATAATGTTGATGTATTAAATCAATAGTAAATATATCTTGTTAGTGTAGATTAAAATAAATAAATCTATTTATATATTTACCATTTAAAAATAAGTATTTAAAATATAAGGTTAAAGTTTTATAACTTTATAAATTTGGTTTCGTAATGAGGGATATTTTATAAAATAAATACCCTATTTGGAAGTTAATTTCCTTTAATCATTTTAAAAAAATCTACATTTTTGTTTCAAATACTTAATACACAATTTAAACAATAAAAATCCGATATAAAATGAATTTATATTAAAACTTGGGAATTTCGGTTTTATTCGGTTTAAAATGTTGCAAGAATAATAAGAATAATTTTTATAAAATTTATGGAGCTCTAAAACGGTTTTTTTTTAAATGCAGTTTCTGGGTTTCGAACCCTGGTGGATTCTGGAAGGGCACACGCAAGGAACCACTGGACCGGAAGTCCAATTGTGTTATTCAACCATATTGTTAATATGACATAAAACGTTTTCATGGGATCCGGGTTCAACGTTTGCAACAGGAGAAAAACAGGAAAAAGGAATATATAGTGCGGGTGCGGGGCTGGTTCGAACCCGCGATCCGGTCTGAGCGAATAAACGAGTTCTACCGGTGGACTAGGGCGTGTGCCTTGTTAGTATTTGGTGTCATTTATTATTAAACCCGTGAGAATCGATTTCCCCTTCCCCACCGTCCCTGTCGCAAACCCAGCCCTAGCTAACAACTTAAACCCGATTGCACTAAAATCAAATCCCCAAACCATAGGGCTTTTGATCGCTGGACTAAGAAGAAGTTATGGATGTAAGAATTACCTGAGATGATTAAGGAACGGCGGTCGGCAGAAAACCAACAATCCGTGTTCTTGGAGTTCGACGGGGTTCCAGAAGGTTAATTCCCGTCGCGTAGGTGTTTAGAAACTTTGTAAACAGGTTTGTGAAGGTGCGTGAACGATTTTGATTACTCAATTTTTACCGCAATCGCTCAATTGATTTGATCTTGCAATGACAACGGTTGGTTTTAATGTTTACGCGGTTTCCTTTGATTTAGCAGATGTATTAGGTCATAGTTTCGGTCTGAATACACGTGAGTCCATCACGGCGTGATTCTCGGGCTGAATCCGCGTTCAATTTTTGCAATTTGCATTTTGAATTTGGTCTAGTTTGACTCGGAAGAGTCAAACCTGCTTAACTTTCGAATTTAGCCGCGATTTTTGATAACTTAATATGTCAATTTGCTTTACAATGAACAAGGATCATTCAAACATTGTAAGGCAAGCCTAAAACAATCGGGTTTGTTCAAATTAGCACCGAATTGCAAGCATTTGAACCATTTGACTTTTAAAAGTCAAATTAATTCAAAATGCGTGGATGAGGGTCAAAATTATTGCCATAGATCAAATGTGAGGGTTCAAGGTTGTTAGGACATGTTTTGTAACTGTTGATAAAATTCTGTGTAAGTTCTGCTAGAGGCGAACTTAACAAGTTCGCCTAGCCTATCAGAGGCGAACTTATTAAGTTCGCTTAGCCTATTAGAGGCGAACTTAATAAGTTCGCCTAAGCATCTTTTAGGCGAACTAAATAAGTTTGCCTACTGCAGAACTAGTGTTTATAAATAGAACAGAACAGAGAAAACAGAGAGAGATTTGTCTGACTGAGTCTGTAAACCATTGTGAATCTGAATATATTTGAGAAGTTTATTTACTCGTGTTGTTTTGAATTGTCGATTAGTATACAAACGTTAACACGAAGGATTCCGCACTTCGTGTTATAGCAAAGTCGTATCACGAGTTCGATCAGTAGTTGAGTTACCTGGACCTACAAGTGGTATCAGAGCCATATGCTCGTGAATTAAGTACGATTCTCGGTGATTAGTGACGGTTTTTGTGTACAATTCGACAAGAAATTCAACATTTTTGAATTTTCTGCAACAATGGAGTTTTTCAAGTTCTTGAAGATCGTTTCTCTACTGAATTCGTGTTTTTGGAAGTGTTTTTAACAAAATTAGTCCGATAGAACTGTTCTATTTGATAAAATTCATAATCCTACGGTTCAATTTCCTTAAATTCCATCAATTCGCTGAGAAATCATGATTTTTGAAGTTTTCGGTTCGTGTTTGGGTGACGATTCTTTTGAATCTGTTACAACAGTTTCAACGAACTTGCTGAGTTCCTGTGCAGGCGAACTTAGCAAGCGATTTATTAAGTTCGCTTCTCACATTTTCAAGCGAACTTACCAGATTTCCTCCTTAAGCGAACTTGTCTTGTTCGCCTGATATCAAGTTCGCTTAGTACTCACTAAAGCGAACTTATTAAGTTCGCCTGAGGGTAAAACTGCTCAATACTTAGAAATTTTTTAGAAATTTTTTTTTTAACATGGCAAATATGGTTCAAGTCACAAACATGTTCAATTATGACAATGAGATTGGTACATCTCAAAAACCTCCGAAGTTGCTGAATCTAGCTGATTATTCAAATTGGAAAGATCGGTTTGACCAATTCGTATCTTTTACCGATACTAGTTTGTGGATTCCAATTTTGGAAGGATATACGCATCCTACTTATTCTTGGATGGGAAAGGATGATGTTCCGAAACCAGTTTCAGCTTTAACTACTGAAGAGAAGCTGTTATTTGATCGAGAAAAGAAAGCAATGGCTAGCATTTTGATGTCTCTACCAAAGGAAATTTATCACAGTTTTAAACAGTTCAAGTCTTCTCAACAACTGTGGGAAGCATTACAGAAAAGGTGTGAAGGGAGTTTAGATGTGAAGAAAAGTAGAAAAGAGTTACTAAAGAAGCAGTTCCTAGTCTTTAAACATTTTCAAAATGAATCTTTGGATGATCTTGCTACAAGATTCTATCATCTTCTTAGTGAACTGGCTAGTGCATCTGTGGTATATGAGACTAAGGAAATCAATGATAAATTCTTGGAGGCTTTACCATCAAAGTTTGATGTGTATACGGTTTTGATCAAAGAAAATGTTAAGTACAAAACCATGTCTCTTGAAGAAGTCTTAGGGAAGATTCTGTCACATGACATGAATATGAAGAAGAAAGAGACTAATATGGAGCATATCCAGGATCCTTCGATGTATTTTGCCAAATCTGTTGGTAAATCTGGTACTGGAGTGGCATTCTTTTCTGGTGATGCTCAAGAGTCTTCAAATAATCAGTGTTCTGGAGTTCCAATTTATTCTGGTCATACAAGCCATTCTGGATTTTCTGCTACTACTGCTTCAACATCATCTGGATCTCATGTGAATCAGAAAGTTGCTGATGATTATCTTGCTATGTTTTCTTCATTCATGGCATCATATGAAAATTTCATTGGAGGAAAAATACATGATCCTGATGTAATAGAAGAAGATTTCAGACAGATTGACCCTGTTGATCTGGAAGAAATGAATATCCAATGGAATATGGCCATGTTAATGCGACAAGCTAAAGATTTCTTGAAGAGAACTGGCAGAAAATATATTGGTTCAAATAGTCGATCGCGTATGGGTTTTGATAAGAGCAAAGTTAGGTGTTACAATTGCCAAGAGTATGGTCACTTTGCTAAGGAGTGTGTGAAGCCAAAGGTAGAATTTGATTCTCAAAAGAAGCAGTCTAAATTTCAGCATAATAGGAATCAATCACATGGTTCATCTGGTAATCAAAATCATGGTCCTTCTGGTAATACAAATCATGCATCTGCATCATCAGCTCTGGTTGCTCAAAACGATGAAAATTATGATTGGGGCATTCATCTGGAAGATTTGGTGGGCGCTGTGAGTCAGGCTTTTGTTGCAGAAATTCATTCAGAAAAACCAGAAGAGTCTACTGATGATGAAAGTTCTAGTGATGATTCGTGTGATGGTGATAGTGTTCCAAGTGTTGATGATGAGGAAGAAAGAGAGAAAAGTATTGATTCTGATGCTGTGTCAGGGGTTGCTGAGGAAGAAATTGTTCTTACAAAAAATGCTTCAGTTGGTGAAGATTCAGAGAATATCCAATTGCCAAAGTATTCATGGCAAACATGTCTGACCCGACTAAGGTAAAAGACTCTGTTTGTCATATATACTATTCTAATTGTATTTATGTTAAGGATAAACTGCAAAAAGTCTTGGATGATAACACAAATTTGATTTGTGATATGAAATCAATGCATTCAGTTAATCAGAAACTGAAAGATAATGATAAACTGTGCATTGATAGAATTGAGCCTTTGAAAAGAGACTTAAATTCTCTTGGGTTAAAATACAAAGAGCAGGGTTATCATCTAGATATGGCTTATGCTGAAATCGAAAAACGAAATGAAGTAGTTGCTCAAAAGAACAAGGAGATTTCTGAAAAAGAATCTGAGGTGATAAAGTTACATAGAAAGCTGGAACAGTTTGAGAATTCATCTGTAGTTTTGGATTATTTTAATGCTAATGCTGATCCCACAAAAAGGGTTGCTGGTATTGGGTTTGTTCCTCCTCCGTTTAATGCAAATTATGTGGTTGAGCCTGAAATCATTAATGAAGAGGAAATTGATCCCAAGACAGTATTAAAGGTGAATCCTGTGACGGGTGAAGACATGGTGTATGATTCTGATACAGAGGATGAAGTGTTTGATGATTCAAAGGTTGAAGGCATTCCGAGAGAAGTGAAAATTGAGGAACCAAAGGTTGTGAAGAATGTTACTAGGGATAGATGCATCTTGACAGAACCTGAAGAGGTGAAAGTGGTTCCAACTAAACTTTCTCCAATCTTACCGTCAAGTGGGTTTGTTGCGGCTGGTTTTCAAAAGGTGAATTCTTCAAAGGTGCCAAAACTGACTTATGTTCCTAAGAAGCCGATAAATTGTTCTGGGCATTCATCCGAAGCTTATTCTTCTGATGGTTCTTCAAATTCAAAGAAAACATCTTATTTCAAAAGTTATCAAGAAAGAAGAGTGTGTTTTCATTGCAATGGGGCTGGTCATATTTTGATTAATTGTCCATACAAGAACTAGGGTAAAATGAAGACTGTTCTTTCACAACCGAAAGTGGTGAAGATTCTTAAAAGAAACGATGAGGGAAAGTCGTCTTCTAGTTTGGAGAAAAATATGACTGGTCATTTTTTTGTTAAATCCCATCGATTTAAACAACAGAATACATTGAATGTTAAATCATTTGTTTGCAAAGAGAAACTTGAGATTCCAAAAGTTGGAATTTCAAAAGATTCTGTTCAGGAGGTTAAATTGTCTAGACCTCAAAGACGGAGGAGAAACAGAAGATTGAGAAAACTTTTAGAACAACAAGAGTTTTCACAATCTAAACATTTTTCAAATGAACGAAAATGTTCAAACACTTCACTTTTTAAGCAAAAAGAACTTAATGAAAAGAAGTATGTTTGGAAATCTAAAGTTTCTATTTCTGACTCGTCGGAACAATCTCTGAAAATCGATGAGAGATTCGATTGTGAATGGAGTGAGGTTTATTATTTTGATACAGTTGGAAGACCCATGACTACCATGTCTTGGGTCCCAATTTCAAATTAATGTTTCTTGTTAGATGTGCAGGATTTACCAAGAGGGACTATTATTACCATTTTGGTTGTTGATAGTGGTGGTTCTAAGCACATGACAGGGAATAACATCTGCAAGAGTAACGAGTTGTTGATAACTGAGAATCTATTTGATTCAACGACTTGATGCTTAAGGGGGAGAATATGTCACACACAGTGTTTTGGAAACAGTTTTACAAAGTCCAAATGATAACCTGAAATTTAGGATGACGATGGTGAGCATAAAGTCGTTGATGCAACCAATTGACTAGTTGAGGGGGAGTCTACAGGACAGGGGGAGTACAGAACTGTGTTGGTGATAGAGGCAATGAAATTTAATTACATTACACCGGTTTGAGTTTTTAATTGATTGAATTGCTTAATCCTGAGTAACCAAGTAAAATATTTTTCTTAAAATGTTTTCATTGAAGATTTTATTTTCGTTTGTTTTACTTTCTTTGAAAAGGATTTTGAAAAAGCCAAACAAATTGAAAAAGATAAAATTGACATTACTTGAAGTTAAAGAAGAGATGATAGTACATCAGTAGATGTTCTTTCACACATGACCTTAGATTAACTGGTTGGTGCTTTATGTTAATATATCTGAATTATGTGTTTTGATCTAAACTTCAGAGACTACACAAATAGGAAATGATAGTGTTGTGTATGCATATAATTTGAATTGTCAGTAGACTAAAAGCGTCACTGAACCATTAGTAGTGTGAAAACATAATTGCATATGTTACAACTGTGATTTGAACCCATTTTATGCCTGGGTGTGTGTGTTAAAAGATCACTATCAGATAAAGAATATTAGCTTTTAATAAAGATTTTCCTATGAGATCAGTTTCAGGTTATGTCCTTAGCACTATTCATTCGATTTGCTTCAGTGCCCATGTCCCGAAAAGCATGCAATTTGAAGTATAATCAAGATATGTACATGACAACATTTGTCAAACATATACTAGTCCTTGGATCATATTGATAAATCATCTTTATTGATTCCATTGAATTCATAATCCAGATAACAGTTGGATCCACGTACCTGAATCTTATGATTCCACATATATAAGCCAAAACATTGAATCATTCGATTCTGAATCTCATTATTTCCTATACAATCCAATTTGGATTCTGCTATTCATGTGCTAAGTGATGTCTCCTCATTCTGGAAATTCAGATAATCTTTAGTAAAATCTTATATGTCTTGAAAATAGTGCATTTAATTTCTGTTGGCATACTAGTAGGGTACACGTTGTATTTCATACTTAAATGGTACCTTAACTCAGAAGAAAGTGGGAATGAGATGCTTTAGTTTCAAATCTTATAATATTGACAATTTGAATTTGTGTGTCATAGCCTGATCCTATTTTCTTTGAATGTTTATCGCGTATCATAACATGCAATATGAAAGTCTTGAAAAGATAGAGTGTGAAAATCTTGAAAGATATTTGTTTGATTGGTCAAGGCTTGAAAGAATGACATAGGATACCATTTGATATTATATGGATTTTATATCCAAGATGTGCGATTGTTATCTCATATATACTGATATGATCTTCTTACTTGTGATGTTCGACCAAAAAGATGTGATTTTGTATTTTACATTTTAGTTTGTACAAAAAAAACCAAAAAGATTTTGTGTTTCTTATGTTTGAAATATCAAAAAAGATTTTATTTTTCAGCTTCCATGGAAATCTTAATTGTTGGTTATTCTTGGTTGTTCTCCTTTGCATAAATGAAATTTGCAGACAGAAGTTGACAAGGGGTCCTTCTCCCAAGTTTTCTTCTAGATATAAAAAGAGTGTGCAGATAACAAGACGAAGACTACAGTGTGTTTGATGATATATGAAGACGGATGACAATCTTCTAAATCTGTTGTCAAGGGGGAGTCTGTTGGGGCATATTCTGGTGACAACGAGCTTGTAGATATTATGTCTTAGTCTTAGAGTCTTTGACTTGTATTTGATAGAATTGTTAGCAACAGTTAAAGGGGAGTCTGTTAGGACATGTTTTGTAACTGTTGATAAAATTCTGTGTAAGTTCTGCTAGAGGCGAACTTAACAAGTTCGCCTAGCCTATCAGAGGCGAACTTATTAAGTTCGCCTAGTATATCAGAGGCGAACTTATTAAGTTCGCTTAGCCTATTAGAGGAGAACTTAATAAGCTCGCCTAAGCATCTTTTAGGCGAACTTAATAAGTTCGCCTACTGCAGAACTAGTGTTTAAAAATAGAACAGAACAGAGAGAACAAAGGGAGATTTGTCTGACTGAGTCTGTAAACCATTGTGAATCTGAATATATTTGAGAAGTTTATTTACTCGTGTTGTTTTGAATTGTCGGTTAGTATACAAACGTTAACACGAAAGATTCCGCACTTCGTGTTATAGCAACGTCATATCACGAGTTCGATCAGTAGTTGAGTTACCTGGACCTACAAAGGTTCAAGGACTAGGGGGGTTTCAACTAAGTTTATTTATTTTAATCCCCTTTATAATTTATGTATAAAATTTGATTTCTTTTATAACTTTAGAAGACTACATGTAATTTAAAATGCCAAATACATATATATGTAAAATTGCTTAACAAAGCTTTTTGTGTGGTTTAATTATACATTTCAAATACCTAAATATTTTTGTTTACCTTTATTTATAACTAAATATTCGTACATATATGAGGATATATATGTATTTATATATATGTATATATAAATATCAAACCGGTGATAAAGAAATGTAAACGCAAGGTTCTAAATTTTGAATAGATATATTAAAAATAAATCTAAAATGATGGTTTATGTGACAACAGTGCTAGAATAAATACAGGTTTTAAGTGTAGTGTTATTATTGGAATTATTAAAATAAAATGAATCCAGAAAATTTATGGTCTGAGAAAATCCTGGATGTTACAGTCACCCCATGTTAAGGGAATTTCGTCCCAAAATTTAGCTAGCAAAGACTACTGACTTAGGTAGGAAGTGAGTTTGAGATTTGGTCGTTGGTTTGAGGAGGCTGATAGATAACAAGATTTAGGTTTAAAGCTCACGCTAAGTATGGATGATATCAGTGGGTTTTAGTTTCAAGAGAGTTAAGGAGAGATCTGTTGAAGAATCTAAAGGTGAAATGTGTTACTTGGAATGGATTTGATGGGAACTTGGTGATCAGGGTTTGCTTAGGATGTAGTCTAATATATTCAAGAGTTGTCAGTGGATAAGAGATTTAACAAACATTGGTCTAGGTCAAAACTTTACGTGACACGAACCACGCTACTTCTGATAATACGATAGAGCACTCATAAATAGGAAGTACCATCGGCGTATCCACCATGCCCTTGTCATATCACATTAGTTTCTTTGTTACATATCATGAGAAGTTTTAGGTCACAACACATAACAAAATTTACTATGTTTTCCCATGCGCTGATTTTTATAATTCCGTGTGCACCCGTAATTACTCAAATCATCGCATGGTCCGTATAGGTCATTTCGTTGTGTGCGGGTCAAGGGGGCACAGTTTCACTCCGTCCATGTCCATTGTTTTCACATAAAAGTCGCTAACAAGTAACTATGTCCTTAAACAGGTAAGTTCACAACTAAAGAGTAGTAAAGTAGAACAACTTAAAGTTTCTTAGTTTGCTCATGTTTGAACAAGAATACGTCAAACCCCGAGTCGTTTCCATGTATTATGGTCTTCAACTTTGGTGAACAAAGTGCATGACCATGTCTTGTGTATAATGTAATCAATCAATTGTAATAATTGTAAGAAATTTCGTTTCATGTATAATGTAAACACACAAGTCTCTTGTGTAGCATGAACAGCTAGCATTATGTATTTTGTAACTCAATGAGCTCTCACGTGTAATGTAAACAACATAGTATCACATGTATTATAGGAAATGAATTTCATGTATGGCGTTGACAGCTTAGCATCATGTATTTTGTAAATCAATATGCTCTCATGTGTAATGTAAACAACATAGCATTATGTGTATTGTAGGAAATGAATTTCATGTATGGTGTTTACAAATTAGCATCATGTATATTGCATAATGTGTACAGTTCAGTATGATGTACTCTGTAACTAAATGAGTTTCATGTTTAATGTGGTCAATCTAGAATTATGTATCAATCAAACAATTGTTATGTATCACGTATATCGCAAACAACTAAGTTTCGTGTATTATGTGCTCAATCCGGTAGCATGTGTATTGTAAATAAACATGTTTCGTGTGTTATGTGATCAATCTAGTAAATTGTGATTCGTAGGCAAACTAGTTTCTTGTATTATGTAATTTGTGTAGCATTGGGTATATTGAGAATAATTGAGTTTCATGTACCATGTGGTTGCGTTCGGTATATTGTGAACGTGTATACATAAGTTGTTGGACTTCGTGTGTGATGTATACTAACGGGTTTTGCATGTGATCGAGTGTTGCGGACAAGCGTGTGGTTTGGCATTCCTGTATAATGTGGTAGTTAGGTTGTAGCTCTTAAATCTCATTGAGGTTTATGGGGGGGGGGGGGTTAAAGTTTACGATGTTCGATCGTCTCTTGAAGTGACAAGTGGAAGGTAACGAGGAGGTTCTGAAAATATTCGGGGAAATGTGTTTACAATTACTGATCTTTGTTTAAAAATAGGAAGTGGTAAATTATTCTTGATTGTGGATATATAAAGTAGTGAAACCATTGGATCACATAATTTAAATAAGTAGACAATTTATGGGAAAAATCTTTTAATTTAAATTTTTAACTATCAATAAGAGAATATTTTTAAGCGAAATTATTGGCTAAACAAATAGTCGTATATTAATATAGCCAGGATTTAGAAATATTTACTTAAACGAGGAAAACCATAATTATTTATCAATTCGAAATAATATATATATATATATATATATATGTAAGTTTTTTTATTTTTTTTTATAAAATCGGTTATATTAACTTTCCTTATCAGATGGAAAGTTTTATGGAAAATTTATGTTTTTGATACTATCTAAAAGTTTGATAAACATTTTGTTTGAACAAGATAATGAGGTTTTCTTTAAATCGAACAATAGGATGATTTGTTTATGAAGGAGATTCTTGGTAGTGTACTAAATCGTATTGAATGAAGAAGGTGATACTTGAGAAATTTTGATGAAAATATGATGGGTGTAATTCACACTCAACGGGTCAAATCAATGAATAATAACTTCAGAGTTGAAATATTTATAAAATTGATTAAATGCTGAAATGTTAAACATTACTCAAAACATAAGGAAATGGTTCTCAAACCGAAGATTTTAAAGACAATAAATAGAAATTTCTCCTAACGTCTCTGGTAGCTTTCCACTAGAAAGAAGATAATCACCAAGATGAGCACCGCTATGGTCACTCAAGTAGCTGATCTGGCTTCGGCTCTAGCTGTCTCCGTGCGATTCCCAAGCATTCCTTTTTCAAGGCTGGAAATTAATTCCTTTTGGTACCCTAATTGGTTCGCTAGGCTATCCATTCTTTGTCCTTGCAAGTCGTGCATTACTCCCTGCTCCATCCTTTCTCTCTCAAATTTTGAGGTCCTAACATATCGGTGTATGTCATTGGTTGGAAATCCCATAACGCTAGTGGATGTCATGGTATGTCTTACCCAAGGGTTAGGATGGTGTCTGATACGGGTTTCTGGGCGTGGGTGATCCAGGTGTTTGAAGTTTTGGGCCGGTGTTCCTAGTCCAATCTGCCTTTACATCAAACCTTGGTCTAGCAGCTGCGGGTGTTGGTGATCGATGCACGGGTGATCCAATGTCTTCTTCCTAATCAGACTCTTCTTCGGGACGGTATACCGGGGAGGTAGGAGAGTAGGAGCCCATGCTTAGCAGGAAAACAATGGAAAGGTTGTAAGCGATAATAAAATACTAAGGTTGTAAGCGATAATAAAATACTGAGTGTCAAATATAGGAGTTCTCATAGGTTTAGAGTTTGACTAGTCATAACGCCAAGTCTTCACAATAATATTTTAGGAGTACACTTGACCTATAAGTAGTGTATCCCTGAGGAGAATTCACAGGAAAGAGGGGTGGGTCACTTGGACACACTTAAGTACCATATCTTTCCTTAGCCAGAATCCCTCATGGGCCTACACACTCTTCCAGCCATCATGTATTAATAACATTATTGTTGGGCTCATGGTCAAGATGAGAATTGTTGTGAACTGGGCCTTGTGGCCCGAAAGTAAGGTTTATGCATTTCAGTGGACTTTTGCTTCTTGGAGGATAAATGGACTTCTTAGTTTATTATTGATGGACATTAGGCCCAATAGTTTAAAAATTTGTTGTTCACAAGAGGTGTGGTATTATGTATATGAGTTTAGGGGTGCATGAATAACTAAGTGTATATATGTGTGTGTGGAAACTTAGGATAGCATTTTTAAATAAATTAAATAGGTAGCAATGAATAGAAGGAAAAGTTGGCAGGTAATGTGACACATAGATTATTTAGTATTGTATCATATGATGTAGTTATATAGTATAACATGTTAGAATATTCACATAAAAAAAATAATCATATAGCTTGTGGATAGTAATGAGTGTAAGCACAAAAGTTATCAAGTTGTGTGACACATAAGTCATTATGTATTGTATCACGTAGTGTAAATACATATGATAGCATGTAAAAATATTTACACAAGAACTAATAATGTAACTTGTACTAGCATGGAATTGTATGGGTGTCCTAAAGTTATAGTCTAGGTCAAGGGTGTCTAATAACCTAGTTCCCTATAACCAAGGCTCTGATACCAATCTGTCACACCCCAACCGACGGCAGAATCATCGGGGCGGGACATGTAGACTGTTCATGAGCACAAGGTTGACAAAATTGAAGTATATTAAACATCCATTTACATTCAAACAAACATGAATCAATTCCAATGTACATAATGAAATACAATTTGTTTTCGAATTAAAATTAACTAAGTCCCAAGCCTATGTGTAACATGTCTTGATCAAACTCATATGATAGCACCTGAAACATTAATAAATAAAGGTCAACTAAAAGTTAGTGAGCATACACAGGTTTGTATATAGATAGCATATAGTTTGTAAATAAACAAATCCTTACATATCATGATAAAATAAGCATTTATGGGGAGCAGCTATTGTGTAACCAAGTACAATCAAACCTTTGTAACTAGCATGCAAAAATTGTGTGGTCGGTAACAATCACCCTACCTGGGTGGGTTTGTCAGACTCAATAGATCTATCATTGTTAACCGTTGGCTTGAATAGTTAATGATTGCACATAAATCGCATACAAAAGTTAGCACAACTAGCACTCGGGCATAAAGCTCAAATTGCACACATGAATGTAAAGGGGATTTGTATTTGTGTAGTTTGTGTAAATGTAAACAATAGTATTGTATAATGTTCATGTTCCACCCCAAAAAGTGTAAAAGAGTAAAGGGGTTATGTAATACTCACCTGTATCAAGGATGTTGCTAGCACAAGAGCCTAGGTAGCAAGGTGTTCCTTGTAACTTACAACGTCAACCTAGAGTGTAATGTATATGAATCTAGGTTAAACAATGTGTACAATAGTCTATGGTCAAGTCTAGGATTGGTATGAATGTGTGTACAAAGAGTTTGAGTTGTAGTATGTAAAGGAGTGTGTAGGTAATTTGTGGTTTGTACTCGAAAGGGGGTGTAGTATAAAATAAAAGATTGAAGTGAATAGTTTTAGAATAATTGAATTAGGGTATGAGTTTGAATAACTAAACAAATTAAATAATTGTTATTTATTTATTTAGTTACAAAAATAGTGTGTGAATTATATTAAAATTAAATAAAAATTTTACTTTATTTATTCATTTATAAAGATGTGTAAATAATGTTGATGTATTAAATCAATAGTAAATATATCTTGTTAGTGTAGATTAAAATAAATAAATCTATTTATATATTTACCATTTAAAAATAAGTATTTAAAATATAAGGTTAAAGTTTTATAACTTTATAAATTTGGTTTCTTAATGAGGGATATTTTATAAAATAAATACCCTATTTGGAAGTTAATTTCCTTTAATCATTTTAAAAAAATCTACATTTTTGTTTCAAATACTTAATACACAATTTAAACAATAAAAATTCGAAATAAAATGAATTTATATTAAAACTTGTGAATTTCGGTTTTATTCTGTTTAAAATGTTGCAAGAATAATAAGAATAATTTTTATAAAATTTATGGAGCTCTAAAACGGTTTTTTAAAAAAAATGCAGTTTCTGGGTTTCGAACCCGGGTGGATTCTGGAAGGGCACACGCAAGGAACCACAGGACCGGAAGTCTAATTGTGTTATTCAACCATTTTGTTAATATGACATGAAGCGTTTTCATGGGATACGGGTTCAACGTTTGCAACAGGAGAAAAACAGGAAAAAGGAAATATAGTGCGGGTGCGGGGCTGGTTCGAACCCGCGACCCGGTCTGAGCGAATAAACGAGTTCTATCGGTGGACGAGGGCGTGTGCCTTGTTAGTATTCGGTTTCATTTATTATTAAACCCATGAGAATCGATCTCCCCCTCCCCACCGTCCCTGTCGCAAACCCAGCCCTAGCTAACAACATAAACCCGATTGCACTAAAATCAAATCCCTAAACCATAGGGCTTTTGATCGCTGGACTAAGACGAAGTTATGGATGTAAGACTTACCTGAGATGATTAAGGAACGAAGGTGGTCGGCAGAAAACCAACAGTCCGTGTTCTTGGAGTTCGACGGGGTTCCAGAGGGTTAATTCCCATCGCGTAGGTGTTTAGAAACTTTGTAAACAGGTTACTGAAGGTGCGTGAACGATTTTGATTACTCAATTTTTACCACAATCGCTCAATTGATTTGATCTTGCAATGACAACGGTTGGTTTTAATGTGTACGCGGTTTCCTTCGATTTAGCAGATGTAATGGGTCATAGTTTCGGTCTGAATACACGTGAGTCCATCACGGCGCGATTCTCGGGCTGAATCCGCGTTCAATTTTTGCAATTTGCAGTTTGAATTTGGTCTAGTTTGATTCGGAAGAGTCAAACCTGCTTAACTTTCGAATTTAGCCGCGATTTTTGATAACTTAGTCTGTCAATTTGCTTTACAATGAACAAGGATCATTCAAACATTGTAAGGCAAGCCTAAAACAATCGGGTTTGTTCAAATTAGCACCGAATTGCAAGCATTTGAACCATTTGACTTTTAAAAGTCAAATTAATTAAAAATGCGTGGATGAGGGTCAAAATTATTGCCATAGATCAAATGTGAGGGTTCAATGTTCAAGGACTATGGGGATTTCAACTAAGTTTATTTATTTTAATCCCCTTTATAATTTATATATAAAATATGATTTCTTTTATAACTTTAGAAGACTACATATAATTTAAAATGCCAAATACATATATATGTAAAATTGCTTAAGAATGCTTTTTGTGTGGTTTAATTATACATTTCAAATACCTAAATATTTTTGTTTACCTTTATTTATAACTAAATATTTGTACATATATGAGGATATATATGTATTTATATATATGTATATATAAATATCAAACCGGTGATGAAGAAATGTAAACGCAAGGTTCTAAATTTTGAATAGATATATTAAAAATAAATCTAAAATGATGGTTTATGTGACAACAGTGCTAGAATAAATACAGGTTTTAAGTGTAATGCTATTATTGGAATTCTTAAAATAAAATGAATCCAGAAAATTTATGGTCTGAGAAAATCCTGGATGTTACAGTGCACGCCGGACAGCTGGCTAGTGGGCGATAGCGGACCTCTATCACCCAACATGTCGGTCCGATATGGGTATGAACTCAGCCTATAAATAGATGGTTTGGCCATTCATTTGAAAACAATCCAAACACCACAACACACACATACACTCTGAGAAGGATTACAAGACCCGTTGCAGCGTGTTTGAGTGAGAGTGCGGTACGCTGCGAGTACGGTTCGAGTTCAGAGAAACGTTTAGACGAGGAACGAACTTAGGAACTAACCGAGGATAATGTAAGTACAATGGACTCGTACCCTAGACACTATTATGTGAATTACTTACTTATGTCACACCCCGACCGATGGCGGAATCATCGGGGCGGGACATGTAAGACTGTTCATAGCACATGGTTGACTAAATTGAAATATATTAAAGTCAAATTGCATTTCAAATAATCCAAGTACAAAACCAAATTCAAACAAGATACATAAAATAATTCATAAAGTTCTTGATTTATTTTGCTAAGTCCAAATCCTATGTTGAACACGTCTTGAATCAATCTCACATATTGGGGCCTGAAACATGAATAAAATAAAGTCAACTAAAAAGTTGGTGAGTATAACACAGTTGTATATAGATAGCATATAGTTGAAACAAATCCTTTACATGACATGATAAATAAGGCGTTTATGGGGAGTAACTATTGTGTAACCAGATGTACAATCAAACCTTGTAACTAGCATGCAAAACAAATGTGTTGTCGGTTTCAATCACCGCGTACCATGGGTGGGTTTGTCAGACTCAATAGATCCATCATTGAAAACCGTCGGCTTGTATAGTTAATGATTGCACATAAGAGCATACAAAGGTTAAACACACCTAGCACTCGGGCACAAAGCTCAAATTTTTGCACACATGTATGTAAATAGGATTTTTTGCACTTGTGTTGTTTGTGTAAATGTAATTGTGTAATGTGTAATGAGTATAGAGTTCATGTTCTACCCCAAAATTGTAAAAGAGTAAAAAGGGGTTGTGAATACTCACTTGGTATGGAAGTGAAGCTAACAAGGAATATAGATAGCAAAAGATCCTTGAAAAGCACACTTTAACCTAAATAGTAATATGCATTGAATCACATAGATGTATAAAGTTTAAAAATGAAAGTTGGATTTGTATATAAAACCATTGGTTTGTATTTAAAAAGGATTGAATAAAATATATAAAGTTTGAGGTAAAATATGTTTGAAACAATTTAATTAGGTTTGAATTAAATAAATAACTGTATAACTATAGTTTATGAAATAATGTCAATATTAATTGTAATTAAGTATAAATAAATAAAACGATTTTGATTTAAAATGTAAAGTAAATAAGTCATCATTATTTATAAATCTTGTAACTTAATTATTTAAAATATCATTTAAGTGTAAGATGATAAATATAAATTTAATTTTTATAAACTTTTCAATAAATTACATTTATGCCAAGATTAAACTTTTAATCTATTTTTAAATACAGAAAACATATTTTTATAAAATCTGAAACATTTACTGATTAAAATATATAAAAATTATAATTCTGTTAAAAATTCTGAGTCTAGCACGACCGTGCCTCGGAAGGACACGATCGTGCTCAAACCACGGGCGCGACCGCGCTAGTCGGGGCGCGACCGGGTTGATCAATCAGGAGCACAATCTAGACAAGTCATCAGGCACGACCGTGCCTTAGCCCGGCACGGTCGCGTCTATGATTTTTAGACACAACAGAGACTAGCCCAAAGGGCATGACAAGGTCTGGACGGATGACACGACCGCGCTTCTAGTCGACACGACCGCGCTAAACGAGGCACGGCCGTGCTAGATGATTAGCGCGACCGTGTCTAATCTAAATCAGACACGAATCAAGAATTTCTTGTATTTTAAACACTGGAATTGTTAGGGCTTTTGATTAATAGGTTATTACGTGTCTTTTCATATACCTTAATTTTATGGAAATTGGGTTTAAGTATGGGTTCGATTAAATCATTTTTATTGGAAACATGGTTTCTGATTCTGGTCGATTTCTATTGTGGAAGCCCAAATTGGATGAGGGCTTTTGATAATGATACTGAAATGAATGAGAAGACGATTATATTTACCCTGAAACGAAACGAATTTATAGAGAACGGTTGGAAGGAAGCTCCGGCGACGACGGCTCGAGTTCCGACGATATTTACTGCAACTCCGGTCAATCCAGACAGTCCGGAAGCTTCAGAGATGGTTTGATATCTCGATTCTGCTACTGAGTTGGGAGAATTTGGGTCGAAAAGCTTTGAGAGAGTTTCTTTCTTGAAATTTGCTTGAGAGAGTTTTCTTGCAAATGAATACTGAGGCGTTTGGGATTTGAAAAGTGGTAATACAATTGTTAAGGGGAAAAGAAACGTATAACGGTTTCGGATTCGAACGATCGGGTGATTAATCTGCATTTACGTTTTTCTGTTACGCAGGCGCGACCGTGCCAAGGAGAGGCGCGACCGTGCCTAGGCACCGGGCGCGATCGTTCCAGAGCAGGTCGCGCGACCGTGCCAAAGCACTTGGCGCGACCGTGCTAGAACGAAGCACGACCGTGCTAACTAGGGTTTCTTGATGTTTTTCAACTTTAGTCCTTGACTTTTCAGGTTTGATAAGTTTGTACCAAATAGTTTCTTGTATAGCGTTTAAATGTAAATAATCGAGTAAAACTTGCGAATTTGTATAGGATCATTGCATTAAATTTTACGACGAGAAAATAATGAGGCATTGCACGAGTATAGAACTTGAAATTGCATTACATTGAACTGAAATAGGCATACTAAAATCCGAAATGTTACAGTCTCCCCATGTTGAGAGAATTTCGTCCCGAAATTTAGCTAGAGGAAACAACATTAATAGTAAAAAGATGAGGGTACTTGAGCTTCATTTGGTCTTCTCGTTCCCAAGTGTACTCAGGACCACGCTTAGATTCCCAACGAACTTTAACGATAGGAATGCGACTTCGCTTGAGTTGATTGACTTCACGATCCATAATTTCCACCGGTTTCTCAACGAAGTGCATCTTTTCATCAATGCGCACGTCGTCAAGCGGTATATGGAGATTTTCGTCGACGAGACACTTCTTTAGATTAGATATATGAAATGTAGGATGCACATTGCCAAGAGATGGAGGTAACTCGAGCTTGTAAGCCACTTTCCCAATCCTTTCAAGGATTTTGAATGGACCAACATAACGAGGTGATAACTTGCCTTTCTTTCCAAAATGGATCACACCCTTCCATGGAGATACCTTAAGAAGAACGAGATCACCGACTTGGAATTCCAAGGGTTTTCGACGCTTGTCGGCATAACTCTTTTGTCGACTCCTCGCTACTCGAATATTGTCACGGATTTGAATAGTCTTGTCGGAAGTTTCTTGAATTAACTCGAGACCGGTGATTTGTGCTTCACCAATCTCGTTCCAACAGATCGGAGAACGACACTTGCGACCATAGAGAGCTTCGAATGGAGCCATGTTGATACTTGTGTGGTAGCTATTGTTATAAGAAAACTCAATAAGGGATAAATGTGAATCCCAATTGCCACCAAAATCGATTACACAAGCTCTAAGCATGTCTTCAAGAGTTTGGATTGTTCGCTCGGTTTGGCCATCAGTTTGGGGATGGTAAGCCGTGCTCAAATCCAAACGAGTACCAAGAGCAGATTGGAGAGATTGCCAAAATCGAGAAGTGAACCGAGCGTCTCTATCAGATATTATGTTCAAGGGAAAACCATGACGGCTCACAATTTCATCAATTTAAATTCGGGCAAGTTTCTCCACTTTGAAGTCTTCACGAATAGGCAAGAAATGGGCAGATTTGGTGAGTCGATCAATGATCACCCAAATACTATCATAACCACTCGAGGTGCGAGGGAGCTTGGTAATGAAATCCATAGCTAAATTCTCCCATTTCCACACGGGAATTTCTGGTTGTTCGAGTAAACCAGAAGGACGCTGATGTTCGGCTTTGACTTTGGAGCAAGTTAAGCATTTGGCAACATAAAGAGCAATGTCCTTCTTCATACCGGGCCACCAATAAAGCTGACGAAGATCTTGGTACATTTTATCCGCACTAGGATGAATAGAATAACGAGTCTTATGAGCCTCGTTCATGATAATTGTACGGAGATCATCGCGATCGGGAACCCAAATACGGTTCAAGTAATATAGTAAGCCATTGGGTTTAGATTCAAGAAGAAGTTCAACACCACACGACATTTCTTCATACATGTTACCCTCGGTAACCGAGACGTGTTGAGCTTCCAGGATACGGGTTTGAATATCGGATTGAATACGGGCACAATGAAGCATAACATGGTCCTTTCGACTCAAGGCATCGGCTACACCATTCGCTTTGCCGGGATGGTAACGAATCTCGCAGTCGTAGTCGTTAAGGAGTTCGACCCAACGTCGTTGCCTCATATTGAGTTCTTTTTGGTTGAAGATATGTTGAAGACTTTTGTGGTCGGTGAATACCACACATTTCGTGCCATATAGGTAGTGTCTCCAAATCTTTAACGCGAATACGACCGCACCTAACTCGAGATCGTGCGTCGTATAATTCTTTTCATGAATTTTGAGTTGTCTTGATGCATAAGCGATCACTTTGCCTCATTGCATGAGGACACAACCAAGACCTTGGTTAGAAGCATCACAATAGACAACTAAATCATCATTTCCATCGGGGAGAGTCAAAATGGGAGCATTGCACAACTTATGCTTAAGAGTTTGGAAAGCTTCTTCTTGTTTCGGTCCCCATTCATAAGCTTTACCCTTATGGGTCAAGGCGGTAAGAGGGACAGCAATCTTTGAGAAGTTTGAGATGAAACGACGATAATAACCCGCAAGACCAAGAAATGAACGAACTTCGGTAGGTCTTCGGGGCATTCCAATTTTTAACCGTTTCGATCTTAGCAGGATCAACATGAATACCCTTGTCGTTGACGATGTGACCAAGAAATTGAACTTCTTTTAACCAAAATTCACATTTAGAGAACTTGGCATATAGTTGTTCTTTCTTTAAAAGGTCCAAAACCAATCTAAGGTGTTCTTCATGGTCGGCTTTAGTCTTGGAATAGATTAAGATATCGTCAATGAAAACGATCACGAATTTATCAAGGTACGGTTTGCACACACGATTCATGAGGTCCATGAAAACTGCGGGTGCATTGGTTAATCCAAAAGGCATAACCATGAACTCGTAATGACCATACCTTGTTCGGAAAGCAGTCTTAGGAATGTCATCTTCTTGAACACGGAGCTGATGATAACCAGATCGAAGATCAATCTTCGAGAAACACGTAGAACCTTGAAGTTGATCAAAGAGATCATCGATTCTAGGCAAAGGATAGCGATTCTTGATAGTAAGCTTATTGAGTTCGCGATAGTCAATACACATGCGAAATGATCCATCCTTCTTCTTTACAAATAAGACGGGTGCACCACACGGTGAATGACTCGGGCGAATGAACCCTTTATCGGAGAGTTCTTGAAGTTGACTTGCGAGCTCTTGCATTTCGGAAGGTGCAAGACGATAAGGAGCTCTAGCAACAGGGTTAGCTCCGGGCATGAGATCAATACGGAACTCGACTTGACGAACGGGAGGAAGACCGGATAAATCTTTAGGAAACACTTTGGGAAAATCTCGAATAATGGGAATGTCTTGGATACTCTTCTCCTTGACATCCTTTTGAACAATATGAGCTAGGAAGGCGATGTACTTCTTTCGCAAGTACTTTTGAGCAGTAGTACAAGACATCAATTTAAGACCCTTGCAAGGCTTTTCACCAAAAACCCTTAAGGTTTCTCCCGAAGGTAGCGGAATTCGGATGCACTTTTCAAAGCAAATAACTTCGGCATGATGATTTGATAGCCAATCCATACCTATGATAATGTCAAAGCTTCCTAGTGGCATTGGAATAAGGTTGATTGGGAATGCATGATCATTAAGTTCTAAAGAGCAATCATAGATAATAGACTCAATTGTAAGGGAGTCACCATTTGCTATTTCAACGGTGAAGGTTTTCTCTAATTGGGATCGTGTCTTTGCAAGTAAAGGCTCAAAATTAAGTGACACAAAACTTTTATCGGCACCGGTATCGAACAAAATGGAGGCATATTGACTATTAACAAGGAACGTACCATTAACCACGTCGTTGTTGGCTTGAGCTTCGTTGGCGTTAATGTTGAAAGCACGCCCACGAGCTCCACCTTGTCTAGTATTTGCGAGCCTTGGACATAGATTACGAAAATGATTCGGGTCACCACACTCATAACAAGCACGCCCATTAGCAATGGTGGGAGCACCTTGATTAGCCACTTGAGGTACGGTTTGGTTTGGAGGGTTGACTTGGCCCGTAAGGGCTTTGGTCCTACAAACATTAACCGTATGACCATATCTCCCACAATAAGTACAAAGGCGACATGGGATGTTTTGGGGATGATGATAGTTGCAGGTGGCACAAAGTGGGTAAATTCCACCATATGGCTTTTTGACTGGTGCTTGAACCATAGGTGCAGCTTGGTTCACGGGAACAGCAGGAGTAACCACAGCAAAATTTCTAACCTTCCTCTTTCTAGTGTTGCGAGAGGGCTCGGTTGTAGCTTCTTTGGTGTGGTTAGGAGGGGTTACGGTTTCAGCAACTTTCTTAGAACCCTTTTTGGTAAGAGTTCCAGCTTTAATATGATTATCGGTTAGGGTAGCAGACAGGCGGATGGCATCTTACAAAGTAGCAGGATTTCTACCTAAGACAGTATCTTGAATTTGTCTTGGTAGCCCACCAATGTACTTTTCGATGCAACGAGATAATGGAGTGACCATGTGGGGCACAAGAAGACTCAATTCATGGAACCGAGTTGTGTAAGCCAAGTGTTCCCCACTATCTTGGGCAAGATCCCAAAATTCGGCCTCTAACTTCTTCACTTCATTGCGAGGACAGAACTCCTCGGTCATAAGCCTTTTGACCTCATCCCAAGGTAAGGCCATAGCTACATCAAAACCCCTATTCCTTTTCTCCCCATTCCACCATGTAAGTGCCCGCTTTTGAAGGACACTAGTAGCATGACGAACACGGAGGTTGTCGGGACAGTCACTATTGAGAAAGGTATTCTCAATACTTTCGAACCATTGGAGGAGTCCGGTAGCTCCTTCGATTCCATAAAACTTTAGGGGATTGCACGAATTGAAGTGCTTGAAGGTGCATTGGGATGGATTACCACCATTTCCACCATTACCACCATTATTACCACTATTGCTTCCATTGCCATTAGTGGCACCATTGGCTTGGGTGAGTTGTGTCACCAATTGAGTAAGAATAGCAGCAATGTCGGAGTTGGCGTTAGCGGCGGGAACACGACGAGGAGGCATTCTACAGATTTTCACAAGACAAGAAAGGTTGTAAGAACTTATGAGAATTGCTAGGATTTAATAGAATGAGATAACAAAATAAAAGATAGATAATCATAGTTTGGATTGTACTCAAAAGTGATAAAATCACTTGAATACTAAGGCACATTAAGGTTAATTTAAACTTATATAATTTTCAAGGAGACATGCTTTAGCCTATAGGTAAACACTCATCTCGAGAATTCCCAGGAAAGCATACGGGTCCCTCGGTTGATTGGGATTTATGCGAAATGCTTTCCTAGACAGAAAACCCAAAATACAGGTGTCACCCTTCCAGATTGCACGTGTCCTCAAATAATTTAACAAGTTTAAAAACCTCAACGAAGAAATAAAAATTTTATTTAAAGATTTTTGCTTCAAGAATTTTCCACATGCTTAGAAAGGATAAAGATAGAAAAAGAAGATAAGAATAATAAGAGGTTTAGGCCATAGGAAAGGATGTTATTTATTTAATTATTATTTAAGAATATCCTAATAAGTCATGCATTTCTAACAAAGAAGGTAGCAAATATAATAATAATTAATCATGGTAAGCATGTAGCACATAGCATGTAACACATAGCACAAAATCATGAAGCATAACATAAGTGGGTGTCCTAAAGTTATAGTCTAGGTCAAGATGTCTAATAACCTAAATCCCTATAACCAAGGCTCTGATACCAATCTGTCACACCCCGACCGATGGCGGAATCATCGGGGCGGGACATGTAAGACTGTTCATAGCACATGGTTGACTAAATTGAAATATATTAAAGTCAAATTGCATTTCAAATAATCCAAGTACAAAACCAAATTCAAACAAGATACATAAAATAATTCATAAAGTTCTTGATTTATTTTGCTAAGTCCAAATCCTATGTTGAACACGTCTTGAATCAATCTCACATATTGGGGCCTGAAACATGAATAAAATAAAGTCAACTAAAAAGTTGGTGAGTATAACACAGTTGTATATAGATAGCATATAGTTGAAACAAATCCTTTACATGACATGATAAATAAGGCGTTTATGGGGAGTAACTATTGTGTAACCAAATGTACAATCAAACCTTGTAACTAGCATGCAAAACAAATGTGTTGTCGGTTTCAATCACCGCGTACCATGGGTGGGTTTGTCAGACTCAATAGATCCATCATTGAAAACCGTCGGCTTGTATAGTTAATGATTGCACATAAGAGCATACAAAGGTTAAACACACCTAGCACTCGGGCACAAAGCTCAAATTTTTGCACACATGTATGTAAATAGGATTTTTTGCACTTGTGTTGTTTGTGTAAATGTAATTGTGTAATGTGTAATGAGTATAGAGTTCATGTTCCACCCCAGAAGTGTAAAAGAGTAAAAAGGGGTTGTGAATACTCACTTGGTATGGAAGTGAAGCTAACAAGGAATATAGATAGCAAAAGATCCTTGAAAAGGACACTTTAACCTAAATAGTAATATGCATTGAATCACATAGATGTATAAAGTTTAAAAATGAAAGTTGGATTTGTATATAAAACCATTGGTTTGTATTTAAAAAGGATTGAATAAAATATATAAAGTTTGAGGTAAAATATGTTTGAAACAATTTAATTAGGTTTGAATTAAATAAATAAGTGTATAACTATAGTTTATGAAATAATGTCAATATTAATTGTAATTAAGTATAAATAAATAAAACGATTTTGATTTAAAATGTAAAGTAAATAAGTCATCATTATTTATAAATCTTGTAACTTAATTATTTAAAATATCATTTAAGTGTAAGATGATAAATATAAATTTAATTTTTATAAACTTTTCAATAAATTACATTTATGCCAAGATTAAACTTTTAATCTATTTTTAAATACAGAAAACATATTTTTATAAAATCTGAAACATTTACTGATTAAAATATATAAAAATTATAATTCTGTTAAAAATTCTGAGTCTAGCACGACCGTGCCTCGGAAGGACACGATCGTGCTCAAACCACGGGCGCGACCATGCTAGTCGGGGCGCGACCGGGTTAATCAATCAGGAGCACAATCTAGACAAGTCATCAGGCACGACCGTGCCTTAGCCCGGCACGGTCGCGTCTATGATTTTTAGACACAACAGAGACTAGCCCAAAGGGCATGACAAGGTCTGGACGGATGACACGACCGCGCTTCTAGTCGACACGACCGCGCTAAACGAGGCACGACCGCGCTAGATGATTAGCGCGACCGTGTCTAATCTAAATCAGACACGAATCGAGAATTTCTTGTATTTTAAACACTGGAATTGTTAGGGCTTTTGATTAATAGGTTATTACGTGTCTTTTCATATACCTTAATTGTATGGAAATCGGGTTTAAGTATGGGTTCGATTAAATCATTTTTATTGGAAACATGGTTTCTGATTCTGGTCGATTTCTATTGTGGAAGCCCAAATTGGATGAGGGCTTTTGATAATGATACTGAAATGAATGAGAAGACGATTATATTTACCCTGAAACGAAACGAATTTATAGAGAACGGTTGGAAGGAAGCTCCGACGACGACGGCTCGAGTTCCGACGATCTTTACTGCAACTCCGGTCAATCCAGACAGTCCGGAAGCTTCAGAGATGGTTTGATATCGCGATTCTGCTACTGAGTTGGGAGAATTTGGGTCGAAAAGCTTTGAGAGAGTTTCTTTCTTGAAATTTGCTTGAGAGAGTTTTCTTGCAAATGAATACTGAGGCGTTTGGGATTTGAAAAGTGGTAATACAATTGTTAAGGGGAAAAGAAACGTATAACGGTTTCGGATTCGAACGATCGGGTGATTAATCTGCATTTACGTTTTTCTGTTACGCAGGCGCGACCGTGCCAAGGAGAGGCGCGACCGTGCCTAGGCACCGGGCGCGATCGTTCCAGAGCAGGTCGCGCGACCGTGCCAAAGCACTTGGCGCGACCGTGCTAGAACGAAGCACGACCGTGCTAACTAGGGTTTCTTGATGTTTTTCAACTTTAGTCCTTGACTTTTCAGGTTTGATAAGTTTGTACCAAATAGTTTCTTGTATAGCGTTTAAATGTAAATAATCGAGTAAAACTTGCGAATTTGTATAGGATCATTGAATTAAATTTTACGACGAGAAAATAATGAGGCATTGCACGAGTATAGAACTTGAAATTGCATTACATTGAACTGAAATAGGCATACTAAAATCCGAAATGTTACAACTTAAGTGATATGTGTTATGTGATATGTATATGATAGGGGTAAAGGATGATAATGAACGGTTAGTCTAAACACCAAACGGGAATAATGGAGTAGTCACGACGTGTCCAAGGGGTGGTGGATACGCCGCTGGTACTTCGTATACATAAATCTCTTTGAAGTTTCATGGTAAAACCATTATGAATGTTTAAGGGTATAAACTAAAAGACAGTAATAAGAATATAGTAAACGTACGGGAGAACTTCCGACCGGTATGTAGATATCTGACAAACGGAATGTTCTGTCTAAGGAAAGAGTGGTGTATAAATCTCTCCTAGACCCATCACTCTTTCCTAGGAACATCTATGTTGGAGGTACTACTCTGAAAGGATAATCACCCAGTTTACAATATATGACAAGTATGAATATGTGATGAATACATGAATGCATGATGATACGTGCAAATATGAATGAGTATGATGAAACGAGTCTAAACCATAAAATGAAATAACGGAGTACTCACGAAGTGTTAAAGAGGTGGTGGATACGCCGCTGGTTCTTCCTATATATAAACCCTTTAATATATCATGGAGAAACCGTTAGGAAGTTTTAAGGTAAGGACTGGTTGGGAAATAAAGCAAGCATATACGTCAAATGAAAATAAATGCTTGATACAACTGGGAGGCTGTGAGTCTAAGATACTCATGATCCTAAATGAAATGAGATATCCGCCTGTAAGGTGGATCTCAATAATAAAGAAGAAGACTAAAAAGATTCCAAGCCTACGAGGCTGAGAAAATGAATGAGTCTTCATGACAAATGCAAGGGGTCTATACAGACGAGTATAAGAACCTTGCTAAAAACTCGGACCGGAGGTACGTCCGAAGATGGTAGCGAGTGGGTTAACACACCCATAAAAGAAATGAAAACACGGACCGGAGGTACATCCAAAGATGGTCACGAGGGGGTTAGCATACCCATGAAATATACGAATGACATGACCGGAGGTACGTCCGGAGATGGTCACAGGGGCACCGAGAGCCTAAGAAACTTGAACAATAATAAGAACCAAAAAGGGTTCATAATAAAATGAAAAGATGCAATGTACTTACTTAGCGAAAGCTAATTCAAAAATGTTTTCCAAACACTGTAGGAAAGAAGCATATGGAATAGAGCTTCCTTTGGATGAGGCCAAACGGAATGAAGAATCCCTAGATTATGTAATAAGATATTGTATATGTAAAATAATATTTATAAATGAAAAATATACCTTGGTCATTTAATGACAAGGTTTTGCTAAACTGGGACCATTTTCCACAATTAAACTCTGATAAAATAATAAAGAAAAAGTAGGATGTTTGAAGTTGGTATCAGAGCACGATTTGAGGGATTTAAGTATCAAAAGGGGATGCTTAAACGCAAACCATAAGTGCTCATGATATAAACAGGGATTCAATCCGAGGCCGTCCAAGAAAGCATGTATGTTTAAATTCCAGTGCCAAAACAGAAATGTGTGAGTATACGTGGGCAGAATTTTGTATGAGATAAGCTCAATGTGATAGTTGGGAGTATCATGATACGTAACATACATTGCCTTATACCTGGCCAGTATTGGAGCTAATATATGGGACCATCATGATATCGCAAAGATCATATGATTACTTATATCAGCACATAGTAAGCCGGGGAAAGGTGAATATGCATGATTAAGATGGATAAATGAATGTATATGTTCATATGTGTAAATGCATGAATATGGGCCTTACATGAAACCCTAGGATACTTAATTAGGGTTAAATTAATATGAGGCCTATAATATAAAACCCTAGATTATGATTAGGGTAAATGAATAAGAGATTAAAGCGATGCCATGTTTCAGCAAATGGCTGAACATCAGAACGTCGAGATACGTGACGAAGGAAGCCATGGGAGAGTTGAATATCCACTTCAAGATGAAAACAAAGTCAAGCATGTCCTGGAAAGTATCTAGAAACAAATCGCATTAGAAGTAGGGAAGGCTTTTGATGTAAATTTCCCAATCTTACAGGCAGATCTACAGAGCTCATTAGAGATCTAGTTCGAGAATCATAAAGACATTACTCATAATGGGGAAGGAGGAAATCCAAAAGCTGATACAAAATCGTCTCGTTACACGTATAAAGATTTCATGACATGCAAACCGATGGAGTTTAAAGGAGCTGTTAATCCCTTAGAAAGTCAAAGGTGGATTGCTTCAATAGAAACAACTTTTGATACATGTCACTGTGAAAAGAAAGATAAGGTTACCTTCGCCACCAATTAGCTAAAAGAAAGAGCTGACGATTGGTGGGGAGTAGTAAAAAGAGAGAAAGGTAGAGATATAATTAAGGAGATAAAATGGGGAGAATTCAAAGATATCTTCCTAAAACACTATTGCCCACGAGCGGTAATTGAAAGAATTACTGAGGAGTTTCTCCAACTCCGTCAGACAACAGAGACTGTGGATGAGATCACAGGGATCTTCTTTGAAAAGGCCATGTTCTGTCCAGCTTTGTTAACAACCCCTGAAATATGGATGACGAGATAGCATCTCGTTTTGAAAACCGAAATTAGAGTGTTTATCCACCCATCCAAGTGTGCGAACTTGGAAGAGATGATTGATTGGGCTCGAGAAAGAGAGACTGAGCTTAATAGGCAAGCTGAAAGAGACGAAAAGAGGAAAGGAGAAATTTATCCTTCTCCTATGCCTCTTAAGAATTTAAATTTACCATGTGGTAATCAAATTGTCGGGGAGGGTGTCAAGCCAAGTGGAAGCACGCCCAGAGAGCGAGAATGGAAAGAGATGCAAGTAGATTGCGTCCTTAGATACACCCATGATATTGAAGGTATCACATATGCGCACGAAGCGGGACAGATGTCCGGGTGCATCCTCATCCTCGAGGCCATGGTACTGAGTAGAATGAGTGATCGTACTCATGATATGTGATGGGACCTGCCAAGTATTGGCATTAGGGATAGCTGGGCCGGTGATGAGGACCCCATCACTGGCTCTCTGGTGCATGGTATGCCTCGTTGGTAGGTCAGTGTCGCCCATGTTAGGAAAAGGAACTGGGCTAGTGGGACGTACCTGGTTTCGCACAACTCTTTCAAACGCTCCTGGAAGTCGCGGGTGCGCTCGTGAAGCTCTCGTTCGGGCTCTAAAGAAGCAAAATAAGGTAGTGATCCCTGCGAACGAGTGTCGTGCATAAACTAAAAGAAACAAAGAAAAATAAGAAAGTCTCAAAAACAGAAAGACTCGATCATATGTTGGACACTCACATAGGACACATAAGTAGCAGATAGGACAAAGAAACACAATTAAGACTCACAAATAAAGAAAGAAAACAAACCAAAAATCTCTAAAAGAACTAGACAAATTGCTATTACCAAGTCCCCGGCAACGGCGCCAAAAACTTGATGTGCCCAGACGGTCTATAAAAACTAACAAATAAACCTAACCTAGACTTCTATGTAATAAATGGAGTACCTATGAACTAAACCGCACTGATAGGCAAGTGTACCTATTGAGTGTAGCACAGCTTTGTAGGTCCCCGGGTGTCACGGATCTTCACATGCAAGTATGAGACTAGTCGAACATGGTGCAGAATGCCCGTGACTAGTTGGAGAATCAAACAACAACAAGTAAACCGACAACAAACACAAGTCACTAAAACCTTCATCTATTATCAATATCAGTCGATTACAAGAATTGCAAATAAGAGCGCTGTAGAAATAAAGACTGATGGCTACAAAATTCTCCAAGTAAAAATGCTGTTGATCTTAGAGTTTGCTGCTGACCAACAAACTGCTGCGGACAAGCTTATCTGCAGTGGATAGTTGTTCTTCTGCGGATAGTCTTATCTGCTGAAGACCAAAGTTGCTGCGGATAGGCTTCTCAGCAGCATCAACACTTGATCCTGCTGATAGGTAAATCATCAGCAGCTTTGGATGGTCACACCTTGCTGCTGACAGCCCTGTGCCTTGAAGATAAATCGTTACAGCTGACTATCCATGCCAAGCGTCACTGACAACTTTCTGCAAAACCCACTGACACACTCAAAGCAAAAGGAACCTCTATGGTGCAACCAATGAAGGACAACAATGCTCTTCTCTAAGCATGCAAGTAATAATGCATAAAGAAGATGCTTGAATAATGTTAGCTAGCTTAGACTACACTTGTAATAGTTAGCTATATACAACAGATCAACGGTCTGTGTTAAATCTGATCCTTAGAATCAAGGGTCTGTCTTGATTCTAAGTGAGTATAAATACTATGTAACCACTTCATTGTATGTGTGCTTTTTGATTGAGTTTTCATTTGTAATCGTTTATTTGCAAAAGCTTAATACAACAGTGTTCTTATAAGTATTCTTTCTGTTTACTCGATTATACTTGTGTGGTTGTTATTGTTTCCGCCAATTTCAACTAAGAACAGAACTGTCTTGTACTTTCACGATCCTACAAGTGGTATCAGAGCTTTGGCTCAGATTAAACAAACTCACACTTGTTTAATCACTTCTGGTTCTATTCTAAATTATCTTTCAATCAAGTCACCCAAAATCACAAAAACAAAGATGGCACAAAGCAATGGATTTGAAGTCATCGGCAGCATCAACGGACCACCAAGATTGGTATCTGGGGAAGACTAGACATGTGGAAGAATCACATGGAAAGCTTTTTCTGTTATCATGAGTATGTAATGTGAAAATCCATCAGGGATGGACCCTACACTCCCATGGTGGCCTCTACTGACTCTGGAGGACCACTAGTTCCGAAGGAGCCCTCCAAGTACTCAGAAGAGGATATAAAGAAGATGGAGGTGGATTTCAAGGCACTAGGAGCTATGCAAATGTGCCTTCCAAATGAAGTTTTTCATAACTTCAGAAGTTACAAAACTGCTAAGGAGCTCTGGGAGGGTCTTGAGAAGATGTTTGTTGGCTCAGAGGAAGTCAAAGAAAACAGAAGGGACGTTCTGAAGCGGCAATATGAAAACTTTGTCTGGAAGGAAGGTGAGTCATTAACTGTTGAAGCACTTTCCTGTGACAAACACTCTGGATAGATAGAGTCTTAGTCTTAGGTTGTTTTGTCTTGTTTGTAATTGTCTTTGTATGTAAGAGTCTTTATGTATTAGTTTATCGAGTTGTATTTATTTTTACATATTGAATGTTGCAGATTTCTCCAAGTGCTTTGCGCACTTGTAAGTGCGCAGTAGAAAGCTCCTGCATACTTGGCAAGTACGCAAGAGTAACTTTGCGTACTTGCTAAGTACGCAAGAGCATTTTGCCCTGCGCACTTGCTAAGTGCGCAGGCTGGTCTTGTATAAATAGGATAGGTTGACAGAAGTTAAGTACGCAGGCTTTAGTGCAAATACGCAGATTGTAATTTCAGTGCTTTTCTCTGTAACCTTCAAGTGTTTATAATACAAAGAACGTTTAAAGTGTTTTCTCTTGTCGGTTTACTTTGTTTAGCTAGACTCTCCGCCTAGTCACGGGCATTCCACACCCGGTACAACTAGTAGACCCACTTGCATGTAACGATCCGCCACACCCGAGGGACCCACACTAACCGTTTTGTATAATAGGTACACGTACCTGGTGGGATAACTGCAGTGCTCCAAAGTAAAGTTAGAGAATGAAGAAATTCTCAAAAAGTTTATCAGATCTCTCCCAAGCTGCTGGACACTATATACAGTGTCTATAAGAAGAACGGAGAATTTAAAAACTCTCCAGATGACAGAGCTCTTTGGCATGCTAAAAAAAATGAATTAGAAATGATTCAAGCGAACGAAAGGAGCTCCAATCATCAATCAGCCTCTTCTTCCTCCACCATCTCATGCACTTCACTTTGACCACTCAGGTCCTAGTTCCAACAACTACTATCCTCCCATTGTCACCCATCCACAAACTCCCACCTCTCAAGCAAACACCTCACCATTTCTCCTTGAAGCTCCTCCTCAAACATCAACCTCTGCTGCTTTTGTTTCTGAAAACTCAAGCAACATGTCCTTTATCAAGGAGGATCTGGAATGCTTTCACCCAGATAACTTAGAAGAAATGGACATTTTGCACTCGTATGCCATGCTCTCTATATGAGCAAAAAGGTTCTACTCTAGAACTGGAAGACCCATTCCAAGTAACAACTCCAACACCAGAGTTGGCTTGGATAAAAGCAAACTAAGATGTTACAATTGTAACCTACTGGGTCACTTTGCTAGAGAATGCACGGCACCAAGAGCAAATCCAGCTACTCCTCAGTCAAGACAAGCTCACCAAGCCCAACCCAGACAACAACAACAACAACAAGCTACTCCTCCAGCTCAAACTACAGCCTGTGCAATTGTTGGAACCTCTGACTTCGACTGGAGCTTCCAGTATGAAGAGCTGCCTGTCAACAATCATGCTCTAATGGCAGACACTACAGAGATACCACCTCAGGGATAGCCAGGTCACAAGAATAACACCTAGGTGGTAGACAGTGGTTGTTCCAGGCACATGACAGGCAACAGGTCCATCCTCTCCAACTTCAGACATTTCAATGGAGGATATGTTGCCTTTGGAAGTGACTCAAAGGGAGGATCCATTACTGGACAAGGAACTGTGTCCAATGAAAGAATGAGCATTGATAAGGTCAACTATGTCAAAGAATTGGACTTCAATCTCATGAGTGTTTCCCAGGTCTGTGACCAAAAGCATTGGATGCTCTTCACAGACAAAGAATGCTTTGTAGTATCTCCAGGCTTATCCACACCTCCTCCAGAAAGCATTTTATTAACTGCTCAGAGAAAAGAAAATCTCTATGTACTGGATATGAATGAAGTCACTCCATCTAGGAGTGTTTCCTGCTTTTTATCAAAAGCCTCAGTTGATGAATCAGCTCTCTGGCATAGGAGATTAAGCCATGTTAATATCAAAACTATTAACAAATTGGTGAAGAATAATCTTGTCAGAGGGCTTCCTGACAAAGAATTTCAGCTAGAAGACCACTGCATTGCGTGCCTAAAGGGGAAGCAACACAAGAGTTCTCACAAGCCCAAGACCTTGAATACAAATGACACTCCACTGCAACTGCTGCATATGGATCTCTTCGGTCCTACAATTGTCATGTCAATGGGCAAAAAGTCATACTGTCTGGTAATAACTGATGACTACACCAGCTTCTCTTCGGTATACTTCTTGAGAACTAAAGATGAAACTGCTGAAATTCTCAAATCCTACATTCTGAGAGTAGAAAATCAAAGCAACCAAAAGGTGAAAATCATAAGGTGTGATCCGGGCACAGAGTTCAAAAATCACACTTTGAACTGTTTCTGTGAAAGCAAGGGGATAGAAAGACAATACAGTGCTCCAAGAACTCCTCAACAAAATGGAGTTGCTGAAAGGAGAAACAGAACTCTAATTGAGTCAGCAAGATCTATGTTGGCTAACTCAAAACTGCCACTCACATTCTAGGCAGAAGCAGTTAGCACAACCTGTTATGTGTAAAATAGAATTCTAATTGTCAAACCCCTCGACAAGACACCTTATGAACTTTGGTTTCAAAGAGTTCCCTACATTGGGTTTCTAAAACCTTTTGGGTGTCCATGCACCATTCTCATCACAAATGGGGTTCTTCCTAAGTTTGGTGCCAAATCTGATGAAGGATATTTTATGGGCTATTCCTCTCAATCAAAGGCCTATAGAGTATTCAATTCAAGAACAAGAATTGTGGAAGATTCAGCAAATATGGAATGTAGAGAACACATAGTCTGTGAGCAGGGAAAAGGTATAAACTAGCTCTTTGACATAGACTCCTTCTCCCAAATATTTGAACCTCTCACCTTCTCGAAAATGGAGTCTACATCTACACAAACACCTGCCTCCACTTCATCCACTGACTACGGACTGGATTTTCCCAAATCATCTATCAGTCTGAGAAGAACATCAATTGATCCTCCATCAGTTGTGGTAGTAATTGAAGCAAGTGAAGCAGGAACAAGACTGTCTAATGTAACCAGCAGCACCCTGTCTGAAACTGAAAATCTAAATGAAGACTCCTCGGTAAATGCTGTAGATGCTGAAAATATTGTTGTGGCCAATGATGTTGAAGACTCTTCCAACATGAATGAAGAGACCCCTGATCAAAATCAAAGCAATCTGGAGCAAGGGATACAGCTGGAGGTGGTACCAGCATAGAGGATTCACAAAGAACATCCTCAGGAAAATATTATTGGCCAAGTCCACCAAGGAGTTCTCACAAGAAGCAAATCTCACGAGGCCAATGTATGCTTGTTTTCATGTTTCCTATCTCAGGTGGAACCCAAGAAGATAGATGAAGCACTCAAACACAGCATCTGGATTGAGGCAATACAGGAAGAATTGCTGCAATTCAAAAGGCAGGATGTCTGGAAACTTGTTGATCTTCCACCAGGTAAATATGCTATTGGCACACGATGGGTCTTCAGGAACAAGCAAGACGAGAGAGGCATTGTAGTTAAGAACAAAGCCAGACTTGTAGCTCAAGGCTACACTCAGGAAGAAGGAATTAACTATGATGAAGTCTTTGCTCCTGTTGCCAGGCTGGAGGCCATCAGAATCTTCTTGGCATATGCTGCATCCAAGAATTTCACTATCTATCAAATGGACGTTAAAAGTTAATTTCTGTATGGGAAGATTGGTGAAGAAGTATATGTGACGTTTCGGATTTTTTCATTCTCGCACTTGTATTATAATTATCGTGTAATCATTCTCTATTTTAGTAAAGCGTAAGAGTTTTATTTGGTTATATACAACTAGGTATTTTATTTTACGGATTTAAACTAATTAGAGTTTTATAAATTTTAAAATTAATATAAAGTTTTATATAAAAACCTAAGGTTGAAAAGTTGTATATTTAATAAAATAACCTATTTAAATAAGATAAATAACTTTTATAAAAATTATTTATAATAATAAAGAATAAAAATAAGTTTATAAAAACATTTTTAAATTTATTTGATTTAAAAGAAATTTAAATTAATTTATTTAAATAAAAGTTCAGGGGTTGTTTTGGAATTAATCAAACTAGAAGGTTTTAAAACTGAAATCGGTTGAGGGGCTGTTTCTGGACAATTTAAACTACAAGGACCCATCCGTATTTATTTCAAGGGCTAATTTAAGTCAACCCAAACTCCAGGGACTAAAACTGTCAATTCCTAAATCGTTTATCCGGGCACCCCCTTCGTTGGATCGGCGGGTAAAGCCATTTTCCGGCGAACTACCGACAGGGCTGTCCCCTGCACCTCGACAGCCGCTACAGGCATCCCTGGCTTCGTCTCTCCCACGCGAATAAGACCCCCCGACCAATTGGTCTCCCCAACATAAGGATCGTCTGATCCTGTTGGTGGCCGAGAAACCCACTTTCAAATTCACACCCGATAGACCACCTCCACGCATGTTGAATGTCCGGATAGTTTCGTCTCGTCCAGTCTAGTGTCGGAACGTGCCCAATTGCACGTTTTAACAAAGAAATCAAGCTCGGCTATAAATAGCCATAGTCGGACCTGCTCGAGCTTGTGACCCCTCCTTCACCCAATCTCACTCCAAATTGAAGGCACCATTACAATCGCCGTCCCTGTGTGAAGCCGTGACCAGATTATAAGGCTCAATTCAACTCGAATTCTAGAATTCAAGTCTTGGTATTTTCGAACTAAAAGCCCTGCCAACCAGACCCTTCATGACCACGTAAGAATCCTCAACTTCGTTTTTTTACCTTCTGTTATCATAAGACAAACTGAACCACTCGAAGTCACAACTCCAAACCATCGATTTCCGGACAAATTAATGTTACTGTTTTATTTGCCAAAGTCTGGGCCATCGAAACTACTTAGTTTCGATTGAGTAAATGGTCAATCGAAACTAATAGTTTCGATAGATGGTAGTTTCGACAGTTCTGTGGTCAATCAAAAATGGTAGTTTCGATTGAACATAGTTTCGATACTTGAACATAGTTTCGATACTTGAACATAGTTTCGATACTTGAACATAGTTTCGATACTTGAACATAGTTTCGATTGAACATAGTTTCGATACTTGAACATAGTTTCGATACTTGAACATAGTTTCGATACTTGAACATAGTTTCGATTGAACATAGTTTCAATACCTGTCACAACTATAAAACAGTTTCGATCAAATCAGTAATTTCAATTAAATCTGGACCAACTTTTATGCAAATAACACTGAGAAATGCTATTATAAACCTATACACAATTAAATACTAATACGCACACGTAAACATACAATGATACCCATTTATCTACATAGGGTATCAACGTGCTTAGGCTTCCACATACTTATCACCTACACGCGTGGAAAAATACCCGCTTGCAAGGTGAGTTACATAGCCCCTATTTTACATTTTTATACGTTTTGGGGTGAAACATTATACATGCTACTCACATTGTTTATACGTGTTATACATGAGACTATATGCTTATTCTTTGGATGTACATACATTTAAACACAAGACAACCAACTGTAATATTGATAGATCTATTGTGCCTGACCAGCCCACCCGGTTAGGGTGTTTATTACTGCATACTCGGATATAACCGCGTGTTATATTCAATCATATCGGATATAGTGGGTAACTATATTCAAACATACCGGACTTAGTTGTTGTGCTCTGTTCAAGCGCGTCAAACTCGGTTTGAATTGTGATTAAATAAATGATACATCATACACACTATGTTTAACAAGATAAACAATGAGTTGCAAAACGATATACAACTACTATTTACCGGATTTACTAAACCTATGTACTCACCAACTTTTTAGTTGACACTTGATTTAAATAATGTTTCAGGTTTGGATATGTGACTACTTGCCGAAGATTTCTCCACTTAAGGACTATGGACCTAGTTAAATTAATCAATGTTGTGAACTAGACTAGGTTATTTGAAATGTATCGTATTTGGATCTTGTTGTTTTTAAATTTAATTAATGAATTATGCAACCTTTTAGCTATCATGTGCTTTTGAACAATCATTTCATTGTCCGCCCCGATGATTCCGCCATCGGTCGGGGTGTGACAGATTGGTATCAGAGACATGGTTATAGAGAATTAGGTTATTAGACACGATGACCTAGACTATAACCCTAGGACTCCCTTTATGTGTTATGTGCTGAATGATTAATTGCTACGTGAATTATTTGTAGTTAGGTATTATTTGAATTTTCCCGAGCTTGGTACATGAGACTTATACACATACATACAAGACTTTGTTACATGATACATGATACATACTTTACATACATATTTGACAAACAAACGTATGCAAACAAATACACTACCCATCTTTATCCATACTCTTTCCTAATCCGTATTAATTGCAACATTCCTACACATTTTATACACATAAACTCTCAATTCTATTAAAATCTTGAAAATCTCGTCAACGACTTAATTTATTGAAACCAGTAAAGGACACGTGCAATCTGGAAGGGTGACACCTGTACATTGGGTTTTCTGTCTAGGAAAGCATTTCGTATAAATCCAAATAAACGGACCCGTATGCTTTCCTGGGAATTCCTGAAGTGAGTGTTTACCTATAGGCTAAAGCATGTCTCTTTGAAAGTTTTGAGGAATTATTTAACGTTGATACGTCGATGTATTCGCAAGGATACGATCCGAACTTAAACTCAAAATTTGGGGACATTATAGCAAAATAGGAAGAACTAGACGAACATGCAAAGCAAATCATTATTACGGGTGCACACGTAATAACGATTTGTAGTGCATGCAAGTCCCGGCAATTCCTATTACGCAAATAATGATCTATAACATCATGTTCTATCCGGAATAGATGGCTTAGTTTCCCCCCATCAACTTTGAATAAATACACATGCACTGGCACGCGCCATGATGAATCCCGTTTTTCTGCTTATATTATTTCCCGCTATAACTCATATATCCATCTTATCTAAAATATCATTGTCTTTTGGTGTTAGAATGCCTCCTCGACGTGCAAACTCTAGCACTTCCAACCCGGATCTTGCTACTCTCCTTGCCCAACTGGTGGGACAAATGACCCAAGCTAATAACAACAGTGATGGGTCTCACAACATCCAAGGAAACGGTAGTACCAACCCGCCTCACTGCACGTTTAAGCACTTTAACTCGTGCAATCCTACAAAATTCTTCGGGACTGAAGGTGCTACCGGCCTACTTCAATGGTATGAAAGCATGGAAAGCACATTCCTAAACAGCGACTATCCTGATAATCTTCGGGTTCGTTATGCTACAAGTGTACTCCAAAAGAGAGCCCTCACCTGGTGGAACGGTGAGAAACGCACTCGTGGTGCTGAGGTTGCTACATCCTTATCATGGGATGATTTGAAGAAGGCCATGACTGATGAATTCTGTCCTCAAAATGAAATGAGGAAGCTCGAGGGTGAGTTTTGGGATCTTGCCCAGGACAGCGGGGATAATCTGGCCTACACCACTCGGTTTCAAGAACTAAGTCTGCTGGTGCCTCATATGATCACTCCCCTTGCTCGGGGGATTGAAAATACATAGGCGGCCAGCCTATGCAATTCAAGATGTTGTGCTAGGAAGCAACCCTCCTACACTTGAAGCTGCTATCCGTCTAGCTGCTACACTATCCAACAACCATGTCAAAGCCGGAACCTTAACAAAAAAGGTTCCAAGAAGGTTGTTTCTACTCTTGCGGCCGTCAAAGATGTAAAACCCGAGTCTTCTAACCGCAACAAGAAATGAAAGGGTCGAAACTTCGCAGCCGTAACTCCCGCTGTGCCTGCTATCCAAGCGGCCCCTTTGGGTCAAAACCCGAAAACTTATCAGGGCCCAAATCCCCAATGTCAGACCTGCAAGTACCATCATCCTGCCAACCTACCATGCCGATTGTGTTCAAGATGCGGACGATATGGACACATGGTCACTACTTGACGTACCCGTCCTCCCGTCCATCAAGCTGCTCCAACCAACCGTCCAAAATACCCGGCACTTCTCAATGGTCGGGCATGTTATGAATGTTGAGACCCAAACCATTTCCGTGACCGATGTCCAAAACTTCATCATCAAGGTGGTCCTCAAGGACGAGCGTTTAACATAAACGCTAATGAGGCTCAAGCAAACAACGACGTGATAAACGGTACGTTTCTCGTAAACAATCATTATGCATCCGTTTTATTTGATACCGGTGCCGATAGGAGTTTTGTATCTCTTACCTTTGAATCTCGACTTGCTAAACAAAGAACGAAACTTGACAATTCTTATTCCGTGGAGATAGCAAACGGAAAATCTATTACTATAAATTCTGTTATTCGCGACTGCAATCTCGAGCTTAATAATCACAAATTCTCTGTTGATCTCCTTCCAATGCAATTGGGAAGCTTCGATATTATAATTGGCATGGACTGGTTATCCAAGCACCATGCCGAGGTTATTTGCTACGAAAAGTGTATTCGTATACCTCTCTCTTCGGGCGACACGTTATGTTCGGTGAAAAACCATGTCGTAATCTTCAAATCATGTCTTGCACATTGGCACAAAAGTACTTGCGGAAAAAGTACGTTGCCTTCTTGGCCCACATAGTTGACACGAAAGACAAGGGTAAGAAATTGCAAGACACTCCAATCTTTCGAGATTTTCCCAAAATATTCCCCGAGGATTTACCTGGCCTTCCTCCTCCTAGACAAGTGGAGTTTCGTATTGACCTTGTACCTAGAGCAACTCCCGTGGCAAAAGCCCCCTATCGTATTCCACCTTCCGAGATGCAAGAGCTTGCAAGTCAATTACAAGAACTCTCATCCAAAGGATTCATCCGCCTGAGCCATTCACCTTGGGGCGCTCCCGTGCTGTTCGTAAAGAAAAAGGATGGATCGTTTCGAATGTGCATCGATTATCGTGAAATCAACAAGCTTACAATTAAGAACCGTTATCCCCTACCCCGTATCGACGATTTTTTCGATCAACTTCAAGGTTCAACATGTTTCTCCAAGATTGACCTTCGTTCCGGATACCATCAACTTCGTGTTCTCGATGAAGACATCCTGAAGACTGCCTTCCGGACTAGATATGGTCACTACGAGTTCATGGTCATGCCATTTGGTTTGACTAATGCACCTGCAGTCTTCATGGACCTTATGAACCGTGTATGCAAACCTTATTTGGACAAGTTCGTGATTGTTTTCATTGACGACATTCTCATCTATTCTAAAATGAAAGCGGAGCATGAACAACGTCTTCGTTTGATTTTGGAACTCTTGAGGAAAGAACAACTATACGCCAAGCTCTCCAAGTGTGAATTCTGGCTAAAGGAAGTTCAATTTTTGGGACACATAGTCAACGATAAGGGAATTCATGTGGACCCGGCAAAAATCGAAGCGGTAAAGAATTGGAGTACTCCTAAGAATCCTACCGAGATTCGTTCATTCCTTGGACTAGCAGTTTAATATCGTCGTTTCATCTCAAATTTCTCCAAGATTGCGGTCCCGCTCACTGCCTTGACTCACAAAGGTAAGCACTACAAGTGGGGACCCGAGCAAGGGGAAGCTTTCCAAACTCTAAAGCACAAGCTCTGCAATGCTCCTATTCTAACTCTTCCTAGTGGTAATGACGACTTTGTCGTTTATTGTGATGCATCCAACCAAGGTCTTGGTTGTGTTCTTATGCAACGAGGTCAAGTAATTGCTTACGCATCACGTCAACTCAAAGTCCATGAGAAGAACTATACGACCCATGATCTCGAGCTTGGAGCTGTCGTTTTCGCCTTGAAAATTTGGAGACACTATCTATATGGCACCAAATGCGTGGTTTTCACCGACCACAAAAGTCTCCAACATATTTTCAATCAAAAAGAGCTTAATATGAGGCAACGACGATGGGTTGAACTTCTAAACGACTACGACTGCGAGATCCGCTACCACCCCGGCAAAGCAAACGTTGTAGCCGACGCCTTGAGTCGTAAAGAACGTATCATGCTTCATAGTGTACATATTCATAACGATATCCAAGCCCGTATTCTCAAAGCACAACACACCTCGATTACCGAGGGAAACATGTATCAAGAGATTGCGTGTGGCATAGAACTCTTGCTAGAAACCAAAGCCAACGGTCTATTGTATTACTTGAACCGTATCTGGGTTCCCGATCGCGACGATCTCCGTATATTTTTGATGAACGAGTCCCACAAAACTCGATATTCGGTACATCCCGGAGCTGATAAGATGTACGTGGGTCTCCGTCAGCAATATTGGTGGCCCAGCATGAAAAATGATATTGCCCTCTTTGTGGCAAAATGCCTAACTTGTTCTAAAGTGAAGGCCGAACACCAAAAGCCTTCCAGACTCCTCGAACAACCTGAAATTCCCATGTGGAAGTGGGAAAACCTTGCTATGGACTTCATCACCAAACTCCCACGCCCTTCTAGTGGGCACGATAGTATCTGGGTTATTATCGACCGACTTACAAAGTCTGCTCATTTCTTGCCTATTCGTGAGGACTATCGAGTCGAGAAATTGGCTCGGATCTACATTGATGAGATCGTAAGTCGTCACGGAATCCCTTTGAACATCATCTCCGATCGTGATTCGCGTTTTACTTCCCGATTTTGGCATTCATTGCAATCAGCACTTGGTACTCGTTTGGATTTAAGTACGGCTTACCATCCTCAAACTGATGGACAAACCGAGCGAACAATCCAAACTCTCGAGGATATGCTTAGAGCTTGTGTCATTGACTTTGGTGGCAATTGGAATTCTCACCTACCACTGATCGAATTTTCCAACAACAACAGCTACCACACAAGTATTAACATGGCACCGTTTGAAGCTCTTTATGGACGAAAATGTCGTTCACCGATTTGTTGGAACGAAATTGGTGAAGCACAAATCACCGGTCCCGAACTTATCCAAGAGACCACCGATAAAATCTTTCTTATTCGTGACAACATTCGAGTAGCAAGGAGTCGGCAAAAGAGCTATGCCGATAAAAGACGAAAACCCTTGGAATTTCAAGTTGGGGATATGGTCCTCCTAAAGGTATCACCTTGGAAGGCGTAGTCCGATTTGGAAAGAAAGGAAAACCCGTACCTCGATATGTGGGTCCATTCAAGATACTCGAAAGGGTAGGAAAAGTGGCCTACAAACTCGATCTTCCTTCAGAACTCATCAACGTTCATCCGACTTTCCATGTATCTAATTTGAAAAAGTGTCTAGCCAACGAGAATCTCCACATCCCTCTTGATGAAGTGCGCATTGACGAGGAAATACACTTTGTTGAGAAACCCGTGGAAATCATGGACCGAGAAGTCAAGAAACTCAAGCGTAGCCGCATCCACAATGTCAAGGTCCGTTGGGAGTCTAAACGTGGACCCGAGTTCACTTGGGAACGTGAAGACCAAGTATCCGCATCTCTTTTCATAAGCCTCCATTAGTTGAATTTCGGGGCGAAATTCCTCTAACATGGGGAGACTGTGACGTTTCAGATTTTTTCATTCTCGCACTTGTATTATAATTATCGTGTAATCATTCTCTATTTTAATAAAGCGTAAGAGTTTTATTTGGTTTTATACAAATAGGTATTTTATTTTACGGATTTAAACTAATTAGAGTTTTATAAATTTTAAAATTAATATAAAGTTTTATATAAAAACCTAAGGTTGAAAAGTTGTATATTTAATAAAATAACCTATTTAAATAAGATAAATAACTTTTATAAAAATTATTTATAATAATAAAGAATAAAATAAGTTTATAAAAACATTTTTAAATTTATTTGATTTAAAAGAAATTTAAATTAATTTATTTAAATAAAAGTTCAGGGGTTGTTTTGGAATTAATCAAACTAGAAGGTTTTAACACTGAAATCGGTTAAGGGGCTGTTTCTGGACAATTTAAACTACAAGGACCCATCCGTATTTATTTCAAGGGCTAATTTAAGTCAACCCAAACTCCAGGGACTAAAACTGCCAATTCCTAAATCGTTTATACGGTCACCCCCTTCGTTGGTCCGGCGGGTAAAGCCATTTTCCGGCGAACTACCGACAGGGCTGTCCCCTGCACCTCGACAGCCGCTACATGCATCCCTGGCTTCGTCTCTCCCACGCGAACAAGACCCCCCGACCAATTGGTTTCCCCAACATAAGGATCGTCTGATCCTGTTGGTGGCCGAGAAACCCACTTTCAAATTCACACCCGACAGACCACCTCCACGCATGTTGAATGTCTGGATAGTTTCGTCTCGTCCAGACTAGTGTCGGAACGTGCCCAATTGCACGTTTTAACAAAGAAATCAAGCTCGGCTATAAATAGCCATAGTCGGACCTGCTCGAGCTCGCGACCCCTCCTTCACCCAATCTCACTCCAAATTGAAGGCACCATTACAATCGCCGTCCCTGTGTGAAGCCGTGACCAGATTATAAGGCTCAATTCAACTCGAATTCTTGAATTCAAGTGTTGGTATTTTCGAACTAAAAGCCCTGCTAACCAGACCCTTCACGACCACGTAAGAATCCTCAACTTCGTTTCTTTACCTTCTGTTATCATAAGACAATCTGAACCACTCGAAGTCACAACTCCAAACCATCGATTTCCGGACAAATTAATGTTACTGTTTTATTTGCCAAAGTCTGGGCCATCGAAACTACTTAGTTTCGATTGAGTAAATGGTCAATCGAAACTAATAGTTTCGATAGATGGTAGTTTCGACAATTATGTGGTCAATCGAAACTAGTAGTTTCGATACTTGAACATAGTTTCGATACTTGAACATAGTTTCGATACTTAAACATAGTTTCGATTGAACATAGTTTCGATACTTGAACGTAGTTTCGATTGAACATAGTTTCGATACTTGAACATAGTTTCGATACTTGAACATAGTTTCGATTGAACATAGTTTCGATACCTGTCACAACTATAAAACAGTTTCGATCAAATCAGTAATTTCAAGTAAATCTGGACCAACTTTTATGCAAATAACACTGAGAAATGCTATTATAAACCTATACACAATTAAATACTAATACGCACATGTAAACATACAATGATACCCATTTATCTACATAGGGTATCAATGTGCTTAGGCTTCCACATACTTATCACCTACACGCGTGGAAAAATACCCGCTTGCAAGGTGAGTTACATAGCCCTTATTTTACATTTTTATACGTTTTGGGGTGAAACATTATACATGCTACTCACATTGTTTATACGTGTTATACATGAGACTATATGCTTATTCTTTGGATGTACATACATTTAAACACAAGACAACCAACTGTAATATTGATAGATCTATTGTGCCTGACCAGCCCACCCGCTTAGGGTGTTTATTACTGCATACTCGGATATAACCGCGTGTTATATTCAATCATATCGGATATAGTGGGTAACTATATTCAAACATACCGGACTTAGCTGTTGTGCTCTGTTCAAGCACGTCAAACTCGGTTTGAATTGTGATTAAATAAATGATACATCGTACACACTATGTTTAACAAGATAAACAATGAGTTGCAAAACGATTTACAACTACTATTTACCGGATTTACTAAACCTATGTACTCACCAACTTTTTAGATGACACTTGATTTAAATAATGTTTCAGGTTTGGATATGTGACTACTTGCCGAAGATTTCTCCACTTAAGGACTATGGACCTAGTTAAATTAATCAATGTTGTGAACTAGACTAGGTTATTTGAAATGTATCGTATTTGGATCTTGTTGTTTTTAAATTTAATTAATGAATTATGCAACCTTTTAGCTATCATGTGCTTTTGAACAATCATTTCATTGTCCGCCCCGATGATTCCGCCATCGGTCAGGGTGTGACAGTATACGTCAAACAACCTGCAGGCTTTATAGATCCTGCACATCCTACTCAAGTATTCAAACTAGAAAAAGCTCTGTATGGCCTACATCAGGCACCAAGAGCCTGGTATGAAACCTTGTCAGGATATCTACTAAGCAACAACTTCAGAAGAGGTGCCATTGACCAGACCTTGTTTATCAGAGATGAAGGGGGAGAAATCTTACTAGTTCAAATTTATGTTGATGATATCATCTTTGGATCAACAAGGAAACAGCTGTGTAAAGACTTTGAGATTCTGATGCACTCAAAGTTTGAAATGAGTTCAATGGGTGAACTAAATTTCTTCTTGGGTCTACAAGTCAAACAGGTCCCAAATGGAATCTTCATCAGCCAATCCAAATATGTAAAGAGCATGTGGAAAGATTCAAAATGGCTGACTGCTCTGCTGCAACAACACCTATCCAAGTGCATCATCAGCTGACTCCAGACAAAGATGGCCAAGACACTGATCAACATCAGTACCGTGCAATGATAGGGTCTCTCATGTATCTCACTGCCTCAAGGCCAGATATCATGTTTGCAGTATGTCTCTGTGCAAGATTTCAAGCAGCTCCAAAAGTTTCACATCTTCAAGCCGTCAAGGGAATCTTTAGATACCTAAAAGGTGCCTCAAGACTTGGGCTATGGTACTCTAAAAATGACATGTTTAATCTGTATGCATACACTGATAGTGACTATGGGGGATGCAACTTGGACAAAAAGTCCACGTCAGGGGGATGTCAGTTTCTGGGAGGGAGACTGATTTCATGGCAATGCAAGAAGCAAACATGTGTTTCAACTTCTACAGCTGAAGCAGAATACATTGCAACTTCTAGTTGCTGTGCACAAGTCATCTGGATACAAAATCAAATGTTGTATTACAGGATGACTTTCATGGCAACTCCAATTCACATTGATAACATGAGCTATATCAATCCCAAACAATTCGGTGCAGCACTCCAAGACAAAGCACATTGACATCAGGTATCATTTCATAAGAGATCAAGCTGAGAAAAAGAGAATTATTTTAACCAAAGTTCATACGAATGAGCAATATGCTGATTTGTTTACAAAACCTTTTGATGAAGCTAGATTTAAATATTTAGTTGAATCCATTGGTATGATGAACTTTGATTAAAATCTATCTCTAAAAATTCTATTTGTAAAAATGTGTTTTGTCTTATGTTGTAAATAAAAGTTATAAGTCAACAGCATTTTTGTCCTTCAGCTGCTGACAGGCTTAATCTTCAGCAGCAAAAGATTTGCAACTGACTGCCTTAAGTTATCAGCAGGAATAGGTTTCCTGCTGATATCCTTAAGATTGTCAGCAACAACATCCTTGCTGCAGACCATTAAATCCGTCAGCAGCAGATGAGTTAACTACTGATAGGTTTAATCTTCAACAGCAAAAGATTTGCAGCTGACTGCTTTAGGTTATCAGCAGGAACAGGTTTCCTGCGGATTTCTTTAAGACTGTCAGCAGCAACATCCTTGCTGCGGATTATTAAATCCATCAACAGCAGATGAGTTTGCTGCTGACAGACTTAACCTTAGCGGACAGGCTTATTCATCCACAGCAACCAAGTTTGCTGCTGATGGGTAAATTTAAGTCCAAATTAACTTTTACCCGCTGTAAAAATTAACGTCAGTCTTTACCATGATTGCCTCGGTGTATTACAGCAGTAACAGTAAATGGTAAATAAGGTTGTACTGTACAAGTCATTTTTCTTTTTCCCTCCTCTGCCGTTATAAGAACAAATCAAATTTCCTTACCACCTCTTCACCTTCAATTTCACCCTAAACCCACATCACTTTATCTCAAGTCCCCACCACATTCAAAACCCTTCATCTTTAAAACATTCAAAGTCTCCCATATTCTAACGTTCCCTCCAAATCAAACAACAATGGCAGACATCAATAACCCTGACGATAAGTTCTCCCCATACCATAACCTTACAGCATACCTACCAAGGGAAAGAAATCCGAAGGATTCAATGATATGATCGACTTTTTATGTCGATCAAAGATCCACTTTGCCCTCACAACCAACCCTACCATATATATCCCTCATATGGAGGATTTCTGGAGTACCGCCGTCTACTCAACCGAACAGGGATTCCCCAAATTAAAGCCAAAGTAGACGGCAAGGATATCACCATCTCGGAAGCCACACTCAGAAAACATCTTAAGCTTCAAGATGAGGGAGCAGCCATTTCATACTCGAAGGACGAATACATGAGGACCTTTGTATCCATTGGATACACTGGATATCAGACCGAGTATACGATCGAGAAGGCGCTGATGGGCCCTCCGTTGAAGTATCTCTGCCAAACTCTTCTCCAATGCATGTCTCAAAAGAGGAGTGGATGGCATCAGGTGAGCTCCGCACTTGCCTCCGCCTTCCATGGTATGATCACTAACCTAGGCTTCAACTTTGCACACCTCATCTTTGAGGGTTTGAGATATAGCCTTCAAGAGAATGCAAAGCAACAATTTTTTATGTACCCAAGATTCTTGCAGGAAGTTTTTAATCAAGAACTAAAAGAACTTTCAAAACCTGCAAGAATCTACATCATGTTGGGACATAAAAATAATATTTTTCAAAGCATGCGAAGTGTTTTCAAAAAGTTCTCAGGGGTCAATGTTCCATTGTTATCTATAATGCTGAACATACAAAGTACCCCGGGTGACAGTTCAGCAATCCCAGCTGATACTGATCCTACACCCTCCACCTCACATCCTGAACAACAATCTGCTTCCACCATTCGAACCCCTGTGCATACTACTAAGGATGCACAGGTACAAAAATTACTTACACCTGTTTTTGATGTTATCGTTGAACCGGAACACAGGGCCCCGGTTGCAACGACATATACCAGGAAAAGGGTCAAGAGGACTCCTTCTTCTCTTGCCTCCAAGGCCCAAACCCAACCTCTAAGCCCTCATTCAGAATCCCAACATTCTGATGAGAATATCAAAATGGATAGCCACAACACTAGAGAGAATTCTTCAGAAGCCTCTCTATTAGGATCAGGATCACATCCCGGATCCATATAGCAAACCCCTGAGCCATTCCTCACTCTTCTGAACTTAAGTGTTGAGGAACCTGATCAAGATGATGTACCTTCTCCAACTACCACTATCTCGGAGGTACTGATTGATCTTTCTTCCAACACACACAACCCAAGTTCTTCTACCCTGAAGGTCCACTCTAGGAGTTATGAAAGAGTGGATGTGGAAGAGCATGTCACTACTGCTGGTCCATCAAATGACCATGAGGACAGTGACAACATCGCTAAGACCTCAACCATGGCAACTCACAGTGAGGATGCTTCCTTGGAAACTCCCCTCACTTAGAGGAATCCCAGGCGCCAAGAAACCATGGGTGATGGGGACGCAGAGGCCAGGCCTAATTCCCCATTTAGATCCAAGGATTCCACAACTGTGAATGAGGACAAACTGCAACTTCATAACTTGGAATTGACGGCCAGGGTGGCTATGCTAGAGGCTGAAGTGTCCAAACTAAGACACCAAGTCTCTATGCATGAAGCCCATCAATGCCCAACTCTGCCTACTCCCTCTCTTGTATTAGTGGGCACCCAAACTGATGCTTAGTTGTCCACTGATGCAACCAAAAAGGGGGAGATGGTCCCAATGGAGGAAGACTCAGACAGTCTTGACGACTGGAATCAAGAGCATGCTATATTTCAAAGCACACTTTTCAAGCCAGCTTTTGTACAGATTCATGACTTACCAGCTTCAAATAACTAAGAAGAAGAGACATCTGAAGACTGGAAGTTAGTCGTCAGGGCTGTTGATGAGATGCTGAATGATGCTGAAGATACAGAACAAACATATACATCTTTCAGCATCATTCCTGAAGCCGCAGCCATCATAAGTCAATCCACTGCCCCCCAATTTTCACTGACTTCAACACAGCTAGAGTTTGACACAATACTAGCTTGGGGGTATGATGGAAAGTCTGAGAGGTTCTGGATCGGGTGGGAGTTTGGCGGAGTAGAAGAGCTAAACTGGGACTTTCTCAACAGCATCCAAGTCCTTCACCTATACCATCTACAATGCATCAACAACTCTACGGACCTCTCAGCAGAACTTGCTATTGGCAGGTTCTATGACTTGATGGAGGATAACCTACCCAACTTTGAAAGACAAATACAAGCAGCAAAAAGGGTAGCCTATCCTGAATCTTCAACAGCAGCAGAAAGAAGACTGACTCCTAGAAGACTTGAAATAATAAGGAGCAGTCTTCTCACTGAAAAAGAAGTTCTGTGCTGGAGAAGATTCCTGTACAATATAATGGTCAGGGATGTCGAAGTGCAAGGATGGATAAGCACTGACTCCCATGACTTCACCTTCTTCCTAAGCAATGGATCTTCTCTAACAATCAACATCAAGGAGATCTTGCTCCTCCTTCAGCCCTCCTGCATAAGGTCTTTGAGCTCAGATCACTCATCTTCAATGTCAACTACTTAGAAAGTCAAGAAATGATCAAGATCATCAAGGCTTCTTTGTTTAAGGAGGAATCTGGATCTGACTCAGACCTATCCTTTCTCTCTTCTCCAACAGTCAGACTGAACACAGAAGAAGAATCAAAAAGAAGAGAAGAGGAAAAGATGAAAGAGGCATGGAAGGATGTGACAGGTATGGAATGGGAAGAAGATGAAGTAAGTTCCCCTCCTTTATCCATTCCCCAAATTGCCAATGAAGCTGAGGCTGAGATTCCAACAGCAGCACAATCATCTGCTGTTGTGATCAGTGAAGCCGAAGCAGAGGCATCCAACAAAGATAAGGGAAAGGGAATTATGACCAAAGAAGATGAAGAGAGGTTGCTAAGAGAGAAGAAAGAGAAGGAAGAAAGAAGAAGAAGAAGAAGAAGAAGAGAAGAAGAGGAGATGGTTGAAACAAAGAAAGCTCAAGATAGACTCACAGTCATTCTCATCAGAGAACAACAAATCCAGCTGTATGCAAAACAACTGGATGATCTGAAAGTAAAGATTCCTACAGTTTATCAGATTGAAGAAGATGAAGCTCTTGCTCTTCAACTGCAGGAACAATTCGACAAAGAAGAAGAAGAGATAGAAAGGAAGAAGAAGGAAGAGGCTAAGTTCAGAATAACTGATTCTGAACTAGCCAAAGAAATGAGAGAGGAGTGGGTAAAGGCTATAGTTTCTCAAGGTGAGGATGCAGACTACCTTGAGAAACGATCAAATAAAGAAATTTACAGAGCCTTCATGGGTCAGCAAGGTCAATTGGCAAAGAAGAAAAAGGCTGAAGAAGAAAAAAAAGCCAAACAAAAGTCCAAAAGACCATTTCCTTTAATAAAAGGACCCATGAAGAAAGTAAGATCATGATTGACTTCCTTAAGGCTAGAGGAGAGAGTGGAAAGAGGCTAGGACCCATGAATTTCATGAACCTGCAAGCCCTCTATTTCAAAGTCAAGAAGGATGAGGAAGAAAGATTGGAGATGAAAGGCTCCAAGAAAAGGGTAATCATTCAAGAAGAAGAACGGAAATCAAAGAAACCCAAGCCTTCTCTCTCACCCAACACTTCCTCAATCCAACAACCCTCCACTCTCCTTCCTAGACCTCCCTCCTCTCCTCCCTCAAAGTCCAAATCAACACATCCAGCTCCTACTCATCAACAACCTCCCAAAAAGAAAAACAAACCCACTTCCAAACCAGAAGACTCAAGAGAAATAATCAGATGGTCATACAGCCCTCAAGACCAATGGTTTGAAGTGTTCAGGGGGAGGACATAAGCTAAAAGATCAATCTATACATCTATTGATGAGGTACTATAGCTTCCAGACTCTGATCTAAGAAGAATGATGGAGCTGGGTGAAGCCAATGAGCCTGAGAATGAAGGTGGGAGACATCTATTGCTGGTAATCAAACATTACTTCAACCCAAGCAAAGATGAAATCATTAATGTCAAACCTCTACAATCCCACTCTCCATTCATCAGCTGGTCCTACAATGCTGACAAGGATGAACTTACACTAACCGATGTTAAAGGACAGAAGATGAGGTGTTCAAGCAAGGCTATCTTCAAAATGGCAAGCAAAGACATCAATACTCTATCTGAGCTTCCTCTTAACAATACCAGCATAGACCAGAGAGGATATGAGGTTGAAATGATAGTCAGAAACATGCAAAAGCTTCAGCAACAAAAGCAGTAAGAGAGTTTTGGTAGCATCAGTCTAGGGGGAGTTTGTAGAAATAAAGACTGATGGCTACAAAATTCTCCAAGTACAAATGCTGCTGATCTCAGAGTTTGCTGCTGACCAACAAACTGCTAACAAACTGCTGCGGACAAGCTTATCTGCAGCGGATACTTGTTCTTCTGCTGAAGAACAAATCTGCTGCGGATAGCCTTATCTGCTGAAGATCAAAGTTGCTGCGGATTGGCTTCTCAGCAGCATCAACACTTGATGCTGCTGATAGGCAAATCATCAGCAGCTTTGGATGGTCACGTTTTGCTGCTGATCATCATCCTTGCTGCTGACAGCCGTGTGACTTGAAGATAAATCGTTGCAGCTGACTGTTCATGCCAAGCGTCACTGACAACTTTCTGCAAAAGCCACTGACACACTCAAAGCAGAAGGAACCTCTATAGTGCAACCAATGAAGGACAACAATGCTCTTCTCCAAGCATGCAAGTAATAATGCATAAAGAAGACGCTTCAATAAAGTTAGCTAGCATAGACTACACTTGTAATAGTTAGCTATATACAACAGATCAATGGTCTGTGTTAAATCTGATCCTTAGAATCAAGGGTCTGTCTTGATTCTAAGTGAGTATAAATACTGTGTAAACACTTCATTGTATGTGTGCTTTTTGATTGAGTTTTCATTTGTAATCGTTTATTTGCAAAAGCTTAATACAACAGTGTTCTTATAAGTATTCTTTTTGTTTACTCGATTATACTTGTGTAGTTGTTATTGTTTCCGCCAATTTCAACTAAGAACAGAACCATATTGTACTTTCACGATCCTACAAGCGCACATGTCAACTTCTACAATCAGCTATATATAGCAACATACCTGATGCTTGCATACTTAACAAGTGTGCAGGGCTTTGTTCCTACGTACATAGCAAGTACGCAGACTTGTTCATGCGTACTTGCTAAGTACGCAGGTTATACAACATGCGCACTTGCTAAGTGCACACAACACTTTACAAAGACGAACATAAGACAAGTACTTACAGACATGGTTAGAACTCGATAAAACAATAAATACAAACATAGAATACAAGTACAAATACAAAGAAACAGTTACAAAAGCAGAGACAACATCTAGAGTGTTTGTCACACAAACGTGCTCTAACAAACTCCCCCTTTACAACAGCTCTGGATTGTCTTCGGTCTTCATGCTCCTTCATCTTTAGCTTCCCATCTTCATCTTGTAGTCAAGGCAAAACTTGACTAATCTGTTGTACCTTGATGCAAGAAGCTTCGTCTATTCGTCCGTGTAGATGCAATACTTGTCGTTTAGAGCCGCCAGATCTTTCATACAGAAATTGATGAAAGTGATATCAACAAAAACCTTGATCAGTTCTCTTGGTTCCGTATTACCATCTTTGGACCTTAACATGCCCATCACCACCGCCTCGCCCGTCTTCGTGTCCACATACAAATACCACATGCTACCAATGATATCCCGAGATAACTTGCTCAGGAGAATCCTGGTCTCACATAACACTAGGTTGTAGACCAACTTCCTTAAGCTTCTGTTCGTCACGGGATGTCTAACATTCTTGTCCCAGAATCTCTTGGGCATTTGGGGCTTGAACATTTCAAAGTTCCCAGACCTACCTTCCCGTTGCAATGTTCCCTACAAACCCTTTGCTGCCGTATGACTTGAATCACCAAGTAGCTCACGGTTTGCTAGGTTCACCAAGTCGTATTTGGGTAGAGAACTGAATACCTCACTGGTTGGTTTCAAGTATTGAACCCCCCAGCTCATTTGATGGTAAACAAGTTCTTGTCATTGTCGAAACGGACAGATAAGATCATCCCTGTTGCTCCATGCTTGTCTATGATTGAAAAATTTTGCCAAGCAGGAGGCTGACCCTTTTTGAACCATCCCTGAGGATACTTGTTCATCAAGTAATCAGCATCAGCAGGTTGGGGATCTGTAGGAGAGGCTTCAGTCGAGGTTGCTGCTCCACTAACCTCAACAACATTCTCAGGCTCGACTGAACCTGTAGTAAAAGCAGCTTCAAAGGTTGGAGCCTCAAAGTTCTCTCCGTCCTCAAGCTCATAAACTCCCTCATCATCGCCCTTCAGGAACTCAGCCATCACATCCTCATCATCAACATCCCAGTCATCAACAGACTCAATCTCTCCTTCTTTAAGTTTTCTTAGAGCATCGATCTGAGCTTCCTTGGAATAGTCCGGCTCTAACAACAGAACTACATCATCAAAGAGGTCTTGAAGCACCTCAGCCGCCAACTTTCCTTGTTGACTACCACCACCACTACCCGAAAATTCGTGTTGAGTAGACTCCCCCTCAGCCATAGGAACATCGAAAATTGGAACAACAGCTAAAGTTTGTTGCTCACCACCACTAGGACCGGCTTCCAGATCCTTGTCTTTTGTAGGTCCCTCAGGTGTGGCGGATCGTCACATGAAAGTGCGTTCCTGAGTCGGACCGGGTGCGGAATACCCGTGACTAGGTGGAGAGTCTTACAACATAAAGTAAACCGACAAGAGAATCACTTTAAACATTCATTTATTATAAACACTTGAGGTTACAAAGAGAAATACTGAGTATACAAAGTCTACGTATATGACTGCGTACTTGTCTACTGTCAACCTATCCTATTTATACACGACCTGATCACTGCGCACTTAGCAAGTGCGGAGGGCAAATTGCTCATGCGTACCTAGAAAGTACGCAAGGTATTCTTGCGTACTTGCTAAGTACGCAGGAACTAATTCCTGCGCACATACAAGTGCGCAAAACACTTAGAGATTTCAGCAACTATCAACATGCATTAGTAAATACAACTTGATAACGAATACATACATACACTTACAAACAAAGACAAATACATACAATGAAAGTACAAAACTAAGACTCTATCCAGAGTGTTTGTCACACAAAAGTGCTTCAACAGACTCCCCCTTGACAACAGCTCTGGATCGTCTTCGGTCTTTAATCTTCAGTCTTCATAGCTCTGCATCTTTAGCTTCCATCTTCTTCTTGTAGTTAAGGCAAAAGTTGATCACCTTGTCATATTTAGAAGCAAGGAACTTCGTCCATTCATCCGTATACATGCAATACCTGTCCGTTAGTGCCTCCAGATCTTTAACAGAGAAGTTAATGAAGCAGACTTCATCAAATACTTTGATTAGCTCCCTCAGCACTAAGCATCCACTTTCTGACCGTACCTTACCTATCACCACAGCCTCGCCCGTTTTAGGTTCTACGTACCAGTACCACATGTCACCGAGGATATCCTGAGATAACTTGCTCAGGGAATCATGGTTTCACATAGCACTGGCTTGTATACTAGTTTCTTTAAGCATTTCTTAGTCATAGGATGTCTAGCATTCTTATCCTTGACTCGCTTGGGCACTTGAGGCTTAAACACTTCAAACTTCCCAGATCTTGCTTCCCGCTGTAGAACCTGCCACAAACCCATTGCCACTGCGTGATTTGAGTGACCCAGCAGCTCTCGGTTTGCTAGGTTCATGAGGTCGTATCTTGGTAAGGAGTTGAACGCTTCACTGGTTGGTTTCAAGAATTGAACCCCCCCAGATCATTTGATTGTGAACAACTGCTTATCTTCCTCGAACCTTATAGCTAAGATCATCCCTGTTGCTCCTTATTTGTCTATGATAGATGTCTTTTGCTAAACATGAGCCGGATCCTTTGATGAACTAGCAGGCATATCTTTACCTTTCTGTGCCTCTGGATCCACAGGTTTAGGGTCGTCCGGGGAGGCTTCAGTCGATGCTTCAACATTACTAGCAGACTCGACTGAACCTGTGTCGAGTTGAGATTCAAAGGATGGAACTTCGAAGATCTCTCCATCTTCGAACTCATACTCTCCTTCCCCGTCACCCTTGGGAACTTCAATAACTACATCATCATCATCTTCATCCCAATCATCACCAGATTCGATCTCTCCTTCTTCAAGATTGTAGAGAGCATCAATCTGTGCTTCCTTGGAATAGTCAGGCTCGAAGTTTAATATCTCATTGTCAGATAGATCCTTTAGAACATCAGCTGTTGACTTTCCTTTATCACCACCAGAAGTATCACCACCTTCCTGATGAGTAGACTCCCCCTCAGCCATTGGAATAGCATAAATGGGCACGATTGCCAAAGCTTGATGCTCACTTCCACTAGGACCGACTTCGGGATCCTTGTCTTTTTCATCATCCTTCGTCAAATCAACATGATGACAAGGCTCATCACCAGTAGGTTTGGACGTCTTCTCCTTCTCTTTCTCTTTCTCTTTCTCTTTCTCCTTATCTTTCTCCCCCTGAGCATCTAGCTTCTTGGTCAGATCAGCAATTAATTTGATCATCATGTCATGCTCTTTTCGCTGGGAATCTGGTAGACCTTCCAAGGAACAAAGTCCCAATCGGCACTCTTTGGGTATTTCATAACAAGAAGGACGGAGGGGGAATCGTGATTCGTAACAAAGCTCGCTTGGTGGTTCAGGGGTTTTATCAAGAAGAAGTGATTGACTTTGAGGAAGTCTTTGCACCATTGGCTCGCTTGGAAGCCATCATAATGTTTCTCGCATATGCAGCCTATATGGAGTTCACAACTCATCAGATGGATGTCAAAAGCGCATTTCTGTATGGCAAAGTTCAATAGAAAATTTATGTCAAGCAACCACCGGGTTTCATTGATCCAAGCTATCCTGACAGAGTTTAAAAACTTGACAAGGCATTATACGGTCTTCATCAAGCACCTCGTGCGTGGTATGAGACGTTATCTAAGCATCTGCTTGATAATGGTTTCACACGAGGGGCGATTGACCAAACTTTGTTCAAACGAAAGGATGGTGCGGATACCATTTTGCTGCAAATCTATGTTGATGATATCATTTTTAGATCCACAAATCCTCGGTTGTGTAAAGAGTTCAAGGAAGTGATGCGTTCTAAGTTTGAAATGAGTTCTATAGGAGAAATCAAGTTCTTTCTTAATTTGCAAGTAGATCAGTCTGAGTCGGGAATTCTTATCCATCAAGAGAAATATGTCAAAGAAATCCTAACCAAGTTTAAAATGACTGAGTCTTATCCTTACAAGACTCCCGTGGAAGTTCGACACTGTCTGTCTCCTGATTTGGATGGTGAAAGCGTTGATCAACACCTCTATCATTCGATGATAGGATCTCTCATGTATCTCACTGCTAGCAGACCAGACATCATGTTCGCAGTGTGCTTGTGTGCACACTTTCAGGCTAATCCTAAACTCTCTCATTTAATTGCTGTCAAACATATTTTAAGATATTTTAAGTACAAGCCAAAACTTGGGCTTTGGAATCCCAAAAATAACTTGTTTGATCTTTTGGCATATTCAGATTCAGACTACGAGGGATGCAACTTAGACCGAAAATCCACTTCTAGGGGTTGTCAGTTCCTTGGCAACCGCCTCGACTCCTGGCAATGTAAGAAACAAACCACCGTTTCCTAATCCACAACCGAAGCCGAATACATTGCGGCAGCCCTTTTTGTTCCCAAGTAAGGTGGATCCACCATCACATGCTTGATTACAGGATCACCTTCCATGAAACCTCCATCCTGTGTGATAATACCGTTGTTCCCCATATCACTAAAAATCTCGTTCAGCATTCAAAAACCAAACACATTGAGATCAAACATCACTTCATCAGTGACTGTGTCGAAAAGAAATATATCAAAATTGTTGTAGTCAAAACCGACAAGCAAACCGCCGACATCTTTACAAAAGCATTTGATTCTTCCAGATTTGAGAAATTGGTGGAGACGCTCGGCATTATCAACTTTCAGTAACCCTTGTGCATATAGTCTTTTCTATTTAAACATGTTAATCGGGAAGATTTCCAAAAAGATTTTATTTTTCTGTATAGTTGTTTCCTTTTACGGTTTGTGAAAGCAAAACTTTTGGGGGACAGATTGGAATTTTTTAGTTAGTAAGAAAAAGATTTGCTTTGCATAGTCAAAAACAAAAAGAAAAGAAAAGAATTTTTTTTATTTTGTTTATTGTTTTCTCAAGAAAAACTCACTATAAGTATCATGTTTTGTTTCAGGAAAATCGGATCCAACCTTATGAGAAATGATAAAGTCCGATCACACTTCTTGAACATGGAATGGACAATAAGCGATGGTGTTTACTGAGGTATAGCCGGTAGGCCCGACATATGGTTATAACTCTTTAGTAATGTGAAAACCTAATTCTCAATCGTGCACGTGTGTTTGAACCCATTTTTGAAACATCTAACCCAGTTTAACCTAATAAAACTGATTCAATCAGATATAGGCTTACGTGTTGGATTCTGATTCATGCGCCAGGTAACCGTCAAAGTAACGAAAGTTACCGCCGATGACCCCGTCTGTTTTGCTTACGCAAAGATCTCAGGAGTTCATATTTTTCCCATCCACTTGGATGATTTGACCCTGTCTGTTTTGCTTACGTAAAGATTTCGGGTGTTCAACCTTTTCCTATCCGCTTAGATAATTTTACGGCTTCTTCTGTTTTGCTTACGCAAAGACCTAGAATGTTCATACCATTTTAATATCCATTTGGATATTTTTCTTTTTACAACATTCTAATATCCAGTTGGATCTTATTTTAATTTTGGCGGTGATTTTGACTTACCAAGATGGTACCCTAGTTAACCTTTAAGAGATGATAAGATGAATGCGGCTATTTCTTGAGGATTGATAGGATTTCAAAACCATTTTATTTCAAAATGTGGGGTACGCCATGTTTCGTGCTCAAATGGTACCACTTAATCATATGAAATCATTGTACAAACAAATGTTTGGGTTTATCTTGCACAAATATCGACTATCTTTTGGGATTCACAGTAGATGAATGGAAAATGAAGTGTTTCAATGGTTTTGACCAGACATGATCTCACGTTGAATCTTTTCCAAGGCTAAGTGTTTATATCGTTTATTGCTTTTACTATTATTTTTCATTATAAATTTCTTTAAAACTCCTTATTAGCTTGTTTAAATTGTGTACATATGAGAGTTTCCTTTTCCTTTGTCTCTGATCAAGCTTCTCATGTCAGCCGAAACAACATTCCACTGAAACTACTCAAACCACCCGAAACTACCTCCCACGGTAAACTACTTTGCCTTATCGAAACTAGTAGTTTCGACAGGGGCATTTTGGTCTTTTGTCAAGCTCAAATTAAATGTCTTCATAATCAGACTCCTTCGCATGCTCATTCTCACTCTCACTCTCCGAAACCCTTTTCACCTAAGTTTTCATTCATAATAGCTCGAGATTCATCGGTCTAAGTTTGTGAATCAGTATATCTTATCTTATTCCTCTGTCGTCTTCATCATCAGGTACTGATTTATGTTCATATGTGTGCGATTTTATAAAAATGTCGGACCTAGGGTTTCAATTCTGAGAGTTTTATGACTAAATCTTCATAATCTTGGTTGTTTTGTGTTCAAATCTTGTTTATAAACTCACCATTGTTGATATCTCATTCTTCTATGTTTGATTTTGCAGATTACCTCTAAAAAACTCTTGGTAAGACGGACTATTGACACCTCAGGCGAACTTTACCATTCTTTTTATTTCTGTTTATAGTTTTTTAATCTGTATATAGTTTTAACTTAGCTTTTTCTGCTTTTTGAATGATTTTATATCTGTTCCGAATTCAGGCATCGAAACTAGTTGTTTCGATTAAAGGGTGTTTTGGTTTTAAAATGAGTCTCTCAGAATTTGAACAGGTTTCTATCAAAACTAGTTGTTTCGATACCTTTTGCTGCCTGAAACTTTGTAATTTTGACCAAGTCTTTGGCCCGAAACTATGTAGTTTCGATATGGTTTCTTCACCCGAAACTAGTAGTTTTGGTCAGACTTTTCTGAAATTTTTCCTAAGTGTTGGACTGATTTTTTTTGAAATTTTTTTTGTGTTGCTTCTGTGTAGATATGGATCTTTTATTTGTTAAAAGGCACAGTGCCTGTGCTGTCTTGAATACTACTGATCCCAAGAATGCAGATTTCATACCTATACTTGACTTCTTAGCCAACTCCAACATCAGCTTCGCTATAAGCCACAACCTGCCAGTGTTTGAGACAACTATAAGGCAATTCTAGAATACATCAACAACAACAGTTATAGACAATGTGGAGCATATCCGGGCTACAATTCATAATCAAGAAGTTCTACTGCCTGAGGCAACTATCAGAGTGGTGCTGCACTTTAATGACAATCATGAAGCACCGGTGGAATTTCCAAGTTTCTATGTTAAGGAATGTTTCAGAAGGTTGGGGCATCCATACGAATTCAAAAGCGGACAGATTATCAAGAATGCCCTTCCCCCTCTATGGAGATACATTGTACACGTTTTTATTCACTTCCTATCTATCAGAAAAGGTGGTTTTGATTCTGCTAATGCCATGGTGGCATCTACAGTCTTGGGGTTGATTAAAGGAAGGGAGTACAACTTCTCTGGGCTGGTCTTTGGGAAATTGAAAGAAAACTTAACTCGAGGAGTTAAAGAAAAGTTCTTAGTCTATCCTAGGTTTCTTCAGATTATTATCAATCACCTTCATCCTAACCTGCAACAAGTTGTCCATGTATTCATCTTTGATCATATGACTGCCAAAACCCTAAGCTACATGAAAAGTTCAAGCAAGAGAACCAACATAGTGATTGCTGATATTCCTCTGTTTGGCCACATTTTGGGTGAAGAAGAAGAGCTTGTTCCTGACATAGATCGACAACTGCAAGTTGAATCATCATCATCTGAAGAAGAGGCAGAAAAAGGTCAAGGGAACCAAGAGCCAGATGTTGAAGCTGAACAACACATAGAGCAAGATGCTGAACAGCCTATCTCGGAAACTCCTTTCATTGATCAACTGTTAGAGAATCTTGAGCCTGTGATTGAAGAGCAACCTGTTGAAAACATAGAAGAAAAAGTACATGATGAAGCTGAGTCAAGTGAAACCTTGTCGGACTATGAGTCAGAACATGGTGAGCAAACTGAGCCTCCTGCATCCTCCTCCAAGAGACTAGCTGATTCCGAGTTTGACTACGAATTAGAAGAACCCCTAGCAAAGAAAACCAATACCGGGCTCGAGTCTTTGACCTCTTCTTCAGAATCACTGTTTAACATTCCAGAACATATAACACCCACTCAGTCACCTACTCATATTCCACCACCCTCACCACAACCTTCTCCACAACATACACTTGTTCCTACACCACCTGCATCCCCTGCCCCTGACCTATCACCATCAGTTCCAAGAGTCAAAACCCTAAGCCTGGAGGTAAAAAGGTTACATAAAACAGTAACAAAAAAGATAAAGTGATAGAGGATCTAAAGACTGAACTAAGAGAGTGCAAGGAAGAAGTAAAAGATCTTAGGCTGGAAGTTGGAGGCTTACATACCGAACTTGATGTTTAGCAGACTCAACTAGAAACCCAACAGAAGATAATCTCTCAACAACAACAAGAGTTTAAAGCTTTATCTGATACTGTTGAGCAAATCAAGGCTTCAATGGTTAAATTATCTCAACAAGGAACCTCTTCCACTGCTCAGTGGAGACCACTTTTGCTGGTGGACCCTCTTCCCCTGCCTTTGTTACAAATCCTCAGTCTGCATTAATAATCTTCACCGGCCAAGTTGCCAAGACAAAGGAAACTGTGGAAGTCAGGATTGAAGAAACTGGTTATGATCTCCCATCAGTTAGTGAAAGGAGCGCCAATAAATAAAGAGGAAAAGGAATAGAATCAATTGTTGATGTTGTTATTCTTGATGAAGAAGAAGTTGGATCGGATCATGAGCTAGATGAGCTACTAAAGCAGGTTGAAGACTTTGGAACAATTGAAGATTACCCTAAAATTTTTACCTTAGGAGAAGAACAGGGAGATAAGCTCAAGTGTGACACCCGAAATTTCAGATCAATATCCGTACATGTTATAAACGAGTTTACATTATAATTGTTTTCGTGATTTACTTAATTTCACAAACAAGGACAATAAGGTCTAACAAAAACCGTACATGGTCTCATTTCATATTTGGTAATTCTAGGAGTTACCGGTTCACGTACCAGGATAACCCGACTAAATACGAACACTAGTGGTTAAATTAAATAACCAGAAATATATATATATATATATTACACAAAATTTACGTTGAACTATAATTTATTTTTAAGACTAAATCATATAATATACGTAAAAGTAAAATAATGGACTTTTCGAAGACGTTACTATGTTGCGCCACTTTTAGGTACTCATACCTACAAATAATCACCTCAACGAATTATGCAACCCAAGATTTCAATATTTTTTTCAACGAGCCATAAACTTGTTAAAATTATAATACCGTGAGAAATCTAAACCGAATTAATTTACCATTTAAAAACTCTAAATAATATTAAGTTACACTTAAATCTTATTAGATAAATTAACCCCAACCCACCCTTGACTTTCTCGGCCAAAAATGCAGAGAAGGCCCATTCTCACGTCCCATTTACCTTACATTCTAATAAACTATTCTAAAACCCATACCATACCAGCGAGAACTCAGATATAAACCATACCCCCTCAATCAAAATCTCACAATTCCTTTTATCTTCCTCATTTTCTTACGGCAATCTTCCCCATTTCTCTTCAAATCGAAGTCAAGTTTTAAGGCAAAATCCACCATATTTCGGTATTATAAGGAGCTTCCAAGGATTTCTAACCAAGAGAATTCAAGACCATCTTCTCTGTTTCTCTCAAAAATCATCATCTCTGTTTAGAGGTAAAAACTCAATATTATTCATATTATTTTCTTTAAAACCGTAGCTAAACATACAGTTTATTCGAACGTAAGTAAAATAACCAGAAAAGTGTGTCGAATTCAAGATTTAAAACATGAATATACGCGTATATGTATGAATAAAGTTTTGAAACTGATTCTGTCAATTTAAAATTTCAGTAATCGAAACTAGGAGTTTCGATACCTGTTTGCTCAATCGAAACTAGGTAGTTTCGATACCTATTACTCAATCGAAACTAGGTAGTTTCGATACATGTTTACTCAATCGAAACTAGGTAGTTTCGATACCTATTACTTAATCGAAACCAGGTAGTTTCGATACCTGTTTTGCTCAATCGAAACTAGGAAGTTTCGACATTTGTTATGTTCAATCGAAACTAAGAAAGTTTCGATACCTGTTCATCAGTCCCATGGGGCAGTAACTTAGAACTATATTATAACGAAACAAGTGTTGAAAAACTAAAAAGATATTTAAACAAAAGCAATCAGATTTGCTAAGTCGGTGAACAATTTGCATATGAGACATTCGGTCATAACACGAATTACCCTTTTTGTAATTAGGGTACGAATAGTCAAGTTTGACTAGAACAATTATCATTGCAAGCATACACAAACTCAAGGTGAGTTTCACGGCCCCTTTTACTGTTTTCAATATTTGGGGGAAGAACATACTTACAACTATTTTTTATGTGATAACAAGAGAATAAGACTCGACTTTTATGTTTACATGAGTTAAACGAGTTTAGGCCGCTAAAGTCCCTTGGAACAATTTAGTAACCATTAACTGTAGCCTAGGGTCCTATGAATAGTACTATGGAGAGTGACGTCTCCCGGTCATGGTTAGTGGCGCTAACCACAATCTGGAGGATTTATGGCCGCATAGAACCGGATAACGAAATTAGGGGCGAAGAACAATTGTCATGGTTTGGTTACGGCTCATATAGGAACATATTATTTGTATTCCTAGCTAGTTTACAAATGGGTCAAACAATTCTTATTCTGATTATCACATGCACTTGAAACTATTTACGAACAATTGAATTTTACAAAGAACTATTTGATTAAACCTGTGAACTCACCAACCAAGTGTTGACATTTTCAAGTATGTTTTTCAGGAAATTGAACGTGATCGCAAGGTTAGCAATTTAGATTACATTCATGCACGATGGATACAACTTTTGGGGAATTTCTCTTGTATAACTCATTGTAATAGAGTCATACTTGCGAAATCTTCACTTTTTGTAAACTCAATTTACATTTTGGAATGTAAAACTTTAAACTTGTTTATGTATCCATTTATCATGTATGTGTTTGCGGTAATCATATGTTTTGGAAACTATGAACGTACGCCTCGCGTTTCCGCCTTGGCGGGGTGTGACAGATTTGGTATCAGAGCCATTGATTATAGCGAACTAGGAGTCTAAAACGGAACCTAGTCTATAATTTAAATGACTCACTAAAACATTTTCATTGCATAAACATTGCATAACCATTCATCTTATCACATGGATATTGTAGTCACAAGCATGTCGTCACACTCTGACTCCGACTCTACCTCTGAATCCAACGAGGAACTTTCCGACACACGCCCCAAAAATAGAGTACAAGTTCGCAGCTCCACACCACCCAATGTCGCCCTGGGAGAACCGCCTATCGTCTACCGAAAGAAAAGTGGAGGACCAGTCATGGTAAAAAGTGCTAGGAAAAAAGTTTGATTTCCACGCAAGAGGACCCTGGCAGCCCGTGACCCGGAAGACTTGGAGACTGATGAGGAACCACCTAAACAACGACCCTGCTACCACCCTACTGTGGGGACTATCAGCTGGATGCCCCGTACACTGGCATGATGGAGGGAGATGGAGAGCATCCCCTCTACCTTTGAGCTCCTCAACACCTCTACCCCACACTAGGGAAGCCACGGAGCTCACAGTGCCTACATTGGTAGCACGCGTTCATACGCATGAGGAACGTCTTGATGACCTCCTAGATGATATCCGGGCACATGGGGATGCAGCCACGCGACTACGTCAAGGGCTCGGATCTCGAGTACAGACTCTGGAGGACAACACCCGGGACATACAGGGTGCCACTGACTACCTAGGGTTGAGAGCTGATATGGAGTGGCAGTTCACTCTCACGGTCCGAGACATGGTGGAGGAGCTGGAAGAAAGGACTTTGGCTGCAGAATTTGTGGCTAGGGCTAGCTTTGTCATGGCAGGACTTGCCATGATGATTGGATTGTACTCCCACATCTTCTTTTAGACCTATTACGGGCGGGTTGTGTCCGTAGCGCATTATGTAGTTTAAAACTTTGGTACTAATGTGGTCATGTGAACCCATCCCTTTTGTATCCTTGTCTTTTGGAACAATGTACTATGCATGTTTTAACTATGTATGTGATGGTTTATGTTGTAATGATGGTTGTCTACGTTTGATGTTGTTGTATCCTTATGTCATGATCTATCATTATTATTATATAATGTTGTTTCTTTTTAATTGATATGTTAAAAAGAACGTCATGGCACCTAAGCGTGGGACACCCCGTAACACTACTAGTGACAACAACGAGACGATTTCCCCAAACGTGGAGCAACTCATAGCACAGCGAGTAGCTGCTGCCATGGAGCAGTATGAGGCAAATCGAAATAGTGAAGGAGGAAATGGCAGTGGTACCCGCGGAGGAGGTGCAGGAGGTAGCGGTACAGCCGGAGGTTCCAGAGGTAATAGAATAAATAAGCTGTAACACATAGTCATGATCCGAATTAGTGACGTTATGACTTGTAATTCTACAGATGCTCCAAATAGGAAGTGCTCCTACAAGGCTTTTCTATCTTGCAACCCCTGCAACTTCAATGGCACCGAGGGTGCAGTTGGGCTAATGAGATGGATAGAAAAGATGGAGTCGGTGATTGATATTAGTGAATGCACCGCTGACTGCATGGTGAAGTATTCTACATGAACGCTCACTGATAAGGCTTTAACTTGGTGGAATTCACAAGTGAAAACCCTGGGAAGACAGATTGCATACCAACTGACTTGGGAGGAGCTGAAAGCCATGATGACTGAGGAGTACTGTCCTCGAAATGAGTTGCAAAAGATCGAATCTGAAATGTGGAATTTACAAATGATAGGAGATGATGTGGCTGGTTACACTGACCGATTCAATGAGTTAGCAAGTTTAGTTCCACACATGGTTACCCCAGAATACAAGAAGGTTGAAAGATATTTGTGGGGTCTTGCACCTCAAATCCGAAGCCTGGTGACTTCATCGAACCCTATGGATGCCAAGAGCGCTAATTCTAGCTTTCAAGCTAAGAGATAATGCTGTGCATGATGGTTTGTTTGAGAAGAAGGAGACCGAGGAAGGAAGGTCTGGGGAAAAGAGGAAATGGTTTGGAAAACCAAGTAATCAAAACAAGAATCAAACTTACAAGAGACCTGGAACTATGAAAGCCTATGTTGTCAACACTGTGGAACAAAATGGATATCTTGGAACACGACCGAAGTGTGACAAGTGTGGATATCATCACAGTGGAAGGTGTACCCAATGTGGAAAGTGTAAAAAGTATGGGCATCTAGCCCATAACTGTTGGAACAATGCGAACCCTAATAAGATCAATCAAGTAGCAAGAAAGGTCAACCCAGGAGCAGAAAAGATGAATCAGGGATGCTTTGAGTGTGGAGATCCAAAGCACTTCAAGAAAGACTGTCCAAAGTTGAAGAACCGAAACGACAATCAGGCCCGTGGAAGAGCGTTTGTGATGGGGGCTGGGGACGCATGACAAGATCCAAACATTGTCACTGGTACGTTCCCGATAAATAATCACTATGCCTCTATACTTTTCGATACGGGTGCTGATATGAGTTTTGTGTCAAATGACTTTAAGTCCCTACTCGGTATTAAGTCCAGCAAACTAGACCAAAATTATACAATTGAACTAGCAAACGGGAAATTAATTAAAATCGAAGAAGTCATTCAGGGTTGTACTCTATCTATGAAAAACCACACATTTAGTATAGACCTGTTACCCGTTGACCTGGGAAGTTTTGACGTTGTTATTGGTATGGATTGGTTGTCGAAGAATCACGCCGAGATTGTTTGTTTTGAGAAGATTGTTCATATTCCCCTCCCGAACGGAGAAGTTCTATCGATTCAAGGTGAGAAAAGTTGAGTGACATTGAGGATGATAAACTACATGATAGCTCGTAAGTACCTACGTAAAGGCTATTGCGTGTTCCTGGCTCACGTCGTCGAGAAGAAACCCAAGGAACGTCGACTTGAAGACATACCAATCGTTAAGGATTACCCCGAAGTTTTTCCTGAAGACTTACCTGGATTACCACCACCGAGGCAAGTCGAATTCCGAATCGACTTGGTACCAGGAGCCGCCCCGGTTGCGCGATCACCGTATCGATTAGCACCTTCTGAAATGCAGGAATTATCAAATCAACTCCAGGAGTTGCTTGATAAAGGTTTCATAAGACCGAGTTTCTCACCTTGGGGAGCTCCAGTCCTATTCGTAAAGAAAAAGGATGGAACCTTTAGAATGTGTATTGATTACCGAGAACTAAACAAGCTTACAATCAAAAACCGATATCCACTTCCTCGAATAGACGATTTGTTCGATCAACTACAAGGTTCTAGCTTCAACTCTAAGATCGATCTACGTTCGGGGGATCATCAACTAAGAATCCAAGAAGAAGATGTACCAAAGACGGCACATAGGACTCGTTATGGGCACTACGAATTCCTAGTTATGCCGATTGGTTTGACGAACGCACCAGCTGTTTTTATGGATCTCATGAACCGAGTGTGCAAGCCATATTTGGATAAATTCGTGATAGTATTTATTGATGATATATTAATATATTCACAAACCAAGGGGGATCATGAACATCATCTGAAATTAATTTTGGAACTACTCAGCAACGAGAATCTTTACGCTAAATTCTCTAAGTGTGAGTTTTGGATCCGAGAAGTGCATTTTCTTGGACATGTCATCAACAAGGAAGGAATTCACGTTGATCCATCTAAAATAGAAGCGATCAAAAACTGGGAAGCACCAAAGACTCCGACCGAAGTGCGTTAATTTTTGGGCTTGGTCGGCTACTACAGACGATTCATTGAGAATTTTTCAAAAATAGCCCTGCCCCTAACCACATTAACCCAGAAAGAAAAGAAGTATGATTGGAGTGACAAGCAAGAGTCAGCTTTCCAATTACTGAAGCAGAAGCTGTGTAGTGCACCGATCTTATCTCTTCCGAAGGGAATCAACAATTTTGTCGTATACTGCGATGCATCACAACAAGGACTTGGTTGTGTGTTAATGCAAAGAGACAAAGTAATCGCATATGCCTCACGACAACTAAAAGTGCACGAAAAGAATTATACAACCCACGACTTGGAGTTGGGCGCAGTTGTGTTTACACTCAAGATCTGGAGACATTATCTTTATGGTACGAGATGCACTATTTTTACTGATCACAAGAGTCTCCAACATATCTTTGATCAAAAAGAACTTAACATGAGACAACGTCGTTGGGTAGAACTACTAAACGACTATGATTGTAATATCAAGTACCATCCCGGGAAAGCCAATGTCGTAGCAGACGCCTTAAGTCGCAAGGAACGAGTTAAAACTCTTCGTGTTCGTGCCCTAGGATTAACAATTCATACGAGTCTTACTACTCAAATTCGAATGGAACAACAAGAAGCACTTAAAGGAAAGAACATCCAAAATGAAGCACTACGTGGAATGATCAAACAATTGGAGTCTAAGTCAGATGATACGTTTTACTTCATGGACAAAATTTGGGTGCCGAGTAATAGTAACTTACGTGGGTTGATTATGGATGAAGCCCACAAGTCCAGGTACTCCATTCACCCGGGTTCAGATAAGATGTATAAGGATCTAAAAGAATTATATTGGTGGCCCAATATAAAAGGAGATATTGCCACATATGTCAGTAAATGCTTAACGTGTTCAAAAGTAAAAGTCGAACATCAGAAACCGTCTGGCTTGTTACAACAACCCGAAATTCCCCAATGGAAATGGGAACAGATTTCTATGGATTTCATCATGAAATTACCCAAGACGTCGAGCGGGTATGACGCGATATGGGTAATTGTTGATCGTCTGACAAAATCAGCTCATTTTCTACCCATCAAAGAGACGGATAAAACCGAGAAACTTGCAAAGCTTTATATCAAGGAAATTATGGCTAGGCATGGAGTGCCAATTTCTATTATCTCTGATAGAGACAGCAGATTCGTGTCAAGAATCTGGAAATCATTACAAGAAGCCTTGGGCACACGTCTTGACATGAGCACGGCATATCACCCACAAACAGATGGTCAAAGCGAAAGGACCATTCAAACTTTAGAGGATATGCTCCGTGCGTGTGTAATTGATTTCGGAGGAAATTGGGATACTCATTTACCGTTGGTAGAGTTTTCCTATAATAACAGCTACCACACGAGCATTAAGGCAGCTCCATTTGAAGCTTTATATGGTCGTAAATGCCGCTCACCGCTATGTTGGGCGGAAGTTGGTGAAAAACATTTGACAGGTCCTGAGATTGTCCAGGAAACCACTGATAAGATCTTCAAAATTAAGGACCGTCTGAAAGCGACTCGAGACAGACAGAAGAGCTATGCTGATAACCGACGAAAACCATTAGAATTTCAAATTGGTGACCGAGTAATGTTAAAAGTCTCACCATGGAAAGGCGTTGCAAGTATTGGTAACCGTGGTAAGCTCAACCCTAGATACGTTGGACCATTTGAAATACTGGCTAGGGTTGGCCCTGTAGCCTACAAGCTCAAGCTACCGCAAGAACTAAGCAACGTACATGATACATTTCATGTGTCTAATCTCAAAAAGTGTTTGTCAGACGAGACTTTGATCATACCGCCTAATGAAATTCACATTGATGATAAACTTCATTTCATCGAAGAACCAATTGAGATTTCAGATTGGAAAGTTCAAAAGCTGAGACGTAGTCGAATCAAACTGGTTAAAGTACGTTGGAACTCAAAACGTGGTCCTGAGTATACATGGGAACGAGAGGATCAAATGAAAACAAAATACCCATCCTTGTTTAAGGATACACCAGTTCAAGAGGACACAAATTGAATTTTGGGACGAAATTCTTTTAACATGGGGAGAATGTGACACCCGAAATTTCAGATCAATATCCGTACATGTTATAAACGAGTTTACATTATAATTGTTTTCGTGATTTACTTAATTTCACAAACAAGGACATTAAGGTCTAACAAAAACCGTACATGGTCTCATTTCATATTTGGTAATTCTAGGAGTTACCGGTTCACGTACCAGGATAACCCGACTAAATACGAACACTAGTGGTTAAATTAAATAAGCAGAAAAAATATATATATATATTACACAAAATTTACGTTGAACTATAATTTATTTTTAAGACTAAATCATATAATATACGTAAAAGTAAAATAATGGACTTTTCGAAGACGTTACTATGTAGCGCCACTTTTAGGTACTCATACCTACAAATAATCACCTCAACGAATTATACAACCCAAGATTTCAATATTTTCTTCAACGAGCCATAAACTTGTTAAAATTATAATACCGTGAGAAATCTAAACCGAATTAATTTACCATTTAAAAACTCTAAATAATATTAAGTTACACTTAAATCTTATTAGATAAATTAACCCCAACCCACCCTTGACTTTCTCGGCCGAAAATGCAGAGAAGGCCCATTCTCACGTCCCATTTACCTTACATTCTAATAAACTATTCTAAAACCCATACCATACCTGCGAGAACTCAGATATAAACCATACCCCCTCAATCAAAATCTCACAATTCCTTTTATCTTTCTCATTTTCTTACGGCAATCTTCCCCATTTCTCTTCAACTCGAAGTCAAGTTTTAAGGCAAAATCCACCATATTTCGGTATTATAAGGAGCTTCCAAGGATTTCTAACCAAGAGAATTCAAGACCATCTTCTCTGTTTCTCTCAAAAATCATCATCTCTGTTTAGAGGTAAAAACTCAATATTATTCATATTATTTTCTTTAAAACCGTAGCTAAACATACAGTTTATTCGAACGTAAGTAAAATAACCAGAAAAGTGTGTCGAATTCAAGACTTAAAACATGAATATACGCATATATGTATGAATAAAGTTTTGAAACTGATTATGTCAATTTAAAATTTCAGTAATCGAAACTAGGAGTTTCGATACCTGTTTGCTCAATCGAAACTAGGTAGTTTCGATACCTATTACTCAATCAAAACTAGGTAGTTTCGATACCTGTTTACTCAATCGAAACTAGGTAGTTTCGATACCTATTACTTAATCGAAACCAGGTAGTTTCGATACCTGTTATGCTCAATCGAAACTAGGAAGTTTCGACATCTGTTCTGTTCAATCGAAACTAAGAAATTTTCGATACCTGTTCATCAGTCCCATGGGGCAGTAACTTAGAACTATTTTATAACGAAACAAGTGTTGAAAAACTAAAAAGATATTTAAACAAAAGCAATCAGATTTGCTAAGTTGGTGAACAATTTACATATGAGACATTCGGTCATAACACGAATTACCCTTTTTGTAATTAGGGTAAGAATAGTCAAGTTTGACTAGAACAATTATCATTTCAAGTATACACAAACTCAAGGTGAGTTTCATGGCCCCTTTTTACTGTTTTCAATATTTGGGGGAAGAACATACTTACAACTATTTTTATGTGATAACAAGAGAATAAGACTCGACTTTTTATGTTTACATGAGTTAAACGATTTTAGGCCGCTAAAGTCCCCTGGAACAATTTAGTAACCATTAACTGTAGCCTAGGGTCCTATGAATAGTATTATGGAGAGTGACGTCTCCCGGTCATGGTTAGTCGCGCTAACCACAATCTGGAGGATTTATGGCCGCATAGAACCGGATAACGAAATTAGGGGCGAAGAACAATTGTCATGGTTTGGTTACGGCTCATGTAGGAACATATTATTTGTATTCCTAGCTAGTTTACAAATGGGTCAAACAATTCTTATTCTGATTATCACATGCACCTGAAACTATTTACGAACAATTGAATTTTACAAAGAACTATTTGATTAAACCTGTGAACTCACCAACCTAGTGTTGACATTTTCAAGTATGTTTTTCAGGAAATTGAACGTGATCGCAAGGTTAGCAATGTAGATTACATGCATGCACGATGGATACAACTTTTGGGGGATTTATCTTGTATAACTCATTGTAATAGAGTCATACTTGCGAAATCTTCACTTTTTGTAAACTCAATTTACATTTTGGAATGTAAAACTTTAAACTTGTTTATGTATCCATTTATCATGTATGTGTTTGTGGTAATCATATGCTTTGGAAACTATGAACGTTACGCCTCGCGTTTCTGTAACATCCAAAAAATAATGAAACGAATAAATATAGCGAGACTGGTGATTTAGTCGGAATATTTAAACAAAAGGGAGCGGGCTTGGGCTCGGCTTCAATGGGCCAAGGGAAGCCCAGGTATATGTATAAGGCAAGGCAGCCCTCTTCACTGCTCATTTCCCCAACTCACGCAGCTTTTAGAGAGAGAAAGGAGAGCTCGGGTCTAGAGAGAGAAAGTGACGGATCAACTAGGGAATTCAGGAGAACGTTGCTACTGTTCTCGTGATCATATCCTCTGAATCAGAAATCCAATCCAGGTAATGATTCGATCACATTATGAGTTTTTGTTCGTTTTGGGAGTTTTCGGGTTTTGGTTAAAAGATAACGATTTTGCGGATAAAACTTGAAAGTGAACTTAGGTATAGCATCTAGAATGAAAAACGAACGTTTTGATCAAAGAAAATTTAGATATCGACATGATCAGATTCGCATGCAGAACATTCAGATTTTTGGGGAAGGCGATAAGTGCAGACCCATCGAAACTACTTAGTTTCGATATGTGCAGACCCATCGAAACTACTTAGTTTCGATATGTGCAGACCTATCGAAACTACCCAGTTTCGATATATGCAGACCCAATCAAAACTACCATAGTTTCGATATGAGCCCCTGATCCGAAGCTAAGATAATACATAAGTTACTTATCGAAACAACCTATCGAAACTACCTATCGAAACTACCAAGTTTCGACAGAAACAACCTATCGAAACTACCAAGTTTCGATATAAGCTAATCAATCGAAACTACTATGTTCAAGCATAGTAATGTCTAGTGTCATCTAGGAGCACCGCCTTATGTGTATGATTTTATTATACAGATCGTAAGTGACTTTTGTGAAGCCCAGTAGCCAGCTTAGTGTATTACAGAAACTACTCATCAGGTGAGTTCTATGTGCCCCCTTCTATGTTATGTGCAAATGTTTTCAAATGTTTTGGGGCTGAAATGTATACACTAAGTGAATAAATGTTATGAATGTCAATGTGATCATATGTGTTATACAAGTATATATATATACCTATACACGAAAGAGAAATTATGAACAAAGAATGAAAAGCATGATTATAAAGAATGAATGAAAGTATAACACAATATGAAAGAATGAAATCTTGCTTTATATCCATGTATATATTGCTTGCCAAGTACAGAAAATGTTATGGACGCTTCGATGATAACGGCTACTTCGGTAGACGGACGACCATGTGATTATTTTACAACCGGGACAAGTGCGTTCCTTCATCAGCTAGGACGTACGAATGCCATTAATGGACGGTCGAAGCAATTGGCATATTATAGTAGAACGGTTGTATAAATAATAGTCGCATGGGAAACGGATACCTTCGGGTAGACGGGCGAATTACGGCCTACGACGGTAGGACGGTTGTAAGTCATGACGGACGGACAAAGATTGCCGGACGGTTGTAAGAATAAAATGACGGACGGCACTAGTTGCCGGACGGTTGTAAGTATAGGCGGGCCATGACGATGGACCGCGGCGATTGTCTTTGTGACATTCGTAAGCAAATGACGGGTTGATCACCCTTATATAGTATGACCCATGAAAGTAAAGAAAGAAAGAAAAGAAAGAAAAGGGTGAATGCATATATATATATATGAAATCACAAAGATACAGAAAAGAAAGATGAAAGAAAGACAAAAGTTCTGAATACGTATTTATACGAATGACTATACAGTAATGCATACTTATAAAGTAAAGAAAAGAATGTTTATATCAAATCGCATTAAACTAGAACTCACCAGCGTTAGCTGACCTTTAGTATACATTTCAGGTAAAGGAAGATAAGGTCGTGCGATGGCGTGGAGGTTACCCGGCACGAGACTGACATCCCTCTTTTGTTTTATATGTCTTCGAACAATGTTATATTTTTAATTGTAAAGACTTCCGCTGTTATGATTATGTAATTGGATGACGAATGTTTTTAATATAAATTCAGTATTTTATGACTATGTTTATGAGTAAATCCAACAAGTGAGGTTACCCGGGAAAGGGGCCTTACAAGTTGGTATCAGAGCAATAGTTTGAAAGATTTAGACATCCCTAAATGTCTAGACTCAAACTGATTATGGGACCAACGCACGGATGTCAGTATGGGTAACCAACGCCAACGCTAGCACGGTAAGTAAGTCATAAAGTTAATGCTCTTGCATAGGAATAGATACCTTAACTTAGAACAAATAGATGTTAATGCCACGACTGATTTGAAGAGTTTCGAACCCGAAAAGCAATGTAAATTAGTAATCACAAACCGGTCACTATAATTAAGAATTTACCTTGCTCGTACTGTTCCAAACTATGATCTGAAGAAATGACATTGATGTATTCCCTTTTTAACTATCAGGAAATTAAGAACTATGGCTGGTGGAGGAAGAACAGGACCTCGAGGCGGTCGCACTGGCCGACGAGGTAGACCTCCGTTGAACCCAAGATTTGAAGAAGAAGAAAGTGTGCACGTAGAGCACACCGAAAGTGTGCATGAAACAGAAGTGACCCCAATTAGGGACGACTGTCCAGGGTCTATACAGTTGGAACCTGAAGTCAGGGATGCTATTGCCCGTGAAGTTGTGCTCACTTTGAAGAAGGTATTGCCTGATCTACTATCCGAGGCAATAAAGAAAAGCAAAGAGGAGGATGAAGGAGACAAGGAAGAGAAAGTATATGATAGTGATGGGGATGAAATAAAGATAGGATCGAGCAACCGTGGGTGTACTTACAAAGGCTTTAAGGACGGAGACCCACCCAAGTTCGATGGGAGCAAGGATTCAGTGGTAACGCTTGAATGGATTGAGAGGATGAATGTTGTAATCAACATCAGCGAGTGTCGACCAGACCAGGCTGTTAAATATGTTGCTCATTCTTTCACCAACGAAGCACTAAGTTGGTGGAGGAATATTCAGAGAACTAAGTCACCAAATGCTATAAACAGAATGACATGGGACGACTTGAAGAAGCTGATCATCCAAAAGTTCTGTCCACAGAACGAAATTGATCGAGTGGAAAATGAATTCCTAAACCTTAAGGCTGGAAAGAAGACGCACCGCCAGTATACTTCGAGATTCAATGAGCTAGCTCAACTAGTACCCCACCTGGTAGAAACTGAAGACCGTTTGATCAAGTACTATGTTAAGGGGTTGCCACAACGGGTCCGTGTTCATATAAAAGCTAACCTACCCTCGACCTTCGAGTCGGTAGTGAATCTGAGCGGAATCGTCTATGACGACTACGCCAATGAGGACCCGGCACCTGAGACACAGAAGAGAAAGTGGGAGAACCCGTTTAGAGGTACCGGAAGAGGGAACGTAACTACTGTAAATAAGAAACCAAGGTCGGATAAATATGAAACCTGCAAGAAATGTGGAAGGAAACATTTTGGCGAGTGTCGGGTCGGCTCCACCACATGTTACAGGTGTGGGAAGGCGGGGCACTATTCTCGTGACTGCTTAAGAGACACTAAATGCCAAGTATGTGGACTGTTTGGTCACCTGGCTAAGGATTGCAGAAAAACCAGAAAATCTGGTTCGGGAAAAGAAAAGGAACAGGAACAACCAAAGACTAGGACTCGAGCTTACGCCCTGACTGAGGAGGAAGCAAGGGGAAATCCTGATGTTGTGTCAGGTACGTTCCTAGTTAATGATGAACATGCGGCTATATTATTTGACTCGGGTGCTAGTAAAAGCTTTATATCAAATGCCTTTAGTCGAAAACTGAATTGCACTATCAACACAGTAGTAAAGGCCTTTAGTGTACAAACTGCCGTTGGTAAAAATTCGGCAGTATTCCAAGTAACAGAGGATTGCATAATAGAAATAGAGGGTCATAAATTTCCTTCTAGATTATTCCTTCTCACCTTAGGAGGATTCGATATAGTATTGGGTATGGATTGGCTAGCTGCCAACGAAGCTCAAATCATATGTAAACGTAAGAGGATACACCTCAAAGGTCCTAGCGGCAGTCCAATTACGGTTTATGGGGATTGGAATTGCACAATGCCGAATGTCATCTCGATGATAAAGGCCGAAAGTTACATGAGGCGCGGCTGCGAAGCTTATCTGGCATATGTTATAGACGATAGAATGAAAACGAAAGAACTCAAGAATGTACCAGTGGTGTGCAATTTTCCGGAAGTATTCCCTGAGAATCTACCGGGGTTGCCACCCGATCGGGAAATAGAATTTCAGATTGATTTACTGCCATGAGCTGAGCCCGTTGCTAAAGCCCCCTACCGATTGGCTCCGTCAGAAATGAAAGAATTGATGTCCCAACTAGAGGAACTAACCGAGAAAGGATTTATTAGGCCGAGCATCTCACCATGGGGCGCTCCGGTACTATTTGTAAAGAAGAAGGACGGCAGTATGTGCATGTGCATCGACTACCGCGAATTGAACAAGAGAACAGTAAAGAACAAATACCCACTACCTAGAATAGACGACCTTTTTGATCAACTGCAAGGTGCGAGTTGGTTCTCAAAGATCGATCTTAGGTCGGGTCACCATCAGTTGAAAGTAAGAGAAGAAGACGTTCCAAAGACCGCATTTCGCACGCGTTATGGGCATTATGAGTTTCTCGTGATGTCCTTCGGATTGACCAACGCACCAGCAGCGTTCATGGATTTAATGAATAGAGTATGTCGACCAATGTTGGATCGATCGGTGATAGTTTTTATAGATGACATACTGGTGTATTCAAAAAGCGAGGGTGATCACCACTGTCACCTAAGAGAGGTTCTAGAGGTGTTAAAGCAGGAAAAGCTATACGCAAAGTTCTCCAAATACGCGTTCTGGCTTAGGGAAGTCCAATTCCTAGGTCACGTAATAAACCCAAACGGAATCATGGTAGATCCTGCAAAGATCGAGACAGTAAAGGAATGGAACGTCCCAAAGACACCAACAGAGATACGAAGTTTTCTGGGATTGGCAGGCTACTATCGAAGGTTCATTCAAGATTTCTCAAGGATAGCCTCGCCACTAACTAAACTGACACGGAAGGAAGTGAAATATGAATGGGGTCAAACCCAAAACAACGTGTTTGAGGAACTTAAGGCACGACTAACCCAAGCTCCAGTCTTAACACTACCTGAGGGAAATGAAGACTTGGTAGTCTAGTCTGACGCTTCGGGGCAGGGTTTAGGTTGTGTACTTATGCAACGAGGAAAGGTAATTGCTTATGCATCGCGGCAACTAAAGATTCACGAGGTTAACTACCCAACACACGATCTAGAATTAGCAGCAGTAGTTTTCGCGTTGAAAAAATGGAGACACTATCTGTATGGAGTTAAATGCACCATTTACTCCGATCACAAAAGCCTGAAGTACTTTTTCGAACAAAAGGAATTAAACATGAGACAAAGGAGATGGTTAGAGCTACTGAAAGACTATGACTGTGAAATATTGTACCATCCAGGCAAGGCAAACGTAGTGGCTGACGCTTTAAGTAGAAAGAAAGAATCGGCACCTATCCGGATCAAAGCGTGTCAGTTGATTATAACGCCAGACTTAATGGGTGAAATATCAAAGGCACAAGATGAAGCATTGTTAGAAAGAAATGTGAAACGGGAAAGAATAGTAGGACAACAAGTGAACTTAGATGCGAATGCATACGGAGTACGAACTAGGTTTGGCCGGATGTGGATACCTAAGATTGGTGAGCTTAGAGCCAAAATACTCGATGAGGCCCATAAGTCTCGCTATTCTATCCACCCCGGGACAAACAAAATGTATCAAGACTTGAAGAAAGAATACTGGTGGCCTGGCATGAAGAATGATGTGACAGAATACGTGAGCAAGTGCCTAACGTGTTCTCTAGTTAAGGCCGAGCACCAGAAACCATGCGGTAAAATGCAACCTTTACCAATACCGGAATGGAAGTGGGAAGAGATCACAATGGACTTCATTACCAAGCTACCGCGAACAGCTAAAGGCAATGATACCATTTGGGTGATCGTCGACCGCTTGACAAAGAGTGCTCACTTCTTGCCAATACGAGAAACTTCTTCTTCTGAAAAGCTAGCAGAAGTATTTATCAAGGAAATTGTGAGCAGGCATGGTATGCCGCTGTCGATTGTGTCCGACAGGGATACTAGATTCACGTCAAGGTTTTGGAAGAAATTCAACGAAGCAATGGGCACTAGACTGAACATCAGCACCGCTTACCACCCCCAAACCGATGGACAATCGGAAAGGACCATTCAGACCTTGGAGGACATGCTCCGGGCCTGTATCATTGACTTCGGTGGGAGTTGGGACAGCCATCTACCGTTGGCGGAATTTTCATATAACAACAGCTATCACTCGACTATTGGCATGCCGCCATTTGAAATGTTGTATGGGAGGAAATGTAGGACCCCGGTTTGTTGGGGGAAATTGGACAGAAGGATTTTGCAAGTCTCGAAGTGGTCAAAGCTACTTCTGAGAAATTTGATCAAATCAAGGCTCGTATGAAAGCCGCAAAAGACAGACAGAAATCATACGCGGATAAGAGAAGGAGGGATTTAGAGTTTCAAGTAGGGGACATGGTACTGTTGAAAGTATCACCGTGGAAAGGAATCATTCGGTTCAGAAAGCGTGGCAAACTAAGTCCAAGGTTTGTCGGACCTTTTAAGATTTTAGCAAGAGTGGGTCAAGTTGCTTACAGACTCGACCTACCCGTCGAGCTTAGTGGAATACACCCTACGTTTCACGTGTCGCACTTACGCAAGTGCCTAGCTGAAGACACAGCTCACATACCTTACGACGAGATCGAAGTGGATAACAGTCTAAATTATGTAGAGGAACCAATAGCCATTCTTGACCGAGCTGAGAAACGACTACGCAATAAGTCGATACCGTTAGTCAAGATACAATGGAAGCACAGAAAAGGGTCAGAAGCTACGTGAGAAAAAGAAGACGAGATGAGGGGACTATACCCTCAATTGTTTAACGTATGAACAGTTTCGAGGACGAAACCTCTTTAAGGAGGGTAGACTTGTAACATCCCAAAAATAATGAAACGAATAAATATAGCGAGACCGATGATTTAGTCGGAATATTTAAAAAAAAGGGAGCGGGCTTGGGCTCGGCTTCAATGGGCCGAGGGAAGCCCAGGTATACATATAAGGCAAGGCAGCCCTCTTCCCTGCTCATTTCCCCAACTCACGCAGCTTTTAGAGAGAGAAAGGAGAGCTCGGGTCTAGAGAGAGAAAGTGACGGATCAACTCGGGAATTCAGGAGAACGTTGTTGCTGTTCTCGTGATCATATCCTCTGAATCAGAAATCCAATCCAGGTAACGATTCGATCACATTATGAGTTTTTGTTCGTTTTGGGAGTTTTCGGGTTTTGGCTAAAACATAACGATTTTGCGGATGAAACTTGAAAGTGAACTTAGGTATAGCATCTAGAATGAAAAACGAACGTTTTGATCAAAGAAAATTTAGATATCGACATGATCAGATTCGCATGCAGAACATTCGGATTTTTGGGGAAGGCGATAAGTGCAGACCCATCGAAACTACTTAGTTTCGATATGTGCAGACCCATCGAAACTACTTAGTTTCGATATGTGCAGACCTATCGAAACTACCCAGTTTCGATATATGCAGACCCAATCGAAACTACCATAGTTTCGATATGAGCCCCTGATCCGAAGCTAAGATAATACATAAGTTACTTATCGAAACAACCTATCGAAACTACCTATCGAAACTACCAAGTTTCGACAGAAACAACCTATCGAAACTACCAAGTTTCGATATAAGCTAATCAATCGAAACTACTATGTTCAAGCATAGTAATGTCTAGTGTCATCTAGGAGCACCACCTTATGTGTATGATTTTATTATACAGATCGTAAGTGACATTAGTGAAGCCCAGTAGGCAGCTTAGTGTATTACAGAAACTACTCATCAGGTGAGTTCTATGTGCCCCCTTCTATGTTATGTGCAAATGTTTTCAAATGTTTTGGGGCTGAAATGTATACACTAAGTGAATAAATGTTATGAATGTCAATGTGATCATATGTGTTATACAAGTATATATATATACCTATACACGAAAGAGAAATTATGAACAAAGAATGAAAAGCATGATTATAAAGAATGAATGAAAGTATAACACAATATGAAAGAATGAAATCCTGCTTTATATCCATGTATATATTGCTTGCCAAGTACAGAAAATGTTATGGACGCTTCGATGATAACGGCTACTTCGGTAGACGGACGACCATGTGATTATTTTACAACCGGGACAAGTGCGTTCCTTCATCAGCTAGGACGTACGAATGCCATTAATGGACGGTCGAAGCAATTGTCATATTATAGTAGAACGGTTGTATAAATAATAGTCGCATGGGAAACGGATACCTTCGGGTAGACGGGCGAATTACGGCCTACGACGGTAGGACGGTTGTAAGTCATGACGAACGGACAAAGATTGCCGGACGGTTGTAAGTATAGGCGGGCAATGACGATGGACCGCGGCGATTGTCTTTGTGACATTCGTAAGCAAATGACAGGTTGATCACCCTTATATAGTATGACCCATGAAAGTAAAGAAAGAAAGAAAAGAAAGAAAAGGGTGAATGCATATATATATATATATGAAATCACAAAGATACAGAAAAGAAAGATGAAAGAAAGACAAAAGTTCTGAATACGTATTTATACGAATGACTATACAGTAATGCATACTTATAAAGTAAAGAAAAGAATGTTTATATCAAATCCCATTAAACTAGAACTCACCAGCGTTAGCTGACTTTTAGTATACATTTCAGGTAAAGGAAGATAAGGTCGTGCGATGGCGTGGAGGTTACCCGGCACGAGACTGACATCCCTCTTTTGTTTTATATGTTTTCGAACAATATTATGTTTTTAATTGTAAAGACTTCCGCTGTTATGATTATGTAATTGGATGACGAATGTTTTTAATATAAATTCAGTATTTTATGACTATATTTATGAGTAAATCCAACAAGTGAGGTTACCCGGGAAAGGGGCCTTACAGTTTCCGCCTTGGCGGGGTGTGACATCAAGTATCTCACTGAAGAAGGAAATGAGTTTGATGCTCCATCAGATAATGAGCTAGAGGATCAAAATGTCTCTGTGACCTTTGTTGAGCTTGTAAACACTATTGGGATAACATGCACAACTGATGAAACTCTAACAAAAACACCAAATGCAACAGGAACATATACTCCATCCGTCCAGGCCTCAGATCCTAGAAGGTCTTGGTTCAAAGAGATGCAAGCTCAGGAACCACCAAAGCACTATGAGTAGTTTGCTGAGTATAACCAGTCGGGTGGATGTATGACAAAGAACACACACTTTTTATAGTCAGATGATACAAAGGAGGAGTTTAGCACTTCAAGTCTCCTCATGACTTCAGCTCCCTCCCTAAATATGATTTAAGAGCCCTTGCCAAGCTACCTCTAGAAAACCCTGGAGATGTTGGCATTGCACGAGACTTTGAGACCTTCTTGAGAAATCAAACCTGCAATGATTTCAGATCCATGACCACTGCTAAACCAAGAAGAGTTATCTCAAAGACTTGAATTCATCCTAGAACTCAAAGGCCTAAGGTAATCCTTAGGTACAAGCCGGCATAAAGTATCAAATCTATCATACTGTCACAATCTGTACCTGTGCAGCTTCAGAATTTTAGAAAATGGTTTTACAACTTTACCATTAGAAGTGCAGTGATTGAGTGTGAAGGAATGGAGGACATCAGTATTTTTTAGCCCATGGAGTTACTAAAATTTCAACCTGAGGATCTTGAAGTGTTATTCAACAACCCTATCAAGATCTTTAGTGAAGATGACGAAGCTGATGCCAGGGCATATCAAAGGGTGGTAACTATTAATGCAAAACCTCACTTTCAAAAACCAAGTCTAGCGCCAACTGCTTAGAGAGAGTTGAAGACATTGATGCAGCAGCTTAAGGGGAGATTGTAGAGTCTTATATTTGTATAAGTTGTTGTCATCAATGTATTTCTTTGAACAATGTTTAGTTAAGTTTTGATTACTTGTAATTTTTTTATGTAATTTCCTATTTTTATTCTAAGTCTGGGCCATCGAAACTACCTAGTTTAGATTGAGGTTTGTTCAATCGAAACTAGTAGTTTCGATAGATAGAAAGTTTCGACAGGAGGTTCTTTCATTTGTAAATGCTCAACCAAAACTACTAGTTTTGATGAGCATAGTTTTGATGCCTGTCAACTTACTATAAATAGCCTAGTTTGAGAATGTTTAGGGTGTGGATAGCGGTTATAACCCTGAAATTCTCTCTTTCATAGTTTTCTGAATCAATACACATTTGGAGTTATTTCATCTATTATTCTTACAATTTCATATCATATTTGTGTTGATTCTTGTGTGGTTTGCATGTTTATTTTCATCAATTCTGTTTCTACCATCTGTTTTACCACCATACACATAGTTTCCACCTGTGTGTGTGTGTAATCGATCTTTTGAGTGATATCCGATTGAAATCTAGACCTACACTAAGTAATAAATGGAAAACCTATGAACTATACCGCACTGACAGGCAAGTGAACCTATCGAGTGTAGCACAGCTTAATGGTAAACCGGATACACTACTATAACTATACTAGACTTTGACTTGGACTAAAGATTAATGATTGGTGGTTTACTACACTACAGATTAACTAATAATTCAGCAAACAAAGTCGTCTCAAACTATCAATATAAAGAACTAAGGAAGAAATCAGGGATGGGAAGAATACTACCTAGGTCGGAATCCTACTTGCAAAGCACAACTTCTACCGGTTCTGGAAACTATAATGGATCTGGGTTTCTAAGGAAACAACTGTAGACTATCTAGTGGATCCCTAATCACTCTCAGGGTGTCACCAACTAAGGAACCTAAAGGTGTAAGAACTCACCAGATAGTGGATTACCTTTCAGTCTCTCCAAAGATGATAAAGTACCAGAATAGACAGATCACCTTTCAGTCTCACTGTCCACCATACATTCAAAGAATGCACCGGGTAATATCTAGATAAGAACTATGATTCTGAATAGAAACAATCACTAGACACCTAATACCAACTTCCTCTCAGACAGCTGACACTCGGATTCCTAATGAAGAAGACTAAACGACTATCTCTCACTTCTCGGGTATTGAGACAGGATACACACTAAGTTCTAAAGAACATTCAACCCCAACACCTATGGATCACTATCTCTAGCAAACCACACAAACAATCATAAATCCTAAGATCTATGACCTAGATACGCTAATCAAAATGGAAGACATCCACAATCAATGTACGGAATCAATAATCAAACAAAAATTAGATCTAAGCATGCATATACATCATAATAATCAACTCAAGATCTTTTACAAAATCATAAACCATCAATTAATATCCAAAACCAGTAAAAATAGTCACTTTACGCAGTATTCATCATAAACCTAGGCATTATCAATGTTTTAGCCTAGGATCATACTCAAAACAACTAAATCAGAAGTAATAAACAAGAACATGGTTTCAAACAAAACAATCAAAGAATACAAATCGAATCTTGAAACCTAGAACGCTATTACTAACAAACCCGGAATCGAAAGCTTCAAACTTTGCACTTCAACTGTCTTTTCCAGCCCCAAAATCGCCCTCTAGACTTGCTCTAACGGCCAAAAATTGAACTTCTATCATAATGGCATTAGAACACCTAATATAATCGATTAGGGTTTTTTTCTCGAAATTTATATCTCCCGCATACCGCGAGAGGTTTGCATTGGTTCCTCGCGTACCGCGAGGAACAAAATAGTCATGGCCGTATTAGGATTTCCTCGCGTACCGCGAGGATCTTCTCTCTTTCTCTCGCTTACCGCGAGACTATGATTTTTCAACTTTTTTCTTTTTTAATCTTCCGGCTTCATTCTCTTGCTCCATTTCTTCACGTATTCACTTGTAATTGTCACAAGCACCTGTAAACATACAATAGACTCAAATACATACTTAAACGACTAAAAACGAACGCAAAACTAATTAAAAACGCACAAAACACTAGGAATAAAGATTTGTGCTTCGCACTACATCTATGACCCATGGCATCCTTTCCCACCTTCCGTGCAGATAGGCACATGATCATGACGTGTGCAAAGTAACGCCACTGATCAAGTACCCACATCTTATTGTAAGAGGCTTAGTCTGTTGTGCCAACATATCCCATCCTTTGTATCAAGCAACCATCAATAAAGTAGTCAGGGTAAGCTACCAGATTAGTAGGTAGATCCCTGAACAGTAGAACTCTTTGGATGGTGTCTTCAGAAATGGCTATATCAGGCCCTGCCACAGTAACCCTAATAACACTTAGCGTTACCGTGTAGGCATGATCAGAAGAATTCCAGAACTGATCCATGTAGGGTCTAGAGACAATCGGATCAGCATAGATAGCGTAGCTTATCTTGGATCGGTTTAGAAAATCCACTATCTGTCGGTACTTTAGGGCAGCACCCTTCCACTCTGGGTTAGTGAGTGCTAACAGATAGAATTCATTGGAAAATGCACGAGCCATCACTACAAAAGCATAAGATAAACAACATTAGAACAAATAGAATCATTGGAATGGAATAAACATGACATGGTATAGCACTTGCACACTGAACTGATTTCCAGACATGGAAAAGTTTCAGAATTGCACTTCCTGCGTACTTGACAAGTATGCAGGAGATTGTTCTTGCGTACTTAGTAAGTACGCATGAGTTTCTTCTTGCGTACTTACTAAGTACGCATGAACCTGCACTTAGAAAAAAATTCAAAATCCAAAATCCAGAGATTCAAAGTTTTGGTCGTGGATTTTGGTTACCATAGTGTCGAAAAGCAAGTTTAAAACACATGGAACCTAAACCACTACCAAAGTCAAGCTAAAACGAGGTCATTTTGACCTAGCCTTGGTCCGACACAACACTACGATAACCCAAGGGATCAAAACCAAAATCAAATCAAGTTAAGGACTAATTTGGTATAACTATAGAAATAAAGACTGATTTCTACAAAATTCTCTAAGTACAAACTGTTGCGGATAAGCTTATCTACAGCGGATACTTGTTCTTCTGCTGAAGAAAAAATCTGCTACGGATATCCTTATCTGCTGAAGACCAAAGTTGCTGCTATCAGCAGCTGTGGACAGTTGTGTCTTACTGCTGATCAACAACATTGCTGCTGATAGCCATTCCCACTGAAGATCAAACGTTGCAGCTGACTGGCTTTGATAAAGCAACCATTACCACTAACAACTTTCTGCTGCAACAATAACACACTCCACACAGAAAGAATGGTACTGGTGCAAGACAATAAAAGACAACGACGCTCTTCTTCCAAGGACTCAAGCAATGATGCCTAAGAAGACGTTTGAGTAAAGATAACTTTTGTAGTTTTTATTGTCGTTACATGTAGAATAGCTTCAATACAAGATTAACGGCTTCTGTTAGATCTGATCCTTAGAATCAAGGGTCTGTCTTGATTCTAAGTTACTATATAAGTATTACTTAGAGTCATTGTATACAAGTGCTTTTTGCTTAAGACTTTTCTCTGTAATCTTGTAATCTTTGAAACTTAATACAAATTGCATTTATCAGTATTCAACTAGAATAGAACCATCTTGTATTCACCGATCCTACAAGTGGTATCAGAGCTTTGGCTCACAGGTTAAACAAACTCACACTTGTTTAACCATTCTCTGGTTCTATTCAATCCTATCAAATCAAAAAATGCCACAAAACAATGGAGTTGAAGTGTTGAATCACTTTTGTGTTACAGATACTCTGGATAATGTCTTAGTTTATTGTACTTGTCTTGTATGTCTTGTCTTTGTATGTTAGTGTCTGTATGTATTAGTTATCGAGTTGTAATTTCTAATGCATGTTATTGTTGTATTTTTTCTTAAGTGTTTTGCGCACTTAGCATGTGCGCATGAATTACTTCCTGCGTACTTAGCAAGTACGCAAGAATACTCTGCGTACTTGCTAAGTATGCATGAACAATTTGCCATGCGCACTTGTTAAGTGCGCAGAGATCAGGTCTAGTATAAATAGAATAGGTTGACAGAAGATATGTACGCAGACATTTTGCACTCAGTATTTTCTTTCTGTAACCGTTCAAGTTTATAATAGACGGATTTTGAAAGTGATTTCTTTGTCGGTTTACTTTGTGTTGTTTGATTCTACACCTAGTCACGGGCATTCCGCACCCGGTCCGACTAGTCACACACCCACACGTAACGATCCGAGACACCCAGGGACCTACAAGTGGTATCAGAGCTTAGCTCTTGATTTCGAGTGTTGTGAGTGTGTTAGAAGCATCTTCTACACATCCTACAGAGTTTTTGCAAGCAAAAGTGGGTGTTTTTGTTGATTTTTATGATGAAATAGGGGTAGCTCTTAAGCACTATTTTAGAAGCAAAAATCAATAAAAACCGACTTTTGTTATGTATTTGAGTGTTTTGAGCATCAAAGGTTGGTTATAAACGAGTTTCTGGCCCTTTGGCTCATTTTTTTTCGTCATATTTTCGATTTCTTCCGTCTCCGGTGAGATTCTAGTGACCGGGAAAAGTTGGTGAGGGTTGGTGAAAAAGTGACGTGCGTACTTACCTTATTTGGCAACAAGTACAGTCTTGTTGCGTACTTATCAAGTACGCAAGACCGTATTTGCTGCGTACTTAGGTCATCTCCTGCGTACTTATCATTTTCTCCTGCGTACTTGTCAAGTACGCAAGAGCAAAATCTAAATACGCAAGACCAGATTTTTAAGTGCGCAAGGCCAGAATCAAGTGCGCAAGTTGTTTTGACTTTTCTGAAATTTGACTAAGTGTTACACTATGGAAAATCTTCAGAACCTCGGTAACCTACTTAATTATAACAATGAAATTGGAACCCCACATAAACCACCAAAGCTACTTAATGTAAATTATTATTCAAACTTGAAAGCACGCTTTGGCACTATATCTCATATACCGATTCTTCACTTTGGATACCCATTCTAGAGGGTTATAAGCATCCCACATATGCATATCTTGATGAGGAAGTTCCCAAGCCTATCTCCAAACTTGATGAAGAAGAAAAGAAAATTTATGACAGAGAGAAGAAGACACACGGATCTATTACTATGGCCTTGACCAGGGAGTTATTCCATAGCTTTAGAGGATATGATAACTCCAAGGATCTCTGGAAGGCTTTGCAGAAGAGATTCGAGGGAAACAGCGACATCAAGAAGAGTAAGAGGGATCTTCTTAGGAAGCAGTATGAGTGCTTCATATATCTGGAGAATGAATCTATTGATGAGCTTATCTCTAGATTCTATCATCTGCAAACTGAGCTGAAAGCTTATGACCTGATCTATCCGAATGAGGAGTTAGTTGAGAAATTTCTGGATACCCTACCACCAAAATTTGAGATGCACACCACTTTGATGAGAGAGAACTCAAAGTTTTATGAGATGACTATTGATGAAGCAATTGGAAAGGTTCAAGCACACGATATGAACCTAAAACGAAAAGAGAGCTCAGGGAGACCTCAAATACAAGACCCTTCTATGTATTTTGGGACGTCTTCCATAGCCAAGTCATCGGGTTCTAGAATTGCCCTTTTCTCAGGGAACTCTCATGAAGAGGACAACTCAAATGTCTGTGGTGGTCATGCTTTCTATGCAGCATCTGGTTCTGGTTCTAGATCTCATCACCAGAATTCCTCAAGAAACCCTTCTCCCACATCTTCAGCTAACCAATCAGCAATAGCCAAGATAGCTAAAGATCATGTGGCTTTATTCTCATCATGCATACTTGCCTATGAGAACTTCATTGGCGGTAAGCTCATAGATCCTGAAACCATAGTAGAAGACTTCAATCAGGTAGATCCGGATGATATGGATGATATGGATATTCAAAGGAATAAGGCCATGATCTTGAGAAGGGCGAAGCGTTTCTGTTAGGACATAGATTGTATGATAAAAGCTTTGTAATAGTTTAGGTCATATTGTCTTTATGTTTTTATGTAATTGTTTAGTTTTGTCTAAGTATAAATACAAGTTCTGCTAGAGGTGAACTTGATAAGTTCGCCTAGTCTATTAGAGGCGAAGTTGTTAAGTTCGCCTAAGCATCTTTGAAGCGAACTTGTTAAGCTCGCCTATTGCAGAACATGTGTCTATAAATATAGAGTTTACAGAGTCTGTTGTGTACGCGTGAATTAAACGATTAAGTATTATGTAAACTCTGTTTGGTGATATAAAAGAGAAAGATTATTTACCTGTTGTTTCTATTGTCAATTAATATACATACGTTAACACGAAGGTGTCCGCACTCCATGTTATCGATACGTCTTGTCACGAGATTGATCTGAGATGAGTCATGTGGACCTACAAGTGGTATCATAGCTTTTGCTCATGATTTGCGTTTGATTCTTGGTGATTAGAGACGTTTTTGTGTACAATTTGATAAGAAATTGAGCTTTTTTGTATCCATGGAGTTTTCAAGTTCTTGAAACTGATTTTACTGCTAAATTCGTGGATTTGAGGTTGATTTTGATGAAATTAATCCGATAAAAGTGTTCTAATTCATGAAATACTAAATCCTACTGTTCAATTTCTTCAAATTCCTTCTAATCTGTGAGAAATGATGATTTTTGGTGCTGTTTGTTCGTGTTTGGGTTAAAGTTCTTGCTGAGTTTGTTTCAGCTGTTGTAGGCGAACTAACTGAAAGTTGTTGCAGGCGAACTTAGCAAGCGAACTTATTAAGTTCGCCTCTCTCAGTTTAAGCGAACTTAATAGGCGAACTTATCAGTAAGGGAACTTATTGGATTTCTTGGGTAAGCCAAGTTCGCTTGATATCAAATTCTCTTGTTTGACTGAAGCGAACTTATTATCTTCGCCTAAGGGGAGTTTGTGTTCAACACATGGAAATTTTTTCTGAAAATGGCAGATATGGTGTAAGTGACTATTATGTTAAATTACGACAACGAGATTGGTACATCTCAGAAACCGCCCAAATTGTTAAGTCTTGCAGATTATTCCAACTGGAATGATCAGTTTGATCATTTCGTATCTTTTACTGATACAAGTTTATGGATTCCAATCTTGGAGGGTTATACGCATCTGACATATACTTGGATGGGAAGAGATGATGTTCCTAAATCAGTATCTGCGTTAACCACAGAAGAAAAACTATTGTTTGATAGAGAAAAGAAGGCAATGGCCAGTATCTCAATGTCTCTTCCTAAAGAAATTTATCACAACTTTAAACAATTCAGAACTTCTCAACAATTGTCAGAGGCATTGCAAAAGAGGTGTGAAGGTAGTTTGGATGTTAAGAAAAGCCGAAAAGAATTACTGAAGAAGCAGTTCTTAGTATTCAAGCACTTTCAAAATGAATCTTTTGATGATCTTGCGACGAGATTCTATCATTTGTTGAGTGAGTTGTCAAGTGCTTCAGTGGTTTATGAGACTGAAGAGATAAATGATAAGTTTTTGGAGGCATTACCATCTAAATTTGATGTGTATACGATTTTGATTAAAGAGAATGTCAAGTATAAAACTATGTCTCTTGAAGAGGTTATTGGCAAGATTCAAACACGTGATTTGAATATGAAGAAGAAGGAAACCAATATGGAGCATATTCAAGATCCTTCAATGTATTTTGCTAAGTCTTCTGGTAAAATTGGTGCAGGGGTTGCGTTCTTTTCTGGTGATACTCAAGATGTTTCTCATGATCATTGTTCTGGGGTTCCAAGTCATTCAGGTTTCTCTGCAAATACAAATTCTTCATCACCTGCAACACATAATATGAATCAAAGAGTTGCTGATGATTATTTAGCTATGTTTTCTTCCTTTATGGCTTCTTATGAAAATTTTATTAGAGGAAAGATTCATGATCCAGAGGTTATTAAAGAAGATTTCAGACAGATTGATCTTGTTGATCTAGAAGAGATGAACATTCAATGGAACATGGCTATGCTGATGCGACAAGCAAAGGATTTTTTGAAGAAGACTGGAAGAAAGTATATTAGGTCTAACAGTAGTTCACGTATGGGATTTGATAAAACCAAAGTTCGTTGCTATAACTGTCAAGAGTATGGTCATTTTTCCAAAGAATGTGTGAAACCAAAAGTTAAATTTGATTCTCAGAAGAAGCCTAATAACTTTCAGAACAATCGTAATCAGTCACATGGCTCCTCTGGATCTGGAAATTCTAATCATGCATCTGCATCATCTGCTTTGGTTGCTCAGAATGATGAAAATTATGACTGGGTATTTATCTTGAAGATTTGGTTGGTTCGATAAGTCAAGCGTTTGTAGCTGAGATTCATTCTACAAAATCTGAATAGTCAACTGATGATGATAGCTCAAGTGATGGTGAGAGTTTGCCAAGTATTGATGAAGATCGTGATCAAGTACAAAATGGTGAGACTGATATTGCATCTGGTGTATCTGAAGATGATATTGTTTTAACTCAAAATTCTTCTGAGGGTGCTGATTCTGAAAATATCCCGATTACAAAAGTCTTCATGGCAGATATGGCAGATCCTTCAAAGGTAAAAGATTTTGTCTGTCACATTTATTGTTCAAATTGCATAAGTATAAAAGATAAAATGCAAAAAGTAATGGATGATAACACAAATTTAATTTGTGATATGAAATCGATGCATTCAGTTAATCAAAAATTGAAAGATAATGATAAATTGTGTATATATAGAATTGAGTCTTTGAAAAGAGATTTGAACTCATTGGGATTGAAATATAAGGAACAAGCATATCATCTGGATATGGCTTATGCTGAGATTGAGAAACGAAATGAAATTGTCACTCAGAAAAACAAAGAAATTTCTGATAAAGAATCTGAAGTGATCAAATTACATAGAAAGCGGAAAAACTTTGAAAATTTATCTGTAGTATTGGATTACTTTAATGCTAATGCTGATCCTACTAAGAGGGTTACTGGAATTGGATTTGTTCCTCCACCATTCAATGCAAATTATGTGGTTGAACCAGAAATTATTCATGAAGAGGAAATTAATCCAAAAACAGTGTTGAAGGTGAATCCAGTAACTGGTGAAGATATGATCTATGATTCTGATTCTGAGGATGAGGTTTTTGATGATAATAAGGTTGAAGGTATTCCAAAGGAAGTGCAAATTGATGAACCAAAGGTAGTGAAGAATGTTACCCGTGATAGATGCATTTTAACAGAACCGGATGAGGTGAAAGTTGTTCAACCTAATCTTTCAAAAATGCTACAATCAAGTGGATTTGTTGCTATCACACCCCGACCGATGGCGGAATCATCGGGGCGGGACATGTAGACTGTTCATGAGCACAAGGTTTACTAAATTGCATATATTAAACATCAATTTCCATTGCAAGTAATCCAAATACAACCACATCCAAGATAGAACAAAATTGAAATATAGAGAGTTCTTTTATTTAAATTAACTAAGTCCAAGCCTATATGTAGCACGTCTTGAACAATCTCACACATTAGAACCTGAAACATGAATAAAATAAAGTCAACTAAAAAGTTGGTGAGTATAACACAGGTTTATATAGATGGCATATAGTTTGTAAAACAAATCCTTACATAACATGATAAATAAGGCATTTATGGGGAGCAGCTATTGTGTAACCATGTACAATCAAACCTTTGTAACTAGCATGCAAATATTGTGTTGTCGGTATCAATCACCCCAATCTGGGTGGGTTTGTCAGACTCGATAGATCTATCATTGAAAACCGTCGGCTTGTATAGTTAATGATTACACATAATCGCATACAAAGGTTAGCACACCTAGCACTCGGGCATAAAGCTCAAATTGCACACATGAATGTAAATAGGATTTGCACTTGTGTTGTTTGTGTAAATGTAAACATGTAATTTGAATAATGTTCATGTTTCACCCCAAAAATGTAAAAGAGTAAAAGGGGCTATGTATACTCACTTGGTTCGAAGGCGTAGCTAACAAGGATACTAGATAGAATAAGGATCCTTGAAATGCACAAGTTAACCTAAGGAGTAATGTATATGGTATTAATAGTGTGCACCAAAGTTTAAGTCTAAAGTTGTACTTGGACTTGTGTAAAAAGGTCATTGATTTGTAATTAGAGGTATTGAATAGAATGTATCAAGTTTGAAAGAATATTTTTAGAACATTTTGATTAAGGTTTGAGTTTGAATAATTAAATAAGTAATGTAAATAATTATTGTTTATGAAAATATTATAAGTGTTAAATGAATTTAAGTGTAAATAAATAAATGTCTTTGTTTAATCATAAAGTAAATAAATAATTATTTTATTTATTTATTTATAAAATGTAACTTGACCATTTAAATACTTTTTAAATGAAAGGTTTAACAATAATTGTAAATTAAATTTTATAACTTTAAACAATTAATTTTTCCATTTATTAAATATTTGTTCTTTCTAAATAAGATTAAATTAAATTTTATAAAATTTATTTATTTTTATTTTGTAATTCAATCAGAATATGTGTGGTTTGAAAAATATATAAAATTTATAATTCTGCCAATATTTTAACTCAAACACGACCGTGCCTGGGAAGGGTACGATCGTGCTCGAACCACGGGCGCGACCATGCTAATCAGGGCGCGACCGTGTTGATCAAACAGAGGGCTTAACAAATTAAATCATTAGGCACGACCGTGCCTTGGCCAGGCACGATCGTGTCTATGATTCCAAGACACGACTGAGATTAGCCAAGGGCATGATTGAGTCTGGACAGGAGGACACGGCCGCGCTGATAGTCGGCACGACCGCGTCTCGTGAGGCACGACCGCGCTAGATGATTGGCGCGACCGCGTCTGTTCCAAATCAGGAACGAATTGACTAATTCTTATAATAACAAGATTGGAAATCATAGGGCTTTCATTCATTAGATTGTTTCGAGTCTTTTTGCATGGATTAATTGGATTTAAAACGTGTCTAATGTTTGATTCGATTAAATAATTTTTAACGAAAATATGGATTCGGGTTCGTGGTGATTTCCATAATGAAAGCCCAAATTAACATGGGGCTTTTGATCTGAAGACTAAATCGATAGAGAACAAGGTTTCAATTACCCGGAATAATGGCGAATCGATAGAGTACGGTAAAGACTTGTTCCGGCGACGTCGCGAACGGCTTCCGGCGTCTTCTGCTGCAATCCCAACTGACTCGGTGTTTTCGGGAGCTTCAGAGAGGATTGATAGTATGTTGGCTTAGGGGAATCGTAATCAGAATTGTAAATTCGACGGTCTTGTTGAAAGGATTGGATGGTTATGAATTGAATCGACGAATTTTGTTTATTTGTTGTAATTGTGTGATTAAAAGAGTTAATTGAGTTCGTTAATGGTAAAAACGTGTCGAACGGTTATGAAATCGAACGTCTCTGTGATTAAAGTCTGCATTTACGTTTCAACTGATGAGAGGCGCGACCGTGCCAATATGTGGCGCGACCGTGCTAAGGCACCAGGCGCGATCGTTCCAGAGTAAGGCACGCGACCGTGCCAGGACGAGGCGCGACCGTGCTTATTAGGGTTTCTTGTAAATTTTCAACATCAGACCCTGTAACTTTGGTCTTTGACATAATTGTACAAATAGATACTTATATAGTGTTTTAGTAGGTTATAACCATGTAAAATTTGCGGATTGTCATTGAAATATCATATTCAATTGATGGTACGAATAGAATAAAATAGTGCACTAGAATTTGGTTTGAAATGCATTACATTGAATTTGAAATACGGATACTAAAAATCAGAAATGTTACAGTCTCCCCATGTTGAGGGAATTTCTTCCCGAAATTTAGTTAGAGGAAACTACGGCATCAGTAAAAAGATGGGGGTACTTGAGCTTCATTTGGTCCTCTCGTTCCCAAGTAAATTCAGGACCACGCTTAGACTCCCAACGAACTTTGACAATAGGAATACGACTTCGCTTGAGTTGCTTGATTTCACGATCCATAATTTCTACCGGTTTCTCAACGAAGTGCATCGTTTCATCAATGTGCACGTCATCAACCAGTATATGGAGATTCTCATCGGCGAGACATTTCTTTAAATTTGATATATGAAACGTAGGATGCACATTGCCAAGAGATGGAGGTAACTCGAGTTTGTAAGCCACCTTCCCAATTCTTTCAATGATTTTGAATGGACCAACATAGCGAGGGGCTAACTTACCTTTCTTTCCAAAACGGACCACACCCTTCCACGGGGACACCTTAAGAAGAACAAGGTCACCGACTTAGAATTCCAAGGGTTTTCGTCATTTATTGGCATAACTCTTTTGCCGACTTCTCGCTGCTCGGATGTTGTCACGGATTTGAATAATCTTGTCGGATGTTTCTTGAATTAGTTCGGGACCGGTGATTTGTGTTTCACCAATCTCGTTCCAACAGATAGGAGAACGACACTTGCGACCATAAAGAGCTTCGAATGGAGCCATGTTGATACTTGTGTGATGGCTATTATTGTAAGAGAACTCAATGAGGGATAAATGTGAATCCCAATTTCCACCAAAATCGATTACACAAGCTCTAAGCATGTCTTCAAGTGTTTGGATTGTTCTCTCGGTTTGACCATCAGTTTGGGGGATGGTAAGCCGTGCTCAAATTCAATCGTGTTCCAACAGCAGTTTGGAGAGATTGCCAAAATCGAGAAGTGAACCGGGCATCTCGATCGGATATTATGTTCAAGGGAACACCATGACGGCTCACAATTTCATCAATGTAAATTCGGGCTTGTTTTTCAACCCGATAGTCTTCACGGATAGGCAAGAAATGAGCAGATTTGGTGAGACGATCAATGATCACCCAAATACTATCATAACCACTCGAGGTGCGAGGGAGTTTGGTAATAAAATCCATAACTAAGTTTTTCCATTTCCACACGGGAATTTCTGGTTGTTCAAGTAATCCAGAAGGACGTTGATGTTCGGCTTTGACTTTGGAGCAGGTTAAACATTTGGCAACATAAAAAGCAATGTCCTTTTTCATACCGGGCAACCAATATTGTTGGCGAAGATCTTGGTACATTTTTATCCGCACCAGGATGAATAGAATAACGAGTCTTGTGAGCCTCGTTCATGAGAAATGTACGGAGATCATCGCAACCGGGAACCCAAATACGGTTCAAGTAATAAAGTAAGCCATTTGATTTCGATTCAAGCAGAAGTTCAACTTGTCACACCCCGACCGATGGCGGAATCATCGGGGCGAGACATGTAAGACTGTTCATAGCACATGGTTGACTAAATTGAAATATATTAAAGTTAAATTTCAATTACAAATAATCCAAGTACAAACCAAATTCAAACAAGAAACATAAAACAACTCATAAAGTTCTTGATTTAAATTGCTAAGTCCAAATCCTATGTTGAACACGTCTTGAATCAATCTCACATATTGGGGCCTGAAACATGAATAAAATAAAGTCAACTAAAAAGTTGGTGAGTATAACACAGTTGTATGTAGATAGCATATAGTTGAAAACAAATCCTTTACAAAACATGATAAAATAAGGCATTTATGGGGAGCAGCTATTGTGTAACCATGTACAACCAAACCTTGTGACTAGCATGCAAAAATTATGTTGTCGGTTTCAATCACCGCGCACCATGGGTGGGTTTGTCAGACTCAATAGATCTATCATTGAAAACCGTCGGCTTGTATAGTTAATGATTGCACATAAGAGCATACAAAAGTTAGCACACCTAGCACTCGGGCACAAAGCTCAAATTTTGCACACATGTATGTAAATAGGATTTTTGCACTTGTGTTGTTTGTGTAAATGTAAATGTGTAATGTGTAATGTGTATAGAGTTCATGTTCCACCCCAAAAGTGTAAAAGAGTAAAAAGGGGTTGTGAATACTCACTTGGTATGGAAGTGTAGCTAACAAGGATTATAGATAGCAAATATGATCCTCGAAATGCACAATTTAACCTAAAGAGTAATGTGTATTGAATGAAATAGATGCATAAAGTTTAAGTCTAAAATGAAAGTTGAATTTGTGTATAAAACTATTGATTTGTATTTAAAAGTATTGAATAAAATATATAGAGTTTGAAGTAAAAATATTTTTGAAACAATTTGATTAGGTTTGAATTGGATAATTGAATAAATATATAATTATAGTTTTTGAAATAATGTAAATATTAATTGTAATTAAGTATAAATAAATAAATGATTTTGATTTAAAATATAAATTAAATAAATAATCATTATCTTATTTATTTATAAAATTTGTAACCTAATTATTTAAAATATCATTTAAGTGTAAGATAATAAATATAAATTTAATTTTTCATAAACTTTTAAATAAATTATATTTATGCCAAGATTAAACTTTTAATCCATTTTTAAATACAGAAAACATATTTTTATAAAATCGAAACATTTATTGATCGAAAAATATAAAATTGTAATTTTGTTACAGTTTCTGAGTCACACACGATCGTGCTCAAGCCAGGGGCGCGACCGCGCTAGTCGGGGCACGACCGGGTTGATCAACAGAGGGCACAAACTAGACCAGTCAAATAGGCACGACCGTGCCTTGGCCCGGCATGGTCGTGTCTATGATCTTTAGACACAACAGGGACTAGCCCAGAGGGCATGACAAGGTCTGGACAGGAGGACACGACCGCGCTGCTAGTCGGCACGACCGCGCTCTATGAGGCACGGCCGCGCTAGATGATTAGCGCGACCGTGTCTCTTCCAAATCAGACACGAATTGACAAATGCTTGTATTTTAAACTCTGGAATTGTTAGGGCTTTTGATTAATGGGTTATTACGAGTCATTTGGGATATTTTAATTGTATTAACAACATTTTTAACAGTGGATTCGATTAAATTATTTTAAATAAAACATCGATTCTGATTCGGGGTAAATTCTATGATGGAAGCCTAAATTATTATGGGGCTTTCGATATAGAGACTAATTAACTGAAATAAATGATTTCAATTACCCGAAACAGTAGAGGATTGATAGAGATCGGCAAGAAAGAGTTCCGGCGTCGACGGCTTGAGTTCCGGCGATCTTTACTGCAACTCCGGCCAATCCAAATAGCCTGGGAACTTCAGGGATGATTGAGTATCGAGACTCTGCTGATGGATCGAGAGGATTCGGATCGAACAGCGGATTCTAGTTTCTTGGAAAGCTTGAGAGAGTTTTTCGAAATTGGTAATATGAAATTGATACGTTTGAGGAATTCGAAAATTGTGATTCATTCGTTAAGGGGAAAAGAAACGGATGACTGTTACGGATTTCCAATGATCGGGTGATTAAACTGCATTTACGTTTCAACTGTTACGCAGGCGCGACCGTGCCCAAGAGAGGCGCGACCATGCCTAGGCACCAGACGCGATCGTTACAGGACCAGTCGCGCGATCGTGCCGAGGCACTTGGCGCGACCGTGCCAGGACGAAACACGACCGTGCTAATTAGGGTTTCTTGATAAATTTTCAACTTTTGTCCCTGACTTTTCAGGTTTGATTAGTTTGATATAAATAGTTACTTGTATAGCGTTTTAGTGTATATAATCGAGCAAAACTTGTAAATTTGTATTGAATCATTGCATTTAGTTTACTGTAAGCAAAATAACAAGGCAGTGCACGAGTATTGAATTTGAAATTGCATTACATTGAATTGAAATATGAATACTAAATTCAGAGATGTTACAGTCTCCCCATGTTGAGAGAATTTCGTCCCGAAATTTAGCTAGAGGATACAACAGTATTAGTAAAAAGATGAGGGTACTTGAGCTTCATTTGGTCTTCTCGTTCCCAAGTGAACTCAGGACCACGCTTAGATTCCCAACGAACTTTGACAATGGGAATGCGACTTCGCTTGAGCTGTTTAACTTCACGATCCATAATTTCCACCGGCTTCTCAACGAAGTGTATCGTTTCATCAATGCGCACGTCGTCAAGCGGTATATGGAGATTTTCATCAGCGAGACATTTCTTCAGATTAGATATATGAAATGTAGGATGCACATTGCCAAGAGATGGAGGTAACTCGAGCTTGTAGGCCACTTTCCCAATCCTTTCAAGGATTTTGAATGGACCAACATAACGAGGTGCTAACTTGCCTTTCTTTCCAAAACGGATCACGCCCTTCCACGGGGACACCTTAAGAAGAACAAGATCGCCGACTTGGAATTCCAAGGGTTTTCGACGTTTGTCGGCATAACTCTTTTGCCGACTCCTCGCTACTCGAATATTGTCACGGATTTGAATAATTTTGTCGGATGTTTCTTGAATTAACTCGGGACCGGTGATTTGTGCTTCACCAATCTCGTTCCAACAGATAGGAGAACGGCACTTGCGACCATAGAGAGCTTCGAATGGCGCCATGTTGATACTTGTGTGGTAGCTATTGTTGTAAGAAAACTCAATGAGGGATAGATGTGAATCCCAATTGCCACCAAAATCGATTACACAAGCTCTAAGCATGTCTTCAAGAGTTTGGATTGTTCGCTCGGTTTGACCATCAGTTTGCGGATGGTAAGCCGTGCTCAAATCCAATCGAGTACCAAGAGTAGTTTGGAGAGATTGCCAAAATCGAGAAGTGAACCGGGCATCTCGATCAGATATTATGTTCAAAGGAACACCATGACGGCTCACAATTTCATCAATGTAAATTCGGGCTAGTTTCTCAACCCGATAGTCTTCACGGATAGGCAAGAAATGAGTAGATTTGGTGAGTCGTTCAATGATAACCCAAATACTATCATAACCACTCGAGGTGCGAGGGAGTTTGGTAATAAAATCCATAGCTAGATTCTCCCATTTCCACACGGGAATTTCTGGTTGTTCGAGTAAACCAGATGGACGTTGATGTTCGGCTTTGACTTTGGATCAAGTTAAGCATTTGGCCACATAAAGAGCAATGTCTTTCCTCATACCGGGCCACCAATATTGTTGGCGAAGATCTTGGTACATTTTATCCGCACCAGAATGAATAGAATAACGAGTCTTATGAGCCTCGTTCATGAGAAATGTACGGAGATCGTCGCGATCGGGAACCCAAATACGGTTCAAGTAATATAGTAGGCCATTGGGTTTTGATTCAAGTAGAAGCTCAACACTACACGACATTTCTTCATACATGTTACCCTCGGTTACCGAGACGTGTTGAGCTTCTAAGATACGGGTTTGAATATCAGTTTAAATACGGGCACAATGAAGCATAACATGGTCCTTTCGACTCAAAGCATCGGCTACAACATTCACTTTGCCGGGATGGTAGCGAATCTCGCAGTCGTAGTCGTTAAGGAGTTCGACCCAACGTCGTTGCCTCATATTGAGTTCTTTTTGGTTGAAAATATGTTGAAGACTTTTGTGGTCGGTGAACACCACACATTTCGTGCCATATAGGTAATGTCTCCAAATCTTTAACGCGAATACGACCGCACCCAACTCGAGATCGTGCGTCGTATAATTCTTCTCATGAACATTGAGTTGCCTTGATGCATAAGCGATTACTTTGCCTCGTTGCATGAGAACACAACCAAGACCTTGGTTAGAAGCATCACAATAGACAACTAAATCATCATTTCCATCGGGGAGAGTCAATATGGGAGCATTGCATAACTTTTGTTTAAGGGTTTGGAAGGCTTCTTCTTGTTTTGGTCCCCATTCATAAGTCTTACCCTTGTGGGTCAGAGCGGTAAGAGGGACAGCAATCTTTGAGAAGTTTGAGATGAAACGACGATAATAACCCGCAAGACCAAGAAATGAACGAACTTCGGTAGGAGTCTTCGGGGCATTCCAATTCTTAATCGTTTCAATCTTAGCAGGATCAACATGAATTCCTTTGTCATTGACAATATGACAAAGAAATTGAACTTCCTTTTGCAAAAATTCACATTTAGAGAATTTGGCATAAAGTTGTTCCTTCTTTAAGAGATCCAAAACCAATATAAAATGTTCTTCATGGTCGGCTTTAGTCTTGGAATAGATTAAGATATCATCAATGAAAACGATCACGAATTTATCAAGGTACGGTTTGCACACACGATTCATGAGATCCATGAAAACTGCGGGTGCATTGGTTAACCCGAAAGGCATAACCATGAACTCGTAATGACCATACCTTGTTTGAAAAGCAGTCTTAGGAATGTCATCTTCTTGAACACGAAGCTGATGATAACCGGATCGAAGATCGATCTTCGAGAAATAAGTAGAACCTTGAAGTTGATCAAAGAGATCATCGATTCTAGGCAAAGGATAACGGTTCTTGATAGTAAGCTTGTTGAGTTCACGGTAGTCAATACACATGCGAAACGATCAATCCTTCTTCTTAACAAATAAGACGGGTGCACCCCACGGTGAATGACTCGGACGGATGAATCCCTTGTCGGAGAGTTCTTGAAGTTGACTTGCAAGTTCTTGCATTTCAGAAGGTGCAAGACGATAGGGAGCTCTAGCAACGGGGTTAGCTCCCGGTATAAGATCAATACGGAACTCTACTTGACGAACGGGAGGAAGACCGGATAAATCCTTAGGAAAAACTTCGGGGAAATCCCGAATGATCGGAATGTCTTGGATATTCTTCTCCTTGACATCCTTTTGAACAATATGAGCTAAGAAAGCAATTTACTTCTTTCGTAAGTACTTTTGAGCGGTAGTACACGACATCAACTTAAGTCCCTTGCAAGGCTTTTCACCAAAAACTCTTAAGGTTTCTCCCGATGGTAGCGGAATTTGGATACACTTTTCAAAGCAAATGACTTCGGCATGATGATTTGATAGCCAATCCATACCTATGATAATATCAAAGCTTCCTAGTGGCATTGGAACAAGGTTGATTGGAAATGTGTGATCATTAAGTTCTAAAGAGCAATCATAGATAATGGACTCAATTGTAAGGGAGTCACCATTTGCTACTTCAACGGTAAATGTTTTCTCTAATTGGGACCGAGTCTTTGCAAGTAAAGGTTCAAAATTAAGTGACACAAAACTTTTATCGGCTCCGGTATCGAATAAAATGGAGGCATATTGACTATTAACAAGAAACGTACCATTGACCACGTCATTGTTGGCTTGAGCTTCGTTGTTGAACGCACGCCCACGAGCTCCACCTTGTCTAGCTTTTGCAAGTCTTGGACATTGATCACGAAAATGGTTCAGGTCACCACACTCATAACAAGCACGCCCATTAGCAATGGCGGGAGCACCTTGGTTAGCCACTTGAGGTACGGTTCGGTTTGGAGGGATTACTTAGCCCGTAAGGGCTTTGGTCCTACAAACACTGACCGTATGACCATATCTCCCACAATAAGTACAAAGGCGACATGGGATGTTTTGAGGATGATGAAAATTGCAAGTGGCACAAAGAGGGTAGATCCCAACATATGGCTTTTTAGCCGGCGCTTGAATCATAGGTGCAGCTTGGTTGACGGGGACAGCAGGAGTAACCACAGCAAAATTTCTAACCTTCCTCTTTCTATTATTGCGAGAAGGCTCGGTTATGGCTTCTTTGTTGTGAGTAGGAGGGCTTACGGTTTCAGAAACTTTCTTAGAACCCTTTTTGATAAGAGTTCCTGCTTTTACATGATTATCAGTTAAGGTAGCGGCTAGACGAATAGCATCCTCCAGAGTAGCAGGATTTCTACCTAAGACAGTATCTTGGATTTGTCTTGGTAGCCCACCAATATACTTCTCGATACATCAGGACAAAGGAGTGACCATGTGGGGCACTAAAAGACTCAACTCATGGAACCGAGTTGTATATGCTAAGCTTTCCCCGCTATCTTGGGCAAGATCCCAAAATTCAGCTTCTAGCTTTTTCACTTCATTTCGAGGACAGAACTCCTCGGTCATAAGCCTTTTGACCTCATCCCAAGGTAAGGCCATAGCTACATCAACACCCCTATTTCTTTTCTCCCCATTCCACCATGTAAGTGCCCGTTTTTGTAGGACACTTGTAGCATGACGAACACGGAGGTTGTCGGGACAGTCACTATTGAGAAAAGTATTCTCAATGCTTTCGAACCATTGAAGGAGTCCAGTAGCTCCTTCGGTTCCATAAAACTTTAGGGGATTGCACGAGTTGAAGTGCTTGAAGGTGCATTGAGATGGATTGTTACCACCATTTCCACCATTTCCACCATTATTACCACTATTGCTTCCATTTCCACCATTGTTGCCATTGGTGGCACCATTGGCTTGGGTGAGTTGTGTCACCAATTGGGTGAGAATAGCAGCAATGTCGGTGTTGGCGTTGGTTGCGGGAGCACGACGAGGAGGCATTCTACAGATTGTCACAAGACAAGAAAAATTGTGAGAACTTATGAGATTTGATAGGATTTAATAGAATGAGGTAACAAAAATAAAAATAGATATTCTTAGTTTGGATTGTACTCAAAAGTGACAAAATCACTTGAATACCATGGCACATTAAGGTTAATTAAACTTATATAATTTTCAAGGAGACATGCTTTAGCCTATAAGTAAACACTCATCTCGGGAATTCCCAGGAAAGCATACGGGTCCCTCGGTTGATTGGGATTTATGCGAAATGCTTTCCTAGACAGAAAACCCAACATACAGGTGTCACCCTTCCAGATTGCACGTGTCCTCAAATAATTTAACAAGTTTAAAAACCTTAACGAAGAAATAAAAATTTTAAATATTTTTGCTTCAAGAGTTTTCCACATGCTTAGAAAGGATAAAGATAGAAAAGAAAATAGAAATATTATGAGGTTTTAGAATATAGGAAATGATATTATTTATTTAATTATTATTCAAGAAGATCCTAATGAGTCATCAATTTCTAACAAGTAAGGTATCAAATATAATAATAATTAATCATGGTGAGCATGTAGCACATAGCATGTAACACATAGCACAAAATCATGAAATATAGCATAAGTGGGTGTCCTAAAGTTATAGTCTAGGTCAAGGCGTCTAATAACCTAATTCCCTATAACCAAGGCTCTGATACCAATCTGTCACACCCCGACCGATGGCGGAATCATCGGGGCGGGACATGTAAGACTGTTCATAGCACATGGTTGGCTAAATTGAAATATATTAAAGTTAAATTTCCATTACAAATAATCCGAGTACAAACCAAATTCAAACAAGAAACATAAAAAACTCATAAAGTTCTTGATTTAAATTGCTAAGTCCAAATCCTATATTGAACACGTCTTGAATCAATCTCACATATTGGGGCCTGAAACATGAATAAAATAAAGTCAACTAAAAAGTTGGTGAGTATAACACAGTTGTATGTAGATAGCATATAGTTGAAAACAAATCCTTTACAAAACATGATAAAATAAGGCATTTATGGGGAGCAGCTATTGTGTAACCATGTACAACCAAACCTTGTGACTAGCATGCAAAAATTGTGTTGTCGGTTTCAATCACCGCGCACCATGGGTGGGTTTGTCAGACTCAATAGATCTATCATTGAAAACCGTCGGCTTGTATAGTTAATGATTGCACATAAGAGCATACAAAGGTTAGCACACCTAGCACTCGGGCACAAAGCTCAAATTTTGCACACATGTATGTAAATAGGATTTTTGCACTTGTGTTGTTTGTGTAAATGTAAATGTGTAAGGTGTAATGTGTATAGAGTTCATGTTCCACCCCAAAAGTGTAAAAGAGTAAAAAGGGGTTGTGAATACTCACTTGGTATGGAAGTGTAGCTAACAAGGATTATAGATAGCAAATATGATCCTCGAAATGCACAATTTAACCTAAAGAGTAATGTGTATTGAATCAAATAGATGCATAAAGTTTAAGTCTAAAATGAAAGTTGAATTTGTGTATAAAACTATTGATTTGTATTTAAAAGTATTGAATAAAATATATAGAGTTTGAAGTAAAAATATTTTTGAAACAATTTGATTAGGTTTGAATTGGATAATTGAATAAATATATAATTATAGTTTTTGAAATAATGTAAATATTAATTGTAATTAAGTATAAATAAATAAATGATTTTGATTTAAAATGTAAATTAAATAAATAATCATTATCTTATTTATTTATAAATTTTGTAACCTAATTATTTAAAATATCATTTAAGTGTAAGATAATAAATAAAAATTTAATTTTTCATAAACTTTTAAATAAATTATATTTATGCCAAGATTAAACTTTTAATCCATTTTTAAATACAGAAAACATATTTTTATAAAATCGAAACATTTATTGATCGAAAAATATAAAATTGTAATTTTGTTACAGTTTATGAGTCACACACGACTGTGCCTCGGAAGGGCACGATCGTGCTCAAGCCAGGGGCGCGACCGCGCTAGTCGGGGCACGACCGGGTTGATCAACAGAGGGCACAAACTAGACCAGTCACACAGGCACGACCGTGCCTTGGCCCGGCACGGTCGTGTTTATGATCTTTAGACACAACAGGGACTAGCCCAGAGGGCATGACAAGGTTTGGACAGGAGGACACGACCGCGCTGCTAGTCGGCACGACCGCGCTCTATGAGGCACGGCCGCGCTAGATGATTAGCGCGACCCTGTCTCTTCCAAATCAGACACGAATTGACAAATGCTTGTATTTTAAACTCTGGAATTGTTAGGGCTTTTGATTAATGGGTTATTACGAGTCTTTTGGGATATTTTAATTGTATTAACAACATTTTTAACAGTGGATTCGATTAAATTATTTTAAATAAAACATCGATTCTGATTCGGGGTAAATTCTATGATGGAAGCCTAAATTATTATGGGGCTTTCGATATAGAGACTAATTAACTGAAATAAATGATTTCAATTACCCGAAACAGTAGAGGATTGATAGAGATCGGCAAGAAAGAGTTCCGGCGTCGACGGCTTGAGTTCCGGCGATCTTTACTGCAACTCCTGCCAATCCAAATAGCCTGGGAACTTCAGGGATGATTGAGTATCGAGACTCTGCTGCTGGATTGAGAGGATTCGGATCGAACAGCGGATTCTAGTTTCTTGGAAAGCTTGAGAGAGTTTTTCGAAATTGGTAATATGAAACTGATACGTTTGAGGAATTCGGAAATTGTGATTCATTCGTTAAGGGGAAAAGAAACGGATGACTGTTACGGATTTCCAATGATCGGGTGATTAAACTGCATTTACGTTTCAACTGTTACGCAGGCGCGACCGTGCCCAAGAGAGGCGCGACCGTGCCTAGGCACCGGGCGCGATCGTTCCAGGACTAGTCGCGCGATCGTGCCGAGGCACTTGGCGCGACCGTGCCAGGACGAAACACGACCGTGCTAATTAGGGTTTCTTGATAAATTTTCAACTTTTATCCTTGACTTTTCAGGTTTGATTAGTTTGATATAAATAGTTACTTGTATAATCGAGCAAAACTTGTAAATTTGTATTAAATCATTGCATTTAGTTTACTGTAAGCAAAATAACAAGGCAGTGCACGAGTATTGAATTTGAAATTGCATTACATTGAATTGAAATATGAATACTAAATTCAGAGATGTTACACAACTCCACACGACATTTCCTCGTACATGTTACCCTCGGTGACTGAGACGTGTTGAGCTTCTAAGATGCGGGTTTGAATATCGGTTTGAATTCGGGCACAATGAAGCATAACATGGTCCTTTCGACTCAAAGCGTCGGCTACAACATTCGCTTTGCCGGGATGGTAACGAATCTCGCAGTCATATTCGTTAAGGAGTTCAACCTAACGTCGTTGCCTCATATTGAGTTCCTTTTTATTGAAGATGTGTTAGAGACTTTTGTGGTCGGTGAACACCACACATTTTGTGCCATATAGATAATGTCTCCAAATCTTTAGTGCGAATACGACCGCACCCAACTCGAGATCGTGCGTCGTATAATTCTTCTCATGAATCTTAAGTTGCATTGATTCATAAGCGATTACTTTGCCTCGTTGCATAAGAACACAACCAAGACCTTGGTTAGAAGCTTCACAGTAGACAACTAAATCATCATTCCCATCAGGGAGGGTCAAAATGGGAGCATTGCACAACTTTTGCTTAAGGGTTTGGAAAGCTTCTTCTTGCTTTGGTCCCCATTCATAAGTCTTACCCTTGTGGGTCAAAGCGGTAAGGGGGACAGCAATTTTAGAGAAGTTTGAGATGAAACGACGGTAGTATCCCGCAAGACCCAGAAATGAACGAACTTCAGTGGGAGTCTTCGGGGTATTCCAATTCTTAACCGTTTCGATCTTAGCAGGGTCAACATGGAAACCCTTGTCGTTGATAATGTGACCAAGAAATTGAACTTCTTTTAACCAAAATTCACATTTGGAGAATTTGGCATATAGTTGTTCTTTCTTCAAGAGATCCAAGACCAATCTAAGATGTTGCTCATGATCGAATTTAGTCTTGGAATAGATTAAGATGTCATCGATGAAAACGATCATGAACTTATCAAGGTACGGTTTACACACACGATTCATGAGGTCCATGAAAACTGCGGGTGTATTGGTTAGTCCAAAAGGTATAACCATGAATTCGTAATGACCATACCTTGTTCGAAAGGCAGTCTTTGGAATATCGTCTTCTTGCACACGGAGTTGGTGATAACCAGATCGAAGATCAATCTTTGAGAAGCAAGTAGAACCTTGAAGTTGATCAAAGAGGTCATCAATTCTAGGCAAAGGATAACGGTTTTTGATAGTAAGCTTGTTGAGTTCGCGGTAGTCAATACACATGCAAAATGATTAGTATGATCAATCCCGAATAAAATTTTTTCAAAACAATTTTCATGGGAGATTTTGTTTTCAATTTCTTTTATTGCTTTATTACATTTCAGTCAAAAATTATTATTTATAAAAATTCAAAACAAAATAAAAAATATAAAATTGACATCATTTGAAGTTATAGAAGAAATGATAGTACATCAGTGAATAATTCATTACACATGACCTTAGTAGACCTATGATATGTGAAAGTTTAAAGTAATTTAATTTGATCTAAATTTCAAAGTCTGCATAAATGAGAAATGATAGTGTGTTTGAATGCTATAATCTTGTTAACATGTTTTAATTTGAATATGAGTTTGAAACTTGAATTGTCAATAGACTAGAAGCATTTTTGAGCTAATAGTAGTGTGAAAATTAAATATGATATGATTACATCTGTGTTTTGAATCCATTATATGCCTGAGTGTGTGTGTAAAAGATCATTATCAGATATAGAAATATGGTTTTAAGAATTTCATGAGACCAATATCGAATTATGTCTTTAGCACAATCTCTTTCAGTTCACTTCACTGCCCATTCCCCGAAAAACATGCAAGGTGTTGTTGAACTAAGATATGTTTCTGACAACATCTATTAGAACATATATTCACCCTTCGATCAGTTAGATACATCATCTATTCTGATTTCATTGAAATTTATCCAGATAATAGTTGGATACTCCTACCTGAATCTATTGATTCTCATTATAAAGCCAATTCATTAGAATCTTTCGATTCTGAATCATTCTGATTCTTATATCCTTTGGGATCTGCTATTCTATACTTGTGCTAATAGAGATAATTTCATCTTGCAGATTGATCTAATCTTTCAATAAACTGTGTATGTCTTGAAGATAATGAAAATTTAATTTCTGTTGGCATATATGTGGGGTACACGATGTTTTTCATCTAAATGGTACTAACTCACATTTATTTTAGAAGAAAAATGCTTATAGTTTCAAATCATATAATATTGACAATTTAAAAATCCATGCTTTGTATTGCAAATTCGGAATGAAAAATTGAGCATTTCATAACCTGATCTTGTTTATTTAGAAATTTATCACGTATTATTTCAAGTATTATTCAAATTAATGGCAAAAGTTACATAAAATTTGAAAAAATATTGAGTTACATAAGTATGAGTTTGATTGTTTCATATCATAGGTTACCCATAGTTGATAATAAACTGTGTGATGAATTGCTCATATACTGATATGATCTTCTTGCTCATGATGTTAATCCAAAAATATGTATTTTAGTTTGCTCATATAAAATCCAAAAGTATGTGTTTTCAGTTTGCTCAGATAAAAACTAAAAATATGTGATTTCGTTTGTGCAAATAAAATCCAAAAATATTTTGTTTCTATCTTCCATGAAAATTTTATTTTTAAAATGTTATGGGATTGGATCGGATACTTGCTACAGATGGAAGTTCACAAGAATGTGTCGAGTTGAAAATGAAGAATTTTGTTCAAAGGAAAAGGTTTGGAGCGAACTTAATATGTTCGTCTGGTTCTAACTAAGCGAACTTAATATGTTCCTCTAACGGAGCGAACTTAATGGTGATTTAATATTGTGTTCAGGCAAACTTATTCATTTATCTTCTTCACTGTTTGAGCGAACTTATAAGAGCGAACTTCTGATTTCAGATCTAGGGTTTCTGAATAGAATTTTGTGTGTTTGTTTCTGAATCGGTTTTTGATTGTGAGTAATTCTAAGGTAAATTCAACGAATTTTATCCGGTGAATCGTCTGGAATTTGTGATTTTTACCTCTGAGTTCTTCGGTTTGAAAGTTTTCACGTTTTCTGAGATTTGAACAAAGTTTATGGATTAAAACTTGAAATTGATGATTTAAATTGTGTCGTAAGTCTTAATCGAGGATAGTGTTATGATTGAATTGAGAATTTATACATGGTTTAGACATGTTTGTGATTCTGTGTGTGGAAGTTGTATCGACAGACAGGTTCAGGCGAACTTGTTTAGGAGAACTTGTTTAGGCGAACTTATTTTGTTCGCCTTTTGTGTCACACCCCGCCAAGGCGAAAACGCGAGGCGTAACAGTACATGGTTTTCCAAAGCATATGATTACCGCAAACACATACATGATAAATGGATACATAAATTAAGTTTAAAGTTTTACATTCCAAAATGTAAATTGAGTTTTCAAAAATGAAGATTTCGCAAATATGACTCCATTACAATGAGTTATACAAGAGAAATCCCCCAAAAGTTGTATCCATCGTGTATGCATGTAATCTACATTGCTAACCTTGCGATCACGTTCAATTTCCTGAAAAACATACTTAAAATTGTCAACACTAGGTTGGTGAGTTCACAGGTTTAATCAAATAGTTCTTTGTAAAATTCAATTGTTCGTAAATAGTTTCAGGTGCATGTGATAAACAGAATAAAAATTGTTGACCCATTTGTAAACTAGCTAGGAGTACAAATAATATGTTCCTACATGAGCCGTAACCAAACCATGACAATTGTACACGCCCCTAATTTCGTTATCCGGTTCTATGCGGCCATAAATCCTCCAGATTGTGGTTAGCGCGACTAACCATGGCCGGGAGACGTCACTCTCCATAGTACTATTCATAGGTCCCTAGGCTACAGTTAATGGTTACTAAATTGTTCCAGGGGACTTTAGCGGCCTAAAATCATTTAACTCATGCAAACATAAAAGTCGAGTCTTATTCTCTTGTTATCACATAAAAATAGTTGTAAGTATGTTCTTCCCCCAAATATTGAAAACAGTAAAAAGGGGCCGTGAAACTCACCTTGTTTTTGTGTATGTTAGCAACGATAATTATTCCAGTCAAACTTGACTATTCGTACCCTAATTACAAAAAGGGTAATTCGTGTTATGACCGAATGTCTCATATGCAAATTGTTCACCGACTTAGCAAATCTGATTGTTTTTGTTTAAATATCTTTTTAGTTTTTCAACACTTGTTTCGTTATAAAATAGTTCTAACTTACTGCCCAAAGGGACTGATGAACAGGTATCGAAACTACTTAGTTTCGATTGAATCAGAACAGATGTCGAAACTTCCTAGTTTCGATTGAGCAAACTGGGCATCGAAACTACCTGGTTTCGATTAAGTAATAGGTATCGAAACTTCCTAGTTTCGATTGAGTAAACAGGTATCGAAACTACCTAGTTTCGATTGAGTAATAGGTATCGAAACTACCTAGTTTCGATTGAGCACACAGGTATCGAAACTCCTAGTTTCGATTGAGTAATGGGTATCGAAATTATCTGGTTTCGATTAATTAATAGGTATCGAAACTACCTAGTTTCGATTGAGTAAACAGGTATCGAAACTCCTAGTTTCGATTGAGTAATAGGTATCGAAACTCTCAGTTTCGATTGAGTAAACAGGTATCGAAACTCTCAGTTTCGATTGAGTAAACAGGTATCGAAACTACAGTTTCGATTACTGAAATTTTGATTGGCAGTATCAGTTTCAAAATCATACTTTGTTCAGCGCTCATACTTTCGTGTATATATATTTATATTTTTACATCTTGAATTCGACACACTTTTCTTGCTATATTACTTGCGTTTGGAACAAATTGTATGTTTTAGTTACGGTTTAAAGGAAAATAATATGGATAGTATCAAATTTTTACCTCTGGACAGAGATGATGATTTTGTGCGAAAAGAATGGATGAGTTCCCTGAACCTTGGAAACTTCACGTATCTTAAGGTGTGGAAACGACGATGATCGGTGTTGCTGCCGTAAGTTGAGAAGAAATGAAGGCAAAGAGAGAAAAAGAAAGGTGAATTGTGATTTGAGATGGATGAATTGATAGACAATTGAAGGGGGTATGGTTTTTATCTGAATTCTCGCAGGCAATGTATGGGTTTGAGTATAGATATTTGGGATGTGAGTGAAGTAGGAAGTGGGAATGGCTTCTCTGCATTTCGGCCGAGAAAGTCAAGGGGGTGGGTTGGGTTAAATTTGTATAATGATTAGATTTAAGTATTAATTAATTAATTTATTAAGGGTATTAATATCAATTAGAGTTTTAAAGGGTAATTTAATTCGGTTTAGATTTTTCACGGTATTATAAATTTATTAAGTTTATGGCTCGTTAACGAAAGATATTGAAATCTTGGATTGTATAGTTCGTTGAGGTGATTATTTATAGGTATACGTACCTAAAGGTGGTGCCACATAGTAACGTTTTCGAAAAGTCTATTATTTTACTTTTACGTATATTATATGATTTAGTCTTAAAAATAAATTATAGTTCAACGTAAATTTTATGTAATATATATATACATACATATATATATATATATATATATATATATATATATATATATATATTTCTGGTTATTTAATTTAACCACTAGTGTTCGTATTTAGTCGGGTTATCCTGGTACGTGAACCGGTAACTCATAGAGTTACCAAAATATGAAATGAGACAATGTACGGTTTTTGTTAGACCTTAATATCCTTGATTGTGAAATTAAGCAAATCTCGAAAACAATTATAATGTAAACTCGTTTATAACATGTACGGATATTGACCTGAAATGTCGATGTCACATTCACCCTATGTTAAAAAAATTTCATCCCGAAATTCAATTTGTGCCATCTTGAACTGGTGTATCCTTAAACAAGGAGGGGTATTGTAATCCCTGAGAAATTCCGACCTCTACTTTAACTATTCCGGCATTGTAACTTATTTAATTTATGAATACATTTATTCATTTTATTAAATTATCTCTTTCATATGCGTACATTTAATGCCATTATTACAAAATGATAAATGTTTGTTTAACACAATATTATCCTAATAGATAAACGCATACATTTATAAATATATTAATACGTATTTATAAACAAATTACAAAAATATCAAATTATAACTACAAGGTTGTAATAATTATTTGATAATCACTTTCAAATAGATAATAATTAATAAGGCCATTTTTATTATATAAATATTCTTCAATCCCATTTATAACAAATAAAGGATTTAATTTATGATTCTAATCTTATTACATTTTTTTATAACAAAATAATTTAAATTAAGTTTATAAAACTCATAGAAATGAAATTATATATATATATACATTTTTTTTTATAAAAAAAAAAAATAATAAAATCTATATAACCCTTTCAACTTATTAACTTTTATAGAAACTAAAAGTTTTGTAAATTCCTAACTTTATAAAAGTCCAGGGTTTAATGTGTAAATCCTAAAACTTAAACTTAAAACTAAATCAAAACTTTGGGCATAAAATGTTAAACTTCGAAACATCAGGGACCAAACTGCAAATTTCAAAAACTCTTTCCTTCCAACCCGGTCGCGAGTTCGAAACCCTGTGACAACCGGTTTTGTAACCAAACCGCGATCTTGAGTTTGAGATAATCCCTTCCGATTCTGAAACCGGCAAAACATCGAGGACGATCAATCGATCCGTTCCCCGCAGTTAATCGAGTTTTTAAGATCAAAATAGTAAAAATCGTAACCGAAGCCTTTAAGGACTCGTGAAATCAATCGACTCCTCCCACGCGAATTGGCTATAGATAGCAGTTCCAAATCGACAACGAGACCCACTTCAAGCCTCTCGCATCTTCAATCCCATCGCAATCCGTCACTAAACTCGTTCTTACGGCCGAAGAACACCTCTCGGCTGCGCTCGATCGATCTCGCCATCCACATATTCATCCCAGGTAATTTTGGTTTTGATGAACTCGTCTCAGTCCCACGATCAAATGCCCTATGATTTCGGGCGCAAATCGTTGGCCGGACGAGGGGATTGGAGGGTTAGGGTTTACGCCGGGCGGGTTGGGACGAAGGGCTTGGAGCCTGCGTGATAAAAGCAAAACGACTCTGCCTATAACCAAGGCATTGAGCCCAGTCCTATGGTTAATGTGTGTGTGCCAGCCGGAACCGGTCAGGGTCGCGGGTTCGAGCCCCGTCAGCCTTTTTTTTTTGAATTAATTTCTTTCACTCATTTTTAAGCCTTTAACTTATGTTTAAAATTCCAAATTAAATTCTACAAATTCTATAAAGATATTTCAAAGGTTTATAAAAACCGAATATTTTAAAATATAAAATTATTTATCTTGTTTTCATCAAAACATATTGTAAAACCTTTCTAATTCGTGAATAAATTATGAAAACAAATTGTCAAATAAATTTAATTATTTATGTTCTAATTAGGTGGTAACACCATTAAAATTCTTTAAAACTATAAATACTACGGTACGAATAATTTCTTAAATATTTATTTTTAGACTTATAAACATCCAAATAATTATTGTTAATAATTATTTTATAAGACTCTTCAAATTTAAATAATTATTATATATAAATTTTTACTAGTCCATGTTTATTCATTATCTTTACTTAAATAAATCCTATACGTTATTATTACTAAACACACTTTTAAAGATTTAGTAAATCCTAATTAATCATACAAACTATTTTAATAATTGTCATAGACATATGACTCCTTACAAAAAAAAAATATATATCAATCCCATATCAAACCCCAAACCTTATGAAACCCTAAGATATCAAAACTTCCCGAATTCCATTAAACATACGTTGAGCTAGATACGTTTACACGCGTAGGTTTTGTGTGAGAAATCCTCACGAGGCCTACCCATATCTACCGGTTCCTACCATTCCTAATTTGATTCAAGTGAGTTTCATAGCCCCCTTTCTCTTTACTATTATTTACAAATACTCGGGGTGGAACATGTTTACATACTATACTTACCAAATTCAATACCAATGTTCTCATGCTATTTACTACGTGCTTTATGTCTTAAACTGCTTGGTGACCATTACATGTATTCATACTAGTACATTCATTAACCTGCTACCCAGGCCTAAGGTAGTACCTAACATGATCATTTATAGGGGAATCCGATTCCAGTTAACACAAACCTTAGCGGGTTTTGTGTGTACTATATTACTATTTTTCCAAAACACAATCAGTGGGATTGTACTTACCAGTTTTTCCATTTACTACGGATTGAATTGTACGCTTGGAACCTTGTATGTTTTCACATTTATGCCTTAGTTATGCTTTGAACATATTGAACTCCAAAACATTTTTACTTAACTTTTGTTGGAGTCAAAACCTATGTTACTCACCAACTACTTGTAGTTGACCTTTACTCGCATGTTTCAGGTGCTCCGGTTTAAGGACTCAACGTGCTCACATAAGACATGGACCTAGTTAATAAATATACGTTATGTTTTGATCGTTTCGTTTCCTTTTCCCATGTAACGAATACTTTAAATTGAATAATAAATATTATCGCATTTAATAGCCAATCATGTGCTTTTGAACAACCGTGTCAGCCCCGGCGTATAATCCGCCTCTGACCGGGGTGTGACAGATTGGTATTAGAGCCATGGTTATAGGGAATTAGGTTATTAGACACATGACCTAGACTATAACCTAGGAGTCCCAAACTTGAGTTTAACTCGTGTCTCTTGTTAGGAACTCCACCCTATCTTTACTATGCATGCTTACCTACACCTATCTATTTTTGATTATCTGATATAACTACATGAACTACAATATCCAAGGGTCTACATGAAACTATTTGGAACTACTTGAACTACATGAAACTTACACTTAGACTTAATAGTCTTATCTGAATGAAACTCTCGTCAAAGGTATGTAAGTTCTAACCAATGAATGAGAACTTGTGCAATCCGGAAGGGTGGATGCCTGTATTCTGGGAGTTCTGTCTAGGAAAGCGTTTCGTATAAATCCAAATCAACCGATGGACCAGTTATGCTTTCCTGGGAATTCTTGGGATGAGTGTCCACTTATAGGCTAAAGCATGACTTCTCAAATATTAGAAAGAATTAAAGTACCTTGATAAATCTATGTACTCATTAGAGTACCATCTATGTTTCACCTAACATCTCATGATTAAATTGCAAACTCTTATACATGATTCACATCTTATGAACTTTCTATTCACCCGTTTGTAGAATGCCTCCCCGTCACGAGCGTAGGAACAACCTCACCGATAGGATCATCCAACAAATGGCTACGATCCTACCAACTATGGTCAACCAACTGAACCAGAATGCTGCACCAAGGAATCCCGCGTGCACATTCAAACACTTCAACTCCTGCAACCCCACCAAGTTCTACGGGAACGAAGGAGCCACTGGACTTCTCCAATGGTTTGAAAGCATTGAGGGGACTTTCATCAATGCTGACTGTCCTGAGAACCTAAAGGTTCGTTATGCTACTAGTGTCTTCCAAAAGAGGGCACTCACATGGTGGAACGAAGAAAAACGTAACCGTGGGATAGAGGTTGCACTAGCCTTGCCTTGGGCCGATGTGAAAGCATTCATGACCGATGAGTTTTGCCCCCGTAATGAGGTCAAGAAATTAGAAGCTGAGTTCTGGGATCTCAAACAAGACAGTGGTGAAAGCCTTGCCTACACCACTCGCTTTCATGATCTTAGCCTACTGGTGCCCCATATGGTCACTCCTCTCTCCCGAGCCATTGAGAAGTACATCAACGGTCTGCCCATGCAGATTCAGGATACCGTGTTGGGTAGTAACCCAGCCACTCTTGAAGAAGCTATCCGTTTAGCTGCCACACTATCAGATAACCACGTTAAGGCAGGGACTTTGTCCAAGAAGGGTGCTAAGAAAGTCATTGAAAAACCCACCACTGAAACCACCAATGAAACCAAAGCTGAGTCATCCTTTAATGGCAAAAAGAGGAAAGGCAGGAACTTCGCCATCATCACTCCTGCTGCTCCTCTAGCCCAAGTGGCACCTACTGCCTTCAACCCCAACAAGAAGCCTTATGTGGGGAATCTACCTCTGTGTAACACCTGCCAGCTCCATCATACTACCTACATGCCATGTCGTCTATGTACCAATTGTGGACGTTCTGGACATACGGCTAACATCTGCCGTACTGCTCCCCGAGCTAACCAAGCTAATCAACCTAATGTTCTTGTTCCTGCTGCTATCGCTCAGGGTCGTGCTTGTTACGAGTGTGGAGACCCAAATCATTTCAGGAACCGCTGCCCTAGGTTGGTCATTGTGAACCAAGCCAACATGAATCAGGGCAACATGATTCAAGGGAACGGGAACCAAGGTAACATAATACGGGGAAATGTGAATCAGGGGAATGCAAACCCTGTAGCTCAAGGACGTGCCTTCAACATCAATGCCAATGAGGCACAAGCCAACAACGATGTGGTGAACGATACGTACCCAATAAATCACCAATATGCTTCTATCCTGTTTGATACTGGTTCCGATAGGAGTTTTGTGTCCTTTGAATTTGAACCACAACTTGCTATGAGTCGAGCTAAGCTAGACAAACCCTATGACATTTTAGTAGCGGATGGTTATTCTGTCTCATGTGACACCATTATTAGAGATTGTACCTTAACCTTGAACGATCATGACTTTTCAATCAATCTTATTCCTATGGCCCTCGGAGGTTTCGACATCATAGTAGGCATGGACTGGCTGACCAAGCACCATGCTGAAGTCGTCTGTTTTGATAAGTATATCCGTATCCCTCTTGAATCGGGTGAAGTTTTGAACGTTTTTGGTGAGAAGCCGTCCAAAGGACTCAAGCTTATGTCCTGCACTACCGCACAGAAGTATTTACGGAAGAAATGTGTGGCATTCTTGGCCCATATTGTGGAACGAAAAGTCAAGGATAAGAACCTCCAAGACATTCCTGTAATCAAAGACTTTCCTGAAGTTTTCCCCGAAGACTTACCCGATCTTCCTCCTATACGTCAAGTCGAATTCCGTATTGACTTAGTGCCAGGAGCAAACCCCGTGGCCAAGTCAGCTTATCGTCTTGCACCATCGGAGATGCAAGAACTTTCAAGTCAACTCCGAGAACTTTCTGATAAGGGGTTTATTCGTCCTAGTGTTTCCCCTTGGGGAGCACCTGTTCTATTCGTCAAGAAGAAGGATGGTTCTTTCAGAATGTGCATCGACTATCGGGAACTTAACAAGCTTACCGTGAAGAACCGTTATCCACTTCCGAGGATTGACGATTTATTTGATCAACTTCAAGGCTCGACTTATTTCTCTAAGATTGATCTTCGTTCTGGTTATCACCAGTTATGAGTCCTCGAATCCGATATCCCCAAGACAACCTTTCGTACAAGATATGGTCATTACGAGTTCATGGTTATGCCATTCGGACTAACCAATGCACCCGCAGTATTCATGGATCTCATGAACCGAGTGTGCAAGCCGTACTTACACAAGTTTGTAATCGTTTTCATTGACGACATTCTCATCTATTCAAAATCAAAAGCAGAACATGAGGAACACTTGCGTTTGGTTTTGGACCTATTGAAGAAGGAGCAAATATACGCTAAGTTCTCCAAATGTGAATTTTGGCTAAAGGAAGTCCAATTCTTGGGACACATAGTCAACGAGAAGGGTATTCACGTAGATCCCGCTAAGATTGAGGCGGTAAAGAACTGGCAAGCTCCAAAGACCCCTACCGAAGTCCGCTCGTTTCTTGGTTTAGCGGGCTATTACCGTCGTTTCATAGCAAACTTTTCAAAGATCGCGGTTCCTCTCACAGCCTTAAATCACAAAGGCAAACCCTATGAGTGGGGACCAAAACAAGAGGAAGCCTTTCAAACCCTGAAACAGAAACTGTGTGAGGCTCCCATCTTGACTCTTCCCGATGGAACCGAAGATTTTGTCGTTTACTGTGATGCTTCCCACTTGGGTCTAGGTTGTGTTCTAATGCAACGAGGCAAAGTGATCGCTTATGCGTCCCGACAACTCAAAATCCATGAGAAAAGTTATACGACGCACGATCTTGAGCTGGGTGCGGTCGTATTCGCTCTCAAAATTTGGAGACACTACTTATATGGCACCAAGTGTGAGGTTTTCACCGACCATAAGAGTCTCCAGCATATCTTCAATCAGAAAGAACTCAACATGAGGCAAAGGCGTTGGGTTGAACTCTTAAACGACTACGACTGCAACATTCGTTATCATCCTGGTAAGGCGAACGTCGTGGCCGATGCTCTTAGTCGTAAAGAACCTATCAAGATCCACAGCATTCGAATCCAAAATGACATACAAACTCGTATCCTGGAAGCACAACATCTTTCGGTCACGGAAGGAAACATGTACAATGAAATGTCATGTGGTGCAGAACTCCAGCTGGAAACCAAACCCAATGGATTACTCTACTTTCTAAACCGTATCTGGATTCCGGACCGTGATAATCTCCGTACCTTTGTCATGAACGAGGCTCACAAGACTCGTTATTCTATTCATCCGGGTGCAGACAAGATGTACAAGGATCTTCGTACCCAATATTGATGGCCTGGTATGAAAAAGGACATTGCTCTATATGTGTCCAAATGCCTTACATGTTTAAAAGTTAAAGCCGAGCACCAGCACCCATCCGGTTTACTTGAACAACCCGAGATTCCAGTGTGGAAATGGGAGTGTATTGCCATGGACTTTATAACCAAACTCCCACACACATCTCGTGGTCATGATAGCATTTGGGTGATCATCGACCGTTTAACGAAATCTGCACATTTCATACCCATACGTGAGGACTATCGAGTTGAGAAACTAGCACGAATCTATATTGATGAGATCGTTAGTCGTCACGGTGTACCTCTCAACATTATTTCTGATCGTGATGGACGATTCACCTCTCATTTCTGGCAATCCCTGCAATCAGCTCTAGGCACTCAACTAAATCTTAGTACTGCTTATCACCCGCAAACTGATGGTCAATCTGAGCGAACGATCCAAACTCTCGAAGATATGCTTAGAGTCTGTGTCATTGACTTCAAGGGAAATTGGGATTCATATCTACCCCTAGTTGAGTTCTCGTACAACAATAGTTATCATACGAGCATTAACATGGCTCCTTTTGAAGCACTTTATGGTCGGAAGTGCCGCTCTCCTATCTGTTGGACTGAAATTGGTGAATCACAAATCACTGGTCCTGAACTGATTCAAGAGACTTCCGACAAGATAATGTTAATCCGAGACAACCTTTTAGTAGCAAGAAGTCGGCAAAAGAGCTATGCCGACAAACGTCGAAAACCCTTAGAGTTTCAAATTGGCGATCTGGTCCTTCTCAAGGTATCCCCTTGGAAAGGCGTAGTTCGTTTTGGAAAGAAAGAAAAACTTGCTCCAAGATTCGTAGGTCCTTTTAAAATCCTTGAGCGGATTGGGAAGGTAGCCTACAAATTGGATCTACCTGAAGGACTCAGCAACGTTCATCCGACATTCCATATCTCAAACTTAAAGAAGTGCTTGGCTGACGAAAACCTCCAAATACCGCTTGACGAGGTGCACATTGACGAATCAATGCACTTCGTGGAGAAACCCGTGGAAATCATGGACCGGGAGGTTAAGCAGCTCAAGCGAAGCCGAATTCCAATTGTTAATGTCCGATGGGAATCCAAACATGGCCCGGAGTTTACTTGGGAACGTGAGGATCAAATGAAGGCCAAATACCCTCATCTATTCCCAGGACCCTCTTCTTAGCCAATTTCGGGACGAAATCTCCTAAAGTAGGGGAGACTGTAATCCCTAAGAAATTCCGACCTCTACTTTAACTATTCCGGCATTGTAACCTATTTAATTTATGAATACATTTATTCATTTTATTAAATTATCTCTTTCATATGCGTACATTTAATGCCATTATTACAAAATGATAAATGTTTGTTTAACACAATATTATCCTAATAGATAAACGCATACATTTATAAATATATTAATACGTATTTATAAACAAATTACAAAAATATCAAATTATAACTACAAGGTTGTAATAATTATTTGATAATCACTTTCAAATAGATAATAATTAATAAGGCCATTTTTATTATATAAATATTCTTCAATCCCATTTATAACAAATAAAGGATTTAATTTAAGATTCTAATCTTATTACATTTTTTTATACCAAAATAATTTAAATTAAGTTTATAAAACTCATAGAAATGAAATTATATATATATATACGTTTTTTTTATAAAAAAATAAAATAAAATAAAATTTATATAACCCTTTCAACTTATTAACTTTTATTGAAACTAAAAGTTTTGTAAATTCCTAACTTTATAAAAGTCCAGGGTTTAATGTGTAAATCCTAAAACTTAAACTTAAAACTAAATCAAAACTTTGGGCATAAAATGTTAAACTTCGAAACATCAGGGACCAAACTACAAATTTCAAAAACTCTTTCCTTCCAACCCGGTCGCGAGTTCGAAACCCTGTGACAACCGGTTTTGTAACCAAACCGCGATCTTGAGTTTGAGATAATCCCTTCCGATTCTGAAACCGGCAAAACATCGAGGACGATCAATCGATCCGTTCCCCGCAGTTAATCGAGTTTTTAAGATCAAATAAATAGTAAAAATCGTAACCGAAGCCTTTAAGGACTCGTGAAATCAATCGACTCACTCCCACGCGAATTGGCTATAAATAGCAGTTCCAAATCGATAACGAGACCCACTTCAAGCCTCTCGCATCTTCAATCCCATCGCAATCCGTCACTAAACTCGTTCTTACGGCCGAAGAACACCTCTCGGCTGCGCTCGATCGATCTCGCCATCCACATATTCATCCCAGGTAATTTTGGTTTTGATGAACTCGTCTCAGTCCCACGATCAAAAGCCCTATGATTTCGGGCGCAAATCGTTGGCCGGACGAGGGGATTGGAGGGTTAGGGTTTACGCCGGGCGGGTTGGGACGAAGGGCTTGGAGCCTGCGTGATAAAAGCAAAACGACTCTGCCTATAACCAAGGCATTGAGCCCAGTCCTATGGTTAATGTGTGTGTGCCAGCCGGAACCGGTCAGGGTCGCGGGTTCGAGCCCCGGCAGCCTTTTTTTTTGAATTAATTTCTTTCACTCATTTTTAAGCCTTTAACTTATGTTTAAAATTCCAAATTAAATTCTACAAATTCTATAAAGATATTTCAAAGGTTTATAAAAACCGAATATTTTAAAATACAAAATTATTTATCTTGTTTTCATCAAAACATATTGTAAAACCTTTCTAATTCGTGAATAAATTATGAAAACAAATTGTCAAATAAATTTAATTATTTATGTTCTAATTAGGTGGTAACACCATTAAAATTCTTTAAAACTATAAATACTACGGTACGAATAATTACTTAAATATTTATTTTTAGACTTATAAACATCCAAATAATTATTGTTAATAATTATTTTATAAGACTCTTCAAATTTAAATAATTATTATATATAAATTTTTACTAGTCCATGTTTATTCATTATCTTTACTTAAATAAATCCTATACGTTATTATTACTAAACACACTTTTAAAGATTTAGTAAATCCTAATTAATCATACAAACTATTTTAATAATTGTCATAGACATATGACTCCTTACAAAAAAAATATATATCAATCCCATATCAAACCCCAAACCTTATGAAACCCTAAGATATCAAAACTTCTCGAATTTCATTAAACATACGTTGAGCTAGATACGTTTACACGTGTAGGGTTTGTGTGAGAAATCCTCACGAGGCCTACCCATATCTACTGTCACACCCCGACCGATGGCGGAATCATCGAGGCGGACATTAGAATGATTGTTCATAAGCACATGATCTACTAAGGTTGCATAATTCATTAATAAGATTTAAGTACCAAATATCCAAATACAATTCAAGTTACAACACCCTATACTAGAATATTACACATAATTATTTTACTAGGTCCAAAAGCCTTATGTGTAGCACCTTCAACACATAGTCACAAAATCACATATCTTCACCTGAAACGTAATCCAAAACAAGTGTCAACTACGAGAGTTGGTGAGTTTACATATGTTTAAATAAAGTAAAAGTTTAGTTAAAAACGTTTATACAATTCATAGTTTGACATGGTATGATATGGCATAATGTGGAGAATTCACTATATGTATACCAATTGTAAGCATGTAATTATGTATATAAGCATAAAGGTTTAACGTGATAGGCATAGCATACCGCTACCCTAAAAGTGATAGGCATGGAATCAAGACTATGTGGGTTACACATAATTTAAACCATCCTAAAAGTATTCATAGCATAACAAGTGATCAAGCACAAAAGCACAATAATCTACACATGTAAACACAAGTTGAATTGTATGTAAGTAAGCACAGATTACGTTTCACCCCAAAATGTATAAAAATGTAAATAGGGGATATGTAACTCACCTTGCAAGCGGGTATTTTTCCACGCGTGTAGGTGATAAGTATGTTGAAGTCTAAGCACGTTGAAACCCTATGTAGATAAATGGGTATTATTGTATGGGTATATGTGTGTATTCGTATTTTATTGTGTATAGGTTTATAATAACATTTCTTAAAAATTATTTGCGTAAAATGTGGTTATATGGAGACATGTCCATGAAGATAAATTTTATAAAAATCCCTTTTTGTATGTAAAATCATTTATCTTTATAATAATTATAATTATAATTATTATTTGTTATTAATAACTTTATAGGTTATAAAAATGTGTTTTTTTTTATGACTAAAAATAAACTAACCGTTTATAGTTTTATACTATTATTATAATAAATAAAAAAATAGGGTTTTAAACCCACAATTTTTAATCGTTATGCTTTATACTCTAAACTCGTCTTTTATAAGTTTAAAGATACGAACCTCTTTTTATACGTTTAAAACTTGGTTTTTAAATACTATTTTCGGTTATAACCTAATATATCACCAACTATGATAACATTAAAATAAATAAATCGAAAGCTCACGTAAATTGTCGAGAGAAGGTGACGTAGTTGACGTGAGATCCGGTTCCTTCTCGGGACGTCCCGTATGGCTTGGTGAGTTCCCGAAATGATCCGTAAGCTTCGCGTTAACGTAATACGGTGACCGTAGTTGAGAAATGGTGACCCGAAAGGATCGGTTTTCGTCCCGAAAAGAACCCGCAAAGGTGGCAGAGGGCTGCGGTGGTGAAAACGGTGCACGGCGGTGGTTGCCGGGGCTGGAATGGCGTGGTGTTGCTGCTGTCTTTGAGGGCTGAAAGAGAGGGAGGAAAGGTGGTGCACAGTGGTTAATGGTGGTGTGATCCGTAAGGGAGGAGGAGGGTGACGGTGTTAGCGGTGGACGGTGGTGGAGCTCATGTTGTCGCCGAGAACTGCCAAGGGGAGGGTGGTGGTGTGGTTTCCTTGTTGCAGCCGTGAGAGGTGAGCATGGGAGGGGTTGTGGCGGTGGTTGCCGAGAGGATACAAGGAGTGGAGGTGGTGTAGCTTGTAGTGTTGAGCCGAGAGGAGGCTCAAGGTGAAAGTGGCGGGTGACGATGGTGAGCTCGGTGGTGTAGCCGAAGAGAGGAGAGGTAGAAGGGAGATTGAAGGGTGGTCGGGTAAAGTGTCGAGAGAGGGAGAGAAAAGTTGTGTTGAGTTGTGTGTGCTTATGTCTTTATGTATGCATGCATATAAATGGCTTATGGGGTTATTACCCATAATATTATATCTCATATTGAGACAATATTGTCTCAATTATTTGGGACACCAATTGACAAGGCAACTTTGTCGGCCGAGAATTAATATCACGAGGGAGTAGGGTACTATAGGGTAGGGTGTTAGGTGGAGGTGTTAAGTGTCTTACCCGGTAGAATACCCGCTAAGTGTAACCCGGTTATTAATAGTCGTTATATGTCAGTAGGGTACGGGTCGGGTATATATATATAAAAAAATATATGTTTAATAGTTTTGATAAAATACGAGCATGTGTAAAACACTTAGAATTAGTTTTTATATGGTTTGGTATTCTCAAAAAAAAAATAAAGAGAATGCTTTCGAGCGGTTTGTTTTATTAAATTTTAAATGTTTTTATAAACTAAATAAATTATTTTTTTTTATAAATTAACTCATTTTTTTTTGTCAAATTGTTTTATTTGTTTTCAAGTCATTTATTATTATAAAATTTTTTAATATATATTATAACTGAAACTTTGAAATGTCACAGTCTCCCCATGTTGAAGGAATTTTGTCCCGAAATTCGATTAGCGAAGGTTATAGATGCGGAAAGAGATGCTAAAGGACTTGGAATGGAATTATTCACCAAAGAAAGGCTCGGCGGGAAAATAGCGTATGATAATGGATGACGATGTTAATTTGAGTCGAGTTGTCGACTAAATGATCTAATAGCATAATGAGATTTATGCATACGATTGTTCATACAACGCATGAATGTAAACTACTAGAACCCACACTTAGCAATATTGGTGTCAATCATCTTGTGACATGGCATTTTCCTTTAAACCTCCACCCCATGGGTGTTCATATTTTCAAATTTTGTAAAAACATTTTCAAAAACCGATCCTCCTCCTAGTACTTATGTATGGTTTATACTCGTTATATCAAGTGGGTTTATGTATAGGGTGTACCAGCGGCTAACCCACCACCCCTTTGATATACCAAGGATTCCTCGTGCGTAATTACTAGGATTTAGAACTTCAATAATTTAAGTAAACTTTAATAGAGTTAGCAAGTTGTATGACCGAGTTTAAACATAATAGGTTTGTTTCACAAAAGTATAGGAATGAGATGAATGGTGATATCATAGCTGTTATATGCAATCGCGGGTTATAGAACTCATAGCAATGGATTTCCCATCCGCTATTTCCATGATATACGAGTTATCAAGATTGGTTGGTTGTTTAGTAAATAGTTGGTTAAAAGCAAGAGACACAATTTTTCTATTGGCATGAATATTAAATAAAACGGATGTATAAAGATAGTGAACAAAGGAACGTACCGTTGACAGTGTCGTCATTGGCCGGAGCCTCGTTAGCATTTATATTAAAGGCTCGTCCACGAGGACCACCTTGATTTTGAAGTTTTGGACATTGGTTTCTAAAGTGGTTTGGGTCTCCACATTCGTAACAGGCCCGTCCATAGGTGCCAGTGAGAGGCACTGGATGATTGCCTTGAGTAGCTTGATTAACGATAGTGCGAGCACGGCAAGTAGTAACAACGTGTCCATAGCGTCCACATTTTGAGCATAGACGGAATGCAGCATGCGGGGCATGGTGATACTTGCAAGTAGGGCATTGGGGAAATGAACCTACATAATTTCTCAGAATTTGACCCGCAGGAGTAACTGGGGTCACAGGTACGGCAGGAGTGATGGACGCAAAGTTTTGGGCCTTGTGCTTCTTATCATGATGGGAAGATTCGGGCTCTTCGTCTTTGTCGGACACGGAAGTAGCAGCTTTGTTGACCACTTTCTTGGCACCCTTCCTAAATAAGGTACCTGCTTTGACGTGATTGTCAGTCAACACGGCAGACAAACGGATAGCGTCTTCGAGAGTGGAGGGATTACTTCCCAATACGGTGTCTTGGAGCGGCATAGGCAGTCCACCTATGTATTTCTCAATTCCCCGTGCTAAGGGAGTAACCATGTGGGGCACGAGCAGACTTAGTTCTTGAAAACGAGTGGTGTAAGCCAAATTCTCTCCGCTATCCTGGGTGAGATTCCAAAATTCAGCTTCGAGCTTCCTCATTTCGTTGCGAGGACAGAACTCGTCATTCATAAGTCGTTTCATTTCGTCCCAAGACAAGGACATAGCAGATTCGTTGCCTCGAGTACGTTTCTCACCGTTCCACCAGGTGAGCGCTCGTTTTTGGAAGACGCTGGCAGCATAACGGACTTTGAGGTTGTCGGGGCAATCGCTGTTTAGGAAAGTACTATCCATACTTTCAAACCATTGAAGAAGGCTAGTAGCACCTTCCGTCCCGAAGAATTTGGTGGGGTTGCAAGAATTGAAATACTTGAATGTGCAGTATGGGGGGTTTGCACCATTCCCTTGCGTATTAGACCCATCACTGTTGTTGTTAGCTTGGATAATTTGGCCTACTAGTTGAGTAAGTAGTGCAGCAAGGTCAGTGTTGGGATTGCTGGAGTTAGCATTAGCTGCGCGACGGGGAGGCATTCTATAAAATACCACGAGAAAAGGTAAAATTTTATGAGACTTTGGATTAAAATAGGCATGCATGTGCTATAGTTGGTAGACTGTTCACAAAAATGTAAGCAGGAACGCGAGATGACACTCATCATGTCGCATGATAATGTATGTAAGTTCTGACTAAAACTGATCACATAATTCATTCAAAATTTATAACACTAAAGAATAGGGGAAATAAGCCATGAAATCCATTCCTGGGAGGATATGATAACATGGATCATTATTCGCGCGATAGGAATGGTCGGGATTCGCATGCACTACAAATCGTTATTACGTGTGCACCCGTAATAATGATTTGTTTTGCATGTTCGTCTAGTTCTTCCTATCTTGCTATAATGTCCCCAAATTTTGAGTTTAAGTTTTGATTGTATCCTTGCGAATACATTGACTTACCAACGTTAAATAAATTTCCCGAAACTTTCAAAGAGACATGCTTTAGCCTATAGGTAAACACTCACTTCAGGAATTCCCAGGAAAGCATACGGGTCCGTTTATTTGGATTTATACGAAATGCTTTCCTAGACAGAAAACCCAATGTACAGGTGTCACCCTTCCAGATTGCACATGTCCTTTACTGGTTTCAGGAGATTAAGTCGTTGACGAGATTTTCAAGATTTTAATAGATTTGAGAGTCTATGAATATAAAATGTGTAGGAATGTTGCAATTTATAAGGATTAGGAGAGAGTATGGACAAGGATAAGTAGTGTATTTGTTTGCATAAATGTGTTGACCAAATGTGTATGTAAAGTATGTATCATGTATCAAAGTCTTGTATGTATGTGTATAAGTCTCATGTACCAAACTCGGGAAAATTCAGACAATTCCTAACTACAAATAATTCACATAGCAAATAATCATTTAGCACGTAACACACAAAAGGGAGTCTTAAGGTTATAGTCTAGGTCATCGTGTCTAATAACCTAATTCCCTATAACCATGGCTCTGATACCAATCTGTCACACCCCGACCGATGGCGGAATCATCGAGGCGGACATTAGAATGATTGTTCATAAACACATGATCTACTAAGGTTGCATAATTCATTAATAAGATTTAAGTACCAAATATCCAAATACAATTCAAGTTACAACACCCTATACTAGAATATTACACATAATTATTTTACTAGGTCCAAAAGCCTTATGTGTAGCACCTTCAACACATAGTCACAAAATCACATATCTTCACCTGAAACGTAATCCAAAACAAGTGTCAACTACGAGAGTTGGTGAGTTTACATATGTTTAAATAAAGTAAAAGTTTAGTTAAAAACGTTTATACAATTCATAGTTTGACATGGTATGATATGGCATAATGTGGAGAATTCACTATATGTATACCAATTGTAAGCATGTAATTATGTATATAAGCATAAAGGTTTAACGTGATAGGCATAGCATACCGCTACCCTAAAAGTGATAGGCATGGAATCAAGACTATGTGGGTTACACATAATTTAAACCATCCTAAAAGTATTCATAGCATAACAAGTGATCAAGCACAAAAGCACAATAATCTACACATGTAAACACAAGTTGAATTGTATGTAAGTAAGCACAGATTACGTTTCACCCCAAAATGTATAAAAATGTAAATAGGGGATATGTAACTCACCTTGCAAGCGGGTATTTTTCCACGTGTGTAGGTGATAAGTATGTTGAAGTCTAAGCACGTTGAAACCCTATGTAGATAAATGGGTATTATTGTATGGGTATATGTGTGTATTCGTATTTAATTGTGTATAGGTTTATAATAACATTTCTTAAAAATTATTTGCGTAAAATGTGGTTATATGGAGACATGTCCATGAAGATAAATTTTATAAAAATCCCTTTTTGTATGTAAAATCATTTATCTTTATAATAATTATAATTATAATTATTATTTGTTATTAATAACTTTATAGGTTATAAAAATGTGTTTTTTTTTATGACTAAAAATAAACTAACCGTTTATAGTTTTATACTATTATTATAATAAATAAAAAAATAGGGTTTTAAACCCACAATTTTTAATCGTTATGCTTTATACTCTAAACTCGTCTTTTATAAGTTTAAAGATACGAACCTCTTTTTATACGTTTAAAACTTGGTTTTTAAATACTATTTCCGGTTATAACCTAATATATCACCAACTATGATAACATTAAAATAAATAAATCGAAAGCTCACGTAAATTGTCGAGAGAAGGTGACGTAGTTGACGTGAGATCCGGTTCCTTCTCGAGACGTCCCGTATGGCTTGGTGAGTTCCCGAAATGATCCGTAAGCTTCGCGTTAACGTAATACGGTGACCGTAGTTGAGAAATGGTGACCCGAAAGGATTGGTTTTCGTCCCGAAAAGAACCCGCAAAGGTGGCAGAGGGCTGCGGTGGTGAAAACGGTGCACGGCGGTGGTTGCCGGGGCTAGAATGGCGTGGTGTTGCTGCTGTCTTTGAGGGCTGAAAGAGAGGGAGAAAAGGTGGTGCACAGTGGTTAATGGTGGTATGATCTGTAAGGGAGGAGGAGGGTGACGGTGTTAGCGGTGGACGGTGGTGGAGCTCATGTTGTCGCCGAGAACTGCCAAGGGGAGGGTGGCGGTGTGGTTTCCTTGTTGCGGCCGTGAGAGGTGAGCATGGGAGGGGTTGTGGCGGTGGTTGCCGAGAGGATACAAGGAGTGGAGGTGGTGTAGCTTGTAGTGTTGAGCCGAGAGGAGGCTCAAGGTGAAAGTGGCGGGTGACGATGGTGAGCTCGGTGGTGTAGCCGAAGAGAGGAGAGGGAGTAGGGAGATTGAAGGGTGGTCGGGTAAAGTGTCGAGAGAGGGAGAGAAAAGTTGTGTTGAGTTGTGTGTGCTTATGTCTTTATGTATGCATGCATATAAATGGCTTATGGGGTTATTACCCATAATATTATATCTCATATTGAGACAATATTGTCTCAATTATTTGGGACACCAATTGACAAGGCAACTTTGTCGGCCGAGAATTAATATCACGAGGGAGTAGGGTACTATAGGGTAGGGTGTTAGGTGGAGGTGTTAAGTGTCTTACCCAGTAGAATACCCGCTAAGTGTAACCCGGTTGTTAATAGTCGTTATATGTCAGTAGGGTACGGGTCGGGTATATATATATAAAAAAATATATGTTTAATAGTATTGATAAAATACGAGCATGTGTAAAACACTTAGAATTAGTTTTTATATGGTTTGGTATTCTCAAAAAAAAAATAAAGAGAATGCTTTCGAGCGGTTTGTTTTATTAAATTTTAAATGTTTTTATAAACTTAATAAATTATTTTTTTTATAAATTAACTCATTTTTTTTTGTCAAATTGTTTTATTTGTTTTCAAGTCATTTATTATTATAAAATTTTTTAATATATATTATAACTGAAACTTTGAAATATCACATCTACCGGTTCCTACCATTCCTAATTTGATTCAAGTGAGTTTCATAGCCCCCTTTCTCTTTACTATTATTTACAAATACTCGAAGTGGAACATGTTTACATACTATACTTACCAAATTCAATACCAATGTTCTCATGCTATTTACTACGTGCTTTATGTCTTAAACTGCTTGGTGACCATTACATGTATTCATACTAGTACATTCATTAACCTGCTACCCAGGCCTAAGGTAGTACCTAACATGATCATTTATAGGGGAATCCGATTCCAGTTAACACAAACCTTAGCGGGTTTTGTGTGTACCATATTACTATTTTTCCAAAACACAATCAGTGGGATTGTACTTACCAGTTTTTCCATTTACTACGGATTGAATTGTACGCTTGGAACCTTGTATGTTTTCACATTTATGCCTTAGTTATGCTTTGAACATATTGAACTCCAAAACATTTTTACTTAACTTTTGTTGGAGTCAAAACCTATGTTACTCACCAACTACTTGTAGTTGACCTTTACTCACATGTTTCAGGTGCTCCGGTTTAAGGACTCAACGTGCTCACATAAGACATGGACCTGGTTAATTAAATATACGTTATGTTTTGATCGTTTCGTTTCCTTTTCCCATGTAACGAATACTTTAAATTGAATAATAAATATTATCGCATTTAATAGCCAATCATGTGCTTTTGAACAACCGTGTCAGCCCCGGCGTATAATCCACCGCCGGCCGGGGTGTGATAGGTATTTCGTTTTCATTTGATCTTCTCGTTCCCATGTATACTCAGGACCACGTTTTGAGTTCCAACGTACTTTAACCAATTTGATTCGACTACGTCTCAACCTTTGAACTTTCCAATCTGAAATCTCAATCGGTTCCTTGATGAAATGTAACCTGTCATCTATGTGAATCTCATCAGGCGGTATAGTTAACATCTTGTCTGATAAACACTTCTTGAGATTTGATACATGAAACGTATCATGTACATTGCTTAGTTCTTGTGGCAACTTGAGCTTGTAAGCTACAGGGCCAACCCTAGCCAGTATTTCAAACGGTCCAACGTATCTAGGGTTGAGCTTACCACGGTTACCAAACCTTGCAACGCCTTTCCATGGTGAGACTTTTAACATTACTCGGTCACCAATTTGAAATTCTAATGGTTTCCGTCTGTTATCAGCATAGCTCTTCTGTCTGTCTAAGGCCGCTTTCAGACGGTCCTTAATTTTGAAGATCTTATCTGTGGTTTCTTGGACAATCTCAGGGCCTGTCAAATGTTTTTCACCAACTTCCGCCCAACATAGCGGTGAGCGGCATTTACGACCATATAAAGCTTCAAACGGAGCTGCCTTAATGCTCGTGTGGTAGATGTTATTATAGGAAAACTCCGCTAACGGTAAATGAGTATCCCAATTACCTCCGAAATTAATTACACACGCACGGAGCATATCCTCTAAAGTTTGAATGGTCCTTTCGCTTTGACCATCCGTTTGTGGGTGATATGCCGTGCTCATGTCAAGACGTGTGCCCATGGCTTCTTGTAACGCTTTTCAGATTCTAAACACGAATCTGTTGTCTCTATCAGAGATAATAGAAACTGGTACTCCGTGTCTTGCCACAATTTCTTTAATGTAGAGTCTCGTAAGTTTGTCTGTCTTGTCGGTTTCTTTAATTGGCAGAAAGTGAGCAGATTTCGTTAAACGGTCGACAATTACCCATATGGTATCATCACCACTGGACGTCTTGGGTAATTTCGTGATGAAATCCATAGAAATCTGTTCCCATTTCCATTGGGGAATTTCGGGTTGTTGTAACAAGCCAGACGGTTTCTGATGTTCTGCTTTTACTTTTGAACACGTTAAGCATTTACTGACATATGTGGCAATATCTCCTTTCATATTGGGCCACCAATATAATTCTTTTAGATCCTTATACATCTTATCTGAACCTGGGTGAATGGAGTACCTGGACTTGTGGGCTTCATCCATAATCAAACCACGTAAGTTACCGTTACTCGGCACCCAAATCCTATCCATGAAGTAAAACGTATCATCTGACTTAGACTCCAATTGTTTGATCATTCCACGTAGTGCTTCGTTTTGGATGTTCTTTTCTTTAAGTGCTTCTTGTTGTGCTATTCGGATTTGAGTAGTAAGACTCGTATGAATTGTTAATCCTAGGGCACGAACACGAAGAGTTTTAACTCGTTCCTTGCGACTTAAGGCGTCTGCTACGACATTGGCTTTCCCGGGATGGTACTTGATATCACAATCATAGTCGTTTAGTAGTTCTACCCAACGACGTTGTCTCATGTTAAGTTCTTTTTGATCGAAGATATGTTGAAGACTCTTGTGATCAGTAAAGATAGTGCATCTTGTACCGTAAAGATAATGTCTCCAAATCTTGAGTGCAAACACAACTGCGCCCAAATCCAAGTCATGGGTCGTATAATTCTTTTCGTGCACTTTTAGTTGTCGTGAGGCATATGCGATGACTTTGTCTCTTTGCATTAACAGACAACCAAGTCCCTGGTGTGATGCATCGCAGTATACGACAAAATTGTCGATTCCCTCAGGAAGGGATAAGATCGGTGCACTACACAGCTTCTGCTTCAGTAATTGGAAAGCTGACTCTTGCTTGTCACTCCAATTAAACTTCTTTTCTTTCTGGGTTAATGGAGTTAAAGGCAGGGCTATTTTTGAAAAATTCTCAATGAATCGTCTGTAGTAGCCGGCCAAGCCCAAAAATTGACGTACTTCTGTCGGAGTCTTTGGTGCTTCCCAGATTTTGATCGCTTCTATTTTAGATGGATCAACATGAATTCCTTCCTTGTTGATGACATGTCCAAGAAAATGCACTTCTCGAATCCAAAACTCACACTTAGAGAATTTAGCGTAAAGTTTCTCGTTCTGGAGTAGTTCTAAGATTAATTTCAAATGATGTTCATGTTCCTCCTTGGTTCGTGAATATATCAATATGTCATCGATAAATACTATCACGAATTTATCCAAGTATGGCTTGCACACTCGGTTCATGAGGTCCATAAAAATAGCTGGTGCGTTCGTCAAACCAAACGGCATAACTAGGAATTCGTAGTGGCAATATCGAGTCCTAAATGTCGTCTTTGGTACATCTTCTTCTTGGATTCTTAGTTGATGATACCCCGAATGTAGATCGATCTTAGAGTAGAAGCTAGAACCTTGTAGTTGGTCGAACAAATTGTCTATTCGAGGAAGTGGGTATCGGTTTTTGATTGTAAGCTTGTTTAATTCTTGGTAATCAATACACATCCTAAAGGTTCCATCCTTTTTCTTTACGAATAGGACCGGAGCTCCCCAAGGTGAGAAACTCGGTCATATGAAACCTTTATCAAGCAACTCCTGGAGTTGATTTGATAATTCCTGCATTTCAGAAGGTGCTAATCGATATGGTGATCGCGCAACCGGGGCGGCTCCTGGTACCAAGTCGATTCGGAATTCGACTTGTCTCGGTGGTGGTAATCCAGGTAAGTCTTCAGGAAAAACTTCGGGGTAATCCTTAACGATTGGTATGTCTTCAAGTCGATGTTCCTCGGGTTTCTTCTCGACGACATGAGCCAGTAACACGCAATAGCCTTTACGTAGGTACTTACGAGATTTCATGCAGTTTATCATCCTCAATGTCACTCCACTCTTCTCACCTTGAACAGAAAGAACTTCTCCGTTCGGGAGAGGAATATGAACAATCTTCTCAAAACAAACAATCTCGGCGTGATTCTTCGACAACCAATCCATACCAATAACAACGTCAAAACTTCCCAAGTAAACAGGTAGTAGGTCTATACTAAATGTGTGGTTCTTAAAACATAAGGTACAACCCTGAATGACTTCCCCAGTTTTAATTAATTTCCCGTTTGCTAATTCAATTGTATAATTTTGGTCTAGTTTGCTGGGCTTAATACCGAGTAGGGACTTAAAATCATTTGACACAAAACTCATATCAGCACCCGTATCGAAAAGTATAGAGGCATAGTGATTATTTATCGGGAACGTACCAGTGACAATGTTCGGATCTTGTCATGCGTCACCAGCCCCCATCACAAATGCCCTTCCACGTGCCTGATTGTCGTTTCGGTTCTTCAACTTTCGACAGTCTTTTCTAAAGTGCTTTGGATCTCCACACTCAAAGCATCCCTGATTCATCCTTTCTGCTCCTGGGTTGACCTTTCCTGCTACTTGATTGATCTTATTAGGGTTCACATTGTTCCAACAGTTATGGGCTAGATGCCCATGCTTTTTACACTTTCCATATTGGGTACACCTTCCACTGTGATGATACCCACATTTGTCACACTTCGGTAGTGTTCCAATATATCCTTTTTGTTCCACAGTGTTGACAGCATAGGCTTTCATCATTCCAGGTCTCTTGTAAGTTTGATTCTTGTTTTGATTACTTAGTTTTCCAAACCATTTCCTCTTTTCCCCAGACCTTCCTTCCTCGGTCTCCTTCTTCTCAAACAAACCATCACGCACAGCATTATCTCTTAGCTTGAAAGCTAGAATTATAGCGCTCTTGGCATCCATGGGGTTCGATGAAGTTACCAGGCTTCGGATTTGAGGAGCAAGACCCCACAAATATCTTTCAACTTTCTTGTATTCTGGCGTGACCATGTGTGGCACCAAGATTGCCAGCTCATTGAACCTGTCAGTGTAACCAGCCACATCATCTCCTATCATTTGAAGGTTCACATTTCAGTTTTGATTTTCTGCAATTCATTTCGAGGACAGTACTCCTCTATCATCAAGGCCTTTAGATCATCCCAAGATAGCTGGTAGGCAGTCTGTCTTCCCAATGTTTTCATCTGAGAATTCCACCAGGTTAATGCTTTGTCAGTAAGTGTGCAAGTGGCATATTTCACCATACAGTCAGCTGTGCATTCACTAATATCAATCACAGATTCCATCTTCTCAATCCACCTCATCAGGCCTACTGCACCCTCGGTGCCATTGAAGTTGCGAGGGTTGCAGGATAGAAAAGCTTTATAAGTACACTTCTTGCTCGAAGTATCTGTAGGGTCACAAGTCAATATTTTAATAATGTTGTTAACTTAGATCGTGACTGTGTTACAGAGGTGATTACACATTCTGTTAATTCCAGAACCTCCAGCAGTGCCACTGCCTCCTGCACCTCCTCCGCTACCACTACCATTTCCTCCGCCGTTATTTCGATTGGATTCGTACTGTTCCAAGGCGGCGGCTACACGTTGTGATATGAGTTGCTCAACTTCTGCGGAAATCATCGTGTTGTTTTCACCAGTAGTGTAACGCGGTGCCCTTCTTTTGGGTGCCATGGGTCTGAAATCGAAATGGGGTTAGTGTGTGATGATATTCAATGTCTACGATATCCGTACAATAAGATGATAAGTTATGAAATGCATATGCAATGGAAAACGTGTCAGTGGGTCATTTAGATTATATACTAGGTTCGATTTTAGACCCCTAGTTCGCTATAATCAATGGCTCTGATACCAAGTCTGTCACACCCCGCCAAGGCGGAAACGCGAGGCGTAACAGTACATGGTTTCCAAAGCATATGATTATGTCACACCCCAACCGGCGGCGGAAACGTCGGGGCGTGAAGCGTGCAGACTGTTCATAAGCTCATGGTTGACTAAAGTTGTATAATTGCACGAGTATGTCATGTGTATGTATTGTATAATTTGCACGAGTATGTCCTGTGTATGTGTTGTATAATTGCACGAGTATGTCATGTGTATGTATTGTATAATTGCACGAGTATGTCATGTGTATGTAGCCTTAACAGTTAGTATTCAGGCACAAAGCATAAATAAACACATATGACCATATGGTAGAATTGTACGCACGTAGTTGTAAATAGCGAGTTGTTGAAGGAACATGTTTCACCCCAAAATATGTGTAAAAAGGAAAAGGGGCTATGTAAAACTCACTTGTGTTGGGTAGTGTAGTTTGCACAGATCAACAAAAATACCAAGCGTGTTGTAGGTCGCTACGTTTGACCTATTGGATAAATGTATAACGCGTGTCATTGTTTGTGTTATTTTTATGTCGAAAAATGGATTTGTATGTTTAGGGTTTGTTTGAAATAAATAAATAAATATTTTTATTTATCTATTTAGTACATTTTAAATAGTAGTGATATATATATTCTTTAAAATGTAAATTTAAATAACTGATATATATTTATATTTATTTAAATATAAATTTAAATAAATAATATTTGTTTAAGTCAAAATATACATTTGTATAAATGGTTTTATAAAAATGATTATATAAACTCACGATTTCATCGGTTTCGAACTATCGGGAATTAATCGTTTTAAATCTCTAAATCAAGGATTTGGTTTGTAAATGATTCCCGGGTCTTGGGATTTTATAAAATAATTTTTATAATTACATTTTGAAATTTTTTTTAGCTAAAATATGTTAAATAGACTTTAAAACAGAAAAATAATTGATTCTGGTCAAGGAGCACGACCGTGCTCAAGTAGGGCACGACCGCGCTCGTTGCCGGGCGTGACCGTGGTGGTCAGAGCGCGCCCGTGGTCGAGTCAGAAGGCACTACAGAGGTTCTGGACATGGAGCACGACCGTGCTCGTATCTGACACGACCGCGTCTAGTGTTTGTTTTTGGTCAAGACTTGTTTGCTCGGTAAGCACGATCGGGCCACACCTGGGCACGATTGTGCTTGGTCAGGCACGACCGTGCTCAGGGATGAGCGCGACCGTGTCGGGTCCTTTCCAGACCCAAATCCGTCGATTCTTATATTAAATGTTTCTGTATTCTTAGGGCTTTCACTTAGTGGATGATTGCGAAGCTATCAATGTGTTTTAATTGGATTTATTTCGTGTTTAAAAGGTAGTTCGACTAAAACTTTAGTTTCGGCTTTTCGTTCAAAAATCGGACAGACTTGAGTGTTTCTACTACGAATTGGCATAGGGCTTTCGTATTAGAGGATGATACGAAACTATTGGTGTATTACTTACTTGAGATTATTGGGCAATTGAATGCGGTCGGCTACGGGTCGCGTTTTCGGGCGTCTTGGCGATCGATCGGGCTCCAGAAGTTGTATGAGTGTCGAGTGAATGCTCCGAGAGGTCGAGAGGGTGCATGTGAAGGTGTAGGAGGCATTGGATTCTCCTTATAACGTGAAATCTCACGAATTCGTGAGTGGGGTAGGTGTGGATTTGAAATGGGTCGATTGGAGTACGAAATTGGAGACGTGTTTCAGATGGTGTACAGTTGGGTATGGTCGGACGCGTGAAATCCGACCTTAATGCGATTTGACTCAACGAGTATGGACCACTGACTGACTCTGCGGAGTCACGTGGTTTCAGCAGCGCGACCGTGCCTGTATTAGGCATGACCGTGCTTTGTCTTCAGGCGCGACCGTGCTTGTTTCTAGGCACGATCGTGTTTCGTCCCTTTAGGCGCGACCGTGCCTGTATCGAGGCACGATCGTGTCTGACACTTTTTATCGTTTTTGAGATTTTGTCAGATTTGGTCCTCGAGGTTTGTGAATTCATGATGTTTTGTTTAAGTTGTTATTGTAACAGAATGGTTTGTATATGTAACTGCATCGTGGTTTGTTTGTACACGAATCGAAACTGAAATGTGTTTGTTTATTGAAATCAAACGATTACATGATGAAAATCAGAAATGTTACAGATTACCTCAAACACATACATGATAAATGGATATATAAATTAAGTTTAAAGTTTTACATTCCAAAATGTAAATTGAGTTTACAAAAATGAAGATTTCGCAAATATGACTCCATTACAATGAGTTATACAAGAGAAATCCCCCAAAAGTTGTATCCATCGTGTATGCATGTAATCTACATTGCTAACCTTGCGATCACGTTCAATTTCCTGAAAAACATACTTAAAATTGTCAACACTAGGTTGGTGAGTTCACAGGTTTAATCAAATAGTTCTTTGTAAAATTCAATTGTTCGTAAATAGTTTCAGGTGCATGTGATAAACAGAATAAGAATTGTTGACCCATTTGTAAACTAGCTAGGAGTACAAATAATATGTTCCTACATGAGCCGTAACCAAACCATGACAATTGTACACACCCCTAATTTCGTTATCCGGTTCTATGCGGCCATAAATCCTCCAGATTGTGGTTAGCGCGACTAACCATGGCTGGGAGACGTCACTCTCCATAGTACTATTCGTAGGACCCTAGGCTACAGTTAATGGTTACTAAATTGTTCCAGGGGACTTTAGCGGCCTAAAATCGTTTAACTCATGCAAACATAAAAGTCGAGTCTTATTCTCTTGTTATCACATAAAAATAGTTGTAAGTATGTTCTTCCCCCAAATATTGAAAACAGTAAAATGGGGCCGTGAAACTCACCTTGTTTTTGTGTATGTTAGCAACGATAATTGTTCCAGTCAAACTTGACTATTCGTACCCTAATTACAAAAAGGGTAATTCGTGTTATGACCGAATGTCTCATATGCAAATTGTTCACCGACTTAGCAAATCTAATTGCTTTTGTTTAAATATCTTTTTAGTTTTTCAACACTTGTTTCGTTATAAAATAGTTCTAAGTTACTGCCCAAAGGGACTGATGAACAGGTATCGAAACTACTTAGTTTCGATTGAATCAGAACAGATATCGAAACTTCCTAGTTTCGATTGAGCAAACTGGGCATCGAAACTACCTGGTTTCGATTAAGTAATAGGTATCGAAACTTCCTAGTTTCGATTGAGTAAACAGGTATTGAAACTACCTAGTTTCGATTGAGTAATAGGTATCGAAACTACCTAGTTTCGATTGAGCACACAGGTATCGAAACTCCTAGTTTCGATTGAGTAATGGGTATCGAAATTATCTGGTTTCGATTAAGTAATAGGTATCGAAACTACCTAGTTTCGATTGAGTAAACAGGTATCGAAACTCCTAGTTTCGATTGAGTAATAGGTATCGAAACTCTCAGTTTCGATTGAGTAAACAGGTATCGAAACTCTCAGTTTCGATTGAGTAAACAGGTATCGAAACTCTCAGTTTCGATTGAGTAAACAGGTATCAAAACTATAGTTTCGATTTCTAAAATTTTGATTGGCAGTATCAGTTTCAAAATCATACTTTGTTCAGCACACATACTTTCGTGTATATATATTTATATTTTTACATCTTGAATTCGACACACTTTTCTTGCTATATTACTTGCGTTTGGAACAAATTGTATGTTTTAGTTATGGTTTAAAGGAAAATAATATGGATAGTATCGAATTTTTACCTCTGGACAGAGATGATGATTTTGTGCGAAAAGAATGGATGAGTTCCCTGAACCTTGGAAACTTCACGTATCTTAAGGTGTGGAAACGACGATGATCGGTGTTGCTGCCGTAAGTTGAGATGAAATGAAGACAAAGAGAGAAAAAGAAAGGTGAATTGTGATTTGAGATGGATGAATTGATAGACAATTGAAGGGGGTATGGTTTTTATCTGAATTCTCGCAGGCAATGTATGGGTTTTAGTATAGATATTTGGGATGTGAGTGAAGTAGGAAGTGGGAATGGCTTCTATGCATTTCGGCCGAGAAAGTCAAGGGGGTGGGTTGGGTTAAATTTGTATAATGATTAGATTTAAGTATTAATTAATTAATTTATTAAGTGTATTAATATCAATTAGAGTTTTAAAGGGTAATTTAATTCGGTTTAGATTTTTCACGGTATTATAAATTTATTAAGTTTATGGCTCGTTAACGAAAGATATTGAAATCTTGGATTGTATAGTTCGTTGAGGTGATTATTTGTAGGTATACGTACCTAAAGGTGGCGCCACATAGTAACGTCTTCGAAAAGTCTATTATTTTACTTTTACGTATATTATATGATTTAGTCTTAAAAATTAATTATAGTTCAACGTAAATTTTGTGTAATATATATATACATATATATATATATATATATATTTTTCTGGTTATTTAATTTAACCACTAGTGTTCGTATTTAGTCGGGTTATCCTGGTACGTGAACCGGTAACTCCTAGAATTACCAAAATATGAAATGAGACAATGTACGGTTTTTGTTAGACCTTAATGTCCTTAATTGTGAAATTAAGCAAATCTCGAAAACAATTATAATGTAAACTCGTTTATAACATGTACGGATATTGACCTGAAATGTCGGGTGTCACATCTTGCAACACTAAGCGAACTTAGTAAGTTCGCCTAAGGGCTCAGGAGTGTTTTGGACTTGTGATTTTTTTTTTTTGTTGAAATTTTTTTTTGTTAAAATTTTTTTTTCTTTTTTTTGTTTTGCTTAATAATGTGTTTTTGTCCTCTACATTTACAGATGGCTCGTTGTGTTGAGTACAAACATAATCAAGTGGCGTTATTGGATCCGAATATGTCTGAAACTGTTAATTTTTTAGGAATTATCAACTTTCTAAATCGTTCAAGATTGCGTGTGGCTTTATCTGCTAATCTATATATCAGTTTACCGTATATTCAACAATTCTGGGATACCGTCCATCAAGATACAGATGTTGAACCTCACGTACTTCGTGCTACAGTAAATAATACGTAGGTCGCTATTTTAGTGGAAACTATTCGTGCGGCATTGGCATTAGGAAGTGCTGCTGATGATCCAATGTCATATCCCAGAACACTGATAATGGGGTGTTTTCAGCGGATGGGTTACAGAGGAAGACCAAATGATACCCAAGCAAGAAAAGGAGGTTTATTTGGTGAATAGAGATATTTTATGCACGTCATCATACAATGTCTGTCTCCACGGAAGGCTGGTACTGATGGGCTGAAGAGTGCATTACAAGCTGCTATGGTTGCTTTGACACTCAACAAACGGTTTAAATTTGCTTTATATATCTACCGTGAGTTGGTCATGTAAATAAATCCTCTAGAAGGTCAAGGATTCCTTATGTATCCTAGGTTCGTGCAAATGATTTTGAATCATTTAATTCTTGATTGTACTAAGGTGAAACAACAAAATGCTGCTCTAATTCCTGTTCCTACTCCTCTGTTTGGTCACATAATCAATCCTGATTATGTTGAGCCACCTAATGATAATTGGTTTCATCCTGAGGAGTTAGTACAAGGCCAAGTCCAGGATCAAGTTCCAATTCTACAACAAGTTCATGTTCCAGTACAACAAGTTCAAGTTCAAGTACAACAAATTCCTGAACAACAACAACAAGTTCCTGCTCAACAACAACAAGAAGTTCCTAATTCACAAGAAAAGGTTCAAATTCCTGTTAATGAACCAGTTCAAGAAGAGATTGCTCAAGATATTGATCAAGATTTGGGTATGAATATGGATGATTTTGATCATGAAGCTGTGAACTCACCTATTCATGAAGCTGAAGGAAATGTTGAAGATACGAGTTCCGGTGATACTATCTTACCTGATTCTGAAGCTACTGATACTGATTCGTCTAGAGATTTTAGTTCAGATCATTATGCAAGGTTGGCTACGTTACCATTGGCTAATGCAGGGAAACGTGTTAAATCTAAAGCCAAAACCGAGGCATAAGACTGTTTGGAATCCTCCTTCTGGATCAGTTCTTGGAAAGAGAACTTTAATAGATGAAAGTTCTGACTCGGATTGTGATGCTATTCCAGTTCCTAAAGCTCGGAAGCTTGTGTCTGCTTCTATTGTTGCTGCTCATTCATCTCAAGGTGTTGAGGATGCTAATTTTGTCGCTTCCTTACTGATTACACCTCCTGCTTCTAAACATACATCTCCAGTGTTTTCTCCACATGTTCCACACGCATCTGAAGCTGGTCCTTCAAAGCCGTCTGATTCTGAAAGAATTACATTCCTTGAATCATGGGTGCTAGCTTTACAGACTCAAGTAGATACTCTTGTGTCTACTGATTCTCAGAGACAGTTGGTTATTCAAGCTCAAGCTACAAAGATTGCTGACATGCAGTTATTGGTGTCTAAACTTGTTGAGCTTCTTGACGCTCAGGGGGAGTTAAGGATACATGATACGTGTCATGTTGAATCAATTCAACGAAAAGATAATGATGAGAATGATCCTAGTGGTAATGTTGAGGGTGATCGTCAATACGCTGATGTGAATCCAATACCCAGAGCACAGGGGGAGTCGACATCACATACTATTGAAGGAACCAAGCATGATTCTGGAGTGAATGAAGAAATATTGTTATTTGAATTCTTTCAAGATTCTAAAGAAATGGAAGTTGAGAAATTAGAATGTCTGGATGATATAGATGAGTTATTTGATGATGATGAAGAAGATGTGTTGGATGATGAAGAAGATGTGTTGGATAATGAAGTTGAAGAAGGAGAGATTGTATAGATTGAAATAGAAAAGAGTAAATCTAAGGTTACATATGAAGGAAATGATGGTCTAAATGTTTCGTATAACTTCATCCAAGATGATGTTATTCATGAGTTTTCTTATGATGGAGTAATAGATTCTATGGACTCTGTTGAAGACATCACTACACCTGATGATACTGCTCAATCCAAGATAGATTCTGATGTTGATACTACTCATGATGTGTCTCCTAAGCCGAATGAAGAACCTGTGATGTATAGAAATACAGGAATGACTAGAGAACAGTGGAGAGAAGTCGTTAACAGTTGGATGAAAGTACTACCTAAGTCACCTATACAACCTGCTAAGAAAGAAAGATATGTGAATAAAGAGAGGTGTATTGGAAAGATCATAAGTTGGTTTTATGATGATGAAACTAAGTTGTTTGCTCTTAAAGATCTGATGGTGTTCAATACTAAAAGCTTAGGATCAAGTATTTCAATACCTTGCCAAGGTGTGAAATGAATGTTCTAGCTACGAAACCATTAATTAATAAATCAATGTGTGGATTAGCCGATGTGATCGCCAATTTGATAAAGAGAGAAGGTGGATCAGGGAAGTATGAAAGGTTAAAACCACAAAAGGGAAAAAGAGTGAAGATCGTAGATCAAAAGACTAAGAATGTGACTTGGAAGTATAAGTTCAAGCCAGTACGTGATGTATAGAAGATACCATTGAAGAAAATTCCACAAGATTTTCTGGGGAATATGAAATGGTGGTATGTAGATGTGAATACTGGTGAAGCTAGGATTGATGATAAAGATAAAAAGGTCATTGTTAGTTTCTATGATGCAATGAATCTTATTAATTTCTCAAAGAAAGATCAGAGGATGTTAAAAAAGAATGAGATCATGTTCACTAATGAATGGAGAGAACAAGGATTGCAGTATAAAAGAGTGTTGGAGATATGTCAGAGATATGGAGTGCATGCAGGAAGCAGATTACCAGACAACTGGAAGAGCTCGTCTTAAATACTGAAGACAGAAGATCAAGCTATTGTCAAGGGGGTGTCTGTTAGGACATAGATTATATGACAAAAGCTTTGTAATAGTTTAGGTCTTATTGTCTTTATGTTTTTATGTAATTGTTTAGTTTTGTCTAACTATAAGTACAAGTTTTGCTAGAGGCGAACTTGATAAGTTCGCCTAGTCTATTAGAGGCGAACTTGTTAAGTTCGCCTAAGCATCTTTGAAGCGAACTTGTTAAGTTCGCCTATTGCAGAACATGTGTCTATAAATATAGAGTTTACAGAGTTTGTTCTGTACGCGTGAATTAAACAATCAAGTATTCTGTAAACTCTGTTTGGTGATATAAAAGAGAAAGTTTATTTACCTGTTGTTTCAATTGTCAATTGAAATGCTTACGTTAACACGAAGGATTCCGCACTCCGTGTTATCGATATGTCCTGTCACGAGATCGATCTGAGATGAGTCATGTGGACCTACAGTTTCCTGAACAGAATTGGCCGAAATTTTATTAGTGGGCATTCAAATTCCAAGGTTAGTTTTGACAAATCCAAGGCCAAGTGCTACAAGTGTCTGAAATTTGGACACTTTGCTCGTGAATGTCAAAAGGACAAAGCACCTGCCACTGGATTCACAAGACCAAGCCAGGGAAACAACCAAGGAAACAATCAAAGGTACAACTCTAACAACCGCAATCAAAGTCAAGGTGGAATGTCCAATGCGTTGGTGGCTCAACATAACGAAAGCTTTGATTGGGGTGTTCATCTGGAGGATGCCCTTATTGCACAAACACAGGTTGGTCTCATGGCTGAGATTATGGAGATGATGGAAGCTGAGGAACGGGAAGCTTCTGTGGCTGATCAAGTAGAGTCTACAACTACAGTTGCCCTCATGGCTATTGGAGAGGCATCATGTTCATCGAATGAGGTAGATTCTAATCCTTTTGATGTCATTTCTTGTTCCAAATGTCTAAGCTTAACGGTTGAAAATTCTATGCTTCAAGACAAAGTCGAACCCCTTCGTATTGCAGCGTTAAGCTACAAGGAAAATGAAAAACGTTACAAAGATTCAATTGAAACTTTAAAGAAAGAAAAACGTGATTATTCACTTAAAATCAGCGATCAACAGTTTCATTTGGATGTTGCGTACAAGGGGTTAGAGAAAAGGAACAATGAGATCAACAAGCTGCAAAATGAGATCTTGCAGTTGAAAGGTAATATTGAGAAGTTGAAAAATTCTCGTTTTGTGGTGGAACACTACGAGTCTTTAGTGAGGCAAGTGAACGGCTTAGGGCTGGGTACTAATGCCATTCCTCCACCAGTTAGCGGGAAATTTTTCACAGCTTAATTGACATTGATTTGTCTTGCCTTGATGAGTCCTCAAGTCAGGATGATTCCTCTAACAAGGATGATTCCTCAAGTAAGGCTGACTCTGCATCTAATGAAGAGTTCTTTACTTCTTCTGATGATGGGTCTGAGAACACCTGCCCTGAAGGAGTAGTCTCTGAGGAGTTGCTAGGTGAACAGAAAGTTAAGAAAAGCATTATCACTGATAGTGATAATTGTATTTTGACAGAACCCGATATCATTGAATCAAATGAAAAATTAAAAGTTATGCTTTATGGGGGATATAAAAACATTAATCAAGTTAAGAAAGAAGCTTTTTCAGCTCATTTTGGGCTTGGTTATCAAGAAAATTTGCAAAAATTTTATACTCCCAAAAACCAATCATCATCGGGTCAAACTACTGTTCACCAAACAACTTCTTCTGCTCATCATGCTGAGTCATCTAATGCCAGATCTAATGAGCCTTACAGGAGAACTTACAAAGAAAAGAGAACTTGCTTTCACTGTAGTCTGGTTGATCATATTCTTGTGAACTGTCCTGCTAAGAACCAAGGCAAACGGCCAATTGTTTCACAACCAGTTGTTATCCCTAAGTCACCACTAGTGAAGAAATCCAAAAGTCCAAAAGCAAATGTGGTGAAACAACCAGTAAAACCTATGGTAAAGCCAAAGATCACATCTGAGGCTAAACCATCTATTTCAAAAAAGGGAAAGCTACCTGCTAAACCTAGTGCATCTACCTCTGGTAGTGCACCAACTGGTGAGAAACCTGTGCTGAAACTCTCTAAGCCACATAGGAGAAGAATGAACAAGAGATTGAGAAAGCTGGAACAACTGGCTGGAATTCAATCAGGTGAAGCTTCTACTAGTTCACCTGCTGCTGTTGAATCTAAGTCTATTGTTCCAGTTAAAAAAAAAGAGGTCTTGGAATAACAAATCCAAAAGTTCTCAATCACCTAGTCCCAAATCTTCTAAAGATTCATCCATTTTTGACAGTCACGACTGTGAATTAATTAAGGTTGTTTATTTTAAGAAAGACGGACGACCCAAGACCACTATGGCTTGGGTCTCCAAATCTAATTAATTTTTTGTGACTCGTGCAGGGACATCCGAAGGGTACTATCTCTAATCGTTGGTATGTAGATAGTGGATGCTCCCAGCACATGACATGTAACATGGCCCTGCTTCAAGATGTGAAACCATTCAGAGGCGGCTATGTGGCCTTTGCTGGAGAGAAAGGCGGTAGTATCACGTGTCAAGGCATGGTTTCAAATGGTTGTGTCAGCTTCGACAACGTCAACTACTGCGAGTAGCTGGAGCATAACCTGTTGAGTGTCTCCCAGATGTGCGACAAGGAGTACTCGGTTATGTTTGAAAAGACTGAATGCATGATTCTCAAACCTGGTTTTGAGGTTCCTGAAGACTGGATTTTGATGCGAGAGCCAAGGACAAACGACACCTATCAGATCGACATGAGTGTAGTGAAAACCACCTCATCAGTTGCTACTTGTTTGCTTACCAAAGCGACAGAGCTTGACTCTATCTTGTGGCATAGGAAACTCGGACACATTTCTTATCTAAAAATGATTCATCTTGTCCGAAACGGTTTGGTAACCGGTGTTCCTAAGCTGAGATTTACCAGTGCAGATGACTGTATGCCTTGTAAAAATGGCAAACAACAACGAAAGTCTCACAATCCCAAGCTCCAAAACTCCATCGATTCCCCTTTGGAGCTATTACATATGGATTTGTTTGGCCCCATAAGTATCAGGAGTATTGGAGGTAAGTCATTCTGTCTGGTTGTAACTGATAATTTCTCACGTTTTTCTTGGGTGCATTTTTAGGTACAAAGGACGAAACTGCTGACATTCTTCAATACCTGATCCTGAGCTTGAAATCTCTTTGCAAGTTAAAGGTTAGAAGAATAAGGAGTGATAACGGAACTGAATTCAAGAATAACTTGATGGAACTTTTCTGTCTCAAGAAGGGGATCCGTCATGAATTTAGTGCCCCGTACACACCTCAGCAGAATGGAGTCACAGAACAGAAGAACAGAACCTTGATTGAGACTGCAAGGACAATGCTGTCAGATGCAAAGCTTCCTATCACTTTCTGGGCAGAAGTAGTTAATACAGTTTGTCACGTCTTGAATAGAGTTCTGGTTATGAAGAGGCACAACAAGACTTGCTATGAGTTGATCAACAATCGACCTCCCAATCTTGACTATCTAGTTCCTTTTGGTAGTCCCTGTTCCTTATTGCTACAATACAAAGATGGCAAGTCTAAGTTTCATGCAAAAGCGGTGGAAGGCATCTTCTTAGGATATGTTGCCAACTCGCCTTCGAAGAGAGTGTACAATATAGGAACTCGTTCTGTCGAGGAATGGTTTGAAGTGGATTGTAGTAAACACATCATTCCATCAGAACCAACTGGTCCAGCTTGGGGTTTTGATTATAATGCGCTATTCAAATCTTTCAACCTTCCTGATTTGTCTGCAGATGATGCCGCAAATGTGTATGAATTATTTGGTGGCGGTGATGACTCTAGTTTCTCAACACGTGCTACTGTACCAATTGTAACTCCTGATTCCAATGCTGCATCTGCATCTGGAACTCATGACAGTGATAACATTGAAGATGTTCATGTTGACGGAAATGACGCTCAAGCTAATCCTCACTCGTGTAGGAAATGAAGCTCCAGCTGATCCAATCAACATGGAATCTTCTTCCTCTGGAACACATGATATGGGGGAGTTTAGCATGAATCTCGATTCAGAAATTCAGGAACCGAATGTACCAGAGATGAGAGTGCATAAGAATCATACAATTGACAACATTATTAGTGATCCTCATGCCAGTGTTCAAACTCGTCATAGAACCATTGCTGAGAACACTAGTCTATACTCTGAGATACTTAACACTGGTGTCATGGAAACATGTTTGCATGCTGCATTCGTGTCCCAGTTAGAGCCGAAGAATGTGAAGAAGGCTCTCGCTAACAACTGCTGGATTGAGGCAATGCAAGAAGAACTGTCTCAATTCCAAAAGTTGCATGTGTGGGATTTGGTTGACTTGCCAAGAGGTGTACAACCAATTAGAACCAGATGGGTGTTCAAATGCAAGACGGATGATCATCATGTTGTAGTGAAGAACAAAGCAAGGTTGGTTGTTCAGGGTTTTTATCAACAAGAGGGCTTGGATTACACAGAAGTATATGCCCCAGTTGCTAGACTTGAGGCCATTCGACTGTTTCTGGCTTATGCCTCCTTTGTCGGCTTCAAGGTCTATCAACTTGATGTGAAGAGTGCTTTCCTATATGGAAAAGTTCATGAAGAAGTCTATGTCACTCAACCTCCCGGCTTTGAAGATCCGCATAATATCAATAAAGTGATTAAGCTTGACAAAGCACTTTATGGTCTTCATCAAGCACCTAGGGCATGGTATGAGACATTATCAAAACATCTACTGTCAAATGGTTTCGACCGTGGACAGATTGACTCGACTCTCTTCATGCGGAAAGCAGGAGGTGATATTCTTCTTGTACAAGTGTATGTCGATGACATTATCTTTGGGTCTACAAATGAAGAGATTTGTAGGGAATTCGAACAGGTGATGAAGTCCAAGTTTGAGATCAGTAACATAGGTGAATTGTCATTCTTCCTGGGTCTGCAAGTCAGTCAAAGAGAGGATGGCATTCATCTGCATTAAACCAAGTATGTGCAGGACATCTTGTCAAAATAAAAGATGAATGATTGCAGTACTTATGGCACACTTATCCCCGTCAATCATGGTCTGCATCCTGACAAAGTTAGAAAGGATGTGGATTGCAAATTGTACCGTGGGATGATCGGATCTCTTGTGTATCTGACAGCTTCAAGGCCCAACATAATGTTTGCTGTATACTTGTGCTCAAGGTTTCAGTCACAATCGAAGGAGTCTCATATGATAGCTGTCAAGAGGAGTTTCAGAAACTTGAAAGGGAAACCCCGATTGGGTCTTTAGTACTCAAAGAAGCAGTCATTTGACTTCAAAGTCTATACTGATTCAGACTATGGCGGTTGTAACCTTGATAGAAAGTCAACTTCTGGTGGATGTCAATTCTTGGGAGACAGACTGGTTTCCTGGCAGTGTAAGAAGCAGTTAATGGTTTCTGTCTCAACATATGAAGCATAGTACATTGCTGCAGCTAGCGGTTGTTCTCAGATAATGTGGATTCAACAGCAATTGAGAGACTACGGCTTAAACTTCACTGGAACTCTACTGTTCATTGACAACAATGCCACCATGTCCATCACAAACAACCCAGTGAAACATTCCAAAACTAAACATATTGAAATTCGCCATCATTTCATCTGTGATTGTGCTAAAAAGCATCTCATTGAACTTGTAAAGGTTCACACGGATGCCAACTTTGCTAACCTTTTCACTTAGGTGTTTGATCGAACCCGTTTTGAGCATCTTGTCAACTTGATAGGAATGTTCAATCCGGAGTGAAAACTTGTTTTTCTTAAATCAATTCAGTTCATGAAAGTTAAATTTTATTTCTTTTAAGTTTTCTATATAGTTCTTTTATTTTTCAAATATTTAAATAGAAAATCGATAAAATTTCAAAGTTTTCTTGAGAAAAGAGGAAATGATAGTACATCAGTAATGATCTAAACTCCATAGACTGCTCAAATGGGAAATGATTGCATCATGCTTACTTGATTGTTTAAATTGTCATGTCTTTAATCTGCTTATATTAAAGTAATTTGAATTGTCAGTAGGCTGTAGGCATCTTTGAATCATTAGTAGTGTGGAAACTAAATCTAGACTACAACTGTAATTTGAACCCATGTATGCATGGGTGCGTGTGTAAAAGAATACAAAAAGAACATTATCAGATAAAGGATGTAAAATTTTACCAAATATTTTCTTAAGAGATCAGTTTCGGGTTATATCTTTAGCACAATTTATCGGTTCACTTCACTGCCCATACTCACAAGTATGCAATGGGAAATTGGGCCATGATATGTCTTAACATCAACCGTTAAGCTTATATTCACCCTTGAATCATACCTGATTCATTGAAATCAAATCTAGATAAAAGTTGGATCACCTTACCTAAATCCTCAGACTCCATATCTATTAACCTGAATCATCATATGATATTCATAGAAAAAAATCCAATCAAACCAAGACATCTGAATCACTCGATTCTGAATCTTATGATTCTTGATAATCCTTATGGATTCTGCTTTATTTTTTCTATGCTAAACGATGTAACTTCATTCTGGAGATTTGAAAATCTTTAGGAAAATCTTAGATGCCTTGAGATAGTGCAAGTTACATTTCTGTAGCATATCAGTGGGGTACACGTTGTATATCTTAAAATTAATACCTTAACCCACAAGAACGTGATACAAAGATGCTTATGGTTTCAAATATCATTATATTGCCAACTTGAATTACTTGTTTATGGGCTTATTACGTATGAATAACTTGTAATCCATGACATGATCCCATACTCTTTGACGTTTATCTTGTATCGTTTTTGCTAGAGTTTAGCCTGATATGATCCTCTGCTCGTGTCTTTGAGCAAAAATAGTGTGTGTGTGTATACTTATATATTTCTATCTAGAAAAGATCAAAAAGATTCTAAGTTTGTGTACAGTTCAATTTTAATCAGAAATGCCAAAAATATTTGTGTTTAACCTTCTTGAATTGACTTTGAATCCTCTTGATTGAATGTGTTTATCCTGTTCGTTATTTGACTTTGACTTCTTCATAATTTGAGTTGAAATTCGAGGAACACAAGGGTTTCTACGTACTTGACAGGTGCACAGGAATTAAACCTTGCGTACTTGTAAGTACGCAAGACTTAAGTCATGCGTACTTATCAAGTACACAAGAGTTAAGCCTTGTGCACTTGTTAAGTACGCAACACCCAAATGTGTTGGGTATATATACGGAACTTAGAATTTTTTCTGAGTTTATCTCATTCAAACTTGTTAGACACTGTTGTATACCCATTGATCCTCTTTGACTCAAAATTTCATGTGTTCCTAAACAATTTTTCGTCCCGATTCTCGTTTCAACATCATCTATCCTACATTTGGTGAGAATCTAGGACCATTTCATCAATTAAATCTTGAGTTACGGACCGATTTGAGACTTTATAAATCTAGGGTTTTGAATCTTGATTTTGGACAATTTTTGGTTGTTTTTGTAACACATTATGACCAAAACATGTTTAGAATCAACAATCGAAGCTTGATCATCACTTAATCGTCCATAACACTCCTTGATTTTGTTCATGACTTACTGTTTGACCGTGGGTTCGCGTCGGTCGAACTTTAGGTGACAATGACTGGGTTTTAGTACAATTTTGGTGTTTAAACAGGTTCCATTGGTCTTAAACATGTTTTTCGACCTAGTGGCAACCATCATTACCATCAAAACTCACAAGTTACTGATTTTGGATTTTTAAAAATTTGCCTAAGTGTTAAGTCATGCATCCTTAACAAGTACGCAGGACATAAGTCATGCGTACTTGCTAAGTACACAAGACCTAAACCCTGCGTACATAACAAGTATGTAGGAAGGGAATTCTTGAAAATTTTCTAAGTCTGGATTTTCAGTTCTTTGTGAATGTATTATACTTGGTCATGTGTATTCAATTCCAATGAATCTTCTTGTTCTATTGTGTTTATTGTTTGTTTTTACAGTGATGGCTCGTGCATTCACCAGTGAATTCAATCTGCTGGCACTAACACATCCCGAGTGGAAGGGTGCTGCACTTCAGTATAAGGAGATAATCGACTTCCTGAACCGATCAAAGATCAAATATGCCATATCTGCTGATCCTGTTGTCTCAAGACCGTATCTGGAGCAATTCTTGGAATCTGTTGATCATGACTGTACAGTAACCCCAAACGTCATTAGGGCTACTGTAGCAGGTCATGACATTGCTATTTCTGAAGATACCATCAGACGCGTGCTACAGTTTAGGGACTTATCCACTGATCCGGTGAGTTACCCTGACTACTTCGTTGATGGATGCTGGAGACAAAGGATGGGGTATGTCGGTACCATGGACTACTCCTCATACAAGAAGATGTGGGTACTTGATCAGTGGCGTTACTTTGAACACATCATGATCATGTGCCTGTCTACTAGAAAGGCTGGAAAGGATGCCATGGGGCATGACCTGGCGGCTGCAATGGTTGCCCTCTCGCTTAACAAGGGTTATGCCTTCTCGAAGTATATCTACAAGTCTATCACCGATCAGATCAATGCTGCTGATAGGTTTAGATTTCTATTATACCCTAGGTTCGTGCAGCTGTTGATTAATGATGTTGTACCAAATCTACCGGCGATTGGAGAGAGACTACAAGTCAAACAGGTGGACAAGAGAGTGTTTGCACAATTTCCAAAGCCAGGCAGTGTAGAACCTACCCCTGAGCACACTCCTCTATTTGGTCACCTGATCAATGAAGCATATGTGGCCCCTGCTGACTTAAGATGGTATAGTGACGAGTCGGAGCCAGAAATCAGTCAGCACAGTGATGAACAGCAAGAAGAAGAGGAAGTTGGATCTGAAGATGATATGTTTGAAGATAAAGGGGACGAGGAACAAGTAGTTGGAGGTGCTGAAGATTCTGACTCAGAATCGACTGAGTCAGATTCATCTGATTCTGATGATACACCATCCCAGGCACACCCAAGAAGACTGGCAAAGGTGACCTTCCCGAGTCATCTTCTAAGAGAAAGAGACAATCGACTAGCAGTGAATACGAGCCCGATTCTGATTCGGACGCTGCTATACAAAGACGTAGGAGAGAAAGTATTAATAAGCAACGGGGGGATAGGCCGCAACAAGCTATCCTTCGTGAGGTAGAAGTCAGTGATCAGAGGCATGCACATGTAACGGCTGCGAGTACTGATTCCGCTTCTACCTCACCTTCACAACAGCTTTACAGGCGACAGCGGAGGAGGCCACGGGTAACATCTGATGTGTCTATCACTGCTATTACAGAGGAGGTGCATGTGATAGTGTCCATCCCTGTACCATCTATCCAAGTGGTGGTGACAACTCCTATTCTAACCGAGTCAGTCACCATCACCCCTTCCATCACTCCTACAACCACCATCCAATCCACAATCCCTACTACCACAATTGAACCTATCAGTCAACCCTACAACTTTGGAGACTTTTCCCAGGGTTTTGACTTTGATACGATCTTCTCATGTCCACTTCATAATGTTGAAGCCTCTACATCTAGGAATCCTGATCCCAATGATGCAAGGATAAACATCTTGGAAACACAAGTTGCTGGTATACTTGAAACTGTTCGGAAATCAAGGGAAGAATCTGAGGCTCAACAGGCTCAGATAAGTTCGTTGGTGGACGAAGATACTATTCTGAGAAGCCAGAGGACTGGGACTGAAGAGAGACTTAGAAATGTGATGGCCCAGAACGAACTACTGATCAAAACGAACAATATGATTCTTGGACACATGATGTCTTTAGAGGTACGGTTTGACATGCAGCGGAATGAACATGAAATGATGGTCAAGTTAGTAGCTGACCTGACCAAGAAGCTTGCTGCTCAGGGGGAGAGAGAAAAAGAGAACGAGAAAGCATCAAAATCTACCAGTGATGAGGCTTGTCATCCGGTTGATCTAATAAAGGATGATGATAAAGACAAGGATCCTGAAGTCGGTTCTAGTGGAAGTGAGCAACAAGCTTTGGCGATAGTGCCCATTTCTGCTGTTCCAATGGCTGAGGGGGAGTCGACTCACCAGGAAGGTGGAGATGCTTCAGGTGGAAATAAAGGAAAGTCGGTGGCTAACGTTTTGAAAGATCTATCTGATGACGTGTCGGATAATGTGATATTATTCTTAGAGCCAGACTATTCCAAAGAAGCACAGATCGAGGCTCTCTGCAATCTGGAAGAGGGAGAGATCGACTCTGGTGACGATTGGGATGAGGAAGATGATGATGTGGTAATCGAAGTTCCCAAGGGCGACGGGGAAGGAGAGTATGAGTTTGAAGATGGAGAGATCTTCGAAGTTCCATCCTTTGAATCTCATCTTGACACAGGTTCAGTCGAGCTTGCTAGTACTATTGAGGCGTCGACTGAAGCCTCCCCTTCCGACCCTACACCTGTGGATCCAGAGGCACAGAAAGACAAACATATGCCTGCAGGTTCATCGAAGGATCCGGCTCCTGTCTGGCAAAAGACTTCAATCATAGACAAACACGGAGCGACAGGGATGATCTTAGCTGTGAAGTTCGACGAGGAGAAGAAGTTTTTTGCAATCAAGCGAGCTGGGGGGGTTCAATACTTGAAACCAACCAGCGAAGCTTTCAAGTCCTTGCCAAGATACGACCTCGTGAACCTAGTAAACCGAGAGCTGCTGGGTCACTCAAATAACGCAGTAGCGATGGGTTTGTGGCAGGTTCTACAGCGAGAGGTAAGATCTGGGAAATTCAAAATGTTTAAGCCTCAAATGCCCAAGTGAGTCAGGGACAAGAACGCTAGACATCCTGTGACTAAGAGAAGCTTAAAGAAACTGGTATACAAGCCAGTGCTGTGTAAAACCAAGATTCCCCTGAGCAAGTTATCTCAGGATATCCTCGGTAACATACGGTATTGGTACGTAGATCCTAAATCGGGCGAGGCAGTGGTGATTGGAAAGGTGTGGTCCGATAGTGGAAGCTTAGTGCCAAGGGAACTGATCAGAGTGTTTGATGAAGTTTACTTCATAAACTTCTCTGTGAAAGATCTGGAGGCACTAGCTGACAAGTACTGCATGTACACGGACGAGTTGACAAAGTTCCTTGCTTCTAAATACGACAAGGTGATCAGCCTTGACTACAAGAAGAAGATGGAAGCTAAAGCTGGGGAGCAGTGAAGACCAAAGATAATCCAGAGCTGTTGTCAAGGAGGAGTTTGTTGAAGCACTTTTGTGTGATAGACACTCTGGATAATGTCTTAGTTTGTTGTACTTGTCTTGTATGTCTTGTCTTTGTATTTTAGTTTTTGTATGTATTAGTTATCGAGTTGTAATTTCTGATGCATGTTATTGTTGTATTTTTTCTTAATGTTTTGCGCACTTAGCATGTGCGCATGAATTACTTCATGCGTACTTAGCAAGTACGCAAGAATACTCTGCGTACTTGCTAAGTACGGATGAACAATTTACCCTGCGCACTTGTTAAGTGCGCAGAGATCAGGTCTAGTATAAATAGAATAGGTTGACAGAATATATGTACGCAGACATTTTGCACTCAGTATTTTCTCTCTGTAACCGTTCAAGTTTATAATAGGCGGAGTTTAAAAGTTAATTCTTTGTCGGTTTATTTTGTGTTGTTTGATTCTCCACCTAGTCACGGGCATTTCACACCCGGAACGACAAGTCACACACCCACAAGTAACGATCTGAGACACCCGGGGACCTACATGAAGACACTGGAAGCATCAGCAGACCACCAAGACTGGTGTATAGAGAAGACTATGACATGTGGAAGAACATAGCGGAAAGCTTCTTCTGCTATCAAGAATATGGGATGTGAAAATCCATTAAAGATGCACCATACATACCCATGGTGGCCTCCGCTGATTCCGGAGGTACACTGGTTCCCAAAGAATCCTCCAAATACTCTGATGATGACATCAAGAAAATGGAGGTAGATTTCAAGGCCTTGGGAGCCATCTAGATGTGCTTACCAAATGAATTTTTTCACAACTTCAGAGGATACAAAACTACAAAGGAGCTATGGGAAGCTCTTGAGAAGATGTTTGCTAGTTCAGAGGAAGTAAAAGAAAACAGAAGAGACATCCTGAAGCAGCAATTTGAAAACTTCGTCTGGAAGGAAGGTGAGTCTCTAACTGTTTTATTTAACAGGTATACTTATCTTGTAGGTGAGTTGCAGTGCTCAAAAGTGAAGCTGGAGAATGAAGATATTCTCAAGAAGTTCATCAGGTGTCTACCCAGTTGCTGGACACTGTACACAGTGTCCATCAGAAGAACTGAGAATCTGAAGACTCTTCAGATGACTGAGTTGTTTGGTATGCTAAGGACCTATGAATTAGAGATGATTCACGCCAAGGAAAGATGCTCAAGTTACCAAACAACATCAACAACCACCACCACCTTTTCTGCCCTCTACTCTGACCACTCAGGTCCTAGTTCAAGCAACTATTATCCTCCCATCGTCACTCATCCCCAAACTTCAACCTCTAAATCAAACAACTCACATTTCTTCTTGAAGCCCCACCTCAAACATCAACCTCTGCTGCTTTTGTATCTGAAAACTCAAGCAATATGTCCTTTATCAAGGAAGATCTGGAATGTTTTCATCCAGATGATCTAGAAGAAATGGATATACAACACTCCTATGCCATGCTCTCTCTAAGAGCAAAAAGGTTCTACTCAAGAACAGGAAGACCCGTTCCAATCAACAACTCTAACACCAGGGTTGGCTTGGACAAAATCAAACTGAGGTGTTACAACTGTAACCAACTTCGTCATTTTTCTAGAGAATGCAAGGAACCAAAGGCAAACCCAGTTGCTGCTCATACCAGACAAGCTCACCAAGCTCAACCAAGACAGCAACAGGCCACTCCTCCTACACAAACTGCAGCCTGTGCAGCTGTTGGAATTGCTGACTTTAACTGGAGCTTCCAGTATGAGGATATTCCTGCCAACAATCAAGCTCTCATGGCAGACACATCCAAGGAACCACCTCAGGTATATGAAAATCTGTGTACTCAAGCTTGTATTGATAAGGTCCTTGGATAGAGGAAACATAACCAGAATCTCATAGATCAAAAAGAAGAATTTCACCAAATGAAATCTGAATTTAAAAAAGTTGAAAACAGTTACAAGGAAAAGATTGATTTTTTAAAGAAAGAAATTTCATCACTAAAACATGAACAAACAAACCTTGAAAATCAAATTGATGACCTTCTGGTTAAGTTAAAAGCTACAAGGGCCGAATTAGCAGACCAAAAGGTCCAAGTGGAAAAATATGAATTTGCATCCAAAAAGCTGCAAAGACTTTTGGATGCTCAAATTCATGAAAAGGTAACTGCTGGTCTTGGATTTCAAGCTGAACAACCCTACAATGTTGTTCCTCCACCCACTGACTATGTAGCTGTCCATGAACCAAGTTTCAATCTTTCCAACCTTGACTTGGCCAACCGAAATCTTGACCCTGTTGTCCAAGAAACCCATGTGCAAGAATGCACTACTTCATCCAAGTCTGAGTCAACATGCTCAGACTCTACTGAAAATAATAAAGCTTCATCACCTCCTACATGTGAAGCTATTAATGCCAACAATCCAAGCCATTTCATCCCTTCAAAAACAGTACCAGTATCTCAACCAACCAAACAAATTAGAATCAGCTATCCTCCAGAAGGAAGAAAGCTAACTATTGAAAGGGGACAGTCTTCAACATCAATCCAAGAAAGGAAGGTGTTTGACATATTTCACGCGCCTGGAGAGAGAGCTCCATATGTTCAAAAGACACTGGAAGAAGCCATCTTTGAGAACAACTAAGCTCACCCCTAGAACTTCAAAGATTTGTTCAATAGAAAGGACTATGTGTACTTTCAAAGGGACAAAGTGGCGAAATCATGCTTTGTGTGTGGGAAATACAATCATACTGCCAGCACCTGCTTCTACTACCTTCAGCAACAAAGAAACCTCAAGCAACATGCTTTTGAAAAGACGAACAAGAACAAAAAGGTAAGAAACTTTGAAGCCAAGGCAACTCATTTCAGAATCTCCCTCTCCACACCAAGGAAGAAGCTGCCAAAACCTCAACAATCTTGCATCATCTGTGGTGAATCAGACCACTTTGCTGCAAGTTATAAATTTAATCCCTTCAACCAGATTAACCAAAAGCCTATCGACAAAAGAACTTCTATAGAGAAACCATCTGGTAACAAGGTAAAGAAGGATGGGCACATCTGTTGTTAAACCATCACCAATCAGCAAAAATGTTGTTGATCAAGTAAAGCCCAAGAAACCAAAGGACAAGCCTTCAGCAGCAACCAAGTCTGCTGCTGCTCAAGTAAAACAATCAGCTACAACAAAATCTGCTACTGATAAGCCAAAGTACTCAGTAGCAAAATCTGTTGTTGATCAAGCAAAATTGTCAGCAGCCAAAATTACATATGCTGCTGACAAAGCAAAGAGAGCTGGAAAACCACCAATTCAGCATTGGAAAGCCAAAATTCCTCCAAGAATCATCATTGGTTTCGTTGATTGCAAACATGCTGATACTGATAATCTAAGAACCCTTTTTTACAAGGATGCAAGCTCTTGGATTCCTCCCACTAACTAGATCTCTCTCATGTGAAGGGACAGCCAGGTCACAAGAATAACACCTGGGTGGTAGACAGTGGCTGTTCCAGGCACATGACAGGCAACAGATCCATCCTCTCCAACTTCAGAAAAGGTGCCATTGACCAGACCTTGTTTATCAAAGATGAAGGGGGAGAAATCTTACTGGTACAAATCTACGTAGATGATATCATCTTTGGATCAACAAGGAAGAAGTTGTGTAAAGACTTTGAGATCCGGATGCACTTAAAGTTTGAAATGAGTTCAATGGGTGAACTAAATTTCTTTCTGGGTCTTCAAGTCAAACAAGTTCCAAATGGAATCTTCATCGGCCAATCCAAATATGTCAAGAGCATTCTCGAAAGATTCAAGATGGTTGACTGCTCTACTGCAAGAACCTCTATGCAAGTGCACCATCAGCTGACTCCAGACAAAGATGGTCAAGAAACTGATCAACATCAGTACCGTGCAATGATAGGGTCTCTCATGTATCTCACTGCCTCAAGGCAAGATATCATGTTCGCAATATGTCTCTATGCAAGATTCCAAGCAGCTCCAAAGATTTCACATCATCAAGCTGTCAAGAGAATTTTTAAATACCTAAAGGGAGCCCCAAGACTTGGGCTATGGTACTCTAAAAATGATAAGTTCAATCTGTATGCATACACCGACAGTGATTATGGGGGATGCAACTTGGACAAAAAGTCCACATCAGGGGGATGTCAGTTTCTGGAAGGGAGACTGATTTCATGGCAGTGCAAGAAGCAAACATGTGTTTCAACTTCTACAGCAGAAGCAGAATACATTGCAGCTTCAAGTTGCTGTGCACAAGTCATCTGGATACAAAATCAAATGTTGGATTATGGGATGACGTTCATGGCAACTCCAATTCACATTGACAACATGAGTGTTATATCAATCACAAACAATCCGGTGCAGCACTCCAAGACAAAGCACATTGACATCAGGTATCACTTCATAAGAGATCAAGCTAAGAAAAAGAGAATTATTTTAACCAAAGTTCATACTAATGAGCAATATGCTGATTTGTTTAAAAAACCTTTTGATGGAGCTAGATTTAGATATTTAGTTGAATCTATTGGTATGATGAACTTTGATTAAAATATGTGTCTAAAAATGAGTTTTCTTTATAATCTTGTAATCTTTTAAGCTTAATACAAATTGCATTTATCAGTATTCTTCTTGTTTACTTGTTTACATTGCTTAGTTGTGATTGTTTCCGCCAATCTCAACTAGATTAGAACCATCTTGTATTCACCGATCCTATAATAATAAAGGTTCGAACGATGATGTTAAATAAGTTTTAGGTCTCAATTTCACTTAAGAACAACCAAAATCGGTCAAAAATTCATCATCAAAACCCCAGGTTTAAAAATTCAACGAAACGGTCCAAAACAGGTGATTTTGTGGATGGAATGGTCTGAGATTCTCACCAAATGTTAGTTAGGTGAAGATGAAACTATGATCGGGATGAAAAATCTCTTTGGAACACATGAAAATTTTGAGTAAAAAAGAGCAGGAGATAAACAACAGTGTTCTCTTTGATTTTGAATGAGATAACTGAGAAAAAAATAACACTTGTATATATACTCCACCCACTTAGGCCTTACGCACTAAGTTAGTGCGCAGGATTTAACTCCTGCGTACTTGACAAGTACGCATGACCAATGTTATGCGTACTTAGTATGTACGCAAGGCTTATATCTTGCGCACTTACTAAGTATGCAAAACACTTTACAAACTCAAAATTCAACTCAAAATAAGAAGATTGTCGTGTCAAATAGCGAACCGGATATGAAAGTTCAATCATGAGGTTTTCAAAAACAATTCATGGAAGTTACACACAAATATTTTTGGCTTTTCTTAATTTTTCTCAAACTATATTGAAAATATTTTTGTCTTTTTTTTTTGAAGAGCAGATAATATGAACAAGATACATATATGAATATACAAGAGTATACATACAAACTCTTTTTGGTGAAAGTCATTAGCAGAGGATCATATCAGTCTAATAGTTAGCAAAAAGATAAAATATAAACATCAAGAAATATGGGATCATGTCATGGATTATTATTTATACATGCCTAATTTGTAACACAAGCAAATGAATTCAAGTTTTCAGTATTATTAGATTTGAAACTACGAGCATTTTTGTATCATGTTCTTATGAGTTAAGATAATATATATAGACATACAACGTGTACCCCACGGTTATGCTACTGAAATTAAATTGCATTATCTCAAGGCATCTAAGATTTTCCCAAGGATTATCAAAATTTCCAGAATGAAGTTACATCGTTTAGCACAGAAAAAATCAAGCAGGATCCATAAGAATTATCAAGAATCATAAGATTCGGAATCGAGTGATTCATTTGTCTTGGTTTGATAGGTTTTTCTTCTGTGAATATCATATGATGATTCAGGTTAATAGATATGGAGTCTGTGGATTTGAGTAAGGGGATCCAACTGTTATCTGGATATGTCTACAATGAATCAGATGTGATCCAAGGGGTATCATATGCTTGACGGTTGTTGTCAAGACATATCTTGGCTCAACTTCTCATTGCATACTTGTGAGTATGGGTAGTGAAGAGAACCAAAAAATTATGCTAAAGACAACCTGAAACTGGTCTCATAAGAAAATGCTTGCCAAAATCTTACATCTTTTATCTGATAATGATCTTTTTGCATTCTTTTACACACACACACGTGCAAAACATGGGTTCAAATCACAGTTGTAGTAGTTTAAATTTAGTTTTCACTCTACTAATGATCCAAACACGCTTATAGCCTACTGACAATCCAAATTACTTGCAAGTATTCAAATTAAAATCAAAATATTAAAGATCAAGTAATCATGATGCAATCATTTCCCATAGGTGCAGTCCAGGACGTTTAGATCATTTACTGATGTGCTATCATTTCCTCTTATCCTCAAATGAATTTGAAATTTTCTCCCTTTTTTTATTTTGTTTTTTTTTTTAAATATATCAAAGTAAAACAAACTATATAGAAAAAATTTAAGAGAAATAAAGTTTAACTTCCATGAAACGTTTTGATTTGAAAAAGTTTTCTCACTCAGGATTGAACATTCCTATCAAGTTGACAAGATGTTTAAATTGGGTACGATCAAACGCCTTGGTGAAAAGGTCGGCAAAATTGTCATATGTGTGAACTTTTACAAGTTCAACAAGGTGCTTGATGAAGGCCATAAAGTGCTTTATCGAGCTTATATACTTTATGAGGATTAATCGGGTCTTCAAAACCAGGTGGTTGAGTGACATATACTTCTTAATGTACCTTTCCATATAGGAAAGCACTCTTCACGTCTAGTTGATAGACCTTGAAACCAACAAAGGAGGCAAGTGCCAGAAACAGTCGGATGGCTTCAAGTCTAGCAACCGGGGCATACACCTCAGTGTAATCCAGGTCCTCTTGCTGATAAAACCCTTAAACAACCAATCTTGCCTTATTTTTCACCACAACGTGTCGATCATCTGTTTTACACTTGAACACCCATCTGGTACCTATTGGTTGTACACCTTTCGGCAAGTCAACTAGATCCCACACATGCAACTTTTGGAACTGAGACAATTCATCTTGCATAGCCTCTATCCAGCAGTTGTCAGCGAGAGCCTCCTTCACATTCTTTGGCTCTAATTGGGATACAAATGCAGCATGCAAACATGTTTCCATGATACCTGTTTTAACTATCTCAATGTAGAAGCTGGTGTTCTCAGTAACGGTTCTATGACGAGTTTGAACATCGGCATCAAGATCACCAATGATGTTGTCGATTGAATGATTCTTATGCACTCTCGTCTCTGGTACAATTGGTTCATGGATATCTGATTCAAGGTTTGTGCTCAACTCCCCCACATCATGTGTACCAGAAGAAGATTCAATAATGATAGGATCAACCGAAGCTTCATTTCCTACCGCAAAGTTAGGATCAGCTTGAGCATCATTTCCTTCAACATTTGTATCTTCTTTTATCATCATTGTCATGAGTCCCAGATGCAGATGCAGCATTAGGATTAGGAGTAGGTATAGGTACAGTAGATCTTGTTGAGAAATTGGAGTCATAGTCGCCGCTACAGTGATTGTACAGGTTGGCAACATCTTCAGCAGATAAATCAGGAAGGTTGAAAGACTTGAAGAGAGCATCATAATCGAATCCCCAAGCTGGACCTGTTGGTTCTGGTGGAATGCTATGTTTACTGTAATCCACTTAAAACCACTATTCAACCGAATGAGTTTCAATATTATACACTCTTTTGCATGGTGAATTGGAAACATATCCTAAGAAGATGCTTTTTACTACTTTTGCATGAAATTCGGACTTGCGATCCTTGTACTGTAACAATAATTAACAGGAACTGTCGAATGCGACTAGGTAGTCAAGATTGGGAGGTCGATTATTGATCAGCTCATAACATGTTTTGTTGTGTCTTTTCACCACTAGAACTCTATTCAAAACGTGACACGCTGTATTAACTGCTTCCGCCCAAAATGTTATTGGAAGCTTGGCATCCGACAGCATCGTCCTTGCAGTTTCAATCAAAGTTTTGTTCTTCCTTTCTGCAACTCCATTCTGCTGCGGTGTATACGGCGCACTAAATTCATGATGAATACCCTTCTTGAGACAGAAAAGCTCCATCATGTTGTTCTTGAACTCTATGCCGTTGTCACTCCTTATTCTTCTAACCTTCAACTTGCATAACGATTCCAGACTTAAGATCAGGTATTGAAGAATTTCAACAGTCTCATCCTTTCTACCTAAGAAATGCACCCAAGAAAACGTGAGAAATCATCAGTTACAACCAGACAGTATGACTTACCTCCGATACCCCTGATACTTATGGGCCTGAACAAATCTATATGTAGGAGCTCCAAAAGGGTGTCGATGGAGTTTTGGGTCTTGGGTTTGTGAGATTTTCATTGTTGTTACCCTTTTTACAAGTCATACAATCATCTGTAATGGCAAATCTCAGCTTAGGAACCCCAGTTACCAAACCGTTTCGGACAAGATGATTCATTTTACGATAAGAAATGTGTCCGAGTTTCCTATGCCACAAGATTGAGTCAAGTTCTGTAGCTTTTGTAAGTAAACAGGTAACAACTGATGAGGTGGTTGTTGCCACACTCATATCGATCAGATAAGTGTCATTCGTTCTTGGTGCACACATCAGAATCCAATCTTCCGGAACCACAAAACCAGGCTTGAGAACCAAGCATTCAGACTTGTCAAACATAACCGAGTACTCCTTGTCGCACATTTGAGAGGCAATCAACAGGTTATGCTTCAGTTGCTCGCAGTAATTGAGGTTATCGAAACTAATACATCCATTAGAGATCACGCCTTGACAAGTTATACTACCGCCCTTCTCGCCTGCAAAGGCCACATAGCCACCTCTGAATGGTTTAACATCTTGAAGCAGGGCCATGTTGCCTGTCATGTGTCGGGAGCATCCACTATCCACATACAAACGGTTAGTAGTAGTTCCCTTCGGATGTCCCTGCATGAGTCAAAGGAAATTAATTAGTTTTGGAGACCCAAGCCATTGTGGTCTTGGGTCGTCCGTTTTTCTCAAAATATACAACTTCAATTAACTCACAATCATGACTGTAAAAAAGTGGTGACTCTTTTGGAGAGTCAGAACCAGAGGATTGAGAAATTTTGGGTTTCTTACTCCATGATGTTTTCTTCTTTTTCTTTTGATTAGAAGGTTTGCTATCATCAACTACAGGTGAACTAGTAGAAGTTTCACCCGGTCAACAACCAGCTAGTTGTTGTTCAAGTTTCCTCAATCTCTTGTTTCGCCTTCTCCTTTGTGTCTTAAATAGTTTCTCCATAAACTTCTCACCAGTTTGTGTACTACCGCAGGTAGATAAACTAGGATTAGACGGTTGCTTTTCCCATTTTGGAACAGGTGGTTCAGCCACATGTTTTGTTCGAGGCTTAACCATTTGCTTCACTGGTGGTTTCACCACTTTTGATCTTGGGCTTTGGGTTGCTTCACTGGTGGTGTCTTAGGGAGTTCAGTCTGTCGTGGGATAACTTGCCGTTTCCCTTGATTCTTTTCAGGACAGTTCACCATGATGTGACCGACTGTACCACAGTGAAAGCAAGCTCTTCTTTCTTTGTAAACCCTCCTATAAGGCTCTCTGATTTTGGATGTAGATGATTCAGCTGGATGAGCAATAGTAGTTGTTTGGTGAACATGAACTCCATCTTGTGCTTGACCTGATGTTAAATGAATTTTAGGGGTGTAATGTTTTTCAATATTTTCTAGAACATTATTTCCTAGTTTGTTTACAAACATTTCTTTCTTTATTTGCTGAATGGATTTGAAACCTCAATAAAGCATCATTTTCAGTTTATCATTTGACTCAATTGTATCAGGTTCAGTTAAAATACAATTATCACGATCAGTGACAACATTTTTCTCAATTTATGTTCAACAATCAACTCTTCTGAGACAACACCCTCAACTTTGGTGTCCTTAGAACCTTCATCAGAATAGAACTCCTCATCAGAAGCTGAATCAGCCTTACTTGAGGATTAATCTAAACAGGACAAGTCAATGTCGACTAGCCTGTTGGCAAACTTGCCGCTCACTGGTGGAGGAATGGCATTAGTACTTAAACCTTTTCCATTTACTTTCGTTCCACGGATTCGTAGTGTTCCACCACAAAGCGTGAGTTGTTTAACTTCTCATGTTTGCCACTTAACTACAGGTTCTCATTTTGCAGTCGGGCGATCTCAACATTTCTTTTCTCTAACCCCTTGTAGGCAACGTCTAAATGAAAATGTTGTTCACTGATTTTAATTGAAGACTCATGTCTTTCTTTCTTAAGGTTTTCAATTGAATATTTGAAACTTTTTTCATTCTCTTTATAATTTAGAGCTGCCATACATAGAGGTTCGAGTTGATCATGGATTCGATCATTCTCGTCCTTCAAGATTAAACATTTAGAATAAGAAACAACAGCAAAAGAATTAGAATCTACCTTAGTTGATGAACTGGATGCTTCTCCAATGGCCATTAGAGCAAGTGCAGATTCTGGTTGATCAGCAGCAACTGCTTCTCGTTCCTCAGTTTCCATCATTTCAACAATTTCTGTCGTTAACCCGAGCTGGGTTTGTGAAATAATGGCATCTTTCAAGTGTACTCCCCAGTCAAAACTATCATCTTGCTGAACCACCAATGCGTTGGACGATGCTCCTTGAGTCTAACTGTGGTTGTGCTGAGTGTTGAAGTTCTAGTTATTTCCCAGACTCGGTCGAGTGAAACCTGAAGCTGGTCCTTTATCCATTTGACATTCTCTTGCAAAGTGTCCAAAGTTCTAACACTTGTAGCACTTTGCCTTTGACTTATCAAATCCCACCTTAGCATTTGAGTGCCTACCGATAAACTTTCTATCAACTCTTTTCAAAAATAGCTTCGCCCTTCTTAAAACCATAGCCATATTCCATTGAATATCCATGTCGTCTGGATCCACTTGGTTGAAATCTTCTTCAATAGTTTCGGGATCAGTCAGCTTCCCACCGATGAAGTTCTCGTAGGCAAGCATACATGATGAGTGCAATGCCACATGATCTTCAGCTAACTTGGCAATATCAGTTTGGTGAGTTAAAGATGTAGATGTAGGACCTCTTGAAGAATGTTGATGGTATGAACTAGATCCAGATGCAGAAAAATAGGTATGACCCCACAACCATTAGAATTTTCTTCATCCTAAGTAGGATTCCCTGAGAATAAAGCAATTCCAGAACCCGATGACTTTGCTGTGGAAGAACCCCCACGGTACATAGATGGATCTTGAATCTGAGGTCTTCCAGAGGTTTCTTTCTTCTTCAGGTTCATTTCATGGGCTTGAACTTTTCCTATCGCTTCATCAATCGTCATCTCATAAAACTTGGGGTTCTCTCTCAGTAAGGTAGTATACATGTGAAACTTTGGTGGCAATGAATCAAGAAACTTTTCCACCAACTTATCATCAGGATACTTCAATTCATAAGACTTCAGCTCAGTCTTCAAGTGATAGAATCTTGAAATAAGTTCATCAATAGATTCATTCTCTAAGTATCTAAAGCATTCATACTATTTCCTCGGTAGCTCTCTCTTGCTCTTCTTGACGTCACTGTTACCCTCGAACCTCTTCTACAGAGCCTTCCAAAGATCTTTAGAGGTATCATAACCTCTGAAGCTGTGAAATAAATCTCTAGTCAATGCCATAGTTATAGAACCATGTGCCTTCTTTTCCAGGTCATAAGCTTTCTTTTCTTCTTCAGTGGGTCTGGAGATAGGTTTGGGAACAGTTTCCTCAAGAAATAGATGGGTAGGATATTTATACCCTTCAAGGACGGATACCCACATGGTAGAGTCGGTGTACGAGACATACTCCTCAAAACGTGCTTTCCAGTTAGAATAATCATTTACATTAAGTAGCTTTGGTGGTTTCTGTGGAGTCCCTATCTCGTTTTCATAGTTCAGCATACTACTAATGTTCTGAATGTTCGACATGGTGTTAAACTTAGTCAAAAATCAGAAATCTAGCCCAACTTGCATACTTAAGAACTGGTCTCACGTACTTATGAAATGCTTTTGCGTAGTTATCAAGTACACAGGAAGGAATAACAAGTAAGCAGGCACAAAAGTTAAGTACGCACAGATTTGGTATTTACAAGTACGTTGGAACAGAAAGAATTTTGCCAAATCAGGTAAGTGCGCAGAACACTTTATCCACCTGCTCCACCAACTTTTTCCGGTCGTCGAAAAATGCTCGAATCTTAAAATATTGTTGTTATGAACAAATTGATCAAGCCAAAAGGTAAAAAACTTGTTTCTAACAAACCCTTGATGATCAAAAAGGGGGAGTTTGTAGAAATAAAGACTAATGGCTAAAAAATTCTCTAAGTACAACTGCTGTGGACATCAGAGTTTGATGCAGATCTACAAACTGTTACGGATAAGCTTATCTGCTGCGGTTACTTGTTCTTCTGCTGAAGAACAAATCTGCTGTGGATAGCCTTATCTGCTGAAGACCAAAGTTGCTGCTGATAGGCAAATCATCAGCAGCTGTGGACAGTTGTGTCTTGCTGCTGATCAACAACATTGCTGCTGATAGCCATTCCCTCGGAAGATCAAATGTTGCAGCTGACTGGCTTCGATAAAGCAACCATTACCACTGACAACTTTCTGCTGCAACACTGACACACTCCACGCAGAAAGAATGTTACTGGGGCAAGAAATAAAAGACAACACCGCTCTTCTTCCAAGGACTCAAGCAATGATGCCTAAGAAGACGTTTGAGTAAGGATAACTTTTGTAGTATTTATTGTCGTTATATGTAGAATAGCTTCAATACAATATCAACAGCTTGTGCTAGATCTGATCCTTAGAATCAAGGGTCTGTCTTGATTCTAAGTTACTATATAAGTAGTATTTAGAGTCATTGTATAAGAGTGCTTTTTCTTAAGAGTTTTATCTGTAATCTTGTAATCTTTGAAGCTTAATACAAATTGCATTTATCAGTATTCTTCTTGTTTACTTGTTTACATTGCTTAGTTGTGATTGTTTCCGCCAATCTCAACTAGAATAGAACCATCTTGTATTCACCGATCCTACAAGTGGTATCCGAGCTTTGGCTCACAGATTAAACAAACTCATACTTGTTTAATCATTCTCTGTTTCTATTCAAAACTATCCCTTTGCTAAAGTCACCCAATATCGCAAATCAAAAATGGCACAAAACAATGGAGTTGAAGACATTGGAAGCATCAACAGACCACCAAGACTGGTGTCTGGAGAAGACTATGATATGTGAAAGAACAGAATGGAAAGCTTCTTCTGCTATTAGGAATATGGGATGTGGAAATCCATTAAAGATGGAGCATACATACCCATGGTGGCCTCCCCTGATTCCGGAGGTACACTGGTTCCCAAAGAATCCTCCCAATACTCTGATGAAGACATCAATAAAATGGATGTAGATTTCAAGGCCTTAGGAGCCATCGAGATGTGCTTACCAAATGAAGTTTTTCACAACTTCACAGGATACAAAACTGCAAAGGAGCTATGGGAGGCTCTTGAGAAGATGTTTGCTGGTTCAGAGGAAGTAAAGAAACAGAAGAGAAATCCTGAAGCAGCAATATAAAAACTTCGTTTGGAAGGAAGGTGAGTCTCTAACTGTTTTATATAACAGATATACTTATCTTGTAGGTAAGCTGCAGTGCTCAAAACTGAAGCTGGGGAATGAAGATATTCTCAAGAAGTTCATCAGGTCTCTACCTAGTTGCTAGACACTCTACATAATGTCCATCAGAAGAACTGAGAGTCTGAAGACTCTACAGATGACTGAGCTTTTCGGTATGCTAAAGACCTATGAATTAAAGATGATTCAGGCCAAGGAAAGAAGCTTAAGCTACCAAATAGCCTCAACATCCACCACCACCTCTTTTGCCCTCCACTCTGACCACTCAGGTCCAACTTCAAGCAACTATTATCCTCCCATCGTCACTCATCCCCAAACTCCAACCTCTCAATCAAACAACTCACCATTCCTTCTTAAAGCCCCACCTCAAACATCAACCTCTGCTGCTTTTGTCTCTGAAAACTCAAGCAATATGTCCTTTATCAAGGAAGATCTGGAATATTTTCATCCAGATGATCTTGAAGAAATGGATATACAGCACTCCTATCCCATGCTCTCTCTAAGAACAAAAAGGTTCTACTCAAGAACAGGAAGACCCGTTCCAAGCAACAAATCTAACACCAGGGTTGGCTTGGACAAAAGCAAATTGAAATGTTACAATTGTAACCAACTTGGTCATTTTGCTAGAGAATGCAAGGCACCAAAGGCAAACCCAGCTGCTGCTCATACCAGACAGGCTCACCAAGCTCAGCCAAGACAGCAACAACAGCAACAGGCCACTCCTCCTGCATAAACTGCAGCTTGTGCAGCTGTTGGAACTGCTAACTTTGACTGGAGCTTCCAGTATAAGGATATTCCTGCCAACAATCAAGCTCTCATGGCAGACACATCAGAGGTAACACCTCAAGTATATGAAAATCTTTGTACTCAAGCTTGTATTGATAAGGTCCTTGGATACATGAAACATAACCAGAATCTCAGGGATCAAAATGAAGAATTTCACCAAATGAAATCTGAATTTAAAAAGGTTGATAACAGTTACAAGGAAAAGATTGATTGTTTAAATAAAGAATTTTCATCACTAAAAAATGAACAAACAAACCTTGAAACTCAAATTGATGATCTTCTGGTTAAGTTAAAAGCTGCAAGGGCCGAATTAGCAGACCAAAAGGTCCATATGGAAAAATATGAGTTTGCATCCAAAAAGATGCAAAGACTTTTGGATGCTCAAATTCATGAAAAGGTAACTGCTGGTCTTGGATTCCAAGCTGAACAACCCTACAATGTTGTTCCTCCACCCGCTGACTATGTAGCCATTCATGAACCTAGTTTCAATCTTTCCAACCTTGACATGGCCAACCAAAATCTTGACCCTGTTGTCCAAGAAACCCATATGCAAGAATGCACTACTTCATCCGAGTCTGAGTCAACATGCTTAGACTCCACTGAAACCAATAAAGTTTCATCACCACCTACCTGTGAAGTTATTAAATCCAACAATCCAAGCCCTTTCATCCCTTCAAAAACAGTACTAGTATCTCAACCAACCAAACAAATCAGAATCAGTTATTCTCCAGAAGGAAGAAAGTGTAGGTCCCTCGGGTGTGGCGGATCGTCATATGCAAGTGGATCTACTAGTCGGACCGGGTGCGGAATACCCGTGACTAGGTGGAGAGTCAAACTAAACAAAGTAAACCGACAAGAGAAAACACTTTAAACGTTCTTTGTATTATAAACACTTGAAGGTTACAAATGGAAGCACTGAGATTACAATTTGCGTATTTGTTGTTATGCCTGCGTACTTAACTTTTGTCAACCTAACTTATTTATACAAGACCTGATGCCTTCGCACTTAGTAAGTGCACAGGGCAAAATGATCCTGCGTACTTAGCAAGTACGCAAAGATGTACTTGCTAAGTATGCAGGAGCTTTCTCCTGCGCACTTACAAGTGCGCAAAACACTTAGAGAATTTTGCAACATTCAATATGTAAAAGTAAATACAACTCGATAAACTAATACATAAAGACTCTTACATACAAAGACAATTACAAACAAGAAAATACAAACTAAGACTCTATCCAGAGTGTTTGTCACAGGAAAGTGCTTCAACAAACTCCCCCTTGACAACAGCTCCGGATTATCATCGTCTTCGGTCTTCATTCTTCAGTCTTCACATCTTCAGTCTTCACAGCACTTGCTCTTTAGCTTCCATCTTCTTCTTGTATTCAAGGCAGAACTTAATCACCTTGTCATATTTAGAAGCAAGGAGTTTTGTCCATTCATCAGTGTGTACACAATACCGTTCTGCTAGTACCTCCAGATCTTTCACAAAAAAGTTGATGAAGCGGACTTCATCAAAGATTCTGATCAGTTCCTTTGGCACTATGTTCCCACTCTCTGCACGTACTTTCCCCAAGATCACAGCCTCGGCCGTCTTTGGATCTACGTACCAGTACCACATGTCACCAAGAATATCCTGAGATAACTTGCTCAGGGGAATCTTAGTTTCACATCGCACTGGCTTGTATACCAATTTCTTTAAGTGCTTCTTAGTCATAGGATGTCTAGCATGCTTATCCTTGACTCTCTTGGGCACTTGAGGCTTGAACATCTCGAATTTCCCAGATCTTGATTCTCGTTGCAGAACCACCCACAGACCCATCGCCACTGCGTGATTGGAATGACCCAGCAGCTCTTGGTTTGCTAGGTTCACAAGGTCGTATTTGGGTAAGGAGCTGAATGCTTCACTGGTGGGTTTCAAGTATTGAACCCCGCCAGATCTTTTGATAGCGAACAGCTGCTTATCCTCCTCGAACCTTACATCCAAGATTATTCCTGTTGCTCCGTGTTTGTCTGTTATAGACGTCTTTTTCCACACAGGAGCTAGACCCTTTGATGAAGTAGAAGGCATATATGTTTCTTTCGGTACCTCTGGGTCCACAGGTGCAGGGTCAACTGGGGAGGCTTCAGTCAAGGCTTCCACGTTACAAGCATGCTCGACTGAACCTGTGTCGAGAGGAGCTTCGAAGGATGGAAATTCAAAGATCTCTCCATCTTCTAACTCATACTCTCCTTCCCCGTCACCCTTGGGAATTTCGATCACAACGTCCTCATCATCATCATCCGAATCGTCACCAGAGTCAATCTCTCCTTCTTCTAGATTAAAGAGAGCATCGATCCGTGCTTCTTTAGAATAGTTAGGCTCTAGATATAGGATCTCATCATTAGACAAGTCCTTAAGCACTTCAGCCACTGACTTTCCTTTGTCACCACCACCACCACCAGAGGTATCACCACCCTCTTGATGAGTAGACTCCCATTGAGCCATTGGAACAGCAGAGATGGGCACGATTGCTAAAGCTTGGTGCTCACCTCCACTAGGACCGGCTTCGGGATCCTTGTACTTGTCGTCATCCTTAGTCAAGTCGACAGGATGACACGCCTCATCACCAGTAGTCCTCTTTTCTTTCTCTTTCTCCTTTTCTTTCTCCTATTCTTTCTCCTTCTCCCCCTGAGCTTCAAGCTTCTTGGTCAGGTCAGCAATTAGTTTGACCATCAGCTCATGCTCCTTCCTTTGAATATCAAACCTCAGCTCCAAGGACGTCATGTGACCCAGAATCATTTCATTCGTCTTGATTTGGAGCTCGTTCTGGGCCATGACGTTCTTCAATCTTTCATCAGTCCCCGTTCTCTGGATATGAAGAATTATGATTGCGTCTACCAAAGAATTTATCTGTGCCTGTTGAGCGTCAGACTCCTCCTTTGATTTCCTAATAGTCTCCAATAGTCCAGCAACTTGGGTTTCCAGAACATCTATCCTTGCATCATTCGGATCAAAGTCAAACCCTTGTGTGAAATCTCCATAATTGAAGGGTTGACTTAAAGGCTCAGTGGTGGTGGTTGGGATTGATGATGTGATGAGTGTTGTAGGAGTAATGGTAGGGGTGATGATGACTGACTCCGTGAGAATTGGAGTAGTCACCGACACCTGAGTAGTTGTGGTAGGGAGGGTCACTATCACAGGAATCACCTCTGTGATTGTAGTGACGGCCACTTCACGTTGCACTTGTGGCCTCCTCCTCCTACGATACAGTTGCTGTGAAGGTGGGGTGGAGGCTGAATCAGGACTAACAGCTGAAACTTGTACTTGCTGTTGAGCCTCCACCTCACTGGGGATAGCAGGCTGTTGCCTATCGCCCCTGTTCTTGTGAATGCTTTCCCGTCTTTGTCTTTGTATAGAAGCGTCAGAGTCAGAGTCTGGCTCGTATTCCCTGCTAGAAGACTGTCACTTTCTCTTGGAGGACGACTCAGGTAGGGTTACCTTAGCCATTTTCCTCGGGTGTACCTGCGACGGTGCATCATCAGAATCAGAAGAATCTGACTCAGTCGCTTCCGAGTCGGATCCCTCAGCACCCTCATTTCCTCCTTCGTCGTCTCCATCATCAGACGATCTATCATCACTCTCAATTTCCTCCTGTTGTTGTTGCTGTTGTTCGTCGGAGTGTTCACTCAATTCCGGCTCCGAGTCGTGACTGTACCATCTCCAGTCACCTGGGGCCACATATGCTTCATTGATAAGGTGGCCAAAGAGTTCTGTATGCACAGGGGTAGGATCTACACTGCCTGGCTTTAGGAATTGGGCGAATACACTTTTGTCCACCCTCTTTACTTGCAGTCTCTCCCCTATAGCAGGTAGGTCTGGCAACGCGTCATTAATCAGTAGTTGCACAAACCGAAGGTATAATAAGAACCTAAACATCTCCGCTGTGTTGATTTGGTCATTGATGGCTTTGAATATGTAGCGGGAGAAGTTTTAGCCCTTATTGAGAGAAAGGCCGACCATGGCTGCTGCAAGGTCATGACCCATGGCATCTTTACCAGCTTTCCTTGATGAGATGCACATGATCATGACGTGGGCGAAGTATCTCCATTGGTCTAACACCCACATCTTCTTGTATGTAGCATAGTCGCTCGCACCGACATAGCCCATTCGTTGTCTCCAACAGCCGTCCACAAAGTAGTCTGGATAGGCTGTCGGGTCGGTCGAGAGATCTCTGAATTGAAGGACCCTTCTAATAGTATCTTCAGAGAAAGCGAAAGCATGACCAGCAATGGTAGCCCTTATAACGTTAGGGGTTACCGTGCAGTCATGCTCCGCAGTCTCCCAAAACTGCTCGAGGTAGGGTCTTGACACGATCGGGTCAGCAGAAATGGCGTAGCTGATTCTTGAACGGTTCAAGAAATAAACTATGTCTCTGTACTGCAATGTTGTACCCTTCCATTCTGGTTCAGTGTTAGCTAACAGGTTGAATTTGTTAGTAAACGCCCGAGCCATGATCTGCAAAAACACACAGAAAACATAATCAGAACAACATGTATCATTGGAAACAGATAACATGACTCAGTATAGCAGTTACTCTTTGAACTAAAGTTCAGACTTAGGAATTTTTGCCAAGTGTTGGTCCTGCGTACTTACCAAGTACACAGGAGTTTCCTCTTGCGTACTTAACAAGTACGCATGAAGTGCTTCTTGCGTACTTGTTAAGTGCGCAGGAAACGCACTTGGTGAAAAATTCCAGAACTTCAACTGATTTGCAAAAAAACGGTGTGTATTGGGTCGCCACTAGGTCAGAATAGAAGATTCTACCTTATGGGACCAATATCAACACCAAGACGCTGCTAACTGTGACAGATTTTGACCTAACCGTCGAACGAAGCCACTAACGGTTCAAATTCGAGTCCAAGGTCAAAATCAAATACTCGAATGGACGATTAAGGGTCGATTAGTGATCGATTAAAGATTGTTAACAAGTTTTAATTATTAGGTTTTACCCAAACAACCCAAAAATTATCTAAAAATCTCTAACAAAAACCTAAGATGAATCGGTCCAAAATCACGAGTTTCGTGGATCGATTAAGCCTAAAATCTCACCAAATCGATGTTGTACGATGATGAAACTTGTAATGGGACGAAAAGATGGTTTAGGAACACTTGGATTTTGAGTAAAAATTTGCAGAGGGAAAAGTTTCAGTTTGAATGTGATGAAAGACTCAGAAATTTTCTAAGTCCTATATTTATACCCCACACCAAAAGGTCGTGCGTACTTAACAAGTGCACACGTTTTAACTCGTGCGTACTTACAAGTGCGCAAGACTTAACTCTTGCGTACTTATAAGTGCGCAAGACTTAACTCTTGCGTACTTATCAAGTACGCAGGGCTTACTTCATGCGCACTTACAAGTACGCACAAACCCTTAAGTGCGCAAACTTTCAACTCAAATTTATGAAGTTTTTCAAGTTAAATAACGAACAAGTTAAAAATATTCAATCAGGAGGATTCAAATACAATTCAGGAAGGTTAAACACAAAAATATTTTTGGCTTTTCTGAATAAAATTGAACTATGCATAAACTTAAAATCTTTTTGACCTTTTCTAATAAAAATATACAAGTATTCACACAAACTATTTTTGATCAAAGACACGAGCAAAGGATCATATCAGGCTATCTTTTAGCAAAAACGATACAATATAAACATCAAAGAATATGGGATCATGTCATGAATTACTATTTATTCATACGTAATAAGCACATAAACAAGTGATTCAAGTTGACAATATTATAAGATTTAAAACTATAAGCATCTTTGTATCACGTTCTTGTGTATTAAGGTATTAATTATAGGATATACAACGTGTACCCCACTGATATGCTACAATAATGTAAATTGCACTATCTCAAGGCATCTAAGATTTTCCCAATGATTTTCTAAATTTTTAGAATGAAGTTACATCTATTTGCACTGGAAAAATCAAGCAGAATCCATAAGGATTATCAGGAATCATAAGATTCAGAATCAAGTGATTCATTAGTGTTGGTTTCATTTGATTTTCATCATTGAATATCAGTATGATGATTCAGGATAATGAGTATGGTGTTTGAATAAGGTAAGGGGATCCAACTTTTATCTGGATTTGATTTCAATGAATCAGGAGTGATTCAAGGGTGAATACATGCTCAACGGTTAATGTAGAGACATGTCTTGATTCAATCTCTCCTTGCATACTTGTAAGTATGGGCAGTGAGATGAACCGCATTAATTGTGCTAACGACATAACCCGAAACTGACCTCAAAAGAAAATTATTACCAAAATCTAACATCCTCTATCTGATAATGATCTTTTCTATTCTTTTACGCACACACACTTGCAGACATGGGTTCAAATCATAGTTGTAATTTAGATTTAGTTTTCACACTACTAGTGATTCAAAGACGCCTACAGCCTACTGACAATTCAAATTACTTGTAAATAAGCAGATTAAAAACATAATAATTTAAACAATTAAGTAAGCATGACGTAATCATTTCCCATATGAGCAGTCTGTGACGTTTAGATCATTTCTGATGTACTATCATTTCCTCTTTTCTCAAGTTAACTTTGAAATTTTTCTCCATTTTCTATTTTGTTTTTTTGATTTTGTAAAATATTTTGAAAATTAAAAGAACTATACAGAAAATTTAAATGAAATAAAGTATAACTTCCCTGAATTGAATTGATTTAAGAAAAACTAATTTTCACTCAGGATTGAACATTCCTATCAAGTTGACAAGATGCTCAAAACGGGATCGATCAAATGCCTTTGTGAAAATGTCAGCAAGATTGTCATCCGTGTGAACTTTTACAAGTTCAATTAAATGCTTTTCAGCACAATCACGGATGCAATGATGGTGAATTTCTATATGTTTAGTTTTGGAATGTTTCACCGGGTTATTTGTGATGGACATGGTGGCATTGTTGTTAATGAATAAAGGAGTTCTAGTGAAGTTTAAGCCATAGTCTCTCAATTGCTGCTGAATCCACAATATCTGAGAACAACCGCTCGCCGCAGCAATGTATTCTGCTTCACAAGTTGAGACAGAAACCGTTGACTGCTTCTTGCACTGCCAGGAGACCAGTCTGTCTCCTAATAATTGACATCCACCAGAAGTTGACTTTCTGTCAAGGTTACAACAACCATAATCTGAATCAGTGTAGGCTTTGAAGTCAAATGACTGCTGCTTAGAGTACCAAAGACCTAATCGGGGTTTCCCTTTCAGATATCTAAAAATCCTCTTCACGGCTATCATATGTGACTCCTTCGGTTGAGACTGAAACCTTGAGCATAAGCACACATCAAACATTATATCGGGTCTTGAAGCTGTGAGATACATAAGTGATCCGATCATCCCACGATACAATCTGCTATCTACATCCTTTCCATCTTTGTCAGGATGCAGACCATGATTGACTGGGATAGGTGTGCCATAAGTACTGCTATTATTCATCTTGTATTTTGACAAGATGTACTGCACATACTTTGTTTGATGTAGATAAATGTCATCCTCTCTTTGACTGACTTGCAGGCCCAGGAAGAATGACAATTCACCCATGTTACTCATTTCGAACTTGGACTTCATCACCTTTTTGAATTCCCTACACATCCCTTCATTGGTAGATCCAAAAATAATGTCGTCGACGTATACTTGTACAAGAAGAATGTCACCTCCTACTTTCCTAATGAGAAGATTCGAGTTAATCTGTCCACAGTCGAAACCATTAGACAGTAAATTCTTAGATAATGTCTCATACCATGCCCGCGATGCTTGATGAAGACCATAAAGTGCTTTGTCGAGCTTATACACTTTATTGATACTATGCGAATCTTCAAAGCCGGGAGATTGGGTGACATAGACCTCTTCATGAACTTTACCATAAAGGAAAGCACTCTTCACATCAAGTTGATAGACCTTGAAGCCGACATATGTGGCATAAGCCAAGAACAGTCGAATGGCCTCAATTCTAGCAACTAGGGCATATACTTCCGTGTAATCCAAGCCCTCTTGCTGATAAGAACCCTGAACAACAAATCTTGCTTTGTTCTTCACAACAACATGACGATCATCCGTCTTGCATTTAAACACCCATCTGGTTCCAATTGGCTGAAAGCCTTTTGGCAAGTCAACCAAATCCCACACGTGCAACTTTTGGAATTGAGACAATTCATCTTGCATCGCCTCAATCCAGCAGTTGTCAGTCAAAGCCTCCTTCACATTTGTAACATTTCGGATTTTAGTATGCCTATTTCAGTTCAATGTAATGCAATTTCAAGTTCTATACTCGTGCAATGCCTCATTATTTTCTCGTCGTAAAATTTAATGCAATGATCCTATACAAATTCGCAAGTTTTACTCGATTATTTACATTTAAACGCTATACAAGAAACTATTTGGTACAAACTTATCAAACCTGAAAAGTCAAGGACTAAAATTGAAAAACATCAAGAAACCCTAGTTAGCACGGTCGTGCTTCGTTCTAGCACGGTCGCGCCAAGTGCTTTGGCACGGTCGCGCGACCTGCTCTGGAACGATCGCGCCCGGTGCCTAGGCACGGTCGCGCCTCTCCTTGGCACGGTCGCGCCTGCGTAACAGAAAAACGTAAATGCAGATTAATCACCCGATCGTTCGAATCCGAAACCGTTATACGTTTCTTTTCCCCTTAACAATTGTATTACCACTTTTCAAATCCCAAACGCCTCAGTATTCATTTGCAAGAAAACTCTCTCAAGCAAATTTCAAGAAAGAAACTCTCTAAAAGCTTTTCGACCCAAATGCTCCCAACTCAGTAGCAGAATCGCGATATCAAACCATCTCTGAAGCTTCCGGACTGTCTGGATTGACCGGAGTTGCAGTAAAGATCGTCGGAACTCGAGCCGTCGTCGCCGGAGCTTCCTTCCAACCGTTCTCTATAAATTCGTTTCGTTTCAGGGTAAATATAATCGTCTTCTCATTCATTTCAGTATCATTATCAAAAGCCCTCATCCAATTTGGGCTTTCACAATAGAAATCGACCAGAATCAGAAACCATGTTTCCAATAAAAATGATTTAATCGAACCCCTACTTAAACCCGATTTCCATACAATTAAGGTATATGAAAAGACACGTAATAACCTATTAATCAAAAGCCCTAACAATTCCAGTGTTTAAAATACAAGAAATTCTCGATTCGTGTCTGATTTAGATTAGACACGGTCGCGCTAATCATCTAGCGCGGCCGTGCCTCGTTTAGCGCGGTCGTGTCGACTAGAAGTGCGGTCGTGTCATCCGTCCAGACCTTGTCATGCCCTTTGGGCTAGTCTCTGTTGTGTCTAAAAATCATAGACGCGACCATGCCGGGCTAAGGCACGGTCGTGCCTGATGACTTGTCTAGATTGTGCTCCTGATTGATCAACCCGGTCGCACCCCGACTAGCGCGGTCGCGCCCGTGGTTTGAGCACGATCGTGCCCTTCCGAGGCACGGTCGTGCTAGACTCAGAATTTTTAACAGAATTATAATTTTTATATTTTAATCAGTAAATGTTTTAGATTTTATAAAAAATATGTTTTCTGTATTTAAAAATAGATTAAAAGTTTAATCTTGGCATAAATGTAATTTATTGAAAAGTTTATAAAAATTAAATTTATATTTATCATCTTACACTTAAATGATATTTTAAATAATTAAGTTACAAGATTTATAAATAATGATGACTTATTTACTTTACATTTTAAATCAAAATCGTTTTATTTATTTATACTTAATTACAATTAATATTGACATTATTTCATAAACTATAGTTATACACTTATTTATTTAATTCAAACCTAATTAAATTGTTTCAAACATATTTTACCTCAAACTTTATATATTTTATTCAATCCTTTTTAAATACAAACCAATGGTTTTACATACAAATCCAACTTTCATTCTTAAACTTTATACATCTATGTGATTCAATGCATATTACTATTTAGGTTAAAGTGTGCTTTTCAAGGATCTTTTGCTATCTATATTCCTTGTTAGCTTCACTTCCATACCAAGTGAGTATTCACAACCCCTTTTTACTCTTTTACACTTTTGGGGTGGAACATGAACTCTATACTCATTACACATTACACAATTACATTTACACAAACAACACAAGTGCAAAAATCCTATTTACATACATGTGTGCAAAAATTTGAGCTTTGTGCCCGAGTGCTAGGTGTGTTTAACCTTTGTATGCTCTTATGTGCAATCATTAACTATACAAGCCGACTGTTTTCAATGATGGATCTATTGAGTCTGACAAACCCACCCATGGTACGCGGTGATTGAAACCGACAACACATTTGTTTTGCATGCTAGTTACAAGGTTTGATTGTACATTTGGTTACACAATAGTTACTCCCCATAAACGCCTTATTTATCATGTCATGTAAAGGATTTGTTTTCAACTATATGCTATCTATATACAACTGTGTTATACTCACCAACTTTTTAGTTGACTTTATTTTATTCATGTTTCAGGCCCCAATATGTGAGATTGATTCAAGACGTGTTCAACATAGGATTTGGACTTAGCAAAATAAATCAAGAATTTTATGAATTGTTTATGTTTCTTGTTTGAATTTGATCTTGTACTTGGATTTATTGTAATGCAAATTTGACTTTAATATATTTCAATTTAGTCAACCATGTGCTATGAACAGTCTTACATGTCCCGCCCCGATGATTCCGCCATCGGTCGGGGTGTGACAACATTCTTCGGCTCTAACTAGGACACGAATGCAGCATGCAGACATGTTTCCATGACACCAATGTCAAGTATCTCCGAGTAAAGATGGTGTTCTCAGTGATGGTTCGATGACGAGTCTGAACACCGGCATAAGGATCACCAATAATGTTGTCGATTGGATGATTCCTATGCACTCTCGTCTCTGGTACAATCGATTCCTGAATTTCTGAATCAAGATTCGTGCTTAACCCCCCCCATTTCCGGTGTTCCAGAGGAAGAGGATTCAATGGTAATTGGATCAGCTGGAGCTTCATTTCCTACAGTTGTGTTAGGATTAGCTTAAGCGTCATCTCCTTCACCATGAACATCTTCACTGTTAACACTGTCATGAGTTCCAGATGCAGCATTGGAATCAGGAGTTACAATCGGTACAGTAGCACGAGTAGAGAAGCTTGAGTCATCGCCGCCACCCAATAATTCATAAACATTTGCGGCGTCAACTGCAGATAGATCAGGAAGATTGAAAGACTTGAATAGCGCATCATAATCAAAACCCCAAGCTGGACCTGTTGGTTCGGGTGGAATGCTGTGTTTACTACAATCCACTTCGAACCATTCCTCGACAGTACGAGTTCCTATGTTGTACACTCTCTTGCAAGGCGAGTTAGCAACGTATCCTAAGAAGATGCCTTCCACCGCTTTTGCATGAAACTTAGACTGGCGGTCTTTGTACTGTAGCAACAAGGAACAAGGACTACCAAAAGGAACTAGGTAATCAAGATTGGGAAGTCGATTGTTGATCAACTTGTAACAAGTCTTGTTGTGCCTCTTCACAACCGGAAATCTGTTTAAGACGTGACAAGCTATATTAACGGCTTCTGCCTAGAAAGTGACAGGAAGCTTTGCATCCGACAGCATAGTCCTTGCAGTCTCAATCAGTGTTCTGTTCTTTCGTTCAGCAACTCCATTCTGCTGAGGCGTGTACGGCGCGCTGAATTTGTGACAGATCCTTTTTTTATACAGAAAAGCTCCATCAAGTTATTCTTGAACTCAGTTCCGTTGTCAATCCTTATTCTTCTAACCTTCAGCTTGCAAAGAGATTCCAAGCTCAGGATCAAGTATTGAAGAATATCAGCAGTCTCGTCTTTAGTACCTAAAAATGCACCCAAGAAAAACGTGAGAAATCATCAGTTACAACTAGACAGAACGACTTACCTCCAATACTCCTGATACTTATGGGGCCAAACAGATCCATGTGTAATAGCTCCAAAGGGGTATCAATAGAGTTTTGGAGTTTGGGCTTGTGAGACTTCCGTTGCTGTTTGCCCTTTTTACAAGGCATACAGTCATCTGCAATGGTAAATCTCAGCTTAGGAACCCCGGTTACCACACTGTTTCGAACAAGATGGTTCATTTTACGATACGAAATATGTCCGAGTTTCCTATGCCACAAGATAGAGTCAAGCTCTGTTACTTTTGTAAGGAAGCAAGTAGCAACTGATGAGGTGGTTGTTGCCATGCTCATATCAATCTGATAGGTGTCGTTTGTTCTTGGCGCTCTCATCAGGATCCAATCTTCGGGAACTTCAAAACCAGGTTTGAGAATCAGGCATTCTGACTTGTCAAACATCACCGAGTACTCCTTGTCACACATTTAGGAGACACTCAACAGGTTATGCTTCAGCGGCTCGTAAAAGTTGACATTGTCAAAGCTGACACAACCGTTCGAAACCACGCCTTGACATGTGATGCTGCCGCCTTTTTCTCTAGCAGAGGCCACATAGCCGCCTCTGAATGGTTTAACGTCTTGAAGCAAGGCCATGTTTCCTGTCATGTGCCGGGAGCATCCACTATCTACATACCAGCGGTTAGAGATAGTACCATTTGGACGTCCCTGCACGAGTAACAAAAGAATTAGTTAGATTTGGAGACCCAAGCCATTGTGGTCTCGAGATGAGTGTTTACCTATAGGCTAAAGCATGTCTCCTTGAAAATTATATAAGTTTAAATTAACCTTAATGTGCCTTAGTATTCAAGTGATTTTATCACTTTTGAGTACAATCCAAACTATGAATATCTATCTTTTATTTGGTTTTCTCATTCTATTAAATCCTAGCAATTCTCATAAGTTCTTACAACCTTTCTTGTCTTGTGAAAATCTGTAGAATGCCTCCTCGTCGTGCTCCCGCCGCTAACGCCAACTCCGACATTGCTGCTATTCTTACTCAATTGGTGACACAACTCACCCAAGCCAATGGTGCCACTAATGGCAATGGAAGCAATAGTGGTAATAATGGTGGTAATGGTGGAAATGGTGGTAATCCATCCCAATGCACCTTCAAGCACTTCAATTCGTGCAATCCCCTAAAGTTTTATGGAACCGAAGGAGCTACCGGACTCCTCCAATGGTTCGAAAGTATTGAGAATACCTTTCTCAATAGTGACTGTCCCGACAACCTCCGTGTTCGTCATGCTACTAGTGTCCTTCAAAAGCGGGCACTTACATGGTGGAATGGGGAGAAAAGGAATAGGGGTGTTAATGTAGCTATGGCCTTACCTTGGGATGAGGTCAAAAGGCTTATGACCGAGGAGTTCTGTCCTCGCAATGAAGTGAAGATGTTAGAGGCCGAATTTTGGGATCTTGCCCAAGATAGTGGGGAACACTTGGCTTACACAACTCGGTTCCATGAATTGAGTCTTCTTGTGCCCCACATGGTCACTCCATTATCTCGTTGCATCGAAAAGTACATTGGTGGACTACCAAGACAAATTCAAGATACTGTCTTAGGTAGAAATCCTGCTACTTTGGAAGATGCCATCCGCCTGTCTGCTACCCTAACCGATAATCATGTTAAAGCTGGAACTCTTACCAAAAAGGGTTCTAAGAAAGTTGCTGAAACCGTAACCCCTCCTAACCACACCAAAGAAGCTACAACCGAGCCCTCTCGCAACACTAGAAAGAGGAAGGTTAGAAATTTTGCTGTGGTGACTCCTGCTGTTCCCGTGAACCAAGCTGCACCTATGGTTCAAGCACCAGTCAAAAAGCCATATGGTGGAATTTACCCACTTTGTGCCACCTGCAACTATCATCATCCCCAAAACATCCCATGTCGCCTTTGTACTTATTGTGGGAGATATGGTCATACGGTTAATGTTTGTAGGACCAAAGCCCTTACGGGCCAAGTCAACCCTCCAAACCAAACCGTACCTCAAGTGGCTAATCAAGGTGCTCCCGCCATTGCTAATGGGCGTGCTTGTTATGAGTGTGGTGACCCGAATCATTTTCGTAATCTATGTCCAAGGCTCGCAAATACTAGACAAGGTGGAGCTCGTGGGCGTGCTTTCAACATTAACGCCAACGAAGCTCAAGCCAACAACGACGTGGTTAATGGTACGTTCCTTGTTAATAGTCAATATGCCTCCATTTTGTTCGATACCGGTGCCGATAAAAGTTTTGTGTCACTTAATTTTGAGCCTTTACTTGCAAAGACACGATCCCAATTAGAGAAAACCTTCACCGTTGAAGTAGCAAATGGTGACTCCCTTACAATTGAGTCTATTATCTATGATTGCTCTTTAGAACTTAATGATCATGCATTCCCAATCAACCTTATTCCAATGCCACTAGGAAGCTTTGACATTATCATAGGTATGGATTGGCTATCAAATCATCATGCCGAAGTTATTTGCTTTGAAAAGTGCATCCAAATTCCGCTACCTTCGGGAGAAACCTTAAGGGTTTTTGGTGAAAAGCTTTGCAAGGGTCTTAAATTGATGTCTTGTACTACTGCTCAAAAGTACTTACGAAAGAAGTACATCGCCTTCCTAGCTCATATTGTTCAAAAGGATGTCAAGGAGAAGAGTATCCAAGACATTCCCATTATTCGAGATTTTCCCGAAGTGTTTCCTAAAGATTTATCCGGTCTTCCTCCCGTTTGTCAAGTCGAGTTCCGTATTGATCTCATGCCCGGAGCTAACCCTGTTGCTAGAGCTCCTTATCGTCTTGCACCTTCCGAAATGCAAGAGCTCGCAAGTCAACTTCAAGAACTCTCCGATAAAGGGTTCATTCGCCCGAGTCATTCACCGTGGGGTGCACCCGTCTTATTTGTAAAGAAGAAGGATGGATCATTTCGCATGTGTATTGACTATCGCGAACTCAATAAGCTTACTATCAAGAATCGCTATCCTTTGCCTAGAATCGATGATCTCTTTGATCAACTTCAAGGTTCTACGTGTTTCTCGAAGATTGATCTTCGATCTGGTTATCATCAGCTCCGTGTTCAAGAAGATGACATTCCTAAGACTGCTTTCCGAACAAGGTATGGTCATTACGAGTTCATGGTTATGCCTTTTGGATTAACCAATGCACCCGCAGTTTTCATGGACCTCATGAATCGTGTGTGCAAACCGTACCTTGATAAATTCGTGATCGTTTTCATTGACGATATCTTAATCTATTCCAAGACTAAAGCCGACCATGAAGAACACCTTAGATTGGTTTTGGACCTTTTAAAGAAAGAACAACTATATGCCAAGTTCTCCAAATGTGAATTTTGGTTAAAAGAAGTTCAATTTCTTGGTCACATCGTCAACGACAAGGGTATTCATGTTGATCCTGCTAAGATTGAAACGGTTAAGAATTGGAATGCCCCGAAGACTCCTACCGAAGTTCGTTCATTTCTTGGTCTTGCGGGTTATTATCGTCGTTTAATCTCAAACTTCTCAAAGATTGCTGTCCCTCTTACCGCCTTGACCCATAAGGGTAAAGCTTATGAATGGGGACCGAAACAAGAAGAAGCTTTCCAAACTCTTAAGCATAAGTTGTGCAATGCTCCCATTTTGACTCTCCCCGATGGAAATGATGATTTAGTTGTCTATTGTGATGCTTCTAACCAAGGTCTTGGTTGTGTCCTCATGCAACGAGGAAAAGTGATCGCTTATGCATCAAGACAACTCAAAATTCATGAAAAGAATTATACGACGCACGATCTCGAGTTAGGTGCGGTCGTATTCACGTTAAAGATTTGGAGATATTACCTATACGGCACGAAATGTGTGGTATTCACCGACCACAAAAGTCTTCAACATATCTTCAACCAAAAAGAACTCAATATGAGGCAACGACGTTGGGTCGAACTCCTTAACGACTACGACTGCGAGATTCGCTACCATCCCGGCAAAGCGAATGTTGTAGCCGATGCTTTGAGTCGAAAAGACCATGTTATGCTTCATTGCGCCCGTATTCAATCCGATATTCAAACCCGTATCCTGGAAGCTCAACACATCTCGGTTACCGAGGGTAACATGTATGAAGAAATGTCGTGTGGTGTTGAACTTCTTCTTGAATCTAAAACCAATGGCTTACTATATTACTTGAACCGTATTTGGGTTCCCGATCGCGATGATCTCCGTACAAATCTCATGAATGAGGCTCATAAGACTCGTTATTCTATTCATCCTGGTGCGGATAAAATGTACCAAGATCTTCGTCAGCTTTATTGGTGGCCCGGTATGAAGAAGGACATTGCTCTTTATGTTGCCAAATGCTTAACTTGCTCCAAAGTCAAAGCCGAACATCAGCGTCCTTCTGGTTTACTCGAACAACCAGAAATTCCCGTGTGGAAATGGGAGAATTTAGCTATGGATTTCATTACCAAGCTCCCTCGCACCTCGAGTGGTTATGATAGTATTTGGGTGATCATTGATCGACTCACCAAGTCTGCCCATTTCTTGCCTATTCTTGAAGACTTCAAAGTGGAGAAATTAGCCCGAATTTACGTTGATGAAATTTTGAGCCGTCATGGCGTTCCCTTGAACATAATATCCGATAGAGACGCTCGGTTCACTTCTCGATTTTGGCAATCTCTCCAATCTGCTCTTGGTACTCGTTTGGATTTGAGCACGGCTTACCATCCCCAAACTGATGGTCAAACCGAGCGAACAATCCAAACTCTTGAAGACATGCTTAGAGCTTGTGTAATCGATTTTGGTGGAAATTGGGATTCACATTTATCCCTTATTGAGTTTTCTTATAACAATAGCTACCACACAAGTATCAACATGGCTCCATTCGAAGCTCTCTATGGTCGCAAGTGTCGTTCTCCGATCTGTTGGAACGAGATTGGTGAAGCACAAATCACCGGTCCCGAGTTAATTCAAGAAACTTCCGACAAGATTATTCAAATCCGTGACAATATTCGAGTAGCGAGGAGTCGACAAAAGAGTTATGCCGACAAGCGTCGAAAACCCTTGGAATTCCAAGTCGGTGATCTCGTTCTTCTTAAGGTATCTCCATGGAAGGGTGTGATCCGTTTTGGAAAGAAAGGCAAGTTATCGCCTCGTTATGTTGGTCCGTTCAAAATCCTTGAAAGGATTGGGAAAGTGGCTTACAAGCTCGAGTTACCTCCATCTCTTGGCAATGTGCATCCTACATTTCATATATCTAATCTAAAGAAGTGTCTCGCCGACGAAAATCTCCATATACCGCTTGACGACGTGCGCATTGATGAAAAGATGCACTTCGTTGAGAAACCGGTGGAAATTATGGATCGTGAAGTCAAGCAACTCAAGCGAAGTCGCATTCCTATCGTTAAAGTTCGTTGGGAATCTAAGCGTGGTCCTGAGTTCACTTGGGAACGAGAAGACCAAATGAAACTCAAGTACCCTCATCTTTTTACTAATAATGTTGTTTCCTCTAGCTAAATTTCGGGACGAAATTCTCTCAACATGGGGAGACTGTAACATTTCGGATTTTAGTATGCCTAATTCAGTTCAATGTAATGCAATTTCAAGTTCTATACTCGTGCAATGCCTCATTATTTTCTCGTCGTAAAATTTAATGCAATGATCCTATATAAATTCGCAAGTTTTACTCGATTATTTACATTTAAACGCTATACAAGAAACTATTTGGTACAAACTTATCAAACCTGAAAAGTCAAGGACTAAAATTGAAAAACATCAAGAAACCCTAGTTAGCACGGTCGTGCTTCGTTCTAGCACGGTCGCGCCAAGTGCTTTGGCACGGTCGCGCGACCTGCTCTGGAACGATCGCGCCCGGTGCCTAGGCACGGTCGCGCCTCTCCTTGGCACGGTCGCGCATGCGTAATAGAAAAACGTAAATGCAGATTAATCACCCGATCGTTCGAATCCGAAACCGTTATACGTTTCTTTTCCCCTTAACAATTGTATTACCACTTTTCAAATCCCAAACGCCTCAGTATTCATTTGCAAGAAAACTCTCTCAAGCAAATTTCAAGAAAGAAACTCTCTCAAAGATTTTCGACCCAAATGCTCCCAACTCAGTAGCAGAATCGCGATATCAAACCATCTCTGAAGCTTCCGGACTGTCTGGATTGACCGGAGTTGCAGTAAAGATCGTCGGAACTCGAGCCGTCGTCGCCGGAGCTTCCTTCCAACCGTTCTCTATAAATTCGTTTCGTTTCAGGGTAAATATAATCGTCTTCTCATTCATTTCAGTATCATTATCAAAAGCCCTCATCCAATTTGGGCTTCCACAATAGAAATCGACCAGAATCAGAAACCATGTTTCCAATAAAAATGATTTAATCGAACCCCTACTTAAACCCGATTTCCATACAATTAAGGTATATGAAAAGACACGTAATAACCTATTAATCAAAAGCCCTAACAATTCCAGTGTTTAAAATACAAGAAATTCTCGATTCGTGTCTGATTTAGATTAGACACGGTCGCGCTAATCATCTAGCGCGGCCGTGCCTCGTTTAGCGCGGTCGTGTCGACTAGAAGCGCGGTCGTGTCATCCGTCCAGACCTTGTCATGCCCTTTGGGCTAGTCTCTGTTGTGTCTAAAAATCATAGACGCGACCATGCCGGGCTAAGGCACGGTCGTGCCTGATGACTTGTCTAGATTGTGCTCCTGATTGATCAACCCGGTCGCGCCCCGACTAGCGCGGTCGCGCCCGTGGTTTGAGCACGATCGTGCCCTTCCGAGGCACGGTCGTGCTAGACTCAGAATTTTTAACAGAATTATAATTTTTATATTTTAATCAGTAAATGTTTTAGATTTTATAAAAAATATGTTTTCTGTATTTAAAAATAGATTAAAAGTTTAATCTTGGCATAAATGTAATTTATTGAAAAGTTTATAAAAATTAAATTTATATTTATCATCTTACACTTAAATGATATTTTAAATAATTAAGTTACAAGATTTATAAATAATGATGACTTATTTACTTTACATTTTAAATCAAAATCGTTTTATTTATTTATACTTAATTACAATTAATATTGACATTATTTCATAAACTATAGTTATACACTTATTTATTTAATTCAAACCTAATTAAATTGTTTCAAACATATTTTACCTCAAACTTTATATATTTTATTCAATCCTTTTTAAATACAAACCAATGGTTTTACATACAAATCCAACTTTCATTCTTAAACTTTATACATCTATGTGATTCAATGCATATTACTATTTAGGTTAAAGTGTGCTTTTCAAGGATCTTTTGCTATCTATATTCCTTGTTAGCTTCACTTCCATACCAAGTGAGTATTCACAACCCCTTTTTACTCTTTTACACTTTTGGGGTGGAACATGAACTCTATACTCATTACACATTACACAATTACATTTACACAAACAACACAAGTGCAAAAATCCTATTTACATACATGTGTGCAAAAATTTGAGCTTTGTGCCCGAGTGCTAGGTGTGTTTAACCTTTGTATGCTCTTATGTGCAATCATTAACTATACAAGCCGACGGTTTTCAATGATGGATCTATTGAGTCTGACAAACCCACCCATGGTACGCGGTGATTGAAACCGACAACACATTTGTTTTGCATGCTAGTTACAAGGTTTGATTGTACATTTGGTTACACAATAGTTACTCCCCATAAACGCCTTATTTATCATGTCATGTAAAGGATTTGTTTTCAACTATATGCTATCTATATACAACTGTGTTATACTCACCAACTTTTTAGTTGACTTTATTTTATTCATGTTTCAGGCCCCAATATGTGAGATTGATTCAAGACGTGTTCAACATAGGATTTGGACTTAGCAAAATAAATCAAGAATTTTATGAATTGTTTATGTTTCTTGTTTGAATTTGATCTTGTACTTGGATTTATTGTAACGCAAATTTGACTTTAATATATTTCAATTTAGTCAACCATGTGCTATGAACAGTCTTACATGTCCCGCCCCGATGATTCCGCCATCGGTCGGGGTGTGACAACATTCTTCGGCTCTAACTAGGACACGAATGCAGCATGCAGACATGTTTCCATGACACCAGTGTCAAGTATCTCCGAGTAAAGATGGTGTTCTCAGTGATGGTTCGATGACGAGTCTGAACACCGGCATAAGGATCACCAATAATGTTGTCGATTGGATGATTCCTATGCACTCTCGTCTCTGGTACAATCGATTCCTGAATTTCTGAATCGAGATTCGTGCTTAACCCCCCCCCCCCATTTCCGGTGTTCCAGAGGAAGAGGATTCAATGGTAATTGGATCAGCTGGAGCTTCATTTCCTACAGTTGTGTTAGGATTAGCTTAAGCGTCATCTCCTTCACCATGAACATCTTCACTGTTAACACTGTCATGAGTTCCAGATGCAGCATTGGAATCAGGAGTTACAATCGGTACAGTAGCACGAGTAGAGAAGCTTGAGTCATCGCCGCCACCCAATAATTCATAAACATTTGCGGCGTCAACTGCAGATAGATCAGGAAGAATGAAAGACTTGAATAGCGCATCATAATCAAAACGCCAAGCTGGACCTGTTGGTTCGGGTGGAATGTTGTGTTTACTACAATCCACTTCGAACCATTCCTCGACAGTACGAGTTCCTATGTTGTACACTCTCTTGCAAGGCGAGTTAGCAACGTATCCTAAGAAGATGCCTTCCACCGCTTTTGCATGAAACTTAGACTGGCGGTCTTTGTACTGTAGCAACAAGGAACAAGGACTACCAAAAGGAACTAAGTAATCAAGATTGGGAAGTCGATTGTTGATCAACTTGTAACAAGTCTTGTTGTGCCTCTTCACAACCGGAAATCTGTTTAAGACGTGACAAGCTGTATTAACGGCTTCTGCCTAGAAAGTGACAGGAAGCTTTGCATCCGACAGCATAGTCCTTGCAGTCTCAATCAGTGTTCTGTTCTTCCGTTCAGCAACTCCATTCTGCTGAGGCGTGTACGGCGCGCTGAATTTGTGACAGATCCTTTTTTTAGACAGAAAAGCTCCATCAAGTTATTCTTGAACTCAGTTCCGTTGTCAATCCTTATTCTTCTAACCTTCAGCTTGCAAAGAGATTCCAAGCTCAGGATCAAGTATTGAAGAATATCAGCAGTCTCGTCTTTAGTACCTAAAAATGCACCCAAGAAAAACGTGAGAAATCATCAGTTACAACTAGACAGAACGACTTACCTCCAATACTCCTGATACTTATGGGGCCAAACAGATCCATGTGTAATAGCTCCAAAGGGGTATCAATAGAGTTTTGGAGCTTGGGCTTGTGAGACTTCCGTTGCTGTTTGCCCTTTTTACAAGGCATACAGTCATCTGCAATGGTAAATCTCAGCTTAGGAACCCCGGTTACCACACCGTTTCGAACAAGATGGTTCATTTTACGATACGAAATATGTCCGAGTTTCCTATGCCACAAGATAAAGTCAAGCTCTGTTACTTTTGTAAGGAAGCAAGTAGCAACTGATGAGGTGGTTGTTGCCATGCTCATATCAATCTGATAGGTGTCGTTTGTTCTTGGCGCTCTCATCAGGATCCAATCTTCGGGAACTTCAAAACCAGGTTTGAGAATCAGGCATTCTGACTTGTCAAACATCACCGAGTACTCCTTGTCACACATTTAGGAGACACTCAACAGGTTATGCTTCAGCGGCTCGTAAAAGTTGACATTGTCAAAGCTGACACAACCGTTCGAAACCACGCCTTGACATGTGATGCTGCCGCCTTTTTCTCTAGCAGAGGCCACATAGCCGCCTCTGAATGGTTTAACGTCTTGAAGCAAGGCCATGTTTCCTGTCATGTGCCGGGAGCATCCACTATCTACATACCAGCGGTTAGAGATAGTACCATTTGGACGTCCCTGCACGAGTAACAAAAGAATTAGTTAGATTTGGAGACCCAAGCCATTGTGGTCTTGGGTCGTCCATCCTTTTCAAAATAATCTACTTCCTTTAACTCACAGTCGTGATGACTGTTCAAAACGGATGAATCTTTTAAAGAATTAGGACTAGGAGATTGAGAAGTTTTGGATTTGGAAGTCCAGGATCTCTTCTGTTTCTTAACCGGAACAGGAGACTTTGGTTCAACAACAGCAGGTGAACTAGTGGAAGCTTCACCTGATTGAACTGAAGTCAGCTGTTCTAGCTTTCTCAACCTCTTGTTCCTTCTTCTTCTCTGTGGCTTTGAGAGTTTCGCCACAGGTTTCTCACTAGTACGTGTATTACCAGAGGTAGATACACGAGGTACAGCCGGTTGCGTTACCTTTGTTGAAACAGATGGTTTAGCTTCAGATTTAATCTTAGGCTTTACCATCGGTTTGACTGGTGGTTTCACCACATTTTGCTTTGGACATTTGGGAGGGGTCACTGATGGCGACTTAGGGATAACAGCTGGTTGTGAAACAACATGCCGTTTCCCTTGGTTCTTTGAAGGACAGTTCACAAGAATGTGACCAACCAAGCCACAGTGAAAACAATTCCTCTTGTCTACATAAGTTCTCCTGTAAGGCTCATTAGATCTGGCCTTAGATAACTCAGCATTATGAGCAGGAGGAGATGGTTTATGAACAAGAGTCTGAACCTTTATAGTTTGGTTTTTGGGAGTATAGTATTTTTCCAAATTTTCTTTGTAACCAAGCCCATAGTAAGCAGAAAAAGCCTCTTTATTTACTTGGTTAAGACTTTTATAACCCCCATAAAGCATTACCTTTAGTTTATCATTTGTTTCAATGATATCGGGTTCAGTTAAAATGCAATTATCACCATTAGTGATAATGTTTTTCTTTACTTTCTGTTCAGTTAACAACTCCTCAGATACTACTCCTTCAGGGCAAGTGCTAACCGACCCATCATCAGAAGCAGTAAAGAACTCCTCACTAGATGTGGAGTTAGCCTTACTTGAGGATTCATCCTTTTTAGGGGAATCATCCTTATCAGAGGTCTCGTCTAGATAAGTGAGATCAATGTCTATTAAGCTATTGACAAACTTCCCGCTTACTGGTGGAGGATGGCATTAGTACCCAGCCCTAACCCATTCATTTGTCTCACTACAGATTCGTAGTGTTCCACCACAAAACGAGAGTTTTTCAACTTCTCATTGGAACATTTTAACTGCAAGATCTCATTTTGCAGTTTGTTGATTTCATTGTTCCGTTTTTCCAACCCCCTGTATGCAACATCTAAATGAAGCTGTTGATCGCTTATTTTTAGAGAATATTCACATTTTTTCCATTTTCAACGTTTCAATAGAATCTTTAAAACGTTTTTCGTTTTCTTTATAGTTAAGAGCTGCCATACTTAGGGGTTCGATTTTGTCTTGGAGCCTAGAATTTTCAAGTTTTAGCCCTAGACATTTGGAACATGAAATAACAGAAAAGGGATTAGAATCTACCTCAGAAGATGAACTTGTTGCTTCTCCAATGGCCATGAGAGCAACAGCAGTGGTTGATTCCTCCTTATCAGCTACAGAAGCTTCCTTTTCTTCAGCTTCCTTCTCTTCCTCTATAGCAGCAGTAGTAGACTCTTCTAGGTCAGCCATAGAAGCTTCCCTTTTCTCTGCTTTCATCATCTCCATGATCTCAGCCATGAGACCAACCTGTGTTTGTGCGATGATGGCATCCTCCAGATGAACACCCCAATCAAAGCTTTCGTCCTGTTGAGCTACCAATTCATTGGACGTTCCACATTGGCTTTGACTATGGTGGTTTGGGTTGTTGTATCCATGGCTGTTTCCTTGGCTAGGTCTGGTAAAACTAGAGGTCGGTGCTCTGTCTTTCTGACACTCACGAGCAAAGTGTCCAAAATTTAGACAATTATAACATTTGGCCTTAGATTTGTCAAACCCGACCTTGGCATTAGGATGCCCGCCAATAAACTTTCTTCCTGTTCTGTTTAGGAAACGCTTGGCTCTCCTCAATAGCATGGCCATATTCCATTGAATATCCATGTCATCAGGATCCACTTGATTAAAATCTTCTTCAATCGTCTCAGGATCGGTAAGCTTGCCGCCTATGAAATTCTCATACGTAAGCATACAAGATGAGAATAGTGCTACATGATCTTTAGCTATTCTGGCTATAGCTGATTGGTTAGCTGAAGACGCAGCAGGAGGACTTCTTGAGGTATGTTGATGATGAGACCCCAACCCTGATCCAGATGCATAGCATGCATGACCACCACAACCATTTGAGTGGTCTTCTTCAGTAGGGTTTCCAGTGAAAAGGGCAATTCCAGAGCCCGATGACTTGGATGTTGAAGTCGTCCCATGATACATAGAAGGGTCTTGTATCTAGGGTTTTCCTGAGCTCTCCTTTCTCTTTAGGTTCATGTCATGAGCTTGAACCTTTCCTATTGCCTCCTCCACTGTCAACTCATAGAACTTTGGATTTTCCCTCATCAGGGTTGTGTACATCTCAAATTTGGGTGGCAAAGCATCCAAAAACTTTTCCACCATCTCTTCATCTGGATACCTAAGTTCAAAAGCCTTTAACTCAGTCTGTAAGTGATAGAATCTAGAGATGAGGTCATCTAAAGATTCGTTCTCTAAAAATCTGAAGCACTCATACTGCTTCCTGAGAAGATCCCTCTTACTCTTCTTGATGTCACTATTTCCTTCGAATCTTTTCTGTAAAGCTTTCCAAAGATCCTTGGAATTGTCATAACCTAAGAAACCGTGGAACAATTCCCGAGTCAATGCCATAGTGATCGAACCAAGTGCCTTCTTTTCACGATCATAAGCTTTCTTTTCTTCATCAGAAAGTTTAGAGATGATGTGTGTGGGATGCTTATATCCCTCAAGGATTGGTATCCATAGTGATGAGTCGGTATAAGAAATATAGTGCTCAAAACGTGCTTTCCAATTAGAATAATCGTTCACGTTTAGCAACTTTGGCGGTTTCTGTGGTGTATCGATCTCATTATCATAGTTTAACAGATTCTGAAGATTCGACATAGTGAACACTTAGTCAAATTTCAGAAAAATCAGACACAGTTGCGCACTTGATTTTGGCCTTGCGCACTTGAGAAATGGTCCTGCGTATTTAGATTTGCTCTTGCGTACTTAATAAGTACGCAGGAGTAAATAATAAGTACGCAGGATATAACTTAAGTTCGTAGAAGATCAGTCTTGCGCACTTGTAAGTACGCACGAGGTTAGTCTTGCGTATTTAGTAAGTACGCACAGAACTGTACTTTTTGCAAGAAATGGTAAGTACGCACAACACCTTTTCAGCAACTCTCACCAAACTATTCCGGTCACCTGAAAGTCGCCGGAGATGGTAAAAATTGAACTGATGATCAATGCAAATGAGCCAAAGGGTCAGAAACTTGTTTCTAACCAACCTTTGATGCTCAAAACACTCAAATACACAACAAAAATCAGTTTTTTGAGTGATTTTTGCTTCTAAAATAGTGCTCAAGAGCTACCCTTATTTTATCACAAAAATCAACAAAAATACCTCTTTTTGCTTGTAAAAACTTGGTAGAAACTCTCCAAACTCACTCACAACACTCGAAATCAGGAGCAATGCTCTTATACCACTTGTAGGTCCCTCGGGTGTGGCGGATCGTCACATGCAAGTGGGTCTACTAGTCGGACCGGGTGCGGAATACCCGTGATAGGTGGAGAGTCAAACTAAACAAAGTAAACCGACAAGAGAAAACACTTTAAACATTCTTTGTATTATAAACACTTGAAGGTTACAGAGAGAAGCACTGAGATTACAATTTACGTATTTGTTCTTATGCCTGCGTACTTAACTTCTGTCAACCTAACCTATTTATACAAGACCTGATGCCTACGCACTTAGCAAGTGCGCACGGCAAAATGCTCTTGCATACTTAGCAAGTACGCAAAGATATTCTTGCGTACTTTCTAAGTACGCAGGAGCTTTCTCTTGCGCACTTACAAGTGCGCAAAACACTTCGAGAATTTTGCAACATTCAATATGTAAAAGTAATACAACTCGATAAACTAATACATAAAGACTCTTACATACAAAGACAATTACAAACAAGAAAATACAAACTAAGACTCTATCCAGAGTGTTTGTCACAGGAAAGTGCTTCAACAGAAAGCTAACTGTTGAAAAGGGACAGTCTTCAACCTCCACCAACTCAAAGCCTCAATCCAAATCAATCCAACAAAGGAGGTGTTTGACATATGTCATGTGCCTGGAGAGAGAGCTCCATATGTTCAAAGACATTGGAAGAAGCCACATTTGAGTACAACAAAGCTCACCCCTGGAACTTCAAAGACTTGTTCAAAAGAAATGACTATGTGTACTTTCAAAGGGACAAACTGGATAAATCATGCTCTCTGTGTGGGAAATACAATCATACTGCCAGCACCTGCTTCTATTACCTTCAACAAAAAGAAACCTAAAGCAACACGCTTTTGAGAAAACAAACAAGAACAAAAAGGTAAGAAGCTTTGAAGCCAAAGCAACTCAGTTCAGAAACTCTCTATCTCCACCAAGAAAGCATCTACCAAAACCTCAACAATCTTGCATCATATGTGGTGAATCAGACCACTTTGCTGCAAATTGTAAGTTTAATCCTCTCAACCAGGTTCTTCATCAAATTCCTCTTCAACAAAAAGCCTATCAGTAAGATGAAGAAGGGTAGGCATACTTCGGAGATTAAACCATCAGCAGCAAACAAAACTGATGCTGATCAAGTAAGACTCAAACAACCGAAGGAAAAGCCTTCATCAGCAACCAAGATTGCTGCTACCCAAGTTAAACCTTCAGCAGCCAAAAAAAATGTTGCTGGTCAATTAAAGCCCAAGCGACCCAAAGACAAGTCTTCAGCAGCAACCAAGATTGTTGTTGCTCAAGTAAAACCATCAGCATCAACCAAATCTGCTGCTGATAAGCCAAAGTCCTCAGTTGCAACATCTGATGCTGATAAAGGAAAGAGAGCTGGAAATTCACCAATTCAGCATTGGAAAGCCAAAATTCCTCCAAGAATCATCATTGGTTCCGTTGAATGCACACATGCTGATACTGATAATTCGAGAACCCTTTTTTACAATGATGCAAGCTCTTGGATTCCTCCCACTAACTAGATATCTCTCATGTGCAGGGACAGTCAGGTCACAAGAATAACACCTGGGTGGTAGACAGTGGTTGTTCCAGGCACATGAAAGGCAACAGATCCATCCTCTCCAACTTCAGACATTTCAATGGAGGATATGTTGCCTTTGGAAGTGACTCAAAACGAGGATCTATTACTGAACAAGGAACTGTGTCCAATGAAAGAATGAGTATTGAAAAGGTAAACTATGTCAAAGAATTAGACTTCAAACTCATGAGTGTTTCCTAGGTCTGTGATCAAAAGCATTAGATGCTCTTCACATATAAAAAATGCTTTGTACTATCTCCTGGCTTATCCAAACCTCCTCCAGAAAAGATTTTATTAACTGCTCAGAGAAAAGAAAATCTTTATGTGCTTGACATGAATGAGGTCACTCCATCTAGCAGTGTATCCTGTTTTCTGTCAAAAGCTTCAGTTGATGAATCAGCTCACTGGCACAGGAGATTAAGCCATGTTAACATCAAAACCTTCAACAAATTGGTGAAGGATAATCTTGTCAGAGGGCTTCCTGACAAAGAATTCCAGCTAGAAGATCATTGCATTGCTTGTTTGAAGGGGAAGCAACACAAGAGTTCTCACAAGCCCAAGACTTTGAATACAAATGACACTCCATTACAGCTGCTGGATATGGATCTCTTTGGTCCTACAAATATTATGTCAATGGGTAAAAAGTCATACTATCTGGTGATAACTGATGACAACACCAGATTCTCATGGGTATACTTCTTGAGAACTAAAGATGAAACTGCTAAGATTCTCAAATCTTACATTCTTCGGATAGAGAATTGAAGCAATCAGAAGGTAAAGATCATAAGGTGTGATCAGGGCACAGAGTTCAAGAACCACACCTTGAACTGTTTCTATGAAAGCAAAGGAATAGAAAGACAATACATTGCAGCTTCAAGTTGTTGTGCACAAGTCATCTGGATACAAAACCAAATGCTGGATTATGGGATGACTTTCATGGAAACTTCCATTCACATTGACAACATGAGTGCTATATCAATCACAAGCAATCCGGTGCAACACTCTAAGACAAAACACATTGACATCAGGTATCACTTCATAAGAGATCAAGCTGAGAAAAAGAGGATTATTTTACCCAAAGTTCATACCAATGAGCAATATGCTGATTTGTTTACAAAACCTTTTGATGAAGCTAGATTTAGATATTTAGTTGAATCTATTGGTATGATGAACTTTGATTAAAATCTGTCTCTGAAATTTTGTTTTGTAAATGTGTTTGTCCTTTGTTGAAAATAAAAGTTATAAGTCAGCAGCAACTTTTTTCGCTGCTGACAGGTTTAATCATCAGCAGCAAAGAATTTGCCACTGACTGCTTTAAGTTATCAGTAGGAACAAGTTTCCTGCGGATAGCTTTAAGGCTGTCAGCAACAACATCCTTGCTACGGATTATTGCATCCATGAGTTTGCTGCTGACAGACTTAACCATCCACAGCAACCAAGCTTGCAGCGGATTGGCTTAACCATCCGCAGCAACCAAGTTTGCTGCTGATGGGTAAATCTAAGTCCAAATTAACCTTTACCCGCTGTAAAAAAAATTACTTTCAGTCTTTACCATGACTGCTTTAGTGTATTACAGCTGTAACAGTAAAAAGTGAACAAGGTTGTATTGTACAAGTATTTTTACTTTTTCTCTCCTCTGCCGTTATAACACAAATCAAATTTCTTCACCACCTCTTCACATTCAATTTCATCCGAACTCCCATCACTTTCTCTCAAGTCTCCACAACATTCAAAGCTTTTCATCCTTAACCACCCTTCAAAAACCTTCCTCTTTCCTTCCAAACCCAACAAAATGGCAGAGGTAGACATAAACCATCCCGATGATAAGTTCTCTCCATATCACAACCTCGCGGCATACTTAATCAAAGGAAAGAAGTCCGAGGGATTCAATGACATGATCGACTTTCTCTGTCGATCAAAGATACACCATGCACTCACTGTAAACCCAATCATTTACATCCCTCGCATGGAGGACTTCTGGAACTCTGTCGTCTATTCTACCGAACAGGGGATACCCCAATTCCAAGCCAAGGTAGATGGCAAAGACATCACCATCACAGAAGCTGGTCTACGAAAACATCTCAAGCTTCAAGACGAGGGGGCCGCCATTTCATACTCGAAGGAAGAATACATGAGGACCTTTGTATCCATAAGGTACACTGGAAATCAGAACGAGTACACAATCGAAAAGGCACTGATGGGTGTAGGTCCCTAATTCGATGCGTGACGGATCTCTAGACTCGCGGTACGACACGGTGATAATGTGCGGAATCCATGATCAACGTGCTCGTGTAACTCAATCAACAACAACGGTGTAAATAAACTCTTTGTATTTCCACCACAATATCAGGTTACAAGAATCTCTCTCGTCTACTCTGATATCGTCTCACCTCTCTCACCTCACTCTAATCTATTTCCTGTTTCTGCTACAATCTGCTATTTATAGCCGCTGATCAGCATTAGGCGAACTTAACAAGTTCGCTTCACTGTGCTTAGGCCAACTTATTAAGTTCGCCTCTAATAGGCTAAGCGAACTTAATAAGTTCACCTCTGATAGACTTAAGTGAACTTATTAAGTTCGCCTCTGATAGGCCAGGCGAACTTATTAAGTTCGCCTCTGATATAAGTTCGCCTCTAGCAGAACTTACATAGAATTTTATCAACAGTTACAAAAACATGTCCTAACAGACTCCCCTTTAACTGTTGCTAATAATTCTATCAATTACAAGTCAAAGACTCTAAGACTAAGGCATAATATCTTCAAGCTCGTTGTCACCAGAATATGCTCCAACAGACTCCCCCTTGACAATAGCTTTAGAAGATTGTCATCCGTCTTCATATATCATGAAACATTATGTAGTCTTCGTCTTGTTCATCTGCACACTTTCTCCTTTTATCTAGAAGAAAACTTGGGAGAAGGACACCTTGTCAACTTCTATCTGCAATATTCAGTTTTTGCAAAGGAGAACAACCAAGAATAACCAACAATTAAGATTTTCATGGAAGTTGGAAAAATAAAATCTTTTTGGTTTTTCAAACATAAGGAACACAAAATCTTTTTGGTTTTTCTCTATATAAACTGAAATGTAAAATACAAAATCACATCTTTTTGTTCGAACATCACGAGTAAGAAGATCATATCAGTATATATGATGAATCAATCACACATCTTGGATATAAAATCCATATAATATCAAATGGTATCCTATGTCATTCTTTCAAGCCTTGACCAATCAAACCAATATCTTTCAAGATTTTCACACTCTATCTTTTCAAGACTTTCATATTGCATGTTATGATACGCGATAAACATTCAAAGAAAATAGGATCAGGCTATGACACATAAATTCAAATTGTCAATATTATAATATTTGAAACTAAAGCATCTCATTCCCACTTTCTTGTGATTTAAGGTACCATTTAAGTATGAAATACAACGTGTATCCCACTAGTATGCCAACATAAAGTAAATGCACCATCTTCAAGACACATGAGATTTTACTAAAGATTATCCGAATTTCCAGAATGAGGAGACATCACTTAGCACATGAATAGCATAATCCAAATTGGATTGTATAGGAATCAATGAGATTCAGAATCGAATGATTCAATGTCTTGGCTTATATATGTGGAATCATAAGATTCAGGTACGTGGATCCAACTGTTATCTGGATTATGAATTCAATGGAATCAGTAAAGATGATTATCAATATGATCCAAGGGTTAGTATATGTTTGACAGATGTTGTCAAGTACATATCTTGATTATACTTCAAATTGCATGCTTTTCGGGACATGGGCACTGAAGCAAATCGAATGAATAGTGCTAAGGACATAACCCGAAACTGATCTCATAGGAAAATCTTTATTAAAAACTAATATTCTATATCTGATAATGATCTTTTAACGCACACACCCAGGCATAAAATGGGTTCAAATCACAGTTGTAACATATGAAATTATGTTTTCACACTACTAATGGTTCAGTGACGCTTTTAGTCTACTGACAATTCAAATTATATGCATACACAACACTATCATTTCCTATTTGTGCAGTCTCTGAAGTTTAGATCAAAACATATAATTCAGATATATTAACATAAAGCACCAACCAGTCAATCTAAGGTCATGTGTGAAAGAACATCTACTGATGTACTATCATCTCTTCTTTAACTTCAAGCAATGTCGATTTTATCTTTTTCAATTTGTTTGGCTTTTTCAAAATATTTTTCAAAGAAAGTAAAACAAACAAAAATAAAATCTTCCATGAAAACATTTTAAGAAAAACAGTTTACTTGGTTACTCAGGATTAAGCAAGTCAATCAATTTAAAACTCAAACCGATGTAATGTAATTGAATGTCATTGCCTCTGTCACCAACACAGTTTTGTACTCCCCCTGTCCTGTAGACTCCCCCTCAACTAGTCAAATGGTTGCATCAACGACTTTATGCTCACCATCGTCATCCAAAGTTTCAGGATATCATCTGGACTTTGTAAAACTGTTTCCAAAACATTGTGTGTGACATATTCTTCCCATTGAGCATCAAGTCGTTGAAACAAATAGATATTTCAGTTATCAACAACTCGTTACTCATGCAGATGTCATTCCCTGTCATGTGCTTAGAACCACCACTATCAACACCCAAAATGGTATTAATAGTCCCTCTTGGTAAATCCTGCACAACTAACAAGAAACATTAATTTGAAATTGGGACCCAAGCCATGGTAGTCATTGGTCGTCCATCTGTATCAAAATAATAAACCTCACTCCATTCACAATCGAATCTCTCATCTATTTTAGGAGATTGATCCGACGAGTCAGAAACAGAAACTTTAGATTTCCAAACATACTTCTTTTCATTAAGTTCTTTTTGCTTAAAATGTGAAGTGTTTGAACAATCATGTTCATTTGAAAAATGTTTAGACTGTGAAAACTCTTGTTGTTCTAAAAGTTTTCTCAATCTTCTGTTTCTCCTTCGTCTTTGAGGTCTAGAAAGCCTAACCTCAGTTTTTGAATTACCCTTTGGTATAGCATGAGGTTTAACCACATTTGGGTTAACATAAGGCTTACCATGAGTTCTTACCTTTTCTGGAGTAACATGTCGGTTACCTTTGGCTTTGTGAGGACAAGCAATCCGAATATGACCAACAAGACCACAGTAAAAGCAAGATCTCGTCTCACGATATTCTCTCATATAAGGAATCTTCTCACAATAAGATGCATTTGAAGAAGATTCTCCTACATGAACTTCTTTTTGCTTTATTTTATCTGGAACGCCAGATTTTGCAACAAGTTTTGATTCAGGCTTCACCTTCTCAGGAACTACATGCTTCTTCCCTTTATTTTTGTAAGGACAGTTCACCACAATGTGACCTATCTTATTACAATGAAAACATGTACGCTTGTCTTTATAATCTCTGACATATGGAACTCTCCTTGAGTTTGAAGAACTTCCAAATGTAGAATTTCCAGATGAATTAGAATCAACCTTTGAGTCTTCTTTCTTAACAGCTTTCGGTATCCCCTCTACCTTAGCTTCATCAAAATATTCATCATCCCTCTCATCAGAATACACCATATCTTCACCTGTGACTGGATTCACCTTCAACACAGTCTTAGGATCTAAATCCTCATCGTTTATAATCTCAGGTGTAACAGAATAATTTCCGTTGAATGGTGGAGGAACATAGCCAATACCACTAGTTCCCTTCCCCTCTTCAGTATTATTATGATAATGTTCTAATAAGAATGATGAATTTGCAAAGCTTTCTAACTTTCTATGCAATCTGATCACCTCTGCTTTAGATTCAGCTAGTTCCTTATCTTTCTCAACAATATCATTATTTCTTTTCTCAATTTCTACAAAGGACATACCCAGGTGATATGCCTGCTCTTTGATCTTCAAAGTCAGAGAATTTATATCCCTCTTCAGTGATTCTATTCTCTCAATACACACATTTTCATTATCTTTTAATTTCTGATTCACCGTGTGCATTGATTTCATATCACAAATGAGGTTTACATTGTCATCCATAACCCTCATCATTTTATCCTTAACTGAAACATAGTTAGAACAAAACGTTTCAGAGTTAGAAAATACCTCAGGTTTTACTTCTGAAGAAGATGCACTAGGAGCCATGAATACGTCATCATCAGCTTCACTCTTTTGATCAACAATGACAGGCTCAACATCAGTGTCTGATACACTCAGATCATCTTCAACTGTCTGGAAACTTTATTCACTCATCACATCAGTCTCAGTAGATTGAGTACATTCACCAGAACGAATACTCTCACTATCAGTTAAATCTGCAGAAGAATCACTTTGAGAATAACTCGGCTTCTCCAATACTTCGTTGATCAAGACTACAAACGCTTGAGAAGTTGCTTCACCCTTTTTCTTTAATGATTCCCATAGATCTCTTGAAGTTGGACACTTCCCGAGACTATGAATGATTTCTTTTGGCAAAGACATCTTTAAAGTTTCACACGTTTTCATCTCTCGATCAAAATTCTGCTTTTCTACTTTAGTAGGAGCTGTCACTGGTTTAGAAACATCATAATATCCCATATAGTCATAAGTAGGATGCACATATCCTTCAAATATGGATGTCCAAAAGTTTTCATCAGTTTCTGATACGAACTGTTCGAACCGGACTTTCCAGCTACGAAAATCTGATATGCACAAAAGTCTCGGTGGCATAGTTCCAATCTCATTATCATCACATGAAATTGACATTTTGAAATTTTTGCGAAAATAGCCGGAAAAAATTTCCCGCCAAAATACTCTTTTTAAAAAAATTTCAAAAATTCAAAATTTCAAAAATGATCCGAAACAAGCATATAAACTTTCCCTAAAAAATTTGGACAAGATGAAATTTCGCGCCAAAATACTCTTTTTTTTTTTTAAAGAACACTAAGTTCGCCTGATACTATGAAAGCGAACTTGACCCGAGCGAACTTGACCCGAGCGAATTTGACCCAAGCGAACTTGTTAAGTTCGCCTGATCTTCACCAAGCGAACCTATTAAGTTCGCCTAATACTGAGTGAAGCGAACTTATTAAGTTCGCTTATAAGTTCGCCTGCAACAGAACGTTAAGTTCGCCTGGTTCAGCTGTTCAACCCAAACACGAACCAAAAATTCCAAAAATCATGATTTCTTGTTGAATTGATGGAATTTGATTAAATTGAACCGTAGGAATGTGTAATAACTGATTAGGAACACTTCTATCGGATCAATTTCATCAAATGAATCCAAAATCAATCGAAAATGATCAAAAATTCTCCATTTTTATCAGGAACACAAAAAGATGTAAAATCTCTGAAATTTGATGTTGATTGGACACGAAAACACCACGAATCTTCTGCTAATCAAGAGCAAAGGATCTGATACCACTTGTAGGTCCCTAATTCGGTGCGTGACGGATCTCTAGACTCGCGGTACGACACGGTGATAACGTGCGGAATCCATGATCAACGTGCTCGTGTAACTCAATTAACAACAACGGTGTAAATAAACTCTTTGTATTTCCACCACAATATCAGGTTACAAGAATCTCTCTCGTCCACTCTGATATCATCTCACCTCTCTCACCTCACTCTAATTTATTTCCTGTTTCTGCTACAATCTGCTATTTATAGCCACTGATCAGCATTAGGCGAACTTAACAAGTTCGCTTCACTGTGCTTAGGCGAACTTATTAAGTTCGCCTCTAATAGGCTAAGCGAACTTAATAAGTTCGCCTCTTATAGACTTAAGCGAACTTATTAAGTTCGCCTCTGATAGTCCAGGCGAACTTATTAAGTTCGCCTCTAGCAGAACTTACATAGAATTTTATCAACAGTTACAAAACATGTCCTAACAATGGGCCCTCCATGGAAGTTTCTATGCCACACTCTTCTACAATGCATATCCCAGAAGAGAAGTGGATGGCATCAAGTGAGCTCTACACTTGCCTCTGCTGTTCATGGTATGGTTTCTAGCCAGGGTTTCTGTCACACCCCAACCGACGGCGGAAACGTCGGGGCGGGACATGTAGACTGTTCATAAGCTCATGGTTTACTAAAGTTGTGATAATTAAACAATAACTTTCATTTCATAGCACAAGTAATCAAGTATAACTTTTACAAGAATAAAAATACATGAATAACTTTATTAAATTTAAAACTAGGTCCTCAATCCTAAGTGAAGCGACTTGAAATCTTAACTCAAACACTGTACCTGAAACATGATAAAATGAGAGGGTCAACTATAAATAGTTGGTGAGCATACACAGGTTTTGACACCACAAGTAAAGTTCAAATGTTTTGTATACAATTCATATGATGCATGGTTTATAAAGCATTTTTGGAGAATCTAAGTTAAGCTAGATGCACAAATGAAACTTTATAATTGAAGGGCATAACAACACATGTTATCCTAATGTAGGGCATAACAACACATGTTATCTTGATTTAATGTAGGGCATAATAACACATGTTATCTTAATGTAGGGCATAACAACACATGTTATCCTAATGTAGGGCCTAACAACACATGTTAGCCTGAAGTAATGTATTTGTGTTTGCACGTGTATATCATGTATATGTAGCCTTAACAATTAGCATTCAAGCATAAAGCACAAATAAACACGTATGATCATATTGTAGAATTGTACGTATGTAATTGTAAATAGTGTGTTATTGAGTAATTATGTTTCACCCCAAATATGTAAATATGAAAAAGGGGCTACGTAAACTCACCTTGAAATGAGTAGCTTAAAAACCACACAAAGAGTTGCTGCGCAATTGACTAGCTAACCACGAGGTCAACCTATGTTTGATGGTATACGTGTATCAATGTTTGTACAATATGAAATTTGGGGTTTCTAATGAGCAATGGGTTATGATGGGTTTTTCCTTATTTAAATAAGGATAAATAATTATTAAGTTTCAAATAATAGTTTTGTAAGTTTTGTTAAATAGTATAATTTGAATAAAAGAATAAATAATTTGTTTTCTTTTGTTTGTAATTAAATAGGTTTGTAAATGAATAAATAAGTGAATAGATAAATGAATGATAATATAAGTAAATAAATATAAAGAAACCCTTTATTTATTTAAAATTTGAATTCCATAAAAAATTAGTGTAAATAATAACCTAATTAATAATAATTAATTATTAATTAAAAGTATGAAATTTGTTTAAATAAATAATTTATATAAGGGAAGTACATAAAATAGAAAAATCTGTAAAACTTTATAAGGCTATGGGTTTATAAAATAACCTTATTTACATCCCAAATACAATTTACAATTTAGGGGCCTTAATAAATAATTTGTTAAAATAATTGTAATAAAATAATTTAATGTTTATTAGGTTTATAAAGTTGTTTCTCAAAAAAAGACTTGTCAATTTATATGTTAAAACCATTCTGAGTTTTGTATATTTATAAAATAAAATTTATAAAGTGGTTTTTGTCATGAAAATCGGGTTTTAAAAATAAGTGCAGTGAGTCGGGATCGAACCCGGGTGGGTTCTGGGAATTACTTGCGTGCAAACCACTGAACCAGGGACTAATCCATGATACATATCCGGTTTGATAATGTAATAACATGTACTTGAATAAGGACCGGTTTGGGTTTTTACTGAACACGCAAAAAAGGAAGCCGGTTGTGGGTTTCGAACCCACGCCATATTGCCTAGCGGTGCAGTGGCTTACCGGCTGGGCTAGATGGCTGGTCGTATAAGGATTCGAAATTTATTAATATGCTAACTAAATCGAAGCCCCAAATCGAATCGGCGTTATTTAGAACATGAACCCTAGGTTCAATTTTTGGTCCGATTGACTCTGTCTTTTCCAATAGGTATAGGGCTATTGGAGAGCATCCGAAAACGATTCAAAAGACACAAAACTTACGTGATTTGGTGCAGAATTGAGGGTGGTCGGCTGAAACTCAAATCCGACTGCTCGTGCTACTCGACAGGGTTCCAAACGTGAAATGCGGGCCGTATGAGTGTTCAGAGAGTTTGGGAGAAAGTATGCGGAGGTGAGGGAATGTATTAATTCGTTTAATTTCATCCAATTGTATAATTTAGTTAAAAGCTTGCGTATGACATCCGTTGAGGCAAAATACGCGTTAATTTGAATGAAACGCGAATGAATTGGGTCACGAATTGGGATGGAATACATGTTGGGATCGATTGAGCGTGATTTGCGGGTCTATTACTCAATTAATTCCTGATTTGGAGGTGAATTTGATTCGGTTTGACTCTGGATAGTCAAAGCTGTTTGAAACTCAAATTAAGCCGCGAGGATTTACAAATTGAAATGCAATTTGGGTGTAGGAGTGGTCTAACATCGATTAAGCATATATGTAGAGTCCCTAACAGTCATTTCACTTGATTTCGGTATCGAATTGAGGATTTCTTGGGTTGTTTAACTTTTAGAAGTCAAAATGAGTCAAAATAAGTGAATGGGTCAAAATTGAGATTAAGGGGTTTAAAATTTAAAAGGTTTGGGTTCGAATTGAGGGTTTCCAAATGTTCAAGGGTTGATGAGGAGGTCCAAGACTAAATAAATTTAAATTTGGTTATAAAATAGTTTTTGTAAAGCTTGTAAGAATACTAAAACATTATTTCGTTTGTCTTAAAATATTTTATATAGAAAACTCCATTACAAATTGTGCATAAATATATGTGTGTGTATAGATAAGTTGACTTTTGTTTTAAAACCTCATACTTTAAAAACTTTAGAAATATCCTAATAAAATCTAAATGTAGTAATGTATTATTATTATTATTATTTTGTGAGATAAAGTTTCTATTTTTGTAAATCTATAAATGATGTAAATGATTTATTTAAAATAATCATAAATTTATATATACATATAACTCTATGAATATACACATGTGTTGTACACAAAACTAGAAGATTATATGTATATGAAAAGTTTAAAACTTCGAATTGAAATAATAATTAGTGTGACTCATTGAGTGGGAATATTATGGGATTCAAACGGAGTGTCATAAAAAAATCATGGATGTTACAGTATCCCCCTGTTAAGGGAATTTCGTCCCGAAATTGAATTGTTGGGGGCTACTAAATCAGGAACGAGATGAGGGTTTGGATTTTAAACGAGCCTTGACTGTTGGTTTGTGGAGTAAAGTTGATAAAAAGATTCAGGTTTGTTTCTCAAGATTAGGCACGAATGATGATAGTGGATTTAGTTTAAGAGAATTTAAGGAGAAATCTATCAAAGAATGTTTTGGACTTCTAAGGTAAAATTTCATTATTTGCGATGAGAACGATGGGAATTTGATAACCAGGGTTTGTTTAGTATGTAGTCTAATCTGATCAGGAATTGTAAGTTGATAAGAGATTTCACAAACATTGACCCGTCAAACAACATAAAACTTTACGTGACACGAATAAAACTACTTCTGATAATATGACATGAACACTTATATATAGGAAGTACCAGCGGCGTATCCACCATGTCCTTATCATATCACATTAGTTTTGTTACTATATCCCACGATAGGTTTCATGTCATAACACACGACAGATTTCACTATGTCTTCCATGCGCTAATTTTTATAATTGCGTGTGCACCCGTAATTATTCAAATCGTTGCATGGTCCACATAGTTCATCCCATTGTGTGTGGGGTCCAGGGGGTAACACAAAAACACTTAATTCGTAACTATTGCTTTCACGTATGTGTTGCTAACAATAACGTGGAATAATTTAGGGTTCCATAGCTTCCTCGTGTTTGAACAAGAATACGTCAAACCCCAAGTAGCTTTCATGGATAGGGTGAGTAGTCATGCTTTGTGTATGATGTACTTAGTCAATTGCAACAATGTAAACAATCTAATTCCGTGTATAATGTAAATACTCATGTTTCATATATGATCTAATGTCATGTAGCTTGTAATCAACTAGGTTTCATGGGTAACATGAACAATTTAGCATCATGTATAGGTAAGAGATGAATTTCATGTATGATGTTAACAACTTAGTATCATGTATTTTGTAACCAAATAAGGTTTCAGGTGTGATGTAAATGATTTAGTATCATGTATAATGTGCACAATTTAGTATCATGTACTTTGTAACTAAATAAGTTCCATGTGTTATGTGATCCATCTAGTAAATCGTGACTTGCAATAAACTAGTTTCATGTATCATGTGATCGTGTTGTGTATCTTGTGAACATGCATACGTAAGTTATTGAATTTCTCGTGTGACGTATCCTAACGAGCTTCGTATGTGATCGAGTGTTGTGGAGAAGCGTGTTGTTTGGCGTTCATGTAAAATGTGGTAGTTAGGTTCTAGTTCTTTAAATCTTGTTGAGGTTGATGGGGATGGTTAAGGTCTACGCGGTATGGATCGTCTCTTGAAGCGGCAAGTGAAAGGTAACGAGGGGTTTTGAGAATACTTAGGGAAATATGTTTACAAATAATTGATCTTTGTTTGAAAATATGAAGTTGTAATTTGTTCTTGGTTGTAGATATATAAAGTAATGAAACTATTGGGTTAAATAATCTAAATAAATAGACAATTTATATGAAAAATCTTTAAATTTAAATTTTCAATTATTAATAAGAGAATATTTTTAAGATAATTTATTGGCTTAAACAAGTAGTCATATATTTATTTGGCCAGGGTTTAGAAATAATTATTTTAATGAGGAAAAATCATAATTATTTATCAATTCGAAATAATATTTTTATAAAATAGGTTGTATTAAATTATCCTTGCAAGGTGTAAATGTTTATAGAAAATTCATATTCTTGATACTCTCTAAAAGTTTGATAGACGTTTGGTTTGAACAAAATAATGAGGTTGTTTAAATCTAATAGGATGATTTGTTTATAAAGGAGATTGCCGGTAGTGTACCAAATCGTGTTGGATGAAGAAGGTGATACTTGGAGGATCTCAATGAAAATATAATGGGTGAAGTTCACATTCAACGTATTAAATCAATGAATAATGACTTCAGAGTTGGAAAAATATAATATTTATTAAATGCTGAAATGGTAAACATTATTCAAAACATAGGGAAATGGTTCTCAAACTGAAAATTTAAAGATAATAAATAATGGAAAAATAATTTTTGTTAACGTCTCTTGTAGCTTTCCACTAGAAGGAGAATAATTCCCAAGACGAATACCGCTATGGTCACTCGGGTAGCCGATCTGGCTTCAGCTTTAGCTGTCTCCGTGTGATGCTCCAGTATTTCTTTTTCGAGGATGGAGATTATCTCCTTTTGGTACCCTAATTGGTTTGCTAGGCTATCCATTCTTTGTTCTTGCAAGTCGTGCATTACCCCCTGCTCCATCCTTTGCCTCTCAAAATCTGAAGTCCTTACATATTGGTGGGTGTCATTGGTTGGAATTCCCATAACACTAGCGGGTACCGTGGTATGCCTTACCCAAGGGTTAGGATGATACGAGTCGGGCACCAGATGCGGGTCTCTTAATGGGGGTGATCTAGGTGTTTGAAGTCTTGGTCCGATGTTCATAGCCCAATCTGCCCTTACATCAAACCTTGGCCTAGCAGCTGGGGGTGGTGGTGACCGATACACGGGTGACCTGATGTCTTCTTCCCAATCAGACTCTGCTCCGGGATGGTATACTGGGGAGGAAGGAGGGTAGGAGTCCATGTCTAACAGAGAAATAAAGAAAAGGTTGTAAGTGATAATAAAATAATGAGTGTTAAATATAGGAGTTCTCATAGGACTAGTCATAACACCGAGTCTTCACAGTAGTATTTTAGAAATACACTTGACCTATAAGCAATGCATCCCTGAGGGGAATTCCCAGGAAAGAGGGGTGGGTCACTAAGACACACTTAAGTACCCTGTCTTTCCTTAGTCAGAATCCCTCATGGGCCTACACACTCTTCCAGCCATCATGTATTAATAATACTATTGTTGGGCTCATAGTTATGATGAGGATTGTTGTGGACTGGGCTTTGAGGCCCGAAAGTGAGGCTTGTATATTGTAGTAGGTTTCTTCTTCTTAGTGAGTGGGCTTCTTGTTTATTATTAATGGGCTTTAGGCCCAATAGCTTAGATTTAGATCACAAGAGGTGGTGACATTAAATGTGTGAGTTTAAGCGTGCATGAAGAACTAAGTGTGTATGACTGTGTGTGGAAACTTAGGATAGCACTTTAAATAAATCAAATAGGTAGCAATGAATAGGAGGCAAAAGTTGGCAGGTAATGTTACACATAGACTATTAAGTATTGTATCATATGATGTAATTATATAGTATAACATGTAAAAATATTCACACAAGAAATAATCATGTAACATGTAGTATCATGGCATAGTATGGGTGTCCTAAGGTTATAGTCTAGGTCAAGAGTGTCTAATAACCTAATTCCCTATAACCAAGGCTCTGATACCAATCTGTCACACACCAACCGACGGCGGAAACGTCGGGGCGGGACATGTAGACCGTTCATAAGCTCATGGTTTACTAAAGTTGTGATAATTAAACAATAACTTTCACTTCATAGCTCAAGTAATCAAGTATAACTTTTACAAGAATAAAAATACATGAATAACTTTATTAAATTTAAAACTAGGTCCTCAATCCTAAGTGAAGCGACTTGAAATCTTAACTCAAACACTATACCTGAAACATGATAAAATGAGAGGGTCAACTATAAATAGTTGGTGAGCATACACAGGTTTTGACACCACAAGTAAGTTCAAATGTTTTGTATACAATTCATATGATGCATGGTTTATAAAGCATTTATGGAGAATCTAAGTTAAGCTAGATGCACAAATGAAACTTTGTAATTGAAGGGCATAACAACACATGTTATCCTAATGTAGGGCATAACAACACATGTTATCCTAATGTAGGGCCTAACAACACATGTTAGCCTGAAGTAATGTATTTGTGTTTGCACGTGTATATCATGTATATGTAGCCTTAACAATTAGCATTCAAGCATAAAGCACAAATAAACACGTATGATCATATTGTAGAATTGTACGTATGTAGTTGTAAATAATATGTTATTGAGTAATCATGTTTCACCCCAAATATGTAAATACGAAAAAGGGGCTATGTAAACTCACCTTGAAATGAGTAGCTTAAAAACCACACAAAGAGTTGCTGCGCAATTGACTAGCTAACCACGAGGTCAACCTATGTTTGATGGTATACGTGTATCAATGTTTGTACAATATGAAATTTGGGGTTTCTAATGAGCAAGGGGTTATGATGGGTTTTTCCTTATTTAAATAAGGAAAAATAATTATTAAGTTTCAAATAATAGTTTTGTAAGTTTTGTTAAATAATATAATTTGAATAAAAGAATAAATAATTTGTTTTCTTTTGTTTGTAATTAAATAGGTTTGTAAATGAATAGATAAATGAATGATAATATAAGTAAATGAATATAAAGAAACCCTTTATTTATTTATAATTTGAATTCCTTGAAAAATTAGTGTAAATAATAACCTAATTAATAATAATTAATTATTAATTAAAAGTATGAAATTTGTTTAAATAAATAATTTATATAAGGAAAGTACATAAAATAGAAAAATCTGTAAAACTTTATAAGGCTATGGGTTTATAAAATAACCTTATTTACATCACAAATACAATTTACAATTTAGGGGCCTTAATAAATAATTTGTTAAAATAATTGTAATAAAATAATTTAAAGTTTATTAGGTTTATAAAATTGCTTCTCAAAAAAAGACTTGTCAATTTATATGTTAAAATCATTCTGAGTTTTGTATATTTATAAAATAAATTTTATAAAGTGGTTTTTGTCATGAAAATCGGGTTTTAAAAATAAGTGCAGTGAGTCGGGATCGAACCCGGGTGGGTTCTGGGAATTACTTGTGTGCAAACCACTGAACCAGGGACTAATCCTTGATACATATCCGGTTTGATAATGTAATAACATGTACTTGAATAGGGACCGGTTTGGGTTTACTGAACACACAAAAAGGGAAACCGGTTTTGGGTTTCGAACCCACGCCATCTAGCCTAGCGGTGCAGTGGCTTACCGGCTGGGCTAGATGGCTGGTCGTATAAGGATTCGAAATTTATTAATATGCTAACTAAATCGAAGCCCCAAATCGAATCGGCGTTATTTAGAACATGAACCCTAGGTTCAATTTTTGGTCCGATTGACTCTGTCTTTTCCAATAGGTATAGGGCTATTGGAGAGCATCCGAAAACGATTCAAAAGACACAAAACTTACGTGATTTGGTGCAGAATTGAGGGTGGTCGGCTGAAACTCAAATCCGACTGCTCGTGCTACTCGACAGGGTTCCAGATGTGAAATGCGGGCCGTATGAGTGTTCAGAGAGTTTGGGTGAAGGTATGCGGAGGTGAGGGAATGTATTAATTCGTTTAATTTCATCCAATTGTATGATTTAGTTAAAAGCTTGCGTATGACAACCGTTGAGGCAAAATACGCGTTAATTTGAATGAAACGCTAATGAATTGGGTCACGAATTGGGATGGAATACATGTTGGGATCGATTGAACGTGATTTGCGGGTCTGTTACTCGATTAATTCCAGATTTGGAGGTGAATTTGATCCGGTTTGACTCTGGATAGTCAAAGTTGTTTGAAACTCGAATTAAGCAGCGAGGATTTACAAATTGAAATGCAATTTGGGTGTAGGAGTGGTCTAACATCGATTAAGCATATATGTAGAGTCCCTAACAGTCATTTCACTTGATTTCGGTATCGAATTGAGGATTTCTTGGGTTGTTTGACTTTTAGAAGTCAAAATGAGTCAAAATAAGTGAATGGGTCAAAATTGAGATTAAGGGGTTTAAAATTTAAAAGGTTTGGGTTTGAATTGAGGGTTTCCAAATGTTCAAGGGTTGATGAGGAGGTCCAAGACTAAATAAATTTGAATTTGGTTATAAAATAGTTTTTGTAAAGCTTGTAAAAATGCTAAAACATTATTTCGTTTGTCTTAAAATATTTTATATAGAAAACTTCATTACAAATTGTGCATAAATATATATATGTGTGTATAGATAAGTTGACTTTTGTTTTAAAACCTCATACTTTAAAAACTTTAGAAATATCCTAATAAAATCTAAATGTAGTAATGTATTATTATTATTATTTTATGAGATAAAGTTTCTATTTCTTTAAATCTATAAATGATGTAAATGATTTAATTAAAATAATCATAAATTTATATATACATATAACTCTATGAATATACACATGTGTTGTACATAAAACTAGAATATTATATGTATATGAAAAGTTTAAAACTTCGAATTGAAATAATAATTAGTGTGACTCATTGAGTGGGAAGATTATGGGATTCAAACGGAGTGTCATAAAAAAATCATGGATGTTACAGTTTCAACTTTGCACATCTCATCTTTGAAGGTTTGAGATATAACCTTCAAGAAGGTGCAAAGCAATCATTTTTTATGTACCTAAGATTCTTGCAGAAGGTTTTACATAACGAATTAAAAGATCTTTCAAAATATGCAAAAATCGATCTTATGCTGGGACATAAAAATAACATTTTTCAAAGTATGAGAACTGTTTCCAAAAAGTTCTCAGGGGTTAATGTTCCATTGTTATCTACAATGACGAACATACAAAGTACCTAGGGTGACAATTCAGCAATCCCAGCTGATACTGATCCCACACCCTCCTCTTCACATCCTGAACAACAATCTGCTTCCACTGTTCGAACCCCTATGCATACTACTAAGGATGCACAGGCACAGAAATTACTTACACATGTTTTGGATGTTATCGTTCAACTGGAACAAAGGGCCCCAGATGTAGCAAAATATACTAGAAAAAGGAGCAAGAAGACTACTTCTCTTCTTGTCTCAAAGGCCTAATCCCAACCTAAAAGCCCTCATTCAGAATCCTAAAATTCTGATGAGAATATCAAAAGGGATAGCCACATCATTAGAGAGACTTCCTTCGAAGCTTCTCTATTAGGATCAGGATCACATCCCGGGTCCATAGAACAACCCACTGAGCCATTCCATTATTTTTCTTCTCTGAACTTAAGTGCAGAGGCACCTTGTCAAGATGATATACCTTCTCAAACAACCACTATCTCGGAGGTATTGATTGACTTGGCTGCTAGTGCACCTAACCCAAGTTCATCACCCAAGAAGGTTCACTCTGGGAGTACTGATAGAGTGAATGTGGAAAAGGCTGTCACTACTCCTGGTACATCAACTAACCAGGAGGACCGTGATAACATCACTAAGACCCTAACCAAGGCAACTCACAGTGAGGATGTTTCCTTTGAAACACTCTTCACTGGGAGGAATCCCAGGTGCCAAGAAAACAAGGGTGATGGGGATGCAAAGGCTAGGCCTAAGACCCCATCCAGCTACAAGGATTCCACAACTGTGGATGAGAATAGTCAAAAACTCAAAAATATGGAATTGACGGCCAGGGTGGCTATGCTAGAGGCTGAAGTGTCCAAACTAAGACACCAAGTCTTTATGCATGAAGCCCATCAATGCCCAACTGTGCCTACTCCTTCCCTTGTATCAGTGGGAACTCAAACAGATGCAACCCTTTACACTGATGCAACCAAAAAGGGGGAGATAGTCGCAGTAGAAGATGATGCTGGCAGCCTTGAGGACTGGAATAAGAACAGGCTGCATTTTAAAGTTCCTTATTCAAACCTGCCTTTGTTCAAGTTCATGACTTGCCAGACTCAGTAGATGAAGAGGAAGAAATTACTAAGGATTGGAAGTTTGTTGTTCGAGCCTGTGATGAGGTGTTGACAAATACAAGTCACCATGAAGACACACCTCCATCAGTCAGCATTCTTCCTGAAGCAGCGGCCATAATAAGTCTAACCACTGCCCCCAAATTCACACTGACTGCAGACAAGCTAGATTTTGACTCAATACTAGCTTGGGGGTATGATGATCAATCTGAGAGATTCTAGATTGGGAAAGAGTTTAGCGGAGTAGAAGAGCTGAACTGGGATGCACTAAATCATCTTCAAGTGCTTGAACTGTATTTATCCAGCTGCATCAAAACCTCTTCAGGTCTCTCAGCAAAACTTGCAATCTTTAGGTTCCAAGACTTAATGGAGGAAAATCTGCCCTGGTTTGAAGCACTATTAGAAGAAGCAAACAGGGTGGCATATCCTAAAGACCGCGCAGAATCTTCTACACAGCAATACAAAGACTGGCTCCAAGTAGACTTGACCGGATCAGGAGCAGTACTTTAACTGACGAAGAAACTGTTTGCTGGAGAAGCTTCATACACAATGAGGTGGTCAGGGAACTGGCAGTGCTAGGATGGTCGTGCACTGGGCCTTCTGGCTTCACCTTCTTTCTGAGGGATGGATCATCTGTCTTCTTCAACCACATCAATGAGATCCTACTCCTCAACTCAGACTTCCTATACAACATTTTTGAGCTCAGAACACATATCTGCAATGTTAACTCCTTAAAGAGCCAAGCAATGATCAAGACTATCAAAGCTCGTCTTGAAAAGGAGGGACGCCTTGTAGAAGATGCCTCCTCTGACTCAGATTTCTCTTTTCTCTCCTCACCAACCGCCACTCTGAACACTGCAACAGAATCTAGAAGAACAGAGTTGGAGGATGTAAGGAAAAGTTGGAAGGAAGTAACTGGTGTGAATGGGAAGAAGATGAAGCAAGAAACCTTCGCCATCCACTCCCCAAACTGCCAATGAAGCTGAAGCAGAGATCCCAATAGTATCTAAAACATCTGCTCTTGTGATCCATGAATCTGAAGTAGAGGCATCAACCAAAGCCAAGGGGGAGGGAGTAATGACTGAAGAGGTGGAAGAGAGACTGATGAAAGAGCAAAGGGAAAGGGAGGAAAGAATAAGAAGAAGAAGAAGAAGAGAAGAAGAGGAGATGGCAGAGCTAAGAAAAATTCAAGAACGAAAAGCTGCCATGCTCTTCAGAGAACAACAAATCCAGCTGTATGCTAAACAGCTGGATGATCTCAAAGCCAAATTTCCTGCAGCTTCTCAATTACAAGAAGATGAAGCCCTAGCTCTTCAGCTGCAGGAACAGTTTAATAAAGAAGAAGAAGAAAGGGAGAAGAAGAAAAGGGAAGAGGCTAAGTTCAGAATAACTGATTCTGAACTAGCCAAAGAAATGAGAGAAGAATGGATAGCGGCTTTGATTTCTCAAGGTGAGGATGCAGACTACGTTGAGAAACTATCAAATAAAGAAATCTACAGAGCCTTCATGGGTCAGCAAGGTTAATTGGCAAATAAGAAAAGGGATGAAGAAGAAGAAAAAGCCAAGCAAAAATCCAAGAAGACCATTGCATTCAACATAAGAACCCATGAAGAAAGGAAGGTCATGACTGACTTCCTGAAGGCCAGAGGAGAAAGTGGAAAAAGGCTAGGCCCCATGAGTTTCATGAACTTGCAAGCCTTGTACTCCAAAGTCAAGAAGGAAGAGGAAGAAAGATTGGGGAAGACAAGCTCCAAGAAAAGGGTGATAACTCAAACTGCTGAACACAAATCAAAGAAACCCAAGCCTTCTCACTCATCTACTACTTCCTCCTCCCACCATACTTCCACTCTCCAGCCTAGACCTCATTCATCTCTTCCCACAAAGTCCAAATCCCTCCACCAAGCTCCTCCTCATAAGCAGCCTTCCAAGAAGAAAACCAAACCTACCATCAAACCAGAAGACTCAAGAGAAATAGTTGTCTGGTTCTACAACACTCAAGACAAATGGTTTGAAGTCTTCAAAGGAAAGGAAAAACTGAAAAGATCTATCTAGAAATCTGTTGATGAGGTACTGCAACTCCTAGACTCAGATCTAAGAAGAATATTGGAGTTGGGTGAAGCCCATAAGCCAGAGAATGAAGGTGGGAAACATCTTTTGCTAGCAATCAAACATCACTTCAACCCTAGTAAAGATGTAATCATTGATGCCAAACCTCTTCAATCCCATTCTCCATTCACCAGTTGGTCCTTCAAGGCTGATACCAACGAGTTTATTTTGATTTATGTTAAAGGACAGAAGATGATATGTTCAAGCAAGGCCATCTTCAAAATGCCAAGCAAAGACATAAAGACTCTATCTGAGCTTCCTCTAAACAATCCCAGCCAGGACCCAAGAGGCTATAAGGTAGAAAGGATAGTCTGCAACATGGAAAAGCTTCAGCAGCAAAAGCAGTAAGAGAGTTTTGGTAGCATCAGTCTAGGGGGAGTTTGTAGAAATAAAGACTGATGGCTACAAAATTCACTAAGTACAACTGCTGTGGACCTCAGAGTTTGCTGCAGATTGACAAACTGCTGCGGATAAGCTTATCTGCTGCGGATAGCCTTATCTGCTTAAGACCAAAGTTGCTGCTGATAGGCAAATCATCAGCAGCTGTGGACAGTTGTGTCTTGCTGCTGATCAACAACATTGTGGCTGATAGCCATTCCCTCTTAAGATCAAACGTTGCAGCTGACTGGCTTCGATAAAGCAACCATTACCGCTGATAACTTTCTGCTACAACACTGACACATTCTCCACGCAGAAAGAATGTTACTGGTGCAAGACAATAAAAGACAACGACGCTCTTCTTCCATGGACTCAAGCAATGATGCCTAAGAAGACGTTTGAGTAAAGATAACTTTTGTAGTATTTATTGTCGTTACATGTAAAATAGCTTCAATACAAGATCAACGGCTTGTGTTAGATCTGATCCTTAGAATCATGGGTCTGTCTTGATTCTAAGTTACTATATAAGTAGTACTTAGAATCATTGTATAAGAGTGCTTTTTCTTAAGAGTTTTATCTGTAATCTTGTAATCTTTGAAGCTTAATACAAATTGCATTTATCAGTATTCTTCTTGTTTACATGTTTACATTGCTTAGTTGTGATTGTTTCCGCCAATCTCAACTAGAATAGAACCATCTTATATTCACCTATCCTACACACTCAAACAAGCAACAAATGAGTCGAATTTTGAAGGATTTGTGCTTCTAAAACAACACTCAAGAGCTACCTCTGTTATATCACAAAAATAAACAAAATTGGTCTATTTTTCTTGTAACAAGGCCACTAAATGTGTCAAAAATGCTCCTAACACACTCACAACACTTGAAATCAAGAGCAAAAGCTCTTATGCCACTTGTAGGTCCCCGGGGGTCACGGATCTTCACATGCAAGTGTCAGACTAGTCGAACAGGGTGCGGAATGCCCGTGACTAGTTGGAGAATCAAACAACAACAAGTAAATCGATAACAAACACAAGTCACCAAAAACTTCGTCTATTATCAATATCAGCCGATTACAAGAGTTGCAAATAAGAGCGCACGTGTCAACTTCTACAAACAACTATATATAGCAATAGACCTGATGCCTGTGTACTTAACAAGTGTGTAGGGCTTTGTTCCTACGTACTTAGCAAGTACGCAGACTTGTTCATGCGTACTTGCTAAGTACATAGAACCTGCACACTTGCTAAGTGCACACAACACTTTACAAAGACGAACACAAGATATGTACTTATAGACACGATTACAACTCGATAAAACAATAAATACAAAGTCAGAAGTGCAAGTACAAATACAAAGAAACAGTTAAAAAAGCAGAGACAACATCCACAGTGTTTGTCACACAAACGTGCTCCAACAAGCTTAATGGTAAACCGGATTATCGAACCCTAGAGACACTACTATAGCAAAACTAGACTCTGATTCGGACTAAATATGATTTGGATTGGGGGTTTTCTACACTACTGATTAAACTAATAATGCAGAACTAACAATCGACTCTAACTATCCAAACAAAGAACTCAGGGAAATACCAGGAATGGGAAGAATACCACCTAGGTCGGAATCCTACTCGCAAAGCTCAACTTCTACGGGTTATGGAAACAATGATGGATCTGGGTTTCTAAGGATGACAACTATAGATCACCTAGTGGATCCCTAATCACTCTCAGGGTGTCACCAACTAAGAATCTCTAAAGAAGTACTAAACTCACCACATAGTCGGATTACCTTTCAGTGTCTCTAACAATGATAATGTACCCAACAGATAGATAACCTTTCAGTCTCACTGTCCACAATACATCTAAGATGCACGGGGTAATCTCAGGATAACAACTATGACTCGGAATAGCAACGGATACTAGAACCCTTAGGCAACTTCCTCTCAGACAGTAACACTCGAAATCTAATACGAAGACTAACCGATTATATCTCACTTTTCGGGTATCGAGATAGGAAGAACACTCAGATCTAACCTGCTCTCAATCAAAGTTCCTATAGAATACTACGTCTAGCAAACCATCAAACAACCACAAACACACAGTCTATGATCTAGATATACTACTCAAACTGAAAGACATTCATAAGCAGCATATGGAACTATAATCAATTGCAAATCATGTTGAAAGCATGCATAACATCATAATTATTAAACCAAGATCGTTACAAAACCATTAATCCATTCAAACGAACCAAAAACCGATAAAAGATTCAAACTTTAGCAAGTATTCATCATTAGACCTAGGCAGTATCAATGATCTAGCCAATAATCATACTTAGAACATCCAAACAGAAGTAATAAAGCATAAACATGGTCCAAACACAACAATCAAACACAAAGATTCGAACTTTGAAACCGAATAAGCTAATCTAAACAAACCCGGAATCAAAAGCTTTGATCTTGCACTTCAAACACCTTCTCTAGCCCCAAAATTGCCTCCTAGCTATCTCTAGACGGCTAAAACTCGAACTCCCTCAAAGAATGGCATTACAATTTAATTTAAAATTGAATTCTAGGTTTTGTGGAATTTATACTTCTCGCGTGCCGCGAGAGACATGGCTGGGTTTCTCGCGTACCGCGAGGAACAAAATAGTTGCGCACGCTTCTGGCTTTCCTCGCGTATCGCGAGTGATTGTGGCTCTCCCTTCGCGTACCGCGAGATAGTAATTTTCCAACTTTTTTCACTTTTTCCTCCGGCTTCTTCTCTTGCTCGTTTTCCTTGGGATTTGACTTGTATTCCACACGAGCTCCTGTAAACACACAATAGACTCAATACGAAACAAAAACAAGTAAAAACGAATACAAAACTATCTAAAAACGCATGAATACAAAGGAATAAAGATGTGTGCTTTAAACTACATCAAACATCCCCACACGTAACCTTTCTTCGTCCTCGAAAAAGTCTGCAATGAAAACATAACTGGACATAGCTTTCACAAACTTATTACTTCAATTAGCATAAACATACTCACGCGTTAAAAAGCAATAATCGGTATTTCTATCTGATTAAACCCAAGCACCAACTTTCAAGCCCCCGCTATGTGTTCTAATCATATTACCAAGCATATCAATTAATCTATGGGACTCACCCTCAAAAGCTACAGCTCTACCTAATCCCGTCTCATGGTCATGTGTAGGCACGGATTAAACCATATAGATTTCACCCACCACGTTAAACTAAAATTTACAGGTTTTTAGAAATCAAGATGATCAATGAATGAATGGATGAAATATGAACATTATTAAGCAAATTAACTTTCATCTAGAGGCGTTTCAACCAAGTCACTATCCTGGAAGGTAACACAGAGACTACAGTTATAAACATAAAGCACGTAAGAATCTAACCCAGTGGTATTTCAATCAGGTTGGAACACTACGTGTGACACGTAGGAGAAACTTAGATTTCTAATTAAATAAGCTCAAGTATATGGAATATGGAGGCGGGCGCCACCGAAACTCGGATTTATTCTCATAAAAAGAGAGTGGTGTGCCAAGAAAATTTCAAAAACCTCTAAATTTTAACTTAACGTGGTACCTATCACCCTATGATGACAGTTTCAGTATTACCGATTACCCTAAGATGAATACCAACAAGATATCATGATTTAAATTCAATTAATGTTCCTAAACAACACAAACATGGTATTTAAGCTCTAATAAATCGGCTGCATCTACCAAAACATCACTGATTAGACGCGTTTTCAATTATTTATTCATTTAAAACTCAACAGCCAGATCCAGTTGTACTATCATTTTTCATGTGTTATGCAAAAACTTTTGATTTCAAATGACATTTTTTTTCAAAACTTTTCAATTTTTTGTATTTTTATATTTTTATAAAAGAAAATAACCTAAACACTAGACGCAGTCCCATCCCCACACTTGAAACAAATATTGTCCCCAATGTGAACTGAGACACACATAAAAATAAAAGTGCAAAAGTAAAAGGAATCGACTTAGCTGGTAATGTGTCATAGATTGGTGTCCAGTTTCACTCTTCATCTTGTGCACCGTATAGCATTCCGGTCGCGGTTGCACAATTTACTGTCGGGTTGCCTTTACAAAATAAGTAAGATGAGAATCAACCCCGCCTGAATGGAGATTGAGTACAGACGAAGCGATCAATACCTGCAAAAATAAACTCACAACAAACCCACAGCATTAAACTGACACAAGATACAGACTCAAAGTAAAATAAAAGACTCGACTGACTCACTAAGACTCAAGATAGATAGCAAAGAATCGTACTCGATGAGTGGCAAACACATAGACCTGAATGCCAAGAAAGGTAGATCATCGGTCACGAATGGTTCTTAAGTTCCCATGGTAGTGGTAGTCGTTATGAATGAGGTGGATAAATGGTGACGGATGATGGTGATGATGGTAGTGGTTAGTGAATGATAGAATGATAATGATGAGAGTTGATATGGTAACGGATAATGTATGGTGGTGGATGATAATGATGACGGAAAACCATGGAAAACAAAGGAAAAAGGGCACATCCAGGGTTCCCTCGCGTACCGTGAGGAGGTAAAATTTACTCCGGCCCATATTTCTATCCTTCGCGTGTCGCATGGACCAAGGGGGCATGTTTCGCGTACCGCGAGGGAGTCCTGGTGACGGAAAGTTTTGAGGGTTTTCCAGACTTAGAAAAATTTTGACCCCCTAAAATCTTTTTCACCCAAATCCAATTAAAACCGTTCCAACGATAAAAACTAATGTAAACAAACCTGGAACTTCGTTCCTGATGATTTTCCTCACCGAATCAAGCGCGAATGCCTGCAAGACAAACACAAACAGAACACACATACCGAAAAACACAAAAATGACACGGACTTAGACCAAGGAATTTATACAAACTCTACATCCCGGGTACTTGCCCAAGACTCAAACAAGCCTATCAGGAGGCTTCTCTTTGATCCTAACCGGTACCGCCTTCATCCTGCGCGGTATCCCAATTCTCCGCGTCCTCAATAACCCAATGCCAAACTTCGAACCTCCGTTACATCTATCACTTAGGTCTTTCGACCATAACTTATATCTACCATGTTCAAAAACAACCTGTATCATGTGCCCCAACAACTTATCACCACTGAACATCCCCACACTTGGGGCTTTAAATCTCCCTACATCACATGAACCTCTCAATGCTCGGGTTCTCTTACGGGGTGGTCTAGACTTAGAGGATCTAGAACTAGGGGTCAGCTCAATATCTCTCCCCTCAGAATGAACAGTAAGAATATGTAGGGGTTTGGGTAAAGGTGTTTCTAATGGTATTACCTCTAAGCTTCCACCTAGATCTTCGGGATCCTCTATCTTCTCTACCATCCCCACACTCGGGGTTTTGCCTACCATCTCCTCCAGCTCTGCCATCATCTCCAGCAGATCATCAGGCACATCATCACGGTAATCATCTGGTGCATTCAACAACTCTTCCAATTCTAACGCCCACTCAGATGGTTCTTCTAAATCAGGGGCGGTTTCACCAACATCTATCTCTCCAAGATCAGAGTCCCTATGATCGTCCATGAAGGCGTCAATCATGCACACAGAGTGGCTTTTCTCACCAGCCTCCTTCACGGACTTTGCAGCATCAAAGGTAACCGACTCATCCCCCACACGAAGTGTGAGCTTTCCGACAAAGACATCGATCAATGCCTTGGCGATGCGCAGAAACGGGCGCCTGAGGATGAGCGGGACTCTATCATCCACATCCATGTCGAGAATGACAAAATCCACAGGGAAGAAGAATTTGTCAACTTTCACTAAAAGATTCTCCACTATTCCCCGTGGATACTTGACTGAACGATCAGCCAAGGATATGCTCATGCGCGTCGGATTCGGTTCTCCTAGGTTCAGCTACTTATATATGGAGTATGGCATCAGATTAATGCTAGCACCTAGGTCGGCCAACGCGTGGTTCAAGGGCAAACCGCCAAGCAGACACGGGATCGTGAAGTGACCCGGATCTGCTAGTTTCTCTAGTTGTTTGTTCTGAACCACCGTAGAACATCGCTCACTTAGTGAGACTTTAGAGACCTCATCTAGCTTCTTCTTGTTGGAAAGAAGATCTTTAAAGAACTTGCCATACTTAGGCATATGCTAGAGGACCTCTATGAATGGGAGATTGACCTTAAGCTGTTTGAACATATTAAGGAAGTTACCGTATTCCTTAGCATACTTATGTGGCAGCAAGAGCGCTGGGTAGGGAACACGGCTAAGATCAATCTCGGGGGTCTTCATATCCACCCCCTTCTTCTCCTCTGCCTTCTCGGCAGGCTTCTCAACCACTATCTCCTCGTCCACCGGCTCTTCCTCTTCTATCGGTGGCTCCTCTACCATCCTAGCCTCGATCTCAGCAAAGTGGGATCTCTAATCTATCTTCCTCACCTCTTCCTGTGATGGAATATGATGAACAGTGTTGAAAGACTTCCTTTACAGTAGGAATCAATGTATCAATAACAGTCTCCACTACTTTTTCCTCCTCCTCTATTCTTCGACTCCTAGTAGACACGACCATCACCGAATCATTAGAACTCTTATAAGTCGTCGTGCTTCTCCCTGCTTCTCCTTCAAACTCTTAGTGATGTCCACTACAGTGCGCTGCATATCCATGAATGCCGATTGTTGATTCTTCAGTAAAGTGTCATATGCATCCGGTCGCTGCTGGGTCTCCTTGTCCTTCACCGCCAAGTGATAAAGCATCTGTGTCTCCAACATCTTTTCGATTTTCTTCGTGTTGACATTCCTTCCACCACTTGGTCCTGCTTCACCTCCACTTTGCAGATTACGGCGGCCATTAAACCCAGGTGTTATTTCCAGATGTCCATCCCGAGCCATAAGAATTGTTATAATTATTGTAACCTCGGTTCTGGTTTCCCGTAAAGTGCCCCTGCTCTTGCTGACTTATGGGGCAGTCCCTGGCGTCGTGGCCTTCTCTACACACCTCACACCTTTGAGCACTCAGCTTCGGCTCCTTAATCTCATTCGCCATCGCTACGAGTGTAGCAGCCACGCTAGTATCAAGGTTGACATGATGCACACCTCTAGGAGAAGAGGCGGGTGCCCTAGCACTAGGAATGGAAGTCCTAGTAGATGGTCGTTGTTGTTCCGCCAGAGAATAGCTCTCGAACGTCTCTTCACACTCGGCTGGCTCCAGTTTATCCATGATATGGCCTCTCGCAGCTGTGTTGAACATTTGCTGCTTCTCGAAGGTAAGGCCATTATAGAACTTCTCCACAATCGCCCAGTCCAGAAAGACCATGCTGGGGACATCGGCTCAACAGCGCGTTGAACCGCTCCCAGGCCATGTGATAAGCCTCGTCAGGGTCCATCCGGAAGGAGTGGATTTGATCCCTAAGGCAAGCGGCCCTGGAAGGTGGATAGTACTTTTTCATAAACTTAGCTTGCAAGTCATCCCATGTGGTAATAGAATTGTCGGGGAGGGTGTCAAGCCAAGTGGAAGCACGCCCAGAGAGCGAGAATGGAAATACATGCAAGTAGATTGCGTCCTTAGATACACCCGTGATATTGAAGGTATCACATATGCGCACGAAGCGAGACAGATGTCCGGGTGCATCCTCATCCTCGAGGCCATGCTACTGAGTAGAATGAGTGATCGTACTCATGACATGTGATGGGACCTGCCAAGTATTGGCATTAGGGATAGCGGGGCAGGTGATCGAAGATCTCGCCCCGAGGACCCTATCACTGGCTCTCTAGTGCACGGTACGCCTCGCTGGTGGGTCAGCGTCGCCCATGTTAGGAAAAGGAACTAGGCTAGTGGGACGTACCTGGTTTTTGAACAACTCTTTCAAACGCTCCCGGAAGTCGCGGGTGCGCTCGTGAAGCTCTCGTTCGGGTTCTAAAGAAGCAGAATACGGTGGTGATCCCTGCGAACGTGTGTGGTGCATAAACTGAAAGACACAAAGAAAAATAAGAAAGACTCAAAAACAGAAAGACTCGATCCTATGTTAGACACTCAGATAGGATACACAAGTAGCAGATAGGACAAAGACAAACAATTAAGACTCACAAATAAAGAAAGAAAACAAACCAAAAACCACTAAAAGAACTAGTCAAGCGAATGTTGCTATTGCCAAGTGTCCCCGGCAATGACGCCAAAAACTTGATGTGCCTAGACGGTCTATAAAAACTAACAAATAAACTTAACCTAGACTCTTAAGTAATAAATGGAGTACCTATGAACTAAACCGCACTGACAGCCAAGTGTACCTATCGAGTGTAGCACAGCTTAATGGTAAACCGGATTATCGAACCCTATAGACACTACTATAGCTAAACTAGACTCTTACTTGGACTAAAGATGATTTGGATTGGGGTTTTTCTACACTACTGATTAAACTAATAATTCAGAACTAACGATCGACTCTAACTATCCAGACAAAGAACTCAGGGAAATACAAGGAATGGGAAGAATACCACCTAGGTCGGAATTCTACTCGCAAAGCTCAACTTCTACCGGTTATGGAAACAATGATAGATCTGGGTTTCTAAGGATGACAACTATAGATCACCTAGTGGATCCCTAATCACTCTCAGGGTGTCAACAACTAAGAAACTCTAAAGAAGTACTAAACTCACCAGATAGTCGGATTACCTTTTAGTCTCTCCAACAATGATAATGTACCCAACAGACAGATAACCTTTCAGTCTCACTGTCCACAATACATCTAAGATGCACGGGGTAATCTCAGGATAACAACTATGACTCGGAATAGCAACGGATACTAGAACCCTTAGGCAACTTCCTCTCAGATAGAAACACTCGGAATCTAATACGAAGACTAACCGATGATCTCTCACTTTTCGGGTATCGAGATAGGAAGAACACTCAGATCTAACATGCTCTCAATCACAGTTCCTATAGAATACTACGTCTAGCAAACCATCAAACAACCACAAACACACAGTCTATGATCTAGATATAATACTCAAACTGAAAGACATTAATAAGCAGCATATGGAACTATAATCAATTGCAAATCAGGTTCAAAGCATGAATAACATCATAATTATTAAACCAAGATCGTTACAAAACCATTAATCCATTCAAACGAACCAAAAACCGATAAAAGATTCAAACTTTAGCAAGTATTCATCATTAGACCTAGGAAGTATCAATGATCTAGCCAATAATCATACTTAGAACATCCAAACAGAAGTAATAAAGCATAAACATGGTGCAAACACAGCAATCAAACACAAAGATTTGAAATTTGAAAACGAATAAGCTAATCTAAACAAACCCGGAATCAAAAGCTTCGATCTTGCACTTCAATCACCTTCTCCAGCCCCAAAATCGGCTCCTAGCTCTCTCTAGACGGCTAAAACTCGAACTCCCTCAAAGAATGGCATTACAATTTGATTTAAAATCGAATTCTAGGTTTTGCAGAATTTATACTTCTCGCGTGCCGTGAGAGACATGGCTGGGTTCCTCGCGTACCGCGAGGAACAAAATAGTCGGACGCGCTTCTGGCTTTCCTCGCGTATCGCGAGAGATTGTGGCTCTCCCTTCGCGTACCGTGAGAGAGTAATTTTCCAACTTTTTTCACTTTTTCCTCCGGGCTTCTTCTCTTGCTCGTTTTCCTTGGGATTTGACTTGTATTTCACACGAGCTCCTGTAAACACACAATAGACTCCATACGAAACAAAAACAAGTAAAAACGAATGCAAAACTATCAAAAAACGCACCAATACAAACGAATCTTGACAAAACTCAAATAACTCATTTTTTTATTTACACGAACTCACTGTTTAACGCGGTAGACTAACACGTGTTTAACGCGGCTTTTCCTGACGTATGCGTATATTGCGCAAAATTGTCCGGTAATCTTAGAAAACAATAAAAGTAATAAATACTAATACTTGGTTGACCTAGATGTCATTATGCCGTCTTTCCGATATCAGTTGTTTAACTGACGCATTAACCGTTTAACGACGCGTCTTCTTCCAGAAGCTCTTAAAATCACGTGATGACTTACGTTCTGTTAATTTCTAAATAAACGTTTGAAGTGAATATTAATAATTGTGACACCCAGTATTTCAGGTCAAAAGTCATATTATTTTAGTACGTTCATACTCCATATTCCTGGAATATTATCTTTGACATAGTATTGCCAAGGAGTCTAGCAAAGTAAAACTTATCATACTTTAGTAATTTTAAGAATTACTAGGTCAAAAACATTTATTACTCGTAGTGTACGACCATTGGTGATTAACAAGATTTTATTCCCGTAAAGTCTTGAGACACGCTTTAATCCAAAAACATAGATATTTGTGACTAAAGCTTTAAAAGATGACATGAAAATGTGTTTTACATGGTCTTAAGTTATTTTTATGTGTAAACATGTATAATATGGTTATGACTATAACTTTGTTGGGATGCACTAGTAAGCTATTGAAACTAGTCAAATTTGCACAAAATACATAAAAATACTTGATCATTAAAAGTCCTACACCAGATTATATCACAGGATCACCTACCAGGTTTACACCACTTAAAAACTACCTAACTAATACTTAGAATGTGACTAGATGATTGGAACAAGACCCAACCCCCCCTAACCACCCATTTCGGCCGAAAATAAAGGTGGGGCCACCCACCATGTCTTCTTCATTTGTCTCACCATTCCTTGTGTCATAACAACCATACTCAATCAACCAAAAGGTTGGACAAAATTCAAATCACATCTTGTCCACCATCCTTGTGATGATTATGGAAGATCCAACACACCACTCAAGCTCCATACATTGTCATGATGACAATTATTACTTCCAAGATCTTGCTCCACCTCAATCTAGTATATAAGGGATTGAATGGAAACAAAGCAAGAACTTTCCCTTGCTCCTTCTCTTTCTCTCGGTTTTAACCAGCCCCGAAACCGAAAATAGAACAAAAATTCCGTAACTCAGCTTCTGCCAGATTTTTAGCCAACTTTGCAAGACCATATCTCCTTAGTTACTTGGCCAAATCAGTCCATTCTTTTTCTAGAATGAAGCTCTATGTTAACAGAGGAGAACCCAAGTGGAATCACTCGAATCCATCGAGTATTCGACCTCCAAACAGCCGGCGCAAGAAGACCGCTCACTGCAGGTCGAATCTGGACACCTCTTCTCATTTTCCTGTTTTGAGGTACCTACACAACTCCAAATCTAGTAATTCTTTTTCACATCTCCTCTGGTTTCAATAAACTTGATTTTAGAAGAAAACCCCAAGTCATTTGGTCTTCTAAAACCATCTAAAAATCTACTCAGAGTACACCTAAAAATCGGAGTTTTCAAGAACAAAATAAAACATAAAAGTCTTGATGAGTTTTGGCTTTATTTCTTCATAAGTCATGTTCGAATACATATATTTAAACATGTACATGTTCATACATAAAATACCAAACTAGAAGGACCATGGACAAAACAAGGACACATCAAATATAAACTACATATATATATAATCACATAAAATAACACTTGGATGATGGTGTTCTTCATAAACCCTTCATTCCATTCATGTGTTATGTTGAAGGATACATGTTCGTGAAGTTATATGATCATGAGTGACTTACCTGGCAAGTCCCGAGGTAGTGTCCTATGATTCAAGAAGACATACGAACGACTATCATCAACATATGAACGTGAAAGGTGTTACTAAAAATATATATTTATGGATAAAATTTGTGATATATATGTGTTGGTGTACGGTTTTGGTTAAATTATGAAAATGTTCTAGGAATTAAAGATTAGTATCTTAATATGAACATTTGATATATGTACATGGAACATATGAAGAGATTCGGTTAAAAATAAATAATCACATGACATCGTGGAACATAAGTGAATATATTTTAAGTTGCTACAAAAATAATATTTATTTTTGGTACACTTCATAAGTCACCAATAGGGAAACATATTATTTTCTCGAAAAATATGTAAGCATCTAGACTGGAATAATAATCACCAATGAGTCGTAAATAAAAACACTATTTTTACTAAACAAAGGCGTACTTAACGGTATTCGTTAAGTCGGATGAACAACTTACGTATAAGACGGGTAGTCTTAACACATTAGTACCCTTATGTGATTAGGGTACGGATAGACAGGAACTCTTAGCGCACTGTTATTTGCTAGGATTTCATCGGACACAAGGTGAGTTCACGGCCCCCTTTTATTTTTCTACTGTTTTGTAAACATCGGGGGAGAAACATACTTACTTGTTATGTTTTGAAAACATGAAATACAATTGCTTACACGTTTGAAAATATGAACATTCTGGTTTAACTCTTTGTGAGTTTCACTAACCCCTTTTTCTAAGATTTTGAAATGTTTTGGGGTGGAAACATACTTGTAAAGAATTTTCGTATGTAAATGAATGAAAAAATGATCAGACCATATGTATGCATTGAGGGAAAAATAAAGCGCTTAAAGTCCTCGGAAAAAAAACTATAGGATCGTGAAATTACAAGATGGTTCTGTTCTTAGTTGAAATTGGCGGAAACAATAACAACTACACAAATGTAATCGAACAGACAGAAAGAATACTTTTAAGAACACTGTTGTATTAAGCTTTTGCAGATAAACGATTACAAGTGAAACTCAATCAGAAAGCACAAAAAGCACACATACAATGAAGTGTTTACAGATTATTTATACTCACTTAGAATCAAGACAACCCCGTTGATTCTATGGATCAGATCTAACACAGACCATTGATCTATTGTATCTGGCTAACTATTACACGTTTTGTCTATATCTAGTTAACTTTATTGAAGGGTCTTCTTTATGCATCATTACTTGCATGCTTGGAGAAGAGCATTGTTTTCCGTCATTGGTTCTGCCATTGAGGTTCCTTCTGCTTTGAGTGTGTCAGTTGCTTTTGCAGAAAGTTGTCAGTGACGCTTGGTATGGATAGTCAGCTGCAACGATTTGTCTTCAAGGCACAAGGCTGTCAGCAGCAAAGATGGTTGATCAGCAGCAAGGTGTAACCATCCAGAGCTGCTGATGATTTGCCTGTCAGCAGCATCAAGTGTTAATGCTGCTGAGAAGCTTATCCGCAGCAACTTTGGTCTTCAGCAGATAAGGCTATCTGCAGCAGATTTGTTCTTCAGCAGGAGAACAAGTATCCGCAGCAGATAAGCTTGTCCGTAGCAGATTGTTGGTCAGCAGCAAACTCTGAGATCAGCAGCATTTGTACTTAGAGAATTTTGTAGCCATCAGTCTTTGGTTCTACAAACTCCCCCTAGACTGATGCTACCAAAATTCTCTTATTTCCTTTGTTGCTGAAGCTTTTGCACATTTCTGACTATCCTTTCAACCAAAAGAAAAAGCTTCAAAAACAGCCATCTTGTACTTTGAAATACAGCCTGCAGTCGTCAAAGCTGTCTGAGTCTTTCTCCATTGGGACCATCTCCCCCTTTTTGGTTGCATCAGTGGACAAATGTGCATCAGTTTGGGTGCCCACTGATACAAAGGAGGGAGTAAGAAAAGTTGGGCATTGATGTGCCTCTATCATATCCACCCTGGCCGTCAATTCCAAGATATGAAGTTTCAGTCTGTCCTCATCCACAGTTGTGGAATCCTTGGATCCAGATGGGTCCTTAGGCCTAGCCTCTTCATCCCCATCACCCATGGTTTCTTGGCACCTGGGATTCCTCTCAATGAGGGGAGTTTCCAAAGAAACATCCTCACTGTGAGTTGCCGTGGTTGAGGACTTAGCAATGTTGTCACTGTCCTCCTGGTTATTTGATGGACCAGCAGTAGTGACAGCCTCTTCCACATCCATTCTGTCATAACTCCTAGAGTGGACCTTCAGGGTAGAATAACTTAGGATAGGTGTGTTGGAAGCAAGATCAATCAGTACCTCCGAGATGGTGGTAGTTGGAGAAGGTACATCATCTTGATCAGGTTCCTCAACACTTAAGTTCAGAAGAGAAAGGAAAGGCTCAGGGGGCTGTTCTATAGATCCGGGAAGTGATCCTGATCCTAATAGAGAGACATCCAAAGGAGTCTCCCTAATAATGTGGCTTTCCCTTATGATATTCTCACCAGATTGTTGTGATTCTGAGTGAGGGCTGTTAGGTTGGGTTTGGGCCTTGGAGGCAAGAGAAGAAGGAGTTCTCTTGCCCCTTTTCCTAGTATATGTCGTTGCAACCGGGGCCCTGTGTTCCGATTAAACGATATCATCCAAAACAGGTGTAATTAATGTTTGTGCCTGTGCATCCTTAGTAGTATGCACAGGGGTTCGAATGGTTGAAGCAGACTGTTGTTCAGGATGTGAGGTGGAGGGTGTGGGATCAGTATCAGCTGGGATTGCTGAACTGTCACCCGGGGTACTCTGTATGTTCAGCATTGTCGATAGCAATTGAACATTGACCCCTGAGAACTTTTTGGAAACAGTTCTCATGTTATCACTTCAGATCGGCGAAAATGCAGATCTTCGTGAAAACCCTAACGGGTAAGACGATCACGTTTGAGGTCGAATCCTTCGACACAATCGACGACATGAAGGCAAAGATCCAAGACAAGGAAGGTATTCCGCCAGATCAGCAGCGTTTAATCTTCGCCGGAAAACAGCTCGAGGACGGCAGAACCCTAGCCGATTACAACATCCAGAAGGATTCAAATCTTCTCCTCGTCCTTCTTCTCGGCGGTGGCGCGAAGAAGCGCAAGAAGAAGACCATGGAAGACGGAGACAAGTGCGGAGCTTACCTGATGACATCCGTTTCTTTTCTGAGATATGCATTGGAGAAGAGTGTGGCTTCCGAGATGGGGATATCCTTTCCGTCTTCCTTGGCTTTGATTTGGGGAATCCCTTGTTCAGTAGAGTAGACGGCAGTACTCCAGAAATCCTCCATATGAGGGATATGTGTGACATGGTTGGTTGTGAGGGCAAATTGGATCTTTGATCGACATAAGAAGTCGATCATATCATTGAATCCTTCGGATATCTTTCACTTGGTTGGGTATGACAGTGAGGGATGAAGGGCTTTGAAAGTGATGGGGGCTTGAAGGAAAGTGATGTTGGTTTAGGGAGAAGTGGAAGGTGAAGAGGTGGAAATTTGATTTGTTTTATAATGGCAGAGGAGAGAAAAAGCAAAATGATTTGTACAGTACAACCCAATTCACCTTTTATTGTTACAGCTGTAATGCACCGAGGCAGTCATGGTAAAGACTAACGGGAATTTTAACAGCGGGTAAAGGTTAATTTGGACTTAAATTTACCAATCAGCAGCAAACTTGATTGCTGTGGATGCGGAAGGTTAAGTATGTCATTAGTAAACTTATCTGCTGCTGATGGATTTAATAATCCGCAACAAGGATGTTGCTGCTGACAGTCTTAAAGAAATCCGCAGGAAGCCTGTTCCTGCTGATAACTTAAAGCAGTCAGCTGCAAATCTTTTACTGCTGAGGATTAAACCTGTCAGCAGCTGAAGGACAAAAATGCTGCTTACTTATAACTTTTATTTACAACATAAGACGAAACACAAAAATAGAGTGGAGAAGAATTTTCATCAAAGTTCATCATACCAATTGATTCAACTAAATATTTAAATCTAGCTTCATCAAAAGGTTTTGTAAACAAATAAGCATATTGCTCATTCGTATGAACTTTGGTTAAAATAATCCTCTTTTTCTCAGCTTGATCTCTTATGAAATGATACCTGATGTCAATGTGCTTTGTCTTTGAGTGCTGAACCGGATTGTTTGTGATTGAGATAGCACTCATGTTGTCAATGTGAATTGGAGTTGCCATGAAAGTCATTCCATAATCCAACATTTGATTTTGTATCTAGATGACTTGTGCACAGCAACTTGAAGCTGCAGTGTATTCTGCTTCAGCTGTAGAAGTTGAAACACATGTTTGCTTCTTGCACTGCCATGAAATCAATCTCCCTCCCTGAAACTGACATCCCCCTGAAGTGGACTTTTTGTCCAAGTTGCATCCCCCATAGTCAATGTCAGTGTATGCATATAGATTAAACATGTCATTTTTAGAGTACCATAGTCCAAGTCTTGGGGCACCCTTTAGGTATCTAAAGATTCTCTTGACAGCCTGAAGATGTGAAACTTTTGTAGCTGCTTGAAATCTTGCACAGAGGCATACTGCAAACATGATATCTGGCCTTGAGGCAGTGAGATACATGAGAGACCCTATCATTACACGATACTGATGTTGATCAATGTCTTGGCCATCTTTGTCTGGAGTCAGTTGATGATGCACTTGCATGGGGGTTCTTGTAGCAGAGCAGTCAGCCATTTTGAATCTTTCCAGAATGTTCTTTACATATTTGAATTGACTGATGAAGATTCCATTTGGGACCTGTTTGACTTGTAGACCCAAGAAGAAATTTAGTTCACCCATTAAACTCATTTCAAACTTTGAGTGCATCAGAGTCTCAAAGTCTTTGCACAGCTGTTTCCTTGTTGATCCAAAGATGATATCATCAACATAAATTTGAACTAGTAAGATTTCTCCCCCTTCATCTTTGATAAACAGGGTCTGGTCTATGGCACCTCTTCTGAAGTTGTTGCTTAGTAGATATCCGGACAAGGTTTCATACCAGGCTCTTGGTGCCTGATGTAGGCCATACAGAGCTTTGTCCAGTTTGAAAACTTGAGTAGGATGTGCAGGATCTATAAAGCCTGGAGGCTGTTTGACGTATACTTCCTCACCAATCTTCCCATACAGAAAGGCACTTTTGACATCCATTTGATAGACAGTGAAATTCTTGGATGCAGCATATGCCAGGAAGATTCTGATGGCCTCCAGTCTGGCAACAGGAGCAAAGACTTCATCATAGTCGATCCCTTCTTCCTACTTGTAGCCTTGAGCTACAAGTCTGGCTTTGTTCTTGACTACATTGCCTCTTTCGTCTTGCTTGTTCCTGAAAACCCATCGTGTGCCAATAGCATATTTACGTGGTGGAAGATCAACAAGTGTCCAGACATCCTGCCTCTTGAATTGCAGCAATTCTTCCTGCATTGCTTCAATCCAGCTACTGTGTTTGAGTGTTTCATCTATATTCTTGGATTCCACCTGAGATAAGAAATAAAAAAACAGGCATATATTGGCCTCATGAGATTTGCTCCTTGTGAGAACTCCTTGGTGTATTTGACCAATAATATTCTCTTGAGGATGTTCTTTGTGGATCCTCTGTGCTAGTACCACCTCCAGCTGTATCCCTTGCTCTAGATCGCTTTGATTTTGACCAGGGGCCTCTTCATTCATGGTGGAAGAGTCTTCAACCGCATTATCCACATCAATATTTTCAGCAAAAGCATCAGCAGCATCTACAACATTTACCGAAGAGTCTTCATTTAGATTTTCAGTTTCAGACAGGCTGTTGCTGGTGATATTAGACCGTCTTGTTCCTGCTTCAATTGCTTCCACAACTGATGGAGGATCAATTGATGGTCTTCTCAGACTGACAGAAGATTTTGGAAAATCCAGTCGGTAGTCAGTGGATGAAGTGGAGGTAGGTGTTTGTGTAGACGTAGATTCCATATTTGAGAAGGTGAGAGGCTCAAATATTTGGGAGAATGAGTCTATGTCAAAGAGCCAGTTTGGTCCTCTTCCCTGCTCACAGACAATGTGTTCTCTGCATTCCACATTTGCTGATTCTTTAACAATTCTTGTTCTTGAATTGAATACTCGATAGGCCTTTGATTGAGAGGAATAGCCTACGAAATATCCTTCATCAGATTTGGCACCAAACTTAGGAAGAATCCCATGTGTGATGAGAATGGTGCATGGACACCCAAAAGGTTTTAGGAACCCAATATAGGGAATTCTTTGAAACCAAAGTTCATAGGGTGTTTTGTTGAGGGGTTTGACAATTAGAACTCGGTTTTGCACATAACAGGCTGTGCTAACTGCTTCTGCCCAGAATGTGAGTGGCAGTTTTGAGTCAGCCAACATAGATCTTGCTGACTCAATAAGAGTTCTGCTTCTTCTTTCAGCAACTCCATTTTGTTGAGAAGTTCTTGGAGCACTGTATTGTCTTTCTATCCCCTTGCTTTCACAGAAAGAGTTCAAGTGTGGTTCTTGAACTCTGTGTCTTGATCACACCTTATGATCTTCACCTTTTGATTACTTTGATTTTCTACCCTGAGAATGTAGGATTTGAGAATTTCAGCAGTTTCATCTTTAGTTCTCAAGAAGTATACCCATGAGAATCTGGTGTAGTCATCAGTTATCACCAGACAGTACGACTTCTTGCCCATTGACATGACATTTGTAGGACCAAAGAGATCCATATGCAGCAGTTGCAGTGGAGTGTCATTTGTATTCAAGGTCTTGGGCTTGTGAGAGCTTTTGTGTTGTTTCCCCTTTAAGCATGCAATGCAGTGGTCTTCCAGCTGAAATTCTTTGTCAGGAATCCCTCTGACAAGATTATTCTTCACCAATTTGTTGATAGTTTTGATATTAACGTGGCTTAATCTCCTATGCCAGAGAGTTGATTCATCAACTGATGCCTTTGATAAAAAGCAGGAAACACTCCCAGATGGAGTGACTTCATTCATGTCCAGTACATAGAGATTTTCTTTTCTCTGAGCAGTTAATAAAATGCTTTCTGGAGAAGGTGTGGATAAGCCTGGAGTCAGTACAAAACATTCTTTATCTGTGAAGAGCATCCGATGCTTTTGGTCGCAGACCTGGGAAACACTCATGAAATTGAAGTCCAATTCTTTAACATAGTTGACCTTATCAATGCTCATTCTTTCATTGGACACAGTTCCTTGTCCAGTAATGGATCCTCCCTTTGAGTCACTTTCAAAGGCAACATATCCTCCATTGAAATGTCTGAAGTTTGAGAGGATGGATCTGTTGCCTGTCATGTGCCTGGAACACCCACTGTCTACCACCCAAGTGTTATTCTTGTGACCTGGCTATCCCTGCACATGATATATTTCTAATTAGTAGAAGGAACCCAAGAGTCTGCAGACTTGAAAAAGATGGTTGTTAGTTTATCCTTTTCAGTATGTTTGCAATCAATGGAACCAATGACAGTGCTTGAAGATGGTTTGGCTTTCCATTGCCTTGTTGGTGATTTTCTAGTTTTCCTCACACTATCAGCAGCAGATTTTGCTACTGATGTTTCTGGCTTGTTGACAGCAAATCCTGCTGCTGATAGCTTTGTTGAAGTGTCAGCATTCTTTGCTATTGTGGGCTTTGACTTGGATTTTGCCATATCAGCAGTGGACACTCTTGCTGTGGAGGATTTTAGCTTGTCAGCAGCAGATTTGGTTGCTGCTGAAAGATTTTGCTTTGTTTTCTTGAGCTTAACTGGACTAACAATCGATGTATGTTGATCCTTCATTACCCTTTGTCTTTGAGGGGCTTGACGAAGGATCTGGTTGAAAGGGTTAAACTTACAGTTTGCAGCAAAGTGGTCTGATTCACCACAAATGATGCAAGTTTGTTGAGATTTAGGCAGCTTCACTCTTGAGGGAGATAGAGACTTTCTGAACTTTGTTGCTTTGTCTTCATAGCTTCTTACCTTCTTATTTTTGTTAGTCTTTTCAAAGGCATGCTGCTTTGAATGTCTTTGATATTCCAGGTAATGAAAGCAGGTGCTGGCAGGGTGGTTATATCTACCACACACAAAGCATGATTTTGCCAGTTTGTCTTTTGAAAGGTAGACATAGTCCTTTCTTTGGAACAAATCCTTGAAGTTCCATGGATGAGCTTTGTTATGTTCAAAGGTGGCTTCTTCTAGGGTCCTTTGAACATATGGAACTTTTTCTTCAGGCTTACGACATATATCAAATACCTTTCTCTTTGTGATTGGCATGAACTGAGGCTTGGGGTTTGTGGGTTCTGATGTCTTTCCCTTTTCTAGCTTTCTTCCATTTGGAGGATAGCTGATCTTGATCTGTTTGAATGGTATAGGGGCTAGAACAGCTGGAAGAACAGCAGGAACTGCAACTCTATTCAGAACAGCTTCAGATGGGACTACACTGGTTTCATCATGGTCTGAGTGAGTTGACTCAGATTCCGATAAGGTAGTGCAGTCTTCGATGAAAGGTTCATCCGTTGAAGGATCAAGGTTTCGGTTTGCAGTGTCAAGATTTTCAACATTGAAGCTTGGTTCGTATATGGCAATATAGTCAGCAGGAGGAGGAACAGCATTGTACTGATCATTGTTATATCCAAGTCCAGTTTTTACCTTCTCAGGGACTTGAATATCTAAAAGTCTTTGTAACTTTTTGGAGGAAAATTCATATTTTTCAACATGAACTTTCTGTTCTGTCAGTTCAGCTCTGGTAGCTTTTAGTTTGACCAGTAGATCATCAATCTGAGTTTCAAGATTAGTTTGTTCGTGTTTTAGCGATGAAATCTCTTTCTTAAGGCAGTTAATCTTTTCTTTATAAGTATTTTCAACCTTTTTGAACTCAGATTTCATCTGATGAAACTCTTCATTTTGATCTATAAGGTTTTGGTTGTGCTTTCTATAACCCAAAACTTTATCAATACAGGCTTGAGAGAAAAGATGTTCAAATACCTGAGGTGGTATCTCTGTAGTGTCTGCCATTAGAGCTTGATTGCTGACGGGCAGTTCTTCATATTGAAAGCTCCAGTCGAACTCAGAAGTTCCAACAGTTGCACAGGCTGCAATTTGAACTGGAGGAGTAGCTTGATGCTGTTGTCTGGGTTGGGCTTGGTGAGCTTTTCTTGACTAAGAAGTGACTGGATTTGCTCTTGGTGCCTTGCATTCTCTAGCAAAGTGACCCAGTAGGTTACAGTTGTAACATCTGAGTTTGCTTTTATCCAAGCCAACTCTGTGTTGGAGTTGTTACTTGGAATGGGTCTTCCGGTTCTAGAGTAGAACCTCTTTGCTCTTATAGAGAGCATGGCATATGAGTGCTGTATGTCCATTTCTTCTAAATCATCTGGATGAAAGCATTCCAGATCCTCCTTGATAAAGGACATATTGTTTGAGCTTTCAGAAACAAAAGCAGCAGAGGTTGATGTTTGAGGAGGAGCTTCTAGGAGAAATGGTGAGCTGTTTGTTTGAGAGATTGGAGTTTGAGGATAGGTGATGATGGGAGGATAGTAGTTACTTGAACTAGGACCCGAGTGCTCAGAATGGAGGGCAGAGGAGGTGGTGGTGGATGTTGAGGCTGTTTGGTAGCTTGAGCTTCTTTCTTTTGCCTGAATCATCTCTAGCTCATAGGTTTTTAGCATTCCAAAGAGCTCAGTCATCTGGAGAGTCTTCAGATTCTCCGTTCTTCTGATTGACACTGTGTAAAGTGTCCAGCAGCTTGTTTGAGACCTGATGAACTTCTTGAGAATATCTTCATTCTCTAGCTTCACCTTTGAGCACTGCAGCTCCCCTACAAGATAGGTAAATCTGTTGTATAAAACAGTTAGAGACTCACCTTCCTTCCGGACGAAGTTTTCATACTGCTGCTTCAGGATGTCTCTTCTGTTCTCTTTGACTTCCTCCGAGCCATCGAACATTTTCTCAAGAGCTTCCCAGAGCTCTTTGGCAGTTTTGTAACTTCTGAAGTTATGAAAAACTTCATTTGGAAGGCACATTTGGATAGCTCCTAGTTCCTTGAAGTCCACCTCCATCTTTTTTATATCCTCTTCTGAGTACTTAGAGGGATCCTTTGGAACTAATGGTCCTCCAGAGTCAGCAGATGCCACCATTGGAATGTAGGGTCCATCCCTGATGGATTTCCACATTCCGTACTCCTGATAGCAGAAAAAACTTTCCCTGCGATTTTTCCACATGTCATAGTCTTCTCCAGACACCAATCTTGGTGGTCGGTTGATGCTGCCGATGTCTTCAAACCCGTTGCTTTGTGCCATTTTTGTTCTGGGTGACTTGATGAAAGAGAGAGAGTTTAGAATAGAACCATAAGTGATTAAACAAGTGTGAGTTTGTTTAATTTGAGTCAAAGCTGTGATACCACTTGTAGGATCGTGAAATTACAAGATGGTTCTGTTCTTAGTTGAAATTGGCGAAAACAATAACAACTACACAAATGTAATCGAACAGACAGAAAGAATACTTTTAAGAACACTGTTTTATTAAGCTTTTGCAGATAAAAGATTACAAGTGAAACTCAATCAGAAAGCACAAAAAACACACATACAATGAAGTGTTTACAGATTATTTATACTCACTTAGAATAAAGACAACCCCCTTGATTCTAAGGATCAGATCTAACACAGACCGTTGATCTGTTGTATCTAGCTAACTATTACACATTTTGTCTATATCTAGTTAACTTTATTGAAGCGTCTTCTTTATGCATCATTACTTGCATGCTTGGAGAAGAGCATTGTTGTCCGTCATTGGTTGTGCCATTGAGGTTCCTTCTGCTTTGAGTGTGTCAGTTGCTTTTGCAGAAAGTTTTCAGCAACGCTTGGTATGGATAGTCAGCTGCAACGATTTGTTTTCAAGGCACAAGGCTGTCAGCAGCAAATATGTTGATCAGCAGCAAGGTGTAACCATCCAGAGTTGCTGATGATTTGCCTGTCAGCAACATCAAGTGTTGATGCTGCTGAGAAGCTTATCCGCAGCAACTTTGGTCTTCAGCAGATAAGGATATCCGCAGCAGATTTGTTCTTCAGCAGGAGAACAAGTATCCGCAGCAGATAAGCTTGTCCGCAGCAGATTGTTGGTCAGCAGCAAACTCTGAGATCAGCAGCATTTGTACTTAGAGAATTTTGTAGCCATTAGTCTTTGGTAAAAACTTTGTAACTATTAGCTATGGATTTAGCCCGGGATTCTATGGATAGTACTATTGGGGGTGACGCCCCCGGTCATGGTTAGTAACCAGGGGTCTAAATGACCGCATATTATCTTACTCGCAGAAAGGCGAGAAGAGGCACAAAAAGTCGGGGTTTGGTTATGGTCTCGTGCATTACATATTATTTTGTATTCCTTGCAAGCTTACAAATGGGGTCAATTGGTCAGGTTAATGTTCAAATTCATTGGTTATACATATAAACTGTTTGATCGGAAAATGATCACGTTTGAACGTTTTGAGAACGTTGGAATTACAAAGACGTCATGTATATGTTTTCAAAGGAAAACTACTTATTTGATGACGGTTAAGTCATGGGCATGTTTTCAAAGGAAAACTACTTATTTGATGACGGTAAATTCATGGACATGTTTTCAAAGGAAAACTACTTAATTGATGATGGTTAAGTCATGTATATGTTTTCAAAGGAAAACTACGTATTTTAAGACGGTTAAGTCATGGGAATGTTTTCAAAGGAAAACCACTTATTTTATGATGGTAAAGTCATGGGCATGTTTTCAAAGGAAAACTACTTATTTGATGACGGTTAAGTCATGTATATGTTTTCAAAGGAAAACTACGTATTTTATGACGGTTAAGTCATGGGAATGTTTTCAAAGGAAAACCACTTATTTTATGACGGTAAAGTCATGGGCATGTTTTCAAAGGAAAACTACTTATTTGATGACGGTTAAGTCATGTATATGTTTTCAAAGGAAAACTACTTATTTTATGACGGTTAAGTCATGTCTAGTTTTTCGAGGAAAACTAATTGTACTAAATTAACAAACTCTGTGAACTCACCAACCTTTGTGTTGACACTTTCAAGTATGTTTCTCTGGTAACCTTTAGCCATGGAGCGGTTGGAATAGGCTAGCTATAATTGGATAAATTCCTACTAGCTGGAAGGACATAGATTATCCGGTCTCAAGTCTGTCGTTGATCTAGAAGAACTTAGATCATTGTACTACTTAGTCTTAGTATTTGTGTATGTATTCAAGTCTTAGAAATCACTATTACAGCTTCCGCTATCATGTAATGAACCAATCGTTGCAACCTGTATTTATTTATTAAGTAAATAAATTTGGGGGTGTGACAATAATTTCTATTAATATTTAATATTAGTGGTCAGGTATCACGTTGTGTGTCAGTTACCAATCGTGTTTGCGTTAATTCTTTAACCGTAAGCGGCAACATTATGTAAACTCTACGTATTAATAATATGTTATCTTGAATCGTACTATGATTCGTCAAGTAAGGTTAGAAATTTGGTTCTCCTATTGGGCCTATAATTGTGCCTTTAATGGGCCGAGCCCGTTTATGGTGGATATCTGTCAATGATTATTGTACCTAATTCAGGGTTGTCACAAGCATCACATAACTAAATAAATAGAAAAAATCAGGCCCTAAATTTGGGGTTGTTATAGCGGTGATCAGTGGCGTACGGCGAACGACGACGGCTGGCAGGTTTCCAGTGGCGGATTGGGCAAAGGGGAGGGGGTCGACGACTAAGTGAACGAGTAGGGAGATGATTAGGGTTTTCCAACTAGTTGTGTTATTGGCCTACTCTGAGTCCCATATTTATAAATTTTGTAAATCTTGGAAAGAAAGTTAGGTTTTAATAATTAAATAAATTATAAAATAAACATAATAATCACTAATTACTTATTAATCCAATTTATAATTAATCCAGTAAATAAACTCGTTCAGTATTTATACACAATTTGATAATTATTAAATTAGTTCTCTAATTATTAACTCTTTGATAATTAACTAATTTATTTCGTTTTAATTATTCGCAATCTAATTACAAATAATTAAACGTTTATCATCTCGCTTAAGTGCGATCATGTTAGATTATTTAAACCTTTTTAAATAATCTCATTGTTCGTTGCTTGTGGTTCAACGATTCAGATCCTACCTTGATAGCAGTACTATCAAATGTCGTTACTTGGGTATACCTGTCCAACAATTATACCAGCGATTGCAATTATTGGAAAACAGTGCAGGAGAGGGCAGGAGGGTGGAGATGAACGAAGGTGGAGTCGGATTTTCAGTTTGGTGCAAAAAAGGGGTTGTCGAAATTTGTAGAACCGTCGGAGGAGATGGCTGGAAAAAGGAGGGGGTGGGGGAAGATGAAATCTGTTTTTAGTTTAAAATGTGACCCACTATTTTATTTTATTTTTTCTTTTTAAATACATAAAGGTATTTTTGGTCATTTTATAAAATTTTAATGAAAACTTAACAACCATCCAACCCAAGGGCCACCTGTGTTACAAAACGTGCAAACTATTAGACTAAACCTGTAATTTCCCATTTTTAGAGGCCGTGTCACATGAGCTATCAATGTAATTAATTCAATTTGATACATGGTTGGAAAAATCGCTAGGCGCTAGTCGGGCGGTAGGGTGGGGCCTAGGCGGGATTAATCGGGGCCTAAGCGTGATTAATCGGATTGAAATTTTTATATGTAATTTTTAGTTTTTTATATATACACACACATTTTTCTAAGTAATTTTTATAAAAATGTTCATTTTAAATATTTATACACACATTTGGCTGAAATTTGAAGGGGTTGGCTGGAAAATCCAAGGTTTTTCGGGAAAATCCAAGGCTTTTCCGGAAAATCCAAGGCTTTTCCGGAAAATCCAAGGCTTTCGCCGGAATTTGGCCAAAAATTTCAGGTTTTTGTCGGAATTTTTGCCGGAATCTGGCCGCCTAGGACCGCCTAGACCCGATTCCGATTAATGGTCCGCCTAGCTCAAAATTACAAGTTAAATGGCCGCCTTGGCCTGATTTTTACAACACTGATTTGATATTAGTTTCATGTGCTATAAAAATCGTATCAAATTAGGTGTTTGGATTTACTTTATTTACCATATTTATTGACTTATGTGTTTAGAAGAGCTAACTTATTTACCATACGTATGTCATTTTCAAAAAGTAAGAAAACTTACTTTTCAAAACTATTTCGGACTTTTTCAATCCCAAACATGCCCTGGTTCTTCGATATTTGTCGCTCTAAACCACCCAAACAGCCCTCCAACCCTAACACCCGCAGATTGCGAACACGGAGCCCTAAACGTCAAAATTGAACTACCGATATATTCAGTCCCGGAGAGAAGAGAGATTGGGGGAACGATTTTAACAAAGGTAACCAACAATGCTTTTTTATTTTATACATGAATTTGATTACTGCTTCTCGATGTATATCGATTCCGTAGTTTGCAGGACGTTTTCTGTTTACTAAAGAATCATGTAGGATGATTAACATAAGGAGTGAAAAGGAGATGTTAAGTCTGATAGATATCTTAGATACATATATGCAATAAGCAGATGAAGACATAACCAAAAGTATATCGGTATTTTCTCAAATCCAATGTTTGTCAATTATCTTTTTCAAATTATTTCTTACCTCAAAAGTATCGTAGTGGAATATGGAAATAGAGCTTGAACACATATGATATAGCTTTGAATTTTTGCATCTCTATTGGTTATTTAAGCAGGAAGTTGAGGAAAACAGGTGAATTTTGTTAAGAGGCTACTGTCATACATAAAAAGGGGTTCAATAAAATTAAATAACTTACATTTTGTATGATCTTTTCTTCAATTATTATATTATAATACTTGAATTAGAAGTGAAACATGGAGGCTGCAACCATGTTCTCTTATATAAGATTATTTGGGTTCTAAGTGTATTGCCTGTCTAATGCGCTGCTGATGATGGTTGTTACAACACAAAAAGAGCTAAAATGTATTATTTCTTTCATTATCAGATTTGAACTCCCATAAACCATGGCTGCTGAGGGGGCCTCTGAGTCTTTAGGTCCTCGATATGCCCCACCTGATCCAACTTTGCCTGAACCCTGGAAGGGCTTGATTGATGGGAGCTCAGGTGTGATGTACTACTGGAACCCGGAAACTAACATCACTCAGTATGAGAAACCTACTGCTGTGCCCTCTGCATCTAAACCCGTGTCTGCACCCAGTTCTAGGACAGAACAGCCAAATGGTAATCCCGGTCAACAAACATCTCAGATGTTTTTGACACCAGAACAACAAATGCCACCTCAGCAAGGAAATAACATACCTCAACCATACCAGGGTGTTAATATGGAACAATCACAAGGCTACCAGTTTGCACATCATCAACCGATGCACTACATGGGGTATCAGCAGAGGCCTCCTAATATGATGCAGCCACCTCAGCATCTACAGCAATTTCCTCATCAACTAGATCAGAGGGATGCATTCCCCCAGAGAGAGGATGCTCCACTTGCTCAAAACCAATCTTCAGATGTTATTCCCATTCAAAAACCGCCTACACAATATGGTGGCTCTCAGTTCAACATGCAACAGCCGTCATCATTTGGTCAATTGCAGCAGAGTGGTGTTGACTATCAGCAACATGGACCACATTTCCAGAATCAAATGGGTCAGCAGCCATCTGTTTCACCCGTAGGATCGAAAATGTGCTTTGAGGGTAATCCACCTGGAAGGGGCGAGAATGATCACTATTTTGATGCTAAAAATGGTGTGCCTGCCATGGTTCCTCATCAACCTAAGCTTGCAGCAATTCCGATGGCAAGAACTCAGCTGGTAAAGTGTTTTAGTTTTTATGTCCTATCACCTATGGTATCTTTAGCGTAGTCTTGTTTTCATTTTTTGAACTATACTAATGTACGACAATATCATGCTGTTTTGCATACATATGTACTTTCTGCCACTATGCTGCATGATTGTGAATGCGAACTGTGGTGTTTCAGGAGATGAAATCTGGAGGTGTTGTACATCAAAATGTTCCACCTTCTTTCCCTGGTGGACCCACCTTGCATAACATGTATGGGCAAGCAACTGGTGGCCCCCCATTTATGAATAACGCTATGATGAGGGCAAGTCCAGCAGTTATGGTCCCTTCAGATCCTATGACTCTATCATCTGTTGACATTTACCGTCAAACACATGACGTGACAGCAACGGTTTGTTTACTGACTCGGCTTTAATACGTGGATGATAATGTTTCATGATGCTCATTTCTTGTAAGAGATATTAGAGAATCTTGATGCAAGTTACTTTCTCCATTTGATTCCATAGGGTGATAATGTTCCGGCTCCATTCATGTCATTTGAGTCCACTGGATTCCCTCCAGAGTTATTGAGAGAGGTAAGTCATTGTCTTGGGCTATTAGAATTTGTTCAAATATATTTGGTTATGTGCTGTAAATTTTATCCAGCATCTTTGGTGTCTTTTGTTTATCCATAAATTTTGACTCTAGGATTAATGCCTTGACTTAACACAGGTGCGATATCTGTTCCAGAAACAGAGCACATGTCGTACGCTGCCATCATGCCATGCTATTCACACACTTATTCTGAGTTAGGCTGCAAATTCTGATGTTGGCTCTGCCTCTTTTGTCATAATCGCTCCCTTTTCTTGCCTCGAGTTGCTTCAGTTAGCAACTCTATATATATAGGTCTTCATTTACCTAAAATTCTTTTTCCAATTCAGACATCCTTTGATTTTTAGGGTTTCTTTAACATTCCTACAAAATGCCCAGCAATCCCTCGAAACGTATTTGTTAAGCTAGAGGGCTAATTAATTTCATTTTGTATCAGATATATGCTGCTGGTTTTGCTTCTCCTACACCTATACAGGCACAAACATGGCCTATTGCCTTACAAAACAGGGATATAGTGGCCATTGCAAAGACAGGTTCTGGTAAAACATTAGGCTATTTGATTCCCGCTTTCATGCTGCTTAGACGTTGTCACAACAATCCCCAACAAGGGCCCACAGTTGTCGTTTTAGCTCCCACAAGAGAACTTGCTACTCAAATACAAGATGAGGCCATCAAGTTTGGCCGATCTGTCAGAATCTCTTGCACAGTGGGTCTTTAGTTATCATGTTTTCTTTTTGTTTTTTTTTTTGCGTATTGATTTGCTAACGTGTGTAAATGTGACGCAGTGTTTGTATGGTGGGGCTCCTAAGGGCCCACAACTGAAGGAATTAGAACAAGGAGCAGATATTGTTGTAGCAACTCCAGGTCGACTTAATGATATTCTTGAAATGAGGAAGGTTGACTTTCGTCAGGTTTCTCTTCTTGTGCTTGATGAGGCTGATAGGATGCTTGATATGGGTTTCGAACCTCAAATAAGGAAGATTGTCAATGAAATACCTCCTCGCAGGCAAACCCTAATGTATACTGCCACTTGGCCTAAAGAAGTGAGGAAAATAGCTAGTGATCTTCTGGTTAATCCTGTTCAGGTCAACATTGGGAATGCAGATGAGCTTGCTGCGAACAAGTCTATTACACAGGTAAAACATCTTATGTGTTTGTTTCTACGCACAGTAAAAAGGACTTCTCTTTTTTACTACTACTATTCACAATTGGAAACATTTTAGGCAATAGAGAAATATGAGAAGTGGGAGGAGGGGGAAATGTTCCAAGATTTACTCAAGTACTAGGAGGCTGAGTTGAATTTGAAGTGGCTATTTTGATTTATGAATTGAACAGTTTAGCTTACGTTTTATCACTAATGTGTCAAATGTGCAAGTTACAAATATTGACTAAAAAGAAAATGGATTGAACTGGTCGAAAGTAGACCAAAGTATTTTTATTTTAGAACCTCCTAAATCGATCTTATTCAACAAGTTATATTATAATTGAAGTAAGACGGCCTTTGTAATCATAATTGACACACTAACGGTTTATATAAATAGTAGAAACATCGACAAAAGGTGATTTGGGTCGGTTCGATGGTAAAATAAAAAGGCTCTTTTCAACCCGAACCCGTTACCTAGGTAATTAAAGGTGTAGTCAAGACTCAAACTCAAAAGGTGCGCAAAAGGGCACACCCATAGAAAATTAATTATTTAATACTGTTCTACACATAATAAAAAAACCTGATATAGTTTTCTTTTAAATCAACATGTAAAAAAAAGTTTCTTCAATGTGGTTTCATCCCACATTGCTTCATGTAAAAAAAATTGGCAAGGGAGATATAAAGGGGAAACAAGTGAAAAGAAGGAAACATAAGGCTGGTTCAGCCCGTTTCAGGCTGATTCAGGTCTGTTTTAGTCCGGATCAGGCCGATTTTTGACCTGATATAGTTTTTTTTATGCATGAACGGACCAAAGCACTCGCCTTGCCTGCGCCTAGACTAAGACACGCACCTCCCTTGCGCATAATCACGCAGCTAGGCCTGCCTTGTGGTATTTTGACAACATAGCCCGTTACTTACTCTCCCTATTTCCCCACCTTTAGTTTGTATATGAATTCATGGTACTTTAGAAAAATAAAAATCTTGTCCTTTTACATATATATTTTTCTCTTCTGTTTCTCTTCCTAATCAAGGATGATGCAAATTGGACAAGGATAGGTAATTTTTTTATGTCCATCTTTTTTTTAATGAAGCGTTTAGCTAGAGCTCTGAATAACATAAATTGCTAGATTTTACTGCAATTTTGAAAAAAAAATCATGATTATCAAATAACGCCTGGTTTTCATTTCCGCCGTTGTGCTGAAGGTGGCAACAGTGTGGCTCTCTTAAAAGTAACCCTGTCTTTGTGTGCTTGTTTTTTGTCTTCGTTTTCTTGTGATGGTTGAGTTCTTGTAATTGCTGTAGGGCCTTGCCAATAGTTTTTTAACTTATAAACCATAATAGTGACATGTCATATGTGATCTTGTAGTATGTGGAAGTGGTTCCTCACATGGAGACGCAAAGGCGTTTGGAGCAGATTCTGAGATCTGAAGAAAGGGGCTCCAAAATTATTATTTTCTGTTCAACTAAAAAGTTATGTGATCAGCTTGCACGTAGTATTAGTCGTAATTTTGGGGCTGCTGCCATTCATGGAGACAAATCTCAGGGCGAGAGAGACCGGGTTCTGAATCACTTCCGTTCCGGAAAGTCGCCAATATTAGTTGCTACTGATGTTGCTGCACGTGGCCTTGACATCAAGGACGTAAGGTGAGACTCAATGGAAAGTTAAATAAAAATAATATTCGAATACTATTAGCAAATTCTGATTTTTATGGTGTTTGCAGGGTAGTGATTAATTATGATTTCCCGAATGGAGTGGAGGACTATGTCCACCGAATAGGTCGAACCGGAAGGGCAGGGGCAAAAGGGGTGGCTTACACTTTCTTCTCTGAACAGGATTGGAAACACGCAGCTGATCTTATTAAAGTTCTTGAGGGAGCTAATCAGCCTGTGCCACATGAGGTGCGAGAGATCGCGACACGTGGTGGGCCTGGTTTTGGGAAGGACTGGGGTGGAATGAGTCGCTTTGATTCTGGAGGTGGTGGCGGGCGTTGGGATTCTGGTGGTGGTCGTGGTGTCATGAGGGATGGTGGTTTTAGGGGCCGTGGTTTTGACTCTAGGGATGGCGGTTTTGGTGGCCGTGGTGCTCCTGGTGGAGGTGACTTGCGGGATGGCAGATTTGGTGGCAGTGGTGACCCTAGGGGTGGTGGTTTTAGTGGCCGTGGTGGTTTTAGTGGCCGTGGTGGTGGCGGCTTTGGAGGTAGAGGTCGCCAGAGGGATAACGGGTTAGGAGGTCGTGGTGAAATGAGAGACGCTGGGGGATTTGGTGGTCGCAGTGGTGGGAGGGATAGCAACTTTGGTGGTCGTGGTGGAGGGAGGGATGGTGGTCCTGGTGGTCCTAGAGGCGTTGGATTTGGTGGACCAGACGGTGGTTGGGATAGGAATGATAGATTCAAGGATTTCCGTGGTGGTGGGCGTGGCAGAGGGCGATTTGATAACAGAAGAGACGGTGACCATAGCAGGGGAAGAAGCTATAGCCGTAGCCGGAGTAGGAGCTGGAGCAGGAGTTACAGCCGGAGCCGGAGCCGAAGCCGAAGCCGCACACCTGTAAGGCGTGAAAGACGCCGTGAATCTAAATTTGACCAGAAAGAAGCAGCAGACCTGCCCGTTGGTGGTGCCCTGCCTCTAAAATCTGAAGGGGGGGTGTCCCCAGTCATGCAACAAGACGTTCTGCCTGGGAGTAGCGTTGATCGGGAAGCTTTAAATCAAATTGCTGAACCTTAAACGATACACTGTAAGTGGATTTATGTTCGTCCTCTGTTGTGTTTGAAGATTAAATATCCTTCCTTGATTAGAGGTATTGGCTACTATAGTTTTGGGTTGTCATTTTTGGTCGTCAATACTGATCCCCTGCCTCCTTCGTTTCAACTTTCAAATGTAGTTTTCTTTTATTTACGTTTAAATAGATAATATTTTTTATCGTCACTTTTGATCCACTTTTGATCCACACTTTGACTGTTTGTCAATTGTTTGAATGGTTTGTCTATTTCTTCTAACTAATTAATGTTCTAATATTTTGTTAAAGTTACAAACATAATATTAAGTATTATCTTCTCCAACAAGTACACCCCACCGCCACACTTTAGTTGACTACCCCCTAGAACCAGGGCCGGCTCAACCAATTTGGAGGTCCCAAACGAACTAAAAACCTGAGCCCTTTTTCTGAAAGTCATATAGTAAACTCTCCTTCCTTTTGTGTCCATATTGACGTCTTGTTTCTGTTTCCTTTTTCATTTAAAATAACAGAATTTATCCTTTCTATTATGATTTGACAAGAAAAATTTACAATTTGATATGAAAAGGTAGAATAATTTATTACAAACTATGTCAATTCAATAATTCTTAGAGGAACAATCAACAATTGTAGATTTGTCACTGATTTATCACATATTATAACCTAATTAATCAGCAACTCCAATTATTAACAATTTGTTACAGATTAGGTTTTATTAAAGATTTATTAACAATTTTGTTAACTTAAAAAATAACATATTTAATTAATTCTCCAATTTGCACGGACCGATTTATGGTTAATTGGTAATACTTTTAGTCGGCCTATATAAAAATCATTTTTTAAGAAGTTGGGGTCTCTTTTCTAGTGGTGGCCCTAAGCCCTAGCTTAGGTTGACAACACACTTGAGCCACCCACGCCTAGAGTCCGTTATCATTGTCAAAAACTTAGAAATCAAACCCAAGTCAATAAACTTTTGATTTGTTGAATTTTTTGAATAGAAGTCGTAGCAGCCATTTCTGGAATTGAGAGAACCAAACATATATCAAAACAGAAAATCCTAAAAAGAAAACTCTAGCATCTGGGGGTGGTGGTTTGGAAAGAGGGGAATGGGAAGCGCCGAAGCGGTGAGGGAATTTTAACCAAAGACAAATCAGTCGACACAAATTAGAAGGTGTGGGACTTGTGTAATTTCTAGACAAACCTTGGGGCTCAAGGGGGTAGCCCCCCTCGTGGGTCCATGGGGTTGAGCACTTGACGGGGGTCTTGCTGACAGGTGAGAAGCTGAGCTACACAAAAATAGTTTAATTAAATCCTTATGCATGAATAGATGAAGACAATATTATGATTTTTATATATTTTCAATCTATGTAAATTGTACATCAAACTACATGTCCCAACACACTACAACAAAATGGTGCGATAGAAAGAATGGATCGAGCTCTTAAAGACCGGTTAATTTCATATTATCTTACTTATGTTTGAGTGATGGTTTTTGTGAATTTAGGTTGTAAGGCATCAATTAGACTCTTAGAAGCTAAATGAAAAACTTTAGGAGTAAAAGTCATTATTGGATGTATTAAATATTCTAAAGCATATAGGTTTTCTATTACAGAATCAAATGATTATCTATTAACAGTGTGATAGAATCAAGAAATCTAGTCTTTGATAAAAGTGAGTTTTTATTAATACCTAGACTAAAGAACATGCTTTCAAGATTGAGTGACACTCAAACATCAAATCATAAACATGATTCTCCCATTATAGCACGTGAGCCACATAAAAGTAAAAATAGTTCAAGTAGCTAAATCATATGGCTATGATTTTCAACTATATTTGGTTACGAATGAGATTGCATCTTGATACTCTTATTATTATTATTATAACATAGAAGTGTTGAGTTTCGTATACGGGTTTTAAAAATATTAAAGATAAACAGATAGCAGAAACGCGTACACGAAGTGACTCAGACAAAAACTTTGAATTGCCCACCATGAGTCCAGATGCAAAACAAATAGAAACAAAGCACAACCATAGGTTAGTTTAGAAACTCTACCTTCACAAGTAGACAACTAACCAAGTTGGAAGGTCACGAGATTAACAATGTGGTCGCTAGATCCAATGAGACGAAACAACCAAGAGCTAAAACCCGGTTTGGTTCTAATCGCGGCTCACCTGAATGAAATAAACTGGCCTCGACCGGTTTCTTCTTTCCAACGACGGCAAACAACGACGGTGACAGTGGCCGCTTGCGAATACGACAACGACAAGGGTGGGATGATGACGACGACAACAGTGAGGTGCCTGGCGGTGGCACTGGTCGGACCACATGAGAGCGGCCGGTGGCTTTAGGTGGTGGTATAGAATTAGGGTTTTGCAATTAATCTCTAGATTGAAATTGTGTGTATCTTTTCCTTATCCCCTACACCTCTATTTATAGTTTACTAAACTTATGGAATAAGTTAAGGTTTTTGAATAACTTATGGAATGCAAAGGTGTTCTCCAAATTTGACCTAAAGTCAGGATTTCATCAGGTAGCCATGGCAGAAGAATCCATAGAGTGGACAGCTTTCCTAATCCCAGGAGGATTATACGAGTGGCTGGTGATGCCATTCGGACTAAAAAATGCCCCTGCAGTATTTCAAAGAAAGATGGACAAATGTTTTAGAGGAACTGAAAGCTTCATCGCAGTATACATTGACGATATACTTGTATACTCAAAGAATGATCAAGAACACGAGAAACACTTGAAGGCCATGTTAAAAATCTGCAGAGACAATGGCCTAGTCCTATCCCCAACAAAAATGAAGATTGCTGCCTCAGAAATAGAGTTTCTAGGAGCAACAATTGGTGAAAACAAGATCAAACTCCAGTCACATATAATCAAAAGGATATGTGACTTTGATGAAGAGAAGCTAAAGGCAAAGTCTGGTCTAAGGTCATTTCTAGGAATCCTAAACTATGCTAGGAATAACATTCCTAAGCTAAGTGTACTCCTAGGACCACTGTATGAAAAGACCAACCCTCATGGTGACAAAAGAATGAAAGCTTCTGATTATGAAATAATCAAGGAAATCAAGAGAAAGGTTAAAAGCTTGCCAAACCTGGAAATACCACCAGAAGATGCATACATTATAATCGAAACAGATGGATGCATGGAAGGTTGGGGAGGGATATGCAAATGGAAGAAAAGAAAGAAAGACCCAAGAAACGAGGAAAGAATTTGTTCCTACGCGAGTGAGAAGTTCAAGGTGATTCAATCCACCATTGATGCAGAGATCAACGCTTGTATCAATACTTTAGAAAAGCTGAAGATATACTACCTTGATAAAGAAGAAATAACCCTAAGAACAGATTGCCAAGCAATTATTAGTTTTTATAACAAAACTAATAGCAACAAAGCAACTAGGGTTAGGTGGATGAAATTTGCTGACATCATCACCGGAACAGGAGTTAAAATAAACATCGAGCATATCGATGGAAAACAGAACTTCCTGGCAGACGCACTTTCAAGGCTAATAAATTATTGTTTTGCAGAATGTACAGAGGAGATGCAGCAGACACTGAACAAGAGTCTAACCTTAATCGAGGAAGCTCAAGAAGATGCCAAGTCAAAGAAAGAGAAGGGTGGCTCAGAGCAAATAACCCAGATTTCTCTGAAATGCCTAGGGTATATACGGGAACTTTCACATTCAGCGAACCAAGAGCTATGTACAGGTACTACCAAATCAGAGCTAACACAGCTCCCATCAAAATGGAAGAACACAGTATCTACTCAGGAATTGCAACCAAGCTGGAGGTCCAGTCTGCAAAGCAAGCAGGCCTGGCCCTTAGAGACCTCCAGGCAGTACTTGACTTCAAAGCCCAAGTCTGTCTTGCAAGCTCTTCACATGAAAACTTCTGGGGAGACCATTAGCCAGAAGTCAGAGGACAAAAAAATAAAGCCCGAAAACTACTCAACGAACTTGAGGCCCTATGCAACCAATTGGGCCGAATCCCAATCTAAGTCCAGAAGCATGTTTGTAGTCAAGCCCAATAGAGTCCAAGTTCTAGAAGATGACGCAATAAATGACGAATCTACTAGACAACAAAAGAAGCTTCATAATGCAGGAATAACCAATCACGATCCAAAAGATGACGCATGGAATGACGACTTCACAAGCTATGATAATTTCGCACTATGGAAAAAGAGGTGGACAACAGAAAAAGAAAGGACTGGCCCCCATATCAATTATCATGCACTACCATCCAATGTATCAAGACTTTGAAAACATGGTAGGACCATAAGCACTCTCATCCGTTCCTTTACTAAAATAATTGGCCTTAGGTGTGACAGGCCATCAGACAAAAGCGTTGTTGATGCACTTTCCTGTGACAACACTCTGGATAGAGTCTAGGTTTGTATGTCTAATGTCTGTATTTTGTCTTTGTATGTAAGAGTCATTATGTAATAGTTTATCGAGTTGTATTTACGTTTACATAATGTGTTGTTGATTTCTTCCAAGTGTTGTGCGCACTTGTATGTGCGCAGGAGAAAGCTCCTGCGTACTTAGCAAGTACGCAGGAAGACCTATGGGTACTTGTTAAGTACGCAGGAGTAATTGGTCCTGCGCACTTACTAAGTGCGCAGGTATCAGGTCAGTATAAATAGGATAGGTTCACAGTAGCTAAGCACGCGGAACCATTTGTTCAGACGAACTCAGTTTTGCTAAGTACGCAGCTTGTATTCTCTCTGTAACCGTCGAGTGTTTATAATACAAAGAACGATTATTGTGACTCTTGTGTTCGGTTTACTTTGTTCAGTTAGACTCTCCACCTAGTCACGGGTATTCCGCACCCGGTCTGACTAGTAGACCACTTGCATGTGAAGATCCACCACACCCGAGGGACCTACAAGTGGTATCAGAGCATTGCTCTTGAATTCGAGTGTTGTAAGTGAGTTTGGAGACGTTTTTACTGAGTTTTACAAGCAAAGAGAGGTTATTTTGTTGATTTTTGTGATAAAAAAGGGGTAGCTTCTGAGCACTTTTTTAGAAGCAAAAATCTCTCAAAAACCGATTTTTGTTGTGTATTTGTGTGTTTTGAGCATCATAGGTTGGTTAGAAACTTATTTCTGACCCTTTGGCTCAATTGCATTAATCATCAGACCATTTTTTACCAACTCCGGCGAGTTTCAGGTCACCGGAAAAGTTTGGTGAGAGTTGCTGAAAAGGTGTCCTGCGTACTTACCATTTTTGGCAAAAAGTACAGTTTTCTGCGAACTTGCTAAATACGCAAGAGTTATCTCCTGCGTACTTACAAGTGCGCAAGACTGAACTGCGAACTTAAGACTTATCCTGCGTACTTAACAATTTACTCCTGCGTACTTACAAGTACGCAAGGGCAAATATTAAATACGCAAGACCATTCATAAGTGCGCAAGGCCAATCCTAAGTGCGCAATAGCTACTGACTTTTCTGATTTTTGACCAAGTGTTCACCATGTCAAACCTTCAGAACCTTAGTAGTATGTTAAATTATGATAATGAAATCGGTACTCCACAGAAACCTCCCAAGTTGCTCAATGTAAACGATTATTCCAATTGGAAAGCCCGTTTTGAGCACTATATTTCATACACCGATTCATCATTATGGATACCTATTCTTGAGGGATATAAGCATCCCACCCACTTGTATCTTGATGAAAACGTACCTAAGCCTATCTCTAAGCTGGATGCAGAAGAAAAGAAAATTTATGATCGAGAGAAGAAGGCATTGGGTTCAATCACTATGTCATTAACTCGGGATTTGTTCCACAGTTTCCGAGGATATGAATCTTCTAAGGATCTTTGGAAAGCTTTACAGAAAAGATTCGAAGGAAATAGTGACATCAAGAAAAGCAAGAGGGATCTGCTCCGGAAGCAATACGAGTGCTTCAGATTTATAGAAAATGAATCTTTAGATGATCTTATCTCTAGATTCTATCACCTACAAACGGAGTTGAAATCGTTTGAGCTTAAATATCCAGAAGAGGAAATGGTGGAAAAGTTTTTGGATGCTCTGCCACCGAGATATGAGATGTATACAACCCTGATGAGGGAAAGTTCAAAGTTCTACGAGATGACAGTAGATGAGGCAGTCGGTAAGATTCAGGCTCATAACATGAATCTTATAAAAAGGGAGAATTCTGGAAGACCTCAGATACAGGACCCTTCCATGTATCACGGGACGACTTCCACGTCAATGTCTTCCGGCTCTGGGATTGCACTCATTACTGGGAAATCCATTGAAGAAGACCACTTTAATGGTTGTGGTGGTCATGCATGTTATGCATCAGGATCAGGGTTTGGATCTCATCAACAAAATCAACAAAACTCAAAGACTCCTCAGAATACGTGCTCAGCCAACCAGTCAGCTATTGCCAAGATAGCTGAAGATCATGTAGCACTATTCTCATCTTGCATGTTGGCATATGAGAATTTCATTGGTGGAAAGCTAAAGGATCCTGAGACTATTGAAGAGGACTTCAATCAAGTGGATCCTAATGATATTGAAGACATGGATATTCAGTGGAATATGGCCATGTTACCGAGGAGGGCCAAGCGTTTCCTGAACAGAACAGGAAGAAAGTATATTGGCGGGCATTCTAATGCCAAGGTTGGATTTGACAAATCCAAGGCCAAGTGCTACAAGTGTCAAAACTATGGACACTTTGCTCGTGAATGTCAAAAGGACAGAGCACCGGCCTCTGGTTTTACCAGACCTAGCTAGGGAAACAGCCATGGCCAAAACAACCAAAGCCACCACAATCATACCCGAAGTAATCAGTCCAATGCACTGGTCGCACAGAATGACGAAAATTTTGATTGGGGTGTGCATCTAGAAGACGCCATCATTGCTCAAGCACAGGTTGGTCTCATGGCAGAAATCATGGAGCTGATGGAGGCCGAGAGGAAGGAAGCTGAAGAAGAGGAATCTTCTGAATCTGAAGAAGAGGAATCTTCTGAATCTGAAGAAGAGGAAGCTTCTGTAGCTGATGAAAAGGAGTCTACCACTGCTGTCGCTCTCATGGCAATTGGAGAAGGACAAAGTTCATCATCTGAGGTAGATTCTAACCCTTTCTCTGTTGTTTCTTGTTCTAAACGTCTAGGGCTAAAAAATGAAATTTCTGATCTCCAAGACATAATCGGACCCCTAAAGTTGGCAGCTAAAAATTACAAAATGAATGAATCACGTTTTAAAGAATCAGTTGAAATGCTACAGAACGAAAAACAAGACTATTCTTTAAAAATAAGCGACCAACAGGTTCATTTGGACATTGCGTATAGGGCTTTGGAAAAGAAGAACAATGAAATTAACAAACTGCAAAATGAGATCTTGCAGCTCAAATGCACTAACGAGAAATTGAAAAACTCTCGCTTCGTGGTGGAACACTACGAATCCGTGGTGAGAAAAATGAATGGCCTAGGACTTGGTACCAATGCCATTCCTCCACCAATAAGTGGGCAGTTTGTCAATAGCTTGATAGACATTGATCTCACTTGTCTAGATGAGCCCTCTGATAAGGATGATTCCCCTAAAAAGGATGAATCCTCAAGTAAGGCTAACTCCACATCTAGTGAGGAGTATGTTACTGCTTCTGAGGATGGGTCGGTTAACACTTGCCCTGAAGGAGTAGTTTCTGAGGAGTTGTTGACTGAACAGAAAGTCTAGAAAAACATTATCACTAATGGTGATAATTGCATTTTAACTGAACCTGATATCATTGAAACAAATGATAAACTTAAGGGAATGCTTTACGGGGGTTTTAAAAATATTAACCAAGCTAAGAAAGAGGCTTTTTCATCTCATTATGGGCTGGGTTACAAAGAGAATTTGCAAAAGTATTATACCCCCAAACATCAAACTGTAAAAGTTCAAACTTCTGTTCATAAACCAACTCTTCCTTCTCACAATGGTGAGTTTTCTAAGGCCAGAACTAAAGAGCCTTACATGAGAACTTATGTTGACAAGAGGAATTGCTTTCACTGTGGCTTGGTTGGTCGCATTGTTGTGAACTGTCCTTCTAAGAACCTAGGGAAACGGCATGTTGTTTCACGACCAGCTGTTATCCCTAAGTCGCCAGTAGTGAAAGCTCCTATCAGACCAAAGCAAAATGTGGTGAAACCACCAGTGCAACCGATAGCTAAGCCAAAGATCAAATCTGAGGCCAAGCCATCTGTTGTAAGAAAGGTAAAGCAATCTGCTGTACCTCGTGTGTCTACATCTGGTAGTACACGCACTGGTGAGAAACCTGTGGCTAGACTCTCTAAGCCACAGAGAAGAAGAAGGAATAAGAGGTTGAGAAAGCTGGAACAGCTGACTAAAGCTCAATCAGGTGAAGCTTCCACAAGTTCACCGGCTGTGATTGAACCAAAGTCTCCTGTTCTGGTTAAGATTCAAAAGAGATCCTGGAACAAGAAAGTTAAAGATTCTCAATCTCCTGTTCCCAATTCCTCCAAAGATTCACCAATTTTAGACAGTCATCATGACTGTGAGTTGAAAGAAGTAGTTTATTTTGAGAAGGATGGACGACCCAAGACCACAATAGCTTGGGTTTCCAAATCTAACTAATTCTTTTGTTACTCGTGCAGGGACGTCCAAAGGGTACTATCTCTAACCGCTGGTATGTAGATAGTGGATGCTCCCGGCACATGACAGGAAACATGGCCTTGCTTCAAGACGTTAAACCATTTAGAGGCGGCTATGTGGCCTTTGCCGGAGAAAAAGGCGGCAGTATCACGTGTCAAGGCGTGGTTTCGAACGGTTGTGTTAGCATTGACAATGTGAACTTCTGCGAGCAGCTGAAGCATAACCTGTTGAGTGTCTCACAAATGTGTGACAAGGAGTACTCAGTGATGTTTGACAAGTCAGAATGTCTGATTCTCAAACCCGGTTTCAAAGTTCCTGATGACTGGATTCTGATGAGAGCACCAAGAACAAACGACACTTATCAGATTGATATGAGCGTGGCAAAAACCACCTCATCAGTTGCTACTTGTTTGCTTACAAAAGCGACAGAGCTTGACTCCATCTTGTGGCATAGGAAACTCGGACATATTTCTTATCGTAAAATGAATCATCTTGTCCGAAACGGTTTGGTAACCGGGGTTCCTAAGCTGAGATTTACCGTTGCAGATGACTGTATGCCTTGTAAAAAGGGCAAACAGCAACGGAAGTCTCACAAGCCTAAGCTCCAAAACTCTATCGATACCCCTTTGGAGCTATTACACATGGATCTGTTTGGCCCCATAAGTATCAGGAGTATTGGAGGTAAGTCATTCTGTCTAGTTGTAACTGATGATTTCTCACGTTTTTCTTGGGTGCATTTTTTAGGTACAAAAGATGAGACTGCTGATATTCTTCAATACTTGATCCTGAGCTTGGAATCTCTTTGCAAGCTGAAAGTTAGAAGAATAAGGAGTGACAACGGAACTGAGTTCAAGAATAATTTGATGGAACTTTTCTGTCTCAAGAAAGGGATCCGTCACGAATTCAGCGCGCCGTACACGCCTCAGCAGAATGGAGTTGCTGAACGGAAGAACAGAACACTGATTGAGACTGCAAGGACTATGCTGTCAGATGCAAAGCTTCCTGTCACTTTCTGGGCAGAAGCAGTAAATACAGCTTGTCACGTCTTAAACAGAGTTTTGGTGGTGAAAAGACACAACAAGACTTGTTATGAGTTGATCAACAATCGACTTCCCAATCTTGATTACCTAGTTCCTTTTGGTAGTCCTTGTTCCTTGTTGCTACAGCATAAAGATCGTCAATCTAAATTTCATGCGAAAGCAGTGGAAGGCATCTTCTTAGGATATGTTGCCAATTCGCCCTGCAAGAGAGTGTACAACATAGGAACTCGTACTGTCGAGGAATGGTTCGAAGTGGATTGTAGTAAACACAGCATTCCACCAGAACCAAAAGGTCCAGCTTGGGGTTTTGATTATGATGCGCTATTCAAGTCTTTCAATCTTCCTGAGCTATCTGCAGAAGACGCCGAAAATGTTTATAATCTATTGAATGGCGGCAGTTTTTCTACTCGTGCTACTGTACCAATTATAACTCCTGATTCCAATGCTGCATCTGCATCTGGAACTCATGACAGTGATAACAGTGATAACAGTGAAAGTGTTCATGTTGTTGGAGATGACGCTCAAGCCAATCCTAACACAACTGTAGGAAATGAATCTCCAGCTTATCCAATTAACATTGAATCTTCTTCTGCTGAAACACAGGAAATGGGGGAGTTGAGCACAAATCTAGATCCAGAAATTCAAGAACCAATTGTACCGGAGATGAGAGTGCATAGGAATCATCCAATCGACAACATTATTGGTGATCCTTATGCCGGTGTTCAGACTCGTCATAGAACCATCACTGAGAACACCAGTCTTTACACAGAGATATTTGACACTGGTGTCATGGAAACATGTCTGCATGCTGCATTCGTGTCCCAGATAGAGCCGAAGAATGTGAAGGAGGCTCTCACTGACAACTGCTGGATTGAGGCGATGCAAGATGAATTGTCCCAATTCCAAAAGTTGCATGTATGGGATTTGGTTGACTTGCCAAAAGGCTTTCAGCCAATTGGAACCAGATGGGTGTTCAAATGCAAGACGGATGATCGTCATGTAGTTGTGAAGAACAAGGCAAGATTGGTTGTTCAGGGTTTTTATCAACAAGAGGGCTTGGATTACACAGAAGTATATGCCCCAGTTGCTAGAATTGAGGCCATTCGACTGTTCTTGGCTTATGCCACATATGTCGGCTTCAAGGTCTACCAACTTGATGTGAAGAGTGCTTTCCTTTATGGTAAAGTTCATGAAGAAGTCTATGTCACTCAACCTCCCGGTTTTGAAGATCCGCATAATATCAATAAAGTGTACAAGCTCGACAAAGCACTTTATGGTCTTCATCAAGCACCGAGGGCATGGTATGAGACACTATCAAAGCATTTACTGTCTAATGGTTTCGACCGTGGGCAGATTGACTCGAATCTCTTCATAAGGAAAGCAGGAGGTGACATTCTTCTTGTGCAAGTATATGTCGACGACATCATTTTTGGGTCGACCAATGAAGGGATGTGTAGGGATTTCGAAAAGGTGATGAAGTCCAAGTTTGAAATGAACAATATGGGTGAACTGTCATTCTTCCTGGGTCTGCAAGTCAGTCAAAGAGAGGATGACATTTATCTACATCAAACTAAGTACGTGCAGGACATCTTATCAAAATACAAGATGAGTGATAGCACTACTTATGGCACACCAATCCCAGTCAATCATGGTTTGCATCCTGACAAAGATGGGAAGGATGTAGACAGCAGGTTGTACCGTGGGATGATCGGATCACTTATGTATCTCACAGCTTCAAGACCCGATATTATGTTTGCTGTATGCTTGTGCTCAAGGTTTCAGTCTCAACCGAAGGAGTCACATATGATAGCTGTGAAGAGGATTTTCAGATACCTGAAAGGGAAACCCCGATTGGGTCTTTGGTACTCCAAGCAGCAGTCATTCGACTTCAAAGCCTACACTGATTCAGATTATGGCGGTTGTAACCTTGATAGAAAGTCAACTTCTGGCGGATGTCAATTCTTGGGAGACAGACTGGTCTCCTGGCAGTGCAAGAAGCAGTCAATGGTTTCTGTCTCAACTTGTGAAGCAGAATACATTGCTGCAGCTAGCGTTTGTTCTCAGATATTATGGATTCAGCAGCAATTGCGAGACTACGGCTTAAACTTCACTGGAACTCCTTTATTCATTGACAACAATGCCACCATGTCCATCACAAATAACCCGGTGAAACATTCCAAAACTAAGCATATTGAAATTCGCCATCATTTCATCCGTGATTGTGCTGAAAAGCATTTAATTGAACTTGTAAAGGTTCACACGGATGACAATCTTGCTGACCTTTTCACAAAGGCATTTGATCGGTCCCGTTTTGAGCATCTTGTCAACTTGATAGGAATGTTCAATCCCGAGTGAAAAATTAATTTTCTTAAATCAATTCAATTCATGGAAGTTAAATTTTATTTCTTTTAAATTTTTCTGTATAGTTCTGTTAGTTTAAAATACTTTACAAAAAAAAAAAAAAAAAATGGAGAAAAATTTCAAAAGTTCACTTGAGAAACGAGGAAATGATAGTACATCTGAAATGATCTAACCATCATAGACTGCTCATATGGGAAATGATTGCGTCATGTTTACTTAATTGTTTAAATTATTATGTTTTTAATCTGTTTACTTACAAGTAATTTGAATTGTCAGTAGGCTGTATGCGTCTTTGAATCACTAGTAGTGTGGAAACTAAATCTAAATTACAACTGTGATTTGAACCCATGTTTGCAAGTGTGTGTGTGTAAAAGAATAGAAAAGATCATTATCAGATAAAGGATGTTAGATTTTGGCAATAATTTTCTTTTGAGATCAGTTTCGGGTTATGTTGTTAGCACAATTAATGCGGTTCATCTCACTGCCCATACTCACAAGTATGCAAGGAGAGATTGAATCAAGACATGTCTCTACATCAACCGTTGAGCATGTATTCAGCCTTGAATCATTCCTGGTTCATTGAAATCAAATTCAGATAAAAGTTGGATCCCGTTGCCTTATAATCAAACACCATGTTCATTATCCCGAATCATCATACCGATATTCAAAGAAGAAAATCACATGAAACCAAGACAATTGAATCACTCGATTCTGAATCTTATGATTCTTGATAATCCTCATGGATTCTGCTTGATTTTTCTGTGCTAATTGATGTAACTTCATTCTGAAAATTAAGAATATCATTGGAAAAATCTTAGATGCCTTGAGATAGTGTAAAATATCATAGCAATTAAGTGGGGTACACGTTGTATATTTTATAATTAATAACTTAATACACAAGAACATGATACAAAGATGCATATAGTTTCAAATCTTATAATATTGTCAACTTGAATTACTTGTTTATTTGCTTATTACGTAAGAATAAAGAGTAATACATGACATGATCCCATATTCTTTGATGTTTATATTGTATCGTTTTTGCTAAAAATTAGCCTGATATGATCCTCTGCTCGTGTCTTTGATCAAAAATAGCTTGTGTGAATACTTGTATATTTCTATCTAGAAAAGAACAAAAAGATTTTAAGTTTATGCATTGTTTAAGTTTAATTCAGAAAAGGCCAAAAATATTTTATGTTTAACCTTCATGAATTGTATTTGAATCCTCCCGATTGAATATTTTTATCTTGTTCGTTATTTGACTTGAAAATCTTCATAATTCTGAGTTGAAAATTGCGCACTTAAAGTTTCTGCGCACTTGTCAAGTACGCACGAAGTAAGACTTGCGCACTTAGCAAGTACGCAAGAGTTAATTCCTGCGTACTTGTTAAGTACGCAAGAGTTAATTCGTGCGCACTTAGCAAGTACGCACGAACAATATCAGTGGGGTATAAGTTTGACACTTAGAAAATTTTCTGGTTTTCTCATTCAAACCCAAATTTTTTTCCCCCCTACGATTTTTCTCTCAAAATCGAGTGTGTTCAAACCCGTTTTTCATCCCGTCCACATTATCATCTTCGTATTTCATCTCTTTGGTGAGAATCTAGGCCGATTCCATCCATAGATTCGTGTTTTTTTGGACCGATTTTTGACTTAAAATTTTTTAGGTTAAATCCGTAAAATTTTTGGGGTAAAATGGGTTGTTTGGGTAACTAGTGTCTCTAACAAGTTATTAGGATGCCTAATCGATCCTCTTTTTTTCCTTTGGTCATCGATCGATCCGACGGGTTGAAGTCGAACCGTCAGTGGGTCGATCACTGACCTAGGTCAAAATTTGATCGTGTCTTAGTGGTTAATGGTGTTGATAATGGTACCATAGGTTCGAATCCCTGATTTCGACCTAGTGGCTACCTAATCAACCCGCATTTTGAACGAATTTAAATCTTTGAAATTTTTGCTAAGGGTTGTTCTTGCGCACTTAGCAAGTACGCAAGAAGTAATTCCTGCGTACTTGTTAAGTACGCAAGAGTAAAATCATGCGCACTTGCTAAGTGCGCAGGACTAACACTTAGAAAATTTTTCAAAGTCTGAAATTTTTTTACAAAGTGTAACTACTATTCTATGTCATGTGTGTCTATTTCCATTGTTATAAATTGTTCTGATTATGTTTTCTGTGTGTGTTTGCAGATAATGGCTCGTGCTTTCACTGACGAATTCAATCTGTTGGCGCACACTGAACCAGAATGGAAAGGGGCAGCCTTACAATATAGAGAGATTGTGGACTTTCTGAACAGATCTAAAATAAGTTATGCAATCTCGGCTAATCCAACAATCTCAAGACCATACTTAGAACAATTCTGGGAGACTGCAGAGCACAATTGCACAGTATCCTCTAATGTCATAAGGGCTACTGTTGATGGTCGGGCTATTGCAATCTCTGAAGATACAATCAGACGAGTACTGCAGTTCAGAGACCTTGCCACCGACCCGACATCCTATCCAGATTACTACGTGGATGGGTGTTGGAGGCAGAGAATGGGATATGTCGGGGAAAGGGACTATGCTTCTTACAAGAAAATGTGGGTATTAGATCAATGGCGTTATTTTGCCCACATCATGATCATGTGCATCTCATCCAGGAAAGCAGGGAAAGATGCGATGGGTCATGACCTTGCAGCAGCCATGGTGGGCTTGTCTCTCAATCGGGGCTACAACTTCTCACGCTTTATTTTCAAAGCAATTAATGACCAGATAAATACAGTTGAGAGATTTAGGTTCCTTTTATACCCGAGGTTTGTGCAACTTTTGATCGATGATGCGTTGCCAAACCTGCGTGCTATCGGGGAGAGACTGCAAGTGAAAAGGGTGGCTAAGAGAGTCTTTGCACAGTTTCTAAAGCCAGGCAGTGTAGAACCTACCCCTGAGCATACTGACCTCTTCGGCCATCTGATTAATGAAGCATACGTCGCTCCGGAGGACTGGAACTGGTATAGTCCCAACTCGGGACCAGAGATGAGTGATCACTCTGATGAAGAACAAGATGAAGAGAATGAGGATGATGAAGGTAATGATGAGGGTGATGATGAAGGTGGTGTTGGTGGTGCTGAGGAATCCGATTCGGAGGCTACAGAATCAGATTCTTCTGATTCCGATGATGCACCATCACAGGCACATCCGAGGAGACAGGCACAGGTAACCCAGCCTGCGTCGTCTTCAAAAAGAAAGAGACAAAGCTCCAGCAGCGAATATGAGCCGGATTCCGACTCTGACGCTGCTTTACAAAGACAGAGGCATGAGAGCACCAACAAGAAAAGGGGCGATAGGCAAGAGGTTGCCATCCCCAGGGTTGAAGAGATTCCAACTGTGCAACCGGTACAAGTTGAAGCTGCCATTCCAGAATCTACCCAACCAGCACGGCAACTGTTTAGTAGGAGGAGAAGGCCACTGGTACAAGCAGATGTGGCGGTCACAGAGGTGATTCCTGTGACGGTGACCCTCCCTATTCCAACCGTCCAGGTGACGGTGACTGCTCCACTTCTCACGGAGTCAGTCACAGTCACCCCAACCATAACACCCACTCACATCATACCATCCCCAACCCCAACACCCACCAAAGAGCCGTCAGGTCAACCCTTTAATTATGGTGACATCTCACAGGGGTTCGACTTTGACACAATCTTCTCTTCCCCCATCCACAACGCCGAAGCCTCATCATCTAGGCATCCGGATCCAAATGAAGCTAGGATCGATATGCTAGAAACCCAAGTTGCTGGCTTGTTGAAGACTATTCAAAAGTCAAAAGAGGATTCTGATGCTCAACAAGCACAGATAAACTCTCTGGCAGATGAAGTTAGGATTCTGCGTAGCCAGAGAACGGGGACTGATGAACGGCTGAAGAATGTGATGGCGCAGAATGAACTATTAATGAAGACGAATGAAATGATTCTGGCCCACAGAACTTCAATTGAGCTAAGGCTGGATGCTCAAAGGCAGGAGCACGCTACTATGGTCAAATTGATTGCAGAACTGACTGAGAAGCTAGGTGCTCAGGGGGAGAAGGAAAAAGAAAAATCCACCGGTGCAGAGGGTTGTCATCCAGTCGATTTAACTAAGGATGATGACAAAGACAAGGATCCTGAAGTCGGTCCTAGTGGAGGTGAGCACCAAGCTTCGGCAATTGTGCCCATCTCTACTATGTCAATGGCTGAGGGGGAGTCTACTACGCAAGAGGGTGGTGATACCTCAGGTGGTGGTGGTGGTGATAAAGGGAAGTCTGTGGCTGGCGAGATTCTATGTCTCGAGCCTGACTATTCTAAAGAAGCACAGATCGATGCTCTCCTTAATCTGGAAGAAGGAGAGATCGACTCTGGTGATGATTGGAACGATGATGATGATGATGTGATAATCGAGATTCCCAAGGGCGGCGGGGATCTAGAGTATGAGTTAGAGGATGGTGAGATCTTTGAAATACCATCGCTCGAATCTCTGCTCGAAACAGACACAGGCTCAGTTGATACAGCAAGTAATGTTGAAGCTACAACTGATGCCCCCCCGGTCGACCCTATACCTGTGGACCCCGAGGCACAAAAAGAGAAAGACATGCCTTCTGCATCTACAAAGGGTCCAGCTCCAGTGTGGCAAAAGACGTCTATCAAAGACAAGTATGGAGCGACAGGTATGATCTTAGCTGTCAGGTTTGAGGAGGACAAGCAGTTGTTCGCCATCAAAAGATCTGGAGGGGTTCAATACTTGAAACCAACCAGTGAGGCGTTCAACTCTTTGCCCAGGTACGACCTAGTTAACCTTGCAAACCGCGACCTGCTGAATCATTCGAATCATGCAGTAGCAATGGGTTTGTGGAGTATACTATATCGTGAAGCAAGATCGGGAAAGTATGAGTATCTCAAGCCTCAGGTGCCCAGAAGAGTCAAGGATAAGCATGCAGTGCATCCTGTGACTAAGAAGCCGTTAAAGAGATTGGTATACAAGCCAGTGCGATGTGAAACTAAGATTCCCCTAAGCAAGTTACCTCAGGATATTCTTGGTGACATGTGGTACTGGTACGTTGATCCAAAAATGGGCGAGGCTGTGATCATGGGTAAAGGTAAGTCAGATAGTGGAAACACAGTGCCAAAGGAAGTGATCAGGGTTTTTGATGAAGTCTGCTTCATCAATTTCTCTGTGAACGATCTGGAGGTACTAGCAGACAAATTCTGCATCCACACTGATGAATGGACAAAGCTTATTTCGGCCAAATACGACAAGTTAATCAAGTTCTGTTTTGATTACAAAAAGAAGATGGAAGCTAAGGAAGCAGTGCTGTGAAGACTGAAGATTGAGGACTGAAGACGATGAAGATCCCGAGCTGTTGTCAAGGGGGAGTTTGTTGATGCACTTTCCTGTGACAACACTCTGGATAGAGTCTAGGTTTGTATGTCTAATGTCTGTATTTTGTCTTTGTATGTAAGATTCATTATGTAATAGTTTATCGAGTTGTATTTACGTTTACATAATGTGTTGTTGATTTCTTCCAAGTGTTGTGCGCACTTGTATGTGCGCAGGAGAAAGCTCCTGCGTACTTAGCAAGTACGCAGGAAGACCTATGCGTACTTGTTAAGTACGCAAGAGTAATTGGTCCTGCGCACTTACTAAGTGCGCAGGCATCAGGTCAGTATAAATAGGATAGGTTCACAGTAGCTAAGCACGCAGAACCATTTGTTCAGACGAACTCAGTTTTGCTAAGTACGCAGCTTGTATTCTCTCTGTAACCGTCGAGTGTTTATAATACAAAGAACGATTATTGTGACTCTTGTGTTCGGTTTACTTTGTTCAGTTAGACTCTCCACCTAGTCACGGGTATTCCGCACCCGGTCCGACTAGTAGACCACTTGCATGTGACGATCCACCACACCCGAGGGACCTACAAGCGTGGTAGGTCTATCGCATTATTGTACATTATTAGTGTGTTTGGTATCCGTCGTTGTCAAGCCATAGAATTGGCTTATAAATAAGCGTGTTTATTTCCTTGAGTCGATCATCGAACTCAATCAACAACACTTGTAAAATTAAGTTTGTAGTGTGAGAAACCCTTGTAATATTCAAGATCGTTAAGCTTTATAAAGGTGTGTTTATATAAACTCTGATCTACTTCTGTATTTAAGCTTTATACTTTGTGCTTTTACAGTAAAGTTTTAAAATCTCCACGCCAAATCCACCTTGACGTTTTAAAATCTCCACGCCAAATCCACCTTGGTATCAGAGCTTTAAAACAAAGTTCTAGTACTAATGGAAGGCTAAAAACCTAACCTCAGGGTTAGCAACAGGGATTTTCACTACCTTGAAGGGTACTGTTTATGAAAAAGCTATTTTTCATAATAAAACATTTTATTCAAAAATAAAATAAGCTCAGTCTTTAAAAAATCATATAAGGGTATCCCCTTGTTATCCCGTGCAAAAGGTTAAGTACGGAGGTTAAGGCCAAAGGAGGCTGTATACCGGAAAGCTGAGTAGGGATTGGTATCAAGGGATTGGTACCAAACTATGGCGTTTTAAAAACTCGAATATTTTATCCAAAAATAAAAGTTTTCTATGACTGATCGCTTTGAAAAATCAGTACAAGATTGGTATGATCATACCTGCACTGCTAACCTTGAGTTAACAAACCTGTCAGAAAATCAAAAACCAAAACTTTCAGACTTACACAACGATATTTTGTGTGTGTACGATAAAATTAATTTGTTTGCAAAAGTTTCAATCAAAAAGTTTCACCAAATCCTGCAAGGAATTGAGAAAATAGACCAACGACTTGAAAAGTGTGAGGAAAATATAAGAAAAACCCAGAGTGAAACCAGAAAAGGCCTCAAGCAGATCTCAACTGAGATCCACGAAACAAACCCCTCACAAAGAAAGAAGTCCTTGATCTCGTAAACGAGATAGCTCAACAGCCAAAGCTGGTTGAAGAACAAGCTCTCAAACTTTCAGAAGACCTTAACCACAAAGTTCAAAGGGTTGAAAAACTCCTCCACGAAGTAAAAGGGTTAATAGGCGGATGAGCCTAGCTAACCAGAAGGTTAACCACGAGTACCTAGAAGCAGTTGAAGAAACCGAAGAAACCGAAACACCCTCGCTTGGGTTCACTAAGCCATCAGATCACAAAGAAAGTGTGGTAACCCTCAGTACAGCCATCATAAAGCAAAACAATACCCTTCTGTACCTAGTCACAAAACAAGCGCAAAGACTAGAAGAGTTGGCCCAAAGTATCAAAGATCTAAGAAGAAGTGTTGATACTATTGGAAAAAGAGAGGCAGAACCTCTTGAATTGGACGAATCCATAAAAGGCCTAAGTAGAAGATTTGAAGGCCTAGCAGTCACTGGAAAAGCCCAACCTAGTAAAGGAAAAAGTCAGATCTACATATTTAAAGATCCAAGCCAGATCTTTAAAGAAGAATACGAGAAAGATAAGAAAAGATGAGCCGAGTTAGGCTGCCAAGTGTTTTGGGTCGGACCACTGAGGCCCAGACACAAACGGATCCACCAACACAGGAGGACCAGATACGGGGATACAGAACAAACGCAAGAAGACTGTATGATTTGAACAGATCTATAAGAAATTGTAACATTCCTGATTTTCCGACCCTATTCTAACTTATTTTAATAACAATACAATGCCAGACCCTATACTTGTTCAAACCTACGCCTCATTAAATTGTTAGCCGATCATACTTTAATTCAAAGTTTTAGAACTCAAATCACATGGTAACACCTCCTAGAGTTAACTAAGTTAGTAATCCCGTTAGGTGTTTTGTTAAATCCTAACCAAGCTAATCCTGTCAAAGCAGAAGTTGCAAGGGCTGATTTTGTAAATAACCAGAAACCCTAGTAGGCACGGTCGCGCCTCATGTTGGCACGGTCGCGCCTCGTCTGGCACGGTCGCGTCTATTGTTGCCACGGTCGCGCCTCATGTCTGAGAAAACGTAACTGCAGCTTTAATCGCCCGATCGTTGGTTTCCCGTAACTGATTTCCACTTAATATCCATTAACAAAGACAATTACACTGCCAATTACAACCATTATCATTTGGAACCGATTCATCTCAAGAAAACTAAACGAAACCACAAATTTCTTCCTTTCGAGCCATATTCTCTCAAGTAAACAAACGATAAACATCACACGATCCTCACTGAAACTCACGAGTACACTAGCTGAGCCGGAATTGCAGCAGGAGACGCCGGAGACAAAATTCGTCACGCCGGAACTCCTTTCTACCGTAAACTACCAATCCATCGTCGTTCAGGGTAATTGAAACCTTCTAAACCTTCTATTTATTCTATAGATCCAAAGCCCTAATCTAATTTGGGCATTCAATATCAAAATCTACTCGAACCAGAAACCATATTTTCATTCAAAATAGTTTAATCGAATCCAGTCCTAAACATGTTTTAAACACAATTAATCTACACCAAAAGACTTTTAATGACCTTGTTAATGAAAGCCCTATCAATTCTGACACCATCAATATAAGGATCAATCAATTCGTTTCTGTTTTGAAAGAGACACGGTCGCGCTAATCATCTAACGCGGTCGTGCCTCGGGAGACGCGGTCGTGTCGACTTCCAGCGCGGTCGTGCCTCGTGGTCAGACCCAGTCATGCTCGTTGGCTAGACTTGGTCGTGCCCCTGAAGCATAGACACGGTCGTGCCTGTACAAGGCACGGTCGTGCCTAGTGATTTGTCTAGCTATGTCCTCTGTTGATCAACACAGTCGCGCCCTGACTAACGCGGTCGCGCCCGTGGCCCGAGCACGATCGTGCCTTGTCTAGTCACGGTCGTGTGTGTTCACAGAATCCTTAAAATTTCTATATTTTTAAACAGTTAGTATTTCAAGTTAATTTTCAAAATAAAAATAGTTGAATTTATAAAAATGCGTATTATCTTTATTTAAAAAGATCAAGTATTTAATCTTAAAATAAATGGAAATTATTTAATTAAAGTTTTAACCTTTAATTATAAACCCTACACTTAAATAATATTTTAATGTCTAAGTTACATTTTATAAATAGATGAATAAGGTAATAATTACTTATTTGATTTATAATTAAACAAAAAAAAACATTTATTTAGTTATACTTAATTACATCTAATACTTATATTATTCTCATAAACAATAATTAATTAATTTACTTATTTAATTATTCCAAACTCAAACCTTATTCAAAATGTTGTAAAAATATTCATTTCAAACCTTCCGTTTTATACAATATATTCAAGTACCAATCACTAACTTTATCTAATTCAACCTTAGACTTAGACTATTGTGCATTATTAATGCAATATACAATACACTCTAGGTTAAAGTTGTGCGATACAAGGATCACATTACTTTCTAGTATCTCGTGTTAGCTACGCCTTCGAATCAAGTGAGTATACATAGCCCCTTTTACTCTTTTACATTTTTGGGGTGAAACATGAACACTATTCAACTTACATGTTTACATTTACACAAACAACACAAGTACAAATCCTATTTACATTCATGTGTACAATTTGAGCTTCATGCCCGAGTGCTAAGTGTGCTAACCTTTGTATGCGATTATGTGCAATCATTAACTATACAAGCCGACGGTTTTCAATGATAGATCTATTGAGTCTGACAAACCCACCCAGGTGCGCGGTGATTGAAACCGACAACACAATTTTTGCATGCTAGTTACAAAGGTTTGATTGTACTTGGTTACACAATAGCTGCTCCCCATAAATGCCTTATTTATCATGTTATGTAAAGGATTTGGTTTACAAATTATATACTACCTATATACAAACCTGTGTTATACTCACCAACTTTTTAGTTGACCTTATTTTATTCATTTTTCAGGTGCTTTCATATGAGTTTGATCAAGACATGCTACACATAGGCTTTGGACCTAGTTAATCTTAATTCAAAAACAAATTGTATTTCATTATGTACTTTGAATTTGATTCATGTTTGTTTGGATGGAAATGGATTTAACATATTACAATTTAGTCAACCATGTGCTATGAACAGTCTACATGTCCCGCCCCGATGATTCCGCCGTCGGTTGGGGTGTGACAGATAGGTATCAGAGCCTTGGTTATAGGGAACTAGGTTATTAGACACTCTTGACCTAGACTATAACTTTAGGACACCCATACAATGCCATGCTACTACATGTTACATTATCAATTCATGTGTGATTATTTTTACAAGCTATCCTAAGTACTTACACTACCTGATACAATACATAATGACTTATGTGTCACACTACTTAATAACTCTTGTACTTACACTCATTACTACCTACATGCTATATGATTATTCACCTATGTGAATATTTCTACATATTATACTATATGATTACATCACACGATACAATACCCAATAGTTTATGTGTCACGTTATCTGCCCACTTCTTCTTCTATTCATAGCTACCTACATAATTTATTTAAAACACTATCCTAAGTTTAACACACACACATACGCACCAAAATTATTCATACACCTTTGGACCCAAATACATGATACCATCACCCTTTATGAGCAAAGGCTTAAACTATTGGGCCTAATGTCTATCAATGATAAACTAAGAAGCCCACCTATTTCCAAGAAGAAGAAGCCCGCTGAAATGCATAAACCTTACCTTTGGACCTCAAAGCCCAGTCCACAACAATTCCCATCGTAATCATGAGCCCAACAATAGTGTTATTAATACATGATGGCTGGAAGAGTGTGTAAGCCCATGAGGAATTCTGGCTAAGGAAAAATAGGGTATTTAAGTGTGTCTTAGTGACCCACCCCTCTTTCCTGGGAATTCTCCTCAGGGATACACTACTTATAGGTCAAGTGTACTCCTAAAATACTATTGTGAAGACTCGGCGTTATGACTAGTCAAACTCTAAACCTATGAGAACTCCTATATTTGACACTCAGTATTTTATTATCGCTTATAACCTTTCCATTTCTTCCTGCTAAGCATGGACCCCTACTGTCCTACCTCCCCGGTATACCGTCCCGAAGAAGAGTCTGATTGGGAAGAAGACACCGGATCACCCGTACATCGATCACCAACACCCGCAGCTGCTAGATCAAGGTTTGATGTAAGGGTAGAATGGATTAGGAACACTGACCCGAGACTTCGAACACCTGGATCACCCGTACCCATAAAACCGTATAATACACCTCACCCCCACAATCAACTACCACTCCCACTAAGAGACCCATATCTAATTCCCGACCCGTATTACTCTAATCCTTGAGTAAGGCATACCATGGCACCCCTGGTGTTATGGGAATTCCAACCAATGACTTCCATCAATATGTAAGAAATTCAGAATTCGAGAGGCAAAGGATAGAGCAGGGAGTAATACACGACTTGCAAAGACAAAGAATGGATAGCCTAGCAAACCAATTAGGATACCAAAAGGAGTTAATCTCCACCCTCGAAAAAGAAATACAAGGTCATCGCACGGAGACCGCCAGAACTGAAGCCAGATCTACTACTCGAGTGACTATAGCGGTGCTCATCTTGGCGATTATCTTCTTCCTAGTGGAAAGCTACCAGAGACGTTAGCAGGAGCTTCTACTGATTTTCTTTAAATTTTTGAATTGAGAGCCATTTCCTTATGTTTTGAGTAATGTTTAACATTTCAGCATCTAGTCAATTCCATATACTTCAACTCTACAGTTATTGTTCATTGATTTGACCCGTGGAGCGTAAATTACACCTGTTATATTTTCATCAAACTTTCTCAAATATCACTTCTTTCATTCAACATGATTTAGTACATTACCAACAATCTCTTTCATAAATAAATCATCCTATTTTGTGATTTAAACAAAACATCGCTATCTTGTTTAACAAAATGTTTATTGAAAATTTTAGATAATATCAAAAACATAAATTTTCCATAAAACTTTTTCACCTAATAAGGAAAGTAATGCAATCAATTTAAAAAAAATATATATTTTAAAACTGATAAATAATTATGATTTTTATTCATTAAAGTAAATAATTCTAAACTTTGGCTAAATTAATATGCTACTACTTGTTTAGCCAAAAGTTGAAATTTTAAATTAAAAATACTTTCTCATAAATTGCATATTCATTTAAAATATGCGATTCAATGATTTTCACTACTTTATATACCTACAATCAAGAATAATTTACCACTTTCTATTTTCAAACAAAGATCAATATTTGTAAACACGTTTCCCCGAATATTTTCAGAACCCTCTCGTTACCTTTCACTTGTCACTCCAAGAGACGATCGTACGGCGTAAACATTATCCATCCCCATCAATCTCAATGAGATTTAAGCTACAGCCTAACTTCCACATTATACAGGAACGTCAAACAACACGCTTGTCCGCAATACTTGGTCACATGCAAAACCCGTTAGTATACATCACACACGAAGTCCAACAACTTACGTATACACGTTCACAATATACTCAACGCAACCACATGGTACATGAAATTCAATTATTCTCAATATACCCAATGCTACACAAATTACATTATACAAGAAGCCAGTTTTCTTACAAGTCACAATTTACTGGATTGATCACATAACACACGAAACATGTTAATTTACAACACACATGCTACCGGATTGAGCACATAATACACGAAACTTAGTTGTTTGCGATATACGTGATACATAACAATTGTTTGATTGATACATAATTCTAGACTGACCACATTAAACATGAAACTCATTTAGTTACAAAGTACATCATACTAAACTGTACACATTATGCAGTACACATGATACTATGTTGTTTACATTACACGTGAGAGCATATTGATTTACAAAATACATGATGTTAAATCGTCAACGCCATACATGAAATTCATTTCCTATAATGCATGTGATACTATGTTGTATACATTACATGCGAGGGCTCATTGATTTACAAAGTACATAATACTAGCTGTTCATGCTACACAAGAGACTTGTGTGTTTACTTTATACATGGGACGAAATTGCTTACAATTATTACAATTGGTTGATTACATTATACACAAGACATGGTCATGCACTTTGTTCACCAAAGTTGAAGACCATAATACATGGAAACGAATCGGGGTTTGACGTATTCTTGTTCAAACACGAGCAAACTAAGACACTTTAATTTGTTCTACTTTACTACTCTTTAGTTGTGAACTTCCCTGCTTAAGGACATAGTTACTTGTTAGCGACTTTTATGTGTAAACAATAGACGTGATCATAGTGAAATTGTGCCCCCCTTTACCCGCACACAACGAAAACGATCTATGCGGACCATACGATGATTTGAATAATTACGGGTGCACACGGAATTATATAAATCAGCGCATGGAAACTATAGTGAAGTGTCGTCGTGTGTTGTGATCTGAAACTTATCATGATGTGTAACAACGAAACTGATGTAATGTGACAAGGGCATGGTGGATACGCCGATGGTACTTCCTATATATAAGTGTCCTATCATATTATCATAAGTAGCGTTGTTCGTGTCACGTGAGGTTTTGACCCAGACCAATGGTTATGAAATCTCTTACCCACTAACAATTTAGAACATATAGACTATATCTTACACAAACTCTAAATATCAAATCCCATCAAATCAATTCCAAGTAACACATCTCACATTTAGAATTTAAATTTTTATTCGACAATCTTCATTTCAAAACAAAATTTATTATCACTCTTCATATTCAAAGTATCAGGCTTAAGTCATGTCAACGGTTACATACCCCAGAATCCAACACTCAAAACTACCCGAGAACCCAAAACTCCCTCCTCTTTCTTGATTTTTTACAGTCTCCATTAGTTAAATTTCGGGATAAAATTCCCTTATCATGGGGAGACTGTAACATTCCTGATTTTCCGACCCTATTCTAACTTATTTTAATAACAATACAATGCTAGACCCTATACTTGTTCAAACCTACGCCTCATTAAATTGTTAGCCGATCATACTTTAATTCAAAGTTTTAGAACTCAAATCACATGGTAACACCTCCTAGAGTTAACTCAGTTAGTAATCCCGTTAGGTGTTCTGTTAAATCCTAACCAAGCTAATTCTGTCAAAGCTGAAGTTGCAAGGGCTGATTTTGTAAATAACCAGAAACCCTAGTAGGCACGGTCGCGCCTCATGTTGGCACGGTCGCGCCTCGTCTGGCACGGTCGCGTCTATTGTTGGCACGGTCGCGCCTCATGTCTGAGAAAACGTAACTGCAGCTTTAATCGCCCGATCGTTGGTTTCCCGTAACTGATTTCCACTTAATATCCATTAACAAAGACAATTACACTGCCAATTACAACCATTATCATTTGGAACCGATTCATCTCAAGAAAACTAAACGAAACCACAAATTTCTTCCTTTCGAGCCATATTCTCTCAAGTAAACAAACGATAAACATCACACGATCCTCACTGAAACTCACGAGTACACTAGTTGAGCCGGAATTGCAGCAGAAGACGCCGGAGACAAAATTCGTCACGCCGGAACTCCTTTCTACCGTAAACTACCAATCCATCGTCGTTCAGGGTAATTGAAACCTTCTAAACCTTCTATTTATTCTATAGATCCAAAGCCCTAATCTAATTTGGGCATTCAATATCAAAATCTACTCGAACCAGAAACCATATTTTCATTCAAAATAGTTTAATCGAATCCGGTCCTAAACATGTTTTAAACACAATTAATCTACACCAAAAGACTTTTAATGACCTTGTTAATGAAAACCCTATCAATTCTGACACCATCAATATAAGGATCAATCAATTCGTTTCTGTTTTGAAAGAGACACGGTCGCGCTAATCATCTAGCGCGGTCGTGCCTCGGGAGACGCGGTCGTGTCGACTTCCAGCGCGGTCGTGCCTCCTGCTCAGACCCAGTCATGCTCGTTGGCTAGACTTGGTCGTGCCCCTGAAGCATAGACACGGTTGTGCCTGTACAAGGCACGGTCGTGCCTAGTGATTTGTCTAGCTATGTCCTCTGTTGATCAACACAGTCGCGCCCTGACTAACGCGGCCGCGCCCGTGGCCCGAGCACGATCGTGCCCTGTCTAGGCACGGTCGTGTATGTTCACAGAATCCTTAAAATTTCTATATTTTTAAACAGTTAGTATTTCAAGTTAATTTTCAAAATAAAAATAGTTGAATTTATAAAAATGCGTATTATCTTTATTTAAAAAGATCAAGTATTTAATCTTAAAATAAATGAAAATTATTTAATTAAAGTTTCAACCTTTAATTATAAACCCTACACTTAAATAATATTTTAATGTCTAAGTTACATTTTATAAATAGATGAATAAGGTAATAATTACTTATTTGATTTATAATTAAACAAAAAAAACATTTATTTAGTTATACTTAATTACATCTAATACTTATATTATTCTCATAAACAATAATTAATTAATTTACTTATTTAATTATTCCAAACTCAAACCTTATTCAAAATGTTGTAAAAATATTCATTTCAAACCTTCCGTTTTATACATTCAAGTACCAATCACTAACTTTATCTAATTCAACCTTAGACTTAGACTTAGACTATTGTGCATTATTAATGCAATATACAAATACACTATAGGTTAACGTTGTGCGATACAAGGATCACATTACTTTCTAGTATCTCGTGTTAGCTACGCCTTCGAATCAAGTGAGTATACATAGCCCCTTTTACTCTTTTACATTTTTGGGGTGAAACATGAACACTATTCAACTTACATGTTTACATTTACACAAACAACACAAGTACAAATCCTATTTACATTCATGTGTGCAATTTGAGCTTTATGCCCGAGTGCTAGGTGTGCTAACCTTTGTATGCGATTATGTGCAATCATTAACTATACAAGCCGACGGTTTTCAATGATAGATCTATTGAGTCTGACAAACCCACCCAGGTGCGCGGTGATTGAAACCGACAACACAATTTTTGCATGCTAGTTACAAAGGTTTGATTGTACTTGGTTACACAATAGCTGCTCCCCATAAATGCTTTATTTATCATGTTATGTAAAGGATTTGGTTTACAAATTATATGCTACCTATTTACAAACCTGTGTTATACTCACCAACTTTTTAGTTGACCTTATTTTATTCATGTTTCAGGTGCTTTCATATGAGTTTGATCAAGACATGCTACACATAGGCTTTGGACCTAGTTAATCTTAATTCAAAAACAAATTGTATTTCATTATGTACTTTGAATTTGATTCATGTTTGTTTGGATGGAAATGGATTTAACATATTACAATTTAGTCAACCATGTGCTATGAACAGTCTACATGTCCCGCCCCGATGATTCCGCCGTCGGTTGGGGTGTGACAGAAATAGATTTGGAAGAAGTTATAGACGAAACCTCGAAACAGAATTAGACCCAGAAAGACAGTTGGAAGTATCCAAACAAAGAAGGGCGGAACTGGTCCCAGCAGAAGTACTGTATGGCAGTAATAGCCAAACAGTAAGACACAGAGTTTATCAGCACTATTCAGAACAAAGAATACGCTGTGCTGAAGAGGATCAAGCTGAACTAAGGCTGTGTAACCAACAAAGCTACCAGAGGTTAAGAGAAACCGGCATGCAGCATATCCACCTGGGAATGTTCATGATCAGGATACATGCCTTACACAGAAGAGGCGCAGGAACAGCAGCCCTAGTAGTCTTAAGAGACACAAGATGGGGAGATGAAACCCAAATCATAGGTACCATGGAAGTAGACCTATCTGCAGGAACCCAGTTGATATACATGGTTCCAGACATGATGCTTAGTATAGATGACTTTCATAACCACATACAAGTCGCTATACAAACCCATGGATACAGTGAATGACAAGGCGGTGAAAGCAACCTACTCATAACAGTAGGATTGATTTATTTTCAACTGTTCACCTTCTTCTCCCTTTAGGGCGGTATGAACCGCGTCTTCTATTAAGGCTACCGTAAAATGTTGTCTTTCCATTGGTGGAAATGGTGGAAAGAGCTCGTCAAGGTTCTTTATTTCAAGTGGGCCTTCTTGTTCCTTTTTTAGTCTTTCAATTTCCTTTAGGAACATTTGTTTTTCCTTTTCCCACTGTTGTTGCAACTCTTTTTCTTTTGTGGCGCTGTTATATGGTTGCTTGTTTTAGAATTACTTTGGAGCTATTTTCAATGCATCCTATTAGACCGCTTTGACTTATTTTAGATCTTATCTTATTTGGAGGTAAATAGTTTTATCAAAGTCACTAGAAGGAAACCCGCATGATGCGGCGGAGGCGACAATTTACAACGTGATACTTGTTTTCCAGTTAGTTTATCAATTCTCTCGTGATATTTTGTATAGTAGTTCAGTTAGTTTTCTTTTCGTAGCATCGGTGTGGTCTATATATGTTATGAGCCTTACAGATCTCAATTAAATAATAACTAACACACGAATAAAAAAATATCAGTCATAAACATAGTAATTTAAAAATAAATATCCGAACACACGAATAAGAAAATATCAGTCATAAAGATAGGGGTGTTCACGGTCCAGTTTTGATGGTTTTTAGGTCAAACCGTTAGTAACAGTTTTTATCATTAAAAATCGAAACCGGACCGTTAAAAGGTAAAACCGAACCGTTACGGTTTAGTTTCACTGTTTAGGTCGAAAAACAGGAAGAAAGTATGTCAAAAGTAGGAGCCATAAAAATTTCTAAATGTTTTACAATTTAGTAACTAAAGAACGGTTCTTTTAGCGTAAACCCAAAATATAAAGAGATACAAAGGACAAAGCAAAATGGCTCCAATTAATGTAATTGAAAATAAAAAAATCAAAAATTTGGGTAGTAATATGGGAAATAAAATATCGGTAAAAAAAAATTCTAATACATTTTGGATAACTAAGTGTGACAGGTGTAGTAGTGGATCAGTTTTTTTTCTAAATATATGCAAACCATGTAAAGTCCAGCCTAGTAAGTTACCTAGTTTCAATCCTTTGGCATTATCTAAATAAGTCAAAACATAACCAATAATAAATAAAATTAAATTCATACAGTGTCATACTGAAATCAAATTCAAATTGAAGCACAAAATTATATAAAATCAAAGTCATGCAGTACCAAAGTACCAAAATGAAATTAAATTCAAGTTGGAGCACAAAATTGAAGCACAAGATCTTCCAACAGTTCCAAATCAACAAGTTAAATGCTAAAAATAAATTAATATATTCTTCCTTGCTTCTTCACATGCCTTCATTTTTTCATGCTAAATTTTGTCATCCTTAAGATCATCTTTGTTGATGTTCAAACCCATTATATTTTGAGTTGCTTCAAACTCATCATCTGGTGCTACTACATAGGAACAGAGAAATAAAATTTGATGATAAATAAGAACTTAAAACATTAAGTAGTAAATAAGTAATAAAAAATTATAAATACTACCTTTTCCGACAAACAAAAGCTTCAACGGTAGAAGGTAACATTGAACTTCGCTATTGGTCAAGTATTCTTCCACCAAAACTAAAGGCTGATTCAGATGCGATGGTTGAAAACTTAGCACCTTTTTACTTTCTGCTTGATATTTCCTACCAAATTTATTACACTTGCAATATAAAAGCCGATTTGGCTCTTGTTCAAGAATAGTGGAACTCTTCCAAACTTTTTAAATCAGTCTCTTCCTTTTCCTTTGTTTTTGTGAAGAGCTTTCAACACTTTGAATAGGTCGTTTCCTAAGATTTTCTATTATTGAATTAGTATTTGCCTATTTGGTACCAAGCTTTCACATGTTCTACCGACCCACACACAAATTATATAATCATTTATTTTATTTGAAGTGGGTGATGGGCCATGGCTCCATTCACAAAAAGTTAAATTGACTTTTCTGGTCAACTTGACCCAAGTCCTTACCTTTCGATTTTATTTTCCAGTCAAACACCATGATATACAAAGACCAGTGAGAAGAAAAAGGTTTTATTATTACTAAAACTGTTAGAAAATACATGATAAGTGATCAATTAAGCTTACTTAAATATTTATGAACTTTTTAGGAAGTTGAAAAAAATAGTAGATGAAATAACGGGTCAAAACAACAAATTTTTCTAGCAAAAGGTTTCAAAATAATAGGATCATACTCAAATTCAAAATCAAGGATTTGTACCCTTGCTAAATTTCAAGATCCTGCCTAAATGCTTGCCTCCTCGGGAACTGAACACGAACACCTAGCATATAATCATGCACAAAATAAAACAATAGAGTTTTGTAACATTTGGTATGTGTCAACACTGTCCGGGTTTTAAACAATAGAATAATGCAAACATCAGCTATTGACGGTCTATAAACCTAACTAATAAAAACCTAACTAGACTCCTAAGTAATAAATAGAGTACCTTCGACTAAACCGCAATGACAAGCAAGTGTACCTATCGAGTTTAGCACAGTTTATTGGTAAACCGAGTTATCGAACCATAGAGACACTGAATACTAAGACTAGACTCTGACTCGTACTAAAGATTGATGATGGGGGAGGGGGGGGGGGGTTGACTACACTAAAGATTAACTAAGAATGCAGCAAACTAAGTCGACTCAAACTATCAAGATAAAGAACTAAGGAAGAAATCAGAGATGAGAAGAATACTACCTAGGTCGGAATCCTACTTGCAAGGCACAACTTCTACCGGTTCTGGAAACTAAGATGGATCTGGGTTTCTAAGGAAACAACTCTAGACTACCTAGTGGATCCCTAATCACTCTTAGGGTGTCACTAACTAAGAAACCTAAAGATGTAATAAACTCACTAGATAGTGGGTTACCTTTCGGTCTCTCCAACAATGACAAAGTACCCAAATAGACAGATCAACTTTCAGTCTAACTGTCCACCATACATTCGAAGAATGCACAGGGTAATCTCAAGATAAGAACTATGACTCAGAATAGCAACAATCACTAGACACCTAGTACCAACTTCCTCTCAGACAGCCGACACTCGGATTCCTAATGACGAAGACAAACGATTATCTCTCACTTCTCGGGTATTGAGACAGGATACACACTCAGTTCTAAATAACATTCAATCACAACTCATATGGATCACTATGTCTAGCAAACCACACAAAGGACCATAAATCCTAAGATCTATGACCTAGATACGCTAATCAAACTGGAAGACATCCACAATCAACGTACGAAATCAATAATCAAACACAAATAAGATCTAAGCATATAGATTCATCACAATTAATATCAAGAAACCTTTTACAAAATCATTAAACCATTAATCGAATTCAAAACCGGTAAAAATCGCAACTTTAACAAATAATCATCATAAGACCCCGGCAGTATATAACGTTTAGCCTAGAATCATACTTAAAACATTCAAAACAGAAGTATAAGCATAAACCATGGTATCAAACACAGAATTCAAGAAGAAAGTTTGGAACTTGAAACCTAGAAACGTAAATCAAACGAGCCCGGACTCCAAAGCTTTGATCTTTACACTTGATTCCTCCTCCAATCTCCCAAAATCGCCTCTGGTCTCTCTCTCTCTAGACGGCAATAATTCAAACTTGTTGAATAATAGCATTGTAAATCTAATATAATTCAATTTAGGGTTTTTTCACGAATTACGAGTCTCTCGCGTACCGCGAGACATTTGGATGGCTTCCTCGCGTACCGTGAGAAACAAATTAGTCGGGCGCGCTTTTAGCTTCCCTCGCGTACCGCGAGACATCATTCTTCTTCTCTCGCGTATAGCGAGAACTTGCAATTTCAACTTTTTCTTCTTTTGAACTCCGGATTCATTCTCTTGCTCGGTTTCTTCATGATATAGCTTCCTATTCCACACGAGCTCCTGAAAATATACAATACACTCAAATACAGACTTAAACGAACATAATGTTGAAGCACTTTCCTGTGACAAACACTCTGGATAGAGTCTTAGGTTGTATTTTCTTGTTTGTAATTGTCTTTGTATGTAAGAGTCTTCATGTATTAGTTTATCGAGTTGTATTTACTTTTACATATTGAATGTTGCATTTTTCTCTAAGTGTTTTGCGCACTTGTATGTGCGAAGGAGAAAGCTCCTGCGTACTTAGCAAGTACGCAAGAATATCTTTGCGTACTTGTTAAGTACACAAGAGCATTTTGCCTTGCAAGTGCGCAGGCATCAGGTCTTGTATAAATAGGATAGGTTGACAGAAGTTAAGTACACAGACATAGGCAGTCATAGTAGCAAATACGCAAATTGTAATCTTAGTACTTCTCTCTGTAACCTTCAAGTGTTTATAATAGAAAGAACGTTTAAAGTGATTCTCTTGTTGGTTTACTTTGTGTTGTTTGACTCTCCACCTAGTCACGGGTATTCCGCACCCGGTCCGATTAGTAGACCCACTTGCATGTGACGATCCGCCACACCCGAGGGACCTACAAGTGCGCAAGACTGATCTTGTGCGAACTTAAGTTATATCCTGCGTATTTATCATTTACTCCTGCGTACTTATCAAGTACGCAAGAGCAAATCTAAATACGCAAGACCATTTCTCAAGTGCGCAAGGCCAAAATCAAGTGCGCAACTGTGTCTGATTTTTCTGAAATTTGACTAAGTGTTCACTATGTCGAACCTTCAGAATTTAGGAAGCCTTTTAAACTATGATAATGAGATCGGTACACCACAGAAACCGCCAAAGTTGCTGAACGTAAACGATTATTCTAATTGGAAAGCACGTTTTGAGCACTACATTTCTTATACCGACTCATCGCTATGGATACCAATCCTTGAGGGATATAAGCATCCCACACACATCTATCTTGATGAAACCATGCCCAAACCTATCTCTAAACTTTCTGACGAAGAAAAGAAAGCGTATGATCGTGAAAAGAAGGCACTTGGTTCAATCACTATGGCATTAACTCAGGAATTGTTCCACAGTTTCCGAGGTTATGACAATTCTAAGGATCTTTGGAAAGCTTTACAGAAAAGATTCGAGGGAAATAGTGATATCAAGAAGTGTAAGCGGGATCTACTTCGGAAGCAGTATGAATGCTTCAGATTTTTAGAGAACGAATCTTTAGATGACCTCATCTCTAGATTCTATCATCTAAAGACTGAGTTGAAGGCTTTTGAACTCAGGTATCCATATGAAGAGATGGTGGAAAAGTTTTTGGATGCTTTGCCACCCAAATTTGAGATGTACACAACCCTGATGAGGGAAAATCCAAAATTCTATGAGTTGACAGTAGAGAAGGCAATAGGAAAGGTTCAAGCTCATGACATGAACCTAAAAAGAAAGGAGAGCTCAGGAAGACCTCAGATACAAGACCCTTCTATGTATCATGGGACGACTTCTACATCCAAGTCATCGGGCTCTGGAATTGCCCTTTTCACTGGAAACCCTACTGAAGAAGACCACTCAAATGGTTGTGGTGTTCATGCATGCTATGCATCTGGATCAGGGTTGGGGTCTCATCATCAACATACCTCAAGAAATCCTCCCGCTACAATTTCAGCTAATCAATCAGCTATAGCCGAAATAGGTGAAGACCATGTAGCATTATTCTCATCATGTATGCTTGCCTATGAGAACTTCATTGGCGGCAAGCTTACAGATCCCGAGACGATTGAAGAAGATTTTAATCAAGTGGATCCTGATGACATTGAGGACATGGATATTCAATGGAATATGGCCATGCTATTGAGGAGAGCCAAGCGTTTCCTGAACAGAACATGAAGAAAGTTCATTGGCGGGCATTCTAATGCCAAGATCGGGTTTGACAAATCTAAGGCCAAATGCTACAGGTGTATGAATTATGGACACTTTGCTCGTGAGTGTCAGAAAGACAGAGCACCGGCCTCTGGTTTTACCAGACCTAGCCAAGGAAACAGCCATGGCCATAACAACCCAAACCACCACAATCATAGCCAAAGTGGAACGTCCAATGCACTGGTAGCCCAACTGGACGAAAGCTTTGATTGGGGTGTTCATCTGAAGGATGCCATCATTGCACAAAGTCAGGTTGGTCTCATGGCTGAGATCATGGAGATGATGGAAGCTGAGAAAAGGGAAGCTTCTATGGCTAACCTAGAAGAGTCTACTAATGCTGCTATAGAGGAGATGAAGGAAGCTGAAGAAAAGGAAGCTTCTGTAGCTGATAGAGAGGAATCGACTACTGCTGTTGCTCTCATGGCCATTAGAGAAGCAACAAGTTCATCGTCTGAGGTAGACTCTAATCCTTTTTTTCTTATTTCATGTTCTAAATGTCTAGGGCTAAAACTTGAAAATTCTAGGCTCCAAGACAAAATCGAACCCCTAAGTATGGCAACTCTAAACTATAAAGAAAATGAAAAACGTTTTAAAGACTCAATTGAAACGTTGAAAAAGGAAAAATGTAAATATTCTCTAAAAATAAGCGATCAACAGCTTCACTTAGATGTTGCATACAGGGGGTTGGAAAAACGGAACAATGAAATCAACAAACTGCAAAATGAGATATTGCAGTTAAAATGTTCAAATGAGAAGTTGAAAAACTCTAGTTTTTGTGGTGGAACACTACGAATCTGTAGTGAGACAAATGAATGTGTTAGGGCTGGGTACTAATGCCATTCCTCCACCAGTAAGCGGGAAGTTTGTCAATAGCTTAATAGACATTGATCTCACTTGTCTAGATGACTCCTCTGATAAGGATGATTACCCTAAAAAGGATGAATCCTCAAGTAAGGCTAACTCCACATCTAATGAGGAGTTCGTTACTGCTTTTGAAGATGGGTCGGTTAACACTTGCCCTGAAGGAGTAGTATCTGAGGAGTTGTTAACTGAACAGAAAGTAAAGAAAAACATTATCACTAATAGTGATAATTGCATTTTAACTGAACCCGATATCATTGAAACAAATGATAAACTAAAGGTAATGCTTTATGGGGGTTATAAAAGTCTTAACCAAGTAAAGTAAGAGGCTTTTTCAGCTCACTATGGGCTTGGTTACAAAGAAAATTTGGAAAAATACTATACTCCCAAAAACCAAACTGTAAAGGTTCAGACTCCTGTTCATAAACCAACTCCTCCTGCTCATAATGCTGAGTTATCTAAGGCCAGATCTAATGAGCCTTACAAGAGAACTTATATAGACAAGAGGAATTGTTTTCACTATGGTTTGGTTGGTCACATTCTTGTGAACTGTCCCTCAAAGAACCAAGGGAAACGGCCTGTTGTTTCACAACCAGTTGTCATCCCTAGGTCGCCATCAGTGAAACCTCCCAAACATCTGAAACAAAATGTGGTGAAACCACCAGTCAAACCGATGGTAAAGCCTAAGATTAAATCTGAAGCCAAACCATCTGTTTCAAGAAAGGTAACGCAACCTGTTGTACCTTGTGTATCTACCTCTGGTATTACACGTACTGGTGAGAAACCTGTGGCGAAACTCTCAAAGCCACAGAGAAGAAGAAGGAACAAGAGGTTGAGAAAGCTAGAACAGCTGACTTCAGTTCAATCAGGTGAAGCTTCCACAAGTTCACCTACTGTTGTTGAACCATAGTCTCCTGTTCCGGTTAAGAAATAGAAGAGATCCTAGACTGCCAAATCCAAAACTTCTCAATCTCCTAGTCCTAATTCTTTGAAAGATTCATCCGTTTTGAACAGTCATCACTACTGTGAGTTAAAGGAAGTAGTTTATTTTGAAAAGGATGGACGACCCAAGACCACAATGGCTTGGGTCTCCAAATCTAACTAATTATTTTGTTACTCGTGTAGGGACGTCCGAAGGGTACTATCTCTAACCGCTCGTATGTAGATAGTGGATGCTCCTGGCACATGACAGGAAATATGGCCTTGCTTCAAGATGTTAAACCATTCAGAGGCGGCTATGTGGCCTTTACCGAAGAAAAAGGCGGCAGCATCACGTGTCAAGGCGTGGTTTCGAACGGTTGTGTCAGCTTTGAAAATGTCAACTTTTGCGAGCAGCTGAAGCATAACCTGTTGAGTGTCTCCCAAATGTGTGATAAGGAGTACTCGGTGATGTTTGATAAGTCAAAATACCTGATTCTTAAACCTGGTTTTGAAGTTCCCGAAGACTGGATTTTGATGAGAGCGCCAAGAACAAACGACACCTATCAGATCGATATGAGCGTGGCAACAACCACCTCATCAGTTGCTACTTGTTTTCTGACCAAAGCAACAGAGCTTGACTCTATCTTGTGGCATAGGAAACTCGGACATATTTTGTATCATAAAATGAACCATCTTGTTCGAAACGTTTTGGTAACCGGGGTTCCTAAGCTGAGATTTACCATTGCAGATGACTGTATGCCTTGTAAAAAGGGTAAACAGCAACAGAAGTCTCACAAGCCCAAGCTCCAAAACTCTATTGATACCCCTTTGGAGCTATTATACATGGATCTGTTTGGCCCCATAAGTATCAGGAGTATTGGAGGTAAGTCGTTCTGTCTAGTTGTAACTGATGATTTCTCACGTTTTTCTTGGGTGCATTTTTTAGGTACTAAAGACGAGACTGCTGATATTCTTCAATACCTGATCCTGAGCTTGGAATCTCTTTGCAAGCTGAAGGTTAGAAGAATAAGGATTGACAATGGAACTGAGTTCAAGAATAACTTGACGGAGCTTTTCTGTCTAAAAAAAGGGATCCGTCACGAATTCAGCGCGCCGTACACGCCTCAGTAGAATGGAGTTGCTGAACGGAAGAACAGAACACTGATTGAGACTGCAAGGACTATGCTGTCGGATGCAAAGCTTCCTGTCACTTTCTAGGCAGAATCCGTTAATACAGCTTGTCACGTCTTAAATAGAGTTCTGGTTGTGAAGAGGCACAACAAGACTTGTTTACCTAGTTCCTTTTGGTAGTCCCTATTCCTTGTTGCTACAGTACAAAGACCGCCAGTCTAAGTTTCATGCAAAAGCGGTGGAAGGCATCTTCTTAGGATACGTTGCCAACTCGCCTTGCAAGAGATTGTACAACATAGGAACTCGTATTGTCGAGGAATGGTTTGAAGTGGATTGTAGTAAACACAACATTCCACCCGAACCAACAGGTCCAGCTTGGTGTTTTGATTATGATGCGCTATTCAAGTCATTCAATCTTTCTGATCTATCTGCAGTTGACGCCGCAAATGTTTATGATTTATTGGGTGGCGACAATGACTCCAGTTTCTCTACTCGTGCTACTGTACCGATTATATCTCCTGATTCCAATGCTGCATCTGCATCTGGAACTCATGACAGTGATAACCGTGAAGATGTTCATGTTGTTGGAGATGACGCTCAAGCCAATCCTAACACAACTGTAGGAAATGAAGCTCCAGCTGATCCAATTAACATTGAATCTTGTTCCTCTGGAACACAGGAAATGGGGGAGTTAAGCATGAATCTCGATTCAGAAATTCAGGAACCGATTCTGCCGGAGACGAGAGTGCATAGGAATCATCCAATCGACAACATTATTGGTGATCCTTATGCCGGTGTTCAGACTCGTCATCGAACCATCACTAAGAACACCAGTCTTTACACAAAGATACTTGACACTGGTGTCATGGAAACATGTCTGCATGCTGCATTCGTGTCCCAGCTAGAGCCGAAGAATGTGAAGGAGGCTCTCACTGACAACTGCTAGATTGAGGCGATGCAAGATGAATTGTCTCAATTACAAAAATTGCACGTGTGGGATTTGGTTGACTTGCCAAAAGGCTTTCAGCCAATTGGAACCAGATGGGTGTTCAAATACAAGACGGATGATCGTCATGTTGTTGTGAAGAACAAAGCAATATTGGTTGTTCAGGGTTTTTATCAACAAGAGGGCTTGGATTATGTGACACTTCTGATTTTCACTACTTGTACTCATTCTAGACTTATCAATGAAAATCCACATGACATTTCATTTTACTTGAAATCATATTCAGACGTTGTTACAATACTAGTTCACATGTGAAACATTACGTTTATGCTTGATTTCAAAGACTTATACTTATCTGTGATTGATTCATGGATCGCACGTAGACTTAATTGATCTTTATGACACATTAAATACACATGAACCACCCCCATACATCTCAAACATGTTCTTACAACCCATTCAATGTGAATTGATGCTTAAAAGTACTAGTTAGTACTTTCGTGCGATCGTTCGCCTTTTAAACCGTCGTTAACTACGTACCGTCCACGACCGACAAATCGTTTAACATGACATTAATTTATGTTTTAAATGTTTAAAATATTCATTTCTTTTAATTAAAACAAAGTTTGGTTGCAAAACTTTCCTTAAATAAATCCTGAAATTCGAAAAACGATCAAAAAGTCCGTTTTCTCGCCCACCGATCGCCAACTACTATACGCGAATAACGTAACTTTAACTTAAATGTTTTTAGCTAAACATACTCTTTTTGTTATGACAATCAACTTTAATGTTGAAAACATTTGCAAAATTTCGCTTAGAAATGCTTAAAATCGCAATTTTCGAATGCGCGCACTCAACCGTATCAAGCTAGGACCCAACCCACCTACTCTTGGACCTAGCCCAAGCAAGAAATCACAAAAAAACTCAGCCCCATTGAGGAAAATTTCGCAGATTTGAGGGCCCTAAAACCCTAAATTGCTTTCCAAGACATTCCATATTTACACCCCATCAACCATTAGTATAAATAGGAGGCTTAGGATCTTGTTTTCTTTGCTAATTCTCCCTCAAACACTCCAAACCCCTCCCAAGTTGTGAAATCCCTTCCCAAACTTGAAGATTTCGAAAATCCCTTAGAGGATTCCAAGAGTTTGAAGATCAAACAAGTAAGTAACTCTCCGAAGTTGAATACCGTCTTTTTATTTTATTCTTTTTTCATCCCCTCAATCTTTTTCTATTTTCTATCCATGATCACTTGATCATGTGAAACCTTAGCCCTAAAAACCCTCTAATAATCTTAATCAAACTAATAAATCAAGCTAACATCACCAACTAACAAACAAAGGATCCCGTTTGCAATGGCGGCTATGCCGTCGCATTCTGCGAATCCTCAAGCCAACTATTGCAAAGGTGGCTCTGCCGATGCTTTAGTATGTTCTTGCTAACTTAAAACATGTTATTTATTCTATATTATCACTTATATGAACTCACACGCTAATTAAATATAGAATCCGCTTGCTCGTGTCGGCTATGCCGATTGCATTCTGTGATTCTCCAAAACGCTTCTGTGAATATCATGGCTAGACCGGTGACACGGGACGTTTTGGCTGACCTAATCTGATTATATTATGTATTATAATAACATAATAACATTCGTCTAATTTTTATTTGCGCGTTCGATAATCTTAAAACCCTAAACGGACCACTTAAGTACAACCATTGATTTTGGACAGAAACTGTGCTGAATTTAACTGAGCGTAACTTGAGCATAAACTGGCTAACCTAAACTGTGCTGAAGTATGACTCCGTAGTAGCCAAAACGGGACAGAAACCTTTTTCAGTACCTTCTGTCTTGTTGGACTATTTTGGCTATGATCCGAGTCTCAAATGGAAAAACTTTCTAAATGAAACTTCTTCGGAACGACTTAAACTAATTCTCTTTAAAATTTCATAATTTTTTGACGTCGTTTGATATTTTTAACAATCCCGTTTCTGTTCAGCTACTTTGCTGTCCAAATCTGAAAATCAACTAAAACTCTATTTTTGCAACTAATTCTTAATCTTATGACCCGAACCGCCTATCTAACACTCGTAACCATCGAACCTACCCTAAAACTGGTTTATTTATTTGTTTAGGGTCTAGTCCGTGATTCATCTCGTCTATTCGTTCCAGTTTCTTATCTCGTCTAGCTTTCAAGGTGAGACTTCATAGCCCACTTTATTCAAATCGTTTTGGGGGAAACATGTACGCGTTGACACGTATTAAAACACGTTTTCAAACAATTCTAAAACAAGCGAATCATATATGTATGTGAGTAAATGAACACAACATGATAAACATTAAACTTGCAAATCCTTAACTTGAAACTTTCAAGCCAACGGTAGTACAGATATGGGCCATAGGATGGAAACCGCATATACTTTATGGACAACTTTTGGTTAGACATCTTATTCGTTATTAGTGCAACTTGCGAGTTGTACCACTTATTCGTTACTAATCATTTTAGGTTGGATTTGCTAATCATGTGCTTGTTTTGTTACGCGCTATATGATGATCTTGGAATATGAATTGTCACCTTTGCCAAACTTATACTTTTATTAAACCTGTGATTTCTCACCAACTATTTTTAGTTGACACTTGTTTTTCGTACATGTTTCAGGTGATTAAGCTCGTGATAGGTCAAGTCAATATCACATAGGATTTGCCTAGATATCAATTGAAGAATCTTATTTTAAGTTGCTTGTCTCTTGAACATGTTATCTGTTTGGTTTAATTCGAAACTTATGTAATTGGGATTTTTTTAATATTATGAAACTTTAATAGTAAATGTCTTTATTCCATTGTGTTCTTTTGTCAATTAAGTCGTACCCGTGGTTAAGATGCACGGTTGGGGTGTGAAAGATTGGTATCAGAGGCGTGGTTATAGAGAATTAGGCAACCTTTTGACCTAGACTATAACCTAAGCTCCCCTTTGAAACTTATATGCTTATGTGATTCTAATCCACTAACTCTCTTATCTTTAGTATGTCGTCGTACTCTGCTGACATCTCTAGCAATTCAAGCCTTATTTCCGATGATGGGTCCCAAAGCCCAATTAGTTGGAGTAGGCTAATCTCACCACGATCATCTTTCTCTGGAAGCCTGCTACCCTCGAAACATAATGTCAAGCCCGAGTTAATCTCCGATGCGACAAGCCGGCCTGCACCGAAGCCTGAAGTAATCAACATATCAAGTGATTCGGAATCCGAAGACCAAGAGAGCCATGTTGGAACCACTTCCGAGGCCCAACTCCCGTTCAAGAAAAGAAAGCTGACTTGTGAAGCTGAATCCAACTCTTGGGCAAGGCCCAATCCATAATGTTCTCATCAAAATCAAAGGCTTGGATAGTGATACTAGAGACACGTGTAATCTGGAAGGGTGAGCGCCTGTACACTGGGGGTCTTGTCAAATGAAAGTGAGGCACGTTCGTTACGAGTCGCACTTACCTGGGGACCCTTGGAGTGAGTGCTCACTTATAGGCTAAAACACGTCTCACTAGTATCATTCATCCGAATCTTGAATTTTGACTAGTCAGTTTTGTCTTTATATTTCATTTGTAATTCAACATATATGTTTTAAATATATGTTTTATTTATCTTGTAAGACATTAATATTAATGAATGAGTGATTTTATTTATAAATATTGTCACTTTTAATTCTTGAATGTCTATCCTAACTACCGACTTATGATTTCTTTTTCGTAGAATGCCTCCTCGTCGTGATCCTGATAACACCGTGGCTAACACCAGTGAAGCCTCCGCCGAAACCATCGCCATAGCCACCCTGCTCACTCAACAACTTGCTGCGGTCTTACCCACTATTGTCACTCAAATCAACAACTCCACCGGAGGATCTAGTGGGAGTGTTTGTACTTTCAAGCACTTCAACTCTTGTAACCCACACAAGTACCTTGGATGTGAAGGTGGTACAGGGCTATTGCAATGGTTTGAAGGCATGGAGAACACATTTGAGATGAGTGGCTGCCCCGATGAACTTAAGGTAAAATATGCTTCAAGTGCCTTCCAAAGGAGGGCACTGACTTGGTGGAATGCTGAAAAGAAAATTCGGGGTAGGGAAGGAGCTCTTGCTATGACTTGGGATAAGCTCAAGGAAATTATGATCGAGGAGTTCTGTCCTAGCAATGAGATGAAGAAGTTGGAGATTGAGCTGTGGGACCTTACCCAGGATAGTGGGGAGAGTGAGGCGTACACCACACGCTTTCATGAACTCTGCATCCTAGTCCCTCATCTGGTTACACCCTTGACCCGAATGATTGATTGTTATATTGGAGGCCTTCCGCCTCAAATTCGGGGTACTGTCATGGGTAGTAGCCAATCAACACTTGAAGCTGCTATTCGTTTATCTGAGTCCTTAACGGACGATCTAGTTTTGTCTGGAGTTCTATTCAGGAAAGGTGACAAGAGAGTTATGGAGGAAGTGGCGAAAAAGCCTGAGTATCGCTACAAGAAGCAAAAGACCTCTAAAAGCTTTGCCATGGTTACCCCAGCTGTTCCTGTTGCCCTAGTAGCACCTAGACCTGCACCTGGCAGGAAGCCATATAGTGGACCTCACCCGCTGTGTGCAAGGTGTCAATACCATCACCCTACTACTGTTCAATGTCGTTCGTGCACTAAATGTGGAAGGCTTGGTCATTTTGCTAACGCTTGTCGCGTAGCTGAAAAGGCTGCTACTACCCAAACTGCCACTCCTGCCATCATCAATGGTAGGGCCTGTTATGAATGTGGTGCTCCTGATCACTACAAAAACCAATGCCCGAAGCTCAACAACAATAACCGAGGTGCACGTGCTCGCACTTTTGCCATAGGAGCAACCGAGGCCAGAAATGATAATGTCGTGGTTACTGGTACATTTCTCATCAATAATCGTTATGCCTCTATCTTATTTGATACCGGAGCGGATAAAAGCTTTGTCTCCTTAGAATTTGAACCTTTACTTAAAACTTGTCGTACCGCTCTTGAACCTTCTTATACTATAGAAATAGCTGATGGCAAACTAACTGTTGTGCATTCCGTTGTCCGAGGTTGTGCTCTAACTCTCAACGATCACACATTCTCTATCGACCTGATTCCCATCACTCTTGGGAGTTTTGATATCATCGTGGGAATGGATTGGCTATCCCACAATCATGCGAAAATCAACAGTTCGGAGAAACTCATTCGTATCCCTTTACCATCCGGTGAGACCTTGAAAATCTTTGGAGAGAAACCTTGCAAAGGTTTGAAATTCATCTCCTGCATGAAGGCACGTAGATATTTAAGGAAGCGATACTATGCTTTCTTGGCACATGTGGTCGAGAAATCTGAAGAAAAGAAATTACAAGATATACCGATCATCCGAGATTTTCCGAAAGTATTCCATGATGACTTGCATGGACTCCCTCCAACTCAACAAGTTGAATTTCGGATTGATCTTTTACCGGGAGCTAACCCCATTGCCAAATCTCCGTACCGCCTAGCCCCTTCTGAGATGCAAGAACTATCTAGCCAACTGCAAGAGCTGCTGGACAAGGGATTCATTAGACCGAGCTTCTCACCTTAGGGAGCTCCGGTTCTCTTTGTCAAGAAGAAGGATGGGTCCTTCCGCATGTGCATCGACTATCGTGAACTAAACAAGCTTACCATCAAGAATCGTTACCCGCTACCTAGGATTGATGACCTTTTCGATCAACTGCAAGGAGCAACTTGTGTCTCGAAGATTGACCTCCGATCTGGGTATCATCAACTCCGAGTCCATGAAGAGGACATTCCCAAAACTGCTTTTAGAATTCGTTATGGACACTACGAGTTCATGGTTATGCCTTTTGGGTTAACCAATGCGCCTGCGGTGTTCATGGACCTCATGAACCGTGTCTGCAAACCCTACCTAGATCAATTTGTCATTGTCTTCATCGATGACATCTTGATCTACTCCCGAACCAAAGAGGATCATACAACCCACCTTAAGCTGATTTTGGAACTCTTGAAGAAGGAACAACTTTATGCTAAATTCTCCAAGTATGAATTCTGTCTTAGAGAAATTCATTTCTTGGGTCACGTGATCAACAACCAGGGTATACACGTCGATCCAGCCAAAGTCACCGCTATCAAGAATTGGAGTACACCATCCACACCCTCTGAGATCCGTTCGTTTCTGGGTTTGGCGGGTTATTATCGAAGATTCATCCCGAACTTTTCGAAGATTGCCCTGCCTCTAACTACATTAACTCAGAAAAATAAGCCTTTCGTCTGGGAACAAAAGCAAGAAGATGCGTTCCAAACTCTTAAGCAGAAATTGTGCAACTCCCCTATTCTAAGTCTTCCCGATGGCAATGATGATTTCGTTGTATACTGTGATGCCTCAAACCAAGGTCTTGGTTGCGTGTTGATGCAACGAGACAAGGTCATAGCCTATGCATCCAAACAACGCAAGGTTCATGAAAAGAACTACACCACTCATGACCTTGAGTTGGGTGCGGTGGTCTTTGCTTTGAAAATCTGGAGACATTATCTCTACGGCACTAAATGTGTGGTTTTTACTGATCACAAGAGCCTTTAACATATTCTGAACCAGAAAGAACTCAACATGAGGCAGCGACGTTGGGTTGAATTACTTAGTGACTACGATTGCGAAATTCGTTACCACCCGGGGAAAGCTAATGTGGTGGCTGACGCCCTTAGCCGTAAGGACCGAATCAAACCCACCCGTGTGCGAGCCATGGGAATGTTGGTCCAAACCAGTCTCAAAGATAAGATCCTCCTAGCTCAAAAACAAGTTGTTGCAAAGGATGAGTTGAAGAAGGATTTGGATTGTGGTGTCGAAAAGCACTTGGAACCCAAACCCGATGATCTCCTTTACTTCATGGGTCGAATTTGGATCCCCGACTCAAGTGAGCTCCGAACCCTTATCCTTGATGAAGCACATAAATCCCGTTATTTTGTTCATCCCGGTGCTGATAAGATGTATCACGACTTGAAAGAGTTTTATTGGTGGCCAGGAATGAAGAAAGACATCGCCCTCTATGTAGGGAAGTGTCTTACTTGCTCTAAAGTTAAAGCTGAGCACCAGAAACCATTTGGTCTTCTCCAACAACCCGAAATCCCATAATGGAAATGGGAGCAAATTTCCATGTACTTCATCACTAAGCTTCCGCGAACCTCTAGTGGTCATGACTCCATCTGGGTCATTGTTGACCGCTTAACCAAATCCGCTCATTTTCTCCCAATCCGTGAGGACTACAAAATGGAGAAGCTTTCCAGACTCTATATCAATGAGGTCGTGACACGTCACGGTGTCCCTCTATCCATTATCTCCGACCGTGATAGCCGTTTTACCTCCCGATTCTGGTAATCTTTACAGAAAGATTTGGGAACTCGTTTGAACCTTAGCACGGCTTACCATCCCCAGACTGATGGTCAAAGTGAAAGGACCATACAGACCTTGGAAGATATGCTCCGTTCTTGTGGGATTGACTTTGGAGGTAGTTGGAATCAACACTTGCTACTCATCGAATTCTCTTACAACAATAGTTACCATACGAGCATCAAGTGCGTCCCTTTCGAGGCTCTATATGGTAGGAAGTGTCGATCTCCGGTGTGTTGGACCGAGATCGGAGACGCTCAAATCACCGGTCCCGAACTCATTCAAGAAACCACCGACAAGATACTTCAAATTCAAGAAAGACTCAAGGCCTCTCGCGATCGTCAAAAGAGTTATGCTGACAACCGTAGGAAGCCCCTTGAATTTCAAGTCGGTGATAGAGTCTTACTCAAGGTTTCCCCCTGGAAAGCTGTTGTCCGATTTGGGAAGAAGGGAAAGCTAGCCCCTAGGTTCGTTGGGCCATTCGAATTCTTGAAAGGATTGGCCCAGTAGCCTATATACTCAAGCTACCAACCGAACTTTGTAACGTTCATGACATTTTTCATGTATCAAACCTTAAAAGGTGCCTTGCTAATGACACACTTCAAGTTCCTCTGGATGATGTTCGTATCGACAACTCTATGCATTTCGTCGAAAAGCCCGTTGAAATCATGGACCGTGAAGTCAAGCAACTCAAGCGTAGCCGCATCCCTATCGTGAAAGTTCGTTGGGAAGCCAAGCATGGTCCTGAGTTCACCTGGGAACGTGAAGACCAAATGAAACATAAGTACCCTCATCTCTTTCTAGACCCTACAGCCTCTACTAGTTGAATTTCGGGGACGAAATTCTTTTAACTAGGGGAGACTGTGACACTTATGATTTTCACTACTTGTACTCATTCTAGACTTATCAATGAAAATCCGCATGACATTTCATTTTACTTGAAATCCTATTCAGACGTTGTTACAATACTAGTTCACATGTGAAACATTACGTTTATGCTTGATTTCAAAGACTTATACTTATCTGTGATTGATTCATGGATCGCACGTAGACTTAATTGATCTTTATGACACATTAAATACACATGAACCACCCCCATACATCTCAAACAAGTTCTTACAACCCATTCAATGTGAATTGATGCTTAAAAGTACTAGTTAGTACTTTCGTGCGATCGTTCGCCTTTTAAACCGTCGTTAACTACGTACCGTCCACGACCGACAAATCATTTAACATGACATTAATTTATGTTTTAAATGTTTAAAATATTCATTTCTTTAATTAAAACAAAGTTTGTTTGCAAAACTTTCCTTAAATAAATCCTGAAATTCGAAAAACGATCAAAAAGTCCGTTTTCTCGCCCACCGATCGCAAACTACTATACGCGAATAACGTAACTTTAACTTAAATGTTTTTAGCTAAACATACTCTTTTTGTTATGACAATCAACTTTAATGTTGAAAACATTTGCCAAATTTCGCTTAGAAATGCTTAAAATCGTAATTTTCGAATGCGCGCACTCAACCGGATCAAGCTAGGACCCAACCCACCTACTCTTGGACCTAGCCCAAGAAAGAAATCACAAAAAAACCCAGCCCCATTGAGGAAAATTTCTCAGATTTGAGGGCCCTAAAACCCTAAATTGCTTTCCAAGACATTCCATATTTACACCCCATCAACCATTAGTATAAATAGGAGGCTTAGGATCTTGTTTTCTTTGCTAATTCTCCCTCAAACACTCCAAACCCCTCCTAATTTGTGAAATCCCTTCCCAACCTTGAAGATTTCGAAAATCCCTTAGAGGATTCCAAGAGTTTGAAGATAAAACAAGTAAGTAACCCTCCGAAGTTGAATACCGTCTTTTTATTTTATTCTTTCTTCATCCCCTCAATCTTTTTTTATTTTCTATCCATGATCACTTGATCATGTGAAACCTCAGCCATAAAAACCCTCTAATAATCTTAATCAAACTAATAAATCAAGCTAACATCACCAACTAACAAACAAAGGATCCCGTTTGCAATGGCGGCTATGCTGTCGCATTCTGCAAATCCTCAAGCCAACTATTGCAAAGGTGGCTCTGCCGATGCTTTAGTATGTTCTTGCTAACTTAAAACATGTTATTTATTCTATATTATCACTTATATGAACTCACACGCTAATTAAATATAGAATCCGCTTGCTCGTGTCGGCTATGCCGATTGCATTATGTGATTCTCCAAAACGCTTCTGTGAATATCATGGCTAGACCGGTGACACGGGACTTTTTGGCTAACCTAATCTGATTATATTATGTATTATAATAACATAATAACATTCGTCTAATTTTTATTTGCGCGTTCGGTAATCTTAAAACCCTAAACGGACCACTTAAGTACAACCATTGATTTTGGACAGAAACTGTGCCGAATTTAACTGAGCGTAACTTGACCATAATTAATCTAAACTGAACAAACTCAATTTTCACGACGTAGTTCGTTGAATTTCCTTTCCAACCATAATTGGATCGTTTTCTAATTCAAAAGTATGACTCCGTAGTAGCCAAAACGGGACAGAAACCTTTTTCAGTACCTTCTGTCTTGTTGGACTATTTTGGCTACGATCCGAGTCTCAAATGGAAAAACTTTCTAAATGAAACTTCTTCGGAACGACTTAAAATAATTCTCTTTAAAATTTCATAATTTTTTGACGTTGTTTGATATTTTTAATAATCCCGTTTCTGTTCAGCTACTTTGCTGTCCAAATATGAAAATCAACTAAAACTCTATTTTTTCAACTAATTCTTAATCTTATGACCCGAACCGCCTATCTAACACTCGTAACCATCGAACCTACCCTAAAACTGGTTTATTTATTTGTTTAGGGTCTGGTCCATGATTCATCTCGTCTATTCGTTCCAGTTTCTTATCTCGTCTAGCTTTCAAGGTGATACTTCATAGCCCACTTTATTCAAATCGTTTTGGGGGAAACATGTACGCGTTGGCACGTATTAAAACACGTTTTCAAACAATTCTAAAACAAGCGAATCATATATGTATGTGAGTAAATGAACACAACATGATAAACGTTAAACTTGCACATCCTTAACTTGAAACTTTCAAGCCAACGGTAGTACAGATATGGGCCATAGGATGGAAACCGCATATACTTTATGGACAACTTTTGGTTGGACATCTTATTCGTTATTAGTGCAACTTGCGAGTTGTACCACTTATTCGTTACTAATCATTTTATGTTGGATTTGCTAATCATGTGCTTGTTTTGTTACGCGCTATATGATGATCTTGGAATATGAATTGTCACCTTTGCCAAACTTATACTTTTATTAAACCTGTGATTTCTCACCAACTATTTTTAGTTGACACTTGTTTTTCGTACATGTTTCAGGTGATTAAGCTCGTGATAGGTCAAGTCAATATCACATAGGATTTGCCTAGATATCAATTGAAGAATCTTATTTTAAGTTGCTTGTCTTTTGAACATGTTATCTGTTTGGTTTAATTCGAAACTTATGTAAGTGGGATTTTTTTAATATTATGAAACTTTAATAGTAAATGTCTTTATTCCATTGTGTTCTTTTGTCAATTAAGTCGCACCCGTGGTTAAGATGCACGGTTGGGGTGTGACAGATTGGTATCAGAGGCGTGGTTATAGAGAATTAGGCAACCTTTTGACCTAGACTATAACCTAAGCTCCCCTTTGAAACTTATATGAAAAGCATTTAATTGAACTTGTAAAAGTTCACACGGATGACAATCTTGCTGACCTTTTCACAAAGGCATTTGATCGATCCCGTTTTGAGCATCTTGTCAACTTGATAGGAATGTTCAATCCTGAGTGAAAATTATTTTTTCTTAAATCAATTCAATTCATGGAAGTTAAACTTTATTTCTTTTAAATTTTCTGTATAGTTCTTTTAATTTTCAAAATATTTTACAAAATCAAAAACAAAGTAGAAAATGGAGAAAATTTCAAAGTTAACTTGAGAAAAGAGGAAAGGATAGTACATCAGAAATGATCTAAACGTCACAGACTGCTCATTTGGGAAATGATTGCATCATGCTTACTTAATTGTTTAAATTATTATGTTTTTAATCTGCTTATTTACAAGTAATTTGAATTGTCAGTAGGCTGTATGCGTCTTTGAATCACTAGTAGTGTGGAAACTAAATCTAAATTACAACTGTGATTTGAACCCATGTTTGCAAGTGTGTGTGCGTAAAAGAATCGAAAAGATCATTATCAGATAGAGGATGTTAGATTTTGGCAATAATTTTCTTTTGTGTTCAGTTTCGGGTTATGTCGTTAGCACAATTAATGCGGTTCATCTCACTGCCCATACTCACAAGTATACAAGGAGAGATTGAATCAATACATGTCTCTACATCAACCGTTGAGCATGTATTCACCCTTGAATCACTCCTGATTCATTGAAATCAAATCCAAATAAAAGTTGGATTCCCTTACCGTATTCAAACACCATACTCATTATCCTGAATCATCATACCAATATTCAATGAAGAAAATCAAATGAAACCAAGGCATATGAATCACTCGATTTTGAATCTTATGATTCCTGATAATCCTTATGGATTCTGCTTGATTTTTCCTGTGCTAATAGATGTAACTTCATTCTGAAAATTTAGAAAATCATTGGAAAAATCTTAGATGCCTTGAGATAGTGCAATTTACATTATTGTAGCATATCAGTGGGGTACACGTTGTTTATCTTATAATTAATACATTAATACACAAGAACGTGATACAAAGATGCTTATGGTTTCAAATCTTATGATATTGTCAACTTGAATTACTTGTTTATGTGCTTATTACGTATGAATAAATAGTAATCCATGACATGATCCCATATTCTTAGATGTTTATATTGTATCGTTTTTGCTAAAAGATAGCCTGATATGATCCTCTGCTCGTGTCTTTGATCAAAAATAGTTTGTGTGAATACTTGTATATTTCTATGAGAAAAGATCAAAAAGATTTTAAGTTTATGAATAGTTCAATTTTATTCAGAAAAGCCAAAAATATTTGTGTTTAACCTTCCTGAATTGTATTTGAATCCTCCCGATTGAATATTTTTTATCTTGTTCGTTATTTGACTTGAAAAACTTCATAAATTTGAGTTGAAACTTCATAAATGCGTACTTGTAAGTGCGCATGAAGTAAGCCCTGTGTACTTAACAAGTACGCAAGAGTTAAGTCTTGCGCACTTGTAAGTACGCAAGAGTTAAGTCTCGCGCACTTGTAAGTACGCAAGAGTTAAAGTGTGCGCACTTGCTAAGTACGCACGACCTTTTGGTGTTGGGTATAAATATGGGACTTAGAAATTTTCTGAGTTTTTCATCGCATTCAAACTGATTTTTCCTTTTGCAAAATTACTCAAAAAATAATTCGTGTGTTCCAATCCTATTTCTAGTCCCATTACAAGTTTCATCATCTCATAACATCCATTCGGTGAGAATCTAGGCTCCATCCATCCGCAAAAACTCATGATTTTGGACCGATTCATCTTAGGTTTTTGTTCGAGATTTTTAGACAATTTTTGGGTTGTTTGGGTAAAACCTGATAATTAAAACTTGTTAAGAATCATTAATCGATCACCTATGAGACCTTAATCGTCCAATTTCGTCTTTAATTCTGACCCTGTGCTTGAATTTGAACCGACAGTGGTTCGGTCGACCGTTTTAGGTCAAAATGTGGCCAGTGTAGCAGAGTGTTAGTGTTGATGTTGGTCCCATAGGCTAGAATCATCGATTCTGACCTAGTGGCGACCTAATCGACCTGATTTATGAACTCCTGTTGAATTTTTCAATTTCTGGAATTTTTCACCAAGTGCGTTTCCTGCACACTTAACAAGTACGCAAGAAGCAATTCATGTGTACTTGTTAAGTACGCAAGAGGAAATGCCTGCGTACTTGCTAAGTACGCAGGACCAACACTTGGGAAAAATTCTAAGTCTGAAATTTCAGTTCAAAGAGTAACTGCTATACTGAGTCATGTTTATCCATTTCCAATGATACGTGTTGTTCTGATTATGTTTTTTATGTGTTTTTGCAGATCATGGCTCGGGCGTTTACTAACGAATTCAACCTGTTAGCTAATACTGAACCAGAATAGAAGGGTGCAGCACTGCAGTATAGAGAAATAGTTGATTTCTTGAACCATTCAAGAATCATCTAAGCTATTTCTGCTGACCCAATCGTGTCAAGACCCTATCTGGTGCAGTTTTGGGAGACTGCGGAGCATGATTGCACGGTAACTCCCAACGTTATAAGGGCTACCATTGCTGGTCAAGGTATCGCTTTCTCTGAAGATACTATTAGAAGGGTCCTTCAATTCAGAGATCTCTCGATTGACCCGAAAACCTATCCAGATTACTTTGTGGACGGCTGTTGGAGGCAAAGAATGGGTTATGTCGGTGCGAGAGACTATGCTTCATATAAGAAGATGTGGGTGTTAGACCAATGGAGATACTTTGCCCACGTCATGATCATGTGCATCTCATCAAGGAAAGCTGGAAAAGTTGCCATGGGTCATGACCTTGCAGCAGCCATGGTGGGCCTATCTCTCAATAAGGGCTACAACTTCTCCCGCTACATATTCAAAGCCATCAATGACCAGATCAAAACGGAGGAGAGGTTTAGGTTCTTATTATACCCTAGGTTTGTGCAACTATTGATTAATGACGCGTTGCCAAACCTACCTGCTATAGGGGAGAGACTGCAAGTGAAAAAGGTGGACAAAAGAGTGTTCGCGCAATTCTTAAAGCCAGGCAGTGTAGAACCTACCCCTGTGCATACAGAACTCTTTGGCCACCTCATCAATGAAGCATATGTGGCACTAGGTGACTGGAGATGGTATAGTCACGATTCGGAGCCTGAATTGAGTGAACACTCCGATGAACAACAACAACAACAGGAGGAAGTGGACAGTGATGATGGATCGTCTGATGATGGAGACAAAGAAGGAGGAAATGATGGTGCTGAGGGATCCGACTCAGAAGAGACTGAGTCAGATTCTTCTGATCCCGATGATGCACCATCGCAGGTACACCCAAGGAGAACGGTAAAGGTAACCCTACCCGAGTCATCCCCCAAGAGAAAGCGACAGTCTTCTAGCAGCGAATACGAGCCTGACTCTGACGCTGCTATACAGAGACAAATACGAGAAAGCATTCACAAAAACAGGGGCGATAGGCAACAGATTTCTATCCCCGTGAGGTGGAGGTTCAGCAGCAAGTACAAGTTTCAGCGGCAAGTTCTGATTCAGCCTCCACACCACCTTCACAGCAGCTATATCGTAGGAGGAGGAGGCCGCAGGTGCAACTTGACGTGGCCGTCACTTCAATCACAGAGGTGATTCCTGTGATAGTGACCCTCCCTACCACAACTGCTCAGGTGGCGGTTACTACTCCAATTCTCACGGAGTCAGTCACCATCACCCCTACCATAACTCCTACAACCCTCATCACATCCTCAATCCCAACCACCACCATTGAGCCTTTAAGTCAACCCTTCAATTATGGATATTTCACACAAGGGTTTGACTTCGATACCATATTCTCCACCCCCTATTCACAATGTCGAGGCGTCATCATCCAGACATCCTGATCCGAATGATGCAAGGATAGATGTTCAGGAAACCCAAGTTGCTGGATTACTAGAGACTATTCGGAAATCGAAGGAGGAGTCTGACGCTCAACAAGCACAGATTAATTCTTTGTTAGACGAAGTTAGAATCCTACATAGCCAGAGAACGAGGACTGATGAAAGACTGAAGAACATCATGGCCCAGAACGAGATCCTAATCAAGACGAATGAAATGATTCTAGGTCACGGGTCGTCCTTAGAGCTGAGGTTTGATACTCAAAGGAAAGAGCATGAGCTGATGGTCAAACTGATTGCTGATCTGACCAAGAAGCTTGATGCTCAAGGGGAGTAAGAGAAGGAGAAAACTACTGGTGATGAGGCTTGTCATCCTGTTGAATGACGACAAAGACAAGGATCCCGAAGCCGGTCCTAGTGGAGGTGAGCACCAAGCTTTAGCAATAGTGCCCATCTCTGCTATTCCAATGGCTCAGGGAGTCTACTCATCAAGAGGGTGGTGATACCTCTGGTGGTGGTGGTGAGAAAGGAAAGTCAGCGGCTGACGTACTTAAGGACTTATCTGATGATGAGATCCTATACCTAGAGCCTGACTATTCAAAGGAAGCACAGATCGATGCTCTCTTTAATCTAGAAGAAGGAGAGATCGACTCTGGTGACGATTGGGATGATGATGATGAGGATGTTGTAATTGAAATTCCCAAGGGTGACGGGGAAGGAGAGTATGAGTTAGAAGATGGAGAGATCTTTGAATTTCCATCCTTCGAAGTTCCGCTCGACACAGGTTCAGTCGAGCATGCTAGTAATGTGGAAGCCTCGACTGAAGCCTCCCCAGATGACCCTACACCTGTGGACCCAGAGGCACCGAAAGATAAAGATATGCCTTCTACTTCATCAAAGGGTCCAGCTCCTATGTGGCAAAAGACGTCTATAATAGACAAACGAGGAGCAACAGGGATGATCTTGGCTGTAAGGTTCGAGGAGGATAAGCAGCTGTTCGCAATCAAAAGATCTGGCGGGGTTCAATACTTGAAACCCACCAGTGAAGCGTTCAACTCCTTACCCAAATACGACCTTGTGAACCTAGCAAACCGAGAGCTGCTGGGTCATTCTAATCATGAAGTGGCGATGGGTTTGTGGGTGGTTCTGCAGCGGGAAGCAAGATCTGGGAAATTCGAGATGTTCAAGCCTCAAGTGCCCAAGAGAGTCAAGGATAAGCATGCTAGACATCATGTGACTAAGAAGCACTTAAAGAAATTGGTATACAAGCCAGTGCGATGTGAAACTAAGATTCCCCTGAGCAAGTTATCTCAGGATATTCTTGGTGACATGTGGTACTGGTACGTAGATCCAAAGACGGGCGAGGCTGTGATTATGGGTAAGGTACGTTCAGAGAGTGGGAACATAGTGCCAAAGGAACTGATCAGAATATTTGATGAAGTCTGCTTCATCAACTTTTCTGTGAAAGATCTAGAGGCACTAGCAGACAGGTATTGCGTCTACACTGATGAATGGACAAAGCTCCTTGCTTCTAAATATGACAAGGTGATTAAGTTCTGCCTTGAATACAAGAAGAAGATGGAAGCTAAAGATCAAGTGCTGTGAAGACTGAAGAATGAAGACTGAAGACTGAAGACTGAAGAATGAAGACTGAAGACTGAAGATTATCCAGAGCTGTTGTCAAGGGGGAGTTTGTTGAAGCACTTTCCTATGACAAACACTCTTGATAGAGTCTTAGGTTGTATTTTCTTGTTTGTAATTGTCTTTGTATGTAAGAGTCTTTATGTATTAGTTTATCGAGTTGTATTTACTTTTACATATTGAATGTTGCATTTTTCTCTAAGTGTTTTGCGCACTTGTATGTGCGCAGGAGAAAGCTCCTGCGTACTTAGCAAGTACGCAAGAATATCTTTGCGTACTTGTTAAGTACGCAAGAGCATTTTGTCCTGCACACTTGCTAAGTGCGCAGGCATCAGGTCTTGTATAAATAGGATAGGTTGACAGAAGTTAAGTACGCAGACATAGGCAGTCATAGTATCAAATACGAAAATTGTAATCTCAGTATTTCTCTCTGTAACCTTCAAGTGTTTATAATAGAAAGAACGTTTAAAGTGATTCTCTTGTTGGTTTACTTTGTGTTGTTTGACTCTCCACCTAGTCATGGGTATTCCGCACCCGGTCCGACTAGTAGACCCACTTGCATGTGACGATCCGCCACACCCGAGGGACCTACACATAAAACTAATAAAAAACGCACAAAACAATAGGAATAAAGATGTGTGCTTCGCACTACATCAAACATCCCCACACTTAACATTTTTTCGTCCTCGAAAAAGATGCAATGTAATCATAAATGGGATCTAACTTAACAAACATCAATTACCAATTAGCAAAAATATACTCACACGTTAAAAAGCAACAATCAGTATTTCTGTCCGATTAAACCCAAGCACCAACAATCTAGCCCCCATAATGTGTTCTAATTCCAATTTATACAGTTATCAATCAACCTATGTGACTCACACTCAAAAGTTACAGCTCTACCTAATCCCGTCTCACGGTCATGTTTAGGCACGGATCAAACCATACAGATTTACCCTACCACGTTAAACTAAGATTTATTTGTTTAAGAAATTTGATGAAATCATGAATGAATGGAATGAATACGAGCATTAATAAGCAAATGAACTTCATCTAGAGGCGTTTCAACCAAGTCACTATCCCGGAAGGTAACACATAGACTAAGTCATATCAATAAGGACATAAGAATCACTTAGGGGTGTTTTCTCCAAGTGGCTATCCCGGAGGGTAACACATTAGAAAAACTCAGTATTCTAACAAATAAGCTCATGAATTATAGAATTTATGGATGTGGGCGCCACCAAACTCGGATTTATTTTCATAAAAAGAGAATGGTGTGCCAAAAAATTCAAAAACAAATAAATATTATCTTAACGTGGTACCTATCACCCTATGTTGATAGTTTCAGTATTACCAACACCCTAAGATGAGTACCCACACGATTCCATGATTTAATTACGTGATTAATCCTAAGTAACACTCATAGGATATTTAAGCTTTACTAGCTAGCTGGGTCTACCAAAACATGACTAATTAGACGCGTTTTCTATTATTTAATCATTTAAACTCTACAAGTAGATCCAGTTGTACTATCATTTTCCAAGTATAAGCAATTATTTCCTAGGACATTTTTCAAAACTTTTTCAATTTTTTTGTATTTTTGAATTTTTATAAAGTAAAAGAAACATAGACAAACTAGACACTCACATCCCCACACTTGAAAGACACATTGTCCACAATGTGAAGCAAGACACAACTAAAAATAAAATGCAAAAATAAAACAGGAAGCGACTTAGCTGGTAATGTAGGAGTGAATATATCCAGCTTCCTTCATCCTTGTGTGCATCGTATAGAATTTCGGTCGCCGTCGCACAAACTGTCGGGCTGCCTTTACAAACTTTGTATAAGTGATGATCGACCCCGCCCGAATGGAGATTGAGTACGAGCGGGATGATAAAATCTGCAAAATAAACCTCACAACAAAACCCGTAGCATTAAACTGACTCAAATTAAAATAATGAATCGACTGACTCACTAAAAACTTAAAGACTCAAGATATATAGCATAGAAATGTACTTAATGTGTGGTAAACACATAGACATGAATGCCATAGCAAGGTAGGTCATCTATCACGAATGGTTTCAATTTCCCCATGGTCGTGATGTTAATAGATGATGGATGATGATGAATGGAAGGAAGATGGATTAGATGTGATGAATGATGGATGGAGGATATGGTGGTGATCAGTGAATGATGGTGGGTAATATTGGATGATGGTGGTGACGTGTGGGTGGTGAAGGATACCATAGAAAACAAGTAAGAAAGGCAATTCCAGGGGGCCCCGCGTACCATGAGAAATAGGAAGATCCTCCTCGCGTACCGCGAGGAGATGAAGCTTAGGTCGGCATTGTCTTTTGTCTCTCGCGTACCACGAGAGAATGGGACACATGCCTCGCGTACCGCGGGGGACCCCTGATGACAGAAAGTTGAGGGGGGTTTTTATACCTAGAAAAATTTTCACCCCTTAAACTTTTTTAACCCAAAATCCATAAAAACCTATTCCAAGCATAAAAACATATGTAAAAATACCTGGAACTCCATTCCTGATGATTTTCCTCACCGAATCAAGCGCAAATCCTGCAAAACACAACACAAACAAAACACACACCGAAAAACAAAGAAAAAGACACAAACTCAAACCAAGTAATGCACACAAACTCTACATCCCAGGCACTTGCCCGAGACTTAAACAAGCCTATCAGGAGGATTCTCCTTGATCCTAACTGGTACCCGCCTTTATCCTACGCGGTCTACCGGTCCTCCACAGCCTCATCACACTCATACTCCTATCAAACTTCAAACTTCTACTATGTCTATCACTTTGATCTTTCCACCACAACTTAAACCTACCAGGTCCAAAGATAATACGGTTCAACTATCCTAGCAAGTTATCACTCCTAAACATCCCCACACTTGGGGTTTTCACACTCCGTAGATCAGATGACTCTATCAACGCACGGGTTCTCTTCCGGGGTGGCCTAGACCGAGGAGAACTGGAACTAGGGGTTGGTTCGATGGTCCTCCCCTCAGAATGAACAATAGTGATAGGTAAGAGTTCAGGAATATGATTTGCTATGGTTATGGTCCTTATGCTTTCACCCGGATCTTCAGGATCCTCCATACTCTCCTCAATCATCCCCACAGTTGGGGATTTGCCTATGATCTCATCTAATTCTTCCATCTTCTCTAGCAGATCATCAGGCACCTCATCACTGTATTCATCAGGCTCATCTAACAGCTTCTCCAACTCCAACTCCTAATCATATATCTCTCCTAAAGAGGGCCGGGCTCACCTACTCCTACCTCTTGATCAGAGTCCTGATGGTCACCTATAAGGGCATCAATCATGCAAACTGAATCGCTCTACTCAGTAGACCCCTTCATAGGTTTCATAACATCGAACGTGATTATCTCATCCCCCACACGAAGTGTGAGTTTCCCGTCAAAGACATCGATCAATGCCTTGGCGGTACGTAGGAACGGGCGTCCTAGGATGAGTGGGACTTTTTCATCCACTTTGATGTGTTCTAAAACACATATGTTTTTATGGTCATTTTAACCCGTTTTGTTCGGCTTTATCTGTTAAAAGCCAAGATAATCGATACTTAATGATGATATTATTGAAATTGCAGGTTCTATTGATAAAACAGAGGAATTTGATGAAGAAACGGGTCTGGAAAGAAGCGGGAGAGAGTTGGAAGAAAATCACAAAAAGTTGGAAATTCAAGCCTGTAACGGACCGTCACGGGTGGTGACGGTCTGTCACGGGTGGTGACGGTCTGTCACGACTAGTCGCCAGGGTCACATCCGGGATTTATTAATTAATTAAAACCTTAACCTTGTGATGGACCGTCACGGGTGGTGTCGGTCCGTTACGATCCTAACGGGCCAGAAAACCCTAATTCACGGTTTTTAAAAGGTTTGATCGTTTTTCTTTGAGGGGGATTGAATTCTTGCGGCTGTAGAAGACTAGGGAGCACTGTGGATTGAAGAATCAAGGTCTGGGATCACAAGGATTGAGGAGAACTAACGTATTTCGGTTTACAAACATCGGTTTTGTGTTCTAATTCTCTTTCCAGTCAATTACTTCGAGTTTAAACTATGTTTGTAGTAATCTTTTGCTTGTTTTTAAGTTTCGTAAGTAGCTAAACTCATTGCTGCTTAGATTAGGATGAATATTGGCATGATTTGATTGTGTTCGCTGTGTTTATTAATCGTATGACGAATGCTATTGTAAAGACTTCTGATTTAATGGCTGTGAATGTGTTTTAGTACTGATTTGCTACTGTTCTTCCATGATTTTGTTGCTCTTGAGGTTCTATTTGAATACTTTGTGTGTTTCAGGTAAGATTTCGGGTTTACGGGTCATTTACTTAGTGTTTGTGATCTAAACGGTTAGGCCAATCATTGTAGCAGGTTTGTGTGGTCATAAAAATCAGTATTTTACTAATCTTGAGTCCGAGAGGAGATAGGTTGTCGGGTTGTCTCGTGGTTTTTCGATTTGGGTTACAATTGCACGAGAGTGGGTTGTTCGAGTCGTTTTTATCATCTTGTAATTTCGTGTCATAAATAGTATTTTTGGAGTTTACTCCTTGCTCTTAGGTCTATGTAGGGTAGCCTGCGAGTATAGAGTGGTTGAGACCGAGAGGTGAAACCATTTTCGAGTACGTGGTATTCTAGGGTTTGGTGAGTCCGAGAGGAAATCCAATTCCTTACCAGTGAGCTTAATCCGACCCTTAGGATAGTTGAGATGTGTAGGTGAGTCTAAGTGGAGATCCTGCATGTTTTAGTGAATCTCGAGTCAGTCTATCTTTAGAACCGGTGTCATACAGTCAGTTGTCCCAAAAGCAGTTGAATTAGCCAATAGGATTCCTGGTCTAGGTAGTGTTTTGTCTCATATTTGGTCCTTGTTTCGTATTTTAGTTCGTTTAGTTTATCTTTAGAGTCTTGTCTTGTCTTCGTCTATCTTTCTGTGCATTTAAGTATTTTTGTGTCTTTTCGATTTTTGAGTCGAGTCAGTATTTAGTTGTTTTATATTGCATGTCCTAAAATTGATAAATAAAATCATCTTGTGTGTTACATCGATTAGGAGTCAATAAAGGTTTAGTATCGAGGATCGCCACCTTTTGTGTCCACGGTTCGATAACTCGGGCTTACTATCTTTACTACGCGCGACCGGTACACTTGCCGTTAGCGTGTGATTTAGTTTTGAGTCTATTTCTGAATTAAAACATGGTAAAAATTTATATATATTTATCATGCATCAAGTTTTTGGCACTTCCATATCTAATATGACGAAATCCACGAAGAAGACAAATTTGCCTACTTTCACTAGAAGATTCTCCACAATTCCCTATGGATACTTGACTGAACGGTCGTCCAAGGATATGCTCATGTGCGTCGGCTGAGGTTCACCTAGGTCTAGCAGTTTATAGATAGAATAAGGCATCAGATTGATGCTAGCACCCAGATCAGCCAACACGTGGTTTAAGGGCAAACCGCCAAGCAGACACGGGATCGTGAAACGACCCGAATCTGCCAGTTTCTCTGGCAGTTTGTTCTGAACCACTATAGAACATTGCTCACTAAGTGAGACTTCAGATATCTCCTCAAGCTTCTTCTTGTTGGAAAGAAGATATTTTAGGAATTTGCCATATCTTGGCATGTGCTGGAGGAGCTCTAGAAGTGGGAGATTAACCTTGAGTTGTTTGAATATATCAAGGAAGTGACCTTATTCCTGCGTACTTAGCAAGTACGCAAGAATACATTTGCGTACTTGCTAAGTACGCAAGAGCATTTTGCCCTGCGCACTTGCTAAGTGCGCAGGCATCAGGTCTTGTATAAATAGGATAGGTTGACAGAAGTTAAGTACGTAGGCATAATAGCAAATACGTAAATTGTAATCTCAGTACTTCTCTCTGTAACCTTCAAGTGTTTATAATACAAAGAACGTTTAAAATGATTATCTTGTCGGTTTACTTTGTTTAGTTTGACTCTCCACCTAGTCACGGGCATTCCGCACCCGGTTCGACTAGTAGACCCACTTGCATGTGACGATTCGCCACACCCCAGGGACCTACAAGTGGTATCAGAGCAATTGCTCCTGATTTCGGGTGCTGTGAGTGAGTTTAGTGAGTTTGGAGAGTTTCTACCGAGTTTTTACAAGCAAAAAGAGGTATTTTTGTGATAAAATAGGGGTAGCTCTTGAGCACTATTTTAGAAGCAAAAATCACTCAAAAACTGATTTTTGTTGTGTATTTGAGTGTTTTGAGCATCAAAGGTTGGTTAGAAACAAGTTTCTGACCCTTTGGCTCATTTACATTGTTCATCAGACCAATTTTTACCATCTCCGGCGATTTTCCAGTGACCGGAAAAGTTTGGTGAAAGTTGCTGAAAAGGTGTTGTGCGTACTTACCATTTCTGGCAAAAATTACAGTTCTGTTGCGTACTTACTAAATACGCAAGACTTACCTCCTGCGTACTTACAAGTGCGCAAGACTGATCTTCTGCGAACTTAAGTTATATCCTGCGTACTTATCATTTACTCCTGCGTACTTATCAAGTATGCAAGAGCAAATCTAAATACGCAAGACCATTTCTCAAGTGCGCAGGGCCAAAATCAAGTACGCAACTATGTCTGATTTTTCTGAAATTTGACTAAGTGTTCACTATGTCGAATCTTCAGAATCTTGGAAACCTGTTAAACTATGATAATGAGATCGGTACACCACAGAAACCGCCAAAGTTGCTGAACGTAAACGATTATTTTAATTGGAAAGCACGTTTTGAGCATTACATTTCTTATACCGACTCATCGCTATGGATACCAATCCTTGAGGGATATAAGCATCCCACACACATCTATCTTGATGAAGCCATGCCCAAACCTATCTCTAAACTTTCTGACGAAGAAAAGAAAGCTTATGATCGAGAAAAGAAGGCACTTGGTTCGATCACTATGGCGTTAACTCGGGAATTGTTCCACAGTTTCTGAGGTTATGACAATTCTAAGGATCTTTGGAAAGCTTTACAGAAAAGATTCTAAAGAAATAGTGATATCAAGAAGAGTAAGCGGGATCTACTCCGGAAGCAGTATGAATGCTTCAGATTTTTAGAGAACGAATCTTTAGATGACCTCATCTCTAGATTCTATCATCTACAGACTGAGTTGAAGGCTTTTGAACTCAGGTATCCAGATGAAGAGATGGTGGAAAAGTTTTTGGATGCTTTGCCACCCAAATTTGAGATGTACACAACCCTGATGAGGGAAAATCCAAAGTTCTATGAGTTGACAGTGGAGGAGGCAATAGGAAAGGTTCAAGCTCATGACATGAACCTAAAGAGAAAGTAGAGCTCAGGAAGACCCCAGATACAAGACCCTTCTATGTATCATGGGACGACTTCTACATTCAAGTCATCAGGCTCTGGAATTGCCCTTTTCACTGGAAACCCTACTGAAGAAGACCACTCAAATGGTTGTGTTGTTCATGCATGCTATGCATCTAGATCAGGGTTGGGGTCTCATCATCAACATACCTCAAGAAATCCTCCTGCTGCGTCTTCAGCTAACCAATCAGCTATAGCCAGAATATCTGAAGATCATGTAGCACTATTCTCATCTTGTATGCTTGCGTATGAGAATTTCATAGGAGGCAAGCTTACAGATCCCGAGATGATTGAAGAAGATTTTAATCAAGTGGATCCTGATGACATGGAGGACATGGATATTCAATGGAATATGGCCATGCTATTGAGGAGAGCCAAGCGTTTCCTAAACAGAACATTAAGAAAGTTTATTGACGGGCATCCTAATGCCAAGGTCGGGTTTGACAAATCTAAGGCCAAATGCTATAAGTGTCTAAATTTTGGACACTTTGCTCGTGAGTGTCAGAAAGACAGAGCACCGGCCTCTGGTTTTACCAGACCTAGCCAAGGAAACAACCATGGCCACAACAACCCAAACCACCACAATCAAAGCCAAGGTGGAACGTCCAATGCACTGGTAGCTCAACAGGACGAAAGCTTTGATTGGGGTGTTCATCTGGAGGATGCCATCATCACACAAACTCAGGTTGGTCTCATGGCTAAGATCATGGAGATGATGGAAGCAGAGAAAAGGGAAGCTTCTATGGCTGACCTAGAAGAATCTACAACTGGTGCTACAGAGGAGGTGAAGGAAGCTGAAGAAAAAGAAGCTTCTGTAGCTATTAAAGAGGAATCGACTACTGCTGTTGCTCTCATGGCCATTGGAGAAGCAACAAGTTCATCTTCTGAGGTAGATTCTAATCCTTTTTCTGTTATTTCATGTTCCAAATGTCTAGGGCTAAAACTTGAAAATTCTAGGCTTCAAGACAAAATCGAACCCCTAAGTATGGCAGCTCTAAACTATAAAGAAAATGAAAAACATTTTAAAGATTCTATTGAAATGTTGAAAAAAGAAAAATATGAATATTCTCTAAAAATAAGCGATCAACAGCTTCATTTAGATGTTGCATACAAGGGGTTGGAAAAACGGAAAAATGAAATCAACACACTACAAAATGAGATCTTGCAGTTAAAATGTTCTAATGAGAAGTTGAAAAACTCTCGTTTTTATGGAGGAACACTACGAATCTGTAGTGAGACAAATGAATGGGTTAGGGCTGGGTACTAATGCCATTCCTCCACCAGTAAGCGGGAAGTTTGTCAATAGCTTAATAGACATTGATCTCACTTGTCTAGATGAGTCCTCTGATAAGGATGATTCCCCTAAAAAGGATGAATCCTCGAGTAAGGCTAACTCCACATCTAGTGAGGAGTTCTTTACTGCTTCTGATGATGGGTCGGTTAACACTTGCCCTGAAGGAGTAGTATCTGAGGAGTTGTTAACTGAACAGAAAGTAAAGAAAAACATTATCACTAATGGTGATATGTGCATTTTAACTGAACCCGATATCATTGAAACAAATGATAAACTAAAGGTAATACTTTATGGGGGTTATAAAAGTCTTAACCAAGTAAAGAAAGAGGCTTTTTCTGCTCACTATAGACTTGGTTACAAAGAAAATTTGGAAAAATACTATACTCCCAAAAACCAAACTGTAAAGGTTCAAACTCCTGTTCATAAACCAACTCCTCCTGCTCATAATGCTGAGTTATCTAAGGCCAGATCTAATGAGCCTTACTGGAGAACTTATGTAGACAAGAGGAATTGTTTTCACCGTGGCTTGGTTGGTCACATTCTTGTGAACTGTCCTTCAAAGAACCAAGGGAAACGACATGTTGTTTCACAACCAGCTGTTATCCCTAAGTCGCCATAAGTGACCCCTCCTAAATGTCCAAAGCAAAATGTGGTGAAACCACCAGTCAAACCGATGGTAAAGCCTAAGATCAAATCTGAAACTAAACCATCTGTTTCAAGAAAGGTAACGCAACCTGCTGTACCCCGTGTATCTACCTCTGGTAGTACACGTACTGGTGAGAAACCTGTGGCGAAACTCTCAAAGCCATAGAGAAGAAGAAGGAACAAGAGGTTGAGAAAGCTAGAACAGCTGACTTCAGTTCAATCAGGTGAAGCTTCCACTAGTTCACCTGCTGTTGTTGAACCAAAGTCTCATGTTCCGGTTAAGAAACAGAAGAGATCATGGACTGCCAAATCCAAAACTTCTCAATCTCCAAATTCTAATTCTTTTAAAGATTCATCAATTTTGAACAGTCATCACGACTGTGAGTTAAAGGAAGTAGTTTATTTTTGAAAAGGATGGACGAGCCAAGCCACAATGGCATGGGTCTCCAAATCTAACTAATTCTTTTGTTACTCGTGGAGGGACGTCCGAAGGGTACTATCTCTTACCGCTGGTATGTAGATAGTGGATGCTCCCGGCACATGACAGGAAACATGGCCTTGCTTCAACACGTTAAACCATTCAGAGGCGGCTATGTGGCCTTTGCTGGAGAAAAAGGCGACAACATCACGTGTCAAGGCGTGGTTTCGAATGGTTGTGTCAGCTTTGACAATGTCAACTTTTGCGAGCAGCTGAAGCATAACCTGTTGAGTGTCTCCCAAATGTGTGACAAGGAGTACTCGGTGATGTTTGACAAGTCAGAATGCCTGATTCTCAAACCTGGTTTTGAAGTTCCCGAAGATTGGATCCTGATGAGAGCGCCAAGAACAAACGACACCTATCAGATCGATATGAGCGTGGCAACAACCACCTCATCAGTTGCTACTTGCTTTCTTACCAAAGCTACAGAGCTTGACTCTATCTTATGGCATAGGAAACTCGGACATATTTTGTATCGTAAAATGAACCATCTTGTCCGAAACGGTTTGGTAACCGGGGTTCCTAAGCTGAGATTTACCGTTGCAGATGACTGTATGCCTTGTAAAAAGGGCAAATAGCAACGGAAGTCTCACAAGCCCAATCTCCAAAACTCCATTGATACCCCTTTGGAGCTATTACACATGGATCTGTTTGGCCCCATAAGTATCCGGAGTATTGGAGGTAAGTCGTTCTGTCTGGTTGTAACTGATGATTTCTCACGTTTTTCTTGGGTGTATTTTTTAGGTACTAAGGACGAGACTGCTGATATTCTTCAATACTTGATCCTGAGCTTGGAATCTCTTTGCAAGCTGAAAGTTAGAAGAATAAGGAGTGACAACGAAACTGAGTTCAAGAATAATTTGATGGAACATTTCTGTCTCAAGAAGGGGATTTGTCACGAATTCAGCGCCCCGTACACACCGCAGCAGAATGGAGTTGCAGAACGGAAGAACAGAACACTGATTGAGACTGCAAGGACTATGCTGTCGGATGCAAAGCTTCCTGTCACTTTCTGGGCAGAAGCAGTTAATACAGCTTGTCACGTCTTAAACAAAGTTCTGGTTGTAAAGAGGCACAACAAGACCTGTTACGAGTTGATCAACAATCGACTTCCCAATCTTGATTAACTAGTTCCTTTTGGTAGTCCTTGTTCCTTGTTGCTACAGTACAAAGACCGCCAGTCTAAGTTTCATGCTAAAGCGGTGGAAGGCATCTTCTTAGGATACGTTGCTAACTCGCCTTGCCAGAGAGTGTACAACATAGGAACTCGTACTGTCGAGGAATGGTTTGAAGTGGATTGCAGTAAACACAGCATTCCACCCAAACCAACAGGTCCAGCTTGGGGTTTTGATTATGATGCGCTATTCAAGTCATTCAATCTTCCTGATCTATCTGCAGTTGACGCCACAAATGTTTACGAATTATTGGGTGGCGGCGATGACTCCAGTTTCTCTACTCGTGCTACTGTACCGATTATAACTCCTGATTCCAATGCTGCATCTGCATCTGGAACTCATGACAGTGATAACAGTGAAGATGTTCATGGTGATGGAGATAACGCTCAAGCTAATCCTAACACAACTGTAGGAAATGAAGCTCCAGCTGATCCAATTACCAGTGAATCCTCTTTCTCTGAAACACCAAAAATGGGGGAGTTAAGCACGAATCTCGATTCAGAAATTCAGGAACCGATTGTACCGGAGGCGAGAGTGCATAGGAATCATCCAATCGACAACATTATTGGTGATCCTTATGTCGATGTTCAGACTCGTCATAGAACCATCATTGATAACACCAGTCTTTACACAGAGATACTTGACACTGGTGTCATGGAAACATGTCTGCATGCTGCATTCGTGTCCTAGTTAGAGCCGAAGAATGTGAAGGAGGCTCTCACTGACAACTGCTGGATTGAGGCGATGCAAGATGAATTGTCTCAATTCCAAAAGTTGCACGTGTGGGATTTGGTTGACTTGCCAAAAGGCTTTCAGCCAATTGGAACCAGATGGGTGTTCAAATGCAAGACGGATGATCGTCATGTTGTTGTGAAGAACAAAGCAAGATTGGTTGTTCAGGGTTTTTATCAACAAGAGGGCTTAGATTACACAAAAGTATATGCCCAGTTGCTAGAATTAAGGCCATTCGACTGTTCTTGGCTTATGTCACATATGTCGGCTTCAAGGTCTATCAACTTGATGTTAAGAGTGCTTTCCTTTATGGTAAAGTTCATGAAGAAGTCTATGTCACTCAACCTCCCGGCTTTGATGATCCGCATAATATCAATAAAGTGTATAAGCTCAACAAAGCACTTTATGGTCTTCATCAAGCACCGCGGGCATGGTATGAGACAATATCTAAGCATTTACTATCTAATGGTTTCGACCGTGGACAGATTGACTCGGCTCTCTTCATTAGGAAAGCAGGAGGTGACATTCTTCTTGTACAAGTATACGTCGATGACATTATTTTTGGATCTACTAATGAAGGGATGTGTAGGGAATTCGAGCAGGTGATGAAGTCCAAGTTTGAAATGAGTAATATGGGTGAATTGTCGGTCTTCCTGGGTCTGGAAGTCAGTCAAAGAGAGGATGGCATTTACCTACATCAAACCAAGTATGTGCAGGACATCTTGTCAAAATACAAGATGAATGATAGCAGTACTTATGGCACACCTATCCCCGTCAACCATGGTCTGCATCCTGACAAAGATGGAAAGGATGTAGATAGCAGATTGTACCGTGGGATGATCGGATCACTTATGTATCTCACAGTTCAAGACCCAATATAATATTTGTTGTGTGCTTGTGCTCAAGGTTTCAGTCTCAACCGAAGGAGTCATATATGATAGCCGTGAAGAGGATTTTCAGATATCTGAAAGGGAAACCCCGATTAGGTATTTGGTACTCTAAGCAGCAGTCATTTGACTTAAAAGCTACACTGATTCAGATTATGGCTGTTGTAACCTTGACAGAAAGTCTACTTCTGGTGGATGTCAATTCTTAGGAGACAGACTGGTCTCTTGGCAGTGCAAGAAGCAGTCAACGGTTTCTATCTCAACTTGTGAAGCAGAATACGTTGTTGCGGCGAGCGGTTGTTCTCAGATATTGTGGATTCAGCAGCAATTGAGAGACTACGGCTTAAACTTCACTGGAACTCCTTTATTCATTGACAACAATGCCACCATGTCCATCATAAATAACCCGGTGAAACATTCCAAAACTAAACATATAGAAATTTGCCATCATTTCATCCATGATTGTGCTGAAAAGCATTTAATTGAACTTGTAAAAGTTCACACGGATGACAATCTTGCTGACCTTTTCACAAAGGCATTTGATCGATCCCGTTTTGAGCATCTTGTCAACTTGATAGGAATGTTCAATCCTGAGTGAAAATTAATTTTTCTTAAATCAATTCAATTCATGGAAAACTTTATTTCTTTTAAATTTTCTGTATAGTTCTTTTAATTTTCAAAATATTTTACAAAATCAAAAACAAAATAGAAAATGGAGAAAATTTCAAAGTTAACTACAGAAAAGAGGAAATGATAGTACATCAGAAATGATCTAAACGTCACAGACTGTTCATATGGGAAATGATTGCGTCATGCTTACTTAATTGTTTAAATTATTATGTTTTTAATCTGCTTATTTACAAGTAATTTGAGTTGTCAGTAGGCTGTAGGCGTCTTTGAATCACTAGTAGTGTGGAAACTAAATCTAAATTACAAATGTGATTTGAACCCATGTCTGCAAGTGTGTGTGCATAAAAGAAAAGAAAAGATCATTATCAGATAAAGGAAGTTAGATTTTGGCAATAATTTTCTTCTGAGGTCAGTTTCTGTAGTTCCTCATGACGCTTCTACGGGTCGATCTCGTGATAAGACGTGACGTTAACTCAGAGTGCGGAATCCAACGAATCAACGTTTATATGCATAAAAGACAATGTAGACAATCATGTAAATAACATTCTCAATTGTATTCCAAATCACAATGATGTTTACAGACTCAATCAGACTAATCGATAATTCTCTGATCTATATGTTCTGTTTTGACTGACTCTGTAAACACACACATATAACTATCTGACCTGATATAAGCGAACTTATTAAGTTCGCCTCTAACATACTAAGCGAACTTAACAAGTTCGCCTCAGATAGACTTAAGCGAACTTATTAAGTTCGCCTCTGATAGACCAGGCGAACTTAACAAGTTCGCCTCTAGGTAAACTTGAATAAACACTTAGTGACTTTTTACATAACAAAAACATAAAGACATAAGATCTAACTATTACAAGCTTTTGTCATTACAAACTATGTCCTAACAGACTCCCCCTTGACAATAGCTTGATCTTCAGTCTTCAGTCTTCATGATGAGCTTTTCCAGTTATCCGGTAGTCTGCTGCCAGCATGCACTCCATATCTTCTGCATATCTCCAAAACTCTTTTGTACTGTACTCCTTGTTCTTTCCATTCATCAGTGAACATTATTTCATTCTTTCGCAATGTCCTCTGATCTTTCTTTGAGAAATTTATAAGATTCATTGCATCATAGAAACATACAATGACCTTATTATCTTTATCTTCAATCCTTGCTTCACCAGTATTAACATCGACATACCGCCATTTCATATTCCCAAGAAAGTCTTGAGGAATCTTCTTCTATGGTATCTTGTGTATAGCACGTACTGGTTTATACTTGTAATTCCAGGTCACCTTCCCAGTCTTCTTATCTGTGTTCTTCACTCTCTTTCCTTTTTGTGGTTTCAGTCTTTCATACTTTCCAGAACACCCTTCTTTCTTGATCAAGTTTGCTATCACATCAGCCAAACCATTCTTCGATCTATTAATAAGAGGCTTTGAAGCTAGACCATTCATTTCACACCTTGGTAAGGTATTGAAATACTTGATCCTCGGCTTTAAGTATTGAACACCTTCAGATCTTTTAATTGCAAATAATTTTGTATCACCATCAAAAAACCAACTTATGATCCTTCCTACACACCACTCGTTATTCACATATTTCTCTTTCTGAGCAGGTTTTGCTGGAGACTTGGGTAGCACCTTCATCCAAGTATTTACAACTTGTCTCCACTATTCTCTTGTCATCCCTGTATTTCTATACATCACAGGTTCTTCGTTAACCTTCGGAGACTCAGTGTGAGTAGTTTCAGTTTCAGCATCTTTATTGGATTGAATATTCTCATCATCAGTATCCATCTTTGAATCAGCAGTATCTTCAGGCAGTGTGATGTCTTCAACAGAGTCCATAGAATCTGTTACTCCTTCATAAGTGAATTAAGGAATAACATCATCCTGGATGAAGTTATATGGCACTTTAAGACCATCACAGCCTTCATAAGTAACATTATCTCTATCTTTCTCTATCTCTATCTCTACTATCTCTCCTTCTTCTATTTCATTTTCAGACACTTCATTATCCATGTCATTGAATAAATCATCAATGTCATCAAGACATGCAATCTTTTCAACTTCTTCTTGGTCAGAATCTGCAAAGAACTCCAATAACAAAATTTCTTCTTCATTAGCACCAGAAGTATCTTTGTTTCCTTCAAGTGATTGTGATGTTGACTGCCCCTGAACCTTTGATATAGGATTAGCGTCAGTGTATTGATGATCACCCTCAACATTTCCAGCAGGATCATTGTTTTCATCGTCACGTCTTTGAATAGACTCTGTGTGACATGTATCGTGTATCCTCAACTCCCCCTGAGCGTCAAGACGCTGAACGAGTTTAGACACCGAAGCTTGCATGTCAGCTATCTGTTGAGCTTGAGTCTGAATCACCAGCTGCCGTTGTGAATCAGTAGACACAAGAGTATCCACCTGAGCTTGAAGTGTAAGCACTTGAGATTCAAGGATAGTAATCCTTTCAGAATCAGAAGGTTTTGACGGACCAGCTGACGATTGTGGAATAGAAGGACTTACAGTAGGAGTAATGATTGGAGGAACAAGAGTTATAACCGGAGAAGTATCTTTAGATCTTGGAGGAGTAATAATCAATGAAGCAACAAAATTAGCATCCTCTACTCCCTGTGAAGATTGTGCAGCAGCAATTGAAGCAGACATTAACTTTTGAGTCTTTGGATCTAGATTAAAGTCACTATCAGACTCAGTACTTTCATCAACCAAGGATCGTTTTCCAAGTACTGAACCGGAAGGAGGATCCTGAACAGACTTTCTTCTTGGTCGTCTGGCTTGAGATTTAATGCGTTTTCCAGCATTAGCCAGTGGAATAGCAGCCTACCGTTCATAATGATCCGAGGAAAAAATCCTAGAGACCACATTCCCTTCAGCTTCATGAATGGGCGAGTTCACAGCGTCATCAACGAAATCATCCATGTTCATTCCTAAATCATGTTCATGTGCATGAACGACCTCCTCTTGAACAGGTTCATGAATAGGTATTTCAATCTCAGCTTGTGGAATTGGAACTTGTTCAGGAATAGGAATTTGCGGTTGTATGGGAACCTGAACTTGTTGTTGTATCAGTTGTAGTGGAATTTGTTGTTTTTGTGGTTGTTGTTGTTGTTGTGGAACATTTAAACCTTGATCTTGAGCAATTTCATCAGGATGAAACCAGTTGTCATTAGGTGGTGCAACATAATCAGGATTGATTAAGTGACCAAATAAAGGAGTATTAACTGGTATCAATGCAGCATTTTGCTGTTTCACCTTCATGCAGTCATTAAAGATACGCTTTGACATTGGAGTCAAAGTTAGTCTTATAGGATGTTGTGGAAGATCCGGAATAAGATGATTGAGAATCATTTGAATAAAACGAGGATACATCAAAAATCCTTGACCTTCAGCCGGATTAATCTGCATGACCATCTCTCGATAGAAGTAAAGTGGAAAATTGAATCGCTTATTCAGCGTTAAAGCCACCATTGCCGTTTGAAGAGCCATCTTTAAACCATCGGTTCCAGCTTTACGAGGAGAGATGCATTGAATAATCACATGCATGAAATACCTCCATTCACCGACTAAACCACCTTTACGTGCTTAGGTATCATTCTGTCTCCCACGATAACCCATTCTTTGAAAACAACCCATAATAAGAGTGCCAGGATATGACAGTGGGTCTTCAGCATTACCACCAAAATTAAGAGCAGCACGAATTGTTTCTTCAGATATGGCTATTTCAGTACTATTAACAGTGGCACGAAGAACATGAGGTTCTATGTCCGTATCCTGATGAACCGTATCCCAAAATTGCTGTATGTATACCAAACTGATGTAAGGATCAGCAGATAAAGCAGTATGAAGACGCGAACGATTTAGAAATCCGATTATTCCTTGAAAATTGACTGCCTCAGACATGTTAGGATCTAACAATACCACCTGATTATGCTTATATTCTACACGTCGAGCCATGTGAAAACATTTGGACAACAAAACACATTAGTAAACATAACTAACACAATCAAACACAAAAAAAAAATTAAACAAAAAAAAAAAATTTCTAACACTCAAAAAATCACAAGTCCAAATACTTTCTGACCCCTAGGCGAACTTAATAAGTTCGCTTAGTGTTGCAAGAGGCGAACTTATTAAGTTCGCCTGGACAAGTTCGCTTCAAACAAGTTCGCTTGGAACAAGTTCGCTTGAACCTGTGACGATTCAAATTCAAACACAGAAGTTTAAAAATCAGCAAATCGAGTTAAACTCATGGAATAAGCAATGAACATCAGTCGATTATCAATTAGCAACCAATTAGAATGATCAATTTTATAATTCCTGTCAAAATTAGGTCAAAAACCGTCCTTTTAAACTTTCGACGGAAACCGAGACGAAAATCACCAAATATTCACAATTGAACGGATGAAATTCAACAAAATTACATTGGTTGTGTTCGTAATTCAATTTGGAATATAATAGAACAGACAAACAACTCCAACAACACAGATTAAAATTTTCAAAAAATTTTCAGACAAGTTCGCTTCGAACAAATGAAGACGATGACTGTCAAGTTCGCTTAGCCAAGAACCTTAAACACATTAAGTTCTCTTATTTAGGCGAACTTGTTAAGTTCGCTTAACAAGCCTTCGGCGAACATGATAAGTTCGCTTCACCATCCACAGACAAACAGATTAAGTTCGCTTCACTGTTTTTAAGCAAACTTATTAAGTTCGCTTCACTGTACACAGGCGAACTTAATATCTGTTCACTTTTGCCTTTGAACAAAATTTTACCAACTTCAACCTTTCAAGTCTTGAACTTTCGTCAGCATCATGTATCCGATCCAATCCCGAACAATTTTAATAAAAGTTTAGAATTTTCATGGAAAATAAAAATCAAAGTCTTTTTGAGTTTTATCTATACAAACGGAATCACATATTTATGGATTTTATCTGTACACATGGAAACACATATTTTTGGATTTTATCTATTCAAACGAAAACACATATTTTTTAATTTTTATCTGAATAAACTAAAATCACATATTTTTGAATGATCATTATGAGCAAGAAGATCATATCAGTATCCAATTAATTCATCACACATTTTAGCAATTACAAAGGGTAACCTATAATATGAAACCATCAAACTTAGTCTTGTGTACTTCGCACCTTTTTCATTTTGAAACTCATTTAATTTGAATAATATTTGAAATGATACGCGATAAATTTCAAAATAAATAAGATCAGGTTATAAAATGCTCTTTTATTTATACCGAATTTGAAATGTAAAGCATGAATTCTTAAATTTGTCAATATTATATGATTTGAAACTATTAGCGTTTATTCTCCAAATTCATGTGATTTAGTACCATTTAGATGAAAAACATCGTGTACCCCACATATATGCCAAATAGAAATATAAATTGCTCTATCTTCAAGACATATACAGTTAATAGTAAGATTAGATCAATTTCCAAGATGAAATTATCTCTTTTAGCACAAGTATAAAAGCAGATCCCAAAGGTTAAAAGAATCACGATGATTCAGAATCAGAAGATTCTAATGGATTGGCTATTTAATGAGAATCAATAGATTCAGATATGAGGATCCAACTATTATCTAGATAAAATTCAATGGAATCAGACTAGATGATGTATCTAACTGATCCAAGGGTGAATATATGTTTCAACAGATTTTGAAAGCATATCTTAGTTCAACAACACCTTGCATGTTTTTCGGGGCGTGGGCAGTGAAGTGAACTGAAATAAATTTATGCTAAAGATATAATTCGATATTGGTCTCATGAAATTCTTTATAACCAAATATTTTTTATCTGATAATGATCTTTTACACACACACCCAGGCATATAATGGATTTAAATCACAGATGTAATCATATTATATTTAATTTTCACACTACTATTAGTTTCAAAACGCTTTTAGTCTATTGACAATTTAAGTTTCAAATTTTATACACAAATTCTAAAACAAATTATCAAAAAATAGAGCATTCACAACACTATCATTTCTCATTTATGCAGACTTTGAAATTTAGATCAAATCAACTCAGTTTAATCAATCATATATCAAAGGTCTACTAAGGTCGTGTGAAATGAACTAATCACTGATGTACTATCATTTCTTCTCTAACCTCAAATGATATCAAATTTTATATTTTTCAATTTGTTTTGACTTTTTATAAATTAAAAACTTTTTGACTGAGAATGTAAACGCAGAAATGTAATAAAGCAATAAAGAAATTAAAACAAAATTTTCCATGAAATTCTGATTTTGAAAAGCTTTTATTCGGGATTGATCATACCAATCATTTTAATTAGGAATTCAAACCTCGTACGATCAAATGCCTTGGTAAACAAATCAGCAAAATTATCTTCAGTGTGTACCTTGACTAGCTCAATCAACCTTTTCTCTGCACAATCACGTATAAAATGATATCGAATTTCGATGTGCTTAGTTTTACTATGTTTAACAGGATTGTTAGTTATGGACATAGTAGCATTATTATCGATAAGCATGGGGGTTCCTGTGAAATTCAAACCGTAATCTCTCAATTGCTGTTGTATCCACAGGATCTGTGAACAACAACTCGCAGCAGCGATATATTCTGCTTCGCATGTAGAAATGGAGACTATGGTTTGCTTTTTTCATTGTAGGACACAAGTCGATTACCTAAGAACTGGCAACCACCTGTTGTAGATTTCCTGTCCAAACAACAACCACCAAAATCAGAATCAGTATAAGCATTGAAATCAAAGTTAGAACCATGAGGATACCATAGCCCCAAACGTTGTTTTCCTTTCAAATATCAAAAGATTCTTTTCACAGCAATTAAGTGAGATTCTTTTGGCTTTGCCTGGAATCTGGAGCAGATGCACACAGCGAACATTATATCTGGCCTTGAAGCGGTTAAGTACATGAGGGATCCAATCATAGCTCTGTAAAGTCGACAATCCACATCTTTTCCATCCGAGTCAGAATTCAACTTATGATTGACCGGAATTGGAGTATCATATGGGGTACAGTCCTCCATCTTGAACCGACTCAAGATGTCTTTGACATACTTGGACTGATGAATAAAGAAACCATCTTCCTTTTGATTTACTTGCAAACCTAAGAAAAATGATAACTCTCCCAAAGTAGACATTTCAAACTTCGACTTCATTACACCCTCAAAATCTTTACATAACCCTTCGTTTGTTGAGCCAAAAATAATATCGTCCACATAAATCTGCACCAGTAGGTAATCTCCCCCTGATTTCTTTATGAATAAGGTCGAGTCTATCTTTCCACGAACAAAGTTATTTGCCAAAATATGTGTGGATAATGTTTCATACCACGCACGAGGAGCCTGATGAAGACCATAGAGAGCCTTATCAAGCTTGAAAACCATATTCGGATGCAGTGGATCTTCAAACCCCGGCGGCTGACAAACATAGACTTCCTCCTTGACCTTTCCATATAAAAACGCACTTTTGACGTCTAATTGAAACACCTTAAAACCTTTAAAAGAAGCAAAAGCTAGAAACAACCTTATAGCTTCGAGCCTCGCAACCGGCGCATAAACCTCGGTGTAATCAATTCCTTCTTGTTGATTGAAGCCCTGGACAACTAATCTTGCCTTGTTGCGTACCACGACACCTCGATCGTCTTTCTTACATTTAAACACCCATTTTGTTCTTATCAAATACGCACCCTTCGGAAGATCAACAAGATTCCAAACCTTAAGTTTGTCAAATTGAGCAAGTTCTTCCTGCATAGCTTCTATCCAATTGTTGTCATTTAAAGCCATCTCAACATTTTTGGGTTCAACCTGCGAAATAAAGCATGAATGTGAGCAATCAACAAAAACACCAGAATCTTTAATGCAGGTATACAAACAAGTATTGTCAACAAGAGAACGTGTTTTCACTCCATCCTGTAAATTTCCAATTATATTCGTCACTGGATGATCTTTGAGTTCCTTGATGGATGCAACCTCAGAAACCGGCAACACGTCAACTTGAGTAGAGTCAGATTGATAAGAATAATCTTAATTAATTGGAATATCCAAGTCTAAATTTGTAGAAATCTCCCCCTGAGCCTGTGTCGAAGGTAATAGATCATCACCCAACTACGGATCAGCAGAAGAATCTTGAAAAATAGCATTATGCTCCTCACTCTCTGAATCTTGTGGACCTGAACAAGAAGCAACATTAGGATCAGGAACAGAAGTAGATGGAATCGATGAATTTGGAACTGCATTTGGTAGAAATCCATTATGATGTGCATCCTGACATGACTCATAGAGAACATCAGCATCTTCATCAGAAATATCAGAAGGTAAATGAAAAGATTTGAATAAGTTTTCATAATCAAATGCCTAATCCGGACCAATCGCCATTTGTGGTAAAGACCGATTTGAACAGTCAATATGGAACCATTCTTCAACTTGGCGCGTCTCTTTGTTATAAACCCTCTTGGTTGTTGAATTAGCCACATACCCTAGAAAAATCCCTTCAATAGCCTTCGCACTAAATTTTGTTGGGACATCTCGAACTTTCAATAGGGTGCAAGGATTACCAAAAGGTAGTAAATAATCCAGATTCGGCTTTCGATTATTTAGCAATTCATAGCAAGTCTTGTTATGTCACTTGACGGTCAAGACCCTGTTCAAAACATGACACGCAGTATTCACAGCTTCAGCCCAAAAGGTGACTGGAAGCTTAGAATCTGAAAGCATCGTGCGAGCCGTTTCGACCAAAGTCCTGTTCTTTCGTTCAGCGACACCGTTTTGTTGAGGAACATATGGCGCACTGAATTCATGATGAATTCCCTTTTGAAGACAGAATAAGCCCATTTTGCTATTCTTAAATTCGCTGCCATTGTCACTCCTTATTCTTCTGACTTTCAGATTGAATAAATTTTCCAAACTCAGGATTAAGTATTGTACCAACTCAGTGGTTTCAGCTTTAGAGTAAAGAAACTTAACCCATGAAAATCTGGAGTAATCATCAGTTACTACCAAGCAGTATGATTTTCCACCAATTCTCCTGATACTGATAGGACCGAACAAATCCATATGCAGCAGCTCCAACGGAGTTACTGATAGGACCGAACAAATCTCAAGCTTCTCTTTGCATACAAAAGATTTAGCATTCAATTTTTCCTGTTGTTTAAATCCAGAGGATTTAACAAAAGATCGACCAGACAAATTTTTCTCCAGACTAGAAGACGACTTTCCCTCATCTTTTCTTTTCAGAATCTTCACCACCTTTGGTTGTGAAGGAACAATCTTCATTTTACCCTGGTTCTTGTAAGGACAATTGATCAAAATGTGACCAGCCTCATTGCAATGAAAACACACTCTTCTTTCTTGATAACTTCTGAAATAAGGAGTTTTCCTTGAATTTGAGGATCCATTAGAGGAATAAGCTTCAGAGGAATGTCCCGAACAGTTTATCGGTTTCTTTGGAACATAAGCCTGTGTTGGCACCTTTGAAGAATATACTTTTTGATAACCAGCCGTGACAAAACCACTCGACTGTAAAATCGGAGAAAGCTTAGATGGACCAACTTTCACCTCTTCAGGTTCAGTCAAAATGCATCTATCTCGGGTAACAGTTTTAACAACTGTTGGGTCATCAATTTTTACCTCTTTTGGAATGCCTTCAACCTTCTTCTCATCAAACACCTCATCTTCAGAATCAGACTCATACACCATATCCTCCCTAGTTACCGGATTCACCTTTAACACAGTCTTTGGATCTATCTCCTCTTCATGTATGATTTCAGGTTCCACCACATAATTTGCATTAAACGGTGGAGGAATAAATCCAATTCCAGCAACACGCTTAGTCGGATCAGCATTTGAGTCGAAATAATCCAAAACAACCGAAGAATTTTCAAATTTTTCCATCTTTCTATGAAGTTTGATCACTTCAGACTCTTTGTCAGATATTTCTTTATTCTTTTGAGCAACAACTTCATTACGTTTTTCTATCTCAGCATAAGCCATATCTAGATGATAACCTTGCTCTTTATATTTCAACCCCAGAGAATTTATGTCTCTTTTCAAAGACTCAATTCTATCAATGCACAACTTATCATTATCTTTTAGTTTCTGATTAACAGTATGCATCGATTTCATGTCACAAATCAAGTTTGTGTTATTATCCATGACCTTTTACAATTTATCTTTAACAGAAATGCAGTTAGAACAGTAAATATGACAAACAGAGTCTTTTACCTTAGACGGGTCAGACATGTCTGCCATGAATACTTTGGCAATAGGAATATTTTCTGAATCAGCACCATCAGAAACATTTTGAGTAAGAACAATATCCTCCTCAGCAACACCTGATGCATCAACAGAATCAATATTCTGCACTTGTTCTACTTCTTCATCAATGCTTGGAACATTGTCTGTAGAACCAAAGACTGATTGCTACCAAATTATTCTAAGTACAAATGTTGCTGATAGGCTTATCAGCAGCATTCAACACTTATTGCTGCTGATAGGCTTATCAGCAGCATTCAACACTTGTTGCTGCTGATAGGCTTATCAGCAGCATTCTGCACAAGTTGCTGCTGATAGGCTTATCAGCAGCGGTCTTCCATGCTTGCTGCTGACAGGCTTACCAGCAGCAACCTTCACTCTTTGCAGCTGACTATCCAGGCCAAGCGTCTCTGACACCTTTCTGCAAAAGCAACTGACAGACTCAAAGCAGAAGGAACCGCTATGGTCAACCAATGACGGACAACAATACACTTCTCCAAGCATGCAAACAATCATGAATAAAGAAAACGTTTCAGTAAAGTTAACTAGATTAGCCTTTACGTGTAATGTAAATTAATAAATAAGATCAACGGCTTGTGTTCGATATGATCCTTAGAATCAAGGGTCTGTCTTGATTCTAAGTTACTATAAATACTGAGTTGCCACTTCATTGTAAGTGTGCTTGTAGTGCTTGTCATACTTATTCATTGAGTTTCTCACTTGTAATCTTTGCATTCACAAAAGCTTAATACAACAGTGTTTATCAGTATTCTTTGTGTTTACTTGATTATAAATTGTGTAGTTGATTTTGTTTCCGCCAACCTCAACTAAGAACAGAACCATCTTGTATTTTCTCGATCCTACAAGTGGTATCAGAGCTTTGGCTCAGATTAAACAAACTAACATTTGTTTAATCATCTCTGGTTCTATTCTAAACTCTCTCCTTGAACAAGTCACCCAAAATCAAAACAAAAATGGCACAGAGTAATGGCTTTGAAGATATTGGCAGCATCAACCGACCACCAAGGTTGGTATCTGGAGAAGACTATGACATGTGGAAAAATCGCATGGAAAGCTTCTTCTGTTACTAGGAATACGGAATGTGGAGATCCATCAAGGAGGGTCCATATATTCCCATGGTGGCCTCTGCTGATGATGGAGGGCTACAAGTCCCGAAGGAAACCTCCAAGTACTATGAAGAGGACATCAAGAAAATGGAGGTGGACTTCAAGGCACTAGGAGCCATCCAAATGCGCCTTCCAAATGAAGTTTTTCACAACTTCAGAAGTTACAAAACTGCCAAGGAGCTCTGGGAGGCGCTGGAGAAGATGTTTGCTGGCTCTGAAGAAGTCAAAGAGAACAGAAGGGACATACTGAAGCAGCAGTATGAGAACTTCGTCTGAAGGGAAGGTGAGACCTTAACTATTTTATATAACAGATTTACCTATCTTGTAGGTGAACTGCAGTGCTCCAAGGTAAAGCTGGAGAATGAAGACATTCTCAAGAAGTTCATAAGATCTCTTCCTAGTTGCTGGACATTATACACTGTGTCCATCAGAAGAACAGAGAATCTGAAGACTCTTCAGATGACTGAGCTCTTTGGCATGCTCAAAACCTATGAATTAGAAATGATTCAAGCTAAAGAAAGGAGCTCCAGTTATCAATCAGCTACCACTTCCTCCACTACCTCCTCAGCGCTTCACTCTGATCATTCCGGTCCTAGTGCAAGCAGCTACTATCCTCCCATTGTTACTCACCCTCAGACCCCAACCGCTTCACAATCTAACTCATCACCATTTCTTCTTGAGGCACCTCCTCAACAGCCGACCTCTACTGCTTTTGTCTCTGACAACTCAAGCAGTATGTATTTCATAAAAGAGGATCTGGAATGCTTTCATCCAGATGATCTTGAAGAAATGGATATTCAGCACTCATATGCCATGCTCTCTCTCAGAGCAAAAAGGTTCTATTCTAGAACCGGAAGATCATTTCCAAGCAACAACTCAAACAGCAGAGTTGGGCTTGATAAAAGCAAGATCCGTTGTTACAACTGTAACCAAATGGGTCACTTTGCTAGGGAGTGCAAGGCACCAAAAGCCAATCAGGGTGCCGGCCATCAAAGACAAGCCTACCAAAGTCAGGCCAGACAACAGCAGCAGCAACAAACTCCCCCAGCACAAACTGCAGCCTGTGCAAATGTTGGAACTGCAGAATTCGACTGGAGTTTTCAAGAAGTTCATAAGATCTCTTCCTAGTTGCTGGACATTATACACTGTGTCCATCAGAAGAACAGAGAATCTGAAGACTCTTCAGATGACTGAGCTCTTTGGCATGCTCAAAACCTATGAATTAGAAATGATTCAAGCTAAAGAAAGGAGCTCCAGTTATCAATCAGCTACCACTTCCTCCACTACCTCCTCAGCGCTTCACTCTGATCATTCCGGTCCTAGTGCAAGCAGCTACTATCCTCCCATTGTTACTCACCCTCAGACCCCAACCGCTTCACAATCTAACTCATCACCATTTCTTCTTGAGGCACCTCCTCAACAGCCGACCTCTACTGCTTTTGTCTCTGACAACTCAAGCAGTATGTATTTCATAAAAGAGGATCTGGAATGCTTTCATCCAGATGATCTTGAAGAAATGGATATTCAGCACTCATATGCCATGCTCTCCCTCAGAGCAAAAAGGTTCTATTCTAGAACTGGAAGATCATTTCCAAGCAACAACTCAAACAGCAGAGTTGGGCTTGATAAAAGCAAGATCCGTTGTTACAACTGTAACCAAATGGGTCACTTTGCTAGGGAGTGCAAGGCACCTAAAGCCAATCATGGTGCCGGCCATCAAAGACAAGCCTACCAAAGTCAGCCCAGACAACAGCAGCAGCAACAAACTCCCCCAGCACAAACTGCAGCCTGTGCAAATGTTGGAACTGCAGAATTCGACTGGAGTTTTCAATATGAAGATGTTCCTGTCTCCAACCAAGCACTTATGGCAGACACTTCAGAGATACCACCTCAGGTATTTGAACATCTATGCTCTCAAGCTTGCATTGATAAAGTTTTAGGTTATAGAAAACATAACCAAAACCTTATAGATCAAAATGAAGAGTTTCTTCAAATGAAATCTGAGTTCAAAAAGGTTGAAATCACTTACAAAGAAAAAATTGAATGCCTTAAGAAAGAGATTTCATCTCTAAAACATGAACAAACCAATCTTGAAACTCAGATTGATGATCTATTAGTAAAACTTAAATCAACCAGAGCTGATCTGGCAGAACAGAAAGTTCATGTTGAAAAATATGAATTTTCTTCTAAAAAGCTACAGAGACTTCTAGATATTCAAGTCCATGAAAAGGTAAAGCTTGGAGGACTTGGATATGGTAAGGAACAGTACAATACGGTTCCTCATCCAGCTGACTATGTTGCCATCTATGAACCAAGCTTCGATGTTGCAAAACTCGACACTGCAAACAGAAATCTTGATCCTCCAATGGATGAACCCCTTGTTAAAGACTGCACTACCTCATCAGAATCTGAGTTAACCCTCTCAGACCATGATGAAACCAGTACAGCCTCATCTGAAGCTGTTCTGAATAGAGTCCCAGTCCCTACTGTTCTCCCAGCTGTTCCAGCCCCTGTACCATTCAAACAGATAAGGATCAGCTATCCTCCAGGTGGAAGAAAGCTAAACACTGAAAAGGGATAAACAGCAGGACCCACAAACTCCAAGTCTCAGTTCATGCCAAATCAGAAGAATCAGCAACAGGTTAGAAGAGTTACGACCAAGAAAACTCAGTTCAGAAACTCTTCTTCTCCACCAAGGAAGCAGCAGCCCAAAGTTCAGCAGTCCTGCATCATATGTGGGGAATCAAACCACTTTGCTGCAAAATGTCAGTTTAACCCCTTCAACCAGATCCTTCTTCAATCAGCGCATAAACAAAAGAAGGATCAACATACTTCAGTTGATAGGCCATCTGCAGCCAGTAGAAGAGTTGAAACTACAGAAAAATACAAGCAGCAGCAAAAGGCAAAGCCTTCAGCAGCCACCAAATCTGCTGCTGCTCAAACAAAGCAGTCAGCAGCAAAAACTAAATCTGCTGCTGCTCCAAATAAGCCCTCAGCAGCAAAAGCAAAATCTGCTGCTGAAAGGCCAAGGTCATCAGCAGCAACATCTGCAGCTGATAAGCTGAAGCCATCAGCAGCAAAACCTGCCCCTGCTAACAGGCCAAAACCTCAAGCAGGAAAATCAGCTGCTGATAGAGCAAATTCATCAGCTGCCAAAGCCAAATCCGCAGCCGATAAAGAAAAGAGAACTGGAAAACCACTACTTAAGCAATGGAAAGCCAAAATCTCTACTCCTGTCAGCAAAATCATCATCGGTGCTGTTGAATGCACGCATGATGAATCAGAATGTCCAAGAACTCTTTTCTTCAAAAAGGAGAGCTCTTGGACCACTCCCACTAACTAAATCTCTTTCATGTGCAGGGACAGCCAGGTAACAAGAATAACACCTGGGTGGTAGATAGCAGCTGTTCCAGGCACATGACAGGCAACAGGTCCATCCTCTCCAACTTCAGACATTTCAATGGAGGATATGTTGCCTTTGGGAGTGACTCAAAAGGTGGATCTATCACTGGACAAGGCACTGTGTCTAATGAAAGGATGAGTATTGAAAGAGTAAACTATGTTAAAGAACTTGACTTCAATCTCATGAGTGTTTCTCAAGTATGTGATCAAAAGCATTGGATGCTCTTCACTGACAAAGAATGTTTCGTGTTAGCTCCTGGCCTATCTAAACCTCCCCCAGAGAAGATTCTCCTAACTGCTAATAGAAAGGACAACTTATATGTGCTTGACATGAATGAAGTCACTCCATCTGGTAGTGTTTCATGTTTTCTGTCAAAGGCATCAGTTGATGAATCCGCTCTCTGGCACAGGAGGTTAAGCCATGTTAACATCAAAACAATCAATAAATTAGTGAAGGACAATCTTGTCAGAGGGCTTCCTGACAAAGAATTCCAGCTAGACGATCATTGCATTGCCTGCTTGAAGGGAAAACAACACAAAAGTTCCCATAAGCCCAAGACATTGAACACAAATGACACTCCTCTCCAGCTACTGCATATGGATCTCTTTGGTCCTACAAATATCATGTCAATGGGCAAAAAGTCCTACTGTCTGGTGATCACTGATGACTTCTCCAGATTCTCTTGGGTATTCTTCCTAAGAACAAAAGATGAAACTGCTGAGATTCTCAAATCCTATATTCTCAGGGTAGAGAATCAAAGCAATCTGAAGGTAAAGATCATAAGGTGTGATCAGGGAACAGAGTTCAAAAATCACACTTTGAATAGTTTCTGTGAGAGCAAGGGCATTGAAAGGCAGTACAGTGCTCCAAGAACTCCTCAACAAAATGGGGTTGCTGAAAGAAGAAACATGACTCTGATTGAATCAGCAAGATCTATGCTGGCTGACTCAAAGCAGCTTCTTACTTTCTGGGCAGAAGCAGTAAGCACATCTTGTTATGTGCAGAATAGAGTCTTTATTGTTAAGCCTCTCCAGAAAACTCCCTATGAACTCTGGCTCAAAAGAGTTCCCTACATTGGCTTCCTGAAGCCCTTTGGATGTCCATGTACCATCCTCATCACACATGGAGTTCTTCCTAAATTCGGTGCAAAGTCTGATGAAGGTTACTTTATGGGTTACTCCTCTCAATCGAAGGCCTACCGAGTGTTCAATTCTAGGACTCGGATTGTGGAAGAATCTGCTAATGTGGAATGCAGGGAACACGTTGTCTGTGAACAAGGCAAAGGTCCCAAATGGCTTTTTGATATAGACTCCTTCACCCAAATATTTGAGCCCCTCATATTCTCAAATATGGAGCCTCCTTCTTCAAACTCAACACCTTCTACCTCAACCTCTTCTTCTGACTACAGACTGGAGTTTCCCAGTCCCTACATCAGGATGAAAAGGCCATCCATTGATCCTCCATCAGTGGCAGAAGCTATTGAAGCCAGTGCAGGTGAAGCCGGTACATCCAACACCACAAGCAGCAATCTCTCTAACAATGAAATCCAAAATGAAGCCTCCTCAATTCATGATGAAGAGGCCTCTGATGCTAATGCTGCTGACTATGTGGAACACAATGATCAAATCCTCCAAGCTCCTCTCCACACATCTGAAGACAATACTGATCTAAACCACAGTAATCTTGAAGAGGGAATACGGCTGGATGTGATACCTGCTAAGAGAATAAACAAAGAGCATCCTCTGGAAAACATCATTGGCCAAGTCCACACAGGCATCCAGACAAGAAGTAAGTCTCATGAAGCCAACATTTGTTTGTTCTCCTGCTTTCTATCACAGGTGGAACCCAAAAGGATTGATGAAGCTCTCAAGCACAACAGCTGGATTGAAGCAATGCAGGAAGAATTGCTGCAATTCAAAAGACAAGATGTTTGGAAGCTTGTTGAACTTCCACCTGGTCAAACAGCCATTGGAACAAGATGGGTTTTCAGAAACAAGCAAGATGAGAGGGGCATCGTAGTCAAGAACAAAGCCAGACTGGTAGCTCAAGGTTACACTCAAGAAGAAGGCATTGACTATGATGAAGTTTTTGCTCCTGTTGCCCGTCTGGAAGCCATTAGAATTTTTCTGGCTTATGCAGCATCCAAAAACTTTATGGTCTATCAAATGGATGTGAAGAGTGCCTTTCTGTATGGCACGATTGATGAAGAGGTCTATGTCAAACAGCCTCCAGGCTTTGTAGATCCTGCACATCCAAATAAGGTCTTAAAACTGGACAAAGCTCTCTATGGCTTACACCAAGCCCCAAGAGCCTGGTATGAAACTTTATCTGGATATCTACTTAGTAACAACTTCAGAAGGGGGGCCATTGATCAGACACTTTTCATCAAAGATGAAGGGGGCGAAATTTTGTTGGTCCAGATTTATGTTGATGACATTATCTTTGGATCTACAAGAAAGAAGCTCTGCAAAGACTTTAAAGTTCTGATGCATTCCAAATTTGAAATGAGTTCAATGGGTGAACTAAATTTCTTTTTAGGACTTCAAGTCAAACAGGTACCAACTGGAATCTTCATAAGTCAATCCAAGTATGTCAAAAGCATCTTGGAGAGGTTCAAAATGACTGACTGCTCTGCTGCAAGAACTCCTATGCAAGTGCACCATCAATTATCTCCGGATAAAGAAGGACAAGACACTGATCAACATCAGTACCGAGCAATGATAGGGTCTCTCATGTACCTCACTGCCTCAAGACCAGATATCATGTTTGCAGTTTGTCTCTGCGTAAGATTTCAAGCAGCTCCAAAAGTGTCTCATCTTCAAGCTGTCAAAAGGATCCTTAGATACCTAAAGGGAGCTCCAAAACTTAGGCTATGGTATCCAAAGAATGAAAATGTCAATCTCTATGCCTACACTGACAGTGACTATGGGAGTTGTAACTTGGACAAAAAGTCCACATCTGGGGGATGCCAATTTCTTGGAGGAAGGCTCATCTCATGGCAATGCAAAAAAGCAAACATGTGTTTCTACTTCAACAGCTGAAGCAGAATACATTGCAGCTTCAAGCTGCTGTGCACAGGTCATCTGGATCCAAAATCAAATGCTTGACTATGGAATGACCTTCATGCAGACTCCAATTCACATTGACAACATGAGTGCTATCTCTATCACAAACAATCCGGTGCAGCACTCAAAGACAAAGCACATCGACATCAGGTACCATTTCATAAGAGATCAAGCTGAGAAAAGGAGAATTATTTTAACCAAAGTTCATACAAATGAGCAATATGCTGATCTGTTTACAAAACCTTTTGATGAAGCTAGATTCAGATATTTAGTTGAATCAATTGGTATGATGAACTTTGATTAAAATCCATCTCAAGTTTCTCCTTAAAATGTGTCTTTTTGTCCCTTGTTGTAAATAAAAGTTATAGGTCAGCAGCATTTTTGTCCTTCAGCTGCTGACAGATAAAAGCATCAGCAGCAAAAGTTTTGCCACTGATAGCTTTAAGTTATCAGCAGGTACATGTTTTCTGCGGATAGCTTTAAGGCTTTCAGCAGCAATTTCTTTGCTGCAGATCTTTAAACCTTTCAGCAGCAAAATCTGCTGCTGACAGACTTATCATTCCGCAGCAACCAAGTTTGCAGCGGATAGGCTTATCCATCGGCTGTAACCAATTTTGCTGCGGATACTCTTATCTTTCAGCAGCAACCAAGTTTGCTGCTGATGGGTGAACATAAGTCTAAATTAACTTTTACCCGCTGTAAAAGTAAATATCGTCAGTCTTCACCATGACTGCTCGAGTGTTTTACAGCTGTAACAATGAAAAGTGAAACAGGTTGTACTGTACAAGTAGAGTTGCTTTTTCTCCGTCTGCCGTTATATCACCAACTCAAATCATCCCTCTACCTCTTCACATTCTATTTCAAACCTATCTCCCATCACTTTCTCTCCCGTCCCCACAGCATTCAAAGCCCTCCACAATTAACCACCATTCAAACACCTTTCTCTCTTCCCTCCGAATCCATAACAATGGCAGGCGCAGACATAAACAACCCCAACGATAAGTTCTCCACATATCACAACCTAACTGCATACCTAATCAAGGGCAAGAAATCCGAAGGTTTCGACGGTATGATCGACTTCCTCTGTCGGTCCAAAATTTACCATGCCCTAACCGTCAACCCAACCATATATACTTCACACATGGAAGATTTTTGGAGCTCAGCCGTGTATTCTACTGAACAGGGCACTCCTCAAATCAGAGGCACAGTAGACGGTAAGGAAATGATCACCACTGAAGCAAAACTCCGCCAACACCTCAAGCTTCAGGATGAAGGGGACGCCCTCTCTTACCCAAGAGACGTATACATGAGGACCTTTGTATCCATAGGGTACACTGGAAATCAAACAGAGTATACGATAGAGAAGGCACTCATGGGTCCCAAATGGAAGTATCTCTGCAACACTCTTCTCCAATGCATATCTCAAAAGAGGAGTGGCTGGAACCAACTCAGCTCCGGACTTGCGTCGGCAGTTCACGGTATGATAACAGGAGCAGGTTTCAATTTTTCCCACCTCATTCTTGAAGGTTTGAGATACAACCTTCAAGAAGGGGTGAAATCACAGTTCTTCACGTACCCAAGATTCTTGCAGGAAGTGTTCAATATTGAACACCAAGATCTTTCAAAAACTGCAAGAATCTACTCAATACTGGGACATAAGAAAAACATTTTTCAGAGCATGAGAACAGTTTCATCAAAGTTCTCAGGGGCCGATGTTCCATTGTTATCTACAATGTTGAACACACATAGTGCCCAGGGTGACAGTTCAGCAAACCTAGCTGATACTGATCCCACACCCTCCACCTCACTGCCATAAACTCAACCTACTGTTTCCATTGATCGAACCCCTGTGCATTCTACTGAGGATGCACAGGCACATACATTACTCACCCCAGTTTGATTGCTCAACCGGAACACAGGGCCCCGGTTGCAGCCAAGTATACAAGGAAGAGGGGCAAGAGAACTCCTTCTTCTCTTGCCTCCAAGGCCCAAACCCAAGCCAACATCCCTCACTCAGAATCACAACATTCTAGTGAGAATATCATAAGGGAAAGCCACATTGCTAGGGAGACTCCTTCGGAAGTCTCTCTATTAGGATTAGGATCACTTCCCGGATCCATAGAACAGCCCTTCGAGCCATTCCTCTCTTCTTTGAACTTAAGTGTAGAGGAACCTGACCAAAGTGATGTACCTTCTCCAACTACCACTATCAAGGAGGTACTGATTGGTCTTGCTTCCAAAACACCCAACCCAAGTTCCTCACCCTTGAAGGTCCACTCTGGGAGTATTGAAAGAGTGGATGTGGACGAGGCTGTCACTACTGTTGGTCCATCAACTGACCAGGAGGACAGTGACAACATCTTTAAGACCTCAACCACGACAACTCACGGTGAGGGTGTTTCCTTGGAAACTCCCTTCACTGAGAGGAATCCCAGGCGCCAAGAAACCGCGGGTGATGGGGATGCTGAGGCTAGGCTTACGGCCCCATCTGGGTCCAAGGATTCCACAACTGTGGATGAGGACAGACTGAAACTTCATAACATGGAATTGATGGCCAGGGTGGCTATGCTAGAGGCTGAAATGTCCAAACTAAGACACCAAGTCGCTATGCATGAAGCCCATCAATGCCCAACTTTAGCCTCTCCCTCTCTTGTATCAATAGGCACCCAAACTGATGCTTACCTGTCTGCTGATGCAACCAAAAAGGGGGAGATGGTTTCTATGGAAGATGATACAGACAGTCTTGACGACTGGATTCAAGAGCAGTTTGTACTTCAAAGCTCACAATACAAGCCAGCTTTTGTCCAAGTTCATGGCCTGCCAGCCCCAGATAACGAAGACGAAGAGATATCTGAAGACTGGCAGTTGGTCGTCAGGGCTGTCGATGAAATGCTGAATGATGCTGAAGACACAGAACAAACAAATGCATCATTCAGCATCCTTCCACAAGCAGCAGCCATCATAGGTCAATCCACTACCCCCCAAATCTTCAAATCTTCAAAGAAGCTAGAGTTTGACTCTATTCTAGCTTGGGGGTATGATGGATTAGCTGAGAGGTTTTGGATTGGATGGGAGTTCAACGGAGTAGAAGAACTAAACTGGAACTCTCTCAATGCCCTCCAAGTCCTAGAACTGCATCTAACTGACTGCATCAATACTTCAGCAGATCTCTCAGCTGAACTTGCCATTGGCAGGTTCCATGACCTGATGGAGGATAATCTACCCAGGTTCCAAAGATTCCTACAAGCAGCACATCGGGTAGCTTATCCTGAATCCTCGGCGGCCGCAGAAAGAAGACTGACTCCTAGCAATCTTGAAATAACAAGGAGCAGTCTTCTCACTGAAGAAGAAGTTTTGGGCCTTCGAAGATTCCTGTATGCCTTCCTGGTCAAGGACTTGGATGTGCTAGGTTGGGTGAGCACTAAGTCTCTTGACCACACTTTTCTGCTCAGCAATGGCTCCTCTCTCATCATCAACACCAGAAACATCCTTCATCTGCCCTCAGACTTTCTCTTCAAGATCTATCAGCTCAGAACAAACATCTGCAATGTCAACTCACTTGAAAGCCAGGCAATGATAGATACTGTCAGAGCCAAACTTGAACAAGTAGGAAGAATTACTGAGGCAGTATATGTGTCAAACTCTGACACTGACACTGACTCAGCTTCCCCTCGAGTTAACATCTGCACTGCAGCTTATGAGTCAAGATCAACTATCAAAGAAAAACTGAGAGAAATAGAAGGTCCTGAGTATCAACTTGATGAAGACGATGACCTTCCCCTATTCACATCTCAAATTGCAATGAAGCCGAGGCAGAGATCCCAACAGCACAACAATCAGCTGTTTCTGTGATCAGTGAAGCCAGAGCAGAGGCATCCAATGTTAATAAAGGGAAGGGCATCATGACAAAAGAGGATGAAGAGAGGTTGCAAAAGGAAAAAAAAGAGAAAGAAGAGAGAAGAAGAAGAGTTGGCTGAAAAGATGGCTAAAAAACAAAGGCATGAAGATAGAAAGACAGCCATACTTCTCAGACAACAGACAATCCAGCTGTATGCCAAACAGCTGGATGAAATGAAGGTAAAAGTCCTTACAGGGTCTCAAGTTGAGGAAGATGAACAACTTGCTAGACAGCTGCAGGAACAGCTTGCCAAGGAAGAAGAAGAGAATGAAAAGAAGAAGAAGGAGGATGCTAAGTTTAGAATCACTGATTCTAAATTAGCAAAAGAATTAAGGGAGGAGTGGACTGAAGCTCTGATCTCTCAAGGTGAGGATGCAGACTACCTTGAAAAACTTTCAAACAAAGAGATCTATAGAGCCTTCATGGGTCAGCAAGGTCAGTTGGCAAAGAAGAAAAAGGCTGAAGAAGAAGAAAAAGCCAAACAACAGTCCAAAAAGACCATTGCCTTCAATAAAAGGACCCATGAAGAAAGGAAGGTCATGATTGACTTCCTTAAGGCCAGAGGAGATAGTGGAAAGATGCTAGGTCCTATGAATTTCATGAACCTGCAAGCCCTCTACTTTAAAGTTAAAAAGGATGAGGAAGAAAGACTAGGGAAGAAGGGCTCCAAGAAAAGGGTACTTATCAAAGAAGATGAAGAACCAAAGACAAAGAAACCCAAGCCTTCTCCCTCACCTACCTCTTCCTCAGTCCATCATCCTCCACTCTCCTCCCCAAACCTTCCACTCCTCCACCCAAAAAGTCCAAGTCATCCCACCCAGCTCCCACTCATCAACAGCCTCCCTTGAAGATACCCAAACCCACTCCTAAACCAGAAGACTCAAGAAATATAGTTAACTGGTTCCACAATTCACAAGATCAAGTGTTTGAGATCTTCAGGGGGAGAACTGAGAGAAGAAGATCCACTTACAGGTCTGTTGATGAGGTTCTGCAACTACCTGATTCCGATCTTCAAAGAATTTTAGAGCTGGGTGAAGCTAATGAGCCTGCAAATGAGAGTGGGAAACGTCTTGTGCTAGCAATCAAACACTACTTCAACCCTAGCAAAGATGTGATCATAAACATCAAACCACTCAAGTCCCACTCTCCATTTATATCTTGGACCTACAATGCTGATTTGGATGAGTTCACACTGACTGATGTAAAGAAGCAGCAGATGAGATGTTCAAGCAAAGCAATCTACAAAATGCAACACAAAGACATCAAGACTCTGTCTGAACTTCCACTAAACAATCCCTGCAAGGATCCAAGAGGCTATGAGGTTGAAAGGATAGTCAGCCACATGCAAAAGCTTCAGCAGCAAAGTGATTAGAAGAATTTTTGGTTGCATCAGTCTAGGGGGAGTTTGTAGAACCAAAGACTGATTGCTACCAAATTATTCTAAGTACAAATTCTGCTGATAGGCTTATCAGCAGCATTCAACACTTGTTGCTGCTATTCAACACTTGTTGCTGCTGATAGGCTTATCAGCAGCATTCTGCACAAGTTGCTGCTGATAGGCTTATCAGCAGCGGTCTTCCATGCTTGCTGCTGAAAGGCTTACCAACAGCAACCTTCACTCTTTGCAGCTGATAGCCTTATTCACTGAAGACCAAACGTTGCAGCTGACTATCCAGGCCAAGCGTCTCTGACACCTTTCTGCAAAAGCAACTGACAGACTCAAAGCAGAAGGAACCGCTATGGTCAACCAATGACGAACAACAATACACTTCTCCAAGCATGCAAACAATCATGAATAAAGAAAACGTTTCAGTAAAGTTAACTAGATTAGCCTTTACGTGTAATGTAAATTAATAAATAAGATCAACGGCTTGTGTTCGATCTGATCCTTAGAATCAAGGGTCTGTCTTGATTCTAAGTTACTATAAATACTGAGTTGCCACTTCATTGTAAGTGTGCTTGTAGTGCTTGTCATACTTATTCATTGAGTTTCTCACTTGTAATCTTTGCATTCACAAAAGCTTAATACAACAGTGTTTATCAGTATTCTTTGTGTTTACTTGATTATAAATTGTGTAGTTGATTTTGTTTCCGCCAACCTCAACTAAGAACAGAACCATCTTGTATTCTCTCGATCCTACATTGTCACCATCACAAGAATCTTCACTAGAACTTTCATCATCGGTCGACTCCTCTGGTTTTTCAGAATGAATTTCTGCAACAAAAGCCTGACTCACAGCACCCACCAAGTCTTCCAGATGAATGCCCCAATCATAGTTTTCGTCGTTCTGAGCAACCAATGCCGATGAAGCAGATGCATGATTTGTATTACCAGATGGACCATGTCACTGATTCCTATTATGCTGAAAATTAGGCTGCTTCTTTTGAGAATCAAACTCGACCTTTTGCTTCACACATTCCTTAGCAAAGTGACCATATTCTTGACAGTTGTAACACCGAACTTTGCTTTTATCAAAACCCATGCGAGATCGACTATTTGAGCCAATATATTTTCTGCACGTTTTCTTCAAGAAATCTTTAGCTTGACGCATCAACATGGCCATATTCCATTGGATATTCATTTCTTCCAGATCAACAGGGTCAATCTGTCTGAATTCTTCTTCTATAACCTCAGGATCATGTATTTTTCCTCCAATAAAATTCTCATATGATGCCATGAATGAAGAAAACATAGCAAGATAATCATCAGCAACCTTTTGATTCAAATGAGATCCAGATGAAGTAGAAGCTGTAGTCGCAGAAAATCCAGAATGGCTTGAATAACCAGAATGAATTGGAACTCCAGAACACTGATCATTTAAAGAATCTTGAGCATCACCAGAAAAGAATGCCACTCCATTACCAGATTTACTGGTAGATTTGGCAAAATACATTGAGGGATCCTGAATATGCTCTAAGTTAGACTCTTTCTTCTTCATATTCATGTCATGCGACTGAATCTTCCCTAGAACTTCTTCAAGAGACATGGTTTTATACTTAATATTCTCTTTGATTAAAACCGTGTACACATCAAATTTTGATGGTAAAGCCTCCAAGAATTTATCATTGATTTCCTCAGTCTCATATACCACAGAAGCACTTGCCAGTTCACAAAGAAGATGATAGAATCTTGTAGCAAGATCATCCAAGGATTCGTTTTGAAAATGTTTAAATACCAAGAACTGCTTCTTTAATAGCTCCTTTCTACTCTTCTTCCCATCCAAACTTCCTTCACACCTTTTCTGTAATGCTTCCCACAGTTATTGAGAAGACTTGAACTGTTTGAAACTGTGATATATTTCTTTCGGAAGAGACATCGAAATACTAGCCATCGCTTTCTTTTCCCTGTCAAATAGTAGCTTCTCTTCAGTAGTGAACGCTGACACCGGCTTTGGAACATTATCCTGTCCCATCCAAGAATAAGTCGGATGCGTATAACCTTCCAAAATCGGAATCCACAAACTGATATCGGTAAAAGATACAAACTGGTCAAACCGATCTTTCCAATTTGAATAATCAGCTAGATTCAACAACTTCGGAGGTTTTTGAGATATACCGATCTCATTGTCATAATTGAACATATTTGTGACTTGAACCATATTTGCCATTTTTCCTGCAAAATTTTCCAAGTGTTGAACTTCCTTTACCCTTAGGCGAAGATAATAAGTTCGCCTCTGAGACACCAAAGCGAACTTAATGAGAAGCGAACTTAATAAGTTCGCTTAAAACAGAAACTTGAAATCTGCTTAAGTTCGCCTAAAATAAGTTCGCTTAATCATGTGAGAAGCGAACTTGACAAGTTCGCCTGCTAAGTTCGCCTGCACACAATTCAGCAAGTTCGCTTGCAGTAACAAAATCAAGATCAAGAACTCTTCAAACCAAACTCGCGAACCAGAAACATACGAAAATCATCATTAATCACTGATTTGAAGGAATTAAACAAAATTGGACCGTAGGATTGTGTAATTTGTCAATTAGAAGTTTTCTATCGGATCAATTTCGTCAAAATCCTCTTCAAAAACACCAAATCAGATCTGAATCAGTCTTGAGAACTCCATGGAAATGAAAAACTAAAAAATTACGAATTTCATGTCAATTTGCATATAAAACCGTCTAGAATCAACAAGAATCACGAGCAATAGCTCTGATACCACTTGTAGTTCCTCATGACGCTTCTACGGATCGATCTCGTGATAAGACGTGACGTTAACTCGGAGTGCGGAATCCAATGAATCAACGTTTATATGCATAAAAGACAATGTAGACAATCACGTAAATAACATTCTCAATTGTATTCCAAATCAAAATGATGTTTACAGACTTAATCAGACTAATCGATAATTCTCTGATCTATATGTTCTGTTTTGACTGACTCTGTAAACACACATATATATAACTATCTGACCTGATATAAGCGAACTTAACAAGTTCGCCTCAGATAGACTTAAGCGAACTTATTAAGTTCGCCTCTGATAGACGAGGCGAACTTCGCCTCTAGGTAAACTTGAATAAACACTTAGTGACTTTTTACATAACAAAAACATAAAGACATAAGATCTAACTATTACAAGCTTTTATCATTACAAACTATGTCCTAACAGTTTCGGGTTATGTCGTTAGCACAATTAATGCGGTTCATCTCACTGCCCATACTCACAAGTATGTAAGGAGAGATTGAATCAAGACATGTCTCTACATCAACCGTTGAGCATGTATTCACCCTTGAATCACTCCTGATTCATTGAAATCAAATCCAGATAAAAGTTGGATCCCCTTACCTTATTCAAACACCATACTCATTATCTTGAATCATCATACCGATATTCAATGAAGAAAATCAAATGAAACCAAGACAAATGAATCACTCGATTCTGAATCTTATGATTCCTGATAATCCTTATGGATTCTGCTTGATTTTTCATGTGCTAATAGATGTAACTTCATTCTGAAAATTTAGAAAATCATTGAGAAAATCTTAGATGCCTTGAGATAGTGCAATTTACATTATTGTAGCATATCAGTGGGGTACACGTTGTATATCTTATAATTAATACCTTAATACACAAGAATGTGATACAAAGATGCTTATAGTTTCAAATCTTATAATATTATCAACTTGAACTACTTGTTTATGTGCTCATTACGTATGAATAAATAGTAATTCATGACATGATCCCATATTCTTTGATGTTTATATTGTATCGTTTTTGCTAAAAGATAGCCTGATATGATCCTTTGCTCGTGTCTTTGTTCAAAATAGTTTGTGTGAATACTTGTATATTTTTATTAGAAAAGATCAAAAAGATTTTAAGTTTATGCATAGTTCAATTTCATTCAGAAAAGCCAAAAATATTTGTGTCTAACCTTCCTGAATTGAGTGAACACTCCGATGAACAACAGCAACAACAACAGGAGGAAATGGACAGTGATGATGGATCGTCTGATGGTGGAGACGAAGAAGGGGGAAATGATGGTGCTGAGGGATCCAACTCAGAAAAGGCTGAGTCAAATTCTTCTGATTTCGATGATGCACCATCGCATGTACACCCAAGGAGAACGGCAAAGGTAACCCTACCTGAGTCGTCCTCCAAGAGAAAGCGACAGTCTTCTAGCAGCGAATACGAGCCAGACTCTGACTCTGACGCTGCTATACAAAGACAACTACGAGAAAGCATTCACAAGAACATGGGCGATATGCAACAGCCTTCTATCCCCAGTGAGGTGGAGGCTCAACAGCAAGTACAAGTTTCAGCTGCTAGTCCTGTTCAGCCTCCACCCCACCTTCACAGCAGCTATACCGTAGGAGGAGGAGGCCACAGGTGCAACGTGAAGTGGCCGTCACTACAATCACAGAGGTGATTCCTGTGATAGTGACCCTCGCTACCACAACTGCTCAGGGGGCGGTGACTACTCCAATTCTCATGAAGTCAGTCACCATCACCCCTACCATAACTCCTACAACACTCATCACATCCTCAATCCCAACCACCACCACTGAGCCTTTAAGTCAACCCTTCAATTATGGAGATTTCACACAAGGGTTTGACTTTGATACCATATTCTCCTCCCCTATTCACAATGTCGAGGCGTCATCATCCAGACATCCTGATCCGAATGATGTAAGGATAGATGTTCTGGAAACCCAAGTTGCTGAACTACTGGAGACTATTCGGAAATCAAACGAGGAGTCTGACGCTCAACAAGCACAGATCAATTCTTTGGTAGACGAAGTTAGAATCCTTCGTAGCCAGAGAACGGGGACTGATGAGAGACTAAAGAACGTCATGGCCCAGAACGAGCTCCTAATCAAGACAAATGAAATGATTCTGGGTCACGGGTCATCCTTGGAGCTGAGGTTTGATACTCAAAGGAAAGAGCATGAGCTGATGGTCAAACTGATTGCTGATCTAACCAAGAAGCTTGATGCTTAGGGGGAGAAAGAGAAGGAGAAAGAGAAAGAGAAAGAGAAATAGAAAGAGAAAGAAAAGAAAACCACTGGTGATGAGGCTTGTCATCCTGTCGACTTGACAAAGGATGACGACAAAGACAAGGATCCCGAAGCCGGTCCTAGTGGAGGTGAGCACCAAGCTTTAGCAATCGTGCCCATCTCTATTGTTCCAACGGCTCAGTGGGAGTCTACTCATCAAGAGGGTGGTGATACCTCTGGTGGTGGTGGTGGTGATAAAGGAAAGTCAGTGGCTGAAGTACTTAAGGACTTATCTGACGATGAAATCCTATATCTAGAGCCTGACTATTCCAAAGAAGCACAGATCGATGCTCTCTTCAATCTAGAAGAAGGAGAGATCGACTCTGGTGACGATTGGGATGATGATGATGAAGACGTTGTAATCGAAATTCCCAAGGGTGATGGGGAAGGAGAGTACGAGCTAGAAGATGGAGAAATCTTTGAATTTCCATCCTTCAACGCTCCGCTCGACACAGGTTCAGTCGAGCAGGCTAGTAATGTAGAAGCCTCGACTGAAGCTTCCCCAGTTGACCCTGCACCTGTGGACCCAGAGGCACCGAAACAAACAGACATGCCTTCTACTTCATCAAAGGGTCCAGCTTCTGTGTGGCAAAGGACGTCTATAATAGACAAACACGGAGCAACAGGGATGATCTTGGCTGTAAGGTTCGAGGAGGATAAGCAGCTGTTCGCAATCAAATGATCTGGCGGGGTTCAATACTTGAAACCCACCAGTGAAGCGTTCAGCTCCTTACCCAAATACTACCTTGTGAACCTAGCAAACCGAGAGCTGCTGGGTCATTCCAATCATGCAGTGGCGATGGGTTTGTGGGTGGTTCTGCAGCGAGAAGCAAGATCGGGGAAATTTGAGATGTTCAAGCCTCAAGTGCCCAAGAGAGTCAAGGATAAGCACGCTATACATCCTGTGACTAAGAAGCACTTAAAGAAATTGGTATACAAGCCAATGCGATGTGAAACTAAGATTCCCCTTAGCAAGTTATCTCAGGATATTCTTGGTGACATGTAGTACTGGTACGTAGATCCAAAGACGAGCGAGGCTGTGATCATGGGTAAAGGACGTTCAGAGAGCGGGAACATAGTGCCAAAGGAACTGATCAGAATATTTGATGAAGTCTGCTTCATCAACTTTTCTGTGAAAGATCTAGAGGTACTAGCAGAACGTTACCGCGTCTACACGGATGAGTGGACAAAGCTCCTTGCTTCTAAATATGACAAGGTGATTAAGTTCTGCCTTGATTAGAAGAAGAAGATGGAAGCTAAAGATCAAGTGTTGTGAAGACTGAAGATGTGAAGACCGAAGACTGAAGATTTAGTTTTGAGTCTATTTCTGAATTAAAACTTGGTAAAAATTTATATATATTTATCATGCATCAAGTTTTTGGCACTTCCATATCTAATATGACGAAATCCACGAAGAAGACAAATTTGCCTACTTTCACTAGAAGATTCTCCACAATTCCCTGTGGATACTTGACTGAACGGTCAGCCAAGGATATGCTCATGCGCGTCGGCTGCGGTTCACCTAGGTCTAGCAGTTTATAGATAGAATAAGGCATCAGATTGATGCTAGCACCCAGATCAGCCAACGCGTGGTTTAAGGGCAAACCGCCAAGCAGACACGGGATCGTGAAACGACCCGAATCTGCCAGTTTCTCTGGCAGTTTGTTCTGAACCACTGTAGAACATTGCTCACTAAGTGAGACTTCAGAGATCTCCTCAATCTTCTTCTTGTTGGAAAGAAGATATTTTAGGAATTTTCCATATCTTGGCATGTGCTGGAGGAGCTCTATAAGTGGGAGATTAACCTTGAGTTGTTTGAACATATCAAGGAAGTGACCGTATTTCGGCGTACTTAGCAAGTACTTAGCAAGTACGCAAGAATACATTTGCATACTTACTAAGTACGCAAGAGCATTTTACCCTGCGCACTTGCTAAGTGCGCAGTCATCAGGTCTTGTATAAATAGGATAGGTTGACAGAACTTAAGTACGTAGGAATAATAGCAAATACGTAAATTGTAATCTCAGTACTTCTCTCTGTAACCTTCAGGTGTTTATAATACAAAGAACGTTTAAAGTGATTATCTTGTCAGATTACTTTGTTTAGTTTGACTCTCCACCTAGTCACGGGCATTCCGCACCCGGTTTGACTAGTAGACCCACTTGCATGTGACGATCCGCCACACCCGAGGGACCTACATCTAGCATCTTAGCATTGATCTCAGCAAAGCGAGCTCTCCAATCTACCTTCCTCTTCCACCGAAGGAATGCCATAGTTAGCACCGTGGGAAGCTTCCTTCTCTACTCTCTTCTCCTCTCTATTGCTCCTGATCGACACGGCCATCGCTGAAGCATTAGGGCCTGAAGATGGACCTCCCTGTCTGTCCTTCAAGCTCTTAGCGATGTCTCCTACCATGCGTTGCAAGTCCTGGAATGCCGACTACTGATTCTTCAATAGAGTGTCGTGGGCATCCAGTCTTTGCCGAGCGTCCCTGTCCTGCTGAACTAAGTGGGCAAGCATCTGTGTCTGATTCTCTGTCATCTCCTCTATCTTCCTCGTGTTGACACTGCTTCCCGAACTTGCTCCTGTTATAGCTCCTCCATACCGATTCTGGCGACCATTAAACACACGCGGGTTATTTCCAGATCTCTATCCCGAGCCATAGGAAATATAGTTGTTGTACCCTCGGTTCTGGTTCTGCTTGCCAGCAAAAATCACCTGCTCCTGATGATTGACGGGGCAATCCCTGGTGTCGTGGCCTCCCCTACACACCTCACACCGTTGAGCACTGAGCTTCAACTCTTTCATCTCATTAGCCATAGCTGCAATTGCAGCCGCCACGCTAGTATCAGTTGTGACCTGATGCACACCTCTAGGAGAAGAGGCGGGTATCCTAGCACTAGGAATGGAAGTCCTAGTAGATGGTTGTTGTTGTTTCGCCAGAGCGAAGATCTCTAACATCTCCTTGCACTCAACAGGCTCGAGTTTATCCATGATATGGCCTCCCGCATCTGTGTTGAACATTTGCTAGCTTCTCGAAGGTGAGATGTAACATCCATGATTTTTCAGGCCATAAATTTTATTTATTTCCTCTTTTAAGAACAAAGGTTAACACAAGCATTCTCGTACTTGTTCAAACTCATCATGTCACATTACTTGTTATTTTACACACATATCAATTTAATTCGTTTTCAAACTCTACATCACATAATATTTTGTATGTAAGGTTATTTATAAAAATAGGTATGCAAATACATTTATACATTTGAAATTTATTTAGTAAACCACGTAATTATATTGGTTTAGTTTTATACAAAAATATACCAGTTCAACATTTTTAAATAAACCATTTTAAAATGTATAATATAATTAGTTTTATAAGTGTTATAATTTTTAAACAAAAATCAAATTATATATATATATATATATATATATATATATATAAATTCAATCTAAATACATTAGTTTAAACCCCCTTAAGTATATGAACCCTCAAGTTTGAACCATCCCTCTTGAAATTGAACCACCCATAAATTTTGACCCTATATCTTGGTTATGAATATTTTGACTTTTTAAAGTCAAACCACACCAAATCCTTCACAATTCAAGGCTGAAAACGATCAAACCCGAATGCTTCGGATTTTCCCTGAATACCTTAATGATTATCGACCAAGTTTAATCCCTATTAACAATTCAATTCGACTACTACGCGTTTTTTTTAAATTCAAACGTATTGACTACTCGGAGTCAAACTAAGCCAAACCAAACATCAATCCATAAAATTAGACTCAATTAAGACCCGCAAATCACACACAAACTCTTCTCCTATGTATTTAGACCAGCTTCGCGACCTGTAACATCCCAAAAATAAAATGACACTTATAATAACGGAATAAACGAACGAGGCATGTCGGGTCAGGCCGGATGGGCCGGCGGGCTGGAAGGGGAGCCTCACCTTCATCATTTCTCTCAGTTGCAACTTCTAGAGAGAGAAACCGTAGAGAGAGAAACCGTAGAGAGAGAAAGTTGGCGGATCGACCCAATATTTCAGAAAAGTGTTGCTCCATAGCTCGTGAGAAGAACCTCCGGATCAGAAACTAGATTCAGGTAACGATCGGGCCTAAATCTGAGTTTTTGTTCGTTTTTGGGTTTTTCGGGTTTTGAGTGAAAAAGTAACGTTTTCACAGATAAAACTGAAAGATAAATATAGATTTGAGTTCCTTAATGGAAAACAAATGTTTTGAATGTAAACAGGTTCGGGATCTTGACGTGATGAGACATGAATGTGAAAGCCAGGGTTTTGCGAAGAAACAGATCGTGCGTACGTATCAAGTACGCACGGAGCAGGTCTTGCGTACTTATCAAGTACACAGGAAGAGGGCACTGCGTACTTATCAAGTACGCAGGAAGAGGATCCTGCGTACTTATCAAGTACACAGGAAGCAGGGTATGTGCACTTGCTAAGTGCGCAGGCATCAGGTTGTTTAAGTAAAGTTAGCATGTTTAGAATGGTCAAACTGTTAGAGTCAGGATTGTGTTTGATGTGTATTTAACTACCAAATTCAGATCGGAAGTGACGTAGTGGGACCTTTGTTTAGGGCAACCCGGATTAGCTTATCAGGTGAGTTCTAGAAGCCCTCTTTTAAATATTTTTATAATGTTTTCGGGCTGGTGTGCATACATATAAAATGATGTTTTACGAAACGATATTTATGAAACTTTGTTTATAAAACTTTGTTTATAAAATGATGCTTATGAAACTATGTTTACGAAATGAAAGGATTTGGAATGAACTGTTTATGGAAAGAAAGTTTTATGAATGGAAGGTTTACGAACGAAATGTTTATAAAGAAATGGTTTAAGCTAAAGGTAAAGGGTTTCGAAAATGAGTGAAAAGGTGTAGATGCATAATATGTCCCTAATCCCTTGTAATATGTATTTCATCTATGTTTAATGTAATTATTTGATGTAGTAATGAAATTACATGTTTATCCTTAATGTTTACTCATATATAATGACTGTGTATTAAACGATCTGATAAATAGCGATAACGTTGATCAATCGTGCTAATGAAAGGCCCATTCGCACGAATGGATCATGAGAATGATCCATTCGCGCGAATAGCTCATGAGAATGATTCATTCGCTAGAATAAGTCATGAGAATGATTCATTCGTACGAATGAACCATTCTGATGATTCATTCTTAAGAATGAACCATTCTGCTGATTCATTCGCACGAATGAGTCCATTCACATGGCTCATTCGTACGAATGGCCTCTGCACTATATATATAACTTTCACTTCATGAGCACATACAACACGGAAATACAACAGATATACACATAGAGAGACTGACCAGAGCAGAACCAACAAAACACAAACTCTCTGCACCTGTGTTGTCGAATCTCTGTCCGTTGAGAGTTTCCAGGTCTTGTATCCAACTTCTCTACACCAAAGGGTTGATAGAAACCTTCGTCTCGACATCTAATCCGCTCGTTTCTTAAGACCCGATCCGTGTCATAGATTGGATTGCCAATCAAATCGGATTCCGCACGATTTGGTTCGGTTAATGTGTTGAATCATTGGATCAAGGTAGATCCCGATCCAACAAAAGGTTTTATGAAAAGAAAAGAAAAAGGGCAAAGGTTTTAAAGAAGTCATTACAAATCTAATATGTCGAATGAAGGGAATTGACGAATGAAGGGAATTGACGAATGAAGTATGGGAATGTAATTCCTAGCCTTGTGGTAGATTATGGACAGCGAGCCATAGTTGTCATAAGAACAACAGGGGCAGTGTCTTTGTGGCATGTCAATGGTTTGATGTTATACAACTGGTAGGGAGAACGACGGTTACTCAGGGGTTAACGTGACCCTATGTAAGGTTAAATTATGATCCGACGGTGTTATGGCCGTGAGCCATAGCCGTCGATGGAAGTTGTCGGTCTATGGACATGAGACCCATAGGGGCAACTGAATGGGTATTGTCGGTCCTCGTGCAGTTAAGCCTTGGGGGCAATACAAAAGGGAATTGACGGAATGTATGGTACTGTCGGTTTTCGTGCAGTTAAGCCTTAGGGGCAATACCGTACTAAATGACAGTACGAATGGTAACACAGATTTAGATAGTAATGTACGACTTAAATGAATGTTAAATGTTTTAAACAAATGATCCGTTCAATGTGTTTATGATGAGGAAAAATGTTTGAAGGTTTTCAATGATGAACGAAAGGCCCTGTTTTCTTATACGTGATGTTAAACCCTAATGAATGTTTTGAATGATGAACCATTTCTTAAATCGAACGAAAACTAGAACTCACCAGCGTAGCTAACTTTTTAGTATGCACATTCAGGTTAAGGCAGGTATGGATGATGGACGGTGATGCTTGGCAAGCGAGAAGAGTTACCCGGTTGATCATGAAGACTAGCATCCCGTTATGATTAGATTATGATATGTTTATATAATAGACTATGTTACGCTTCCGTTGTTAAACAATGTAATGGTTATGTTTTATTGAAGTATTTTCCGCTGCGTTATTTAATAATCAAGTTTAAGAACTGTTTGTTAATGAGTAAATCCAACAAGTGAGGCCTCCCGGGTTTGGGGCCTTATAAGTTGGTATAAGAGCAATAGTTTGAGAGATTTGGACACTCCCAGTGTCTGAACTTAAACTGTGAATGCGACCGAAAGCGGATGCCAGTACGGGTAACTCGAGCCACAGCATCAGGCATGAAGGTAGTATATATAGTATGCCTTAGAAAGGGTTAGGTAAGGACTTGTGTTCTAATGGAATCACAAAGGTGGTCAAATAGAAATCGAAAGGTAGTGTAATGGTTAATTGCAGATGGCCAGTGTATATTATCATCTTACAGTACTTACTGAATTTTATTTGTTAACTAGCGTGATGACATTGGATTCTTGTCTTATAGAACAAAATGACAAGAAGAGGAAACAGAAGGCGTGGTGGGGGCCGTACTGGTGGTCGTACCGGCGGTCGTAACGGCGGTCGCGGCAGACCCCTGCGCGCCAAGAGTATAGTGAAGAAGGAAGTGTTCACACTGAACCGGCGGTTGGTGTGCATGGAACCGAGCAGACACAGGTTGAAGAACAACCTTTCACTTTTGAACCAGAAGTGAGAGCAGCCATAGCTCGAGAGTTCACAGACTTGATGAAAGTTTCTTTACCAGGACTGTTGGCAGAAGCATTAAAGAAGGTTAATGAGATGGGTGGGTCTAACACGGTGGTTGATACCCCGAACACTGAGGCAATCAACGCACCGCTTAACCATGGTTGCGACTATAAGTCCTTCAAGGCATGTGACCCTCCAGTCTTGACCGGCAAGAAAGACGCGGTAGCTACGTTTGATTGGGTGATTCATATGGAGGCTGCCATTCGTCTGAGCGAATGTCGAACGGATCAAGTTGTGAAATTTGCTGCTAACTCCTTAAGAGAGGAAGCATCCCATTGGTGGGAAGGGGTACGTCAAGCAAAAGGGAGCGAGGTTGTGGATGCGATGATGTGGGCTGACATGAAAACTTTGGTGATCAAGAATTTCTACCCAAGGAACGAGATTGAGAAGGTAGAGAGGGAATTTCTGGGTCTGAAGGCCGGGAGAATGACGCACCGGCAGTACACAACACGGTTCAATGAACTGGCACGTCTGGTGCCACACCTTATCACGACTGAGGAAAGAAAGATTTCCTGTTACATTCAAGGGCTGCCGGACCAGGTCCACACCTATGTTAAGGCAAACACCCCTACGACCTATGATTCGGTAGTAGAACTGAGCGGCGTGGTATTCGATGATCTGGCGCTGAATGTCGTCGCCATTGAGGAACCGAAGAAGAGACCGAACTTCTCAAACAAGCGAACTAGTGGAAAGATGTTTGGGACTCGTGATAAGAGGGCTCGGGTGAATGAGCCGACTGTTTGTAAGAAGTGTGGAAGGGAGCGTATAGGTGAATGTAGACTGGGATCTAACTTGTGCGTCAAGTTTGGCAAGACCGGGCACTACTCCCGTGAGTACCCATAACACTTCAAGTGCTATACCTGTGGGGATGCCAGTCATCTGAGTAGGGAATGCCCGAAACCAAGAATGGGTGAAGCCAGGAAAGGGAAAGGCCCGGAAAGGAAAGAAGAGAGGCCCCGAGCAAAGACTCGTACGTACGCACTGACGCAAGACCAAGTCGGGGCAGACCCCGATGTGGCGTCAGGTACGTTCATCCTTGACAACACTTTTGTTTCTGTGTTATTTGATTCGGGTGCAAGTAAGAGTTTTATATCTATGACTTTTTGCAAACGAGTGAAGTACACTGTTAGTAAGCTAGAAAGGGCTTTTGGCGTAGAAACCGCTGAGGGTAGAACTGCGAGAGTGACCGATGTAGTTGACAACTCCACGATAAAAATAGAAGGTCATAGGTTCCCTGTCATATTGTTTGTTATGGTTTTGGGTGGGTTCGATGTCGTGTTAGGTATGGATTGGCTAACTGCCAATAAAGCACAAATTATATGCAAATGAAAGATAATCCGACTCACGGCTCCGGATGGTAGCAAAGTCAAGGTTTTTGGAGATCGTGACGCCCCGATGCCAAACGTCATCTCGATGATTAAGGCAACAAATTACTTGAGGCGCAGATGCGAGGCTTATTTGGTGTACGTGATCGACAAGTGTAAGGAAGTGAAGGAACTAGACGATGTACCCGTGGTACGCGAGTAACCGGAGGTGTTTCCAGAGGATTTTCCTGGGATACCACGTGACAGAGAGATTGAATTCCAAATCAACTTAGTACCAGATGCCCAGCCCATGGCTAAGGCTCCATATCGACTAGCACCTGTGGAAATGAAAGAACTTATGGTCCAATTAGACAAACTACTTGAGAAGGGATATATACAACCGAGCATCTCGCCATGGGGTGCTCCGGTGTTGTTTGTGAAGAAGAAAGACGGTTCGATAAGAATTTGTATTGATTATCGCGTGTTGAACAAACGTATGGTGAAGAACAAGTACCCTTTACCAAGGATCGACGACCTGTTCGATCAATTACAGGGCGCAAGTTGGTTCTCAAAAATCGACCTTCGATCCGGGTACCATCAGTTGAAGGTGAGAGAAGAAGACATACCGAAAACCGCATTTCACACGCGTTATGGACATTTTGAGTTCTGCGTAATGTCTTTTGGATTGACGAACGGGAAGCCTCACCTTCATCATTTCTCTCAGTTGCAACTTCTAGAGAGAGAAACCGTAGAGAGAGAAAGTTGGCGGATCGACCCGAGATTTCAGCAAATTGTTGCTCCATAGCTCGTGAGAAGAACCTCCGGATCAGAAACTAGATTCAGGTAGCGATCGGGCCTAAATCTGAGTTTTTGTTCGTTTTTGGGTTTTTCTGGTTTTGGGTGAAAAAGTAACGTTTTCACGGATTAAACTGAAAGATAAACATAGATTTGAGTTACTTAATGGAAAAAAAACGTTTTGAATGTAAACAGGTTCGGGATCTTGACGTGATCAGACCTGAATGCGAAAGTTAGGGTTTTGCAAAGAAACAGATCGTGCGTACTTCTCAAGTACGCACGGAGCAGGTCCTGCGTACTTATCAAGTACGCAGGAAGAGGGCACTGCGTACTTATCAAGTACGCAGGAAGAGGATCCTGCGTACTTATCAAGTACGCAGGAAGCAGGGTCTGCGCACTTGCTAAGTGTGCAGGCATCAGGTTGTTTAAGTAAAGTTAGCATGTTTAGAATGGTCAAACCGTTAGAGTCAGGATTGGGTTTGATGCGTATTTAACTACCAAATTCAGATCGGAAGTGACGTAGTGGGGCCTTTGTTTAGGGCAACCCGGATTAGCTTATCAGGTGAGTTCTAGAAGCCCTCTTTTAAATGTTTTATATAATGTTTTCGGGCTGGTGTGCATACATATGAAATGATGTTTTACGAAACGATGTTTATGAAACTTTGTTTATAAAATGATGCTTATGAAACTATGTTTACGAAATGAAAGGATTTGGAATGAACGGTTTATGGAAAGAAAGTTTTATGAATGGAAGGTTTACGAACGAAATGTTTATAAAGAAATGGTTTAAACTACAGGTAAAGGGTTTCGAAAATGAGTGAAAAGGTTTTATGAAAAGAAAAGAAAAAGGGCAAAGGTTTTAAAGAAGTCATTACAAATATAATCTGTCGAATGAAGGGAATTGACGAATGAAGTCTGGGAATGTAATTCCTAGCCTTGTGGTAGATTATGGACAGCGAGCCATAGTTGCCATAAGAACAACAGGGGCAGTGTCTTTGTGGCATGTTAATGGTTTGATGTTGTACAACTGGTAGGGAGTAACGACGGTTACTCAGGGGTTAACGTGACCCTATATAAGGTTAAATTATGATCCGACGGTGTTATGGCCGTGAGCCATAGCCGTCGATGGAAGTTGTCGGTCTATGGACATGAGAGCCATAGGGGCAACTGAATGGGTATTGTCGGTCCTCATGCAGTTAAGCCTTGGGGGCAATACAAAAGGGAATTGACAGAATGTATGGTACTGTCGGTCTTTGTGCAGTTAAGCCTTAGGGGCAATACCATACTAAATGACGGTACAAATGGTAACACAGATTTAGATAGTAATGTATGACTTAAATGAATGTTAAATGTTTTAAACAAATGATCCATTCAATATGTTTATGATGAGGAAAAATGTTTGAAGGTTTTCAATGATGAACGAAAAGCCCTGTTTTCTTATACGTGATGTTAAACCCTAATGAATGTTTTGAATGATGAACCATTTCTTAAATTGAACGAAAACTAGAACTCACCAGCGTAGCTGACTTTTTAGTATGCACATTCAGGTTAAGGCAGGTATGGATGATGGACGGTGATGCTTAGCAAGCGAGAAGAGTTACCCGGTTGATCATGAAGACTGGCATCCCGTTATGATTAGATTATGATATGTTTATATAATAGTCTATGTTACGATTCCGTTGTTAAACAATGTAATGGTTATGTTTTATTGAAGTATTTTCCGCTGCGTTATTTATCAATCAAGTTTAAGAACTGTTTGTTAATGAGTAAATCCAACAACTGAGGCCTCCCGAGTTTGGGGCCTTACACGACCCAATTCATCCCCTTGCAAGCGAATTAACGCGTAAATAACCCTGCAACTGTCACCCGTAATCCTCGCAATAGAATCATGCATTAAAGGTGAAATTAAACGAATTAATTTACCACGCAAAATCGCACGACCCTATATAATCTCACTCAAACCTCAATTGAGTCTCATTCCATCTCTGCTTGTCGATTTAACACCAAGAACATCGTCTGTGTTAAGTTTTGGTTAGTATTGGCAAGTTTTGGACATTGGTGTCGGCAAGTTTGACCGGGTTTAAATCAGCTTTGATTATTGTTTAAGCTAGTGCAAGATGGAGTCGAATGGAGATCTAATCAAGAATAAATTGCGCATTGTAATCATTTACGTTATCTTGTCATTGTTTGAACTATTTACGTCTACTACGGTTTGTCACCATAAATTTGAGCTTGCTAGCCAACTTCAAAAATATGAACCATTTCGCCATTAACCATTCGTATAAACACTGACAAATTTGAAAATTTAAAAACTAGACTACCCACATTTTACATGAACGCCGAGTAACATCGCCTACAAAGTTCGATAGTTTATGATAGTCATGAGATTCAATAACTTACATATAAACATTCACAATATGCATAACATTAGATTGATCACATTATACATGAAAACATGTTTGCTTACAATATACATGATACTAAATTGTTCACAATGTAGATGCACTAGATCGTACGTTAAAAATGAATGTTTACATTATACACGGGAATAGACTATTTACAATTGTTGCAATTGACTTATCACATTATACATTCAATGTAAACTCCAAAGCTATAAACTCCAAAGCTACTCGGGCTTGGGCGTATTCTGGTCCAAAAACGAGGAAACTATGGAACTCTAAGTCATGCCATGTTATTACTCTTTAGTATCTGATTGACTTTACTATCTTTTGACATTGTTATTTGTTAGCAACACATACGTTAAAACAATAGTCACGAATTAAGTGAATTTGTGTCCCCCTTGACCCACACACAATGGGATGAACTATACGGACCATGCGACGATTTGGATAATTACGGGTGCACACGTAATTATAAAAAAAAATCAGCACATGGAAAAACATAGTAAATTCGGTCGTGTGTTATGACATGAAACCTATCGCGATATATAGTGGCGAAACTAATGCGATATGATAAGGACATGGTGGATACGGCGCTGGTACTTCCTATATATAAGTGTCCCTGTCATATTGTCAGAAGTAGCGTCATTCGTGTCACGTGAAGTTACATGTTATTCTGACCTTGACCAATGGTTATGAAATCTCTTATCCACCGACAGTTCCTGAACATATTAGACTGCATCTTAAGCCAACCCTGATCATCAAATTCCAATCAATTCCATTCCAAGTAATGCATTTCATCCTTAGAACCCAAATTATTATTCAACAGATTTTCTCCTTAAGTTTATTTCAAAACTAAATCCACTGTCATCCATCGTGCCTGGACTTGAGAAACAAGCTCAAATCTCGTTATCAAGTGTACTCCTTAAACCAACAATCAAAGCTCATTGAGAATCCAAACTTAAACCCAGATCTGGTCCCCTGTAAATATCAAGTTAAATAGATTTCCGACCGGGTTTAAATCAGAGAAATGTTCCCTGGTCCAGTGGTTGAGACGGCTGCCTCACACAGAAACCACCCGGGTTCGAGCCGGGTGGTCTGTTTTCTTTTTAAAATCACTTTTTTAACAACCCAAACTTGTTATAAAAATTATTTTTATAAACTATACATTATTAAAAACATAACACAATAAGAGTTGCAATTTTTGACATAAAATACCTATTTTTTACAAATTAGGTCGTTTATAACCTCATTTTAATTATTTAAAAATATATTTTAAATATATAAATTTCCTAGTTTATAAATATTTTGACAAGATATTTTTATATATAAAAAAAATTATATTTTTATTTCTAATCAATTGTTTTTCTTATATATATATATATACATATATAAACTTCATTTTATTTATTTATTTATTTATTTTATACTTTAACAATAAATAAATAAATTTAATATATTATACAATAATAAATTCACCTAGAGTTTTCTTTTAACTTGTGTTAACATATTTTGACACATTGTCGTAAATAAATAAATAGATTTTTTTCAATTACATTACTTTTTAACAAAAATTATTATTTTTAAATAAATAAAAAGAATTTTATTTATTTAATTATAAACCCTAAAACAATAGTGTCATATTACACTTTGAACATACAAGTTTATACCAAACTCCTGACCCCTTATATTTTTCTACATAAAATAACACAAACTTTATACAATTTCTCACATAATAAGACCCGATGAACATTAGACTTATCCATAGACTTTGTGCATATTATTAATTCAAGATCATACTTTCCACACTAGGTTAACTTGTGAATTGAGAATTACTTGTGCTTCATATTTGCTCGTGGTATCCACACAACATATACAAGTGTGTTTTACATAGCCCCTTTTTATATTTTACACTTTTTGGGGTGAAACATGATTACACTTTGAACTCTTTGTAATTTACTAATATACAATTCAATAATATGATGCTATGTGTTATTTGTGTTTTATGCTTGAATGCTATGAGTTAAGCTACATATACATGACACTAGTACAATCATTAACTCAGTACAAGCCAACGGTTAACATTGATAGATCTATTGGGTTTGACAAACCCACCCGGTTAGGGTGTTTGTTACCGACATTACATTAGGGTAACCTGCGGGTTATGCCTCACAACAGTCACAAGGTTTTATTGTACACTTAGCTTAACTATAGATTCTCCATAATTCCTTATATACCATGTATCGTATGAATTGTATAAAACATTTGAAATTTATTTGTGGTGTCAAAACCTATGTATGCTCACCAACTATTTATAGTTGACCCTCTCATTTTAAACATGTTTTAGGGGGATATGTTGATGTACAAGTTTATCATATATGAGCTTATGGACCTAGTGACAAATAAAATGGATGTGTTGTTAGTTCCTGATGTTTGAACAAAATGTAATTGTACTTGTAATTCAATTTAATAAAGTATGAAATTTAGTTTGATATTGAGCTTTTAAACAGTCTACATGTCCCGCCCCGACGTATTCCGCCGTCGGTTGGGGTGTGACTTTTTGTAAGGTGGATATATCCTGATCCTGAAGGCTAGCGGAATTGGAAGGTGGATAGTACTTTTTGTAGAACTTGGCTTGAAGATCCTCCCATGTGGTGATAGAGTTGTCAGGGAGGGTGTTAAGCCAAGTAGATGCGCTCCTAGAGAGCGAGAATGGGAAGAGACGCTGGTAGATAGCGTCCTTAGATACACCAGTGATAGTGAAGGTATCACATATGCGCGCTAAGCGGGACAGGTGTCCGGGTGCATCCTCATCATCAAGGCCATGAAATTGAGTGGCATGAGTGATCTTGCTCATGACATGTGACGGGATCTGCCATGAATTGGTGTTAGGAATTGCGGGGCGTGTGATCGAAGATCTCGCCCCGCTAACCCCCGTCACTGGCCCTCTGGTGCACGGTACGTCTCACTGGTGGGTCAGCGTTGCCCATGATAGGAAATGGAATTGGGCTAATAGAACGTACCTGGGATTTGCACAGCTCCTTCAAACGCTCCCGGAAGTCGCGGGTGCGCTCGTGAAGCTCTTGTTCGGGCACTTGGAAAGTTGAATAAGGTGGTGATCCATACGAACGAGTATTGTGCATAAACAGAAAGACTCTAGAGGGAAAGAGAACAAAGACTCAAAGACACACATAAAGACTCGATTCTAAATTAGACACATAGATAGGACACACAAGATAGCACAGAAGACAAACAAGCAAACAAGACTCAAAAGAAAAGAAAATAAAACAAACCCAAATTCAAACAAAGAACTAGTCAAAGTTAATATTGCTATTGGCAAGTGTCCCCGGCAACGACGCCAAAAACTTGATGTCGCCCTGACGGTCTATAAAACTAATGAATAAAAACCTAACTAGACTCCTAAGTAATAAATGGAGTACCTTCGACTAAACCGTACTAACAGGCAAGTGTACCTATCGAGTGTAGCACAACTTAATGGTTAACCGAGTTATCGAACCCTAGAGACACTGAATACTAATACTAGACTCTGACTCGGACTAAATATTGATGATTGGGGGGGTTGACTACACTAAAGATTAACTAAGAATGCAGCAAACTAAGTCTACTCAAACTATCAAGATAAAGAACTAAGGAAGAAATCAGAGATGGGAAGAATACTACCTAGGTCGGAATCCTACTTGCAAAGCACAACTTCTACCGGTTCTGGAAACTAAGATGGATCTGGGTTTCTAAGGAAACAACTCTAGACTACCTAGTGGATCCCTAATCACTCTTAGGGTGTTACCAACTAAGGAACCTAAAGATGTAATAAACTCACCAGATAGTGGATTACCTTTCAGTCTCTCCAACAATGATAAATTACCCAAATAGACAGATCACCTTTCAGTCTCACTGTCCACCATACATTCGAAGAATGCACAGGGTAATCTCAAGATAAGAACTATGACTCAGAATAGCAACAATCACTAGACACCTAATACTAACTTCCTTTCAGACAGCTGGCACTCGGATTCCTAATGACGATGACTAAACAACTATCTCTCACTTCTCGGGAATTGAGACATGATACACACTCAGTTCTAAATAACATTCACTCACAACTCCTATGGATCACTATGTCTAGCAAACCACACAAACGACCACAAATCCTAAGATCTATGACCTAGATACGCTAATCAAACTGGAAGACATCCACAATCAACGTACGGAATCAATAATCAAACACAAATCAGATCTAAGCATATAGATTCATCACAATTAATATCACGAAACCTTTTACAAAATCATTAAACCATTAATCGAATCCAAAACCGGTAAAAATCGCAACTTTAACAAATAATCATCATAAGACCCATGCATAACATCTAATAATTCGAACTTGTTGAATAATAGCATTGTAAATCTAATATAATTAAATTCAGGGTTTTTTCACGAATTACGGGTCTCTCGCGTGCTGCGAGACATTTGGATGGGTTCCTCACGTACCGCGAGGAACAAATTAGTCGGGCGCGCTTTTAGCTTCCCTCGCGTACCGCAAGACATCATTCTTCTTCTCTCGTGTACCGCGAGAACTTGCAATTTAAACTTTTTCTTCTTTTGAACTCCGGCTTCACTCTCTTGCTCGGTTTCTTCATGATAGCTTCCTATTTCACACGAGCTCCTGAAAATATACAATAAACTCAAATACAGACTTAAACGACTCAAAATGAAAATAAAACTAATCAAAAACACACATAACAATAGGAATAAAGATGTGTGCTTCGCACTACATTAATAACCTTGTTGTTAATTTGGTTCCTTTTGCAGGTTTTAAACATATTAGTTAATTGGTTCAGTTAATTGGGTAAAACATAACCTAGATTGACCCATTTAAAGAAAATAATGGCAAGAAAAACATACCCCTGTTCCATATTTAGTTGAGCAATTGGTTCCAAATATTTTGAGTTAACCGACGGCCTTCAGTCCAGCAAAATGTATAACATCATCAAACCTGCAACGCAATATTAACTAATCCACATTCTCACTTACTTATAAGAATCTTTATACCTATAATAAAAAAATAAAGGTAAAAACAAAACATAGCAATGAGTAAATAAGTTTACTTTGTTCAGGAAAAAAGCTTCTCTAATTCAGGCTTGTCCCAGATGTCCATCTACATCAAAGTCACCACTATAACTGAATCATCAGAACATACAGATTCAAGAACGTTCCCATATTAATTCATATCATAGTTCCATTGACTTTAGCCACCATGAGCATTTGATCGCCATGATTCCAATAAACATCTGACTTTTGCATTTAAAAGGAAACTGAAAAGTAATATTTAACTTAACTGATCCTAGTTGTAACAGCCTTGTTAAACATATTTAACCATCTCTCGATTCACAGCCATATGATGATCCTAAATTTTGATGTAGTGACTTGATCATTAAGCGGATAGTTTACTTTTATGTATTTAACATTAAGCGGGACTTTGACTACAAAGGACGTTTAATTACCATATTTTCAATTCAAGCACATTCCTAAAACTATTGTTTGGTTTTAGGGCTTACAAACATATATTTCACTTCTTTTTTATGTCAAAATTAAAATACCATTATTCCATAGATTAATATAATGATAATGTTGTTATATCATCCTTAACCAAAGAGAAACAAGGCCAATCTACCTTAGCAAGTGCAAAGAGCTTAGAAAACGTATTGGCAGTGGCCCTCTGTCTTGAATAGTCCAAGAATATGCCATCAAACTCACTGCATAAAGCCAAAATGAAAAGTAGAAGCACACATCACTCTCTTAACCTAAACATAACATTTCAACAAAATTTAGAAAAATAAACATTTAATAACAGTTCATAAGAGGTTTCAAACAATCATACAGCATCATCGACTTGCATCTGTCAGTGTTAGCCATCAAATCAAGCAAATGTGTTTTATCACTTTCCCCAACATGAGCCTGCAAGTAATAACCATTCATAAAAGCAATTAACACTGAACCATGATCATGCATTTCCTTATATAACAAAATATTATTAAAAAAAATAAAAGAAAAGGAAAGCTGGAGTAGAGCAGGTGAACTGTGAACCACTGAACCATGATCACCTTTATATAACAAAATATTATTAAAAAATAAAATTAAAGGAAAGATGGAGTATATTAGAGGTCAACCAGACAAAGAAATTCATATATTCATTATCCAAAAATTCATATCAAGTTACTCTGTAATGCCCGAAACCAACCCAAATCAAGAATTTAAAATTGAAATGATAACAAAATCATCTCATATATGTACTCAAAAACTGATAATTATTCCCTTACACTAATACATGCAATACCTTTTTATCAACTTGAATATGCAATAATTGAAGCCAAGATCTTGTGTCTCTTAAGTTGTTGAGCCTTTCTGCGGGTCGACTCCAAGACAATAAGGAGTGTAATGATGTCAGCAGGACTAACCACACCAACTCTGTTGGCTTGACAAATAGTTTGTAGCCTCACTTGAAAACAAACCAATAACCAAATATCATTAAAATTGAACATAAAATGAAAGATTATCATATCAAAGTTTTCATGCTTGATTTGATCTTATCTTATGAAAGGTTAGCTCGACCACTAACCACACCAACTTTGTTGGCTTGACCATTTGGGAAAATACATTTTTAATTTTTTTTGCACAAGAATTTTGGGAGCATACTTCTGAAATTTGTATGGTAACTCTTAACTATCATCTTTTACTTAAAAAAAGAAATAGAACTAAGTTTTACATACATCAATTCCATCAGGAAAGTGTAACAATCCAAACTTTTTGTTTCAGACAACTAGTGATTTTATTTAATTTTCGCGACGAAAATTCTTGCAACAATGGGATGATGTGACATCCGACATTTTCAGCTAACTCCGTTAACACAAACACCATTATCTCAAGCATTTGTTTATGCAAACTCTGTTATCTCAGTTAGTCATTTACACATTGCATTGAATTAGAATTGACGAAAGGTGTCAATCATTTCACAAACACTCACGCAACGGTAACTCGGAGAATTACCGGATCACACACGAGTCTAACCCGGAACGTCGGTGAACTAATAAAAATAATTGCGAGCAATTATATTAATGTAAATTATGTGAATTTACATGCTTTGTGACTTTTATGTGAATATGTGAACTTTCGTGAAATCACGCATGTTGTCGGAAATTAATTATACTTGTTATTTTTATAAGATGTAGAGTTTTATAAAAATAATAGTTACGGATTTTAATGGTTATTATTGAAACTTATTTTTAAAATAACCCATGGACTATCCATAAATATGATGATATTAACTCTCAATGAATCACCAAAGAGTGGATGCATGTATATATACATAACATAATAAGTACATGTAACTCCCCAATATTGAGGGGAATACAAAAAGTATACAATAAATGGACTAATAGTTCTATACTTATGACACATTAAAAATAACCCATGGATCCACTTGATAAACCATGGATTACCCATAACCCATGTTTAAATCCATGTTTGTATATATAGATTTTATATATATAAAAAAAATATATCAAAACCCGAACTCTCTTTTTCTCTCTATAGCCATCGAACCCAAACCACCACCCCCCTTGAAACCGAAACAAACATCACACAAAAATTCCATCAATTTGAACTTGATTCTCGAAATTGAACTTGCATTTGGTCTATCCTAGGCATTACTAACACATCTACGTAAGTTATTCTATCTAATTTAGTTGCTTTTATGATCCCATGGTTTAGAATGAAACCTTAGTTCATCAAAACATGAAATGTTTTAAAAATGTTGGTGACTCATTATTTATTTGATGTCATTGTATCTATGTGATGATTATATTGTTTATGATGAAACCCTAAATGTGTATGACACATAACATGCCTAAAGAGGAAACCTTTTGATTATGTGAAGTTATAGAACTTCATGTTAGATGTAATGGATGATGTTTATGGTTGTAATTATGCTAGTTAGGTTGTGTGTAATTGTTGTGATGCGTTGAATCTCATTAACAAAGCTAGAAATCGAAGGATTTCCTAAAGAGGAAACTTTATTAAAAAGTTAAAAATTGTGTATGAGTTTGATATGTGCATAATGATGTGGGGTGATACTAGTAGGCTAATATGAATGTATTAAAACATGCTAAAGAGTTGTTTGTAGAAATTATGGAGATTGTTCATAGTTTACTAAAAGTGAAAACTTTTATAATTTGGAACTTGACTTCCTAGACTTTTATTACATGATGTAATGATCTATTAGTATGGTTACATAAACATATTAGAATCATGCAAACGTATTATAGAAACCCCATATTCATACATTACTAATGATAGTAACTTTGTTGATACAAATATATTGAATGTTCATAGCTTGCCATGTTAGGAAGTTTGTGAAACATGTATGTATCGTGAAACATGAACTATTTGTATATTATGTGTATTAGTATACTAAACAAACATTAAATCACTAATCGAGTCACCAACGGGTCGTCGGGTCAACTTGGTCAACAAAAGTCAAACTTGGGCAAACTAGTCAAACATGTTAACCTTTTCAAAACCTATAAAAAATTTGGATGGTTTGGATACTAAGGGTTCATATGAACCAACACGAGCATACACTTATAGACTTATACATGGTAGGAAGCCTTTAGCGGGCCACCGGTACAACACTTGCAGTCTAGCATGCGCTCTAAGTTGAGTTTCACGGCCCCTTTTTACTTGTTTTCTTGTTGGGGGAGAAACATGCACATAAACAAACACGGACCACATAATATTTCATTACTACTTGTTTAAACATAACATACTAAGTCCTTACATTCTCGAACCGTTAGTATAAGGTATATAGCGAGGAAATTTGAGTAGTACTACTGGGACAAACCCCACCCGGGCTAGTCGCGCTAGCTCGATTGGAGGTCAAACGGGTGTAAATTGTCCTAACGTTTTAACCATTGTTGATGTTAGCAATGGTGGAAGGCATTCAAACACAAACAGTCAGCTTCGGTTGTGAATGCTTAGAGTAACTTGTACATTGTCTTGCTAACAATAGGTGTGACTTATGTATGTGGATCCTACTAACACTCAAACAGTTTATTTACTTACAAACCTGTGAACTCACCAACCTTGTGTTGACACTTTAAGCATGTTTTCTTAGGTCACTATGGTACACATCAGGACTAGGATGCATCATGGAGTCGCATTGGTTTTATTAATAAATGAATAATGTTTTATTATATATCATTTACATTAATTGGCGCTTTGTTGCGTGTAATTAATTTTGGATTTTATATTAATGTACGCTTCCGCAACTTAAACTATGAAACCGCGTTTTACTCATGTTGAATGTGCAAACTCAGTATTTTTAAATTCATATAGTGGTCGTTCAAGATGACCGATGACTACGATCCTGGTTTGTCACGCGCCTCTTGGTAGAACCCCGTAGGTGGAATTTGAGGGTGTGACAGAAAGCAATTCCAAAAGAAATCAGGTCTAAGTCGTCCAGTGGCTTATTTTTTAGCGTCTGTCAGATGCCAGTGATAAGTATAGAAAATAAGAAACCTGCAAAGTGTAAAAACATTAAAAAAAAATACAAATCAATAAACTCTAATAAGGATGTGTATATGATGTGTGTTTTATATGTAGATAAAGATAAAAATAAAAATATATATATCACTAGCAACGTCATCAAAAACATGATGACGTGTTTTTAATAGTAATAAATATATTCTATTAAGAGCTACACAAAATCAGGTTTTAAATTTATAAATTAAAATGATAATTACTTTAACTAAACACACATAATAGGCATGTGTACCTATCGCAGCGTAGCATAGTCTGGGTAAAAACCAAGTATCGACCCATAGACATGGATCCCGTACTCAACCCTCGCTATTGTCTGACTAGGATAATAAGTTAGAAGATGGGTTTTGTTTTAAAAGAAAATAAAAAGATAAGAAATGTAATTAGAAGTATTAATCCCTTTAAGGTGTTACTCCGGTTGTTATCACTTGTTCATTAATGAAATAATTAAAGTAAGGTTGGTCATATTTACTAGTACTAACCCTTTTGATAGGGGAGTTATATTTCGTAACGAAATAGTGGATACGGTCTGCCAACTGTTTCTTAATGAACATAACAGACCCTAAACGGGGTCTCAAGTCCGTCGGTATCTCACAATTCATTATTCAGACTAATATTATCCCCGTGACTGACGTTCGTCAGGTCTTGCAACTTCTTTCGGTAAGTCATAATGCACGACTTCCTCCAAAGGTACTTTATGAATGCTCGGACCTAACAAATTATGTTCTTAAATAGTTGTCTTTACTTATAATATTATCTTAAATAAATAAGACTTTCCTTTTCAAAATCAAACCCCATGGCTCCCGCTAGAAGTCCTCTTCAAGCCGACACGAGATAAGTAAAGAAATACCGACACAAACCGCCTGGTCTGGTTAGGGCTCAAAAGACCTGCTGAATACCCAAACCTCCAATCCACCCGTAATATTAAATCTATACTAACTGGCCATGCTAGCACCAAGATTTGTATATAGACCGTACAAACTCGAATAAGCTTTCCAAATAAGAAGTCTTGCTTAAGTAACTAACAAGATTTAAGGTTAATAGATTGGTTTAAAGATCACTTATTCTTGTCTTTTTAAGATAACTCATAGTAAAGACTTTAAAAACATAACATACTAAAAATACTTCATTAATTAATTAATGTTCAACCAACTCGAGCAACACAAGAGAACTAGCCATGAATGACCATATAAGTGACTCCACTAACCCTTATATAATGTGTGGAGGTATTCCAATACCAACGGAGAGCGGGTATAGAATGCCTCTTGTTTTACTCAAACGAGAAGAATCGCTTCATATTACAAGAATTTAAAAAGGAAATAAACAAAGAAAGCTAAAGCGGACCAAAACCGAGAGAGTTCCGGCTCTTAGCAGAGAACTAAGGCCTTCACACCTCTTGGTAATGGACACTTAAAACACTATAATGAGCTTGCTATTTATAGGCTAAGATTTTGGCAATGCACGGCGTGCAAAGTACCCTTTTCTTTCACGTGCGGAATCTAGCAGTATAGGAGAGTACAGGGAGGAGTTTTGGGATTTGCATGGCCGTGCATTGCCCTAAAATTCTCTCTGTTGACTTTTTGACTTCCAGCTTTGACTTTCGGCGTCCGGTTTCGTTCAATTGGCCCTCAAATGCTGATTGCACCTTGATTTTGAGTGTTTTCTTCATTTTTTGCATATACGGGTCAATTATCCTATCGGAACACAAATGAGTGGATTAGACATCAATTATTATCATATTATCTCTAATTGTGATGATTTTAGGGATAATTATGCGTGCAAGACATGTATAATTTACATCATATCATAATACCCCACGCTTAAACTTTGCTTGTCCTCAAGAAAACTTATACATGATTATACCCATAGAAGTAAGATATTGATTAAATGTTAATCCAAAGCTTTTGTCCCAAATGGCTTAATGGCCTCTTAAAAACAATTATTTGGTGGTTATACCATTCGAGTGTTTCTCCACAATAGGGTAGCAAGCTCAACATATTTGATGGAACTATGACTATGTAAAAAATTAAAGTCTCACAAATGTTCACTCAACACTCGGGTTAAATATATGGATAATATATGTCAAGAAGAACACTCCATGCTATAATTAATGCTTGCATAATCATAGGATTGTATAGAAATCAAATCTCCATCAATTGACATAAAATATGTGTATAAATCAAGAGGGCTTTATAAAGGATTGTAATGATTGGCTTAGGGCTAAGGTAGGAGGTATTCCGGAAAAGTTGAAAATCCGACTTGGCTTAATGATTAAAAAGGTAATTAATTCCTTTATTCAACTTATATTAGACATTGTGACTAATCTAAGGACTCTTTTAAGGTCAGATCGTCAAGACCAAATCCCTTCTTCAAGAACGTCAACTTCTTCCTTTTTGAAATATTCATTGCTATCATATAACATCCCAAAAATAAAAATTCGAGTTATAATAATGGGATTAAACGCGAGACGAAAAGAATAAATGAACGAGGCATGATGGGTCGGGTCGGATGAGCCGGCAAACATAAGGGTGGCGATCAAGGGAGACGAGCCTCCCTATAAATAGCCAAAACCCTCCTCATTTCTCTTATTTTTCCATCATAGAGAGAGAAACCGTAGAGAGAGAAAGTTGTCAGGTCGGTCCGAGAAGCTAGCATCTTGTTCCTACACTACTCGTGAGCAGAACCTCCGATTCAGAAGCTCGAAAGAGGTAACAACTCGACCTAGAATTTAGTTTTTTAGTTTTTGTTGGGTTTCTCGGGTTCTTGGATAAAAGATGGTATTTTTTTACGTATGAAACTTGAAAATAAACATAGATCTAGCATCTAGAGTGGAAAACAAACATTTTGAACGTAAAAAGTTCCAAACTTGACTAATCAATCGATCCAGATCTGAATCCATGCAAAAACACGGTTTTTGATGAGGTTCACGATTTTGGTAAGTTCACGGTTTAGAAAGTTCACGGTTTGTGAAGTTCACGGTTTAGAAAGTTAAAGGTTTGTGAAGTTCACGGATTGTGAAGTTCACGGCTAATGAAGTTCACGACTGGTGAAGTTCACGGTTTGGAAAGTTCACGGTTTATGAAGTTCACGGTTGAGTGATGTTCACGGATGGTGAAGTTACGGCTGGTGAACTTCACGGCTGATGAAGTTCGTGGTTGGGTAAAGTATGCGGTTAGGGTGAAGTATGCTGTTAGGGTAAAGTATGCGGTTAGGATGAAGTATGCGGTTAGGGTAAAGTATGCGGTTTGGGTAAAGTTTGCGGTTGAGCGAAGTTCTCGGTATAACGGGATGAAATGTAATGAGATGTATAAGAAGCTAAGACCAGGTTGTGCATGTACAAGTTAAAAGATCCTTTAGAGACCTTTGACCCTGTTTGTTTCAGGTGAGTTCTAAAAGCCCTCTTTTAAATGTTTTGAATAATATTTTTGGGCTGGTGTGCATACGTAACGATGTGACTATTTTATAAAACGATGTTTATGAATGATGTATGTGACGTTTTATAAAATGACGTTTATAAACGATGTTTTGAAAGGAAATGTTATGAAAGAAGTGTTTATGAAATATTTTGGCAAAAAAAGTTTACGAAGTGTTTACGAATGAATGAATGATTTTTAATAAAACGTACGAACGCTTTAACTGAAGTTTTGAAGTAAAAGAACTGAATGTTTACGAAAGTCACAAATGAACGAATCTGCCATTATTCCTTAAGGAATGAAGGTTATGGGTATGGGAAGTATGTTATGGGTCTTTACCTTTTAGGGGCATTTGTGGTTGGCCAACTGTTGTACAACTAGGGTGATGACGGTCATGATGGGGATTATCGTGATCCTTGAAGTAGGTACGATTTACCTTACGGGGTAATCGTGCTGGAAGTTAGGTATGACTATTCTTGGGAGTATCATGCTGGAAGTTGGTACGATTTACCTTGCGGGGTAATCGTGCTTGAAGTTAGGTACGATTACTCCACGGATTATCGTGCCGGAAGTTTGGTACGTGTAATCCTTGTGATGCCGTTATTGAAGTTTGGTATGGATGCCGAATGTGGTATGATACTTGAAGTTTGGAATTGACGGTTACGAGAAGGCGCAGATTCGATATGTTCGTTGACTTATGGGTTATGATGTGTTATGTTTTTGTTGTTGCATTATTTTGCGTACGCTTTTATTAATGAAGTTAAATGATATGTTTTTAGCAAATATTTGAAGTTAATGTTTTATGAAAAGCTAGAACTCAAATTCAAAGATGGGGGGGGGGAGGTTCAAAATAAATGGTTCAATGAAACTAGAATGGGGTTCAAGACCCCTTTAATTGATTTAGATTCTTTTTATTTATTTATAAAAATTGTTTTTATGAAATTTATATAAAAAGAGAGCTTAAATCTCAAATGTTTTAATAAAGAAATAGTTTCAATTTTTATACAAATTTCAAAATGGTTTATTTAACAAAATCTAATGGATTTATATATATATATATATATATATATATATATATATATATATATATATATGTGTGTGTGTGTTTGTGTGTGTGTGTATGTGTGTGTATGTGTGTGTGCTTACAAATGATAAAAATAAAAGTTGAAATTTCAGTGTTGCCACTCATATGTTTGATTTATCTCTATAATATATAGTAGGAAAAATAATATGTTAATGTGCAAGGTTAAAACCTTAAATTGATACGTGTTAAGATGGTAATTAACGTGACACATTGTGTTTAAATGGATTGTGACAAAAATAAGATTAGGTCGGGGAAAATCATGGATGTTACAACCAGCATAGCTGACTTTTTAGTATGCACATTCAGGTTAAGGCAGGTTATGATGATGGACGGTGATGCTGGGCGGCTTGATGAGTTACCCGGATGATATGAAGACTAGCATCCCGTTATGAAGTTGGTTATGTTATGTTTATGTAATAGACAATGTTACGCTTCCGCGTGTTGAACGATGTTATGTTATGTTTGAAATGAAATTTTCCGCTGTGTTATTTGATATTCAAATTTAAGAACTGTTTGTGAATGAGTAAATCCAACAAGTGAGGCCTCCCGGGTTTGGGGCCTTACAAGTTGGTATCAGAGCAATAGTTTGAGAGATTTGGACACTTCTGGTGTCTGGACGTAAACTGTGAATGGGACCGAAAGCGGATGCTAGTACGGGTAACTCGAGCCACAACATCAGGTATGAAGCTAGTATATATTTACATATATAGTATGCCTTAGAAAGTGTTAAGGTTAGGACTTGTGTTCTGATGGAAATCACAAAGGTGGTCAAATAGAAATCGAAAGGTAGTGTAATGGTTAATTGCAGATGGCCAGTGTATATTAACATCTTACAGTACTTGTTGAATTCTATTTGTTAACTAGCGTGATGACATTGGATTCCTTGTCTTATAGAAGGAAATGACAAGGAGAGGAAACAGAAGGCGTGGTGGGGGCCATACCGGTGGTCGTAACGGTGGGCGTGGCAGGACCCCTGTGCGCCAAGAGTACAATGAAGAAGGAAGTGTTCACACTGATTCAGAAGTTAGTATGCACGGTACTGAGCCGACTCATGCCGAAGAACAATAATTCACTTTTGAACCGGAAGTGAGAGCGGCTCTTGCACGCGAGTTCACTAAGTTGATGAAGGCTTCTTTGCCAGGACTATTGGCAGAAGCGTTAACAAGGCTAGTGAGACGGATGGGTCTAACACGGCGGTGGGTACCCCGAACACTGAGGCAGTTAACGCACCGCTTACCCGTGGTTGCGACTATGAGTTATTTAAGGCATGTGACCCGCCGGTCCTGACTGGAGAGAAAGAAACGATGGGTACTTTTGATTGCGTAATCTGTATGGAAGCCGCCATTCGTCTGAGCGAATGCCGCTCAAACCAGGTTGTGAAGTTTTCTGCTAACTCCTTGAGGGAGGAAGCATCTCATTGGTGGGAGGGAGTGCCTCACGCCAAGGAGGACGAGGCTGTCGACGCAATGATGTGGAATGATCTAAAAACTATGGTGATAAAGAATTTCTGTCCAAGGAATGAGATCGAGAAGGTAGAAAGGGAATTTCTAGGGCTGAAGGCCGGGAGCATGACACACCGGCAGTACACTAACTGATTCAATGAACTGGCACGTCTGGTGCCACATCTTGTCACGTTTGAGGAGAGGAAGATTGCCTGCTACATTCAAGGGCTGTCGGACCAGGTCCGCACTTATGTTAAGGCAAACGCCCCTACTACCTACGATTCGGTAGTATAACTTAGTGGCGTGGTGTTTGATGATCTGGCATTGAATGTCGTTGCCATTGAAGAGCCTAAGAAGAAACTGGGTTTTCCCGCTAAGCGATTGGGTGGGAAGTTATTTGGGGCTCGGGACAAACAGGCCAGGGTAGGCGAGGCGGCAGTCTGTGGAAACTGTGGGGTAAGGCATGCGGGTGAATGTTGGCTAGGGTCAAATCTGTGCTTTAAATGCGGCAAAACCGGAAACTACTCTCGTGAATGCCCACAAGGCTTCAAATGCTACAACTGTGGGGAGAGTGGTCATATGAGCCGGGAATGCACTAAGCCTAGGATGGGTGAAGCCGGGAAGGGGAAGGCCCAGAGAAGGAGGAAGAAAGGCCTCGAGTGAAGACTCGAGTGTATGCACTGATGTAAGAACAATCCAGGGTATGTGGCGTTATGTATGTTCATTCTCGACAACACTTTTGTATCTGTGTTATTTGATTCGGGCGCCAGTAAAAGTTTTATATCTGCCACTTTTTGTAAACGGGTAAAATACTCAGTCAGTAAACTAGAAAAGGGCCTTTAGTGTAGAAACCGCTGAGGGTAGAACTGCAAGGGTAACCGAAGTAGTTGACAATTCCACGATAAAAATAGAAGGCCATAGATTCCCCGCCAGGTTGTTTGTTATGGTTTTGGGTGGGTTCGATGTCGTGTTAGGTATGGATTGGCTAACTACCAATGAAGCGCAAATTATATGCAGACGAAAGATAATCCGACTCAATGCTCCGGATGGTAGCAAAGTGAGGTTTTTGGAGATCGTGATGCCCCGATGCCTAATGTTATCTCGATGATTAAGGCAACAAATTACCTAAGGCGCGAATGCGAGTCTTATCTGGTATACGTGATGGACAAGTGTAAGGAAGTGAAGGAACTAGACGATGTACCCGTGGTACGCGAGTACCCGGAGGTGTTTCCAGAGGATTTGCCTAGGATACCACCTGACAGAGAGATTGAGTTCCGAATTGACTTAGTACCAGATGCCCAGCCCGTGGCTAAGGCTCCATATCGACTAGCACCAGTACATATGAAAGAACTAATGACACAATTGGATTAATTACTTGATAAAGGATTTATCCAACCGAGCATCTCACCTTGGGGTGCACCGGTATTGTTTGTGAAGAAGAAAGATGGTTCTATGAGAATGTGTATCGACTATAGGGAGTTGAACAAACGAACGGTGAAGAACAAGTACCCTTTACCAAGGATCGACAACCTATTCGATCAATTACAGGGCGCAAGTTGGTTCTCAAAAATCGACCTTCGATCCGGGTACCATCAATTGAAGGTGAGGGAAGAAGACATACCGAAAACCGCGTTTCGCGCGCGTTATGGGCATTTCGAGTTTCGCGTGATGTCCTTCGGATTGACGAACGCCCTCGCGACGTTCATGGATTTGATGAATAGGGTGTGTTGACCACTGCTGGACCGATCGGTAATTGTGTTCATCGATGATATCCTCATCTACTCCAAGAAGGAGGGTGATCACGCGTGTCACTTGAAGAAAGTGTTGGAAGCTCTAAAGAAGGAGAAGTTGTATGCTAACTTTCTCCGAATGCGCGTTCTGGCTTAGGGAATTCCAATTCCTAGGTCACGTCATTAACCCGAACGGAATTATGGTTGACCCAGCAAAGATAATGACGGTAAAGGATTGGGATATTCCTAAGACACCAACTGAGATCCGCAGTTTCTTGGGATTGGCAGCCTACTACCGGAGGTTCATCCAGGATTTCTCAAAAATAGCTTCGCCACTGACAAAACTAACATGGAAAGAGGTGAAGTACGAATGGGGTTCGACCCAGAATGAGGCGTTTAAGGAATTGAAGAAGAAGCTAACTCAAGGTCCAGTGTTGGCCCTTCCCGAGGGCAATGAAGACTTTGTGGTATACTCTGACGCTTCGGGTCAGGGGTTGGGGTGCGTGCTGATGCAACGCAGGAGAGTGATCGCGTATGCATCACGACAGTTGAAAGTTCATGAAGTCAATTATCCGACTCACTATTTGGAACTTGCTGATGTCGTATTTTCATTGAAAATCTGGAGGCACTACCTTTACGGGGTAAAGTTCACTATTTATTCCGACCACAAAAGTTTGAAATACTTCTTCTAACAAAGGGAGCTTAATATGAGGCAGAGACGATGGTTAGAACTCTAGAAAGATTATGACTGTGAAATCATATATCATCCTGGAAAGGCAAACATGATGGCTGACGCTCTAAGCCGAAAGGATGTGCCTGCTCCTATTAGAGTGAAAGCTTGCCATTTGGTGGTAACATCGGATGTGATGAGGGAAATTGAAAAGGCCCAAGATGAGTCACTTAAAGAGGAAAACATAAAGAAGAAAAGGATGGTTGGCCAACTGGACATATTGGAATATAACACCCCTGGTGTTAGACATGTTTTGGACGGGTACGGATACCTATGGGTGGCGAGCTTAGAACCAAGATCCTAGATGAGGCTCATAAGTCTCGTTACTCTATCCATCCTGGCACCAATAAAATGTACCAAGATCTGAGGAACGAATACTGGTGGCCTGGAATGAAACATGAGGTGACAAAGTATGTAAGCAAGTGCTTGACTTGCTCACAAGTAAAGGCCAAACAGAAGAAACCGTATGGAAAGATTCAACCACTTTATATACCAGAATGGAAGTGGGAACACATTACCATGGACTTTATAACCAAGCTACCTCACACAACTAAAGGTCATGACACCATATGGGTAATTGTGGACCGTTTAACGAAGAGTGCTCATTTCCTACCTGTTCGCGAGACGTTCTCGTCAAAAAGTTTAGCAGAAGTATTTATTAACGAAGTAGTAGCACGGCATGGGATGCCTTTAACAATTGTATATGACCGGGACACACGATTCACGTCGAGGTTCTAGAAAAGATTTCACGAAGCAATGGGCACGAGGCTTAATATCAGCATGGCATACCACCCGTAAACGGATGGTCAGTCCGAAAGGACCATTCAAACGTTGGAGGACATGCTCCGTGCTTGTATTATAGACTTTGGGGGCAGTTGGGATAGTCACCTGCCATTAGCAGGATTCTCCTACAACAATAGTCATCACACGACGATAGGCATGCCGTCTTACGAAATGTTGTATGGGAGAAGATGTAGGACCCCGGTTTGTTGGGGTGAGATTGGATAGAAGGAATTAGGAAGCCTTGAAGTCGTACGAGAAACGTCGGAAAGGTTTGATCAAATCAAAGCAAGAATGAAGGGGTGACAAGATCGTCAGAAATCCTATGCGGATAAATGACGAAGGCCTATTGAGTTTGATATTGGGGACAGAGTAATGTTGAAAGTGTCGCACTGGAAGGGAATCATACGATTCAGAAAGAGAGGAAAGTTAAGTCCGAGGTTTTTCGGACCATTCATAATAATGGCACGGGTTGGTGAAGTCGCTTATCGGTTGGAGTTGCCTGACGAGTTAAGTGGGATCCATCCTACCTTCCATGTATCACACTTGTGAAAGTGTTTGGCAGATGAATCAACTCACGTACCACTTACTGACATCGAGGTTGACAACAGCCTTAACTACATCAAAGAACCCGTGGCCATCCTAGACAGGAAGGAGAAACGTTTGCGTAACAAAGTTATCCAATTGGTTAAAGTCCAATGGAAGCATCGAAAGGGGTCGGAGGCTACATGGGAAATTGAGACGGAAATGAGGGAGTCGTACCCTCAACTGTTTGATTTATGATAGGTTTCGGGTACGAAACCTATTGTAAGGAGGGTAGACTTGTAACATCCCAAAAATAAAAAGACGGGTTATAATAATGGGATTAAACGCGAGATGAAAAGAATAAATGAACGAGGCATGATGGGCCGGGTCGGATGGGCCGACAAACATAAGGGTGGCGATCAAGGGAGATGAGCCTCCTAATAAATAAAAGATGGCATTTTTTTACGTATGAAACTTGGAAATAAACATAGATCTAGCATCTAGAGTGGAAAACAAACGTTTTGAACGTAAAAAGTTCCAAACTTGATGAACCAATCGATCCAGATCTGAATCCATGCAAAGACACAGTTTTGAAGAAGTTCATGGTTTTGGGAAGTTCACGGTTTGGAAAGTTCACGGTTTGTGAAGTTCACGGTTGTAAAGTTCACGGTTGATTGAAGTTCACGGCTGATGAAGTTCACAGTTTGGAAAGCTCACGGGTTGTGAAGTTCACGGGTTGTGAAGTTCACGGTTTGTGAAGTTAACGGTTGAGTGAAGTTCACGGCTGGTGAAGTTCACGACTGATGAAGTATGCGGTTAGGGTGAAGTATGCGGTTAGGGTGAAGTATGCGGTTAGGATGAAGTATGCGGTTAGGGTAAAGTATGCGGTTTTGGTAAAGTTTGCAGTTGGGCGAAGTTCTTGGTATAACGGGATGAAATGTAATGAGTTGTATGAGATGTTAAGACCAGGTTGTGCACGTACAGGTTAGAAGATCATTTAGAGACCTTTGACCCTGTTTATTTTAGGTGAGTTTTAGAAGCCCTCTTTTAAATATTTTGAATAATATTTTTGGGCTGGTGTGCATACGTAACGATGTGACTATTTTATAAAACGGTGTTGATGAATGATGTATGTGACGTTTTATAAAATAACGTTTATGAATGATGTTTTGAAAGGAAAGGTTATGAAAGAAGTGTTTATGAAATATTTTGCCAAAATAAGTTTACGAAGTGTTTACGAATGAATGAATGGTTTTTAATAAGACGTACGAATGCTTTAACTGAAGTTTTGAAATTAAAGAAGTGAATGATTATGAAAGTCACAAACGAACGAATCTGCCATTATTTCTTAGGGAATGAAGGTTATGGGTTCGGGAAGTATGTTATGGGCCTTTACCTTTTAGGGGCCTTTGTGGCTGGCCAACTGTTGTACAACTAGGGTGATGACGGTCACCATGGGGATTACCGTGATCCTTGAAGTAGGTACGATTTACCTTACGGGGTAATCGTGCTGGACGTTAGGTATGACTATTCTTGGGAGTATCATGCTGGAAGTTGGTACGATTTACCTTGCGGGGTAATCGTGCTTGAAGTTAGGTACGACTACTCCACGGAGTATCATGCTGGAAGTTTGGTACTTCTCATCCTTGTGATGCCGTGCTTGAACTTTGATATGGATGCCCTATGTGGTATCATACTTGTTGTTTGGAATTGACGGTTAGGAGAAGGCGCAGATTCGATATGTTAGTTGACTTATGGGTTATGATGTGTTATGTTTTTGTTATTGCATTATTTTGCGTACGCTTTTATTAATGAAGTTAAATGATATGTTTTTGGAAAATATTTGAAGTTAATGTTTTATGAAAAGCTAGAACTCACCAGCGTAGCTGACTTTTTAGTATGCACATTCGGGTTAAGGCAGATTATGATGATGAACAGTGATGCTGGGCGGCTTGATGAGTTACCCGGATGATATGAAGACTGGCATCCCGTTATGAAGTTGGTTATGTTATGTTTATGTAATAGATAACGTTACGCTTCCGCATGTTGAACGATGTTATGTTATGTTTGAAATGAAATTTTCCACTACGTTATTTGATATTCAAGTTTAAGAACTATTTGTGAATGAGTAAATCCAACAAGTGATGCCTCCCGGGTTTGGGGCCTTACATATTAATTTTTCATGAATCGTTCGACTGTTTCTTCCTAATACATTCACTTTGATAAGCTTTTCATACTCCAATTTTTCGAGTAAATTTAATTTTCATTTGATGAGATTTCTTCGCTATCTCGGGCAATTTAATAATTTCTTTTTTATTGCCTCTACTTCACAATAATTCTTCTTTTTCATATTCCATGAGTTTCTTTCTTCAAACATAAGATGGATGTATAAACTTTTGGCGGATAATCATTCTTTAAATGATAGCCAAGTTGATTTCAACGAAAAGGGTTAAAAGATAAAAGATAATTTTTGGGTTTATGGGTTTTGAGATGTGGGTTTAGAAATGAAAATGTTTAGGCTCAAATGGGTTAACTAGGGGATAATATTTAGGGTAGGTAAAGGAAAAGAAAATGCTAAAGAAAACAGGTTAATCCTAATGCCTCAATCATTTTTATGCATTCTTTTAGTTAGTGATCTTGGAATGTATATTTTACACAAGTTCTAACATGCAAAGCAATAATTAGCAATTACTCTAACAAACGAAATGAGCATGTGATAATAAACGGTGTCAAAAACTTGATGTGTTCGTGATAATGCTCGGATATGGAAACGGAAGGTAAAGGGTAATAAAGTAAAAATGTGCATAAACTTATTTCTTTCTTTCTGTTGTGCTTCCTAATCTTCCCTATTTGTTTCCTTGATTCACTTCAACGGTATTTCAAATTTATGTTTTTATAAGTTCATTTATGCCAAATGATATTTAAGACTTTTGCTTTTAGATTATTTAAGAAGTTGTCATGCTTAAAGATTATTTTATTTTTTTTTAAATGTTTTAACACTTCTATATTTTAATTCAATTGATTGGGTTGTTGTCAATCATGCGTTTGTAATATTTGGGACAAAATTAGGCAGCCAATTTATCAGTGGGGTTCCACCCCATACTTAGATTCTGACAATATAGACGTATGCAATATGACGTGTCATGAATAATAAGAGTGTGGCGAAACTAATTCTCCCCTGATGAGACGCCTAAAATGTATTTCCTAGCATGAACCAAAACTTGCCTTTACTTGTTTATTCAAAGCTCAAGACACAACTAATTACTGGAAATAAAAAGAACATTAAACTAATATTCGCCAACTAGGGCGGCCGAAAGTGGTGGTGGTGGCACCATATCAAAGGTTATTTACGTAACCGGTAAAAAATCATGAGTGTCAATGTATCCAAATCATCCAACAAATGTTTGGGGGTGAGGGTTTTAAGAAAATGAACATTCTGCCCCAATTCAACACCTGACTGCACGGAGCCCAATGCACGGTCGTGCATTGCCCCTGTCTGACGAAGTTTATCTATCTTTTTTTTTTGTTTTTATAGGAAATAAGGAAGAAAATAAAATTTAAACACGTAAAAACCGTCTGAAAGCGTTACGCCTAAAAAGAAGTTTTTTGCTCTCGAATGGCGGTACATGTGTTTATTTATTTTTCTTAACAAAAATTTTGTGGTCACGGTTTCCTTGAAAATTACTGCAAAGATATATTAGTTAACAAAATTACCAAAATAAAAATAAAAGTAGTAAGAATAAAAATGAAAAGGAAAAATAAAGTAGAAATAAAAAAAATAAAGATAAAAATAAAATGAAAATGAAAAATAAAGTAGAAATAAAACAAAAGTAATATAGAAATAAATAGCCAGTCCAACGGACTTAGATTTTTTACAGAATTACCGTGTCCCCGGCAACGGCGCCAAAAACTTGATGTGTGTTTTATATGTAGATAAAAATAAAAATATATATATAAATATATCACTGGCAACGTCATCAAAAACATGATGGCGTGTTTTTAATAGTAATAAATATATTCTATTTAAAGCTACACAAAATCAGGTTTTAAATTTATAAATTAAAATGATAATTAACTTAACTAAACATACACAATAGGCAAGTGTACCTATCTCAGCGTAGCGTAGTCTAGGTTAGAACCAAGTATCGAACCATGGACATGGATCCCGTACTCAACCCTCGCTATTGTCTAACTAGGATAATAAGTTGGAAGAGGGGTTTTGTTTTAAAAGAAAATAAAAAGATAAGAAATGTAATTAGAAGTATTAATCCGTTTAAGGTGTTACTCCGGTTGTTATCACTTGTTCAATAATGAAATAATTAAAGTAATATTGGTCATAGTTACTAGTTCTAACCCTTTCGATCGGGGAGGTAGTATTTCGTAACGGAACAGTGGATATAACGGACCCTAAACGGGGTCTCGAGTCTGCCGGTATCTCACAATTCATTATTCGGACTAATATTATCCTAGTGACTGACGTATGTCTGGTCTTGTAACTTCTTCTGGTAAGTCAGAATGCACGACTTCCTCCAAAGGTACTTTATGAACGCTTGGACCTAACAAATTATGTTCTTAAATAGTTTTCTTTACTTATAATATTATCTTAAATAAATAAGACTTTCCTTCTCAAGATCAAACCCCATGGCTCCCGCTAGAAGTCCTCTGCAAGCCGACACGAGAGAAGTAAAGAAATACCGACACAAACCGCCTGGTCTGGTTAGGGCTCAAAAGACCTGCTGAATACCCAAACCTCCAATCCACCCGTAATATTAAATCTATACTAACTGGCCATGCTAGCACCAAGATTTGTATATAGACCGTACAAACTCGATTAAGCTTTCCAAACAAGAAGTCTTGCTTAAGTAACTAACAAGATTTAAGGTTATTAGATTGGTTTAAAGATCACTTATTCTTGTCTTTTTAAGATAACTCATAGTAAAGACTTTAAAAACATAACATACTAAAAATATTTCATTAATTAATTAATGTTCAACCAACTCGAGCAACACAAGAGAACTAGCCATGAATGACTATACAAGTGACTCCACTAACCCATAGATAATGTGTGGAGGTATTCCAACACCAAGGGAGAGCGGGTATAGAATGCCTCTTGTTTTACTCGAACGAGAAGAATCGCTTTGTATTACAAAAATAAACAAAGAAAGCTAAAGCGGACCAAAACCGAGAGAGTTCCGGCTCTTAGCAGAGCACTAAGGCATTCACACCTCTTGGTAATGGATACTAAAAACACTAGAATGAGCTTGCAATTTATAGGCTAAGATTTTGGTAATACATGGTCGTGCATTGGATTGCACGGGCGTGCAAAGTACCCTTTTGATGTAGTGCAAAGCACACATATTTATTCCTAGTGTTTTATGCGTTTTTGATTAGTTTTGCGTCTGTTTTTATTCCTTTATGTCTGTATTTGAGTCTATGTCTTGTTTGCAGGTGCTCGTGAAGATTACAAGGGAATATACGAAGAAAACGAGCAAGAGAACGAAGCCGAAAGAAAGTCCTGGGATCAAAAGTGAAAAATGAAGAAAATAGGTCCTTCGTGGTACGCGAAGAGTGGAGACCAAGAATCTCGCGGTACGCGAGGGAAGCCAAATCCGGCTGCGACAACCCAAATGTCTCGTGGTACGCGTGAGCTCTAATTTCCAAGAAACCCTAGTTTTCCAAATTAAAAAGATTTTGATAGCCATTATGATGGGAGTTCGACTTTTGGCCGTCAAGAGAGAGTCCTTGGGCGATTTTGGAGAAGAAGAAGGCTTTTGGATCGCAAGATTGAAGCTTTTGAACCCGGGTTTGTGCAGTCTAGCTTATTCGGTTCTAAAGTTCGATACTTTGTGTTTAATTGCGATGTTTGAAACCATGAATCTTGTTTATTACTTCTGTTTTAGTTGTTTAAGAATGATCCTAGGCTAAAACTTTGATATTGCCTAGGTTAATGATGAATACTTGTTAAAGTTTGATTTTTTATCGGTTTTTGGTTTCTAATTAATGGGTTTATGATTTTGTAAAAGATTTTGAGTTGATAATTGTGATGTTATTGCATGTTTAGATCTGATCTTGTGTTTGATTTCAATTCCTTGCGTTGATTGTGGTTGTCTGCCAGTTTGATTAGTGTATCTTGGTCATAAATCTTTGGGTTTGTGATTAGGGTGGTTTGCTAGACGTAGTAGCCATAGGAATTGTCATTGATTACTGATTAGAATTGAATGTATATCCTAGTTCAATACCTGAGAGGTGAGAATTAATCGTTTAGTCTTTGTCATTAGGAATCCGAGTGTCAGCTGTCTGAGAGGAAGCCGGTATTAGGTGTCTAGTGATTGTTGCTATTCGTGTCATGGTTGTTATCTTGAGATTACCAGTGCATTCCTCAAGTGTATTGGTGGACGGAGAGACTGAGAGGTAATATGTCTATTAGGGTACTTTATCATAGTTGGAAATACCTGAGAAGTGATCTAACAATCTGGTGAGTTAGTATATCTTTAGGTTCCTTAGTTGGTGACACCCTGAGAGTGATTAGGGATCACTAGGTAGTCTTTAGTTGTCATCTTTAGAAACCTAGATCCATTATAGTTTCCATAACCGATAGAAGTTGTACTTTGCAAGTAGGATTCTGACCTAGGTGATATTCTTCCCATTCTTGATATTACCTTTGTCCTTTGTCTGGTTAGTTGAGTCGACCTTAGTTTATTGCATTCTTAATTAATCTTTAGTGTAGACTACCTCCCCAAACCAAATCAATTTTTAGTCTGTGTCATAGTCTAGTATTAGTATTCAGTGTCTCTAGGGTTCGATATTCCGGTTTACCGATAAGATGTGCTACACTTGATAGGTACACTTGGCTTTCAGTATGGTTTAGTTCATAGGTATTCCTATTATTACTTAGGAGTCTAGTTAGGTTTTTATTCATTAGTTTTATAGACCGTCTGGGTGACATCACCTTTTATTTCACGTGCGGAATCTGGCAGTACAGGAGAGTACATGGAGGAGTTTTTGGATTTGCACGACCGTGCATTGCCCTAAAACTCACCCTGTTGACTTTTTGACTTCCAGCTTTGACTTTCTGCGTCCGGTTTCATTCAATTGGCCCCCGAATGCTAATTTCACCTTGATTTTGATTTTTTTCTTCATGTTTTTGCATATCCATGTCAATTATCATATCGGAACACAAATGAGTGGATTAGGCATCAATTATTATCATATTATCTCTAATTGTGATGATTTCGGGGATAGTTATTCGTGCAAAACATGTATAATTTACGTCATATCAGTATATATTTAAGTCAAATTTATAAATAAATAAACAGATAAAATCATGTATGGTAACCTAAATTTGCATGTCTCTTCTCTTGAAATATATGAAAAAATTATATACAACTGTTCTAGTTATTGGGGCTGTCTAAAGTTGAATGAACCTTGAGGGTTGGGTCTTGCCACATTTGCTATCAAGTTCCATCTACAAGGAAACAAATTGGTAAATTAGGTTTCTGAAAAGTACAAATTTGGGGGCTAAAAATATATTAAGTTTACTGGTTGGTTACCTGATTGTTCTTGCCTGCTTCATTGACCATTAAGCATGTTATGTGGGTCCAACGGGCAATGACAAAGATGATTTGGGTGTAGATCCAACACAATGAAGGGTTACAATAGTAGTAAGAACTGGTTTGGTGGGATTAGAAAGTTTGTTCCAAGCACTCCATCTTCCCCTGAAGTCTTTCTTTATTTTACCCCATTATGTTGATAAGTATGTCATGCAATTAATGTATCCCAACACTCTCCTGTCCTCCCCTTTCTTAATTCTCTTTCTCAAAGCATGACAACCGAGAAAACAGCCACAACCTTTCTACACCTATAAATAATCACAAATCCCATGAGTTCAATGTTATCGAGCATATGACATAAGCTCAATGTTATCAAACATATCAACTACTTGCAGGGTATGTTGTTTAGTGCAAGCGTCTTTAATTAAACATATTAAATGTAATAAGATAACATAAATTTAAAGACTAAGTAATCAACCAAACATAGTAGTGGATCACAAACATATATAAGTTCCACACAATTATTAAACCTTTTAAAATAAAAATATATAAATTCGTATGAACATTTATGAAGTTAAGGTGAAAGATTCACATGTTCATGGTAGTGGTCAAAACTATCCACGGATGTAACATCCATGATTTTCCTACACCTTGTTTTATGCAATAATGTAAATTTCAATTTCATTTTCTTGTTTAATACATTGTGACACACCAATTATTATTTCAATGAGTATTAAATTCAAAGTTTTAATCTTTGCAATTACATGTTATTTTCCTACTCTCTCTCTCTCTATATATATATAGGGGAAGGTTCCACTAAGAAGTGGTTTTTCGCTAAGAAACACTAAGAAGTGGGTCTAACGAACTCCGATTGAGCTCATTCCAGCGGCGTTGGAACCGTCTCATCGAACTCTAATCCGGACCCAAAAACCTAAACCCCCCTCCACCCGCACCCCAAAAAACCTAAACCCCCCCTCCAACCCCACCCCAAAAAGCCTAAAACCACCACCCCCACCCCCAAAAACCTAAACCCCCCCACCCCCCCCCCCCCCCAAAAAAACCTAAACTCACCCCCACCCACCCCCAAAAACCTAAACCTCCCTCCCACACCCCCCAAAAAAAACCTAAACCATAAAATCTAAACCCTAAAAGCTAAACCCTAAGGCTAAACCATAAGGCTAATACCCTAAAATTCAAACGTAAAATCTAAACCTTAAAAGCTAAACCCTAAAAGCTAAGATGATAGAGTTCGACGAGACGGTTCCAACGCCGCTGAAATGAGCTCAATCGGAGTTCGTTTGATATCGTTTCTAAGCGTTTTGGTCATTTCTTAGAGTTCTTAGCGAAAACATACTTCTTATTTGATCCTCCCCCTATATATATATATATACACATATTTATACTTGGTTATAATAAATAAATCAAAGATAAAGCTTATGAATTTCTAATCATATATTTATAACTTTCTTATATATATGTATATATTTATATATATTTGATTTTATTAAATAAACCATTTATATAATTTTTAATTTTTATAAAGATAGAATTTATTCCTTAATAAAATATTTTTAATATAAGAATTTATGTTTAGTTTTTATAAATTTTATAAAATCAATCTTATAAATATTTACAATAATTTTAAAACAAATAAAATTGACCCTGAACCCCATCCTTTAGTCTTGAACTCGTTTGGACCCCTGAATGAACCCCCTCACCCTTCAATTTGAACCTTTTCATACTTTTGACCCAAAATTCCTCAATTTTGACTTCATAAAGTCAACACGAACGAAAATCCGTTTCAAAACCAACGAATTCATATGTAATAACTTCTAATAATTGTGCATAAACGTTTAAACGGTTGTTTGAACGTGCTTGATAAATCGATTACAACAATTCAATGATTAAACTCAAGATTTAATCCAGGAACCGTCCTAATCATAACTCAGATTCAATTCGCATGTTTGGTGTGAAATTGAAGCTATAATTAAGTTCATTTGTTACATATCAAAGTTCGATCGATTCATATCATGCATCGGTAACACACTAGTCCGGTCACACACGAACATTGGTGATATCTTAGTATGATTTAGAATATAAAAATTATACATAACACTGCGAATTATTTTTTCGAGTCAAAAATAAAAGTTTGAGAATTTTTAACGAACGTTTTATTTTAAACACAGTTCGGATAGCACTGTGTATTACGCTGTTATTTGTTGATGCATACAAGAATTAAATTTAATTATTACAAATTATTAGTAATTAATTATATAAATTAGTTAATATCGATTAAAATCAAATTTTATCATTAAAAAATCTTTTAAAATCTTCATTAACCACTCCCACACACCATCATTATAACCACCCTACTCTAACACCCTACACTACCAATCCACCACCATCAACCACCCCACATTAATAATTATTTTATTTTTTTATTTAAAATCCTCTATCTCTCTCTCCTCCCACACTATAAATACACCTCATACCATTTAATTTTTCACACCATTCTTTTTTACTAACTCAAGAGAATTCTCCTTCTCCTCTCTCCCTCTTGCCATTTTCGACCACTACCATCATACACACATCCACCACTTATTTTTTATTTTATTTCAAGATTCAAGTGTTCAAGCCTCATTTGATGTTTTCTCAAGTGCTAGGATCAAAGACTTCATATTTTTCGATCCTTCTAAGTAAGAAACATATCTTATTTAGCTTTTTATTTCTTTGATTCAAGTATTATGTCTTAATCATAACATCCAACAACAACAACTTACATTCTTTTATAAAAGAAACATAAATATGTAACATACATGATGTAAAAATTAGTTTATATACTTTCTTTTATGATTTATTACTTCTATATATCTTATATGATACATGCATGTTGATGGATCATCATTTTGATCATATACACAATTGATGGATCGTATTTATAATAATAGTAACTTTGTTGTTTATAAAAATGGGTTTTATACTAGACATGGATCTTTTATCATTTGAATTTACAAAAAAGTATTTCTATATAAAATATAAATATATTTTATGTTTAAATCATCATTTTTACTACATGCAAGTCATTAGAATCATTTTCTATTTAAGAAAACTTTGTTAAATAAAAAATCGAGTTTTTATCCTTGTAATGGTGTTGATGATGAAACTATTTTTGTTAATATGCATACACCTATTTTTAAACTCCCGGATGATTTAAAAACACCTTATTTATCTGCATGTATATATCTTTAAACTTGACTAAATAGCATTTGGATATTTGTATAATATTTTAATCATAAATATATATATATATATATATATATATATATATCTTAATATTTCAAAAGTATATTTTATGACATGCATGATTTCCATCATACGATCTATTATTAATATTTATTTTTTGGAAATAAATATATTTTTATCTATTCTAACAAGTCACCAACGTATCGTCAAGTCAAACATGGTCAAACCCAAAAAGATAAACACATTTTATAAATAGTCGAGTTGGGTGGATTGATCGCATAATCAAGCATAACATTTCATAGAACTTACATCCTTACATATTATAGGACACGTGTAGTTCTGACATTTTCACGTATCTAGTACTTACACTACTCACACCAGGTGAGTTACATAGCCCCACATTTTATATTTTTATATTTTTGGGGTGAAACATGATTACAATTGAACTATTTGCAATTTATACAATTCAAACATCGTGTACATGTTTGTATCTTTGTTCCTTATGCTTGGACACTGTGAGCTAAACTACATTTATAATAAGTACAATCATTAACTCCGTACAAGCCAACGGTAACAATGATAGATCTATTGCATTTGACAAATCCACCCAGGTAGGGTGATTGCTTATCGACAATACACACGCGTAACATTGAGTGTTATGCCTAACATGTCACAAGATTTGATTGTACACCCGGTTTATTGTAGTGGTTCTCCATAATTGTCTATTTATACCATGTTACATATGAATTGTACATAACGTTTTGAACATTATTTGTAGAGTCAAAACCTATGTATGCTCACAAACATAAGGTTTAAGATCATATGCAAGATGCTTCACTTAGGATCGAGGCCTAGTTGAATAATAAATTAAACTTTTGATGTATTTTTTTTGGATGTTTGTTTGAACTCATGTATGAAATCTTGGTTTATTAATTTATATGAATTTTAGTATGATCGTGTGCTTATGAACAGTCTCCATGTCCCGTCCTGGCGTATTCCACCATCGCTTAGGGTGTGACAGATTGGTATCAGAGCCATGGTTATAGGGAATTAGGTTATTAGAAACCAATCACCTAGACTATACCTTAGGATGTCCATTTTGTGCTATGTTACATGCTACTTGTTATCTTCTACACTACGTGCTAAATTACTTGATGCCATACTTGTTAGACTATATGACTTACTAATTCCAACCCTAAACGGTAACTAAATAATTATATAATAATACTCCTATCCTAAGTCTCTTATCCTTCTTTCCCCTACTATGCCTTCATCATCTTCACATGTGGAACATCATACTCATAGACACAAGCCTATTAAAAAAATTCTGGAAATCTCGTCAAGGTTTTAAATTCTGTTAATTAGTAGAGAACATGTGCAATCTGGAAGGGTGACACATGTACTCTGGGTTTTCTGTATAGGAAAGCATTTCATATATATCCAAATCAACCGAAGGATCCGTATGCTTTCATGGGAATTCCCAGGGTGAGTGTTTACTTATAGGATAAAACATGTCTTCTCGAACGTTATATGAATTTAAATAACTTTGATCTGTCAAAGTATTCAATTGGTTATGTTACCAAGTGAGTGCAATCCAAATATGATTCATTTTACTTGTTACATAACATGACATATGTTTGTTTCATCCTTATTAATATCCAAAGTCTCATGATTCTTATTCTTATCCTTGTATTGTCTTCTTCTATAGCATGCCTCCCCGTCATGACACCAACACCAACATTGACAACAACAATGATCTTGCTACCCTCATCACACAACTTGTAACCCAACTTACTCAAGCAAACAACAATGGTGGTGGTGCCAAGCTGCCCCAATGCACCTTTAAGCACTTCAATTCCTATAACCCCACCAAGTTCTGTGGTACCGAAGGTGCTTCCGGCCTTCTCTAATGGTTTGAAAGCATTGAGAATACCTTTCTGAATAGCGATTGCCCCAACAATCTTTGGGTCCGTTATGCTACGAGCGTCTTCCAAAAGTGAGCGCTCACTTGGTAGAACGGTGAAAAATGGACTCAAGGTGTTGATGTGGCAATGGCCTTGCCATGGGATGAGGTGAAAAGGCTGATGACCGAGGAGTTTTTCCCTCGAAATGAGATGAAGAAGTTGGAAGCTGAGTTTTGTGATCTTGCCTAAGATAGTGGTGAAAACCTAGTTTACACAACTCGTGTCCATGACTTGAGTATTCTCGTGCCACACATGGTTACACACTATCTCGTTGCATTGAGAAGTATGTAGGTGGTCTACTTATGAAGATTCAAGACACCGTGTTTGGAAGAAATCCCATAACTCTTGAGGACGCCATACGCTTAGCCGCCATGTTGACCGACAATCACATGAAGGTGGGCACGTTAACAAGAAAAGGTGCCAAGAAAATCAATGACAAAGCAACTCTAGCTGAAACGACCATAGAAGACAAGCTTGAACCTTCTTTCAACAACAAGAAGCGTAAGGTTAGGAACTTTGCTGTCGTTACTCCCGCCGTACCAATCAATCAAGTTACTCCAGTGGTCCAAAACCTGATAAAAAATGTCACACCCCTAAATTTCACTACCGGAGTTTTACCGTTTGGTGTGTGACAAACCATGATCTCAGTCATTAGTTACATCAAACGACGCTATATGGGACATAAATGAAATATCATAAAATTTCAGAGTTAATGCGGAAGCGTAAACGTTAATAGGAAATCAAAAGTATTTACATGCAATAAAGCATCAATTATTGTAAGTAAGTAAAACTGTTTAAACTGTTTGAAATGAATGGTATGACAGTAGGACTCCATGCATGTCCTAAGTCTGCAACCTGTGCTAAAGCGACCTGAGAAACATGTAAGAAAAAGTGTCAACACGAGGTTGGTGAGTTCACAGGTTTGTATGTAAATAAACTGTTTGAGTGATGCTGGATCCACATACGTAAGTCACACCTATTGCTAGCTAGACAATGTACAAGTTACTCTAAGCGTTCGCAACCGAAGCTGGCTGTTTGTGTTTGGGTGCCTTCCGCCATTGCTAACATCAACAATAGCAAAATGTTTAGGACAATTTACACCCGTTAGACTTCCAATCAAGTTAGCGCCACTAAACAGGGTGGGGTTTGTCAAACCCAGTAATACTAGTCAAATCTCCTCGCTATACTCCATATATTAACGGTCCGAGTGTATAAGGACTTTGCATGTTATGTATGCACTTAGGTACACAAGTGGTAGTGAAATACTATGTGATCCATGTCCGTTAATATGTATGTCTCTCCCCGGCGGGAAGACAAGTAAACGGATGTCTATTCGTATGCATGTTTCCTCCCAACGGGAAACAAGTAAAATACTGTTTGTTTGTATGCATGTTTCTCCCCAACGGGAAAATAAGTAAAACGATGTTTGTGTATATGCATGTTTCTTCCCAACGGGAAACAAGTAAAATACTGTTTGTTTGTATGCATGTTTCTCCCTAACGGGAAAACAGTAAAACGATGTTTGTGTGTATACATGTTTCTCCCCAATGGGAAAACAAGTAAAATACTGTTAAAAATAGTAAAACGATGTTTGTGTGTATGCATGTTTCTCCCCACTGGAAAAACAAGTAAAATGATGTTTATGTATATACGTGTTTCTCCCCAACAGAAAAACGAGTAAAAAGGCCCGTGAAACTCACCTGAGTCAGAGTAGAGCATAGTAATTAGCACTACACAAGGATGCAACACTAACCACAAATGGATTGCACGCGGACAATCTATGAATGCCCTAGAATAAGATATGACAGTTAGGAACACGTAAGAGTTTGTGACAATGACGCGAAAAAATTGAACGTCCTAAAATATACTTTAGATCGATGGTTAGACGAACTTGTCCACAGGAATAAGGATTTCTTAATATAAAAATTAAAATATACGCGTTTCGTGTCGAACGTTTCTAATTACAAATTACAATATTTAATAAATATATTCGTGTATTTTCGTCATTTAATAATGGTCTAGGAAAATAATATAAATTATTATATTATTTTTAAACTCGTAGAATTTATAGGATAGACATTTATGTGGCAAAAATAATAAATATATTATTTTTATTTGAGAAAATATAAACGTGAGTAATAATATAATAATCACATTATTTATAAGTTTGAAGCATGACACGGTAACCATTAACACGGTGAAAATAATATACATATATATATTATTTTGTTTGGAGTCATGGGTTTAGAAATAATAAAAATATATTATTTAAATGTGCTGCAAACATTAAAAACGGTTTATAAAACCAAACCCGAGCCTACGGGTGGTTTCTGAGGATAAAACATATTAATATAATAATATAATAATATAGAGAATGTTTTTGTATAAAAATATAGTGTAAAAAGTGGCCAGAAAAATAAAAGGTGTTAGTGAGGTTCGAACCCGGGTCTCACCTACACCAACCCACTGACTTAACCACTCCAGCCCGCTAGGGAATCGCAACAGAAGCCGGATCAAATGCATTTTAATCCTCAACTCCACAATGTTCTTCCCTTTTGCGCGACTCGATCCAATCCCATCCCCAAACCCCCCCGAATTCGATCGAGATTGAACCAAACATCAAAGGGGTTTTGTTTAACGAGGGTTGGCGAATCTGTGAGTGAAATTAATTGCAAAATCAAAAGGTTTGAAGTCATTTAATTATATCTTTAGAAACCGAAAACCCAAGGATTAGAACACAAATCAATTTGATCAAATTAGATATTGGAGATTTGTTTCATCATGGGGCTTTCAAAGAGTGTGGAATTGCGAATCTAATCATACCATTTAATTGAACTGAGATCGTGTTCAGGTTAGAGTTCGATCAAACCCATATTCGCATGAACCCTAGATTTGGTTCTTGTTTAATTCGATGTTATAAGCCCAAATTGAGTTAGGGATTCTGTTCTAGCCATAAAATCGAGTATGAGAGTGTGTTTATTACCTGTAACAAGTTCGGATTGATCGATTTTTCTTGAGATCGGCCTATGCGCAATCAGTTTCAATCGACAGGTTCCTTGACGACTCAAATGGTGAAATTAATGCTACACGCACATTCAGAAGGGTCCGATTGAGGTGTGTAGAGAGGTAATTTGCAATTTGGTAACCAGATTTGATCGATTTGAGTGTTTCTTGTAACGGTTTTGATGTTTTCTTTGCCTCATGGTTAATGTGGTTAAATTGCTATCATAAGGGATGTTAAAATGATTCGTACAGGGTCGTGATCATCATTGTAATGCATAACCGTCGTGAATTGAATGGAATTTGAAGGTTAGAAGTCGATTTTGACTAAAGACACACATGTTTGACTTTCAAAAGTCAACCTAATCAAACATGGGATAAATACATAAATAGTCCATGTGTTTTATGTGAACTTGGTTTGAATAATGGCAGAAATAGTCCCTGAGGTTAGAGATAGGGTTAAGTAGTTTAGGATTTAACCGAGTTATGTTAACGGAGTTAACCTGGAAAGTCCGGATTGTCACATCATCCCTTAGTTGAAAGAATTAATAAAAAAAATATTCTAGGGTGTCACATCATCACCTAGTTGAAAGAATTTTTGTCCCGAAAATTAGAATAGTATCTTATGAGTTTGACGCGGAGTGCTTGAATAGATGAGGGTACTTGCGCATCATCTTATCCTCACGCTCCTAAGTGAATTCTGGTCCGCGTTTAGAGTTCCAACAAACTCTGACAATAGGGATCTTACTGTGTTTGAGCGTTTTGACTTCCTTATCCATGATGTCGACCGGTTCTTCAAGAGGAACCGCGAGTGACTCGTCTACTATACATTTCTTCAAGTTCGAGACATGAAAGACGTTGTGTACACCACTAAGTCCTTCAGGTAGGTCCAGTTGATACGCCACTGGGCCAATTCTCTTTACTATTTTGAACGGTCCTACATAACGAGGGTTTTTAGTTTACCTCATTTCCAAAAATGAATTACACCTTTCCATGGTGAGACTTTTAATACGACCATGTCGCCTACTTGAAACTCTAACGGTTTACGACGCTTAACAGCATAGCTCTTTTGACGATCACAAGCTGCCGCTATATGGTTTCTAATTTGAACGATCTTTTCAGATATTTCTAGAACGAGTTAAGGACCCATAATTTGACTATCCCCAACCTTGGCCTAAAAAATAAGGGAACGGCATTTCCGTCCATATAATGCCTCAAATGGATCTGCTTTGATGCTAGTGTGAAAACTGTTCTTGTAGGAGAAGTCCACCAGCGGTAGGTGAGACTCCCAGGTGTTACCGCAATAAATCACACAAGCTTGTAGCATATCCTCCAGAGTTTGAATTTTACGCTTTGTCTGGCCATCAGTTTAGGGATGGTATGATGTGCTAATTTCTAGACGCGTGCCTAAAGCTTTATGTAATGATTGCTAGAAACGGGAGGTGAATCGGGCGTCACGATCCAAGTTGATTGAGATTGGCATTCCGTACCGAGAGACGACCTTTTTAAGATAAGCACGAGTGAGCGGATTTTAGTCAAACGATCTACATTCACCCAGATTGTGTCGCATCCGTTAGAAGTTAGGGGTAGTTTGGTAATAAAATCCATGGAAATCTACTCCCATTTCCACATCGGAATTTTCGGTTGATGAAGCAACCAAGAAGGTTCTTGGTACTCGACTTTGACCTTCTAGCAGGTCAGGCACTTGCTAACATAGGTGGCCATATCAGCTTTCATGTTCAGCCACCAATATAGCACATTTTAGGTCATGGTACATCTTGTTGGAACCAGGATGAATAGAGTATCGAGATTTATGAGTTTCATCCATAACCAGCTCCCTTAAGTTCCTGTACACCGGAACCCATATTCGCTCTGCGAAGTAGTGAATGCCGTCTAATTTAACCCCACATTGTTCTTCCTTACCACGCGTGGATTACAACGGTAGGATTTCCTTCTTCAGGGCTTTGAGTTGAGCACTACGGATCTGATCAGGTAGTCTAGTGAGTCGTAATGCTCAAACTCGTCTGGGCTTAGTTTCTTTCGGCTTAGGGCATCGGCTACTACGTTAGCCTTGCCCGGGTGATACTTGATAGTACAATCATAGTCGTTCAAGAGTTCGATTCAACAACGCTATTGCGTGTTCAACTCTTCTTGTTCAAAGATATGATGAAGATTCTTGTGATCGGTGTAGATAGTACATTTAGTACTGTACAAGTAGTGTCTCTAGATCTTTAGTGCAAATACCACAGCTCCCAACTCTAAGTCGTGATTCGTGTAGTTTCTCCTCATGGATTTTTAGTTAATGAGAAGCGTATGCGATCACTTTCTCGCGTTGCATCAGTACAACACCAAGACCTTGGATAGATGGATCACAGTACACCACAAAATCATCCGTTCCCCCTGAAAGAGATAGGATGGTGTACTGTAGAGTTTCTGCTTCAGGGGTTAAAATGCTGATTCCTGGGTGTCACCCCGGTTATAGGGTTTACCCTTTTGAGTCAAGGCTGTGAGGGGTTGGGTAGTTTTGGAGAATCCTTCAATGAAACGACGGTAGTAGCCAGCCAATCCCAGAAATTGACGCACCTTCGTCGGCGTTGTAGGTACTGTCCAACTCTTGATTGCTTCTACTTTAGCTGGATTGACATGTATTCCCGTCTTGTTGACTACATATCCTAAGAATTTCACTTCGCGAATTCAGAATTCGATCTTAGAGAATTTAGAATACAATTGTTCTTGCTTTAGCAGTTCCAAAATCAAACAAAAGTTTTCCTCATGTTAATCCCTATTCTTGGAATAGATAAGGATGTCATCAATGAAAACGATGAGGAACTGGTCGAGGTACGGTTTACACACACGGTTCATGAGATCCACGAACACTGCGGCGTTGGTCAGTCCGAATGGCATGACCATGAATTCGTAGTGACCATACCTAGTCCTGAATGCCGTCTTTGAGATGTCCTCCTCTCAGACTCTCAGTTGATGGTAACTGGATCTAAGATATATCTTGGAATAGAAGCTTGATCCTTGGAGTTGATTAAATAGATCGTCGGTGCGAGGTAGAGGATATTGGTTCTTGATCGTCACTTTATTTAGCTCACAATAGTCGATGCACATGCGGAAAGTTCCGTCCTTCTTCTTGACAAACAGGACTGGAGATCCCCATTGCGATGAGCTAGGTCGAATGAAACCTCTATCCAACAACTCTTACAGTTGTGTGGATAGCTCTTGCAATTCACTTGGTGCAAGTCTGTAGAGCGCCCAAGCAATATGTGCTGCTCCGGGTGCTAGATCAATTTGGAATTCGACTTGACGATGTGGGTGAAGACCAAGCAGGTCTTCGGAAAATACATTCGGACAATCACGAATGATCGGTATGTCGTCGATCTTCTTCTCCTTAGATGGCTGCTCGACGACAAGATCCAGAATGGAAGTATGATCTTTAAGTAGACACTTTTGTGCTTTCATGAAAGATATGATACCCATAACAATACCACTCTTTTCGCCTTGGATAGAAAGGGTTTCTCCACAAGGGAGAGGAAGGCGAACAATTTTCTCCGGACAGACAATCTTGGCTTGGTTCTTAGATAACCAGTCTATTCCGACCATTAAGTCAAAACAGTCAAGTGTGACTGGCATAGGGTATATGTCAAGTTCATGACCAGCCAATCCATGTTTACAACTCTTAAGAATGTGAGTTGCTTAAATTATCTGTCCACCAGCTATTTCTATGGCGTACTTAGCTTCTAATACGGTTGGAGTACGACCGCACCAGTAAGAAGTTTGTGAACTGAGACTTCTAGTGAGACCCGTACTTATAAGGTAAGCGTCGGTCAATGCAAAGGCTAAGGGAAGATGTTCACATGTAGGAAAAGAAATTTTATGAGATACAGATTCCAGTAATACCAGGGATAGGTTGTCTTTTTATGTAGTCACGTTCAATCGATGGTTGGTTGGATTAAATCCCCGTTTTCTGATGGCATCAGAACAACATGATCATTTTGCGAAGAGAGGAGTCTGTTTACGGAGTTAGATATCCTGGGGTATAAATCAAACTAGACCAAGGATTAGTCACATGATAAGGTAATAGGGTCAAATGGAATTTATTGTTGGAGTGTAAGAAATAACGTGTTAGCTTAGAATGAATTTCTCAAATTCCGCTTACATAGTTGATGGGTTTACCATGAGGTTCTATTAGAGTTTCAATCGAGTTGGTTTATGTGATCACGTTTGGATGAGAGTCTTAATTTCAATAAGACTCTTACATGAGTGAGATAAAATGATGGATCCTATTGATGATATTTCAGTGCGTCCGTAAACATCTTCAACCTGATAGTCGCGTCTATCAACTGTTGAATAGGTTTAACGATACCAATTAGTCGTTGATCAACTAGGACTTATGTCAGGATGAGTAGTCAAAAATCGTTTGATCCGAGTATTCACTCGAGTTGATAACACAATACGAGAGTCCAATCCAGTGGATTGTAGATGGGAACATGCACATGAAACAAACATGTACATGAAATGTGGTCAATCTTTCTTCAACAGAATATCGATCAAAGCGCGAGCCCACGGCTCGGGAAGGTGATGACATCTACGTGTCAATGGATTCTGTGATGATGCGTGCAACAGTCTGCCTTCACACGACGTATCGTTGTTAGTGGGTACGATAGAGACTCGCCTCCGACGATCCCAACCCTCACAGAGACATGTGCTAGTGCTGTGTGTCGTCCACAACACGAACTTGAGAAGACCCACCATTCCCTGATTGTGTCCTCAATAGGCTCAAGCCGGTGTCATCTTTGACTCTGATGGTGTAACAAAGGTGTAGATGATGGTGGTGTGAGTGACTCCCCCGAAGGCTTCATCTCGCTGCCCACGGACGAGAGTGGATGTTGTTCTGATGACTCCCCGAGTGTCGCCACCGGGAATGATGATATAGTGAGAATGACGTGTTCCTCGTCAGAAGAGGGTGATATGGATGTTGTCATCATGCCTGCAACGCAATGTATGTATGGGTACCATGTGTATCATGTATAAGTGTTTGTGTCGTGTAACTAATGCATGTGTGTGGCTATAATCTAGTATGCAATCCTAGTTCTCTATAACCAATGGCTCTGATACCAATCTGTCACACCCCCAAATTTCACTACCGGAGTTTTACCGTTTGGTGTGTGACAAACCAGGATCTCAGTCATTAGTTACATCAAACGACGCTATATGGGACATAAATGAAATATCATAAAACTCCAGAGTTAATGCGGAAGCGTAAACGTTAATAAGAAATCAAAAGTATTTACACGCAATAAAGCGTCAATTATTGTAAGTAAGTAAAACTGTTTAAACTGTTTGTAATGAATGGTATGACAGTAGGACTCCATGCATGTCCTAAGTGTGCAACCTGAGCCAAAGCAACCTAAGAAACATGTAAGAAAAAGTGTCAACACGAGGTTGGTGAGTTCACAGGTTTGTATGTAAATAAACTGTTTGAGTGATGCTGGATCAACATACGTAAGTCACACCTATTGCTAGCTAGACAATGTACAAGTTACTCTAAGCGTTCGCAACCGAAGCTGACTGTTTGTGTTTGGGTGCCTTTCGCTATTGCTAACATCAACAATGGCAAATGTTTAGGACAATTTACACCCGTTAGACCTCCAATCAAGTTAGCGCGACTAACCAGGGTGGGGTTTGTCAAACCCAGTAGTGCTACTCAAATCTCCTCGCTATACTCCATATATTAACGGTCCGAGTGTGTAAGGACTTTTCATGTTATGTATGCACTTAGGTACACAAGTGGTAGTGAAATACTATGTGATCCATGTCCGTTCATGTCACACCCCCAAATTTCAACTAACGGAGTTTTACCGTTTGGGAAGTGACGAACCAGGATCTCAGACATTAGTTATATTGAACGACTCTACATGGGACTCAAATGAAAATATCATATCAATCAGAGTTAATGCGGAAGTATAAAGAAAGTAAATGCGCAAAACACACGCGCCCAAAAGAATAGTCCAAAAGTCCAAACCAAACACAATTCGAAATAGTTCAAACAGTTAATAAAACATAAATCAAAGGCAGAATTTCCATGCATGTTCTATTGTGTGCACCTATGTTTATCTTAAGCGACCTGAGAAAAACATGTAAGAAAATGTCAGCACGAGGTTGGTGAGTTATAGAAGCGTTTAACAGATTAATGTACATTCAATATATAAATCAGTAGGTAGCTAACCCATAAACATGTTAACTAATGATCTCGCAACCGACAGCTGACTGTTTATATGCCTCCCACCATCATGGTGCATGTTTAGGTCAATATTTCACCCGTTCGACCTCCAATCGAGTTAGCGCGACTAATGCGGGTGAGGTTTGTCAAACCCAGTAGTACTACTCAAATTACCTCGCTATGTTCATATTAACGGTCCGATGTGAGGACTTAAAGGATAATGTATATGCATAGTCATACAAGTGATATCATATATGAATTACATAAATCAAAAAGCATTTACGACATGTTTTCTCCTCCAGTTTAAAACAGTAAAAAGGGGCCGTGAAAACTCACCTGAATAGCGTAGGCTGTATCACACAAGAGATAAGTTGGAACCACGAGTGTAAGTCTCAAAAGACTTACGAATGCCCTAAAATTATAAACACATTAATTAGGAACAAGTTGGGATTTGTGATGAGACGAAAGTTAGAACATCTTAACGCTTTCTAAGGATTTAAGAGTAGACGAACGTGTCTACGGAATTATATAAATTGTTAATATGATCGTTAAGGGAAAAGCGTTACGTGTCGTATGTTAATAAATAATAATAATTAAACAAATACATATATTCGTACGTACGAGTCGTTTACAAAGATTAGGAAAATAATATAATTTAATACATTATTTTTAGGTTCGTCGGATTAACTAATTAATCATTGTGTGAAAAATAATAAATATATTATTTTTAATCGAGTATGAAAACGAGAGTAAATAATATAAACCATTATATTATTTTTAGTTTAAACGCCACACAAAGTATCTTAACGATACAAAAATATATATTATTTAATAGTGGGAGTTACGGGTTAAAAATAATGTAAACATATTATTTTAATTGAATTCGCGGTTTGAACATAATATAAACATATTATTTAAAAGTGGGAATAATAATAAAAATAGGTTATGAAACCAAACCCGAGCCTACGGATTGTTTTTCGGGTTAAAACACTTAATATAATAATATAATAATATAAGGTTCGATTTTTAATAATTAAATATAATTAAAAAGCCATCAAAAAAAGAATGTAGGAGACCGGATTCGAACCCGGGTCTCCAGCGTATGGGTCAAGGGTGATAACCAAGTCTGCCCGCTAGGGTCATCGCATACCAGACCCGATTGAGTTGAATTTGATAATGTACGCCCTAATTGGCATAGGGCTTTTGATTTAAACAATAAAACGAAGCTGTAGATGTAAGTAATTACCAGAATTGGATTTGGATTGATAGTATTTGACCAAATGGGGTTCCGGGTTCGTATGCTCAAGCTTTTGATGATTCCGGCTACTCCTCCAACCAGAATGATGCGTGTAATATCTTCAGGGATGATCGTACAAGGTGTGCAGAGTGATTGTTTGAGGAATGGCAATCAAAATGATCAAACTGATAGGTTTTGGTTATAGTTTTGACAGTTTCAACTTGAATGACCATAAATCAGTTTAATTCAAGACTATTACGGTGTTTAATGCTCTAATGATGAGTGTTACATGCCTGATCGTGCATATCAGTTTCGGATTTCAAACAGAAATCGTTTATGAGACTAGAATTGAATCAAAAACTGCGAGTTTGGCTTTCATAAGTCAACAGGATCAAGAACTTGCTATTTTCAGAATTAGTCCTTGTAATTTTTGTTTATGGGTTTGGAACTTGGTAGGAATGACCCTTGTAGTTTGAATTAGGTTAACAAGGTTAATAATTTTACTTGTGTGACTATCAAAAGTCAACAGGAATTAAATCATTAAATTTTGACTTTAAGAAGTCAACAGATTCAGTTTTGGGACTTGGCAGAACTAGTCCCTATATTTTAAGGTGTAGTAGGGTTTAGGAAATGACAGAATTAGTCCTTGGAGTTTGTCATAAGTTAATTAGGTTAGGATTTAACTGGATTTGTTAACTGAGTTAACTGAAAAAGTCTGGATTGTCACATCATCCCCTAGTTGAAAGAATTTTCGTCCCGAAAATTAAATAATAATAAAAAAAATTTCCCGGGATATCACATCATCCCCTAGTTGAAAGAATTTTCGTCTCGAAAATTAAAATAGTACCTTAAGAGTTTGATATGGATTGCTTGAATAGATGAGGATACTTGCGCATCATCTGGTCCTCGCGCTCCCAAGTGAATTCCGGTCTACGTTTCGAGTTCCAACGGACTCTAACAATAGGGATTTTACTGCGTTTTAACGTTTTGACTTCCCTATCCATAATTTCCATAGGTTCTTCGATGAAACGTAACTGTTCTACAATGTGTAGTTCCTCGAGAGGAACCGTGAGTGACTCGTCTGCAAGACATTTCTTCAAGTTTGAGATGATGGGATGTGGATTTTGTGTGTTAATAGTGTTTTAACCCCGCGATTTTATATGTTTTTCTCTTATTACATATGCATGGATAGCAATTACTACGAGCTTTTGTGTTTGTAGGTAAGAGGGGTTAAAACATAGATGTTAGAGCACGTGGAAATGCAGGTTACGGGAATCGGAACGAAGAAATAAAGAAGTGAAAAAGGGCTGGCCGTAAGTTACGGCCAGGCAAACGTAACTTACGGTGGACAGAAATTTAGATTTTCGAGCCCGTAAAGCAGAAGCTACAAGCCGTAAGTATAATTTGGAAAAAGCTGACCGTAAGTTACGGCAAAACCACCGTAACTTACGGTGGTCGGGAAAACAGAAAGACGGGAGCTTCGATTCTGAGGAGAAATATGCATGGAAAGTCAGTTTTTTTGGAGAGAGAGAAACAGGCAGAAGTGTTGAGGCGATTTTGGGGCATTTGGATCATCAAGATTGAAGCTTTTTCACCCAAAATCAGGGATTCAAGCATGGATTCATGGAAGAACTTTGAAAAATCGACGTGCGTGATGTCAGGCTAAGCACCCGGTAACCAATCTTAGATGTAAGACTTTGATATTTGGATTTTTAACTGTTTTGATTGCATGAATGTAAACATGGGATTGGATAATCTTTCATTTGTATGTTTATAATTTTCCTCCAGATTCACAAATAGATTTGAATCAATCTAATTTGCATTTATTCGATTGTCATTCGACTTTTACAGCCGCTAGCATATCGAGTTGTTAATCAGGTTTTTGTCAAAGTGATAACTGTTAGATTAGTTCGTGATTGTGTTCCATTGTCCGATCTCAGATCGTTGGGTTAACACACCGAATGAATTTTAATTGTTATTGCTTGAATTGTTGGCAAATTGTCGTGCAATTAAATTAAACAGTTTCAAATCTATATCAAGTCTGAAGTCTAGGGTTGGTTACTATTTTTAATCAATTGTTATTCGTTTTCAAGTTTACTCTCATTTATTGTTGATTTCTTAATTTTAAATTCAGTAAGTGCATAATCGGTTGTTCTTAAAAATTAATCAAATCCAAAATTCGGTTTTACTTTTATCGCCTAGTTTAATTAGTTGCAACAGTTAACCTTCCACGAGCTCCTCGAGAATCGATACCCTACTTACCCTTTACTAAAGGTATTTAGGTTTTAATTTGGTTGTACCTTCGACTGCGATCAAATTTTGGCGCCGTTGCCGGGGAGCCACTGCGCAAGGTTTATTGTTTAGATTAATTTGTTTCAAGCAGTACTACTTGGGTTGTTTGTTTTTGTTGTGTGCAGGTGATCACAAATCGTATGCATACAAGATATTCTGGTAGATCTTCTCCGTTGAACTTCGATCCAGAAATTGAACGAACAGCTTGCCATAACAGGATTATTCATCGCACCAAACTTGCATCTTCAAGCCAACCAAATCCATCTCCAGAAATGGTGAATTCTAATGTTCCTCCACTCAACTTTGAGGATCAATTCGATCCTCCACCCTACAACAACCCACCACCCAATCAACCACCTCTGAATGACCCTCTGTAACATCTCTGAATTTAGTATTCATATTTCAATTCAATGTAATGCAATTTCAAATTCAATACTCGTGCACTGCTTTGTTATTTGCTTACCGTAAACTAAATGCAATGATTCAATACAAATTTACAAGTTTTGCTCGATTATATACACTTAAACGCTATACAAGTAACTATTTATTTCAAACTAACCAAACCTGAAAAATCAAGGACTAAAGTTGAAAATTTATCAAGAAACCCTAATTAGCACGGTCGTGCTTCGTCCTGGCACGGTCGCGCCAAGTGCCTCGGCACGATCGCGCGACTGGTCCTGGAACGATCGCGCCCGGTGCCTAAGCACGGTCGCGCCTCTATTAAGCACGGTCGCGCCTGCGTAACAGTCAAAACGTAAATGTGATTTCAAAACGCTCGATCGTTCGAATTCAAACCCGGTTATGTTTCATTTTCATTGTCAAGGAAAATAACTCAGTTGATTACGATTATTATTATCAAAACTCTCTTCCTCTCAAGAAAAACCGTCGATCTTTTCCCTCAAGACTCAAATCCTAAAATTCGATCAAATTCCTCTCAAGCAATCAAGAAATTCTATTCAGCGATCTCCCCTGTTATTATTGGACTCTCTGGCCTAGCCGGAATTGCAGCCGAAGTCGCCGGAAGCCGTTATCGCCGTCGCCGGAACTCCCTTCTACCGATCGCTATCGATTCCTTCTGTTTGAGGAAATTGAATCATCCCACCCTTTCGTTTCGGTCCATATATCAAAAGCCCCCTATCAATCTGTGCTTTCATTACAGAAATCGTCCGAATCAGAACTTATATTTTTAATAAAAAGGATTTAATCGAATCCATTCTTAAACACGATTTACATGCAATTAAATTACATTAAAAGACTCGTAATAACTCAGTAATCGAAAGCCCTATCAAATCCAGCGCTAGAAATACAAGATTTGTTCAATTCGTGTCTGATTTGGAAGAGAGACGGTCGCGCTAATCATCTAGCGCGGTCGTGCCTCATGAAACGCGGTCGTGCTGACTAGCAGCGCGGTCGTGTCCTCCTGTCCAGACCTAGTCATGCCCTTTGGGCTAGCCTCTGTTGTGTCTAAAAATCATAGACACGACCGTGCCAGGCCAAGGCACGGTCGTGCCTGTTGACTGGTCTAGTTTGTGCCCTCTGTTGATCAACCCGGTCGCGCCCCGACTAGCGCGGTCGCGCGTGGCTTGAGCACGATCGTGCCCTTCCGAGGCACGGTCGTGTGTGACTCAGAAATTGTAACAGAATTATAATTTTATATTTTTCAATCAATAAATGTTTTAAATTTTATAAAAATATGTTTTCTGTATTTGAAGAGATAAATATTATTTATTTAAAAGTTTATTTAAAAATTTATAAAAAAATTAAATTTATATTTATCTTACACTTAAATGATGTTTTAAATGATTAAGTTACAAGTTTATAAATAAATAAGATAATAATTATTTATTTGATATTTAAACAAAAATCATTTATTTATTTATACTTAATTACAATCAATATTTACATTATTTCATAAACTATAATCATTTATTTAATTATTAATTTACATTTAACACAAGCATTATTTTCATAATCAACAATTTTATAAAAATTCTATTTTATTATTTAAATTCCAAACTTTAATCAAATGTTCCAAAAATGGTTACTACAACTTTATATATTTCATTTAATACTTTTTATACACAAACTCAACCCTCAATGTTAGACTTAAACTTTGTACACCGATTTGATTCAATATACATTACAATCTAGGTTAACCCGTGCGTATCAAGAACCCTTATTCTATCTATACTCTTTGTTAGCTACATCTCCATACCAAGTGAGTATTCACAACCCCTTTTTACTCTTTTACACTTTTGGGGTGGAACATGAACTCTATACACATTACACATTTACATTTACACAAACAACACAAGTGCAAAAATCCTATTTACATACATGTATGCAGAATTTGAGCTTTGTGCCCGAGTGCTAGTTGTGCTAACCTTTGTATGCGATTATGTGCAATCATTAACAATACAAGCCGACGGGTTTCAATGATAGATCTATTGAGTCTGACAAACCCACCCATGGTGCGCGGTGATTGAAACCGACAACACAATTTTTGCATGCTAGTTACAAGGTTTGGTTGTACATGGTTACACAATAGCTGCTCCCCATATATGCCTTATTTTATCATGTTTTGTAAAGGATTTGTTTTCAACTATATGCTATCTACATACAACTGTGTTATACTCACCAACTTTTTAGTTGACTTTATTTTATTCGTGTTTCAGGCCCCAATATGTGAGAATGATTCAAGACGTGTTCAACATAGGATTTGGACTTAGCAATTTAAATCAAGAACTTTATGAGTTGTTTTATGTTTCTTGTTGGAATTTGGTTTGTACTTGGATTATTTGTAATGGAAATTTAACTTTAATATATTTCAATTTAGTCAACCATGTGCTATAAACAGTCTTACATGTCCCGCCCCGATGATTCCGCCATCGGTCGGGGTGTGACAGATTGGTATCAGTGCCTTGGTTGTAGGGAATTAGGTTATTAGACACCTTGACCTAGACTATAACTTTAGGACACCCACTTATGCTATAATTCATGATTTTGTGCTATGTGCTACATGCTCACCATGATTAATTATTATTATATTTGATACCTTACTTGTTAGAAATTCATGACTCATTAGGATCTTCTTGAATAATAATTAAATAAATAATATCCTTTCCTATCTTCTAAAACCTCATAATATTTCTATCTTCTTTTCTATCTTTATCCTTCTTAGCATGTGGAAAAATTCTTGAAGCAAAAATCTCTAAAATTTTTATTTTCTTCGTTAAGGTTTTTAAACTTGTTAAATTATTTGAGGACACGTGCAATCTGGAAGGGTGACACCTGTATTTTGGGTTTTCTGTCTAGGAAAGCATTTCGCATAAATCCCAATCAACCGAGGGACCCGTATGCTTTCCTGGGAATTCCCGAGATGAGTGTTTACTTATAGGCTAAAGCATGTCTCCTTGAAAATTATATAAGTTTAATTAACCTTAATGTGCCATGGTATTCAAGTGATTTTGTCACTTTTGAGTACAATCCAAACTAAGAATATCTATTTTTATTTTTGTTATCTCATTCTATTAAATCCAATCAAATCTCATAAGTTCTTACAATTTTTCTTGTCTTGTGAAAAATCTGTAGAATGCCTCCTCGTCGTGCTCCCGCAACCAACGCCAACACCGACATTGCTGCTATTCTTACCCAATTGGTGACACAACTCACCCAAGCTAATGGTGCCACCAATGGCAACAATGGTGGAAATGGAAGCAATAGTGGTAATAATGGTGGAAATGGTGGAAACGGTGGTAACAATCCATCTCAATGCACCTTCAAGCACTTCAACTCATGCAATCCCCTAAAGTTCTATGGTACCGATGGAGCTACTGGACTCCTTCAATGGTTCGAAAGCATTGAGAATACCTTTCTCAATAGTGACTATCCCGACAACCTCCGTGTTCGTCATGCTACAATTGTCCTACAAAAACGGGCACTTACATGGTGGAATGGGGAGAAAAGGAATAGGGGTGTTGATGTAGCTATGGCCTTACCTTGGGATGAGGTCAAAAGGCTTATGACCGAGGAGTTCTGTCCTCGAAATGAAGTGAAAAAGTTAGAAGCTAAATTTTGGGATCTTGTCTAAGATAGTGGGGGAAAACTTAGCATATACAACTCGGTTCCATGAGTTGAGTCTTCTAGTGCCCCACATGGCCACTCCTTTGTCCCGTTGTATCGAAAAGTATATTGGTGGGCTACCAAGACAAATCCAAGATACTGTCTTAGGTAGAAATCCTGCTACTCTGGAGGATGCTATTCGTCTATCCGCTACCTTAACTGATAATCATGTGAAAGCTGGAACTCTGACAAAAAAGGGTTCTAAAAAAGTTTCTGAAACCGTAACCCCTTCTACTCACAACAAAGAAGCCACAACCGAGCCCTCTCGTAATAATAGAAAGAGGAAGGTTAGAAATTTTGCTGTGGTTACTCCTGCTGTTCCCATCAACCAAGCTGCACCTATGGTTCAAGCGCCGGCTAAAAAGCCATATGTTGGGATCTACCCTCTTTGTGCCACCTGCAACTACCATCATCCCCAAAACATCCCATGTCGCCTTTGTACTTATTGTGGGAGATATGGTCATACAGTTAGTGTTTGTAGGACCAAAGCTCTTGCGGGCCAAGTCAACCCTCCAAACCGAACCGTACCTCAAGTGGCTAATCAAGGTGCTCCCGCCATTTCTAATGGGCGTGCTTACTATGAGTGTGGTTGTCACACCCCGCCAAGGCGGAAACGCGAGGCGCAACGTTCATGGTTTCCAAAGCATATGATTACCGCAAACACATACATGATAAATGAATACATTAACAAGTTTAATGTTTTACATTACAAAACATAATCTGAGTTTACAAAAAGTTAAGATTTCACAAATATGACTCAACTCAATGAGTTATACAAGGGAAATCCTCCTTGAGTAGTATCCATCGTGCATGCATGTAATCTATATTGCTAACCTTGAAATCACGTTCAGTTACCTGAAAAACATACTTAAAATCGTCAACACGAGGTTGGTGAGTTCACAGGTTTAATCAAATTGTTCTTTGTAAACTTCATTTGTTCATAAATAATTCAGTTGCATGAGATAAGCAGAATAAGAATTTTTGACCCATTTGTAAACTAGCTAGGAATACAAATAATATGTTCATACATGGGGCGTAACCAAACCTTGACATGTGTGAGCCCCTATTAAGCGTTATCAGATTCTATGCGGCCATAAATCCTCCAGATTGTGGTTAGCGCGACTAACCATGACCGGGAGACGTCACTCTCCATAGTACTATTCATAGGACCCTAGGCTACAGTTAATGGTTACTATGTTGTTCCAGGGGACTTTAGCGGCCTCCAATGTGTTGTTCTCATCCCATGTAAACATAAAGTCGTGTCTTATTCTCTTGTTATCCCATAAAATAGTTGAAGTATGTTCTTCCCCCAAATATTAGAAAACAGTAAAAAGAAAGGGGCCGTGAAACTCACCTTGTGTTTGTGTATATACTTGTAATAATATTTGTTGTAGTCAACCTTGACTGTTTGTACCCTAGATACCAAGGGTAAATTGATGTTAAGACCAACGTCTTAATTGTAAATTGTTCACCGACCTTGTAAATCTGATTATGTTTGTTTAAATATCGTTTTAGTTTTCCAACACATGTTTTGTTATAAAATAGTTTTGAGTTACTGCCCAACTGGGACTGTTGTACAGGTGTCGAAACTTCTTAGTTTCGATTGGGCATATGTGTGTCGAAACTACTTAGTTTCGATGGAGTGGTCAGGAGTCGAAACAACCTAGTTTCGATTGAGTAAAAGGTATCGAAACTCCTAGTTTCGATTGAGAAACAGGTATCGAAACTCCTAGTTTCGATTGAGAAACAGGTATCGAAAATCCTAGTTTCGATTGAGAAACAGGTATCGAAACTCCTAGTTTCGATTGAGAAACAGGTATCGAAACTCCTAGTTTCGATTGAGAAACAGGTATCGAAACTCCTAGTTTCGATTGAGCAACAGGTATCGAAACTACCTAGTTTCGATTGAGTATTTGCTATCGAAACTACCTAGTTTCGATTGAGAAAAGGTATCGAAACTACCTAGTTTCGATTGAGTTAACTTGTATCGAAACTCCTAGTTTCGAGTACTGGACTTCTGTTTGACAGAATCAGTCCTGCATATTTTTATATTTTAAACTTGAATTCGACACACTCTTCTTGTTGTCTTTCTTGCGTTTAAATAAGATGTAAGTTTAGCTACGGTTTTAAAGAAACTAATGTGAAAATGTCGAGTTTTTACCTTAAAACCGAGATGAAGATGATGAAATAAAACAGAGATGATCTCGACTCTTTTGCAGAAACACTTGAGATTCTTCTTAAAATAGCAAATTATGGTGAATTTCGCCTTGAAACTGGACTTCGAATTGAAGAGAATTGGAATGTTTGCCGTATGAAAATGAGAGATAAATGGGAATTGTGAGAATTTTGAATGTAGGGTATGGTTTTATCTGGGTTTTCACAAGTGGGAGTATGGGTCAATTTGAAAATACGTGAGATTGGGGATGGTTTCCCCTGCACTTCGGCCGAGAAGTCAAGGGTGGGTTAGGGGGTTTGGATTATAATAATAAAACAATTAGATTTTTTTTTTTTTTTTTGTATTAATATCAATTAGAGTTCTAAAGGGGTAGTTTAATTCGGTTTATTTTCCCCACGGTATTATAATTTTATTCTAAATATAATTTATGGTTCCACGTAAAGTTTGTGTAAATAATATATATATGTATATATATTTTTCTGGTTATTTATTTCAACCAATAGTGTTCGAATTAAGTCGGGTTATAAGTGTATGTGAACCGGTAATTCCCAGAATTACTAAAAATATAAAATGAGACAATGTTCGGTTTTTGTTAGACCTTCATGTCTTTGTTTGTGAAATTACGTAAATCACAAAAATAATTATAATGTAAACTCGTTTATTGTAATGTAAACTTGTTCATAATGTATACGGATATTGACCTGAAATGTCGGGTGTCACATTCTCCCTTGTTAAAAGAATTTCGTCCCGAAATTCAATTCGTGTCCTCTTGAACTGGTGTATCCTTAAACAAGGATGGGTATTTTGTTTTCATTTGGTCCTCTCGTTCCCATGTATACTCAGGACCACGCTTTGAGTTCCAACGTACTTTAATCAGTTTGATCCGACTACGTCTCAGCTTTTGAACCTTCCAATCTGAAATCTCAATCGGTTCCTCGATGAAATGAAGTTTATCGTCAATATGAATCTCGTCAGACGGTATAATTAGTGTCTCGTCTGATAAACACTTCTTGAGATTTGATACATGAAACGTATCATGTATATTGTTTAGTTCTTGTGGTAGCTTGAGTTTGTAAGCTACAGGGCCAACCCTAGCTAGTATTTCAAACGGACCAACGTATCTAGGGTTGAGCTTACCACGGTTACCAAACCTTGCAACGCCTTTCCATGGTGAGACTTTTAACATTACTCGGTCGCCAATTTGAAATTCTAATGGTTTTCGTCTGTTGTCAGCATAGCTCTTTTGTCTATCTCGGGCCGCTTTCAAACGGTCCTTAATTTTGAAAATCTTATCAGTGGTTTCCTGGACAATCTCAGGGCCTGTCAAATGTTTTTCACCAACTTCCGCCCAACATAGCGGTGAGCGGCATTTACGACCATATAAAGCTTCAAACGGTGCTGCTTTAATGCTCGTATGATAGCTGTTATTATAGGAAAACTCAGCTAATGGTAAATGAGTATCCCAATTTCCTCCGAAATCAATTACACATGCACAGAGCATATCTTCTAATGTCTGGATAGTCCGTTCACTTTGACCATCTGTTTGTGGGTGATATGCCGTGCTCATGTCAAGACGTGTGCCCATTGCTTCTTGTAATGATTTCCAAATTCTAGACACGAATCTGCTATCTCTATCCGAGATAATAGAAATTGGCACTCCGTGTCTTGCCACAATTTCTTTAACATAGAGTCTTGTAAGTTTCTCTGTCTTGTCAGTTTATTTCATTGGCAGAAAGTGAGCAGATTTTTTTAATCGGTCGACAATAACCCATATGGTATCATAACCACTGGAAGTCCTGGGTAATTTTGTGATGAAATCCATAGAAATCTGTTCCCATTTCCATTGGAGAATTTCAGGTTGTTGTAACAAACCAGACGGTTTCTGATGTTCGGCTTTTACTTTTGAACACGTTAAGCATTTACTGACATATGTGGCAATATCTCCTTTCATATTGGGCCACCAATATAATTCTTTTAGATCTTTATACATTTTATCTGAACCCGGGTGAATGGAGTACCTGGACTTGTGGGCTTCGTCCATAACTAACTCCCGTAAGTTACCAAAACATGGCACCCAAATTCTATTCATGAAGTATAAAGTGTCATCTGACTCAGACTCCAAATGCTTTATCATTCCTCGTAGAGCTTCATTTTGAATGTTTTCTTCTTTAATTGCCTCTTGTTGTGCCATCCGAATTTGAGTAGTGAGATTTGTATGAATTGTCAATTCTAAGGCACGAACACGAAGAGTTTTAACTCGTTCTTTGCGACTTAAAGCGTCCGCTACGACATTGGCTTTCCCGGGATGGTACTTGATATCACAATCATAATCGTTTAGTAGTTCTACCCAACGACGTTGTCTCATGTTAAGTTCCTTTTGATCAAAGATATGCTGGAGACTCTTGTGATCAGTAAAGATAGTACATCTTGTACCGTAAAGGTAATGTCTCCAAATTTTGAGCGCAAACACAACTGCTCCCAATTCCAAGTCGTGGGTCGTATAATTCTTTTCGTGCACTTTTAGTTGTCGTGAGGCATATGCGATGACTTTGTCTCTTTGCATTAACACACAACCCAGTCCTTGGTGTGATGCATCGCAGTATACGACAAAATTGTCGATTCCCTCAGGAAGGGATAGAATTGGTGCACTACACAGCTTCTGCTTTAGTATTTGAAAAGCTGACTCTTGCTTGTCATTCCAATCATACTTATTTTCTTTCTGGGTTAATTTGGTTAAAGGCAGGGCTATTTTTGAAAAATTCTCGATGAATCGTCTGTAATAGCCGGCCAAACCTAAAAATTGACGTACTTCTGTCGGAGTCTTTGGTGCTTCCCAGTTTTTGATCGCTTCAATTTTAGATGGATCAACGTGAATTCCTTCCTTGTTGATGACATGTCCAAGAAAATGCACTTCTTGGATCCAAAACTCACACTTAGAGAATTTAGCGTAAAGTTTCTCGTTTCTGAGTAGTTCTAAGATTAATTTAAGATGATGTTCATGATCCTCCTTGGTTCGTGAATATATTAATATGTCATCGATAAACACAATCACGAATTTATCCAAGTATGGTTTGCACACGCGGTTCATGAGATCCATGAAAACAGCTGGTGCGTTTGTCAAACCAAATGGCATAACTAGGAATTCGTAGTGACCATAACGAGTCCTAAATGCTGTCTTTGGTACATCTTCTTCTTGGATTCTTAGTTGATGATACCCTGACCGTAGATCGATCTTAGAGTAGAAGCTAGAACCTTGTAGTTGATCGAACAAATCATCTATTCGAGGTAGTGGGTATCGGTTTTTGATTGTAAGCTTGTTTAATTCTCGGTAATCTATACACATCCTAAAGGTTCCATCCTTTTTCTTTACGAATAAGACCGGAGCTCCCCAAGGTGAGAAACTCGGTCTTATGAAACCTTTATCAAGCAACTCTTGTAGTTGATTTGATAACTCTTGCATTTCAGAAGGTGCTAATCGATACGGCGATCGCGCAATCGGTGCGGATCCTGGTACCAAGTCGATTCGGAATTCGACTTGCCTCGGTGGTGGTAATCCAGGTAAGTCTTCAGGGAAAACTTCAGGATAATCCTTAACGATTGGTATATCCTCAAGTCGACGTTCCTCGGGTTTCTTCTCGACGACGTGAGCCAGGAATACGCAATAGCCTTTACGTAGATACTTACGAGTTTTCATGCAGTTTATCATCCTTAACGCTACTCCACTCTTCTCACCTTGAATCGAAAGAACTTCTCCGTTTGGGAGTGGGATTTGGACAATTTTCTCAAAACAAACAATCTCGGCGTGATTCTTTGACAACCAATCCATGCCAATAACAATGTCAAAGCTTCCTAAGTCAACAGGTAACAGATCTATACTAAATGTGTGATTTTTAAGATATAAGGTACAACCTTGAATGACCTCTCCGGTATTAATTAACTTTCCGTTCGCTAATTCAATTGTATACTTTTGTTCTAGTTTGCTGGGCTTAATACCGAGTAGGGACTTAAAGTCATTTGACACAAAACTCAAATCAGCACCCGTATCGAAAAGTATAGAGGCATAGTGATTATTTATCGGGAACGTACCAGTGACAATGTTTGGATCTTGTCGTGCGTCACCAGCCCCCATCACAAATGCTCTTCCACGGGCCTGATTGTCGTTTCGGTTCTTCAACTTTGGACAGTCTTTTCTGAAGTGCTTTGGATCTCCACACTCAAAGCATCCTTGATTCATCCTTTCTGTTCCTGGGTTGACTTTTCCTGCTACTTGATTTATCTTGTTAGGGTTCGCATTGCTCCTACAGTCAAGGGCTAGATGTCCATACTTTTTACATTTTCCACATTGGGTACACTTCCCACTGTGATGATATCCACAATTGTCACACCTTGGTCGTGCTCCAAGGTATCCTTTTTGTTCCACAGTGTTGGCGACAAAGGCTTTCATAGTTTCAGGTCTCTTGTAAATTTGATTCTTGTTTTGATTAATTGGTTTTCCAAACCATTTCCTCTTTTCCCCAGATTTCCCTCCTTCGGTCTCCTTCTTCTCAAACAAACCATCACGTACAGCATTATCCCTTAGCTTGAAAGCCAGAGTTATGGCGCTCTTGGCATCCATAGGGTTCGATGAAGTCACCAGACCTCGGATTTGAGGTGCGAGACCCCACAAGTATCTTTCAACCTTCTTGTATTCTGGGGTGACCATGTGTGGAACCAAGATTGCTAACTCATTGAATCGGTCAGTGTAGCCAGCAACATCATCTCCTGTCATTTGTAAATTCCACATTTCAGATTCGATCTTTTGCAACTCATTTCGAGGACAGTATTCCTCGATCATCATGGCTTTTAAGTCTTCCCATGACAACTCATATGATGTCTGCCTTCCCAAAGTCTTTACTTGTGAATTCCACCAGGTTAAAGCTTTATCAGTGAGTGAGCATGTAGAATACTTCACCATGCAGTCAGCGGTGCATTCACTAATATCAATCACCGATTCCATCTTCTCTATCCATCTCATTAGTCCAACTGCACCCTCGGTGCCATTGAAGTTACGGGGTTTGCAAGACAGAAAGGTCTTGTAGGAGCACTTTCTAATTGGAGCATCTGTAGAATTACAAGTCATAACGTCATTAATTCGAATCATGACTATATGTTATGGCTTATTTATTTTATTACCTCCGGAACCTCCAGCTGTACCGCTACCTCCTGCACCTCCGGAACCTCCAGCTGTACCGCTACCTCCTACACCTCCTCCACTATTTCGATTGGCTTCATACTGCTCCATGGCAGCAGCTACTCGTTGTGCTATAAGTTGTTCCACATTTGGGGAAATCGCCTCGTTGTTGTCACCAGTAGTGTTACGGGTTGTCCTACGCTTAGGTGCCATGACGTTCTTTCTAACATATCAATTAAAAAGAAACATCATTATATGACAATAATGATAGCTCATGACATAAGGATACAACAACGTCAAATGTAAACAACCACTATCACAACATAAACCATTACATACATAGTCAAAACATTCATAGTACATTGTTCCAAAAGACAAGGATACAAAAGAGATGGGTTCACATGGCCTCATCAGTACTAAAGTTTTAAACTACTTAATGTACTACGGGCACAACCCGCCCGTAATAGGTTTAAAAGAAGAAGTGAGAGTACAATCCAATCATCATGGCAAGTCCTGCCATGACAAAACTAGCTCTCGCCACAAATTCTGCAGCCAACGTCCTTTCTTCCAGAGCCTCCACCATGTCTCGGACCGTAACAGTGAACTGCCAATCCATGTCAGCTCTCAACTCTAGATAGTTTGTGGCACCCTGTATGTCTTGGGTGTGGTCCTCCAGAGTCTGAACTCGAGATCCGAGCCCTTGACGTAAGCGCATGGCTGCATCCCTATGTGCCCGAATATCATCTAGGAGATCATCAAGACGCTCCTCGTGCGTACGAACACGAGCTACCAAGGTAGGCACAGTGAGCTCTATGGCTTCCCCAGTGTGGGGTAGGGGTGTTGGAGAGTTGGAAGACTCTCCGAGCTCAAAGGTAGATGGGATGCTCTCCATCTCCCTCCAACGGGCCAGAGTACGGGGCATCCAACGGATAGTTCCCACAGTAGGGTGGTAGCAGGGTCTTTGCCTAGGTGGTTCTTCACCAGCCACCAAGTCTTCTGGGTCACGGGCTGCTAGATTCCTTTTGCGTGGAAGTCGAACCTTCTTCCTAGCGCTTTGCACCTTAACTGGTCCTCCGCTTTTCTTTCGGTAGACGATAGGCGGTTTTCCCAAGGCGACTTTAGGTGGTGTGGAGCTACGGGTTTGTACTTGATTTTTGGGACGTGAGGCGGAAAATTCCTCATTTGATTCAGTGTCAGAGACGGGATCAGAATGTGAATGTGACGACATGCTTGTGACTACAATATCCATATGACAAAATGACTGGTCATGCAATGCTTATGCAATGAAAACGTTTTAGTGAGTCATTTAGATTATAGACTAGGTTCCAATTTAGATTCCTAGTTCACTATAATCAATGGCTCTGATACCAGTTCTGTCACACCCCGCCAAGGCGGAAACGCGAGGCGCAACGTTCATGGTTTCCAAAGCATATGATTACCGCAAACACATACATGATAAATGAATACATTAACAAGTTTAATGTTTTACATTACAAAACATAATCTGAGTTTACAAAAAGTTAAGATTTCACAAATATGACTCAACTCAATGAGTTATACAAGGGAAATCCTCCTTGAGTAGTATCCATCGTGCATGCATGTAATCTATATTGCTAACCTTGAAATCACGTTCAGTTACCTGAAAAACATACTTAAAATCGTCAACACGAGGTTGGTGAGTTCACAGGTTTAATCAAATTGTTCTTTGTAAACTTCATTTGTTCATAAATAATTCAGTTGCATGAGATAAGCAGAATAAGAATTTTTGACCCATTTGTAAACTAGCTAGGAATACAAATAATATGTTCATACATGGGGCGTAACCAAACCTTGACATGTGTGAGCCCCTATTAAGCGTTATCAGATTCTATGCGGCCATAAATCCTCCAGATTGTGGTTAGCGCGACTAACCATGACCGGGAGACGTCACTCTCCATAGTACTATTCATAGGACCCTAGGCTACAGTTAATGGTTACTATGTTGTTCCAGGGGACTTTAGCGGCCTCCAATGTGTTGTTCTCATCCCATGTAAACATAAAGTCGTGTCTTATTCTCTTGTTATCCCATAAAATAGTTGAAGTATGTTCTTCCCCCAAATATTAGAAAACAGTAAAAAGAAAGGGGCCGTGAAACTCACCTTGTGTTTGTGTATATACTTGTAATAATATTTGTTGTAGTCAACCTTGACTGTTTGTACCCTAGATACCAAGGGTAAATTGATGTTAAGACCAACGTCTTAATTGTAAATTGTTCACCGACCTTGTAAATCTGATTATGTTTGTTTAAATATCGTTTTAGTTTTCCAACACATGTTTTGTTATAAAATAGTTTTGAGTTACTGCCCAACTGGGACTGTTGTACAGGTGTCGAAACTTCTTAGTTTCGATTGGGCATATGTGTGTCGAAACTACTTAGTTTCGATGGAGTGGTCAGGAGTCGAAACAACCTAGTTTCGATTGAGTAAAAGGTATCGAAACTCCTAGTTTCGATTGAGAAACAGGTATCGAAACTCCTAGTTTCGATTGAGAAACAGGTATCGAAACTCCTAGTTTCGATTGAGAAACAGGTATCGAAACTCCTAGTTTCGATTGAGAAACAGGTATCGAAACTCCTAGTTTCGATTGAGAAACAGGTATCGAAACTCCTAGTTTCGATTGAGCAACAGGTATCGAAACTACCTAGTTTCGATTGAGTATTTGCTATCGAAACTACCTAGTTTCGATTGAGAAAAGGTATCGAAACTACCTAGTTTCGATTGAGTTAACTTGTATCGAAACTCCTAGTTTCGAGTACTGGACTTCTGTTTGACAGAATCAGTCCTGCATATTTTTATATTTTAAACTTGAATTCGACACACTCTTCTTGTTGTCTTTCTTGCGTTTAAATAAGATGTAAGTTTAGCTACGGTTTTAAAGAAACTAATGTGAAAATGTCGAGTTTTTACCTTAAAACCGAGATGAAGATGATGAAATAAAACAGAGATGATCTCGACTCTTTTGCAGAAACACTTGAGATTCTTCTTAAAATAGCAAATTATGGTGAATTTCGCCTTGAAACTGGACTTCGAATTGAAGAGAATTGGAATGTTTGCCGTATGAAAATGAGAGATAAATGGGAATTGTGAGAATTTTGAATGTAGGGTATGGTTTTATCTGGGTTTTCACAAGTGGGAGTATGGGTCAATTTGAAAATACGTGAGATTGGGGATGGTTTCCCCTGCACTTCGGCCGAGAAGTCAAGGGTGGGTTAGGGGGTTTGGATTATAATAATAAAACATTTAGATTTTTTTTTTTTTTTTTTTGTATTAATATCAATTAGAGTTCTAAAGGGGTAGTTTAATTCGGTTTATTTTCCCCACGGTATTATAATTTTATTCTAAATATAATTTATGGTTCCACGTAAAGTTTGTGTAAATAATATATATATGTATATATATTTTTCTGGTTATTTATTTCAACCAATAGTGTTCGAATTAAGTCGGGTTATAAGTGTATGTGAACCGGTAATTCCCAGAATTACTAAAAATATAAAATGAGACAATGTTCGGTTTTTGTTAGACCTTCATGTCTTTGTTTGTGAAATTACGTAAATCACAAAAATAATTATAATGTAAACTCGTTTATTGTAATGTAAACTTGTTCATAATGTATACGGATATTGACCTGAAATGTCGGGTGTCACAGTGGTGACCCGAACCATTTTCGTGATCAATGTCCAAGACATGCAAATGCTAGACAAGGTGGAGCTCGTGGGCGTGCGTTCAACATAAACGCCAACGAAGCTCAAGCCAACAACGACGTGGTTAATGGTACGTTCCTTGTTAATAGTCAATATACCTCCATTTTGTTGGATACCGGTGTCGATAAAAGTTTTGTGTCACTTAATTTTAAGCCTTTACTTGCAAAGACTCGATCCCAATTAGAGAAAACCTTCACCGTTGAAATAGCGAATGGTGACTCCCTTACAATTGAGTCCATTATTTATGATTGCTTCCTAGAACTAAATGACCATTCATTCCCAATCAACCTTGTTCCAATGCCACTAGGAAGCTTTGATATTATCATATGTATGGATTGGCTATCAAATCATCATGCCGAAGTCATTTGCTTTGAAAAGTGTATCCAAATTCCGCTACCATCGGGAGAAACCTTAAGGGTTTTTGGTGAAAAGCCTTGCAAGGGACTTAAATTGATGTCGTGTACTACCGCTCAAAAGTACTTACGAAAGAAGTACATTGCTTTCTTAGCTCATATTGTTCAAAAGGATGTCAAGAAGAAGAGTATTCAAGATATCCCCATTATCCGAGATTTTCCTGAAGTATTCCCCGAAGACTTATCCGGTCTTCCACCCATTCGTCAAGTAGAATTTCGTATTGATCTTGTACCCGGAGCTAACCCCGTGGCTAGAGCCCCTTATCGTCTTGCACCTTCTGAAATGCAAAAACTTGCAAGTCAACTTCAAGAGCTCTCCGATAAGGGATTCATCTGTCCGAGTCATTCACCATGGGGTGCACCCGTCTTATTTGTTAAGAAGAAGGATGGATCATTTCGCATGTGTATTGACTACCGCGAACTCAACAAACTTACTATCAAGAACCGTTATCCTTTGCCTAGAATCGATGATCTCTTTGATCAGCTTCAAGGTTCTACTTGCTTCTCGAAGATTGATCTTCGATCCGGTTATCATCAGCTTCGTGTTCAAGAAGATGACATTCCTAAGACTGCTTTTCGAACAAGGTATGGTCATTACGAGTTCATGGTTATGCCTTTCGGGTTAACCAATGCACCCGCAGTTTTCATGGATCTCATGAATCGTGTGTGCAAACCGTACCTTGATAAATTCGTGATCGTTTTCATTGATGATATCTTAATCTATTCCAAGACTAAAGCCGACCATGAAGAACATCTTAGATTGGTTTTGGATCTCTTAAAGAAGGAACAACTTTATGCCAAATTCTCTAAATGTGAATTTTGGCTAAAGGAAGTTTAATTTCTTGGTCATATTGTCAATGACAAAGGAATTCATGTTGATCCTGCAAAAATCGAAGCGGTTAAGAATTGGAATGCCCCGAAGACTCCTACCGAAGTTCGTTCATTTCTTGGTCTTGCCGGTTATTATCGTCATTTCATCTCAAACTTCTCAAAGATTGTTGTACCTCTTACCGCTCTGACCCACAAGGGTAAGACTTATGAATGGGGACCGAAACAAGAAGAAGCTTTTCAAACCCTCAAGCAAAAAACTGTGCAATGCTCTCATATTGACTCTCCCCGATGGAATCGATGATTTAGTTGTCTATTGTGATGCTTCTAACCAAGGTCTTGGTTGTGTTCTCATGCAACGAGGCAAAGTAATCGCTTATGCATCAAGGCAACTCAAAGTTCATGAGAAGAATTATACGACGCACGATCTCGAGTTAGGTGCGGTCGTATTCGCGTTAAAGATTTGGAGACATTATCTCTATGGTACAAAATGTGTGGTGTTCAATGACCACAAAAGTCTTCAACATATCTTTAACCAAAAAGAACTCAATATGAGGCAACGACGTTGGGTCGAACTCCTTAACGACTACGACTGCGAGATTCGCTACCATCCCGGCAAAGCGAATGATGTAGCCGATGCTTTGAGTCGAAAGGACCATGTTATGCTTCATTGTGCCCGTATTCAAACCGATATTCAAACCCGTATCTTAGAAGCTCAACACGTCTCGGTAACCGAGGGTAACATGTATGAAGAAATGTCGTGTGGTGTTGAACTTCTTCTTGAATCAAAACCCAATGGCTTACTATATTACTTGAACCGTATTTGGGTTCCCGATCGCGATGATCTCCGTACATTTCTCATGAACGAGGCTCACAAGACTCGTTATTCTATTCATCCTGGTGCGGATAAAATGTACCAAGATCTTCGCCAACAATATTGGTGGCCCGGTATGAAAAAGAACATTGCTCTTTATGTTGCCAAATGTTTAACCTGCTCCAAAGTCAAAGCCGAACATCAACGTCCTTCTGGTTTGCTTGAACAACCGGAAATTCCCGTTTGGAAATGGGAGAACTTAGCCATGGAATTTATTACCAAACTCCCTCGCACCTCGAGTGGTTATGATAGTATTTGGGTGATCATTGATTGACTCACCAAATCTGCTCATTTCTTGCCTATCCGTGAAGACTATCGGGTTGAGAAACTAGCCCGAATATACATCGACGAAATCGTGAGTCGCCATGGTGTTCCCTTGAACATAATATCTGATCGAGATGCCCGGTTCACTTCTCGATTTTGGCAATCTCTCCAAACTGCTCTTGGTACACGATTGGATTTGAGCACGGCCTACCATCCCCAAACTGATGGTCAAACCGAGCGAACAATCCAAACTCTTGAAGACATGCTTAGAGCTTGCGTAATCGATTTTGGTGGCAATTGGGATTCACATCTATCCCTCATTGAGTTTTCTTACAATAATAGCTACCACACAAGTATCAACATGGCTCCATTTGAAGCTCTCTATGGTCGCAAGTGTCGTTCTCCTATCTGTTGGAACGATATTGGTGAAGCACAAGTCACCGGTCCCGAGTTAATTCAAGAAACATCCGACAAGATTATTCAAATCCGTGACAATATTCGAGTAGCGAGGAGTCCGCAAAAGAGTTATGCCGACAAACGTCGAAAACCCTTGGAATTCCAAGTCGGTGACCTTGTTCTTCTAAAGGTGTCTCCATGGAAGGGCGTGATCCGCTTTGGAAAGAATTGCAAGTTAGCATCTCGTTATGTTGGTCCATTCAAAATCCTTGAAAGGATTGGGAAAGTGGCTTACAAGCTCGAGTTACCTCCATCTCTTGGAAATGTGCATCCTACATTTCATATATCTAATCTGACGAAGTGTCTCGCTGATGAAAATCTCCATATACCGCTTGACGACGTGCACATTGATGAAACGATGCACTTCGTTGAGAAGCTGGTGGAAATTATGGATCGTGAAGTCAAACAGCTCAAGCGAAGTCGCATTCCTATTGTCAAAGTTCGTTGGGAATCTAAGCGTGGTCCTGAGTTCACTTGGGAGCGAGAGGACCAAATGAAGCTCAAGTACCCTCATCTTTTTACTAATACTGTTGTATCCTCTAGCTAAATTTCGGGACGAAATTCTCTCAACATGGGGAGACTGTAACATCTCTGAATTTAGTATTCATATTTCAATTCAATGTAATGCAATTTCAAATTCAATACTCGTGCACTGCCTTGTTATTTTGCTTACCATAAACTAAATGCAATGATTCAATACAAATTTACAAGTTTTGCTCGATTATATACACTTAAACGCTATACAAGTAACTATTTATTTCAAACTAACCAAACCTGAAAAGTTAAGGACTAAAGTTGAAAATTTATCAAGAAACCCTAATTAGCACGGTCGTGCTTCGTCCTGGCACGGTCACGCCAAGTGCCTCGGCACGATCGCGCGACTGGTCCTGGAACGATCGCGCCCGGTGCCTAAGCACGGTCGCGCCTCTATTAGGCACGGTCGCGCCTGCGTAACTGTCAAAACGTAAATGTGATTTCAAAACGCTCGATCGTTCGAATTCAAACCCGGTTACGTTTCATTTTCATTGTCAAGGAAAATAACTCAGTTGATTACGATTATTATTATCAAAACTCTCTTCCTCTCAAGAAAAACCGTCGATCTTTTCCCTCAAGACTTAAATCCTAAAATTCGATCAAATTCCTCTCAAGCAATCAAGAAATTCTATTCAGCGATCTCCCCTGTTATTATTGGACTCTCTGGCCTAGCCGGAATTGCAGCCGAAGTCGCCGGAAGCCGTTATCGCCGTCGCCGGAACTCCCTTCTACCGATCGCTATCGATTCCTTCTGTTTGAGGTAATTGAATCATCCCTCCCTTTCGTTTCGGTCCATATATCAAAAGCCCCCTATCAATCTGGGCTTTCATTACAGAAATCGTCCGAATCAGAACTTATATTTTTAATAAAAAGGATTTAATCGAATCCATTCTTAAACACCATTTACATGCAATTAAATTACATGAAAAGACTCGTAATAACTCAGTAATCGAAAGCCCTATGAAATCCAGCGCTAGAAATACAAGATTTGTTCAATTCGTGTCTGATTTGGAAGAGACATGGTCGCGCTAATCATCTAGCGTGGTCGTGCCTCATGAAACGCGGTCGTGCCGACTAGCAGCGCGGTCGTGTCCTCCTGTCCAGACCTAGTCATGCCCTTTGGGCTAGCCTCTGTTGTGTCTAAAAATCATAGACACGACCGTGCCAGGCCAAGGCACGGTCGTGCCTGTTGACTGGTCTAGTTTGTGCCCTCTGTTGATCAACCCGGTCGCGCCCGTGGCTTGAGCACGATCGTGCCCCCCTTCCGAGGCATGGTCGTGTGTGACTCAGAAATTGTAACAAAATTATAATTTTATATTTTTCAATCAATAAATGTTTCAAATTTTATAAAAATATGTTTTCTGTATTTGAAGAGATAAATATTATTTATTTAAAAGTTTATTTAAAAATTTATAAAAAAATTAAATTTATATTTATCTTACAGTTAAATGATGTTTTAAATGATTAAGTTACAAGTTTATAAATAAATAAGATAATAATTATTTATTTGATATTTAAACAAAAATCATTTATTTATTTATACTTAATTACAATCAATATTTACATTATTTCATAAACTATAATCATTTATTTAATTATTAATTTACATTTAACACAAGCATTATTTTCATAATCAACAATTTTATAAAAATTCTATTTTATTATTTAAATTCCAAACTTTAATCAAATGTTACAAAAATGGTTACTACAACTTTATATATTTCATTTAATACTTTTTATACACAAACTCAACCCTCAATGTTAGACTTAAACTTTGTACACCGATTTGATTCAATATACATTACAATCTAGGTTAACCCGTGCGTATCAAGAACCCTTATTCTATCTATACTCTTTGTTAGCTACATCTCCATACCAAGTGAGTATTCACAACCCCTTTTTACTCTTTTACACTTTTGGGGTGGAACATGAACTCTATACACATTACACATTACACATTTACATTTACACAAACAACACAAGTGCAAAAATCCTATTTACATACATGTGTGCAGAATTTGAGCTTTGTGCCCAAGTGCTAGTTGTGCTAACCTTTGTATGCGATTATGTGCAATCATTAACTATACAAGCCGACGGTTTTCAATGATAGATCTATTGAGTCTGACAAACCCACCCATGGTGCGCGGTGATTGAAACCGACAACACAATTTTTGCATGCTAGTTACAAGGTTTAGTTGTACATGGTTACACAATAGCTGCTCCCCATATATGCCTTATTTTATCATGTTTTGTAAAGGATTTGTTTTCAACTATATGCTATCTACATACAACTGTGTTATACTCACCAACTTTTTAGTTGACTTTATTTTATTCGTGTTTCAGGCCCCAATATGTGAGAATGATTCAAGACGTGTTCAACATAGGATTTGGACTTAGCAATTTAAATCAAGAACTTTATGAGTTGTTTTATGTTTCTTGTTGGAATTTGGTTTGTACTTGGATTATTTGTAATGGAAATTTAACTTTAATATATTTCAATTTAGTCAACCATGTGCTATAAACAGTCTTACATGTCCCGCCCCGATGATTCCGCCATCGGTCGGGGTGTGACAGATTGGTATCAGAGCCTTGGTTATAGGGAATTAGGTTATTAGACACCTTGACCTAGACTATAACTTTAGGACACCCACTTATGCTATAATTCATGATTTTGTGCTATGTGTTACATGCTATGTGCTACATGCTCACCATGATTAATTATTATTATATTTGATACCTTACTTGTTAGAAATTCATGACTCATTAGGATCTTCTTGAATAATAATTAAATAAATAATATCCTTTCCTATCTTCTAAAACCTCATAATATTTCTATCTTCTTTTCTATCTTTATCCTTCTTAGCATGTGGAAAAATTCTTGAAGCAAAAATCTCTAAAATTTTTATTTTCTTCGTTAAGGTTTTTAAACTTGTTAAATTATTTGAGACACGTGCAATCTGGAAGGGTGACACCTGTATTTTGGGTTTTCTGTCTAGGAAAGCATTTCGCATAAATCCCAATCAACCGAGGGCCCGTATGCTTTCCTAGGAGTTCCCGAGATGAGTGTTTACTTATAGGCTAAAGCATGTCTCCTTGAAAATTGTATAAGTTTAAATAACCTTAATGTGCCATGGAATTCAAGTGATTTTGTCACTTTTGAGTACAATCCAAACTAAGAATATCTATTTTTTTTTGTTACCTCATTCTATTAAATCATATCAAATCTCATAAGTTCTTACAATTTTTCTTGTCTTGTGAAAAATCTGTAGAATGCCTCCTCGTCGTGCTCCCGCAACCAACGCCAACACCGACATTGCTGCTATTCTTACCCAATTGGTGACACAACTCACCCAAGCCAATGGTGCCACCAATGGCAACAATGGTGGAAATGGAAGCAATAGTGGTAATAATGGTGGAAATGGTGGAAACGGTGGTAACAATCCATCTCAATGCACCTTCAAGCACTTCAACTCGTGCAATCCCCTAAAGTTCTATGGTACCGAAGGAGCTACTAGACTCCTTCAATGGTTCGAAAGCATTGAGAATACCTTTCTCAATAGTGACTGTCCCGACAACCTCCGTGTTCGTCATGCTACAAGTGTCCTACAAAAACGGGCACTTACATGGTGGAATGGGGAGAAAAGGAATAGGGGTGTTGATGTAGCTATGGCCTTACCTTGGGATGAGGTCAAAAGGCTTATGACCGAGGAGTTCTGTCCTTGAAATGAAGTGAAAAAGTTAGAAGCTGAATTTTGGGATCTTGTCCAAGATAGTGGGGAAAACTTAGCATATACAACTCGGTTCCATGAGTTGAGTCTTCTAGTGCCCCACATGGTCACTCCTTTGTCCCGTTGTATCGAAAAGTATATTGGTGGGCTACCAAGACAAATCCAAGATACTGTCTTAGGTAGAAATCCTGCTACCCTGGAGGATGCTATTCGTCTATCCGCTACCTTAACTGATAATCATGTGAAAGCTGGAACTCTGACCAAAAAAGGTTCTAAGAAAGTTTCTGAAACCGTAACCCCTTCTACTCACAACAAAGAAGCCACAACCGAGCCCTCTCGCAATAATAGAAAGAGGAAGGTTAGAAATTTTGCTGTGGTTACTCCTGCTGTTCCCATCAACCAAGCTGCACCTATGGTTCAAGCGCCGGCTAAAAAGCCATATGTTGGGATCTACCCTCTTTGTGCCACCTGCAACTACATGTGATCCGCGTCAAGGGCAGCCACAAAACATGTACGAGAATCCACCACCGAATTACATGAATCAAGAACACCAAATAAATTATGGTGGATATGGATTCCTACAGCAACAACCACAAGGATACCCTCCACAGCCGCAAGGATTCTATAGGACTCCGATGCCACAGATGCAGGGACCAAATTATGAGCTCGGTATTCCTATGCCTCCACAACATAACATGGGAGTACCGAGAAACTACAATCAAGGCATGATGCATGCCCAAGCTGCCAACAATTACTTCCAACCAGCTTTGACCACGAATGCTTCTCCTGTGGTAACACCTGTGAGAAATGGAAGATCATTTGAAGTCCGTCCAGCTGTATTGACTTCCATGCCAACTTTTCATGGGCGTGCCACTGAAGAACCCTATCCACATCTGCAGAGTTTTGAGCAATTTTGTCAGGTAACTGGGCTACAAGGTTTTACACCAGATGAGGTTAAGTTGATTTTGTTCTCCTTCAGTTTGAAAGACCGTGCGAAGGAATGGTTTGATTCTCTACCATCTGCTAGTATTTACACATGGGCTGACTTACAACAGAAGTTTTTGGAAGAGTTTTACACTATGAAGAAAACTAATGAGGCCCGAGCAAATATCCGAAATTTCAAGCAGAAGGGTGGGGAGTTGTTTCATGAATCTTTTACTCGATTCAAGGATATGCTACGTAAGTGTCCTCATCATGGTATTAACATGTGGGAGTTATTGGTGGCGTTTTATGATGGAATGTCGTCTGAAGACATACGGGATATCAATTCACAGAGTAATGGCACCTTCTTGTATAATCATGTACAAGTTGATTGGGATTTGCTAGAAAGAATGTGTGCCAACTCTAAACGGTTGGAGCAGTCGAACAAAAGATCTAACCATGAGACGGTGAATGGGGCAGCCACCCAAATGACTGATGAGCAATTGGAGGCTATGGAACAGAAAGTGGCAAAGATAGCCGGGTTGGGTAAGGAGAACACTTCAGCTCCAACGGGTTCAGTCTATTATGTGTGTGGGGTATGTGGTGATCTTGGGCACAAATCTAGTCAGTGTCAGCAACAACAAGGTGGACAACAAGGGGGCCGAACTGAAGAGGTTAATCAAGTGCATGGAGATATGAACTCAAACACCTACCATCCAGGGCTTCGAAACCATCCTAATTTTAGGTATGGTAATGCTTCAAATCAGATGAACCCGAATTTCCAACATGCAAACAACAAAAGTTATCCTCAAGCTTTTGATCGTCAATAGTACCAAGGAGGTGGTCAGAACAACAGGCAACAAGCTCCGCCTGCAAATCAACAAGCTGGATCATCCACCAATTCTGAAGGCTCAAAAATTGATCAACTCGTTGAGATGATGAAAGAGATGAGGAAGGAAAATGACATAAGGGATAAGGCTTTTGTTGCATTGAACAAGAAAGTGGGACAGATAGCAGAGCAACTTTCACAGAGACCTCCTGGAACACTTCCCAGCGATACACAGGTAAATCCAGCTCATCAGAGTTCTAGCCAAAAGAATGCTCAGGTAAATCAGGTAATTACTCTCAGAAGTGGTAAAGAAGTGAATAATAATTTCACTCCTCCACCTCCTTTCGTCGAAGGGATTGTGGAGGATGTAAATGAGAGTGAAGAGAGTGATAGTGAGGAACCTGTTATTGCATCTAAACCGGTTTTAAATAATAACTCACCATCTAAAAATGTTGTTAACAAGGCTCCATTTCCATCAGCCTTGGTCAAACCAGACAAATCAAACAAGTCAAAAAGAGGCCCACAACAAGATGAGTTGTGGGAAGTTTTTAAACAAGTAAAAATCAATCTGCCTCTTCTAGATGCAATTAAACAGGCACCTGCTTATGCTCGGTATTTGAAGCACCTTTGCACACAGAAAAGATAACCAAGGTTGCCTAAGAAGTTAGATGTAAATGTCCAAGTCAGTGCTATTTTGTCGGGTGCACTTCCACCAAAGCTTGATGACCCAGGAACGCCTTTAATTTCAATTCAAATCGGTGATTTTAAAAGTGAACGGGCGTTACTGGATTTTGGAGCTAGCATTAGCATTCTCCCGGTAAGCTTGTATGATCAATTTGATTTTGGTCCCCTCAAGAAGGCTGACACTACTGTGGTGTTAGCTGACTTGACTCCTAAGCTTCCTAGGGGAGTGTTAACTGATGTCCTTGTTAAGGTGGGAGAATTTTATTACCCTGTGGACTTTTTGGTTTTGGATTATGTGTCGGGGATACAAGGGAGACAACCAGATGTCATATTGGGGAGGCCATTTTTGGCCACTGCACATGCCATAATTGATTGTGTTTCAGGAACAATCAACATGACATTTGGCAATCAGAAAATGAGGTTGAATATGTTCACTAACGTTACTAACCCACCTGTTTGTGATACTTGTTTTATGGCAGATATTGTTGACCGATGTGTTCCTTGCTATGAGCCTTTGGTGAGCAAGGATAACATATCAGACGATTGTTCTGTGTTTGACAGGGTGGAGAGAGAACATATGCAGGAATTGATTGAGGCGGAAAGGGAAGTTGAACTTAAAGAAGTGCAAGAAAACAGGCCACCGTGGTCCTGTCATCAAGAGAAACTTCCAGATAAATGGAACAAGGAGTTAAAGCCATCCTTGGTTGAGCCACCGCAGCTGGAGCTGAAAGAATTACCATCACATTTGAAGTATGCATTTCTAGGAAAGGAGAAAACCTTACCGGTCATTGTTGCATCAGATTTGACCGAGGATCAGGAGAAAGAATTGTTGAAGGTACTGGTTGCTCACAAATCATCAATTGGATGGACGATAGCAGATTTGAAGGGGATTAGTCCCTCTGTTGTAATGCACAAGATCATAACCGAGCCTGACGCAAAACCCGCTCGCGACACACAGAGGCGACTCAATCCGAACATGAGAGAAGTCGTGAAGAAAGAGGTGCTTAAGTGGCTTGATGCATGTATTGTCTACCCCATTTCAGACAGTACGTGGGTGAGCCCCACTCAGACAGTTCCGAAAAAAGCAGGTATCCATGTAATTAAAAAGGAAAATGGTGAGGAACTTGCTACCCGCCCAGTAACCGGGTGGCGAGTGTGCATAGATTACAGGAAGCTGAACGCAGCTACCTCGAAAGACCACTTTCCATTACCTTTTATTGATCAGATAATAGAGCGACTTTCAGGTCAGAAATTCTTTTGTTCTTGATGGATATTCTGGGTATAATCAAATTGCCATACATCCAGACGATCAGCACAAGACTACATTCACATGCCCGTATGGTACATTCGCTTTCAGGCGAATGCCATTCGGTTTGTGCAATGCCCCCGCCACCTTCCAAAGGTGCATGATGAGTATCTTCTCACATATGGTGGGGGAGAATCTTGAGATCTTCATGGATGATTTTTCTATTTTCGGAATGTCATTTGAAAAATGTCTAGATCAACTTACCAAGGTACTTAAACGTTGTGTTGAAAAAAATTTGGTACTAAGTTGGGAAAAGAGCCACTTCATGGTTTGAGAGGGGGTAGTGTTAGGACATGTTGTGTCTGAACATGGGATGGAGGTTGATAGGGCAAAAGTTAATGTAATTTCAACTTTGCCTCCTCCCACGAATGTGAAAGGCGTGCGATCATTCTTAGGGCACGCTGGGTTTTATCGTCGGTTCATCAAAAGTTTTAGCGTCATTTCAAAACCATTATGTAACTTGCTTTTAAAAGACACGACCTTTACCTTTGATGGCGAATGCTTAAAATCCTTTAAAACATTGAAAAAGTTGTTGGTTGAAGCCCCAGTGTTACAGTCACCCGATTGGTCATCACCGTTTGAAATCATGTGTGATGCGAGTGATGTGGCATTAGGGGCAGTGTTAGGTCAAAGGATAAACAAGAAACCGGTGGTTATTTATTATGCTAGTAAAACCCTTTCAGAGGCACAATTGAATTATACAACAACTGAAAAGGAATTCCTAGCAGTTGTCTATGCCTTAGACAAATTTCGTTCTTATCTTTGGGGCAGCAAAGTTATTATTTATTCTGATCATTCTGCTGTCAGGTACTTGATGGAAAAGAAGGATGCGAAGCCGAGGCTGATTCGGTGGATACTGCTTCTTCAAGAATTCAATTTGGAGATCCGAGATAAGAAAGGGAGTGAAAACGTGGTGGCAGATCATTTGTCACGCCTACCGACTCTCAATAATGGGATCCCCTCAGAAATTAATGACACATTTCCCGATGAACAACTCTTTTCGGTTACTAAATTGCCATGGTTTGCTGATTTGGTGAATTATTTGGATGCAGGTGTAATTCCAAGTTTTTGGTCAGCACAGAAAAGACATCACTTTCTTGTTCAAGTTAGACATTATGTGTGGGATGCACCTGATTTGTTCAAGGTAGGTGCAGATCAAATTTTGAGAAGGTGCATCCCAGAAGAAGAAAACGGCGTATAGGGTTCTATCATGTGGTCTTTTCTGGCCCACTTTGTTTAAAGATGCTATGAATTATGTTAAATGCTGTGTTAGGTGTCAATAACTGGGGGGGAATTGCAAAACGGGATGAGATGCCCATGAACCCAATTTTAATTGTTAACATTTTTGATGTATGGGGAATTGATTTCATGGGCCCATTCCCGGTTTCGTTTGGTAAGGTATATATCTTAGTGGCAGTGGATTACGTGTCTAAATGGGTTGAAGCCACTGCCACTACGACGAATGATCACACAGTTGTTTGTGAATTTGTAAGAACCCACATTTTTTCTAGATTTGGGGTACCTCGGGTCATCATTAGTGATGGGGGAACCCATTTCAAAAATTTTAATTTTGGGAAATTACTTAAAAAGTATGGCGTGGATCATCGCATTGCTACACCTTACCACCGCCAAACTAGTGGTCAAGTTGAGGTTTCTAATCGGCAGATTAAGGAAATTTTGCAAAAGACCGTCCGAGCTGATCGAAAAGATTGGTCTAAGAAATTAGATGATGCTTTATGGGCATATCGGACGGCGTACAAAACGCCGATTGGAACGACTCCTTACCGTTTGGTTTATGGAAAAGGTTGTCATCTACCATTGGAAATCGCCCACTGTGCTTTGTGGGCGATGACCACACTTAATTTGGAATATGATGATGCAGGGAAATAACGTCGGTTAGAGCTTTGTGAATTGGAGGAGTTGCGTAAAGAGGCGTATGACACAGCAGCCGCAGACAAGACAAAGATGAAAGCGGTGCATGATGCGAAGCTAAGGAAAAGGAGCTTCGAAGTTGGTCAAAAGGTATGGTTGTTTAATTCACGGTTGAAGTTATTTCCAGGAAATTTGAAGAGCAAGTGGTCCGGACCATTTGTGATTGTGAGGATTGGTCACTACGGTGACATTGAAATTGAAAGCGTGAAAGATCAGACAAAGCAAGTGGTTAATGGTCACCGACTGAAGCCATATTTGGATGCGACCGATATTAACAAGGAATCAATGGAAGTGGTGAGCTTTGTCGAAGGCTCACCAACTTATGAGGACGTCTGAGGTCCAAGTAATCTCGAGGGAAACCTCGGGTTGTAGAGTTTGTATTTCAAATTGTTCATTAGCCATTTGTTACTTTCGTTTGTTTTCTTTTTATGTGTTTGATGTGTTTGTTTGTCATGCGTTCTTCTACGAGGCTAAGTGTGGGGAAGATCGATCACCAGGTACGTTTTGATTTGAGAATTGTGTTGGGGGCAACACAACTTTCGAGAGGGGGTGAGGATAAAAATGGGTAAATTGGTTAAAAATAAGTTAAGTGTAAACCAGGTCAAAATCGCCTGGTTCCAACAATCCTCTACCTGGTTCAAAAATCGCCTCAACCATGCGATTCCAAGAAGGGTGAGAAATTGACAAAACCACACATTGGGGACAATGTGTCTCAAGTGTGGGGATGGGGGGAGAAACACACTTAACTTTGCTGAATTTTGCTAAAAATCGTCGAAATTGAAAAATTGAAAATTTTTTGCAAAGCAAACCAATTTTTAAACTCATGGAAAGAGTCCTTTCTGATTGACTAATCTAGATCTTGATTCATGGTTGTCCCTTTAAGTTTCAGGAGAGTATTTCCGATGGGTGTTTTAAGAAAAATGGGAAGGGATGCTTAATTAGGTGTAACATGCTTTGAATTGATTGCTAATGCAACATGTCGGTAACCATTTGTCCGCCATATGTGAGTTTTTGAGCCATACTTGCTATAGATTGATAGGTCACTGAAAAATTTGTTTCAATTGCTGAGAGTGACCAATGTGATATGATATGGTAGAACTTGTATGGTTGATACATTTCGAGACTACATATTAGACATGTGCACAAAGATGACAAGGCATTAGGATTCCCCATATTCCCCGTTAATCCATTTTGTTGCTATAATTCCTTAGAAGCCATTGTTGAGCATGATAGATGACATTGAATAAAATCATTATACCCGTCGTTTGTCCACCCCATAAGCCGAGTAGAAAGTGTATATTTTCTTGAAAATTTTGATGAGAATTCTAGATAAAAAAAAGGTGAAAAATACAAAAATAGCATGGAGTATGAGAAGTGAATCACAATGATTCAAGTTGTGAGAAAGTTGTGAAAGAAATAAAGCAAGTCAAATGTGACTTTGTAGGTTAAAAAAAAAAAAAATTGTAGAATTTCTCATCACACTAGCCACCAAAAATCCTAAATTCCTTACCCGAGCCTAAGCCAAAAACCCAAAGTCCTTCGATTTGTGCAGTGTCTATAGCAGTAGTGGAGATTTGATTGCTTTACAAGCATATGCTTATATGGTCTCACATTCGGTTTTGGAGTGAATACTTATACTAGCACATTATTTATGCTAGTCCATAAATTAAACCGAGAGGAGTGCATCTTGTGAGGGATATGTAGCAATTGCATAGAAATAAAAGCATGTTGCGTTTGATTAAGCAAACCGCGTTTTGTTCTAACTGTTTATCACTTGCTCGTCGGTTTGTTAATCTCGACTGTGTCAGTCTATGGGACGGGTATGATTCTAGACCTTAACTTGTTGAGAAATAGAAGGGCTTTGGATGTGGGTTATTGGCGAAATAAGTGAAAAATAAAGGTTTGCTTGGGGACAAGCAAATGTTAAGTGTGGGAATGTGATGGGATGTGGATTTTGTGTGTTTATAGTGTTTTAACCCCGCGATTTTTCATGTTTTTCTCTTATTACATATGCATGGATAGCAATTACTACGAGCTTTTGTGTTTGTAGGTAAGAGGGGTTAAAACATAGATGTTAGAGCACGTGGAAATGCAGGTTACGGGAATCGGAACGAAGAAACGAAGAAGTGAAAAAGGGCTGGTCGTAAGTTACGGCCAGGCAAACGTAACTTACGGTGGACAGAAATTTAGATTTTTGAGGCCGTAAAGAAGAAGCTACAAGCCGTAAGTATAATTTGGAAAAAGCTGACCGTAAGTTACGGCAAAACCACCGTAACTTACGGTGGTCGGGAAAACAGAAAGACGGGAGCTTCGATTCTGAGGAGAAATATGCATGGAAAGTCAGTTTTTTTGGAGAGAGACGAACAGGCAGAAGTGTTGAGGCGATTTTGGGGCATTTGGATCATCAAGATTGAAGCTTTTTCACCCAAAATCAGGGATTCAAGCATGTATTCATGGAAGAACTTTGAAAAATCGACGTGCGTGATGTCAGACTAAGCACCCGGTAACCAATCTTAGATGTAAGACTTTGATATTTGGATTTTTAACTGTTTTGATTGCATGAATGTAAACATGGGATTGGATAATCTTTCATTTGTATGTTTATAATTGTCCTCCAGATTCACAAATAGATTTGAATCAATCTAATTTGCAATTATTCGATTGTCATTCGACTTTTACAGTTGCTAGCATATCGAGTTGTTAATCAGGTTTTTGTCAAAGTGATAACTGTTAGATTAGTTCGTGATTGTGTTCCATTTTCCGATCTCAGATCGTTGGGTTAACACACCGAATGAATTTTAATTGTTATTGGTTGAATTGTTGGCAAATTGTCGTGCAATTAAATTAAACAGTTTCAAATCCATATCAAGTCTGAAGTCTAGGGTTGGTTACTATTTTTAATCAATTGTTATTCATTTTCAAGTTTACTCTCTTTTATTTTTTATTTCTTAATTTTAAATTCAGTAAGTGCATAATCGGTTGTTCTTAAAAATTAATCAAATCTAAAATTCGGTTTTACTTGTATCGCCTAGTTTAATTAGTTGCAACAGTTAACCTTCCACGAGCTCCTCGAGAATCGATACCCTACTTACCCTTTACTAAAGGTATTTAGGTTTTAATTTGGTTGTACCTTCGACTGCGATCAAATTTTGATTGTAGAATTTCTCATCACACTAGCCACCAAAAAGCCTAAATTCCTTACCCGAGCCTATGACAAAAACCCAAAGTCCTTCGATTTGTGTTGTGTCTATAGCAGTAGTGGAGATTTGATTGCTTTACAAGCATATGCTTATATGGTCTCACATTCGGTTTTGGAGTGAATACTTATACTAGCACATTATTTATGCTAGTCCAGAAATTAAACCGAGAGGAGTGCATCTAGTGAGGGATATGTAGCAATTGCATAGAAATAAAAGCATGTTGCGTTTGATTAAGCAAACCGCGTTTTGTTCTAACTGTTTATCACTTGCTCGTCGGTTTGTCAATCTCGACTGTGTCCGTCTATGGGACGGGTATGATTCTAGACCTTAACTTGTTGAGAAATAGAAGGGCTTTGGATGTGGGTTATTGGCGAAATAAGTGAAAAATAAAGGTTTGCTTGGGGACAAGCAAAGGTTAAGTGTGGGAATGTGATGGGATGTGGATTTTGTGTGTTTATAGTGTTTTAACCCCGCGATTTTATATATTTTTCTCTTATTACATATGCATGGATAGCAATTACTACGAGCTTTTGTGTTTGTAGGTAAGAGGGGTTAAAACACAGATGTTAGAGCACGTGGAAATGCAGGTTACGGGAATCGGAACGAAGAAACGAAGAAGTGAAAAAGGGCTGGCCGTAAGTTACGGCCAGGCAAACGTAACTTACGGTGGACAGAAATTTAGATTTTCGAGGCCGTAAAGTAGAAGCTACAAGCCGTAAGTATAATTTGGAAAAAGCTGACCGTAAGTAACGACAAAACCACCGTAACTTGCGGTGGTCGGGAAAACAAAAAGACGGGAGCTTCGATTCTGAGGAGAAATATGCATGGAAAGTCAGTTTTTTTGGAGAGAGACGAACAGGCAGAAGTGTTGAGGCGATTTTGGGGCATTTGGATCATCAAGATTGAAGCTTTTTCACCCAAAATCAGGGATTCAAGCATGGATTCATGGAAGAACTTTGAAAAATCGACGTGCGTGATGTCAGGCTAAGCACCCGGTAACCAATCTTAGATGTAAGACTTTGATATTTGGATTTTTAACTGTTTTGATTGCATGAATGTAAACATGGGATTGGATAATCTTTCATTTGTATGTTTATAATTGTCCTCCAGATTCACAAATAGATTTGAATCAATCTAATTTGCAATTATTCGATTGTCATTCGACTTTTACAGCTGCTAGCATATCGAGTTGTTAATCAGGTTTTTGTCAAAGTGATAACTGTTAGATTAGTTCGTGATTGTGTTCCATTTTCCGATCTCAGATCGTTGGGTTACCACACCGAATGAATTTTAATTGTTATTGGTTGAATTGTTGGCAAATTGTCGTGCAATTAAATTAAACAGTTTCAAATCCATATCAAGTCTGAAGTCTAGGGTTGGTTACTATTTTTAATCAATTGTTATTCATTTTCAAGTTTACTCTCTTTTATTTTTTATTTCTTAATTTTAAATTCAGTAAGTGCATAATCGGTTGTTCTTAAAAATTAATCAAATCTAAAATTCGGTTTTACTTGTATCGCCTAGTTTAATTAGTTGCAACAGTTAACCTTCCACGAGCTCCTCGAGAATCGATACCCTACTTACCCTTTACTAAAGGTATTTAGGTTTTAATTTGGTTGTACCTTCGACTGCGATCAAATTTTGATTGTAGAATTTCTCATCACACTAGCCACCAAAAAGCCTAAATTCCTTATCCGAGCCTATGACAAAAACCCAAAGTCCTTCGATTTGTGTTGTGTCTATAGCAGTAGTGGAGATTTGATTGCTTTACAAGCATATGCTTATATGGTCTCACATTCGGTTTTGGAGTGAATACTTATACTAGCACATTATTTATGCTAGTCCAGAAATTAAACCGAGAGGAGTGCATCTAGTGAGGGATATGTAGCAATTGCATAGAAATAAAAGCATGTTGCGTTTGATTAAGCAAACCGCGTTTTGTTCTAACTGTTTATCACTTGCTCGTCGGTTTGTCAATCTCGACTGTGTCCGTCTATGGGACGGGTATGATTCTAGACCTTAACTTGTTGAGAAATAGAAGGGCTTTGGATGTGGGTTATTGGCGAAATAAGTGAAAAATAAAGGTTTGCTTGGGGACAAGCAAAGGTTAAGTGTGGGAATGTGATGGGATGTGGATTTTGTGTGTTTATAGTGTTTTAACCCCGCGATTTTATATATTTTTCTCTTATTACATATGCATGGATAGCAATTACTATGAGCTTTTGTGTTTGTAGGTAAGAGGGGTTAAAACACAGATGTTAGAGCACGTGGAAATGCAGGTTACGGGAATCGAAACGAAGAAACGAAGAAGTGAAAAAGGGCTGGTCGTAAGTTACGGCCAGGCAAACGTAACTTACGGTGGACAGAAATTTAGATTTTCGAGGCCGTAAAGTAGAAGCTACAAGCCGTAAGTATAATTTGGAAAAAGCTGACCGTAAGTAACGACAAAACCACCGTAACTTGCGGTGGTCGGGAAAACAAAAAGACGGGAGCTTCGATTCTGAGGAGAAATATGCATGGAAAGTCAGTTTTTTTAGAGAGAGACGAACAGGCAGAAGTGTTGAGGCGATTTTGGGGCATTTGGATCATCAAGATTGAAGCTTTTTCACCCAAAATCAGGGATTCAAGCATGGATTCATGGAAGAACTTTGAAAAATCGACGTGCGTGATGTCAGGCTAAGCACCCGGTAACCAATCTTAGATGTAAGACTTTGATATTTGGATTTTTAACTGTTTTGATTGCATGAATGTAAACATGGGATTGGATAATCTTTCATTTGTATGTTTATAATTGTCCTCCAGATTCACAAATAGATTTGAATCAATCTAATTTGCAATTATTCGATTGTCATTCGACTTTTACAGCCGCTAGCATATCGAGTTGTTAATCAGGTTTTTGTCAAAGTGATAACTGTTAGATTAGTTCGTGATTGTGTTCCATTGTCCGATCTCAGATCGTTGGGTTAACACACCGAATGAATTTTAATTGTTATTGGTTGAATTGTTGGCAAATTGTCGTACAATTAAATTAAACAGTTTCAAATCCATATCAAGTCTGAAGTCTAGGGTTGGTTACTATTTTTAATCAATTGTTATTCGTTTTCAAGTTTACTCTCATTTATTTTTGATTTCTTAATTTTAAATTCAATAAGTGCATAATCGGTTGTTCTTAAAAATTAATCAAATCCAAAATTCGGTTTTACTTTTATCGCCTAGTTTAATTACTTGCAACTGTTAACCTTCCACGAGCTCCTCGAGAATCGATACCCTACTTACCCTTTACTAAAGGTATTTAGGTTTTAATTTGGTTGTACCTTCGACTGCGATCATGAGACGTGAAAGACGTTGTGTACACCACTAAGTCCTTCAGGTAGGTCTAGCTGATACGCTACTAGGCCAATTCTCTGCACTATTTTGAATGGTCCAACATAACGAGGATTCAATTTGCCTCGTTTTCCAAAACGAATGACACCCTTCCAAGGCGAGACTTTTAACAAGACCATATCCCCTACTTGAAATTCTAACGGTTTACGACGCTTATCGGCATAGCTCTTTTGACGATCACGAGCTGCTGCCATACGGTTTCTAATTTGGACGATTTTCTCAGATGTTTCAAGTATGAGTTCAGGACCTGTAAGTTGACTATCCCCAACTTCAGCCCAACAAATAGGAGAACGACATCTCCGTCCATATAGTGCTTCAAATGGAGCTGCCTTGATGCTAGTGTGATAACTGTTGTTGTAGGAGAACTCCACCAACGGTAGGTGAGACTCCCAGGTGTTGCCGAAATCAATCACACAAGCTCGTAGCATGTCCTCCAGAGTTTGAATAGTACGTTCTGTTTGGCCATCAGTTTGAGGATGGTATGTTGTTCTCATATCTAGACGCGTGCCTAAAGCTTTATGTAACGATTGCAAGAAATGAGAGGTGAATCGTGCATCATGATCCGAAATGATAGAGATTGGCACCCCGTGCCGAGATACTACTTCTGTCAAATAAATACGAGTAAGCTTATCCATTTTGTCGGTTTCCTTGATTGCTAAGAAATGAGCGGACTTTGTTAAGCGATCCACGATTACCCAAATGGTATCACATCCGGTAGGAGTTCATGGCAATTTTGTGATAAAGTCCATGGATATTTGTTCCCATTTCCACATGGGAATCTCTGGTTGTTGGAGAAGACCAGAAGGCTTTTGATATTCAAATTTGACTTTCGCGCAAGTTAGGCACTTGGTCACATAGGTGGCTATATCGGCCTTCATATTTGGCCACCAATACATCACCTTTAGGTCATGATACATCTTGTTGGAACCTGGATGAATAGAGTAACGAGATTTATGAGCCTCATCCATGACTAGTTTCCTTATGTTTCCGAATACCGGAACCCATATTCGTTCAGCGAAATAGCGAATACCGTCAGATTTGACCTCGAGTTGTGCTTCCATACCGCGTGTACCTTCCAGCGGTAGGTTTTCCTCTTTCAGGGCTTCAAGTTGAGCACTATGGATTTTGTCAGGTAATCCGGGGTGAATAGTAAGCTGTAATGCTCGAACTCGTTTGGGCTTGGTTTCCTTTCGACTTAGGGCATCAGCTACAACGTTAGCTTTACCAGGATGATATCGGATCGCACAGTCATAATTATTCAAAAGCTCGACCCAACGACATTGTTGCATGTTCAGGTCTTTCTGCTCGAAGATATGTTGAAGACTCTTGTGATCGGTGTAGATGGTGCACTTGGTACCGTACAAATAGTGTCTCCATATCTTATGTGCGAAAACTACAGCTCCCAACTCTAGGTCATGAGTGGTGTAGTTTTTCTCGAGAATTTTTAGTTGACGCGAAGCATATACGATCACCTTTTCTCGTTGCATTAATACACAACCCAAACCATGAATAGATGGGTCGCAATACACCATGAAATCGTCCGTACCTTCTGGAAGGGCTAGGATAGGTGCACTATAAAGTTTCTGCTTAAGATGTTGGAATGCTGACTCTTGGTTATCTTCCCAGTTGTAGGCTTTACCCTTTTGAGTTAAGGCAGTGAGGGGTTGTGCAATTTTTGAAAATCCTTCGATGAATCGACGGTAGTAACCATCCAATCCCAGAAATTGTCGCACCTCAGTCGGGGTCTTCGGTGCTGCCCAATTCTTGATGGCTTCTATCTTTGATGCATCGACATGTATTCCTTTCTCATTAACCACATGTCCTAAGAATTGAACTTCCCTGATCCAGAATTCACACTTAGAAAACTTAGCATACAGCTTCTCCTTTTTAAGTAATTCCAGGATTAAACGTAGATGTTCCTCATGTTCCTCCTTATTCTTGGAATAAATGAGAATGTCGTCGATGAAAAAGATGACAAATTGATCAAGGTATGGGTTACACACACGGTTCATGAGATCCATGAATATTGCAGGTGCGTTGGTTAATCCGAAAGGCATGACCATAAATTCATAGTGGTTGTACCTTGTCCTGAAAGCAGTCTTAGAGATATCTTCATCTCGGACTCTCAATTGATGGTAGTCGGACCTAAGATCTATCTTGGAATAGAAACTAGATCCTTGGAGTTGATCAAAGAGATCATCTATGCGAGGCAAAGGATAACGATTTTTGATTGTGACTTTATTCAGTTCACGGTAGTCGATACACTTACGGAAAGTCCCGTCCTTCTTTTTGACAAACAGGACGGGAGCTCCCCATGGCGATGAGCTAGGTCGAATGAAACCTTTATCCAACAATTCCTGTAACTGAGTAGATAGCTTTTGCAATTCACTAGGTGCCAGTCTGTAAGGTTCCCGAGTGATCGGTGCCGCTCCGGGTGCAAGATCGATTTGAAATTCAACTTGGCGGTGTGGTGGCAGACCAGGCAAATCTTTGGGAAATACTTCCAGAAAATCACGAACGATGGGAAAATCATCAATCTTCTTCTCTTCTGAGGGCTGCTCAGCAACGAGAGCCAAAATAGCAGTATGCCCTTTTCGAAGGCATTTCTGTGCTTTCATAAAGGATATGATGCCCATGACTGCACCAACTTTTTCACCCTGAACGGAAAGGGTTTCTCCACTCGGGAGAGGAATGCGAAAAATTTTCTCACGTCAGATGATTTTAGCTTTGTTTTTAGATAACCAATCCATGCCGACAATTACATCAAAACTACCAAGTGTGACCGGCATAAGGTCAATATCAAGTTTATGACTAGCTAGTTCAAGCTTACAACCCTTAAAAATGTGGGTTGCTTCAATTATTTGGCCATCAGCTATCTCTATTATATACTTAGCTCCTAACAGAGTTGGAGTTCCTTTTATCATATCACTAAGTTTTCTAGATATAAAACTCCTATCAGCACCAGTGTAAAAAAGGACAAAAGCAAAGTAATTATTTAAGAGAAACTTACCGGTGACCACATTATGATCATAACGAGCTTCTCCAGATCCTATCACGAAAGCTCGCCCTTTCGCACCATTCCCTCCATTATTGACATTATTGCCACCACTTTTGTTGACTTGATTGTTGTTGTCGTTACCATTGTTACCCTGGTTATTGCCGTTACCATTACCATTTCCATTACCATTCCTCTTCGACTGAGGACAATCCCTCTGAATATGTCCCTCTTTGCCGCATAAAACATCCCCTTGTGGACCCATGCGGTTGGAACGATGCTTATTCTGAAAATCCACTCTACAATCTTTTGCAGCGTTGCCCATCTTGCCACACCGTTGACAACAGTTACAAGCACCGACATGGTGGTAATTGCACTTATTGCATTTGGGGGCTCTCCCCGCATAACTACCTTGATTTTGACCTGAGACGGTCGTCTGATTGAAATTCTTAGCAGGCTCAAACTTTCACTGCTGCTGTTGCTAGGGTTGATTGAACTGGGGTCATTTGGTGTGAGAGTTGGAGTGGGTGTTGGAGTGGTGATCAAACTTGCGTTTATGATTGTCGGTGGATTTAGAGACCGAACCTCTTGGGGGTAAAGTCCCTTGAGTCATCGCCTGATCGGTTAGCTTGTGAGCCAGTTTGATCGTCTGTTGGATGGTAGTAGGGTTGGACGAAGTAACCATACTTTGAATCTGAGGCAGTATACCTCCAATATACAGCTCAATTCTCTTGTAATCTGGAGTCGCCATATGTGGGCACATGGTAGCGAGATCATGGGAGCGTGTGGTATACAACTCAATTTCAGAACCTTCCATTTTCAGGTTCCAAAATTCACCTTCCAACTTCTGAATTTCATCGCGAGGACAGTACTCCTCCTTCATCATCATCTTAAACTCCTCCCACGGGAGTCCATTTGCCATGGCCAGACCCAACATCTGGACCTGAGCGTTCCACCACGTGAGAACCGTGCCCTCCAAAGTTCCAGCGGTGAACTTGACCTGATTGGCCACTGGGCAGTTGCACATGGCAATCACCGATTCTACCTTTTCGAACCACCGGAGTAGTCTGACAGCTCCTTCAGCTCCACTAAAAGTGTGGGGCTTATAGTCTACAAATGTCTTAAACGTGCATGCTGGTTGCTGATTATGCTGGTTTTGCTAGCATGGATTTAGAAATAACATAGGATTGGGATTATAGAGCTTAGGAAAGGCACTTTAAGAGATGAATTGACCTCATTAGTCAATAGTTAAAGCATTTACCTGCAGCATTCTGTGCTGCTAGAGCCTCAGCCACACTATCGTTGAATAGTGCCGCCGCTGCTCTCATGTTGATGGTACCTCAGCCACCAGCACGACCTCCACGTCCTCTTCTTGACATGATTCTTCACATTCACAAATACAAACAATGAGAAATATATCGCATATTAAACATTATTTATGTACAAGTAAGGAAATACAACATCTAATATTTTGAAAATTAAATAAATTGTAAGGCTACAAAATAAATAACTCAAGCATTAAACTTCTCATGCTTTTATTAAGTGGGAACAACCTTACCCATCTAGGTTTGAAAAGAGAAATAACATAAGCAAAACATGAATGAAAAGGAAAGATATAATAGGAAAGATCGTCAAACATCCTCGTCATTGGAAGAAATGTATGATTGTGCATCATCGATCTCCACCGGTTCCTCCTCGGGTGGCTCCTCCTCCAAGGGCTCATCCTCGAAGGGCTCATCCTCGAAAGGTTCTTCCTCTTCATTTGAAAGTGGAATGTCTTCCGGAAATAGGGCTGCTTGTAGTTGGGCTTCTAAGTGAGTCACTCTTTCTTGAAGTCCTTCGACAACATGGTTTGCTACCTGTAGTTGGGCTTCCAGATTAGCCACTCTCTCCAGGATCCCTACTACCTCAAAATCCGAGGTGTCTACCCTCGTCTCCAAATGTGTAACGTGATCCACCAAAACGTTATGGACCTGATCCGTCACTGCTAGCTCAGCAGTCAAAAGCTGAATTCCTATCTTGTTCTCCTCCATTTGTATCTCTCGCTGCAGAATGTCAGGTATCTCATTAGTAGCATCTTTCACAATGCTCAACTCTCTAGACATGTAAAATACAAAAGCTGCAAAAACTTGTTCCATAGTGCAGGGCAAGCTAGGTAAAGTAGATGATGAGGAAGGGGAACCAAAGTAGGGTGATGGGACATTTCCCATTTTGATCCACCTTTGGATCATTTGCGGGTATGCATTCCAATTACGAGAAAGATTCGTTACTTGCACGCTACTCGGTTCACCCTGATCAAACGAATAGTCACTAGAACTAGTCCGGCGCCTTTTGGGCTCCGGGGATGATAAGATAGGTGCATCGTGTCCTGGTGCCTTAGGTGATGGTGGTGGAGTTGACGACATGATCCTGTAATATAACATATAAGTGCCAAACATCCAAGGTTTATGACATGTAACTAATGTGTGAGGTTATAGTCTAGTATGCAATCCTAGTTCTCTATAACCAATGGCTCTAATACCAATCTGTCACACCCCCAAATTTCAACTAACGGAGTTTTACCGTTTGGGAAGTGATGAACCAGGATCTCAGACATTAGTTACATTGAACGACTCTACATGGGACTCAAATGAAAATATCATATCAATCAGAGTTAATATGGAAGCGTAAAGAAAGTAAATGCCCAAAACACACGCGCCCAAAAGAATAGTCCAAAAGTCCAAACCAAACACAATTCAAAATAGTCCAAACAGTTAATAAAACATAAATCAAAGGCATAATTTCCATGCATGTCCTATTGTGTGCACCTGTGCCTTATCTTAAGCGACCTGAGAAAAACATGTAAGAAAATGTCAACACGAGGTTGGTGAGTTCACAGGTTTCAATTTATAGAAGCGTTTAACAGATTAATGTACATTCAATATATAAATCAATATGTAGCTAACCCATAAACATGTTAACTAATGCGCTCGCAACCGACAGCTGACTGTTTATATGCCTCCCACCATCATGTTACATGTTTAGGTCAATATTGCACCCGTTCGACCTCCAATCGATTTAACGCGACTAACGCGGGTGAGGTTTGTCAAACCCAGTAGTACTACTCAAATTACCTCGCTATGTTCATATTAACGGTCCGATGTGAGGACTTAAAGGATAATGTATGCACATAGTTATACAAGTGATATCATATATGAATTACAAAAATCAAAAAACATTTACGACATGTTTTCTCCCCAAGTTTAAAATAGTAAAAAGGGGTCGTGAAAACTCACCTGAATAGCGTAGGCAGTATCACACAAGAGATAAGTTGGAACCACGAGTGTAAGTCTCAAAAGACTTACGAATGCCCTAAAATTATAAACACATAAATTAGGAACAAGTTGGGATTTGTGACGACGACACGGAAGTTAGAACATTTTAACGCTTTCTAAGGATTTAAGAGTAGACGAACGTGTCTACGGAATTATACAAATTGTTAATATGATCGTTAAGGGAAAAGCGTTACGTGTCGTATGTTAATAAATAATAATAATTAAACAAATACATATATTCGTACGTACGAGTCGTTTACAAAGATTAGGAAAATAATATTATTTAATACATTATTTTTAGGTTCGTCGGATTAACTAATTAATCATTGTGTGGAAAATAATAAATATATTATTTTTAATCGAGTATGAAAACGAGAGTAAATAATATAAACCATTATATTATTTTTAGTTTAAACGCCACACAAAGTATTTTAACGAGGTGGAATCAAATAAAAAAATATATATTATTTAATAGTGGGAGTTACGGGTTAAAAATAATATAAACATATTATTTTAATCGAATTCACGGTTTGAACATAATAAAAACTTATTATTTAAAAGTTGGAATAATAATAAAAATAGGTTATGAAACCAAACCCGAGCCTACGGGTGGTTTTTCGGGTTAAAACTCTTAATATAATAATATAATAATATAAGGTTTGATTTTTAATAATTAAATATAATTAAAAAGCCATCAAAAAAAGAATGCAGGAGATCGGATTCGAACCCGGGTCTCCTGCGTATGAGTCAAGGGTGATAACCAAGTCCTCCCGCTAGGGTCATCGCATACCAGACCCGATTAAAAGACTTTTAATCCTTAAGTCTCCAGGGTACCTTCCCTTCACACGACCCAGCCCCAAATGCATCCTCAAATCCAACGATTTTGATATCGAATGAATCAGCAAGCACAGGGGTTTTGTTAAGCATCGCATTGCGAACCAGAGGGTGGTTTTAATTGCAAAAACAACGAGTAACCAAAACCCTAGTTTTATGAACACGGATTCAAATTGTGACACCTCAAATTTTTTATTATTATTATTTTAATCTTTGAGACGAAAATTCTTTCAACTAGGGGATGATGTGACAATCCGAACTTTTCCAGTTAACTCCGTTAACTAAATCCAGTTATAGTTAACTAAATTAACTAAACGTAAACTTCAGGGACTAATTCTATCAGTAATCCAGACTTAAACTCCAGGGACTAGTTATGTAATATCCCTAAACTACTATGTTGACTTTTTGAAAAGTCAAAATCCAAATTTTGTTGACTTTGGAAGTCAAACTACCCGAGTTCTAACTCCATCCAAACTTGAGGGACCTATTTTGCCAATTCCAAACTTCAATTCACAGGAAAACCTCAGGGACTATTTCTGCCACTACTCTAAAGCTGATTTGTTAACTTTTGAAAGTCAACATCGCGGCTCCAATCAAATTCGAACGTTGCAAACTGAAATTCGTTAAAATCGAAACTGCTTTTGCACGTTCATGATTATTACGATCATCATTAACCCATTAAAACTGACATTTAATCGAATTAACTCTAATTATGAGAATTAAACTAGTAACCGTCGACCAACAACTAGTATCGATCGAATTCGGCAAATTCTCATATTATTCGCATGAATTAGAATTCTGCACACTCCAAACGAACCTCAAAGAACCTGTTGCACATTACAATTCAACAAGATTCAAGCCCGAAGTTGCCGGAGACCAACACAGTCACTGTCGGCATCAGTTTCAGTCGATCACTATCAATTTGCCACCAATTCAGGTATCTAAACAAACCTACAGTTTCGCTTTCACTTCTTGAACATAAGCCCTATCATAATTGGGGCTTAAACTATCGAATTCTTCACATTCGAATTCTAGGGTTCTTGTTCTGTCAGGATTTAGTCGAACCCTACCCCCGACTCTGTTTAAATCAAATTAAAACGTATCAGTAGATTCTTAACCCTTCGTTTAACGATAACCCTATGTTAAATTAATACCCTATCATCGAATTATTCGAAATCCAGAAACTAGGGTTTGTTCTTGGGCGAATTGGGGGTTTTGATCTTAGAATAAGTTTAAATCCATTCAAATCATATGGTTAGCTTCGTAATGACCTACTCTTTGAAAGCCCTCTGTTAATTCAACATTCTATCATCGAATTGAACATGGTCTGGTAACTAGGGTTTGTTCTTGAAACGTTTTGAGGTTTTTGATCTTAAACACAATTTCAATGCAATTAACCCATATCAACGGATTCGCAAGGTTTCAATTAGTAAAAACCCTATGATTCTAACAACTTCTTTTATCAGAATCCTTCGAATCGATTTTTTGTTTATAAACTAGGGTTACGGCTCCTTTTCTGTAATTTAACGATCTTAAACCCGATAATTTTCAAATTAAACGAACCATCAGTTTCGCAAACTCTTGCTTAACAAAACCCCTATGCTATTAAGCGAAATCAAAGTCGAAATCGATGTGGATGGGGCTGGTTTGGTTCGGCCTACGTGGGGAAGAAGAACCCACTAGACCAGTTGGTTAAAACAATTTAGGAACGGTTTCTTGTGCGATACCCTAGCGGGCGGGACTGGTTAAAACAGGGTGTTTGTGTGGGAGAGACCCGAGTTCGAGGCCGGGCTCCCACATTTATTTTTTAGAAAATTTTTAATTACATTAAATTATTAAAAATCAAATGCATTTTAATCCTCAAGTCCACAGTGTTCTTCCCTTTTGCGTGACTCGATCCAATCCCATCCCCAAACCCCCCGAATTCGATCGAGATTGAACCAAACATCAAAGGGGTTTTGTTTAACGAGCGTTGGCGAATCTGTTAGTGAAATTAATTGCAAAATCAAAAGATTTAATGTCATTTAATTATATACCGAAAACCCTAGGATTAGAACACAAATCAATTTGATCAAATTAGATATTGGGGATTTGTTTCATCATGGGGCTTTCAAAGAGTGTTGAATTGCGAATCTAATCATACCATTTAATTGAATTGAGATCGTGCTTAGGTTAGAGTTCGATCAAACCCATTTTCGCATGAACCCTAGATTTGGTTCTTGTTTAATTCGATGTTATTAGCCCAAATTGAGTTAGGGCTTCTGTTCTAGACATAAAATCGAGTATGAGAGTGTGTTTATTACCTGTAACAAGTTCGGATTGATCAATTTTTCTTGAAGTCGGGCTATGTGCAATCAGTTTCAATCGACAGGTTCCTTGACGACTCAAATGGTGAAATTGAAGCTACACGCACGTTCAGAAGGGTCCGATTGAGGTGTGTAGAGAGGTAATTTGCAATTTGGTAACCGGATTTGATCGATTTGAGTGTTTCTTGTAACGGTTTTGACGTTTTCTTTGCCTCATGATTAATGTGGTTATATTTCTATCATAAGGGATGTTAAAATGATTCGTACAGGGTCGTGATCATCATTGTAATGCATAACCGTCGTGAATTGAATGGAATTTGAAGGTTAGAAGTCGATTTTGACTAAAGACACACATGTTTGACTTTCAAAAGTCAACCTAATCAAACATGGGATAAATACATAAATAGTCCCTGTGTTTTATGTGAACTTGGTTTGAATAATGGCAGAAATAGTCCCTGAGGTTAGAGATAGGGTTAAGTAGTTTAGGATTTAACCGAGTTATGTTAACGGAGTTAACCTGGAAAGTCCGGATTGTCACAAAAAGCCGTATGTGGGCAAAAATCCCCAATGCAACACTTGCATGTACCATCACTTCCCAATTGTACCATGTCGTTTATGCACCAACTATGGAAGGTATGGACATGTGGCCAACACCTGCCGATCTAGGCCTCCTATTAACCAAGTCAACTAAGGAAACCGAGCCAATCAACAATTTGCTAACCAAGTTCCACCGGCTATTGCAAATGGGCGTGCATGTTTTGAGTGTGGGGATCCAAACCACTTTCGGAACCATTGCCCAAGATTGGCTAATGCAAACCAAGGTGGTGCTCGTGGGCGTGCTTTCAACATAAACGCCAATGAAGCCCGAGCCAACAACAATGTTGTTAATGGTACGTTTCTCGTTGATAATTAATATGCTTCCATTTTATTTGATACCGGTGCCGATAGGAGTTTTGTATCACATAAATTTGAGCCCTTACTTGCAAAAACACGAACTAAGTTAGAGAAAACATTTACTGTTGAGGTAGCGGATGGAAACCCCATCACTATTGACTTCCCTTGAGCTTAATGAACACATCTTTCGTGTTAACCTCCTACCAATGCAACTAGAAAGCTTCGATATCATCATAGGTATGGATTAGTTATCTAACCACCATGTCGAAGTCATTTTCTTTGAGAAGTTCATTCGAGTTCCTCTTCCATCGGGCGACATGTTAAGAATCTTTGGTGAAAAGCCATGTAATGAACTCAAATTCATGCCTTGTACTATGGCCCAAAAGTACTTACGAAAGAAGTACATAACCTTCTTAGCCCATGTTGCTGTAAAAAGGACAAAGGGAAGAGTATTCAAGACATTCCTATCATTTGGGATTTTCCCGAAGTGTTCCCTGAAGATCTATCCGGTCTCTCACCTTTTCGACAAGTGGAGTTTCGTATAGATCTCGTACCCGGAGCTAATCCCGTAGCCAAAGCTCCATACCGACCCGCACCTTTTGAAATACAAGAACTTGCAAGTCAACTCCAAGAACTCTCTAATAAAGGTTTCATTCGTCCATTTCATTCACCACGGCGTTCACCAGTCTTGTTTGTAAAGAAGAAGGATGGTTCATTCCGTATGTGTATTGACTACCGTGAACTTAACAAACTTACTATCAAAAACCGTTATCCGTTGCCTAGGATTGATGAAATCTTTGACCAACTCCAAGGTTCAACTTGTTTCTCGAAGATTGATCTTCGATCCGGTTATCATAAACTTGGTGTACACGACGAAGACATTCCAAAAACTGCCTTTCGTACAAGATACGGTCACTACGAATTTATGGTTATGCCCTTTGGGTTGACCAATGCACCCACGGTTTTCATTGACCTCATAAACCGTGTATGCAAATAGTTAGGACATAGAATGTATGACAAAAGCTTTGTAATAGTTTAGGTCTTATTGTCTTTATGTTTTTATGTGATTGTATATATTTTGTCTAAGTAATAGATCAAGTTCTGCTAGAGGTGAACTTGAAAAGTTTGCCTAGTCAATTAGAGGCGAACTTGTTAACTTCGCCTAAGCATCTTTGAAGCGAACTTGTTAAGTTCGCCTATTGCAGAGCGTATTCTATAAATAGGAGTTTACAGAATCTGTTAAGTAGGACTAGAGAGTTGAACTAATATATTTTGTAAACTCTATGTGTTTTGGTGATATAAAAAGAGAAGTTTATTTACATGCTGTTTCTATTGTCAATTGATATACATATGTTAACAAGAAGGATTCCGCACTCCGTGTTATCGAGACGTCCTGTCACGAGATCGATCTGAGATGAGTCATGTGGACCTACAAGTGGTATTAGAGCTCTGGCTCGTGATTTGTGTTTGATTCTTGTTGATTAGAGTCATGTCACAATGGCTTGGGTTCCTATTTCTAACTGATTTTCTTTGTTTATGTAGGGACAAACAAGGAGGACTATCAACAATACGTGGTATGTGGATAGTGGTTGTTCTCGACATATGACAGGGAATATTCATTTCTTGGAAGATGTTATTAATATTGATGGTGGTTATGTCGCTTTTGCTAGAAATAAAGGCGGGTACATAACTGGTCAGGGTACTTTAAAGAACGAAAAAGTCAAATTTGAGAAAGTGAACAATGTGGAGCAACTTGAACATAATATTTTAAGTGTATCTCAAGTGTGTGACAATAAGTTTTCATTTAATTTCAATGATTCTGAGTGCTATATCTTGAAACCGGGCTTTGTTATTCCTGACGAATGGATTCTAATGAGGGCTCCGAGGAGAAATGACACATATGTCCTAGACATGAGTGTTGCTACTATAACGGATTCAATTCCTACTTGTTTACTCTCCAAGGCGTCTGAGTCGGATTCTATTTTGTGGCACAGGAAACTTGCTCACATCAATTATCAAAAAATGAATTATCTCGTGAAGAATGATATGATTTTTGGTGTTCAGAAAATGAAATTTTCAGTTCCTAATGATTGTATTCTTTGCAAGAAGGGGAAACAACTCAAGAAGTCCCACAAATCTAAGTCAAAGAAGTCAATTGTGACTCCTTTGGAGCTACTGCATATGGATTTGTTTTGACCGATTAGTATCAGGAGCATTGGCGGTAAATCTTAGTGTCTGGTGGGAACAAATGATTTCTCTAGATTTTCATGGGTTAAGTTCCTTGCTTCTAAAGCTGAAACCACAGAGATGGTTCAATTCTTAATCCTGGGTTTAGAGAAGTTGTGTAAACAGAAAGTCAGAAAAATTAGGAGTGACAATGGCAGCGAGTTTAAAAATAGCAAGATGGGTTTATTTTGTCTTCAAAAGTGAATTCATCATGAATTCCGTGCACCATATGTACCTCAACAAAATGGTGTTGCTGAACGAAAGAACAGGACTTTGGTTGAAACGGCACGTACGATGCTTGCTGATTCTAAGCTTCCGGTAACTTTTTGGGCTGAGGCTGTGAATACTGCATGTCATGTTTTGAACAGAGTCTTGACCGTTAAGCGACATAACAAGACATGCTATGAGTTGCTTAATAATCGTAAGCAGATTCTAGAATATTTACTACATTTTGGTAATCCATGCACCTTGTTGAAAGTGAGAGATGTCCCAACCAAGTTCAGTGCTAAGGCTATTGAAGGGATCTTTCTGGGGTATGTTGCAAATTCTACTACCAAAAGGGTTTATAACAAAGAGACTCGTCAGGTTGAAGAATGGTTTCATATTGACTGTTCTAATCGGTCTTTACCTCAAATGGCGATTGGGCCAGACTGGGCTTTTGATTATGACAATTTATTCAATTCTTTTCATTTACATTCTAATATTTCTCCTGAGGAAGCTGCTGTATTATATGATTCATGTCACGATGCACTGAATAATGGTTTTCTACCGACTGCGGTTCCACATTCCTCTGTTTCTCCTACATCTGCTCCAGATCCTAATGTTGTTTCTTGTTCGGGAACACAATAGTCTGATAGTGAGGAATAAAATGTTATTTTTCAAGATTCTTCTGCTGATCCTTTGATAGTTGATGAACCTTCTAATTTATCACAAGCTCAGGGGGAGATTCCTACAAATCTGGACTCGAAGATACCAGTTAATCAAGATCTATCTTATCAATCTGATACAACTCAAATTGATGAGTTGTCGGTTCCTGAGGTTGCATCAATCAAGGAACTCAAAGCTCATCCAATTACAAATATCATTGGGAATTTGCGTGATGGAGCGCAAACACGTTCTATTCTTGACAACACTTGCTTGTATACAGGTTTTATGGATACTAGTGTTTTTGATGTATGCTCACATTCCTGTTTTATTTCTCAGGTCGAACCAAAGAATGTCGAAATGGCGTTACGTGATTACAATTGGATAGAGGCCATGCAGGAAGAACTTGCTCAGTTTGACAAACTCAAAGTTTGGAATCTTGTAGATCTTCCAAAATGTGTGTATCCAATTGGTACGAAGTGGGTGTTTAAATGCAAGAAAGAAGATCGAGGTGTTGTGGTGAGAAATAAGGCAAGATTAGTTGTACAAGGTTTCAATCAACAAGAGGGAATTGATTACACCTAGGTTTATGCTCCTGTTGCTAGGCTTGAAGCTATACGATTGTTTCTTGCTTTTGCTTCATACAAAGGGTTTAAGGTGTTTCAATTAGATGTAAAAAGTGCTTTCCTATATGGTAAAGTCAAGGAGGAAGTTTATGTGTGTCAGCCGCCGGGGTTTGAAGATCCAATTAATCCGTCTAAAGTATTCAAGCATGATAAAGCTCTTTATGGTCTTCATCAAGCTCCTCGAGCGTGGTATGAAATGTTGTCTACACATCTTATGGAAATTGATTTTGTTCATGGACATATTGACTCGACTTTATTCATTAAGAAAGTAGGGGGAGAATATCTACTGGTACAGATATATGTAGATGATATTATTTTTGGCTTTACAAATGAAGGGTTGTGCAAAGAGTTTGAGAGTATTATGAAATCGAAGTTTGAAATGTCAGATATGGGAGAGTTATCATTTTTCCTAGGTCTTCAAGTTAATCAGAAGGAACATGGTTTCTTTATCCATCAGTCCAAGTATGTAAAGGACATCTTGAGCCGGTTCAAGATGGAGGACTGTACCCCATATGATACTCGGATTCCGGTCAATCATAAATTGAATTCTGACCCGGATGGAAAAGAAGTTGATTGCCGACTCTACCGTGGAATGATTGGATCTCTCATGTACATAACCGCTTCAAGGATAGACATAATGTTCGTTGTGTGTATTTGTTCCAGGTTCCAAGCAAAACCAAAAGAGTCTCATTTGATTGCAGCAAAGAGAATCTTTCGATATCTAAAAGGAAAACAAAGATTGGGACTATGGTTTTCATATTGTTCTAACTTTGAATTCAATGCATACACTGATTCTGATTTTGGTGGTTGTTGGTTAGACAGGAAATCTACTACAGGTAGTTGCCAGTTCTTCGGTAATCGTCTAGTTTCCTAGCAATGCAAAAAGCAAACTACGGTCTCCATTTCAACATGTGAAGCAGAATACATTGCTGCTGCAAGTTGTTATTCACATATATTGTGGATCCAACGGCAATTAATAGACTACGGTTTAAATTTTACAAGAACCCCCAAGTTTATTGAAAATAATGCTACAATGTCTATCACAAATAATCCTGTTAAGCACAGTAAAACAAAGCACATTTAAATTAGATATCATTTTATTCGTGATTGTGCAGATAAGAAGTTGATTGAGCTGGTAAAGGTACATACAGATGATAATTTTGCTGATCTTTTTACCAAGGCATTTGATCGTATCAGGTTTGAATTTCTGATCAAAATGATAGGTATGATCAATCCCGAATAAAAGTTTTTCAAAAAAAATTTTCATGTGAGATTTTGTTTCTAAATTTCTTTTATTGCTTTATTACATTTCTGCATTTTAAATTTCAGTCAAAAATTGTTATTTATAAAAATTCAAAACAAAATGAAAAATATAAAATTGACATTATCTGAAGTTAGAGAAGAAATGATAGTACATCAGTGAATAGTTCATTACACATGACCATAGTAGACCTTTGATATATGATAAATTAAAGTAATTTGATTTGATCTAAATTTCAAAGTTTGCATAAATAAGAAATGATAGTGTTTTGAATGCTCTAATCTTGATAATGTGTTTTAAATTTGAATATGAGTTTGAAACTTGAATGTCAATAGACTAGAAGCGTTTTTGAACCAATAGTAGTGTAAAAATTAAATATGATATGATTACATCTGTGATTTGAATCCATTATATGCCTGGGTGTGTGTGTAAAAGATCATTATCAGATATATAATATATGGTTTTAAGAACTTCATGAGACCAATATCGAATTATGTCTTTAGCATAATTTCTTTCAGTTCACTTCACTTCCCATGCCCCGAAAAACATGCAATGTGTTATTGAACTAAGATATGTTTCTGACATCATCTGTTGGAACATATATTCACCCTTGGATCAGTTAGATACATCATCTATTCTGATTTCGTTGAAATTTATCCAGATAATAGTTGAATCCTCCTACCTAAATCTATTGATTCTCATTATAAAGCCAATTAATTAGAATCTTTTGATTCTGAATCATTCTGATTCTTATATACTTTGGGATCTGCTATTCTATACGTGTGCTAATAGAGATAATTTCATCTTGGAGATTGATCTAATCTTGCAATAAATGTGTATGTCTTGAAGATAGTGCAAATTTAATTTCTATTGGCATATATGTGGGGTACACGATGTTTTTCATCTAAATGGTACTAACTCACATGATGTTGAAAGAAAAATGCTTATAGTTTCAAATTTTATAATATTGACAATTTAAGAATTCATGCTTTGTATTGCAAATTCGGTATGAAAAATTGAGCATTTCATAACCTGATCTTGTTTACTTTGAAATTTATTGCGTATCATTTCAAGTATTATTCAAATTGATTGCAAAATTTACATAAAATTGAAAAAGATTCGAGTTACATAAGAATGAGTTTGATTGTTTCATATTATTTTTTTTGGCATATTATAGGTTACCCATAGTTGATAATAGATTGTGTGATGAATTACTCATATACTGATATGATTTTCTTGCTCATGATGAAAAACCAAAAATATGTATTTTAGTTTGCTCAGATAAAATCCAAAAATATGTGTTTCAGTTTGCTCAAATAAAAACCAAAAATATGTGATTCCGTTTGTACAGATAAAATCCAAAAATATTTTGTTTCTATCTTCCATGAGAATTTTATTTTTATTAAAATGATTCGGGATTGGATCGGATACATGCTATAGATGGAAGTTCCCAAGAAAAGTGAAGAAATTTTTCATGGAAAAGGTTTGGAGCAAACTTAATATGTTCGCCTGAGGCTTGTTAAGCGAACTTAACAAGTTCGCCTAATGAAGCGAACTTAATTGTGATTAAATATTTTGTTCAGGCGAACTTATCCATATTATCTTCTTTCACTGTGAGAGCGAACTTACTGAGCGAACTTACGATTTTATAGCGAACTTGTGGTTTTTGATTTGAAATTTTTGTGTTTGTTTCTGGATCGGTTTTGGATTGCGAATCTTTCTAAGGTAATTTCAAAGATTTTTATCCGTTAAATCTTTAGGAATCTGTTCTTTTTAACCTGTGTTCATCGGCTTTTGAATTTTTTATGGTTTTCTGAGAAAATCAAGGTTTTCTGGACTTAAATCTTGAAATTGAAGCTTAATTTTGTTTAGTTGTTGTTAATCGATGTCTATGATATGTTTAATTTGAACAAAATTGACGATTTGGACTTTTTGAGATTCTGCTGAAGAATTTGTATCGACAAACTGCTTCAGCCGAACTTGTTCAAGCGAACTTGTTTAGGCGAACTTATTATGTTCGCCTCTTGCAACACTAAGCTAACTTATTAAGTTCGCCTAAGGGCTCAGTAGTGTTTGGATTTGTGATTTTTTTTAAATTTTTTGCGTGTGAAAATTTTTTTCTTTTGTTTGTTATATGACTAATGTATGTTTGTTTGTCCAATACATTTACAGATGGCTCGTCGTGTTGAGTACAAACATAATCAAGTGGCGTTGTTAGATCCAAATATGTCTGAAGCTGTTCATTTTCAAGGAATTATCAACGTTCTGAATCGTTCACGTTTGCATGTGGCCTTATCTGCTAATCCGTACATCAGTTTACCGTATATTCAACAATTCTGGGATATAGTACATCAAGATACAAATGTTGAACCTCACGTACTTCATGCTACAGTGAATAATACGGTTGTAGCTATTTCAGTGGAAACTTTTCGTGTTGCTTTGGCTTTGGGAGATGCTATTGATGATCCTATGTCTTATTCTGGAACACTGATTATGGGGTGTTTTCAGAGGATGGGTTACAGAGGAAGACCAAATGATACTCAAGCCTGAAAAGGAGGTTTAGTTGGAGAATGGAGGTATTTTATGCACGTCATCATACGATGTTTGTCTCTAAGAAAGGCTGGTACTGATGGTTTGAAGAGTGCATTACAAGTTGCAATGGTTGCTTTGACCCTGAACAAACGGTTTAACTTTGCTTTGTATATAAACCGTGAGTTGGTATGCAAATCAATCCTCTAGAAGGTCAAGGGTTTCTTATGTACCCTAGGTTCGTGCAAATGATTTTGAACCATTTAATTCCAGATTTACCTCAGCATCCAATCCGTTTGACCTTGACTCCTATGTCAAAAAGAATCTTTACTGATTGTACTAAAGTTAAACAACAAAATGTTGCTTTAATTCCTGTTCCAACTGTTGAAGCACTTTCCTGTGACAAACACTCTGGATAGATTATGGATAGATAGAGTCTTAGTTTAGTACTTTCATGTAAGTATTTGTCTTTGTTTGTAAGTGTCTGTATGTATTAGTAATCGAGTTGTATTTACTTTTACATATTGATTGTTGCAATTTTCTCTAAGTGTTTTGCGCACTTGTATGTGCGCAGGAGATAGTTCCTGCGTACTTAGCAAGTACGCAAGAATACCTTTGCGTACTTGCTAAGTACGCATGAGCAAATTGCCCTGCGCACTTGCTAAGTGTGCAGTCATCAGGTCATGTATAAAAAGGAATGGTTGACAGTAGATAAGTATGCATTCAGATTAGCAAATATGCATAACTTTGTAATCTCAGAACTTCTCTCTGTAACCTTCAAGTGTTTATAATAGACGAACATTTATAGTGATTATTCCACCTAGTCACGGGTATTCCGCACCCGGTCCGACTAGTAGACCCACTTGCATGTGACGATCCGCCACACCCGAGGGAACTACAAGTGGTATCAGAGCATTGCTCTTGATTTCGAGTGTTGTGAGTGAGTTTGGAGAGTTTTCTACAGAGTTTTTACAAGCAAAAGGAGGTGTTTTTGTTGATTTTTGTGATAAATAGGGGTAGCTCTTGAGCACTATTTTAGAAGCAAAAATCACTCAAAAACCGACTTTTGTTGTGTATTTTGAGTGTTTTGAGCATCAAAGGTTGGTTAGAAACAAGCTTCTGACCCTTTGGCTCATTTTGATTGTTCATCCGTCCGATTTTAGCCATCTCTGGTGTGTTTTCCAGTGACCAGAATAGTTTGGTGAGAGTTGGTGAAAAGGTGTTCTGCGTACTTACCATATCTGGAAAAAAGTATAGTCTTGTTGCGTACTTACTAAATACGCAAGAATAATCTCTTGCGTACTCATTAAATATGCAAGACTAATCTTGTGCGTACATAAGTTATATCCTGCGTATTTATCATTTACTCCTGCGTACTTATCAAGTACGCAAGATGTAAGGCCCCAAACCCGGGAGGCCTCACTTGATGGATTTACTCATTCACAAACAGTTCTTAAACATGAATATCAAATAACGCAGCGGAAAATTTCTTTCAAACATAACGTCATCATTGTTCATACGTGCGGAAGCGTAAACATTGTTTAAAAACGTAAATACATCATAACTAAAACATAACAGGATGCCAGTCTTCATAGTCAGCCGGGTAACTCCTCTCGCTAGCCAAGCATCACAGTCCATCCTCATAACCTGCCTTAACCTGAATGTGCACACTAAAAAGTCAGCTACGCTGGTGAGTTCTAGTTTTCGTTCGATTTAAGAAATGGTTCATCATTCAAAACATTCATTAGGGTTTAACATCACGTATAAGAAAACAGGGCCTTTCATTCATAAACCTTCACACATTTAAACACATTGAACGGATCATTTGTTTAAAAGATTTAACATTCATTTAAGTCATACATTACCATCTAAAATCTGTATCGTTACGCATCTCTGTGTCCCCAAAGGAACCCTGCATGTCATGGTCAACCGATACGTATCACCGTCGTTGCCACAACATTCCGTCAATTCCCTTCCTGGTATTGCCCCCAAGGCTAACTGCACGAGGACCGACAATACCCATCCAGTTGCCGCTATGGCTCTCTTGTCCATAGACCGACAACTTCCATCGACGGTTATGACTCTCAGCCATAACATCGTCGGATCATAATTTAACCTCGCATAGGGTCACGTTAACCACTGAGTAACCGTCGTTACTCCATACCAGTTGTACAACATCAAACCATTGGCAGGCCACTAAGACACTGCCCCCGTTGTTCTTATGGTAACTATGGCTCGCTGTCCATAATCTACCACAAGGCTGGGAATCTCATTCCCAGACTTCGTTCGTCAATTCCCTTCATTCGACAGATTAGATTTGTAATGACTTCTTTAAAACCTTTGCCCTTTTTCTTTTATTTTCATAAAACCTTTCATTCACTTTCGAAACCCTTTACCTTTACTTTAAACCATTTCTTTATAAACATTCGTTCGTAAACATTCCGTTCATAAAACTTCCTTTCCATAAACCGTTCATTCCAAATCATTTCATTTCATAAACATAGCTTCATAAAACATCATTTCACAAAACATCATTTCATATGTATGCACACCAGCCCGAAAACAATATATAAAACATTTAAAAGAGGGCTTCTAGAACTCACCAGATAAGCAGTTTCTGAATTACTCTTAGCTGGCTACTGGGCGTCACTAATGTCACTCACGATCTGCTATAATAAAGCCATACATGTAAGGTAGTGATCCTAGATGACACTAGACACCCCTATGCCTAAACCTAGTAGTTTCGATAGATTTGCTTATACCGAAACTTGATAATTTCGATGGATCTACACATATCGAAACTAGGTAGTTTCGATGGAGTCTACACATATCGAAACTTGTAGTTTCGATGGACCTGCACATATCGAAACTTGTAGTTTCGATGGACCTGCACATATCGAAACTTGTAGTTTCGATGGACCTGCACATATCGAAACTTGTAGTTTCGATGGACCTGCACATATCGAAACTAGTAGTTTCGATGGGGTTTGCACAGATCGTCTTCCCAAAATCCGAAGCTTTTGCATGCGAGTCTGATCGAGTCAGTATCTCAACTTTTCTTAGATCAAAACGTTCGGTTTTCATTCTAGATGCTATACCTAAGCTCATTTTTAAGTTCCATCCGCAAAATCGTTGTCTTTTTAGCCAAAACCCGAAAATCCCAAAAACGAACAAAAACTCAGATTTAGGAAAGATTATTACCTGTATCAAGATTCTGATCCGGAGGTTCTTCTCACGAGCTTGGCAGTAACGTGTTCCCTCAATTCCGGGACAATCCGTCAACCTTCTCTCTCTAGACCCGAGCTCTCATTTCTCTCTCTAAAAGTCGCGTGAATGGGAAATGAGTGGAGAAGAGGGCTGCCCTGCCTCTAATATAACTGGGCTTCCCTCGGCCCATTGGAGCCGAGCCCAAGCCCGCTCCCTTTTGTTTAAATATTCTGACTAACTCGCCGGTCTCGCTATATTTATTCGTTTAATTATTTTTGGGATGTTACAAGTCTACCCCCCTTACAATAGGTTTCGTCCCCGAAACCTATCATAAGTCAAATAGTTGAGGGTACGACTCCCTCATTTCTGTCTCCGTTTCCCAAGTGGCTTCCGATCCTTTTCGATGTTTCCATTGGACTTTAACCAATTGGATTACTTTATTACGTAAGCGTCTCTCCTTTCGATCTAGGATGGCCACGGGTTCTTCAATGTAGTTAAGGCTATTGTCTACCTCGATGTCAGTAAGTGGTACGTGAGCCGATTCATCCGCCAAACACTTTCGCAAGTGTGATACATGGAAGGTAGGATGAATTCCACTTAACTCATCAGGCAACTCTAACCGATAAGCGACTTCACCAACCCGTGCCATTATCCTGAACGGTCCGACAAACCTCGGACTCAACTTTCCTCTCTTCCTGAATCGTATGATCCCCTTCAAGGGCGATACCTTCAACATTACTCGGTCCCCAACGCTAAACTCAATAGGCCTTCGTCGTTTATCCGCGTAGGATTTTTGACGATCTTATGCGGCCTTCATTCGTGCTTTGACTTGATCAAACCTTTCTGACGTTTCCCTTTTTACTTCCAGACTCCCTAATTCCTTCTGTCCAATCTCGCCCTAACAAACCAGGGTTCTGCATCTTCTCCCATACAACATTTCGTAAGGCGGCATGCCTATTGTCGTGTGATAACTATTGTTGTAGGAAAATTCGGCTAACGGTAGATGACTGTCCCAAGTGCCACCGAAGTCGATAATACAAGCACGAAGCATATCCTCCAATGTCTGAATGGTCCTTTCGGATTGACCATCCATTTGCGGGTGGTATGCCGTACTGATATTAAGTCTCGTGCCCATCGCCTTGTGAAATCTTTTCCAGAACCTCGATGTGAATCGCGTGTCCCGGTCGGATACTATCGTCAAAGGCATCCCATGCCGTGCCACTACTTCGTTAATAAATACTTCCGCTAACCTTTCCGACGAGAACGTCTCGCGAATAGGTAGGAAATGAGCACTCTTTGTTAATCGGTCGACAACTACCCAGATGGTGTCATGACCTTTAGCTGTGCGAGGTAGCTTGGTTATGAAGTCCATGGTAATGTGTTCCCACTTCCATTCTAGTATATCAAGCGGTTGAATCTTTCCATACGGTTTCTGGTGCTCGGCCTTTACTTGTGAGCAAGTCAAGCACTTGCTTACATACTTTGTCACTTCATGTTTCATTCCGGGCCACCAGTATTCCTTCCTCAGATCTTGGTACATTTTATTGGTGCTGGGATGGATAGAGTAACGAGACTTATGAGCCTTATCCAAGATTTTGGTCCTAAGTTCGCCACCCATAGGTATCCATATCCGTCCAAAACGTGTCCTAACACCAAGGGTGTTATATTCCAACTTGTCCTGTTGGCCAACCATCCTTTCCTTCTTTATGTTTTCTTCTTTAAGTGCCTCATCTTGAGCCTTTACGATTTCCCTCATCACATCCGATGTCACCACCAACTGGCAAGCTTTCACTCTAATAGGAGTAGGTACATCCTTTCGGCTTAGAGCGTCAGCCACCACGTTTGCCTTTCCAGGATGGTACATGATCTCACAGTCATGGTCTTTCAACAGTTCCAACCATCGCCTCTGTCTCATATTAAGTTCCTTTTGTTCGAAGAAGTACTTCAAACTTTTGTGGTCGGAGTAAATAGTAAACTTCACCCCGTAAAGGTAGTGCCTCCAGATTTTCAATGCAAATACGACAGCAGCAAGTTCCAAATCGTGAGTCGGATAATTAGTTTCATGAACTTTCAACTGCCGTGACGCGTACGCGATCACTCTTCCGCGTTGCATCAATACGCATCCCAATCCCTGACCCGAAGCGTCAGAGTATACCACTAAGTCTTCATTGCCCTCGGGAAGGGCCAAGACTGGAGCTTGAGTTAGCTTTTCCTTCAACTTCTTAAACGCCTCATCCTGGGTCGAACCCCATTCGTACTTTACCTCCTTCCGAGTCAACTTCGTCAATGGCGAAGCTATTTTTGAGAAATCATGGATGAATCTCCGATAGTAGCCTGCCAATCCCAAGAAACTGCGGATTTCAGTTGGTGTCTTAGGAATATTCCATTCCTTTATCGTCACTATCTTTGCTGGGTCAACCATAATGTCGTTCGGGTTAATGACGTGACCTAGGAATTGGACTTCCCTAAGCCAGAACGCGCATTTGGAGAACTTAGCATACAACTTTTCCTTCTTCAGAGCTTCCAATACTTCCTTCAAGTGACACGCGTGATCACCCTCATTCTTGGAGTAGATGAGGATATCATCGATGAACACGATCACCGATCGATCCAGCATTGGTCGACAAACTCTATTCATCAAATCCATGAACGCTGCAGGGGCGTTCGTCAATCCAAAAGACATTACACGAAACTCAAAATGTCCATAACGTGTGCGAAATGCAGTTTTCGGTATGTCTTCTTCCCTTACCTTCAACTGGTGATACCCGGACCGAAGGTCGATTTTCGAGAACCAACTTGCGCCTTGCAATTGATCGAACAGGTCGTCGATCCTTAGTAACGGGTACTTGTTCTTTACGGTACGCTTGTTCAACTCTCGATAATCAATACACATTCTCATCGAACCGTCTTTCTTCTTCACAAACAACACCGGAGCACCCCATGGCCAGATGCTCGGTTGGATAAATCCTTTCTCAAGTAACTCGTCTAGTTGGACCATAAGCTCCTTCATTTCCACTGGTGCTAGTCGATATGGAGCCTTAGCCACGGGCTGGGCATCTGGTACTAAGTCAATTCGGAACTCAATTTCTCTATCAGGTGGTATCCCAGGCAAATCCTCTGGAAACACCTCCGGGTACTCGCGTACCACGGGTACATCGTCTAGTTCCTTCACTTCCTTACACTTGTCAATTACGTACACCAGATAAGCCTCGCATCCACGCCTCAAGTAATTCGTTGCCTTAATCATCGAGATGACGTTTGGCATCGGGACGTCACGATCTCCAAAGACCTCGACTTTGCTACCATCCGGAGCTTTGAGTTGGATTATCTTTCGTTTGCATATAATTTGCGCTTCATTGGCAGTTAGCCAATCAATACCTAACACGACATCGAACCCTCCCAAAACCATAACAAACAATCTGACAGGGAACTCATGACCTTCTATTTTTATCGTGGAGTTGTCAACTACATCCGTCACTCTCGTGGTTCTACCCTCAGCGGTTTCTACGCTAAAGGCCCTTTCTAGCTTATTCACATTGTACTTCACTCGTTTACAAAAAGTCGCAGATATAAAACTCTTACTGGCACCCGAATCAAATAGCACAGAAACAATAGTGTTGTCAAGGATGAACGTACCTGACGCCACATCGGGGTCTGCCCTGGCTTGTTCTTGCGTCAGTGCGTACGCGCGAGTCTTTGCTCGGGGCCTCTCTTCTTTCCTTTCCGGGCCTTTCCCTTTCCCGACTTCACCCATTCTCGGTTTCGGGCATTCCCGACTCATGTGACCATTTTCCCCATAATTGTAGCATTTGTAGCCTTGCGTGCATTCACGGGAGTAATGTCCGGTCTTGCCGCATTTAAAGCACAGATTCAATCCTAACCGGCATTCACCCGCATGTCTTATCCCACATTTCCCACAGACTGTCGTCTCGCCTACCCTGGCCTGCTTGTCCCGAGCCCCAAACAACTTCCCACCCGATCGTTTAGCGGGAAAACTCGACTTTTTCTTGGGCTCTTCAATGGCAATGACATTCAGCGCCAGATCATCAAATACCACGCCGCTCAGTTCTACTACCGAATCATAGGTAGTAGGGGCGTTTGCCTTAACATAAGTGCGGACCTGGTCCGGCAGCCCTTGAATGTAACAGGAAATCTTTCTTTCTTCAGTCGTAATAAAGTGTGGCACCAGACGTGCCAGTTCATTGAATCGGGTTGTATATTGCCGGTGCGTCATGTTCCCGGCCTTCAAACCCAGAAATTCCCTCTCTACCTTCTCAATCTCGTTCCTTGGGCAGAAATTCTTGATTACCAAAGTTTTCAAGTCAGCCCACATCATCGCATCCACAATCTTGCTCCCTTTTGCCTGACGTACACCTTCCCACCAATGGGATGCTTCCTCCCTCAAGGAGTTAGCAGCAAATTTCACAACTTGATCCGCTCGGCATTCGCTGAGACGGATGGCAGCCTCCATACGGATTATCCAGTCAAACGTAGCTACCGCGTCTTTCTTTCCTGTCAGGACTGGCGGGTCACATGCCTTGAAGGACTTATAGTCGCATCCGCGAGCAGGCGGTGCGTTGATTGCTTCAGTGTTCGGGGTATCAACCGTCGGGTTAGACCCAGCTTCCCCATTGACCTGCTTCAATGCTTCTGCCAACAGACCTGGTAGAGAAGTCTTCATCAATTCTGTGAACTCTCGAGCTATAGCTTCTCTCACTTCTGGTTCAAAAGTGAAAGGTTGTTCTTCTACCAGTGTCTGTTCAGTTTCATGCACACTAACCGCCGGTTCAGTGTGAACACTTCCTTCTTCACTATACTCTTGGCGCGTAGGGATCCTGCCACGCCCACCATTCCGACCGCCGGTACGACCACCGGTACGGCCACCACGCCTTCCGTTTCCTCTCCTCGCCATTTCGTTCTATAAGACAAGAAATCCAATGTCATCACGCTAGTTAACAAATAAAATTCAATAAGTACTGTAAGATGTTAATATACACTGGCCATCTGCAATTAACCATTACACTACCTTTCGATTTCTATTTGACCACCTTTGTGATTCCATCAGAACACAAGCCTTTTCCTACCCCTTTCTAAGGCATACTACATACACATACTCTACTTTTCATACCTGATGCTGTGGCTCGAGTTACCCATACTGGCATCCGCTTTCGGTCGCATTCAAAGTTTAAGTTCAGACACTGGGAGTGTCCGAATCTCTCAAACTATTGCTCTGATACCAACTTGTAAGGCCCCAAACCCGGGAGGCCTCACTTGATGGATTTACTCATTCACAAACAATTCTTAAACAAGAATATCAAATAACACAGCGGAAAATTTCATTCAAACATAACGTCATCATTGTTCATACGTGCGGAAGCGTAAACCTTGTTTAAAAACGTAAATACATCATAACTAAAACATAACAGGATGCCAGTCTTCATAGTCAGCCGGGTAACTCCTCTCGCTAGCCAAGCATCATAGTCCATCCTCATAACCTGCCTTAACCTGAATGTGCACACTAAAAAGTCAGCTACGCTGGTGAGTTCTAGTTTTCGTTCGATTTAAGAAATGGTTCATCATTCAAAACATTCATTAGGGTTTAACATCACGTATAAGAAAACAGGGCCTTTCATTCATAAACCTTCACACATTTAAACACATTGAACGGATCATTTGTTTAAAAGATTTAACATTCATTTAAGTCATACATTACCATCTAAAATCTGTATCCCCGAAGGAACCCTGCATGTCGTGGTCAACCGATACGTATCACCGTCGTTGCCACAACATTCCGTCAATTCCCTTCCTGGTATTGCCCCCAAGGCTAACTGCACGAGGACCGACAATACCCATCCAGTTGCCCCTATGGCTCTCTTGTCCATAAACCGACAACTTCCATCGACGGTTATGACTCTCAGCCATAACATCGTCGGATCATAATTTAACCTCGCATAGGGTCACATTAACCCCTGAGTAACCGTCGTTACTCCATACCAGTTGTACAACATCAAACCATTGGCAGGCCACTAAGACACTGCCCCCGTTGTTCTTATGGTAACTATGGCTCGCTGTCCATAATATACCACAAGGCTGGGAATCTCATTCCCAGACTTCGTTCGTCAATTCCCTTCATTCGACAGATTAGATTTGTAATGACTTCTTTAAAACCTTTGCCCTTTTTCTTTTATTTTCATAAAACCTTTCATTCACTTTCAAAACCCTTTACCTTTACTTTAAACCATTTCTTTATAAACATTCGTTCGTAAACATTCCGTTCATAAAACTTCCTTTCCATAAACCGTTCATTCCAAATCATTTCATTTCATAAACATAGCTTCATAAAACATCATTTCATATGTATGCACACCATCCCGAAAACAATATATAAAACATTTAAAAGAGGGCTTTTAGAACTCACCTGATAAGCAGTTTCTGAAATACTCTTAGCTGGCTACTGGGCGTCACTAATGTCACTCACGATCTGCTATAATAAAGGCATACATGTAAGGTAGTGATCCTAGATGACACTAGACACCCCTATGCCTAAACCTAGTAGTTTCGATAGATTTGCTTATACCGAAACTTGATAATTTCGATGGATCTGCACATATCGAAACTAGGTAGTTTCGATGGAGTCTACACATATCGAAACTTGTAGTTTCGATGGACCTGCACATATCGAAACTTGTAGTTTCGATGGACCTGCACATATCGAAACTTGTAGTTTCGATGGACCTGCACATATCGAAACTTGTAGTTTCGATAGACCTGCACATATTGAAACTTGTAGTTTCGATGGACCTGCACATATCGAAACTAGTAGTTTCGATGGGGTCTGCACAGATCGTCTTCCCAAAATCCGAAGCTTTTGCATGCGAGTCTGATCGAGTCAGTATCTCAACTTTTCTTAGATCAAAACGTTCGGTTTTCATTCTAGATGCTATACCTAAGCTCATTTTTAAGTTCCATCCGCAAAATCGTTGTCTTTTTAGCCAAAACCCGAAAATCCCAAAAACGAACAAAAACTCAGATTTAGGCAAGATTATTACCTGTATCGAGATTCTGATCCGGAGGTTCTTCTCACGAGCTTGGCAGTAACGTGTTCCCTCAATTCCGGGACAATCCGTCAACCTTCTCTCTCTAGACCCGAGCTCTCCTTTCTCTCTCTAAAAGTCGCGTGAATGGGAAATGAGCAGAGAAGAGGGCTGCCCTGCCTCTTTTCTAACTGGGCTTCCCTCGACCCATTGGAGCTGAGCCCAAGCCCGCTCCCTTTTGTTTAAATATTCCGACTAACTCGCCGGTCTCGCTATATTTATTCGTTTAATTATTTTTGAGATGTTACACAAGAGCAAATCTTAAATACGCAAGACCATTCCACTAAGTGCGCAAGGCCAATATCAAGTGCGCAAGTGTCTCTGATTTTTCTGAAATTTGACTAAGTGTTCACCACGTCGAATCTTCATAACCTTGGAAACCTTTTAAACTATGGCAATGAGATCGGAACTCCTCAGAAACCTCCAAAGCTGCTAAATGTAAATGATTATTCCAACTAGAAAGCACGCCTTGAGCATTACATTTCTTATATCGATTCTTCGTTATGGATACCAATTCTGGAGGGATATAAGCATCCCACATACATTTACCTTGATGATGAACTGCCTAAGCCTATTTCTAAACTCGATGAAGAAGAAAATAAAGTTTATGATCGAGAGAAGAAGGCTCACGGTTCTATCACTATGGCGTTGACTCGGGAATTGTTCCACAGTTTTAGAGGATATGACAACTCTATGGATCTTTGGAAGGCGTTACAGAAAAGATTCGAGGGGAAAAGTGATATCAAGAAGAGTAAACGGGATCTACTCAGGATGCAGTATGAGTGCTTCAGATTTCTGGAGAATGAATCTTTAGATTACTTTATCTCTAGATTCTATCATCTGTAGACAGAGTTGAAAGCTTTTGATCTCAAGTATCCCGATGAAGAGTTGGTGGAAAAGTTTCTGGATGCTTTGCCACCCTGGCTTGAAATGTACACAACCCTGATGAGAGAAAATCCAAAATTCTATGAAATGACAGTGGAGGAGGCAATTGGAAAGGTTCAAGCTCATAACATGAACCTTAGAAAGAAGGAGAGCTCAGGAAGACCTCAGTTACAAGACCCTTCTATGTATCTTGGGACATCTTCTACAACCAAATCCTCGGGCTCTGGAATTGCCCCTTTCTATTGAAACTCTACTGAAGAAGACCACTCAAATGGTTGTGGTGGTCATGCATGCTATGCATCTGGATCAGGTTATGGATCTCATCAACAACATTCCTCAAGAAATCCCGCTACAACTTCAACTAACCAATCATCTATAGCCAAAATAGTCGAAGATCATGTAGCACTATTTTCATCTTGTATGCTGGCCTACGAGAATTTCATAGGTGGAAAGCTTACAGATACCGAGACAATTGAAGAAGATTTTAATCAAGTGGATCCTGATGACATGGAGGACATGGATATTCAATGGAATATGGCCATGATACTGAGGAGAGCCAAGCGTTTCCTGAACAGAACAGGAAGAAAGTTCATTGGCGGGCATTCTAATGCCAAGGTTGGTTTTGACAAATCCAAGGCCAAATGCTATAAGTGTCTAAACTTTGGACACTTTGCTAGTGAATGTCAGAAAGACAGAGCACCGGCTTCGGGTTTCACCAGACCTAGCCAAGGAAACAATCATGGTTACAACAACACTAACAACCACAATCAAAGCCACGGTGGTTCGTCCAATGCACTGGTAGCTGAACAGGACGACATCTTTGATTGGGGTGTTCATCTGGAAGATGCCATCATTGCACAAACTCAGGTTGGTCTCATGGCTGAGATCATGGAGTTGAGGGAAGCTGAGAAAAAGGAAGCTGAAGAAAAGGAAGCTTCTGTAGCAGATCAAGAGGAATCTACTACTGCTGTTTCTCTCATGGATATTGAAGAGGCAACAAGTTCGTCAACTGATGTAGATTCTAATCCTTTTTCTATTATTTCTTGTCCTAAATGTCTAGGCTTAAAACTTGAAAATTCCAAGCTTCAAGACAAGGTCGAACCCCTTCGCATTGCAGCTCTAAGTTATAAAGAAAATGAAAAACGATTTAAAGATTCAATTGAAACGTTGAAAAAGGAAAAACGTGAGTATTCACTGAAATGAGCGATCAACAGCTTCACTTGGATATTGCATACTGTTGAAGCACTTTCCTATGACAACACTATGGATAGAGTCTTAGGTGTTATTTTCATGTCTGTAATTGTCTTTGTATGTAAGAGTCTTTATGTATTAGTTTATCGAGTTGTATTTACTTTTACATATTGAATGTTGCATTTCTTACTAAGTGTTTTATGGATAGAGTCTTAGGTGTTATTTTCATGTCTGTAATTGTCTTTGTATGTAAGAGTCTTTATGTATTAGTTTATCGAGTTGTATTTACTTTTACATATTGAATGTTGCATTTCTTACTAAGTGTTTTGCGCACTTACATGTGCGCAGGAGAAAGCTCCTGCGTACTTAGCAAGTACGCAAGAATACCTTTGCGTACTTGTCAAGTACGCAAGAGCATTTTGAGTGCGCACGCATCAGGTCATGTATAAGTAGGATAGGTTGATAGAAGTTAAGTACGCAGGCATAAACGCAAATACGCAAGTTGTAATCTCAGTACTTCTCTCTGTAACCTTCAAGTGTTTATAATAGAAAAGAACTTTTAAAGTGATTCTCTTGTTGGTTTACTTTGTTTAGTTTGACTCTCCACCTAGTCACAGGCATATCGCACCCGGTTCGACTAGTAGACCCACTTGCATGTGACGATCCGCCACACACGAGGGACCTACAGTATCAGAGCAACTGTGTCTGACTTTTCTGAAATTTGACTAAGTGTTCACTATGTCGAATCTTCAGAATCTTGGAAACCTGCTGAATTATGATAATGAGATCGGTACACCACATAAACCACCAAAGTTGCTGAACGTGAACGATTATTCTAATTGGAAAGCACGTTTCGAGCACTACATTTCATATACCGACTCATCATTATGGATACCAATCCTTGAGGGATATAAGCAGTCCACACACATCTATCTTGATGAGGTGATGCCAAAGCCTATCTCTAAGCTTGATGATGAAGAAAAGAAAGCTTATGATCGAGAAAAGAAGGCTCTTGGTTCGATCACTATGGCATTAACTCGGGAATTGTTCCACAGTTTCTGAGGGTATGACAACTCTAAGGATCTCTGGAAAGCTTTACAGAAGAGATTCGAAGGAAATAGTGACATCAAGAAGAGTAAGCGGGATCTTCTCAGGAAGCAGTATGAGTGCTTCAGATTTTTTGAAAATGAATCTTTAGATGACCTCATCTCTAGGTTCTATCACTTACAGACTGAGTTGAAGGCTTTTGAACTCAGGTATCTGGATGAAGAGATGGTGGAAAAGTTTTTGGATACTTTACCACCCAAATTTGAGATGTACACAACCCTGATGAGGGAAAATCCTAAATTCTATGAGCTGACAGTTAAGGAGGCAATAGGAAAGGTTCAAGCTCATGACATGAACCTAAGAAGAAAGGAGAGCTCTGGTAGACCCCCAGATATAAGACCCTTCTATGTATCACGGGACGACTTCTACATCCAAGTCATCAGGCTCTAGAATTGCCCTGTTCACTGGAAATCCTACCGAAGAAAACCACTCAACTGGGTGTGGTGGTCATGCTTGCTATGCTTCAGGATCAGGGTTGGGATCTCATCATCAAAATACCTCAAGAAATCCTCCTGCTACGTCTTCAGCTAACAACTTAGCTATAGCCAGAATAGCTGAAGATCATGTAGCACTATTCTCATCTTGCATGCTTGCATATGAAAACTTCATAGGTGGCAAGCTTACTGATCCAGAGACGATTGAAGAAGATTTTAATCAAGTGGATCCTGATGACATGGAAGACATGGATATTCAATGGAATATGGCCATGCTATTGAGGAGAGCCAAGCGTTTCCTGAATAGAACAGGAAGAAAATTTTTTGGCGGGCATCCTAATGCCAAGGTTGGGTTTGACAAATCCAAGGCCAAATGCTACAAGTGTCTGAACTATGGACACTTTGCTCGTGAGTGCCAGAAAGACAGAGCACCTGCCTCTTGTTTCACCCGACCCAGCCAAGGAAACAGCTATGGCCACAACAATCCAAACCACCACAATCAAAGCCAAAGTGGAACGTCCAATGCACTGGTAGCACAACAGGACGACAACTTTGACTGGGGTGTTCATCTTGACGATGCCATCATCGCACAAACCCAGGTTGGTCTCATGGCTGAGATCATGGAGATTCAATTGAAAAGGGAAGCTTCTATGGCTGACCTAGAAGAATCTACAACTGCTGCTACAGATGAGGTGAAGGAAGCTGAAGAAATGCTGATGAAAAGGAATCAACCACTGCTGTTGCTCTCATGCCCATTGGAGAAGCAACAAGTTCATCGTCTGAGGTAGATTCTAACCCTTTCTCTGTTATTTCATGTTCTAAATGTCAAGGGCTAAATTCTAGGCTCCAGGACAAAATCGAACCCCTAAGTTTGGCAGCTCTAAACTATAAAGAAAATGAAAAACGTTTTAAAGATTCTATTGAAACGTTAGAAAGGGAAAAATCTGAATATTCTTTAAAAATAAGTGATCAACAGCTTCACTTAGATGTTGCATACAGGGGGTTAGAAAAACGAAACAGTGAAATCAATAAACTGCAAAATGAGATCTTGCAGTTAAAATGCACTAATGAGAAGTTGAAAAACTCTCGCTTTGTGGTGGAACACTATGAGTCTGTGGTGAGACAACTGAATGGGTTAGGTTTGGGTACTAATGCCATTCCTCCACCAGTGTGCGGGAAGTTTGTCAATAGCTTAATAGACATTGATCTCACTTGTCTAGATTAGTCCTCTGATAAGGATGATTCCCCTAAAAAGGATGAATCCTCAAGTAAGGCTAACTCCACATCTAGTGAGGAGTTTGTTACTGCTTCTGAAGACGGGTCGGTTAACTCTTGCCCTGAAGGAGTAGTATCTGAGGAGTTGTTGACTGAACAAAAGGTAAAGAAAAACGTTATCACTAATGGTGATAACTGCATTTTAACTGAACCCGACATCATTGAAACAAATGATAAACTAAAGGTAATGCTTTACGGGGGGTATAAAAGTCTAAACCAAGTAAAGAAAGAGGCTTTTTCAGCTCACTATGGGCTTGGGTATAAAGAAAATTTGGAAAAATATTATACTCCCAAAAACCAAACTGATAAGGTTCAGACTAATGTTCATAAACCAACTCCTCCTTCTCATATTGCTGAGTTATCTAAGGCCAGATCTAATGAGCCTTACAAGAGAACTTATGTAGACAAGAGAAACTGCTTTCACTATGGCTTGGTTGGTCACATTTTTGTGAACTGTCCTTCTAAGAACCAAGGGAAACGGCCTATTGTTTCACATTCAGCTGTTATCCCCAGGTCGCCACCAGTGAAACCATCTCCCAAACATCCAAAGCAAAATGTGGTGAAACCACCAGTCAAACCGATGGAAAAGCTTAAGATCATATCTGAAGATAAACCATCTGTTCCCAGAAAGGTAACGCAACCTGCTGTACCTCGTGTATCTACCTCTGGTAGTACACGTACTGGTGAGAAACCTGTGGCAAGACTCTTTAAGCCACAGAGGAGGAGACGGAACAAGAGGTTGAGAAAGCATGAACAGCTGACTTCAGTTCAATCAGGTGAAGCTTCCACAAGTTCACCTGTTGTAGTCGAATCAAAGTCTCCTGTTCGAGTTAAGAAACAGAAGAGATCCTGGACTGCAAAATCCAAAACTTCTCAATCTCCTAGTTCTATCTTTTCTAAAGATTCATCAATTTTGAACAGTCATCATAACTGTGAGTTAAAGGAAGTAGTTTATTTTGAAAAGGATGGACGACCCAAGACCACAATGGCTTGGGTCTCCAAATCTAACTAATTCTTTTGTGACTCGTGCAGGGACGTCCGAAGGGTACTATCTCTAAGCGCTGGTATGTAGATAGTGGATGTTCCAGGCACATGACAGGAAACATGGCCCTGCTTGAAGATGTTAAACCATTCAGAGGCGACTATGTGGCCTTTGCCAGAGAAAAAGGCGGCAGTATCACGTGTCAAGGAGTGGTTTCGAACGGTTGTGTCAGCTTTGAAAATGTCAACTTCTGCGAGCAGCTGAAGCATAACTTGTTGAGTGTCTCCCAAATGTGTGATAAGGAGTACTCAGTGATGTTTGACAAGTCAGAATGCCTGATTCTCAAACCCGGTTTTGAAGTTCTGAAAGATTGGATCCTGATGAGAGCGCCAAGAACAAACGAAACCTATTAGATCGATATGAGCGTGGCAACAACCGGGGTTCTGAAGCGACAGAGCTCAACTCCATCTTGTGGCATAGGAAACTTGGACATATTTTGTATCGTAAAATGAATCATCTTGTCCGAAATGGTTTGGTAACCGGGGTTCCTAAGCTGAGATTTACCGTTGCAGATGACTGTATGCCCTGTAAAAAGGGAAAACAGCAACGGAAGTCTCACAAGCCCAAGCTCCTAAACTCTATCGATACCCCTTTGGAGCTATTACACATGGATCTGTTTGGCCCCATAAGTATCAGGAGTATTGGAGGTAAGTCGTTCTGTCTAGTTGTAACTGATGATTTCTCACGTTTTTCTTGGGTGCATTTCTTAGGTACTAAAGACGAGACTGCTGATATTCTTCAATATTTGATCCTGAGCTTGGAATCTCTTTGCAAGCTGAAAGTTAGAAGAATTAGGAGTGACAACGGAACTGAGTTCAAGAATAATTTGATGGAGCTTTTCTGTCTCAAGAAAGGGATCCGTCACGAATTCAGCGCGCCGTACACGCCTCAGCAGAATGGAGTTGCTGAACGGAAGAACAGAACACTGATTGAGACTGCAAGACTATGCTGTCGGATGCAAAGCTTCTTGTCACTTTCTGGGCAGAAGCCGTTAATACAGCTTGTCACGTCTTAAACAGAGTTCTGGTTGTGAAGAGGCACAACAAGACTTGTTACGAGTTGATCAACAATCGACTTCCCAATCTTGATTACCTAGTTCCTTTCGGTAGTCCTTGTTCCTTGCTGCTACAGTACAAAGACCGCCAGTCTAAGTTTCATGCAAAAGCAGTGGAAGGCATCTTCTTAGGATACGTTGCCAACTCGCCTTGCAAGAGAGTGTACAATATAGGAACTCGTATTGTCGAGGAATGGTTTGAAGTGGATTGCAGTAAACACAGCATTCCACCCGAACCAACAGGTCCAGCTTGGGGTTTTGATTATGATGCGCTATTCAAGTCATTCAATCTTCCTGATATATCTGCAGATGACGCCGCAAATGTTTATGAATTATTGGGTGGCGGCGATGACTCCAGTTTCTCTACTCGTGCCACTGTACCGATTGTAACTCCTGATTCCAATGCTGCATTTGCATCTGGAACTCATGACAGTGATAATAGTGAAGATGTTCATATTGTTGGAGATGACGCTCAAGCCAATCCTAACACAACTGTAGGAAATGACGCTCCAGCTGATCCAATTAACATTGAATCTTCTTCCTCTGGAACACAGGAAATGGGGGAGTTAAGCACGAATCTTGATCCAAAAATTCAGGAACCGATTGTACCGGAGACGAGAGTGCATAGGAATCATCCAATCGACAACATTATTGGTGATCCTTATGTCGGCGTTCAGACTCGTCATCGAACCATCACTGAGAACACCAGTCTTTACACAGAGATACTTGACACTGGTGTCTTGGAAACATATATGCATGCTGCATTCGTGTCCCAGTTAGAGCCGAAGAATGTGAAGGAGGCTCTCACTGACAACTGCTGGATTGAGGCGATGCAAGATGAATTGTCTCAATTCCAAAAGTTGCACGTGTGGGATTTGGTTGACTCGCCAAAAGGCTTTCAGCCAATTGGAACTAGATGGGTGTTCAAGTGCAAGACGGATGATCGTCATGTTGTTGTGAAGAACAAAGCAAGATTGGTTGTTCAGGGTTTTTATCAGCAAGAGGGCTTGGATTACACGGAAGTATATGCCCCAGTTGCTAGAATTGAAGCCATTCGACTGTTCTTGGCTTATGCCACATATGTCGGCTTCAAGGTCTATCAACTTGATGTGAAGAGTGCTTTCCTTTATGGTAAAGTTCATGAAGAAGTCTATGTCACTCAGCCTCCCGGTTTTGAAGATCCGAATAATATCAATAAAGTGTATAAGCTCGACAAAGCACTTTATGGTCTTCATCAAGCACCGCGGGCATGGTATGAGACATTATCTAAGCATTTACTGTCTAATGGTTTCGACCGTGGACAGATTGACTCGACTCTCTTCAGTAGGAAAGCAGGAGGTGATATTCTTCTTGTATAAGTATACGTCGACGACATTATCTTTGGATCTACCAATGAAGGGATGTGTAGGGAATTCGAGCAGGTGATGAAGTCCAAATTTGAAATGAGTAATATGGGTGAATTATCGTTCTTCCTGGGTCTGCAAGTCAGTCAAAGAGAGGATGGCATTTATCTACATCAAACTAAGTATGTGCAGGACATCTTATCAAAATACAAGATGAATGATAGCAGTACTTATGGAACACCTATCCCAGTCAATCATGGTCTGCATCCTAACAAAGATGGAAAGGATGTACACAGCAGATTGTACCGTGGGATGATCGGATCACTTATGTATCTCACAGCTTCAAGACCCGATATAATGTTTGCTATGTGCTTGTGCTCAAGGTTTCAGTCTCACCCGAAGGAGTCACATATGATAGCCGTGAAGAGAATTTTCAGATACCTGAAAGGGAAGCCCCGATTAGGTCTTTGGTACTCTAAGCAGCAGTCATTCGACTTCAAAACCTACACTGATTCAGATTATGGCGGTTGTAACCTTGACAGAAAGTCAACTTCAGGTGGATGTCAATTCTTAGGAGACAGACTGGTCTCCAGGCAGTGTAAGAAGCAGTCAACGGTTTCTATATCAAATTGTGAAGCAGAATACATTGCTGCAGCGAGCAGTTGTTCTCAGATACTGTGGATTCAGCAGCAGTTGAGAGACTACGGCTTAAACTTCACTGGAACTTCTCTATTCATTGACAACAATGCCACAATGTCCATCACAAATAACCCGGTGAAACATTCCAAAACTAAACATATAGAGATTCGCCATCATTTCATCCGTGATTGTGCTGAAAAGCATTTAATTGAACTTGTAAAAGTTCACACGGATGACAATCTTGCTGACCTTTTCACAAAGGCATTTGATCGATCCCGTTTTGAGCATCTTGTCAACTTGATAGGAATGTTCAATCCCGAGTGAAAATTAATTTTTCTTAATTCAATTCAATTCATGGAAGTTAAACTTTATTTCTTTTTAAATTTTCTGTATAGTTCTTTTAGGTTTAAAAAAAAAAAAAATTTACAAAAACAAAAATAGAAAATGGAGAAAATATCAAAGTTAACTTGAGAAAAGAGGAAATGATAGTACATCAGAAATGATCTAAATGTCACAGACTGCTCATATGGGAAATGATTGCGTCATGCTTACTTAACTGTTTAAGTTATTATGTTTTTAATCTGCTTATTTACGAGTAATTTAAATTGTCAGTAGGCTGTATGCGTCTTTGAATCACTAGTAGTGTGGAAACTAAATCTAAATTACAACTGTGATTTGAACCCATGTTTGCAAGTGTGTGTGTGTAAAAGAATAGAAAAGATCATTATCAGATATAGGATGTTAGATTTTAGCAATGATTTTCTTTTGAGGTCAGTTTCGGGTTATGTCGTTAGCACAATTAATGCGGTTCATCTCACTGCCCATACTCACAAGTATGCAAGGAGAGATTGAATCAGGACATGTCTCTACATTAACCGTTGAGCATGTATTCACCCATGAATCATTCCTGATTCATTGAAATCAAATCCAGATAAAAGTTGGATCACCTTACCTTATTCAATCACCATATATATTATCCTGAATCATCATTCCAATATTCAATGAAGAAAATCAAATGAAACCAAGACAACTGAATCACTCGATTCTGAATCTTATGATTCCTGATAATCCCTATGGATTCTGCTTGATTTTCCTGTGCTAATAGATGTAGCTTCATTCTGAAAATTTAGAAAATCATTGGGAAAATCTTAGATGCCTTGAGATAGTGCAATTTATATTGCTGTAGTATATCAATGGGGTACACGTTGTATATTTTATAATTAATACCTTAATACACAAGAACGTGATACAAAGATGCTTATAGTTTCAAATTGTTAGGACATGGTTTGTAACTGTTGATAAAATTCTGTGTAAGTTCTGCTAGAGGCGAACTTAACAAGTTCGCCTGGCCTATCAGAGGCGAACTTAATAAGTTCACTTAGTCTATCTGAGGCGAACTTAATAAGTTCGCTTAGCCTATTAGAGGCGAACTTATTAAGTTCGCCTAAGCATCTTTGAGGCGAACTTATTAAGTTCGCCTACTGCAGAACTGGTGCTTATATATACAGTTTACAGAGTCTGTTAAGATTAGTTTTTGAGACAGAGACGATATCAGAGTACACTTGATTAGAGACAGAATCTTGTAACCTGATATCTTGGTGGAATACAAAGAATTTATTTACACCGTTGTTGTTGATTGAGTTACATGAGCACGTTGATCATGGATTCCGCACGTTATCACCGTGTCGTACCGCGAGTCTAGAGATCCGTCACGCACCGAATTAGGGACCTACACAAATCTTATAATATTGTCAACTTGAATTACTTGTTTATGTGCTTATTATGTATGAATAAATAGTAATACATGACATGATCCCATATTCTTTGATGTTTATATTGTATCGTTTTTGCTATAAGTTAGCATGATATGATCCTCTGCTCGTGTCTTTGATCAAAAATAGTTTGTGTGTATACTTGTATATATCTATCTAGAAAAGATCAAAAAGGTTTTTAAGTTTATTAACAGTTCAATCTTAATCAGAAAAGCCAAAAATATTTGTGTTTAACCTTCCTGAATTGATTTTGAATCCTCTTGATTGAATATTTTTATCTTGTTCGTTATTTGACTTGAAATCTTCATAATTTGAGTTGAAAGTTTGCGCACTAGAGGGTTTCTGCGTACTTGATAAGAGTGCATGAGGTAAGCCCTGCGTACTTAACAAGTACGCAAGAGTTAAGTCTTGCGCACTTGTAAGTACACAGGAGTTAAATCTTGCGCACTTAGCAAGTACGCAAGACCTTTTGGTGTTGGGTGTATAAACAAGAGTTAGAAATTTCAGAGTTTTATCTCATTCAAACTTAACGCCTGTTCATTTTCCCTCCGACAATTTTCCTAAAAAATCCAAGTGTTCCTAACCGATTTCTTGTCCCATCTCTAGTATCATCATCGTGTAACAATCAATCGGTGAGAATCTTGAGCCAATCCATCCACAAAATTCATGATTTTGGACCTATTCAAAGACTTAAAACATAGGGTTTTTGATTCGAGTTTTTAGTCATAACTTTGGTTGTCTAGGTAAAAACGGATAATTAAAACTTAATTAAAACCAGTAATCGACCTTTAATCGTCCGTATAATCTTTGATTTTGACCGTTGGGCTTGGATTTGACCGTCGGTACGACTGGTCGTCATATAGGTCAAAATTGGAAGAATGTAGCAGTAATTTGGTGTTGATGTTGGTTCCATGGGTCGTAATCATTGATTCCAACCTTGTGGTGACCTAATCTACCCAATGTTTGAACATCTGTTGAATTTTTGATTTCTGAAAAATTTGAACAAGTGTGTTTCCTGCGCACTTAACAAGTACGCAAGAAGCAACTCATGCGTACTTGTTAAGTACGCAAGAGGAAATTCCTGCGTACTTGCTAAGTATGCAGGACCAACACTTGAGAAAAATTTCTAAGTCTGAAATTTCAGTTCAAAGAGTAACTGCTATACTGCGTCATTTTTATTCATTTCCAATGAAACTTGTTGTTCTGATTATGTTTTCTGTGTGTTTTTATAGATTATGGCTCAGGCGTTTACGAACGAATTCAATCTGTTAGCTAATACTCAACCGGAATGGAAGGGTACAACGCTTCAGTATCGAGAGATAGTTGATTTCTTGAACCGTTCAAGAATCAGCTACGCTATTTCAGCTGACTCGATCGTTTCAAGACCTTATCTGGAGCAATTTTGGGAGACTACGGAACATGATTGCACGGTAACCCCCAATATTATAAGGGCTACCGTGGCTGGTCATGACATCGCCTTCTCTGAAGATACAATTAGAAGGGTCCTACAATTCAGAGATCTCTCGACCGACCCTACAGCCTATCCAGACTACTTTGTGGATGGCTGTTGGAGACAACGAATGGGATATGTCGGTGCGAGAGACTATGCTTCGTATAAGAAAATGTGGTGCTTGACCAATGGAGATATTTTGCCCACTTCATGATCATGTGCATCTCCTCAAGAAAAGCTGGAAAGGATGCAATGGGTCATGACCTTGCTGCAGCCATGGTTGGCTTATCTCTCAATAAGGGCTACAACTTCTCATGCTACATATTCAAAGCCATTAATGACCAGATCAACACGGCTGAGAGGTTCAGGTTCTTGTTATACCCTAGGTTTGTGCAACTTCTGATAAACGATGCGTTGCCAAACCTACCTGCTACCGGGGAGAGATTGCAAGTTAAAAGGGTGGACAAAAGGGTGTTTACACAGTTTTTAAAGCCAGGCAGTGTAGATCCTACCCCAGAGCACACATCACTCTTTGGCCACCTTATGAGTGAAGCGTACGTGGCACCAGGTGACTGAGATGGTATAGTCATGATTCAGAGGTAGAATTGAGTGAGCATTCAGATGAACAACAACTACAACAAGAGGAGGAAGTTGAAAGTGAAGATGGATCATCGGATGGTGGAGACGAAGAAGAAGGTCACGATGGTGCTGAGGGATCCGACTCGGAAGAGACAGAGTCTGATTCTTCTGATTCCGATGATGCACCATCGCAGGTTCACCCGAGGAGAACGACAAAGGTCACCCTTCCTGAGTCGTCCTCAAAGAGAAAGCGACAGTCCTCTAGCAGCGAATATGAGCCAGATTCTGACTCTGATGCTGCTATTCAAAGGCAAAGACGTGAAAGTGTTCACAAGAACAGAGGGGATAGGCAGCAACTTGCTATTCCTAGTGAGGTGGTGGTGAGTCCTCAGCAGCAGGTACAAGTTTCAGCTGCGAGTTCTGATTCAGCTTCCACCCCACCATCACAGCAGCTATACATGAGACAGAGGAGGAGGCCACAGGTACAACATGACATGGCAGTCACTTCAATCACAAAGGAGGTTCCTGTGATAGTGACCCTCCCTGTCACATCTGTCTAGGTGGCAGTGACTACTCTAATTCTCACGGAGTCAGTCACCATCACCCCTTCCACAACGCCTACAAGCGTCATCACATCCTCAATCCCAATAACCACCGAACCGATAAGTCAACCCTTCAACTATGGAGAACTTACTCAAGGGTTTGACTTTGACACCATCTTCTCCTCCCCAATTCACAATGCCGAAGCATCATCTTCCAGACATCCTGATCCTAATGATGCAAGGATAGATGTTCTGGAAACCCAAGTTGCTGGATTATTAGAAACTATTCGGAAGTCAAAGGATGAATCTGACGCTCAACAAGTACAGATTAATTCGTTGGTGGATGAAGTTAGGATTCTAAGAAGCCAGAGAACGGGGACTGACGAGATACTGAAGAACGACATGGCCCAGAACGAGCTTCTAATAAGGAAAAATGAAATGATTCTGGGTTACAGGTCATCTCTAGAGCTGAGGTTTGGTACTCAACAGAAAGAGCATGAGATGATGATCAAACTAATTGCTAATCTGACCAAGAAGCTTGATGCTTAGGGGGAGAAAGATAAGGAGAAGGAGAAAACTACTGGTGATGAGGCTTGTCATCATGTTGACTTGACTAAGGATGACGACAAATACAAGGATCCCAAAGCCGGTCCTAGTGGAGGTGAGCACCAAGCTTTAGCAATTGTGCCCATCTCTGCTATTCCAATGGCTCAGGGGGAGTCTACTCATCAAGAGGGCGGTGATACATCTGGTGGTGGTGACAAAGGAAAGTCAGCGGCTGATGTGCTTAAGGATCTATCTGATGATGAGTTCTTATACTTAGACCCTGACTATTCCAAGGAAGCACGGATCGATGCTCCCTTTAATCTAGAAGAAGGAGAGATCGACTCTGGTGATGATTGGGATGAAGATGATGAGGATGTAGTGATAGAAGTTCCCAAGGGTGACGGGGAAGGAGAGTACGAGTTAGAAGATGGAGAGATCTTTGAATTTCCATCCTTCGAAGCTCAGCTCGACACAGGTTCAGTCGAGCATGCTAGTAATGTGGAAGCCTTTATTGAAGCCTCCCCAGTTGACCCTACACATGTGGATCCGGAGGCACCAAAAGAAAAAGATATGCCTTCTACTTCATCTAAGGGTCCAACTCCTGTTTGGCAGAAGACGTCTATCATAGACAAACAAGGGGCAACAGGGATGATCTTGGCTGTAAGGTTCGAGGAGGATAAGCAGTTGTTCGCAATCAAAAGATCTGGGGGGTTCAATACTTGAAACCAACCAGTGAAGCGTTCAACTCCTTACCCAAATACGACCTTGTGAACCTAGCAAACCGAGAGCTGCTGGATCATTCTAATCATGCAGTGGCGATGGGTTTGTGGGTGGTTCTATAGCGGGAAGCAAGATCTGGGAAGTTTGATATGTTCAAGCTTCAAGTACCCAAGAGAGTCAAGGATAAGACAACAAGACATCTTGTGACTAAGAAATTCTTAAAGAAATTGGTATACAAGCCAGTGTTATGTGAAACCAAGATTCCACTGAGCAAGTTATCTCAGGATATCCTCGGTGACATGTGGTACTGGTACGTAGATCTAAAGACGGGCGAGGCTGTGGTGATTGGAAAGGTGAGATCAGAAAGTGGATGCTTAGTGCCGAGGGAACTAATCAGAGTATTTGATGAAGTCTACTTCATTAACTTCTCTGTGGAAGATCAGGAGGCACTAGCAGACAGGTATTGCATGCATACGGAAGAATGGACAAAATTCCTTGCTTCTAAATATGACAAGGTGATCAAGTTCTGCCTTAACTATAAGAAGAAGATGGAAGCTAAAGATGCATAGCTGTGAAGACTGAAGACTAAAGACTAAAGATCGAAGATGATCCAGAGCTGTTGTCAAGGGAGAGTTTGTTGAAGCACTTTCCTGTGACAAACACTCTGGATAGATTATGGATAGATAGAGTCTTAGTTTAGTACTTTCATGTATGTATGTGTCTTTGTTTGTAAGTGTCTGTATGTATTAGTAATCGAGTTGTATTTACTTTTACATATTGATTGTTGCAATTTTCTCTAAGTGTTTTGCGCACTTGTATGTGTGCAGGAGATAGTTCATGCGTACTTAGCAAGTAGGCAAGAATACCTTTGCGTACTTGCAAAGTACGCATGAGCAAATTGCCCTACGCACTTGCTAAGTGCGCAGACATCAGGTCATGTATAAATAGGAATGGTTGACAGTAGATAAGTACGCATTCAGATTAACAAATACGCACAACTTTGTAATCTCAGAACTTCTCTCTGTAACCTTCAAGTGATTATAATAGACGAACGTTTATAGTGATTATCTTATCGGTTTACTTTGTTTTGTAAGACTCTCCAACTAGTCACGGGTATTCCGCACTCGGTCCGACTAGTAGACCCACTTGCATGTGACGATCCGCCACACCGGAGGGACCTACACCAACTCCTTTGTTTGGTCACTTAATCAATCTTGATTGTGTTGAAACACCTAATGATAATTTGTTTCATCCGGAGGAGTTAGTTCAAGGCCAAGTCTAGAATCAAGTTCAACAACAACAACAACCGCAACAAGTTCCTATTCAACAACAACAACAAGTTCAAGCTCAACAACAACAACAACAACAACAAGTTCCTATTCAACAACAACAACAAGTTCCTATTCCACAAGAACAGGTTCACATTCCTGTTAATGAACTAGTTCAAGAAGATATTGCTCAAGATAATGAACAAGCTTTGGGTATGAATATGGACGATTTTTATAATGAAGCTGCGAACTCACATATTCATGAAGCTGAAGAAAATGTTGTAGATACGAGTTCCGGTGATACTATTTTACGTGATTCTGAAGCTACTGATTCTGATTCGTCTAGAGATTTTAGCTCAGATCATTATGAGAGGTTGGATACGTTACCATTGGCAAATGCGGGGAAACGTATTAAATCTATAGCAAGAAAACCGAGGCGTAAGTCTTTTCGGAATCCTCCTTCTGGATCAGTACTTGGCAATAGAACTTTAATTGATGAGAGTTCTAACTCGGATAGTGATGTTATTCAAGTTCCAAAAGCTTAGAAGCTTATGTCTGCTTCTATTGTTGCTGCTCATTCATCTCAAGGTGTTGAGGATGCTAATTTTTTTGCTTCTTTACTGATTACACCTCCTACTTTTAAACATCCATCTCCGGTGATTTCTCCACATGTTCCACATTCATCTGATGATGGTCCTTCAATGTCGCCTGATTCTGAACGAGATACCTTCCTTGAATCACAGGTGCTAGCTTTGCATACTCAAGTAGATACTCTTGTGTCTAAGATACTTAGAGACAGTTGGTCATTCAAGCTCAAGCTACACAGATTGCTGACATGCAGTTATTGGTGTCCAAACTTGTTGAGCGTCTTGACGCTCAGGGGGAGTTAAGGATACATGACACTTGTCATGCTGATTCTGTTCAAAGAAAGAATGATGATGATAATGATCCTAATGGTAATGTTGAGGATGATCATCAATACGCTGGCGTGAATCCAATATCAAGAGTTCAGGGGGAGTGTACATCAGGAAATATACAAGGAACCAAGAATGATTCTAGAGTGAATGAAGATATTTTACTAATAGAATTCTTTGCTGATTCTGAAGAAGAAGCTGAGAAGTTAGAATGTCTGGATGATATTGACGAATTATTTGATGATGTTGAAGAGGATATGATGGATAATGAAGTTGAAGAAGGAGAAATTGTAGAAATTGAGATAGAAAAGAGTAAAGAAAAAGTTACATATGAAGGAAGTGATGGTCTGAATGTTCCGTATAACATCACCCAAGATGATGTTATTCCTAAGTTTTCTTATGATGGAGTAACAGATTCTATGGACTCTGTCGAAGATATCACTACACCTGATGATACTGCTCAATCCAAGATAGATTATGATGTTGATACTACTCATACTGTGTCTCCTAAGCTGAATGAGGAACCTGTGATGTATAGAAATACAGGAATGACTAGAGAACAGTGGAGTGAAGTAGTTAATAGTTGGATGAAAGTACTACCAAAGTCACCTATACAACCTGCTCAGAAAGAAAGATATGTGAATAAAGAGAGGTGTATTGGAAGAATCATCAGTTGGTTTTATGATGATGACACGGAATTGTTTGCTCTTAAAAGATCTGATGGTGTTCAATACTTAAGCCGAGGATTAAGTATTTCAATACCTTGCCAAGGTGTGAAATGAATGGTCTAGCTACGAAACCACTGATTAATAGATCAAAGTGTGGATTAGCCGATGTGATTGCTAACCTGATTAAAAGAGAAGGTGGATCAGGGAAGTATGAAAGATTAAAGCCATAGAAAGGAAAAAGAGTGAAGATTGTAGATCAAAAGACTGAGATTGTGACTTGGAAGTATATGTTCAAGCCAGTACGTGTTGTACAAAAGATACCATTGAAGAAAATTCCACAAAATTTTCTAGGGAATATGAAATGGTGGTACGTAGATGTGAATACTGGTGAAGCTAAGATTGATGATAAAGATAATATGGTCATTGTTAGTTTCTATGATGCAATGAATCTTATTAACTTCTCAAAGAAAGATCAGAGGACGTTAAGAAAGAATGAGATTATGTTTACTGATGAATGGAGAGAACAAGGATTGCAGTATAAAAGAGTGTTGGAGATCTGTCAGAGATATGAAGTGCACGCAGGAAGCAGATTACCAGATAACTTGAAGAGTTCGTCATAAAGACTGAAGACAGAAGATCAAGCTATTGTCAAGGGGGAGTCTATTAGGACATAGAATGTATGACAAAAGCTTCGTAATAGTTTAGGTCTTATTGTCTTTAAGTTTTTATGTAATTGTATAGATTTTGTCTAAGTAATAAATCAAGTTCTGCTAGAGACGAACTTGATAAGTTCGCCTAGTCTATTAGAGGCGAACTTGTTAAGTTCGCCTAAGCATCTTTGAAGCGAAATTGTTAAGTTCGCCTATTGCAGAGCGTGTGTCTATAAATAGGAGTTTACAGAATATGTTAAGTAGGACTAGAGAGCATATAGTTGAACTAGTATATTCTGTAAAGTCTATGTGTTTTGGTGATATAAAAAGAGAAGTTTATTTACCTGTTGTTTCTATTGTCAATTGATATACATACGTTAACACGACGGATTCCGCACTCCGTGTTATCGAGAAGTCCTGTCACGAGATCGATCTGAGATGAGTCATGTGGACCTACACAAACCCTACTTAGATAAATTCGTGATCGTCTTTCACACCCCAACCGACGGCGGAATACGTCGAGGCGGACGTGTTGACTGTTCATAAGCATATGACCAACTAAATTTCATATTGTTTATTAAATCAAGATTTCATTACATAAGTTCAATCAATAACCAAAATCAAATACATCAACATGTGTAAGTTCTTTGTTCACTAAATCCAAATCCTATATGTTGTATCTTGCATATGATTTCAAATGTGGGCACCTGAAACATGATGAAAACAAGGTCAACTAAAAATAGTTGGTGAGCGTACATAGGTTTTGACACCACAAGTAATATCAAGAGTTTGTGTACAATTCATGTGATACATGGATTAATAAGGCAATTATGGAGAACCACTATTGTTTAAACTGGGCGCACAATCAAACCTTGTGACTGATAGGCATAACACGCAGGTTATCCTTAAGTGTTTTCGGTGACAATCACCCTAACTGGGTGGCTTGGTCAGACAAAATAGATCTATCAATGTTACCGTTGGTTTGTACAGTATTAATGATTGCACGTGTATGTCATGTATATGTAGTTTCAACTCATAGTATTCAAGCACAAAACACAAATTGCACATACGTTCATAAATGTAGATTGTATAATGTATTGTAAATAGTTTTCAATGTATCATGATTCCCCCCAAAATATGTAAAAAGTAAAAAAAGAGGGGCTATGTAACTCACCTGAGTTGTGTACAAGTAGTAGGTAGCACTACACAAGGGTGCAAGTAGAAAACACGAGAGTTTGCCTGTGAACAGCCTACGTATGCCCTATAATTATAAGCATAATAGTTAGGGATACCATGAGATTTTTGTGACGACGACAAGCAAGATTTGAACGTCCTATAATATACTTAGGATTAACAAGTAGACAAACGTGTCCATGGGAAAGAGGATTTCTTAATATAATTATTAAGATAAGTACGTTTTCGTGTCGAACATCTCTAATTACGAATAGTATTAATATGTACATATATTCGTACGTTTGAGTCGTTTTCAAAAGTTAGGAAAATAATATAATTTAATATATTATTCGTAGGCTCGTAGGATTAACCAAATAATCATTTGTGTGGAAAAATAATAAATATATTATTTTTAATCGAATATATAAAGTGTGTAAATAATATAACAAATTATATTATTTATAGTTTTAAAACGTTACACGAAATAATTAAACGAGGCGAAATAATATAAAACTATATATTATTTTATACTAGGAGTCCCGGTTTGAAAATAATATAAACATATTATTTTTATTTGATAATAACATAAATATATTATTTTTAAAACTGAGAATAATATAAAAATGGGTTAATAATACCAAACCCGAGCCTAGGGGTTGTTTCCCGGACTAAATCACAATTATATATTAATATAATATTAAAGGGGGGTGGGTTTTATATTAAAATATTAGCTAAAAATAATTAAAACTCAAAAACAGGGGGAGGGAGACTCGAACCCGGGTCCCCTCCCCAATAGCACAAGTGTTTATGTAGTCCCGCCCGCTAGGGTATCGCAACAGAACCCGGTTCCATATTGTTTTAACAAAGAGTTCAAGTGTATTATCCTTCCAAACCCACGCACGATCAAATCTCAAGCCAAACCCCACGATTTTGATATTGATTAGCAACAACAGGCTAGGGGTTTTGATTATTGGCCAAAGACGAACCTGTGGTGAATGTTAATTCCGAAACCAGTTAGACTCGGATCGTTTAATCGAAGATTGAAAGGCCGTAACCCTAGATTAGAAACTTAGATTCTAATTGAGAAATTTATATGATAAAACATGTTGAAATCGTAGGGATTTTACATATTAAGGCCATGTGAATCTTTCTGTGTGGTTTAATTTCATTTATGTCGAGTCTAAGATTAAAATCCCCAAAACTAGTTATGAACAAACCCTAGCTTATGGATCGTGAACAATTCGATGTTAGTGAGTTGAAATAGCAGAGGGCTTTCACTGAACGATGGATTACGATCCTGATCATGTAGTTTAATTGGATTGAGATCAAGTCTGGACTGGTATTCGATTACACTCCGAATGTGATGAACCCTAGAACTGGTTCATCACCGGTTTGATATTTTAAGCCCAAATAATCATAGGGCTTTCTATGTAGACATTAAAATGAAACTAAGGGTACAAACAATTACTAGAATGATGCTCGAATTGATGGATCTAGACTAGAATGAGCTCCGGCTGTTAACAACTTCAACTCCAGTGAGCTTGGTTCCACCTCTGATTGAATTAGAGTACGAAACAGCTTCAGGGGGACTCGTCTAGTGTGTGCGAACGCTTAATTTGTGAGATTAACAACCGGTTTAAAAAAATTTGATGTTCAATACGACCGTGGTCGACGATTTCAGTTTAATGCTCATCATTGGGTTTAATTCGCGATTGATGGAGTTGTTAATTGGTCTCATAATGGCCGTGAATGGTATTAACTTGAATAACGGTTACTGAATCAAACAGAATTCGATCATAGGATTCGAATTCGGATCAAAACTGCAAGATTGACTTCTAAAAGTCAATAAAATTGACTTCAGGGTAAATACAGAAACAGTCCCTATAGTTTCATGTATTCAGGTTTGGGGATCAGGCAGATTTAGTCCTTATGGTTTGGATTGAGTTAACTTGGTTAAGTACTTGTTAGTTTGACTTATCAAAAGTCAACAGAAATTCAATTCTTTAATTTTGACTTTCAAAGTCTATCAAAATTAGGTTTTTCCTAATTACACTATTAGTCCTTGTAGTCTGAGTTGGAGAAATGACAGAAACAGTCCCTGGAGTGCGAGTTTGGTTAATTAGGTTAAACTTTAACTGGATTTACTAACGGGGTTAATCCTAAAAGTCCGGATTGTCACATCATCCCCTAGTTGAAAGAATTTTCATCTCGAAAATTAGAATAAATAAGAAAAAATTTCTCTAGGTGTCACATCATCCCCTAGTTGAAGGAATTTTCGTCCTACAATTCAAGTAGCGAAAACCACTGAATCAGGAAAGAGATGCGGATTGGTTAAACTTTTAACTGGATTTACTAACGGGGTTAATCCTAAAAGTCTAGATTGTCACATCGTCTTCATTGACGACATCTTGATGTACTACAAAACAAAAGCAGATCATGAGCAACATCTCAGCTTGATTTTGGACCTGTTAAGAAAAGAACAACTATATGCCAAATTCTCCAAGTGTGAATTTTGGTTAAAGGAAGTTCAATTCTTAAGCCATATTGTCAACGAGAAGGGAATACATGTGGATCCTCCTAAGATTGAAGTCGTAAAGAATTGGAGTACACCTAAGACCCTTACCGAAGTTCGTTCATTCCTTGGTTTAGCAGGTTATTACCGTCGATTCATCTCCAACTTTTCTAAGGTTGCTGTCCCTCTCACCGCTTTGACACATAAGGGTAAACCTTATGAGTGGGGACCAAAGCAAGAAGAAACCTTTCAAGCCCTCAAACAAAAGTTGTGCAATGCTCATGTTCTAACTCTTCTTGACGGGAATGATGATCCTGTTTTCTATTGTGATGCATCCAACCAAGGTCTTGGTTGCGTTCTTATTCAACGAGGAAAAGTGATCGCTTATGCATCAAAACAACTTAAAATTCATGAGAAGAATTACACGATGCACGATCTTGAGTTGGGTGCGGTCCTCTTCGCGTTGAAGATTTGGAGACACTATCTCTATGGCACGAAATGTGTGGTGTTTACCGACAACAAAAGTCTCCAACACATCTTCAATCAAAAGGAACTCAACATGAGGTAACGACGTTGGGTTGAACTACTTAACGACTACGATTGCGAGATTCGTTACCATCCCAGCAAAGCGAATGTCGTGGCCGATGCATTAAGTCAAAAAGAGCACGTCATGCTTCATTGTGTCCAAATTCGAACCGATATTCAAATCCGTAATCTTGAAGCTCAACGCGTCTCGGTCACCGAGGGTAACATGTACGACGAAATGTCACGTTGAGTTCAAATTCAATTGGAAACCAAACCCAATGGCTTGGTTTATTCCTTGGATCGTATTTGGGTTGCCGATCGTGATGACCTTCGTACGCTTCTTATGAACGAAGCCCACAAGACTCGTTATTCCTTACATCCCAGTGCGGATAAAATATACAAAGGTCTTTATGTAGCAAAATGTCAAACGTGTTCTAAAGTCAAAGCCGAGCATCAATGTCCCTCCGGTTTGCTTGAACAACCGGAAATACCCGTGTGCAAATGGAGGAATTTAGCCATGGACTTTATCCCCAAACTCCCTAGCACCTCGAGTGTTCATGATAGCATATGAGTAATCATTGATCGTCTAACAACCAGCTAACTTCTTGCCAATCCGTGAAGACTACCGAGTTGAGAAATTAGCTCAGATTTACATTGAAAAAATTGTGAGATGTCACGGTGTTCCATTAAATGTAATCTCTATTCGAGATGCTCGATTCACCTCCCGATTCTGGCAATCCCTTCAAACCACCCTTGGCACACGATTGGATTTAAGTATGGCTTATCATCCTCAGAATGATGGTCAAACTGAACGAACATCCAAACTCTCGAGGATATGCTTAGAGAATGTGTCATTAACTTTGGTAGCAATTGGGATTCCCATCTACCTCTCATTGAGTTCTCTTACAACAAAACTACCATAAGAGTATCAACATGGCTCCTTTTGAATCTATTTATGATCGTAAATGTCGTTCTCCTATCTGTTGGAACGAGATTGGTGAGGCTCAAATCACCGGTCCCGAGTTAATCCAAGAGACATCCAACAAGATCATTCAAATCCGTGACAATATTCGGGTAACGAGAAGCCGGAGAAAGAGCTATGCCGACAAACGACGAAAACCCTTGTAATTCCAAGTCGGTGACCTTGTGCTTCTAAAGGTATCTCCTTGGAAGGGCATGGTTTGATTTGGGAAGAAAGGTAAGCTAGCACCTCGCTATATGGGTCCATTCAAAATCCTTGAAAGGATTAGGAAAGTGGATTACAAACTCGAGTTGCCTCAAGAACTTAGCAATGTGCATCCAACGTTTCACCTATCCAACTTAAAGAAATGCTTAGTAGACAAGAATCTTCACATCCCACTTGATGAAGTGCACACTGACGACACGATGCACTTTGTTAAAAAACCCGTGGAGATTATGGATCGTGAGATAAAGCAACTCAAGCGAAGCCTATTCCTATTGTCAAAGTCCGTTGGGAATCTAAACGTGGCCTAGAGTGTACTTGGGAACGTGAGGACCAAATGAAGCTCAAGTACCCGCATCTCTTTCCTGATTCAGTAGCCTCCACTAGTTGAATTTCCGAAAGAAATTCCCTCAACTTAGGGATACTGTAACATCCATGATTTTCCTACACCATGTTTTATGCGATAATGACAATTTTAATTTCATTTTCTCATTCAATACATTGTGACACACCAATTATTATTTCAATGAGTATTAAATTCAAAGCTTCAATCTTTGCAATTACATATTATTTTCCAACAATATATATATGATGTGTTGCAAAGCACACTTCTTGTTGCAGTGTGTTTCGTGTCATTTTTATATAGTTTTAGAGTCATATTGAGTCGTTTATGTTTAGTACTTACTTGTGTCTTGGTTTGTAGGTAATCGGGTGAGTTTGGAGCTTAAACGAGCAAGTATGGTGAAGGAACGAGCGAACGAAGAAAACGGAGAAAAAGACCAAAACATTCTGTCAAGGTGCTTCCCTCGCGGTACGCGTGACAAGTAGGCCATCTCCCTCGCGTTACGTGAGGGAGCAACATTCAAGACAAGTGGCGCGACTAGCTTGTCTCTCGTGGTACGCGAGAGACTGGAGTCTTGGGTCTCGCAGTACGCGGGAGAACCCAGTTACGGCTCTTTTTGGCTATTTTCAAGGTATAAAATCTTAAGTTCGTTTCTAGGTTAAAGAGGTCGATTCCAGACGTAAAGATCAGAGCTTTTTGGTGATTCCAAGTGGGAGAAAGCTTCTAGGATCAATTGGAATTAGTGATTGAAGTTGGAGATCATATATCGGGTCGTTCTCGTCTTCCGATTCGGTTTATCTTTCTTTGTTCTACTTTTCCAGATTTGAAACCATGAATTATTTGTTTGATTCTTCTATTTTGATGCTATTAGACATGATGATTGGCTAGACTTTCATAGCTACCTAGATTTTGATGATTATGCGTTGTTATTTGGTTTGATTTCGGTTTCTTATTGATGGATTAATATTAATGTAAGAACTTGGTTTTGTTTGATTGGATGTGTATGCATATTTGATCTTTATTTTTGATCTATTGAATGTTTCATATGCTGCATTGTGAATGTCTTTCATGTATGGATACATATTAGGTCACTAGCTGTGTGCATGTGATTGGCTTATGGTTTACTGTCTTGTATCCATAGGAACTTTGATTGAGAGTCTTTTATGGTTGAGTATTCTTCCTGCTTCAATAGCTGAAAGGTGCGTAGTTGTCGGGTAATCTTTGGTGTTAGGGTTTCTAGGTCGACTACTCTGAAAGGAGGGTTTCCTAGTATCGTTGTTATTCTGTGTCTTGTCAAGTGAATTCAAGTTACTCCTTGCACTGAAAGGTGTATTGAGATAGTGAGACTAAGTGGTAATATGTATAGCGAGTACTTTAGTGTTGTTGGAGATAGCTGAGAGGTGATCCGACTAACTGGTGAGTTTCACACGTCCCTTAGGGTTTCCTTTTTGGTCACACCCGGAGAATGATCTAGGATCCATTAGGTATTCTGAGGGTGTCGTATTCTAAGAGCCCGGTTCCGTCATAGTTTCTGTATCCGAGAGATTTCCAAAGTGCATGCATAGGATTCAGAGTCAAGGTAGTGCTTTCCCCATTTGTGAGTTATCTAATGTTTCTTGCTTTCTATTTGGTGTCGATAGTTAGGAGTTCATTAATTATAGTTCACATAACAAAATCCCCCCCATATAATTCAGTTTAGTTAGTTGAATCAGAGTCTAGATAGAGTTGTCGCTAATGTCTCGTGGGTTCGATATCCGGACTTTATTTGACTTTGCTACATTGGTCGGTACACTTGGTGGTTGCGTGGTCTAGTATTAGGTTGAGTCTAGATTTATAATTTTAAAGCTAGAGTGTCTAGGTTAGGTTTTATAGTTAGTTTTTATAGACCGTCCAACACAAATCAATATATATACATATTTATACTTGGTTATAATAAATAAATCAAAGATAAAGCTTATAAATTTCTAATTTAATATTTATAACTTTATATATATATATATGTATATATTTGTATATGTAAATATATATATATATATACGTGTATATATATATATATTTGACTTTATTAAATAATCCATTTATACAATTTGTAATTTTTATAAAGATGGAATTTGTTCCTTTATAAAATATTTTTAATAAAAGAATTTATGTTTAGTTTTTTTAAATTTTATAAAATCAATCTTATAAATATTTACAATGATTTTAAAACAAATAAAATTGACCCTGAACCCTATCCTTTAGCCTTGAACTCCCTTTAACTCGTTTGGACCCCTGAATGAACTCCCTCACCCTTCAATTTAAACCTTTTCATACTTTTGACCCCAAATCCCTCAATTTTGACTTCATAAAGTCAACAGGAACGAAAATCCATTTCAAAACCAACGAATTCATGTGTAATAACTTCTGATAATCATGCATAAATGTTTAAACGGTTGTTTCAAACGTGCTTGATAAATTGATTACAACAATTCAATGATTAAGCTCAAGATTTAATCCCGAAACCCTCTTAATCATAGCTCGAATTCAATTCGCATGTTTGGGTGTGAAATTGAAGCTATAATTAAGTTAATTTGTTGCATATCAAAGTTTGATCAATTCATATCATGCTTTGGTAAATCGGAGAATTACCGGGTCACACACCAGTCCGGTCACACACGAACATTGGTGATATTTAAGTATGATTTAGAATAATAAAATTAAACATAACACTGCGAATTATTATTTCGAGTCAAAAATAAATCTTTGAGAATTTTTAACAAACGTTTTGTTTTAAACAAAGTACGGATAACACTGTATATTACACTGTTATTTGTTGATGCATACACGAATTAAATTTAATTATTACAAATTATTAATAATTAATTATATAAATTAATTAATATCTTTTAAAATCAAATCTAATCATAAATTTTTTTTAAATCACCATTAACCATTCCCACACACCATCATTATAACCATCCTACTCTTACACCGTACACCTTACACCACCAATCCACCACCATCCACTACCCCACATTAATAATTATTTTATTTTTTATTTAAAAACCTACATCTCTCTCTTCTCCCACCAGTCCGGTCACACACCAATCATGTCACACACCACTCCGGTCACACACGAACGTTGGTAATATCTAGGCATGATCTAGAATAATAAATTTATACATAACACTTCGAATTATTATTTCGAGTCAAAAATAAAACTTCGAGAATTTTTAACGAACGTTTTGTTTTAAACACAGTCCGGATAACACTGTATATTACACTGTTATTTGTTGATGCATACAAGAATTAAATTTAATTATTACAAATTATTAATAATTAATTATAAAAATTAATTAATATCTTTTAAAATCAAATCTAATCATTAAAATCTTTTAAAATCTTCATTAACCATTCCCACACCCCAACACAACATCATTATAACCATCCTACTTTTACATCCTACACCTTACACCACCAATCCACCACAATCCACCACCCTACATTAATAATTATTTTCTTTTTTTATTTAAAATCATACATCTCTCTTTTCTCCCACACAATAATAATACCACCCCATACCATTTCATTTTTCACACCATTCTTATTCATTAACTCAAGAGAATTCTCCTTCCCCTCTCTCCCTCTTGCTATTTTCGGCCACCACCACCATACACACATCCACCCCTTATTTTTTTATTTCAAGATTCAAGTGTTCAAGCCTCATTTGGGGTTTTCTCAAGTTCTAGGATCAAAGCCTTCATCTTTTTCGATCTTTCTAAGTAAGAAACCTATCTTATTTAGCCTTTTATTTCTTTGATTCAAGTATTATGTCTTAATCATAACACTCAACAACAACTTACATTCTTTTATAAAAGAAACTTAAATATGTAACATGCATCATGTAAAAGTTAGTTCATATACTTTTTTTATGATTTATTACTTCTATATATCTTATATGATACATGCATGTTGATGGATCATCATTTTGATCACATGCATGTTGATGGATCGTATTTATAATAATAGTAACTTTGTTGTTTATAAAAATTGGTTTTATACTAGACATGGATCTTTTGTCATTTGAATTTACAAAAAAGTATTTCTATATAAAATACAAATATATTCTATGTTTAGATCATCATTTTTACTAAATGCAAGTCATTAGAATCATTTTTTATTTAAGGAAACTTTGTTAAATAAAAAACCGGGTTTTTATCCTTGTAATGGTGTTGATGATAAAACTATTTTTATTAATATTTATACACCTATTTTTAAACTCCTGGATGATTTAAAATTACCTTATTTATCTGCATGCATATATCTTTAAACTTGACTAAATAGCATTTGGATATTTGTATAATATTTCAATCATAAAAAAAATTATATATCTTAATATTTCAAAAGTATATTTTATGACATGCATGATTTTTATCATACGATCTATTATTAATATTTATTTTTGGGTAATAAATATATTTTTATCTATTCTAACAAGTCACCAACGTGTCGTCAAGTCAAAAATGGTAAGACCGAAAAAGATAAACACATTTTACAAAGAGTCGAGTTGGGTGGATTGATCGCATAATCAAGCACAACTTTTCATAGAACATACGTCCTTACATATTATAGGACACATGTAGTTCGGGCATTTTCACGTATCTAGTACTTACACTACTCATACTAGGTGAGTTACATGAGTTACATAACCCCACATTTTACAGTTTTACATTTTTGGGGTGAAACATGATTACAGTTGAACTATTTGCAGTTTATACAATTCAAACATCGTGTACATGTGTGTATCTTTGTGCCTTATGCTTGGACACTATGAGCTAAACTAAATTTATAACTAGTACAATCATTAACTCCATACAAACCAATATTAACAATGATAGATATATTGCATTTGACAAATCCACCCAGGAAGGGTGATTGCTTACCGACAATACACAAGGGTAACATTGAGTGTTATGCCTAACATGTCAGAAGGTTTGATTGTGCACCCGGTTTATTATAGTGGTTCTCCATAATTGCCTATTTATACCATGTTACATGTGAATTGTATACAACATTTTGAACATTATTTGTAGAGTAAAAACCTATGTATGCTCACCAACTATTTTTAGTTGACCTTGTTTTCATCATGTTTCATGTGCAAATGTTTGAGATCATATGCAAGATGCTTCACTTAGGATCAAGGCCTAGTTGAATAATAAATTGAACTTTTGATGTATTTTGTTTTGGATGTTTGTTTGAACTCATTTATGAAATCTTGGTTTATTAATTTATATGAATTTTAGTATGATCATGTGCTTATGAACAGTCACCATGTCCCGCACCGACGTATTCCGCCGTCGGTTGGGGTGTGACAACGGACAACCATCCAAACTTCACCTTTAAATTATGAAGAATATGACCTGCATCAAGGGAAGCAGAATGCCTTAAAACTAAAACTATTAAGTTAACTTAACAATTGCATTACCATCATTAATAAGGCCTTATCCATGAAAATCATGACATGCTAGAATGTACTTCCTTCAGTGAGAAGATCCTCTATGTTGATTCTTTCTTCTCCTTCACTTTCATATTTAGTTCAACAATAAGAATTATCCACAATTAGTATACAAAATCTTTTTTATAAACAAGTTTATTATCTAATATTTTGAATAAACAAAAATAAAAAATGGAGGCAGCTACTCCAGTTTCTAACTCTCTCCCAGGATTCTAATGTAGCCCATAAATCATGAACCAAACTCAACAATTGATTGAAACTACTCTCAGAAATTAACAACCGATCGATTCAACAATTCAATGAAACGTAAGAAACCAATAATGGATTCAAACTGAGAAACCAACACAAACAGTGATTTCAAAGAAGACGAACAACGATTGCAGAACATCACCTGTGATAGTTGCAGTGATGTGCTTGGAACGGTCTATAAAAACTAATTAAAAACCTATCCTAGACACTTTAGTTAAACTTCTAGACTATCCTAATACTAGACCACAGAACAGGCTAGTGTACCTATAGAATGCAGTAAAGTCTAATGAACGTCCGGATATCAAACCCACGAGACACTAGTGACAACTATACCTAGATTCTGACTCAACTAACTAAACTGATTTAAAGGGGGAAATTGTGTTGTGATTCTAAAACTGACAAACTAATGACTCTCTAACTAACGACACCAACTATTAGACAAAATAAACATAAAATATCAATAATGGAGGAAACACTATCTAGGTAAGAATCCTATTTGCTAAACCTGGACTTCTCTCGACTACGAAAACTATGATGGAACCAGGATCTTTGAATATGAAACCCTAAGACAACCTAAGGACCCCAGATCATTCTCCGGGTGTGACCTAATAGGATACCCTAAGGAACGTGTAAACTCACTTGTTGGTCGGATCACCTCTCAGCTATTTTCAACAATGCTAAAGTACCCTAAAGATATATTACCTCTCAGTCTCAATATCTCTATACGCCCTAGGACATACGGGGTAACTTGAAAACTCTCGGTATGACACAGAATATCAATGATGCTAAGAAACCCTAGGAAATCCTCCTTTCAGAGCAATTGACCTAAAAACCCTAACACCAAGGAATAACCGACTATCTCTCACCTTTCTGCTATCGAGATAGGAAGAACATCTAACCCTAAAATACACTCAATCTGCGTTTCTATGGAAGATGTTATCAATAATCCATAAACTAGTTATAAACACATAGTAGATAACCTAACATGCGTCTATTACATGAAAGACATTCAACAAAACACATGTGAAACACAAACCAATTGCAAATTAGAGCTAGATATGCATAAACATCACACCAATGGAATTTAAGTTCTTTACATTATCATGAATCCATCAATAATCAACATAAACGGAAAGAAATCCAACATTCAATCAAACATTCATCGAAACCTAGATATCTACTATGGTCTAGCCAAGAAACATATTCAAACTCAGAAAACAAGTCTCAAAAGTAATGAACATAATCCAAACTAAACCAATGTGAAACAAGAAAGTAAGAATCATCAACCGAACAAGCAAGAACTAACCAACCCGATCAATAAATCCTCAAACTTTGGCTCTCCTTCTTCCTTGCACTATCAAAATTGCATATATCCCCCGTTCAGACGGCTGAAACTCGACTTCTTAAGATAATGGCAATCCAAAACATTAAAGCATCGATCTAGGGTTTTTTCACGGATTACAGACCTCTCGCGTACTGCGCAGTAAACCACCAGACCCTTCGCGTACCGGGAAGGCCAAAACAGTCGGGGTGGATTTCTGGTTCTCTCGCGTACCGCGAAACATTCCTTCTACTTTCTCGCGTACTGTGAGAACTAGAAAACTCAGATTTTCTTCCTCCTTCTCCCGGCTTTCCTCTCGTGCTCAATTCCTTCTCGATTTAGTTTCATATATCATACGAGTACCTGCAAATATAATAAAGACTAAGCACAAGCTAAAATTATCACAAAACGAATACAAAACTAAGTAAAATTGTACCGAATACAAAACTAAGAACTAACCCACCCGATCAATAAATCCTCAAACTTTGGCCCTTTTTCTTCCTTGAACTCTCAAAATATCCTATATCCTCCGTTCAGACGGCTGAATCTCGACTTCTTAAGATAATGTGTAAGGACCATAAATATAATAGGCTGACGCATCAATGAGTCACCTAGTTTTTTAGAAGTTCGAAAGACGAAGATTGGAAGAAGCAAGAAAGGGTCCAGGCAGCATACTTGAAGTACGCGGCCGCATACTTGAAGTATGCGGTCCAGGCCCAGGCCCACTGAATACTTTTGTCTTGGTTATGAATAGCTTATCTTGTAACAGTATTCAGGTTAGACAAGTTGGACATCTAAGAGAGTTAGACGAGTTGTTGAGTGACATTCGTATTGTTTTTCAGTGATTAAACAATATTCAAATCATTTGACAATCATTGGTGTCTCGTCATTATTGTTTGTACCTACAAGTCACGTGTCGAGTCTGTTTCCGCCATGTTCAACACGTCGTTGAATCCGTTGATTGAAGATCCTCAGGAATCCGGACCTTACAATTGGTATAAGAGCCTTAGCGCTCATTCGGTGAAGCTTGCAACATATTTCTTTGACTCGTGAGGTATCAAAGTTACTGATTTTGCTTTTATTTGACCTGACTTGTGTATGGAAGAGTTTCTGGACAGATTGACAGGTATTGTACCTTGTTTCTGTCACGTTTGTTGAAGTTTACGGTTGATTAGTTGATTTTTTGGCTTGAAAATCAAAGTTTTCGGTCAATTTCTTCATCTGGAAGTTTGCGGTTACTCAAGTTTGTGGTCACTCAAGTTTGAGGTCACTCAAGTTTGCGCTAACTCAAGTTTGCGGTCACCCTAGTTTGCGGCTACTCAATTTTGCGGTCACTCAAGTTCGCGGTCACTCAGGTTTACGGTATTTGAAGTATACGGTATTCGAAGTTTGCGGTATTGAAGTATACGGTCTTGAAAGTTTGCACTATTGAAGTATACGGTCTTGAAAGTTTGCGGTTTTCAAAGTTAGTGGTTTTTCAAAGTTTGTGGTTTTGGAAGTTTGCATTTCATGGTTTTTCAAAGTTTGCGATTTTCAAAGTACTTGTCATCGGGTGCGAATACTTTTTGTTACGTGAACTTACGACATGGGAGAAAGTTTAAAGGATTTACTGAAGCAAAAGTTTAATATGTTCAATCATGTTCGGGGTGAAAATTTGGAAGCTCAAATCAATAGATTCACATAATTGATGACGGAGATGAAGAGTGCTAAAATAGAGTTGACAAAAATCAATAAAAGCTACTCAACTCTTTACTAATAACCTGGAACTTCAATTGCACCACCATCAAAAGAACCAAGTATATGTATCAGACATCCTTGAGTGAGCTGATCTCTATTCTGTACTCTTATGATATGGATGATAAACAGTGTCACCATAATCAAATCAGTTCAATGGATGTTTATGAAATTGTTGAAGCTAGTATATCTATGTAGAAATAAAGACTGATGGCTACAAAATTCTCTAAGTACAAATGCTGCTTACCTCAAAGATTGCTGCTGATCCACAAACTGTTGCGGATAAGCTTATCTGCACCGGATACTTGTTCTTCTGCTGAAGAACAAATCTACTACAGATAGGCTTTATCTGCTGAAGACCAAAGTTGCACCTGATAGGCGTATGCTTCTGAAGACCAAAGTTGCATCTGATAAGTATATCCTGCTGATCTCCAAAGCGGCAGCTGATAGCCATCTCCACTGAAGATCAAACGTTGCAGCTGACTGTTCTTGATAAAGCAACCATTACCACTGACAACTTTCGGCTGCTACTCTGACACACTCCACGCAGAAAGAATGTCATTGGTACAAGAAAATAAAAGACAACAACGCTCTTCTCCAAGCATGCAAACAATGATGCCTTAGAAGACGTTTGAATAAAGTTAACTAGCATAGTTATTATTTTTGTCTATACATGTATAATAGCTTCAATACAAGATCAACGGTCTGTGTTGGATCTGATCCGTAGAATCAAGGGTCTGTCCTGATTCTAAGTTACTATATAAGTAGTACTTAGAGTCATTGATACATGAGTGCTTACTTAGAGTTTTCTCTGTAATCTTGTCACCATTGAAGCTTAATACAAATTGCATTTATCAGTACTTCTTGTGTTTACTTGTTTACTTTGATTAAGTTGTGATTGTTTCCACCAATCTCAACTAGAATAGAACCATCTTGTATTTACCGATCCTACAAGTGGTATTAGAGCTTTAGATCACAGATTAAACAAACTCACACTTGTTTAATCATTCTTCGGTTCTATTCCAAACTATCTCTTTGTTAAAGTCTCTCACTCTCAGAAATCAAAATGGCTCAAAACAATGGATTTGAAGATATTGGAAGCATCAACAGACCACCAAGACTGGTATCTGGGGAAGATTACGATATGTGGAAGAATAGAATGGAAAGCTTCTTCTGCTATCAGGAATATGGGATGTGGAATCCATTAAAGATGGACTATACATACCCTTGGTGTCCTCTGCTGATTTCGGAGATGCACTGGTTCCCAAAGAACCCTCCATGTACTCTGATGAAGACATCAAGAAAATGGAGGTAGACTTCAAAGACTTGGGAGCCATCTAAATGTGCTTACCAAATGAATTTTTTCATAACATTAGAGGTTACAAAACTGCAAAGGAGCTATGGGAGGCTCTTGAGAAGATGTTTGCTGGGTCAGAGGAAGTCAAAGAAAACAGAAGAGACATCCTGAAGCAGCAGTATGAAAACTTCGTCTAGAAGGAAGGTGAGTCTCTAACTGTTTTATACAACAGATTTACCTATCTTATAGGTGAGCTGCAGTGCTCAAAGGTGAAGCTGGAGAATGAAGATATTCTCAAGAAGTTCATCAGGTCTCTACCAAGCTGCTGGACACTTTACAAAGTGTCCATCAGAAGAAATGAGAATCTGAAGACTCTCTAGATGACTGAGCTCTTTGGAATGCTAAAAACCTATGGGCAAGAGATGATTCAGGCAAAAGAAATGTAGGTCCCTCGGGTGTGTCGGATCATCACATGCAAGTGGGTATACTAGTCGGACCGGGTGCGGAATGCCCATGACTAGGCGAAGAGTCTAGCTAAACAAAGTAAACCGACAAGAGAAAACACTTTAAACGTTCTTTGTATTATAAACACTTGAAGGTTACAGAGAAAATCACTGAGATTACAATCTGCGTATTTGCTATATTGTCTGCGTACTTAACTTCTGTCAACCTATCCTATTTATACCTGACCTGATACCTGCGCAGTTAACAAGTGCGCAGGGCAAATTGCTCTTGCGTACTTAACAAGTACGCAAAGGTATTCTTGCGTACTTGCTAAGTACGCAGGAGCTTTCTCCTACGCACATGTAAGTGCGCAAAACACTTAGAAAGAAATGCAACATTCAATATGTAAAAGTAAATACAACTCGATAAACTAATACATAAAGACTCTTACATACAAAGACAATTACAGACATGAAAATACAAACTAAGACTCTATCTAGAGTGTTGTCACAGGAAAGTGCTTCAACAAACTCCCCCTTGACAACAGCTCGGGATCTTCATCGTCTTCAGTCTTCAATCTTCAGTCTTCACAGCTGTCCATCCTTAGCTTCCATCTTCTTCTTGTAATCAAGGCAGAACTTAATCACCTTGTCATATTTAGAAGCAAGGAGCTTTGTCCATTCGTCCGTGTGGACACAATACCTATCAGCTAGTACCTCCAGATCTTTCACAGAAAAGTTGATGAAGCAAACTTCATCAAATATTCTGATCAGTTCTTTTGGCACTATGTTCCCACTTTCGGAACGTCCCTTTCCCATGATCACAGCCTCGCCCGTTTTTGGATCTACGTACCAGTACCACATGTCACCAAGAATATCCTGAGATAACTTGCTCAGGGGAATCTTAGTTTCACATCGCACTGGCTTGTATACCAACTTCTTTAAGTGCTGCTTAGTCACAGGATACACAGCGTGCTTATCCTTGAATCTCTTGGGCACCTGAGGCTTGAACATTTCAAAGTGCCCAGATCTTGCTTCACGCTGCAGAACCACCCACAAACCCATCGCTACTGCATGATTGGAGTGACCCAGCAGCTCTCGTTCACAAGGTCGTATTTGGGCAAGGAGCTGAATGCTTCACTGGTGGGTTTCAAGTATTGAACCCCTGATCTTTTGATATCGAACAGATGCTTGTCCTCCTTGAACCTTACAGCTAAGATCATTCTTGTTGCTCCGTGCATGTCTATGATAGACGTCTTTTGCCACACAGGAGCTGGACCCTTTGATGAGGTAGAAGGCATGTCTGTATCTTTCGGTGCCTCTAGGTCCACAGGTTCAGGGTCAACTGGGGAGGCTTCAGTCGAGGCTTCTACATTACTAGCCTGCTCAACTGAACCTGTGTCGAGCGGAGCGTCGAAGGATGGAACTTCAAAGATCTCTCCATCTTCTAGCTCGTACTCTCCTTCCCCATCACCCTTGGGAATCTCTATCACCAAGTCTTCATCATCATCATTCCAGTCATCACCAGAGTCGATCTCTCGTTCTTCCAGATTAAAGAGAGCATCGATCTGTGCTTCCTTGGAATAGTCAGGCTCAAGATAAAGGATCTCATCATCAGATAAGTCCTTGAGCACATCGGCTGCTGACTTCCCTTTATCACCACCACCACCAGAGGTATCACCACCCTCTTGCTGAGTAGACTCCCCCTCAGCCATTGGAATAGCAGAGATGGGCACAATTTCCAAAGCTTGGTGCTCACCTCCACTAGGACCGGCTTCAGGATCCTTGTCTTTATCGTCATCCTTAGTCAAGTCGACTGGATGACAAGGCTCAGCACCAGTGGATTTCTTTTCTTTCTCTTTCTCTTTCTCTTTCTCTTTCTCTTTCTCTTTCTCTTTCTCTTTCTCCTTCTCCTTCTCTTTCTCTTTCTCTTTCTCCCCCTGAGCATCAAGCTTCTTGGTCAGTTCTGTAACTAATTTGACCATCGCTTCGTGCTCTTTTCTTTGTAAATCCAGCCTTAGCTTAAGTGACGTTCTGTGGCCTAGAATCATTTCATTTGTCTTCATTAACAGCTCATTCTGTGTGATTACATTCTTCAGTCGCTCATTAGTCCCCGTTCTCTGGCTACGTAGAATCCTAACTTCATCGGCCAGTGAATTAATCTGTGCTTGTTGAGCATCAGATTCCTCCTTTGACTTCTGAATAGTCTTCAGCAGTCTAGCAACTTGGGTTTCTAGCACATCGATCCTTGCCTCATTCGGATCCGGATGCCTAGACGATGACGCTTCGGCATTATGGATAGGGGAAGAGAAGATGGTACCAAAGTCAAACCCTTGTGAGAAATTTTCATATGTGAAGTGTTGACTTGGAGGATCAATGGTGGGTGTTGGGATTTGGGATGAGATGATGGGAGTGGGTGTTATGGTAGGGGTGATGGTGACAGACTCCATGACAATTGGAGTAGTCACCGCCACTTGGACTGATGTTGTAGGGAGGGTCACCGTCACAGGAACCTCCTCTATGACTGCCGTGACTACCACGTCAGCTTGAACATGTGGCCTTCTCCTCCTTCTGTTTAACTTCTGTGTAGGTGGGGTAGAGGCTGAATCCGTACTGGCAGTTGAAACATGTACTTGCTGCATAAGCGGTACCTCTACCACATTGGGGATAACAACCTGTTGCCGATCACCCCTGTTCTTATGAATGCTTTCCCTTCTTTGTCTTTGTACAGCAACATCAGAGTCATAATTTGGCTCATATTCACTGCTTGAGCTTTGTCGCTTTCTTTTGGAGGACGACTCAGGTAGGGTTACCTGTGCCGATCTCCTGGGGTGTGCCTGTGATGGTGCGTCATCGGAATCAGAAGAATCTGATTCTGTTGCTTCTGAATCGGATTCCTCAGCACCACCATCACCGCCTTCGTCGTCTCCATCCTCAGACAAGCCATAATCACTATCATTCTCCTCATCGTGTTGTTCCTGCTGTTCATCGAAATGTTCACTCAGTTCAGGTTCCGAGTCGTGGTTGTACCATCTCCAGTCTTCAGGTGCCATATATGCTTCATTTAGAATGTGGCCAAAGACTTCTGTGTGCACAGGGGTAGGTTCTACACTGCCTGGCTTCAGAAATTGAGCAAATACTCTTTTGTCCACCCGCTTGACTTGCAGTCTCTCCCCTATAGCAGGAAGGTTTGGCAACGCGTCATTGATCAAGAGTTGCACAAACCTAGGGTACAATAAGAATCTAAACTTCTCCGCTGTGTTGATCTGGTCATTGATTGCTTTGAAGATGTAGCGCGAGAAGTTGTAGCCCCTATTAAGAGACAAGCCCACCATGGTTGCTGCATGGTCATGACCCATGGCATCTTTACCAGCTTTCCTTGACGAGATGCACACGATCATGACGTTGGCGAAATACCGCCATTGGTCTAATACCCACATCTTTTTATAAGAAGCATAGTCCCTCGCTCTGACGTATCCCATTCTTTGCCTCCAACACCCATCCACAAAGTAGTCTGGATAGGCTATCGGGTCGGTAGCAAGGTCTCTGAACTGCAGGACCCTTCTTATGGTATCTTCAGAAAAAGCGATAGCCTGACCAGCAACGGTAGCCCTTATGACATTGGGGGTTACCGTGCAGTCGTGCTCCGCCGTCTCCCAGAATTGTTCCAAGTAAGGTCTTGACACGGTCGGGTCAGCAAAGATAGCATAGCTTACTCTTGAGCGGTTCAAGAAGTCAACTATCTCCCTATATTGCAATGCTGCACCTTTCCATTCGGGTTGAGTGTTCGCTAACAGGTTGAATTCGTTAGTAAACGCCCGAGCCATAATATGCAAAATCACACAGAAAGCACAATCAGAACAACACGTATCATTGGACATGAATAAAAACGACTTAGTATAGCAGTTACTTTTTGAACTAAATTTCAGACATAGGAATTTTTGCCAAGTGTTGGTCATGCGTACTTAGCAAGTACGTAGGATTTTCCTCTTGCGTACTTAACAAGTACGCAAGCTATACTTGGTGAAAATTCCATAAGTTTGAAAATGTCATTGATGTTCAGAAAACGGTGTGTATTGGGTCGCCACTAGGTCGGAATCAGTGATTCTAGCCTATGGGACCAACAACACCACCAAATACCTGCTAATCTTGACCAATTTTGACCTAATAGTCGAATGAACCCACTGACGGTTCAAATTCAACTACAGGGACAAAATCAAAGACGAAATTGGACGATTAAGGGTAGATTAGTGATCGATTGATGATTATTAACAAGTTTTAAGTATTAGGTATTACCCAAACAACCCAAAAAATTGTCTAACAATCTCGAACAAAAAAACAAAGAAAATCGGTCCAAATTCAAGAATTTTGTGGATGGATTAAGCCTAAAATCTCACCGATTGATTGTAATGTAGTGATGAAACTAGCAATGGGACGAAAAATCGGTTTAGGAACACTTGAATTTTTGAGTGAAAGTAGGAGGGAATATGAACCGGTTTAAAAGTGATAAGTTTCTGAAAATTTTCTAAGTCCGGATTATATACCCCACGCAAAAAGGTCGTGCGTACTTAGCAAGTGCGCACGTTTTAACTCATGCGTACTTACAAGTGCGCAAGAATTAACTCTTGCGTACTTACAAGTGCGCATGGCTTACTTCATGTGCACTTACAAGTACGCACAAACCCTTAAGTGCGCAAACATTCAACTCAAAATTTATGAAGTTTTTCAAGTCAAATAACGAACAAGTTAAAAATATTCAATCAAGAGGATTCAAATACAATTCAGGAAGATTAAACACAAATATTTTTTTTTTTTGATTTTTTTTTTCTGAATATACTGGAACTATGCAAAAACTTAAAATCTTTTTGATCTTTTCTAATAAAAATATACAAGTATTCACACAAACTATTTTTGATCAAAGACACGAGTAGAGGATCATATCAGGCTATCTTTTAGCAAGAACGATACAATATAAACATCAAAGAATATGGGATCATGTCATGGATTACTATTTATTCATACGTAATAAGCACATAGACAAGTAATTCAAGTTGACAACATTATAAGATTTGAAACTATACACATCTTTGTATCACATTCTTGTGTATTAAGGTATTAATTATAAGATATACAACGTGTACCCCACTGATATGCTATTCTAACTTGCACTATCTCAAGGTATCTAAGATTTTCCCAATGATATTCTAAATTTTTCAGAATGAAGCTATATCTATTAGCACAGGAAAAATCAAGCAGAATCCACAAGGATTATCAGGAATCATAAGATTCAGAATCGAGTGATTCAGTTGTATTGGTTTCATTTGATTTTCTTCATTGAATATCGGAATGATGATTCAGGATAATATATATTGTGATTGAATAAGGTAAGGGGATACAACTTTTATCTAGATTTGATTTCAATGAATCAGGAATGATTCAAGGGTGAATACATGCCCAACGGTTAATGTACAGACATGTCTTGATTCTATCTCTCCCTGCATACTTGTGAGTATGGGCAGTGAGATGAACCGCATTAATTGTGCTAACGACAAAACAACTGACCTCAAAAGAAAATTATTGCCAAAATCTAACATCCTATATCTGATAATGATCTTTTCTATTCTTTTACGCACACACACTTGCAAACATGGGTTCAAATCACAGTTGTAATTTAGATTTAGTTTCCACACTACTAGTGATTCAAAGACGCATACAACCTACTGACAATTTAAATTACTTGTAAATAAGCAGATTAAACAAATAATAAGTTAAACAATTAAGTAAGCATGACACAATCATTTCCCATATGAGCAGTCTATGACGCTTAGATCATTTCTGATGTACTATCATTTCCTCTTTTTCTCAAGTTAACTTTGAAATTTTCTCCATTTTCTATTTTTGTTTTTGTAAAATATTTTGAAACTTAAAAGAACTATACAGAAAATCTAAAAAGAAATAAAGTTTAACTTCCATGAATTGAATTGAATTAAGAAAAATTAATTTTCACTCAGGATTGAACATTCCTATCAAGTTGACAAGATGCTCAAAACGGGATCGATCAAATGCCTTTGTGAAAAGGTCAGCAAGATTGTCATCCGTGTGAACTTTTACATGTTCAATTAAATGCTTTTCAGCACAATCACGGATGAAATGATGGCGAATCTCTATATGTTTAGTTTTGGAATGTTTCACCGGGTTATTTGTGATGAACATTGTGGCATTGTTGTCAATGAATAGAGGAGTTCCAGTGAAGTTTAAGCCGTAGTTGTTGGTCCCTAATTCGGTGCGTGACGGATCTCTAGACTCGTGGTACGACACGGTGATAACGTGCGGAATCCATGATCAACCTTCTCGTGTAACTCAATCAACAACAACGGTGTAAATAAACTCTTTGTATTTCCACCACAATATCAGGTTACAAGATTCTGCCTCTAATCAGTTCCTACTCTGATATCATCTATTCCATACGCCTCTATTTCACAGACTCTGTTACCTCTATATATAAGCAACTATTCTGCACCAGGCGAACTTATTAAGTTCGCCTCTAATAGGCTAAGCGAACTTATTAAGTTCGCCTCTAATAGGCTAAGCGAACTTATTAAGTTCGCCTATGATATACTAGGCGAACTTAATAAGTTCACCTCTGATCGGCTAGGCGAACTTATTAAGTTCGCCTCTGATCGGCTAGGCGAACTTATTAAGTTCGCCTCTGATAGGCTAGGCGAACTTATTAAGTTCGCCTCTAGAAGAAATTACACAGAATTTTATCAACAGTTACAAAACATGTCCTAACAGTAGTCTCTCAACTGCTGCTGAATCCACAGTATCTGAGAACAACTGCTCGCTGTAGCAATTTATTCTGCTTCACAAGTTGAGACAGACACCGTTGACTGCTTCTTACACTGCCAGGAGACCAGTCTGTCTCCTAAGAATTGACATCCACCAGAAGTTGACTTTCTGTCAAGGTTACAACCGCCATAATCTGAATCAGTGTAGGCTTTGAAGTCGAATGACTGCTGCTTAGAGTACCAAAGACCTAATTAGGGTTTCCCTTTCAGGTATCTGAAAATTCTCTTCACGGCTATCATATGTGACTCCTTCGGTTGAGACTGAAACCTTGAGCACAAGCACACAGCAAACATTATATCGGGTCTTGAAGCTGTGAGATACATAAGTGATCCGATCATCCCACGGTACAATCTGCTGTCTACATCCTTTCCATCTTTGTCAGGATGCAAACCATGATTGACTAGGATAGGTGTGCCATAAGTACTGCTATCATTCATCTTGTATTTTGACAAGATGTCCTGCACATACTTGGTTTGATGTAGATAAATGCCATCCTCTCTTTGACTGACTTGTAGACCCAGGAAGAACGACAGTTCACCCATATTACTCATTTCAAACTTGGACTTCATCACCTTCTCGAAACCATTAGACAGTAAATGCTTAGATAATATCTCATACCATGCCCGCGGTGCTTGATGAAGACCATAAAGTGCTTTGTCGAGCTTATACACTTTATTAATATTATGCGGATCTTCAAAACCGGGAGGTTGAGTGACATAGACCTCTTCATGAACTTTACCATAAAGGAAAGCACTCTTCACAGCAAGTTGATAGACTTTGAAGCCGACATATGTGGCATAAGCCAAGAACAGTCTAATGGCCTCAATTCTAGCAACTGGGGCATATACTTCTATGTAATCCAAGCCTTCTTGCTGATAAAAGCCCTGAACAACCAATCTTGCTTGTTCTTCACAACCACATGACGATCATACGTCTTCCATTTGAACACCCATCTGGTTCCAATTGGTTGAAAGCCCTTTGGCAAGTCAACCAAATCCCACACGTGCAACTTTTGGAATTGAGACAGTTCATCTTGCATCGCCTCCATCCAACAATTGTCAGTGAGAGCCTCCTTCACATTCTTCGGCTCTAACTGGGACACGAATGCAGCATGCAGACATGTTTCCATGACACCAGTGCCAAATATCTCTGTGTAAGGACTGGTGTTCTCAGTGATAGTTCGATGATGAGTCTGAACACCGGCATAAGGATCACCAATAATGTTGTCGATTGGATGATTCCTATGCACTCTCGTCTCCGGTACAATCGGTTCCTGAATTTCTGGATCTAAATTCGTGCTTAACTCCCCCATTTCCTGTGTTCCATAGGAAGAAGATTCGATGTTAATTGGATCAGCTGGAGCTTCATTTCCTATAGTTGTGTTAGGATTAGCTTGAGCGTCATCTCCAACAAAAAGAACATCCTCACTGTCATCACTGTCATGAGTTCCAGATGCAGATGCAGCATTGGAATCAGGAGTTACAATTGGTACAGTAGCACGAGTAGAGAAGCTGGAGTCATCACCGCCACCCAATAATTCATAAACATTTGCAGCATCAACTGCAGATAGATCAGGAAGATTGAATGACTTGAATAGCGCATCATAATCAAAACCCCAAGTTGGACCTGTTGGATCGGATGGAATGTTGTGTTTACTACAATCCACTTCAAACCATTCCTCGCCAGTACAAATTCCTATGTTGTACACTCTCTTGCAAGGAGAGTTGGCAACGTATCCTAAGAAGATGCCTTCCACCGCTTTTGCATGAAACTTAGACTGACGGTCTTTGTACTGTAGCAACAAGGAACAAGGACTACCGAAAGGAACTAGGTAATCAAGATTGGGAAGTCGATTGTTGATCAACTTGTAACAAGTCTTGTTGTGCCTCTTCACAACCAGAACTCTGTTTAAGACGTGACAAGATGTATTAACGGCTTCTGCCCAGAAAGTGACAGGAAGCTTTGCATCCGACAGCATAGTCCTTGCAGTCTCAATCAGTTTTCTGTTCTTTCGTTCAGCAACTCCATTCTGCTGAGGCGTGTACGGCACGCTGAATTCGTGACGGATCCCTTTCTTGAGACAGAAAAGCTCCATCAAATTATTCTTGAACTCAGTTCCGTTGTCACTCCTAATTCTTCTAACTTTCAGCTTGCAAAGAGATTCCAAGCTCAAGATCAAATATTGAAGAATATCAGCAGTCTCGTCTTTATTACCTAAAAAATGCAGCCAAGAAAAACGTGAGAAATCATCAGTTACTACTAGACAGAACGACTTACCTCCAATACTCCTGATACTTATGGGGCCAAACAGATCCATGTGTAATAGCTCCAAAGGGGTATTAATAGAGTTTTGGAGCTTGGGCTTGTGAGACTTCCGTTGCTGTTTGCCCTTTTTATAAGGCATACAGTCATCTGCAACGGTAAACCTCAGCTTAGGAACCCCGGTTACCAAACCGTTTCGGACAAGATGATTCATTTTACAATACGAAATATGTCTGAGTTTCCTATGCCACAAGATGGAGTCAAGCTCTGTCGCTTTAGAAAGCAAAAAGGTAGGAACTGATGAGGTGGTTGTTGCCACGCTCATATCGATCTGATAGGTGTCGTTTGTTCTTGGCGCTCTCATCAGGATCCAATCTTCCGGAACTACAAAACCGGGTTTGAGAATTAGGCATTCTGACTAGTCAAACATCACCGAGTACTCTTTATCACACATTTGGGAGACACTCAACAGGTTATGCTTCAGCTGCTCGCAGAAGTTGACATTGTCAAAGCTGACACAACCGTTCGAAACCACGCCTTGACACGTGATGCTGCCGCCTTTTTCTCCTGCAAAGGCCACATAGCCGCCTCTGAATGGTTTAACATCTAGAAGCAGGGCCATGTTTCCTGTCATGTGCCTGGAACATCCACTATCTACATACCAGCGGTTAGAGATAGTACCCTTCGGACGTCCCTGAACGAGTCACAAAAGAATTAGTTAGATTTGGAGACCCAAGCCATTGTGGTCTTGGGTCGTCCATCCTTTTCAAAATAAACTACTTCCTTTAACTCACAGTCATGATGACTGTTCAAAATTGATGAATCTTTAGAAGAGATAGAACTAGGAGATTGAGAACTTTTGGATTTTGCAGTCCCGGATCTCTCTCTGTTTCTTAACCAGAATAGGAGACTTTGGTTCAACTACAGTAGGTGAACTTGTGGAAGCTACACCTGATTGAACCGAAGTCAGCTGTTCAAGCTTTCTCAACCTCTTGTTCTGTCTCCTCCTCTGTGGCTTAGAGAGTCTTACCACAGTACGTGTACTACCAGAGGTAGATACACGAGGTACAGCAGGTTGCGTTACCTTTCTTGGAACAGATGGTTTAGCTTCAGATATGATCTTAGGCTTTACCATCGGTTTGACTGGTGGTTTCACCACATTTTGCTTTGGATGTTTGCGAGATGGTTTCACTGGTGGCGACCTGGGATAACAGCTGGTTGTGAAACAATAGGCCGTTTCCCTTGGTTCTTAGAAGGACAGTTCACAAAAATATGACCAACCAAGCCACAGTGAAAACATTTCCTCTTGTCTACATAAGTTCTCTTGTAAGGCTCATTAGATCTGGCCTTAGATAACTCAGCATTATGAGAAGGAGGAGTTGGTCTATGAACATTAGTCTGAACCTTACTAGTTTTCTTTATACCAAAGCCCATAGTGAGCTGAAAAAGCCTCTTTCTTTACTTGGTTAAGACTTTTATACCCCCCCATAAAGCATTACCTTTAGTTTATCATTTGTTTCAACGATGTCGGGTTCAGTTAAAATGCAGTTATCACCATTAGTGATAACGTTTTTCTTTATCTTTTGTTCAGTCAACAACTCCTCAGATACTACTCCTTCAGGGCAAGAGTTAACCGACCCGTCTTCAGAAGCAGTAACAAACTCCTCACTAGATCTGGACTTAGCCTTAGTTGAGGATTCATCCTTTTTAGGGGAATCATCCTTATCAGAGGACTCATCTAGACAAGTGAGATCAATGTCTATTAAGCTATTGACAAACTTCCCGCTCACTGGTGGAGGAATGGAATTAGTACCCAAACTTAACTCATTCAGTTGTCTCACCACAGACTCATAGTGTTCCTCCACAAAGCGAGAGTTTTTCAACTTCTCATTAGTGCATTTTAACTGCAATATCTCATTTTGCAGTTTGTTGATTTCATTGTTCCATTTTTGTAACCCCAACATCTAAGTGAAGCTGTTGATCACTTATTTTTAAAGAATATTTAGATTTTTCCCTTTTTAACGTTTCAATAGAATCTTTAAAATGTTTTTCATTTTCTTTATAGTTTAGAGCTGCCAAACTTAGGGGTTCGATTTTGTCTTGGAGCCTAAAATTTTCCAGTTTTAGCCCTTGACATTTAGAACATGAAATAACAGAGAAAGGGTTAGAATCTACCTCAGACGATGAACTTGTTGCTTCTCCAATGGCCATGAGAGCAATAGCAGTGGTCGATTCCTCTTCATCAGCTACAGGAGCTTCCATTTCTTCAGCTTCCTTCACCTCCTCTGTAGCAGCAGTTGTAGATTCTTCTAGGTCAGCCATAGAAGCTTCCCTTTTCTCTGCTTCCATCATCTCCATGATCTTAGCCATGAGACCAACATGGGTTTGTGCGATGATGGCATCCTCAAGATGAACACCCCAGTCAAAATTGTTGTCCTGTTGTGCTACCAGTGCATTGGACGTTCTTCTTTGGCTTTGATTGTGGTGGTTTGGATTGTTGTGGCCATGGCTGTTTCCTTGGCTGGGTCGGGTGAAACCAGAGGCTGGTGCTCTGTCTTTCTGACACTTACGAGTAAAGTGTCCATAGTTCAGACACTTGTAGCATTTGGCCTTGGATTTGTCAAACCCGACCTTAGCATTAGGATGCCCGCCAATAAACTTTCTTCCTATTCTGTTTAGGAAACGCTTGGCTCTCCTCAATAGCATGGACATATTCCATTGAATATACATGTCCTCCATGTCATCAGGATCCACTTGATTAAAATCTTCTTCAATCATCTCTGGATCAGTAAGCTTGCCACCTATGAAGTTTTCATATTCAAGCATGCAAGATGAGAATAGTGCTACATGATCTTCAGCTATTCTGGCTATAACTGAGTTGTTAGCTGAAGATGTAGCATGAGGATTTCTTGAGGTATTTTGATGATGAGACCCCAACCCTGATCCTGAAGCATAGCAAGCATGACCACCACACCCAGTTGAGTGGTCTTCTTCAGTAGGATTTCCAGTGAAGAGGGCATTTCCAGAGCCCGATGACTTGGATGTAGAAGTCGTCCGATGATACATCGAAGGGTCTTGTATCTGGGGTCTTCCAGAGCTCTCTTTTCTTCTTAGGTTCATGTCATGAGCTTGAACCTTTCCTATTGCCTCCTCAACTGTCAGCTCATAGAATTTAGGATTTTCCCTCATCAGGGTTGTGTACATCTCAAATTTGGGTGGTAAAGCATCCAAAAACTTTTCCACCATCTCTTCATCCGGATACCTGAGTTCAAAAGCCTTCAACTCAGTCTGTAAATGATAGAACCTAGAGATGAGGTCATCTAAAGATTCGTTCTCAAAAAATCTGAAGCATTCATACTGCTTCCTGAGAAGATCCCTCTTACTCTTCTTGATGTCACTGTTTCCTTCGAATCACTTCTGTAAAGTTTCCAGAGATCCTTAGAATTGTCATACCCTCGGAAACTGTGGAATAATTCCCGAGTTAATGCCATAGTGATCGAACCAAGAGCCTTCTTTTCTCGATCATAAGCTTTCTTTTCTTCATCATCAAGCTTAGAGATAGGCTTTGGCATCACCTCATCAAGATAGATGTGTGTGGGATTCATATATCCCTCAAGGATTGGTATCCATAATGATGAGTCGGTATATGAAATGTAGTTCTCGAAACGTGCTTTCCAATTAGAATAATCGTTCACGTTCAGCAACTTTGGTGGTTTTTGTGGTGTACCGATCTCATTATCATAATTCAGCAGGTTTCCAAGATTCTGAAGATTCGACATAGTGAACACTTAGTCAAATTTCAGAAAAGTCAGACACAGTTGCGCACTTGATTTTGGCCTCGCGCACTTGAGAAATGGTCTTGCGTATTTTGATTTCCTCTTGCGTACTTAACAAGTACGCAGGAGTAAATGTAAGTACGCAGGATATAACTTAAGTTCGCACAAGTTCAGTCTTGCGCACTTATAAGTACGCAGGAGATAAGTCTTGCGTATTTAGTAAGTACGCACAAAACTGTACTTTTTGCCAGAAATGGTAAGTACGCAGGATACCTTTTCAGCAACTTTCACCAAACTTTTCCGGTCACCTGAAACTCGCCGGAGATGGTAAAAATTCGTCTGATGATCAATGCAAATGAGCCAAAGGGTCAGAAACTTGTTCCTAACCAACCTTTGATGCTCAAAACACTCAAATACACAACAAAAATCAGTTGTTTTGAGTGATTTTTGCTTCTAAAATAGTGCTCAAGAGCTACCCCTATTTTATCACAAAAATCAACAAACAATACCTCTTTTTGCTTGTAAAAACTCTCCAAACTCACTTACAACACCCGAAATCAGGAGCAAATGCTCTGATACCACTTGTAGGTCGCTCGGGTGTGTCGGATCGTCACATGCAAGTGGGTATACTAGTCGGACCGGGTGCGGAATGCCCGTGACTAGGCGAAGAGTCTAGCTAAACAAAGTTAACCGACAAGAGAAAACACTTTAAACGTTCTTTGTATTATAAACACTTGAAGGTTACAGAGAAAAGCACTGAGATTACAATATGCGTATTTGCTATATTGTCTGCGTACTTAACTTCTATCAACCTATCCTATTTATACCTGACCTGATGCATGCGCACTTAACAAGTGCGCAGGGCAAATTGCTCTTGCGTACTTAACAAGTACGCAAATGTATTCTTGCGTACTTGCTAAGTACGCAGGAGCTTTCTCCTGCGCACATGTAAGTGCACAAAACACTTAGAAAGAAATGCAACATTCAATATGTAAAAGTAAATACAACTCGATAAACTAATACATAAAGACTGTTACATACAAAGACAATTACAGACATGAAAATACAAACTAAGACTCTATCCAGAGTGTTGTCAAAGGAAAGTGCTTCAACAAAAAAGAAGCTCAAGCTACCAAACAGCCTCAACATCCACCACCACCTCCTCTTCCCTCCATTCTGACCACTCAGGTTCTAGTTCAAGCAACTATTATCCTCCCATCATCACTCATCCTCAAACTCCAACCTCTTAAACAAACACATCTCCATTTCTCCTAGAAGCCCATCCTCAAACCTCAACCTCTGTTGCTTTCGTCTCTGAAAACTCAAGCAACATATCCTTTATCAAGGAGGATCTGGAATGCTTCCATCCAGATGACTTAGAAGAAATGGACGTACAGCACTCGTATGCGATGCTATCTATAAGAGAAAAAAGGTTCTACTCTAGAACCGGAAGACCCATTCCAAGTAACAACTCCAACACCAGAGTTGGCTTGGATAAAAACAAACTAAGATGTTACAACTGTAACCAACTGGGTCATTTTGCTAGAGAATGCAAGGCACCTAGGGCAAACCCAGCAGCTCCTCAACCAAGACAAGCTCACCAAGCCCAACCAAGACAACAACAGCAACAAGCTACTCCTCCAGCTCAAACTGCAGCTTGTGCAGCCGTTGGAACATCTGACTTTGACTGGAGCTTCCAGTATGAAGATCTTCATGCAAATAACCAAGCTCTTATGGCAAACACAACTGAGATACCGCCTCAGGTATATGAACATCTCTGTTCCCAAGCTTGTATTGATAAGGTGTTAGGCTAAAGAAAGCATAATCAAAACCTTATAGATCAAAATGAAGAGTTTCATCAAATGAAATCTGAATTCACAAAAGTAGAAAACAGTTATAAAGAAAAAATTAACTAACTAAAGAAAGAGATATCATCACTAAAACATGAACAAACCAATCTTGAAACTCAGATTGATGATCTACTGGCCAGAATAAAAGCTACCAGAGCAGAATTGGCAGAACAGAAAGTTCGTGTTGACAAATATGAATTTGCATCCAAAAGGCTGCAAGGACTTTTGGATGCTCAAATTCATGAAAAGGTAAAAACTGGTCTAGGGTATCATGCTAAACAATATCAAGCCGTTGCACCTCCTGCTGACTACGTTGCCATCCATGAACCTAGCTTCAATCTCTCAAATCTTGAAAAGGCCAACCGAGATCTTGATCCTTCAAGATATGAACCACTGGTGCAAGAATACACTACCTCGTTAGAATCTGAGTCACCTTTCTCAGAGTCCACTAAAACTGAGGAGATCTCATCACCAGTACAAGTACCAGAACCGCCTGTTCTTAAAGTCATTCAAACAAGTACTCATGTTCCTTTACCAGCCGCTCCGGTTCCTATACCTTTCAACCAAATCAAAATTAGCTATCCTCCAGAAGGAAGAAAGCTAAATGTTGAAAAGGGGCAGTCTTCAACCTCAAAGCCTCAAAGAAAGGTGTTTAACATATGCTATGCGCCTAGAGAAAGAGTTCCATATGTTCAAAAGACATTGGAAGAAGCCACCTTTGAGCACAACAAAGCTCAACCATGGAACTTTAAAGACCTATTCAAAAGAAAGGACTATGTTCACCTTTCAAGGGATAAACTGGCCAAATCATGCTTTGTCTGTGGAAAATACAACCACACTGCCAGCACCTGCTTCTACTACCTTAAACAGCAAAGAAACCTCAAGCAACATGCTTTTGAGAAGATAAAGAAGAACAAACAGGTAAGAAGGTTTGAAGCCAAGACAACTCAATTCAGAAACTCTCTTTCTCCACCAAGGGAGCAGTTGTCAAAACCTCAACAAACTTGCATCATTTGTGGTGAATCAGACCACTTTGCTACAAATTGTAAGTTTAACCCCTTCAACCAGATCCTTCATCAAGCCCCTCATAAACAAAAGCCAACCAGCAAAAGAACTTCTATAGAGAAGCCCTATGTCAACAAGGTAAAGAAGGATCAGCAGGCATCGGTTGTTGATCCATCAGCAGCCAGCAAAAATGTTGGTAATCAAGTGAAGCCCAAGAAAACAAAGGACAAGCTTTCAGCAGCAACCAAATCTGCTACTGCCCAAGCAAAATCATCAGCAGCAAAATCTGCTGCTGATAAAGTAAATTATGTCAAATAATTGTACTTCAATCACATGAGCGTTTCCCAGGTATGTGATCAAAAGCCTTGGATGCTCTTCATAGACAAAGAATGCTTTGTGCTATCTCTTGGTTTATCCAAACCTCCTCAAGAGAAGATTTTATTAACTGCTTAGAGAAAAGAAAATATTTATGTGCTTGACATGAATGAGGTCACTCCATCTGGAAGTGTATCCTGTTTTTTGTCAAAAGCCTCAGTTGATGAATCAGCTCTCTAGCACAGGAGACTAAGCCACGTTAACATCAAAACCATCAACAAATTGGTGAAGGACAATCTTGTCAGAGGGCTTCCTGATAAAGAATTCCAACTAGAAGATCACTGCATTGCTTGTCTGAAGGGAAAGCAACACAAGAGTTCTCACAAGCCCAAGACCTTGAATACAAATGATACTCCACTACAGCTGCTGTATATGGATCTCTTTGGTCCTACAAACATATGTCAATGGGTAAGAAGTCATACTACCTAGTGATAACTGATGACTATATCAGATTCTCATAGGTATACTTCTTAAGAACTAAAGATGAAACTGCTGAAATTCTCAAATTCAACATTCTTAGGGTAGAGAATCAAAGCAATCAGAAGGTGAAGATAATAAGGTGTGATCAGGGCATAGAGTTCAAGAATCACACTTTCAACTATTTCTGTGAGAGAAAGGGAATCGAAAGACAATACAGTGCTCCAAGAACTCCTCAACAAAATGGAGTTGCTGAAAGAAGAAACAGAACTCTAATTGAGTTAGCAAGATCTATGTTGGCTGACTCAAAACCACCTCTCACATTTTGGGCAGAAGTAGTAAGCACAACCTGCTATGTGCAAAATAGAGTTCTCATTGTTGGAGCATATTCTAGTGACAACGAGCTTGAAGATATTATGTCTTAGTCTTAGAGTCTTTGACTTGTAATTGATAGAATTGTTAGCAACAGTTAAAGGGGGGTCTGTTAGGACATGTTTTGTAACTGTTGATAAAATTTTGTATAAGTTCATAGAGAGGCGAACTTAACAAGTTCGCCTGGTTTATCAGAGGCGAACTTATTAAGTTCGCCTAATAAAAGAGCATTTTATAACCTGATCTTATTTACTTTGAAATTTATCGCGTATCATTTCAAATATTATTCAAATTGAATGAGTTTCAAAATGAAAAAGATGCAAAGTGCACAAAACTGAGTTGGATGGTTTCATACTATAGGTTACCCTTTGTTATTGCTAAAATGTGTGATCAATTAATTGGATACTGATATGATCTTCTTGCTCATGATGATCATTTAAAAATACGTGTTTCTGTTTGTACAGATAAAATCCAAAAATATGTGCTTTCATTTTGTATAGATAAAATCCAAAAATATGTGATTTCAGTTTATTCAGATAAAAATCCAAAAATATGTGTTTCTGTTTGTACAGATAAAATCCAAAAATATGTGATTCCGTTTGTATAGATAAAACTCAAAAAGATTTTGATTTTTATTTTCCATGAAAATTCTAAACTTTTATTAAAATTGTTCGGGATTGGATCGGATACATGATGCTGATGAAAGTTCAAGACTTGAAAGGTTGAAGTTGGTAAAATTTTGTTCAAGGCAAAAGTGAATAGATATTAAGTTCGCCTGTGTACAGTGAAGCGAACTTAATCTGTTTGTCTGTGGATGGTGAAGCGAACTTATCATGTTCGCCGAAGGCTTGTTAAGCGAACTTAACAAGTTCGCCTAAATAAGCAAACTTAATGTGTATAAGGTTCTTGGTCAAGCGAACTTGACAGTCATCGTCTTCATTCGTTCGAAGCGAACTTGTCTGAAAATTTTTTTTAAAATTTTAATCTGTGTTGTTAGGCTTTTTTACCGGTTCTATCATATTCCAAATTGAATTGCGAACACAACTAAGGTAATTTTGTTGAATTTCATCCGTTAAATTGTGAGTATTTGGTGATTTTATTCTCGGTTTCCGTCGGAAGTTTAAAAGGACTGTTTTTGACCTAATTTTGACCGGACATATAAAATTGATCATTCTATTTGGTTGTTAATTGATATTCGACTGATGTTCATTGCTTATTCCATGAATTTATCTCGATTTGCTGATTTTTGAACGTATGTGTTTGAATTTGAATCGTCACAGGTTCAGGCGAACTTGTTCCAAGCGAACTTGTTTGAAGCGAACTTGTCCAAGCGATGTTCGCCTCTTGCAACACTAAGCGAACTTATTAAGTTCGCCTAGGGGTTAGAGAGTATTTGGACTTGTGATTTTTGAGTGTTAGAATTTTTGTAAAATTTTTTTTTTTGTTTAATTTTTTTTGTTTTGTTTTGTTTGATTGTGTTTGTTATGTTTACTAATGTGTTTTGTTGTCCGAATGTTTTCAGATGGCTCGACGTGTCGAATATAAGCATAATCAAGTATCATTGTTAAATCCTAACATGTCCGAGGCGGTCATTTTTGAAGGAATAATCGGATTTCTAAATCGTTCGCGTCTTCATACTGCTTTATATGCTGATCCTTATATCAGTTTGGTATACATACAACAATTTTGGGATACAGTGCATCAGGATACAGACGTAGAACCTCATGTTCTTCGTGCTACTGTCAATAATACTGAAATTGCAATATCTGAAGAAACAATTCGTGCTGCTCTTGATTTGGGAGGTAATGCTGAAGACCCACTGTCATATCCTGGCACTCTTATTATGGGTTGTTTTCAAAGAATGGGTTATCGTGGGAGACAGAATGATACCCAAGCACGTAAAGGTGGCTTAGTCGGTGAATGGAGGTATTTCATGCATGTGATTATTCAATGCATTTCTCCTCGTAAAGCTGGAACTGATGGTTTAAAGATGGCTCTTCAAACGGCAATGATGGCCTTAACGTTGAATAAACGATTCGATTTTCCACTTTATTTCTATCGAGAGATGGTCATGCAGATTAATCCGGCTGAAGGTCAAGGATTTTTGATGTATCCTAGCTTTCTACAAATGATTCTCAATCATCTTATTTCGGATCTTCCACAACATCCTATACGTCTAACTTAGACTCCAATGTCAAAGCGTATCTTTACCGACTGCACGAAGGTGAAACAGCACAATGCTGCATTGATACCAGTCAATACTCCTTTATTTGGTCACTTAATCAATCATGATTATGTTGCACCACCTAATGACAACTGGTTTCATCCTGATGAAATTGCTCAAGCTCAAGGCTTAAATGTTCCACAACAACCACAACAACAACAAGTTCCACAGCAACCGATACAACAACAAGTTCAAGTTCCCGTACAACCACAAATTCCTATTCCTGAACAAGTTCCTATTCCACAAGCTGAGGTTGAAATACCTATTCATGAACTTGTTCAAGAGGAGGTCGTCCATGCACATGAACATGATTTAGGAATGAACATGGATGATTTCGTTGATGACGCTGTGAACTCGCCCATTCATGAAGCTGAAGGGAATGTGGTGACTGATGATGAATCTAGTTCAAGCTCAAGTGATACGACATTACCTGTTAATGAAAGCACTGACTCTGATGAATCTAGGGATTTTTCCTCAGATCATTATGAACGGTTAGTTGCTATTCCACTGGCTAATGCTGGTAAACGCATTAAATCTCAAGCCAGACGACCAAGAAGAAAGTCTGTTCGGGATCCTCCTTACGGTTCAGTACATGGAAAAAGATCCTTGGTTGATGAGAGTACTGAGTCTGATAGTGACTTTAATCCAGATCCTAAGACTCAAAAGTTAATGTCTGCTTCAATTGCTGCTACACAATCTTCTCAAGGAGTAGAGGATGCTAATTTTGTTGCTTCATTGATTATTACTCCTCCAAGATCTAAAGATACATCTCCGGTTAGAACTCATGTTCCTCTAATCATTACTCCTACTACAAGTCCTTCTATTCCACAATCGTCAGCTTGTCCGTCAAAGCCTTCTGATTCTGAAAGGATACTTTCCTAGAATCTCAAGTGCTTTCTTTACAAACACAAGTGAACACTCTTATTTCTACTGATTCACAATGGCAGCTGGTGATTCAGACTCAAGCTCAACAGATAGCTGACATGCAAGCATTGGTGTCTAAACTCATTCAGCGTCTTGACGCTCAGGGGGAGTTGAGGATACACGATACATGTCACACAGAGTCTATTCAAAGACGTGATGATGAAGACAATGATCCTGCTGGAAATGTTGAGGGTGATCGTAAATACAATGACGCTAATCCTATATCAAAGGTTCAGGGGGAGTCGACATCACAATCACTTGAAGGAAACAAAGATACTTCTGGTGCTAATGAAGAAGAAATTCTATTATTGGAGTTCTTTGCAGATTCTGACTTTGAAGAAGCTGAAAAGATTGCATGTCTTGATGACATTGATGATTTATTCAATTTCATGTGATGATAATGAGATTGGAACTATGCCACCGAGACTTTTGTGCATATCAGATTTCCGTAGCTGGAAAGTCCGGTTCGAACAGTTCGTATCAGAAACTGATGAAAACTTTTGGACATCCATATTTGAAGGATATGTGCATCCTACTTATGACTATATGGGATATTATGATGTTCCTAAACCAGTGACAGCTCTTAGTAAACTAGAAAAGCAGAAGTTTGATCGAGAGATGAAAACGTGTGAAACTTTAACGATGTCTTTACCAAAAGAAATCATTCATAGTCTCGGGAAGTGTCCAACTTCAAGAGAACTATGGGAAACTTTGAAGAAAAAGGGTGAAGCTACTACTCAAGCGTTTGAGGTCTTGATCAAAGAAGAAGTAGTAAAGCAGAGTGTTTCTGAAAGTGATTCTTCTACCGAGTTAAGTGATAGTGAGAGTATTAGATCTGGTGAAAGTACTCAGTCTACTGAGAGTGATGTAGAGACTGAAGTAAGCTTCCAAACAGTTGAAGTAGATCTGAGAGTATCAGACACTGATGTTGAGCCTGCCATTGTTGATCAAAAGGGTGAAGCTGATGATGACGTTTTCATGGCTCCTGGTACATCTTCTTCAGACGTAAAACTTGAGGTATTTTCTAACTCTGAAACGTTTTGTTCTAACTGTATTTTAGTGAAGGATAAAATGATGAGGGTTATGGATGACAACGTAAACCTCATTTGTGATATGAAATCCATGCACACAGTAAATCAGAAATTAAAGGATAATGAGAATGTGTGTATTGAAAGGATAGAATCACTGAAGAGGGATATCAGTTCTCTGACTTTGAAGATCAAAGAGCAGGCATATCACCTGGATATGTCCTTTGCAGAAATTGAGAAAAGAAATAATGATCTTGCTGAGAAAGATAAGGAACTAGCTGAATCTAAAGCAGAGGTGATCATATTACATAGAAAGTTAGAAAGCTTTGCAAATTCATCATTCTTATTAGGATATTATCATGATAATACAGAAGAGGGGAATGGAACTAGTGATATTGGCTATGTTCCTCCACCATTCAACAAAAAATATTCTATTACACCTGAGATTATAAAAGATGAGGATTTAGATCCTAAGACTGTGTTGAAGGTGAATCCAGTCACAGATGAAGATATGGTGTATTCTGATGAGAGTGATGATGATTATTTTGATGAAGCTAAGGTAAAGGGGATACCGAAAGCTGTTAAGAAAGAAGACTCAAAGGTTGATTCTAATTCATCTGGAAATAATACATTTGGACGTTCTTCAAACTCAAGGAGAGTTCCATATGTCAGAGAGTATAAAGACAGGCGTACATGCTTTCATTGTAATGAGATGGGACACATTGTGGTGAACTGTCCTTACAAAAATAAAGGGAAAATCATGTAGTTCCTGAGAAGGTGAAGCCTGAATCAAGACCTGTTGAGAAAAATTTTATTCATTCTCAAACTCCAAAAGAAGTTCATGTAGGAGAATCTTCTTCAAATGCATCTAATCATGTGAAGATTCCTTATATGAGAGATTATCGTGAGATGAGATCTTGCTTTTCTTGTGGTCTTGTTGGTCACATTCGGATTGCTTGTCCTAACAACGCCAAAGGTAACCGATATGTTACTTCAGAAAAGGTAAGATCTCCTCGTAAGCCTTATGTTAACCCAAATGTGGTTAAACCTCATGATACACCAAAGGGTAATTCAAAATCTGAGGTTAGGCTTTCTAGACCTCAAAGACGGAGGAGAAACAGAAGATTGAGAAAACTTTTAGAACAAGAGCTTTCACAATCTAAACATTTTTCAAATGAACATGATTGTTCAAACACTTCACATTTTAAGCAAAAAGAACTTAATGAACAGAAGTATGTTTGGAAATCTAAAGTTTCTGTTTCTGACTCGTCGGAACAATTTCCGAAAATCGATGAGATATTCGATTGTGAATGGAGTGAGGTTTATTATTTTGATACATATGGACGACCCATGACTACCATGGCTTGGGTCCCAATTTCAAATTAATGTTTTTTGTTAGATGTGTAGGATTTACCAAGTGGGACTATTAATATCGTTTTGGTTGTTGATAGTAGTGGTTCTTAGCACATGACAGGGAATGACATCTGCATGAGTAAAGAGTTGCTGATAACTGCGAATATATTTTATTCAACGACTTGATGCTCAAGGGGGAGAATATGTCATACACAATGTTATTTTGAAAGAGTTTTGCAAAGTCCAAATGATAACCTAAAATTTACCAAGAGGGAATATGTCGTTGATGCAGCCATTTGAGTAGTTGAGGGAGAGTCTACAGGACAGGGGGAGTACAGAACTGTGTAGGTGACAGAGGCAATGACATTCAATTATATTACATTGGTTTGAGTTTTTAATTGATTGAATTGCTTAATCCTGAGTAACCAAGTAAAATGTTTTTCATAAAATGTTTTCATGGAAGGTTTTATTTTCGTTTGTTTTATTTTTCTTTGAAAAAGTCAAACAGATTGAAAAAGATAAAATCGACATTACTTGAAGTTAAAGAAGAGATTATAGTACATCAGTAGATGTTCTTTCACACATGACCTTAGATTGACTAGTTGGTGCTTTATGTTAATATATCTGAATTATATGTTTTGATCTAAACTTCAGAGACTACACAAATAGGAAATGATAGTGTTGTGTATGCATATAATTTGAATTGTCAGTAGACTAAAAGCTTCACTGAACCATTAGTAGTGTGAAAACATAATTGCATATGTTACAACTGTGATTTGAACCCATTTTATGCCTGGATGTGTGTGTTAAAAGATCACTATCAGATAAAGAATATTAGCTTTTAATAAAGATTTTCCTATGAGATCAGTTTCGGGTTATGTCCTTAGCACTATTCATTCGATTTGCTTCAGTGCCCATGTCCCGAAAAGCATGCAATTTGAAGTATAATCAAGATATGTACTTGACATCATCTGTCAAACATATACTAGCCCTTGGATCATATTGATTAATCATCTTTACTGATTCCATTAAATTAATAATCCAGATAACAGTTGGATCCACGTACCTGAATTTTATGATTCCACATATATAAGCCAAGACATTGAATCATTCGATTCTGAATCTCATTGATTCCTATACAATCCAATTTGGATTCTGCTATTCATGTGCTAAGTGATGTCTCCTCATTCTGGAAATTCGGATAATCTTTAGTAAAATCTCATATGTCTTGAAGATAGTGCATTTACTTTCTGTTGGCATACTAGTGGGGTACACGTTGTATTTCATACTTAAATGGTACCTTAACTCACAAGAAAGTGGGAATGAGATGCTTTATTTTCAAATCTTATAATATTGACAATTTGAATTTGTGTGTCATAGCATGATCCTATTTTCTTTGAATGTTTATCGCGTATCATAACATGCAATATGAAAGTCTTGAAAAGATAGAATGTGATAATCTTGAAAGATATTCGTTTGATTGCTCAAGGCTTGAAAGAATGACATAGGATACCATTTGATATTATATGGATGTTTATCCAAAATGTGTGATTGATGCATTGTTTTTACTGATATGATCTTCTTACTCGTGATATTTGACCAAAAAGATGTGATTTTGTATTTTACATTTTAGTTTATATAGAGAAAAACCAAAAAGATTTTGTGTTTCTTATGTTTGAAAAACCAAAAAGATTTTATTTTTCCAACTTCCATGGAAATTTTAATTGTTGGTTATTCTTGGTTGTTCTCCTTTGCAAAAACTGAATATTGCAGACAGATGTTGACAAGGGGTCCTTCTCCCAAGTTTTCTTCTAGGTAGAAAGAAAGAGTGTGCAGATGAACAAGACGAAGACTACAACTTGTTTGATGATATCTGAAGACGGATGACAATCTTCTAAAGCTGTTGTCAAGGGGGAGTTTGTTGGAGCATATTCTGGTGACAACGAGCTTGAAGATATTATGTCTTAGTCTTAGAGTCTTTGACTTGTAATTGATAGAATTATTAGCAACAGTTAAAGGGGAGTCTGTTAGAACATGTTTTGTAACTGTTGATAAAATTCTGTATAAGTTCATAGAGAAAGTTCGCCTGGTTTATTAGAGGCGAACTTGTTAAGTTCGCTTAAGTCTATGTTCTCTTAGTCTGTTAGAGGCGAACTTAATAAGTTCGCCTATATCAGGTCAGATGTCTATATAAGTGTTTATAGAGTCAGTCGAATTACAAAAGATAACAACAGAACATAGAAAACAGAGAATTATTGAATTAGTCTGATTGAGTCTGTAAACACCATTGTGAATTTGAATACAATTGAGAAGTTTATTTACGTGATTGTTTACATTGTCTTTTATGCATATAAATGTTGATTCGTTGGATTCCGCACTACGAGTTAACGTCACGTCTTTGTAAGGCCCCCTTCCTGAAAGGCCTCACTTATTGGATTTACTCATCAACACATAGAACTTAATCATAAGACATTCATTAACACAGCGGAAACGATTTAAAACTTCAACATACGCAGCGGAAATACATAACATGCCTAAACATATCTTGTCAACATACAACTGAAACTTGTCTGAATCAACTAAAACAATAACATAAACAGGATGCCAGACTCTGGTCTTCGGGTAACTCTTCTCGCCAAGCCAAGCATCCACTTCCATCTACTGCCACCTACACTTAACTGATGTGCATACTAAAAATCAGCAACGCTGAGTGAGTTCTAACGTTTACTTTAAATCGATTTTACAAAAGATTTACTAAAAACACATATACTGCCAATAAGGCTAAACTTAACACACTTTACTTTTCAAACATATATACTGCCATTAAGGCTAAACTTAACACACTTTACTTTTCAAACAGTTTAAAACGTATAATAAACCGTCAATTCCTCTTTACTGTACTGCCCTCATGGTTTACATCCATGAACCGACAAGTACCTGGTCAATGCCCCCATGATCAACGACCATGAACCGACAATACCGCTTATCCGTCAATTCCTTGTCACTACTGTACCGCCCCCATGGATTCATCCATGAACCGACGAGTACCTGGTCAATGCCCCCATGGCTCACTATCCATGAACCGACAATACCCTGGTCAATGCCCCCATGGCTCACTATCCATGAACCGACAATACCGCTTAACAGGGAGGTTGCGTGGACCTCCCGAGCAACCGCCGTCACTCATCCCAATTGTACAACTGTTAACGAACCACAAAGGTTCTTACTAATGGGTGGAACCCATATCTGACATCTTGTACAAGTAACATCTGTCCCAAGGACCTTTACAAACTGGTACTCATTCCCGAAGGAAAGCTGTTCACTTTACTTTTCATAAATCTTTCTGTAAATCTTGTTCATAACTTAACTTATATCATGCCTTTGTTTATGTATATAACAATATAGTAAACGCTTGCCAAATGATATATCTTTGCTTTTACTGAAACATAGCTTATCATAAAATACATCTTTCTTTCTGAAACATAGCTTATCATAAAATACATCTTACTTTCTGAAACATAGCTTATCATATATATCATGCCTTTGTTTATGTATATGAAAATATAGTAAACGCTTGCCAAATGATATATCTTACTTTACTGAAAACATACTAGCACATATATCATGCCTTTGTTTATGTATATAAAAATATAGTAAACGCTTGCAAAATGATATATCTTACTTTACTGAAACATACTTTTGCCTCTTTTAAACCTTTCACTAAAACATAGCTTTTCTCCTCAGTTTATAATATATAAAATATAATAAACACTTTACACTAAGTATGCACACCACCCCTAAAGAAGGCAAAAAGGGGATTAGAACTCACCTGGTATCTTAGCGGGGATGTCCTACTGGAATCTCACACAATCTGAACAATCATAACAATTCGTCACATATCAGACTCATCGAAACTACCTAGTTTCGATACCGGTAGACCTATCGAAACTCCCTAGTTTCGATACATGCAACCCTATCGAAACTTCCTAGTTTCGGTACATGCTGACCACTCGAAACTACCTAGTTTCGATACACGTTGACCTATCGAAACTACCTAGTTTCGATACACGTCCCTGACTCGAAACTACTTAGTTTCGATGCTTGCCCCTGACTCGAAACTACTTAGTTTCGATACCCTTCAGCTCAGTCATCTTCCCCACAAAACCCTAACTTTGCATGCAGATCCGACCTCGTCAAGATCCAAACTTTTTACTTTGAAAACTTGTGTTTTCTAACCGAGAGTCTAGATCTATACTTTGTTTCCATTTTTAAACGTAAAAATCTAACATTTACCCGATTTTATTTCAAAACCCAACTCATACCAAAAACTCAGATCTGGAACAAATGGTTACCTGAAATCGCTTCCCTTTCGGTGATAAACACTCACGAGACTCTTGCTGATGCTCCTTGAAGCTTACTCCGAAAACCGGGACTTTCTCTCTCTAGGCTCTCTCTCGCTTTCTCTCTCTAGAATTCCGAAAATGGTGTTGCAAATGAAGGTTGTGGCTGGTCTTGAGACTTATAAGGGTCCAAACCCTTGCCCTTTTCGGCCCATACACTCCGGCCCAAGCCCTCTACCCCCTTTTTTTTATTAAGTTTTAATTTCTCGTGAATTCTTTCGCACTCTAAAACTCGGGATGTTACAAGTCTACCCTCCTTACAACAGGTTTCGTCCTCGAAACCTGCCATAAGCTATACTGATAGCTAATCACAGAATGGGTGGCATGAACCGTAGCTATGCAAGGCAGCTTGGTCATGAAGGCCATTGTGATTAACTACCACGGGGCCTATCCTGGGGCGATCTCAAATTCTAAGGCATCTAAACTAATGGGGCTAGCTAATCATTTGAGGAAATCAATAATATAAACCTGCTGTAACATATATAAAAGTTTGCAACGTACCTTACTGAGTCATCTGGTAGACCCTCGCCTGGGCTTTGTTCATGTAGGGTTCTTTCGCTGCACCTTTTCCTTTTCCGAATCCCCCAGCTTCCGGTTCCTTGGGCTTTCTACATTCCCGGCTGAAATGTCCCTGCTCTCCACAGTTGTGGCATCTAGGCTTTTCTGGACAGTCGCGTGACTGGTGTCCGAACTTGCCACACCTAAAGCATCCTACCTGTCCAGCTTTACATTCTCCTCCATGTTTCTTCCCGCACTTGCCACATAGGCCCTCAGCTTCTACCCTTGCTCTTCTCTCACCAGGACCTTGGAGATCCTCACCAGTTCGCTTGACTGCTTGCTTCTTGGGCAACTCAGGGATAACTTCAGTAGAAGCGATGTCATCATACACGACGCCGCTTAGAACAACCACCGACTCAAAGGTACTCGGTGTGTTGGCTTTGACAAAAGTACGGATCTTCGGAGGTAACCCTTGAACATAATAATGAATCCTCCTCTCTTCAGTTGTCACAAGATGAGGCACCAGACGTGCCAATTCATTATACTTAGAAGTATATTGCCGGTGAGTCATAAGTCCAGCTTGCAGAGTCAAGAATTCCCTTTCCACCTTGTGGACCTCGTTCTTAGGACAAAACTTCTCAGTTACCAATGCCTTCAGATCATTCCATCTCATTAGCTCGACCGCTTGGTCGCCCTTAGCCTGTTTCACAGTTTCCCACCAGTGTGCTGCTTCCCCTTTCAACGACTTTGCAGCGAACATAACTGTTTGTTCCGGTCGACATTCACTAAGGCGAATGGTCGACTCCATACCGTTAATCCAGTCTAAAGTATCAGCTGCTTCTTTCTCCCCAGTAAGTACAGGCGGATCACAACCTCGAAATGCTTTGTAATCACAGCCGCGAGCAGGCGGTGCAACGTTCTCTACCGAATTTGGTCCTCCCATAGCTGGAAACACCACAGGCCCTTCAGTGACTGGGGTTGTGTTAGGGTCCTCCTTGGCTTTCCTCAAGGCTTCGTCTAGTATGGCCGGTAAGGTTTCCTTTAGCAGTCGGGTAAATTCACGGCCAAGAGCTGCTTGCACGACCGGCTCGAACTCGAATGTCTGATCATCTCCTGCCGCATGCTCAACATTGTGTTGACTGACTACCGTATTGGTATGGGTAGTGTGAACACTCCCCTCAATCTCCTGGTTTGTACTAGCTCCACCGCGGTGGCCTATACGCCCACCACGTCTTCCTCCTCCACCTCCTCTAGTTCCTCTACGTCTAGCCATCTCTAACTGAAAGATAGAAAACAAAGGAATTTAATTTCATCATGCTAGGGAATATGTAGAACACAATAAGTAAGGTAAGCTGTTAATATACACTGGCCATCTGCAATTAACCATTACATCACTTCTTGTTTTCTATTTATTCACTTCCATGATTCCACTAAAGCCTCTATTCTTACCTTGACACTCTAAAAGGAAAAAAAAAAAAAAAACTTTACTTACTTGACACCTCTGATGCCTTGGCTTGAGTTACCCGTTACTGGCATCCGCTACTTGTCCCATTCTCAGTTTAAGTCTGGACATCGGGGATGTCCAAATCTCTCAAACTATGGCTCTGATACCAACTTGTAAGGCCCCCTTCCTGAAAGGCCTCACTTATTGGATTTACTCATCAACACATAGAACTTAATCATAAGACATTCATTAACACAGCGGAAACGATTTAAAACTTCAACATACGCAGCGGAAATACATAACATGCCTAAACATATCTTGTCAACATACAACTGAAACTTGTCTGAATCAACTAAAACAATAACATAAACAGGATGCCAGACTCTGGTCTTCGGGTAACTCTTCTCGCCAAGCCAAGCATCCACTTCCATCTACTGCCACCTACACTTAACTGATGTGCATACTAAAAATCAGCAACGCTGAGTGAGTTCTAACGTTTACTTTAAATCGATTTTACAAAAGATTTACTAAAAACACATATACTGCCAATAAGGCTAAACTTAACACACTTTACTTTTCAAACATATATACTGCCATTAAGGCTAAACTTAACACACTTTACTTTTCAAACAGTTTAAAACGTATAATAAACCGTCAATTCCTCTTTACTGTACTGCCCTCATGGTTTACATCCATGAACCGACAAGTACCTGGTCAATGCCCCCATGATCAACGACCATGAACCGACAATACCGCTTATCCGTCAATTCCTTGTCACTACTGTACCGCCCCCATGGATTCATCCATGAACCGACGAGTACCTGGTCAATGCCCCCATGGCTCACTATCCATGAACCGACAATACCCTGGTCAATGCCCCCATGGCTCACTATCCATGAACCGACAATACCGCTTAACAGGGAGGTTGCGTGGACCTCCCGAGCAACCGCCGTCACTCATCCCAATTGTACAACTGTTAACGAACCACAAAGGTTCTTACTAATGGGTGGAACCCATATCTGACATCTTGTACAAGTAACATCTGTCCCAAGGACCTTTACAAACTGGTACTCATTCCCGAAGGAAAGCTGTTCACTTTACTTTTCATAAATCTTTCTGTAAATCTTGTTCATAACTTAACTTATATCATGCCTTTGTTTATGTATATAACAATATAGTAAACGCTTGCCAAATGATATATCTTTGCTTTTACTGAAACATAGCTTATCATAAAATACATCTTTCTTTCTGAAACATAGCTTATCATAAAATACATCTTACTTTCTGAAACATAGCTTATCATATATATCATGCCTTTGTTTATGTATATGAAAATATAGTAAACGCTTGCCAAATGATATATCTTACTTTACTGAAAACATACTAGCACATATATCATGCCTTTGTTTATGTATATAAAAATATAGTAAACGCTTGCAAAATGATATATCTTACTTTACTGAAACATACTTTTGCCTCTTTTAAACCTTTCACTAAAACATAGCTTTTCTCCTCAGTTTATAATATATAAAATATAATAAACACTTTACACTAAGTATGCACACCACCCCTAAAGAAGGCAAAAAGGGGATTAGAACTCACCTGGTATCTTAGCGGGGATGTCCTACTGGAATCTCACACAATCTGAACAATCATAACAATTCGTCACATATCAGACTCATCGAAACTACCTAGTTTCGATACCGGTAGACCTATCGAAACTCCCTAGTTTCGATACATGCAACCCTATCGAAACTTCCTAGTTTCGGTACATGCTGACCACTCGAAACTACCTAGTTTCGATACACGTTGACCTATCGAAACTACCTAGTTTCGATACACGTCCCTGACTCGAAACTACTTAGTTTCGATGCTTGCCCCTGACTCGAAACTACTTAGTTTCGATACCCTTCAGCTCAGTCATCTTCCCCACAAAACCCTAACTTTGCATGCAGATCCGACCTCGTCAAGATCCAAACTTTTTACTTTGAAAACTTGTGTTTTCTAACCGAGAGTCTAGATCTATACTTTGTTTCCATTTTTAAACGTAAAAATCTAACATTTACCCGATTTTATTTCAAAACCCAACTCATACCAAAAACTCAGATCTGGAACAAATGGTTACCTGAAATCGCTTCCCTTTCGGTGATAAACACTCACGAGACTCTTGCTGATGCTCCTTGAAGCTTACTCCGAAAACCGGGACTTTCTCTCTCTAGGCTCTCTCTCGCTTTCTCTCTCTAGAATTCCGAAAATGGTGTTGCAAATGAAGGTTGTGGCTGGTCTTGAGACTTATAAGGGTCCAAACCCTTGCCCTTTTCGGCCCATACACTCCGGCCCAAGCCCTCTACCCCCTTTTTTTTATTAAGTTTTAATTTCTCGTGAATTCTTTCGCACTCTAAAACTCGGGATGTTACAAGTCTACCCTCCTTACAACAGGTTTCGTCCTCGAAACCTGCCATAAGCTATACTGATAGCTAATCACAGAATGGGTGGCATGAACCGTAGCTATGCAAGGCAGCTTGGTCATGAAGGCCATTGTGATTAACTACCACGGGGCCTATCCTGGGGCGATCTCAAATTCTAAGGCATCTAAACTAATGGGGCTAGCTAATCATTTGAGGAAATCAATAATATAAACCTGCTGTAACATATATAAAAGTTTGCAACGTACCTTACTGAGTCATCTGGTAGACCCTCGCCTGGGCTTTGTTCATGTAGGGTTCTTTCGCTGCACCTTTTCCTTTTCCGAATCCCCCAGCTTCCGGTTCCTTGGGCTTTCTACATTCCCGGCTGAAATGTCCCTGCTCTCCACAGTTGTGGCATCTAGGCTTTTCTGGACAGTCGCGTGACTGGTGTCCGAACTTGCCACACCTAAAGCATCCTACCTGTCCAGCTTTACATTCTCCTCCATGTTTCTTCCCGCACTTGCCACATAGGCCCTCAGCTTCTACCCTTGCTCTTCTCTCACCAGGACCTTGGAGATCCTCACCAGTTCGCTTGACTGCTTGCTTCTTGGGCAACTCAGGGATAACTTCAGTAGAAGCGATGTCATCATACACGACGCCGCTTAGAACAACCACCGACTCAAAGGTACTCGGTGTGTTGGCTTTGACAAAAGTACGGATCTTCGGAGGTAACCCTTGAACATAATAATGAATCCTCCTCTCTTCAGTTGTCACAAGATGAGGCACCAGACGTGCCAATTCATTATACTTAGAAGTATATTGCCGGTGAGTCATAAGTCCAGCTTGCAGAGTCAAGAATTCCCTTTCCACCTTGTGGACCTCGTTCTTAGGACAAAACTTCTCAGTTACCAATGCCTTCAGATCATTCCATCTCATTAGCTCGACCGCTTGGTCGCCCTTAGCCTGTTTCACAGTTTCCCACCAGTGTGCTGCTTCCCCTTTCAACGACTTTGCAGCGAACATAACTGTTTGTTCCGGTCGACATTCACTAAGGCGAATGGTCGACTCCATACCGTTAATCCAGTCTAAAGTATCAGCTGCTTCTTTCTCCCCAGTAAGTACAGGCGGATCACAACCTCGAAATGCTTTGTAATCACAGCCGCGAGCAGGCGGTGCAACGTTCTCTACCGAATTTGGTCCTCCCATAGCTGGAAACACCACAGGCCCTTCAGTGACTGGGGTTGTGTTAGGGTCCTCCTTGGCTTTCCTCAAGGCTTCGTCTAGTATGGCCGGTAAGGTTTCCTTTAGCAGTCGGGTAAATTCACGGCCAAGAGCTGCTTGCACGACCGGCTCGAACTCGAATGTCTGATCATCTCCTGCCGCATGCTCAACATTGTGTTGACTGACTACCGTATTGGTATGGGTAGTGTGAACACTCCCCTCAATCTCCTGGTTTGTACTAGCTCCACCGCGGTGGCCTATACGCCCACCACGTCTTCCTCCTCCACCTCCTCTAGTTCCTCTACGTCTAGCCATCTCTAACTGAAAGATAGAAAACAAAGGAATTTAATTTCATCATGCTAGGGAATATGTAGAACACAATAAGTAAGGTAAGCTGTTAATATACACTGGCCATCTGCAATTAACCATTACATCACTTCTTGTTTTCTATTTATTCACTTCCATGATTCCACTAAAGCCTCTATTCTTACCTTGACACTCTAAAAGGAAAAAAAAAAAAAAAACTTTACTTACTTGACACCTCTGATGCCTTGGCTTGAGTTACCCGTTACTGGCATCCGCTACTTGTCCCATTCTCAGTTTAAGTCTGGACATCGGGGATGTCCAAATCTCTCAAACTATGGCTCTGATACCAACTTGTAAGGCCCCCTTCCTGAAAGGCCTCACTTATTGGATTTACTCATCAACACATAGAACTTAATCATAAGACATTCATTAACACAGCGGAAACGATTTAAAACTTCAACATACGCAGCGGAAATACATAACATGCCTAAACATATCTTGTCAACATACAACTGAAACTTGTCTGAATCAACTAAAACAATAACATAAACAGGATGCCAGACTCTGGTCTTCGGGTAACTCTTCTCGCCAAGCCAAGCATCCACTTCCATCTACTGCCACCTACACTTAACTGATGTGCATACTAAAAATCAGCAACGCTGAGTGAGTTCTAACGTTTACTTTAAATCGATTTTACAAAAGATTTACTAAAAACACATATACTGCCAATAAGGCTAAACTTAACACACTTTACTTTTCAAACATATATACTGCCATTAAGGCTAAACTTAACACACTTTACTTTTCAAACAGTTTAAAACGTATAATAAACCGTCAATTCCTCTTTACTGTACTGCCCTCATGGTTTACATCCATGAACCGACAAGTACCTGGTCAATGCCCCCATGATCAACGACCATGAACCGACAATACCGCTTATCCGTCAATTCCTTGTCACTACTGTACCGCCCCCATGGATTCATCCATGAACCGACGAGTACCTGGTCAATGCCCCCATGGCTCACTATCCATGAACCGACAATACCCTGGTCAATGCCCCCATGGCTCACTATCCATGAACCGACAATACCGCTTAACAGGGAGGTTGCGTGGACCTCCCGAGCAACCGCCGTCACTCATCCCAATTGTACAACTGTTAACGAACCACAAAGGTTCTTACTAATGGGTGGAACCCATATCTGACATCTTGTACAAGTAACATCTGTCCCAAGGACCTTTACAAACTGGTACTCATTCCCGAAGGAAAGCTGTTCACTTTACTTTTCATAAATCTTTCTGTAAATCTTGTTCATAACTTAACTTATATCATGCCTTTGTTTATGTATATAACAATATAGTAAACGCTTGCCAAATGATATATCTTTGCTTTTACTGAAACATAGCTTATCATAAAATACATCTTTCTTTCTGAAACATAGCTTATCATAAAATACATCTTACTTTCTGAAACATAGCTTATCATATATATCATGCCTTTGTTTATGTATATGAAAATATAGTAAACGCTTGCCAAATGATATATCTTACTTTACTGAAAACATACTAGCACATATATCATGCCTTTGTTTATGTATATAAAAATATAGTAAACGCTTGCAAAATGATATATCTTACTTTACTGAAACATACTTTTGCCTCTTTTAAACCTTTCACTAAAACATAGCTTTTCTCCTCAGTTTATAATATATAAAATATAATAAACACTTTACACTAAGTATGCACACCACCCCTAAAGAAGGCAAAAAGGGGATTAGAACTCACCTGGTATCTTAGCGGGGATGTCCTACTGGAATCTCACACAATCTGAACAATCATAACAATTCGTCACATATCAGACTCATCGAAACTACCTAGTTTCGATACCGGTAGACCTATCGAAACTCCCTAGTTTCGATACATGCAACCCTATCGAAACTTCCTAGTTTCGGTACATGCTGACCACTCGAAACTACCTAGTTTCGATACACGTTGACCTATCGAAACTACCTAGTTTCGATACACGTCCCTGACTCGAAACTACTTAGTTTCGATGCTTGCCCCTGACTCGAAACTACTTAGTTTCGATACCCTTCAGCTCAGTCATCTTCCCCACAAAACCCTAACTTTGCATGCAGATCCGACCTCGTCAAGATCCAAACTTTTTACGTTGAAAACTTGTGTTTTCTAACCGAGAGTCTAGATCTATACTTTGTTTCCATTTTTAAACGTAAAAATCTAACATTTACCCGATTTTATTTCAAAACCCAACTCATACCAAAAACTCAGATCTGGAACAAATGGTTACCTGAAATCGCTTCCCTTTCGGTGATAAACACTCACGAGACTCTTGCTGATGCTCCTTGAAGCTTACTCCGAAAACCGGGACTTTCTCTCTCTAGGCTCTCTCTCGCTTTCTCTCTCTAGAATTCCGAAAATGGTGTTGCAAATGAAGGTTGTGGCTGGTCTTGAGACTTATAAGGGTCCAAACCCTTGCCCTTTTCGGCCCATACACTCCGGCCCAAGCCCTCTACCCCCTTTTTTTTATTAAGTTTTAATTTCTCGTGAATTCTTTCGCACTCTAAAACTCGGGATGTTACAGTCTTATCACGAGATCGACCAGTAGAAGCGCCATTAGGACCTACACTCATAGTCAAGCCTCTCAACAAGACACCTTATGAACTATGGTTCCAAAGAGTTCCATACATTGGATTTCTAAAACCTTTTGGATGTCCATGCACAATTCTAATCACACATGGGGCTCTTCCTAAGTTTGGTGCCAAATCTGATGAAGGATATTTTGTGGCCTTTTCCTCTCAATCCAAGGCCTACAGAGTTTTCAACTCAAGAACAAGAATGTGGAAAGTAGAGAACACATTGTCTGTGAACAGGGAAAAGGCCCAAACAGTTTTTTTAACATAGACTCCCTCACCCAAATATTTTTCTCAAATATGGAGTCTTCCTCCTCTCAAGCACCTGCTTCCACCTCCTCTGACTACAGACTGGATTTTCCAAAATCCTCTATCAGTCTGAGAAGACCATCCATTGATCCTCCATCTGTTATGGAAGCCATTGAAGCAAGTGCAGCCACAACCACACTCTCAAATGTCACCAGCAGCAGCCTGTCTGAAAATGAAAATTTTAATGCAGACTCTTTGGTAAATGTTGTAGATACTGCAAACACTAATGCTGATAACACTAATGTAGCTGTTGATCTTGACGACTCTTCAACCATGAATGATGAAATCCCTGATCAAAATCAAAGCAATTTTGAACAAGGGATATAGCTGGAGGTAGTACCAGCTCAAAGGATCAACAAGGAACATCCTCTGGATAATATAATTGGCCAAGTTCACCAAGGAGTTCTAACCAGAAGCAAATCCCATGAGGCCAATATATGTTTATTTTCATGTTTTCTATCTCAGGTGGTACCCAAGAAGATAGATGAAGCTCTGTAATACAGCAGCTGGATTGAGGCAATGCAGGAAGAGTTGCTGCAATTCAAAAGAAGATAGTGAAGCAGTCACTTCCTCTGTGTCTACTCCTCTTTCTGCCAATGAAGCTGAAGCTGAGATCCCAACAACATCTACTACATCTCCTGTTGTGGTCAATGAAGCTGAAGCAGAGGCATTCAGAAAAGACAAGGGGAAGGGACTCATGACTACAGAAGACGAAGAGAGAATAATGAAGGAGAAGAAAGAAAAAGAGGAAAGAAGAAGGAGAAGAGAAGAAGAGTAGATGGCTGATGTACGAAAAGCCCAAGACAGAACAACAGCCATTCTCCTCAGAGAACAACAGATCCTGTTGTATGCCAAACAGTTGGATGATCTGAAAGTCAAAATTCCTGCAGTTTATCAAATTCAAGAAGATGAAGCACTTGCTCTTCAACTGAATGAACAATTTAATAAAGAAGAAGAAGAAAGAGAAAAGAAGAAGAAGGAAGAGGCTAAGTTCAGAATAACTGATTCTAAACTAGCCAAAGAAATGAGAGAGGAGTGGATAAAGGCTCTAGTTTCTCAAGGTGAGGATGCAGACTACCTTGAGAAACTCTCAAATAAAGAAATCTACAGAGCCTTCATGGGTCAGCAGGGTCAACTGGCAAACAAGAAAAGGGCTGAAGAAGAAGAAAAAGCCAAACAAAAATCCAAGAAGACCATTGCCTTTAACAAAAGATCCCGTCAAGAAAGGAAGGTCATGATTGACTTCCTAAAGGCTAGAGGAGAAAGTGGAAAGATGTTGGGTCCCATGAACTTCATGAACCTGCAAGCCCTTTACCTAAGAGTCAAAAAGGAAGAGGAAGAAATATTGGGGAAGACAGGCTCCAAGAAAAGGGTAATCACTCCAGCTGATGACAGAGAATCAAAGAAACCCAAGCCTACTTCCTCATCCTCCCCTTCCTCTATCCAACAACCTTCCACTTTCTCACTTAGACCTCCCTCCTCTCCACCCAAAACGTCCAAATCCTCACACCCAGCTCCTACTCATCAACAACCTCCCAAGAAGAAAAACAAACCTACTACCAAACCAGAAGACTCAAGAGAAATTCTCAACTGGTTCTACAGCTCTAAAGATCAAAGGTTTGAAGTCTTCAGGGGAAGAACAGAAGAAAGAAGATCAATCTATACATCTGTTGGTGAGGTATTGCAGCTTCCAGATTCTGATCTAAGAAGAATGATGGAGCAGGGTGAAGCCAATGAGCCTGAGAATGAAGGTGGGAGACATCTATTGCTAGTAATCAAACATTACTTCAGCCCCAGCAAAGATGAAATCATTAATGTCAAACCCCTCCAATCCCACTCTCCATTCATCAGCTGGTCCTACAATGCTGAAAAGGATAAAGTCACACTAACTGATGTTAAAGGATAGAAGATGAGGTGTTCAAGCAAGGCTATCTTCAAAATGGCAAGCAAAGACATCAAGACTCTGTCTGAGCTTCCTCTTAACAATCCCAGCAAGGACGAGAGAGGATATGAGGTTGAAAGAATAGTCAGCAACATGCAAAAGCTTCAACAACAAAAGCAGTAAGAGAGTTTTGGTAGCATCAGTCTATGGGAAGTTTGTAGAAATAAAGACTGATGGCTACAAAATTCTCTAAGTACAAATGCTGCTTACCTCAGAGATTGATGCTGATCCACAAACTGATGCGGATAAGCTTATCTGCAGCGGATACTTGTTCTTCTGCTGAAGAACAAATCTGCTGCGGATAGGCCTTATCTGCTGAAGACCAAAGTTGATGATGAAGACCAAAGTTGCAGCTGATAAGTATATGCTGTTGATCTCCAAAGCTGCAGCTGATAGCCATCTCCACTGAAGATCAAATGTTGCAGGTGACTGTTCTTGATAAAGCAACCATTACCGCTGACAACTTTCTGGCTGCTACTCTGACACACTCAACGCAGAAAGAATGTCATTGGTACAAGAAAATAAAAGACAACAACGCTCTTCTCCAAGCATGCAAACAATGATGCCTTAGAAGACGTTTGAATAAAGTTAACTAGCATAGTTATTATTTTTTTCTGTACATGTAGAATAGCTTCAATACAAGATCAACGGTCTGTGTTGGATCTGATCCTTAGAATCAAGGGTCTGTCCTGATTCTAAGTTACTATATAAGTAGTACTTAGAGTCATTGATACATGAGGGCTTACTTAGAGTTTTCTCTGTAATCTTGTAACCATTGAAGCTTAATACAAATTGCATTTATTAGTACTTCTTATGTTTACTTGTTTACATTGATTAAGTTGTGATTGTTTCCGCCAATCTCAACTTGAATAGAACCATCTTGTATTTACCGATCCTACAATCTACTTCAGGTGAGTCAAAGGCACTTGTGAGCCAGCCGGACAGTTGAGATAAAGTTCCAGATTTGGAAGTGAAACAACATCATGCCTTCGTGGTTGATGTCACCAACACTGAGGTAACCAAAGATCTTTTCTATGCTGTGTGTATTGAGAAAGTCAATCGTTACAAACATGATAACAATATATTAAATCAAGAAATAACAAAGCTTAGATATTCTAACTCAGAACACAAACGATCAGAAAAGATTTTCAAAGATAAAATTGAATCAAGCAAAAATGATTTTTCAAAACTTGAATTGGACTTTAGCAATAAGGAATGTCTTTATCGTGATGCATTAAAACGGATAGACGACCTTAGCTTAAAATTAAATAATGTTGTGACTCAATTGGCAAATACTAAACTAACAATCGAGAAACTTGACCATTCTCGATCAGTTGTTTATGACATGTTAGATTCCCAAGTTAGAAAGAAAGGGAATCTGTGGAACATCCATTTAATGAAGATTTTTCATCTTTACCAAATGACTACCCTGAAAAAGTTTAGATGGCTTAAGGTCTAGGATGTGATCCTTCATCATCAAAGCAGTTAACTCCTGCGACTGCTAGTCCCCTGACCCCCTGTGTGAATATTGCTAATGTTTCTAAGCCTTGTGAAGAAGAATGTTTAGTAGAAGATTGGGACACCGATGATGGGGAAGAGAGTAAGGAAAAAGAGCCTAGAGTTTTGGAACAAAAATTTAGAAGAGAAGAGAGAGATTGTATCAGGAGAAATCATAGAGAATATGACAGAAAGTTTGTTAGGAGAGATGATAGAAGAGATCACAGGCACAATGAGAATACAGGTAACTTGAAAAGGTCACCACCTCAGTCATCATCATGGTTCGACCGATCGGGATATGCTCCTTATTCTAGGAAACGGACATGCTACACATGTGGCAAAGCTGGTCACATTGCAAGAAATTGCAGACATTGCAAGAAATTGCAGACATTGTCCTCATGAGCCCTATTATTTGCAAAATTAGAGGGCAACACCAAGGGAAAAGTGTTATTCTAAGCCAATGAAGGTTGAAAAACCTAAGGCAATGAAGAATAAGTATCCCAAAGTTAAGCCTTCTGATGGTGATTGGAATGCTACTAAGAACAAAAAAAAGGTTTTTCATGAAAACAAGCAATGTAAAAAACCTAAACAGGAAGAAAAACTTAAAGTTGGTACTCCAAAAGAAACTAAAAAGTTTGTTAAACCAACGCCAATTTGGAAAACTAAATAAAAAGCAGTTTAATCACCAATGTTAGAGAACGATAAGGATATGTGTTTACAGGAAGTATCTTACATTGATGATTTGGGCGTACCCAGGACCACTATGGCTTGGGTACCTTTGTCTAACTAACTTGCATGAATCATGCAGGAACAGCCAAGAAGGACTGTTAACAATCTATGGTACGTTGATAGTGGTTGTTCTAGGTACATAATGTGGGACATCTCTCTACTACATGACATCAAACACTTTGATGGATGGTATGTTTCCTTTGCATGAGATAAATGAGGTAAGATCAGCATGAAAGGTACGTTCACTAATGGTACTCTTTGCTTTGAGAATGACATTTATGTTTAAGATGTTTTTACAAAATCCTTTGATCTGACCAGATTCATTTTTCTAGTTTAGTGTTTCAAAATGTTCTGCTTCGATTAACGAGTCACAGGTTCGATCACCAAAAATATTTTTTGTATATTTTGTCTTTCGTAGGATATAAATTTTTTTTGTTTATTAGTTGTACAAAAGCAAAAGTTTTGGGGGAGAAAATTCAAAAAAATTACCAAAAATTTTTTATCTTTGAGTATTTCTATTTTTAAGTCCAAAAATATTTCATGTTTATGTCTTATTTTATTACTCTGAAAATTGAGAACTCTGTCAAATAGGAAATAATAGTACATTATTTTAGAAGTCGGATCATCATATGTAAGGGATGTAGTTGAAAAGATTAGGATATTAGGGTGATATGTTGATAGGCTCTGCTAAAACTGGAAAGACAACATGATAGTGTTTTACTTAAACATAAAGGTCATTGTCATAGTGCGGAACATCTCATAGATTGGTAGAATAATTATTTCCTGTTAATAATCAAGCACTTATACATAAAGATTGGGGAACTGTGGATGAACATAATATATCTAGATTGCACAAACCAAGACCCTTCACAAAGGGGTTGCGAGTTGACTTGATACAAGTCTATACATATTATATGTATATAGATAAAAGACATGCAATGACATGCAATAGGTAAAAAGACACTCAATGATAGTGCAAACCTACTTTGTAAAGCAGAATTTTGAGCAAAAAGACACACAATGTTAATGTCGTGCTATAGGAAAATTTCAAAAAGATATGTCTAAAGATGTACATATAAGTATATTTGTAAATATTTTTCTCTTTGAAAATATGTGACTGGGAAGGAATTTCTAATCAAAGCATATTGAGTTTGACCTTGTAAGTCCGTCGTATTATGTTTTTAATCAATTTTGTCAGAGATTTCCCAAACAGTTCACTGACCCGTGCTAGTTATGCTCTTTTAGATATTTTTTTAGGTGCTCAAAAGATCACGAGGAAGGGAAGGTTTATCCGATAAGTTGTGGGGTCCATTCAGTTTATCAAAAACTCATCTAATTCACAATAAAATAAATACAGGTTTCTGAGATGTGAGTATCGGATCCACTATGTCATGAAAGATTCTTACCTAGAAAAACACGATAAATTCATTCACTTATTTCTTGTCAACTAAGGTATAAAGGCTTAAGTTTAGAAGGATACTATATATTGGCAATCACCGAGACCTATCTAAGAAAATGAATGGCTAACAAGTATGCTTTGGTCTGCAGTAGAATGATATGATCCCATAACAGAGTTTCTCAAAAACAAAACTATAATGTGTTTCAGTAAGTGTCGTATGCTGTCTAAAGAACAAAAATAACATTCCTTATACAAAGTATGATGAAGAACAGATCAACACTGTTGCACCAAGTGTCATCACTGCCGAAAAGCACAATATCTTCCAAGAAGAAAACGAAGAAGAAGATGTTGACTCTTCAGAAACCGAAAGTGACATAGAGAAAGTACCGATCAACAAATATCATAATGCGATATTGCAAAAGAGAAAGACTTTTGGGAATCCTACTCCTAACAACTACTCTCAACATAATGCTGATTTTAATTATGCTGATTATAATATTTTTGCGGATAGAACTCCGAAGAAGAGAATAAGAGCAAGTGAACAAAACAACAGCCCCAACAACCGCAAAGTCGTTCGTGAAGGTTTTAGGAATGGCTCTACCAAAGAAGTTATTGCAAGAGGTGGTGATCATTCAGTCAATTTTGAAGTTTGAAGACTGCTTTGAATGCATCAGCCTAGGGGGAGAACGTAAGGACCAAAAATATTATAGGCTGACGCATCAAAGAATCACCGAGTTATTCAGAAGTTCGAAAGGCAAAGAATGGAAGAAGCAAGAAAGGGTCCAGGCAGCATACTTGAAGTATGCGGCCCAGGCCCAGGGCGACCGAATACTTTTGTCTTGGTTATAAATAGCTTATCTTGTAACAATATTCGGGTTACACAAGTTGGACGTCTGTCACACCCCAACCGACGGCGGAAACGTCGGGGCGTGAAGCGTGCAGACTGTTCATTGCTCATGGTTTGCTAATGTTTGAATAATTAATAATCGTTTTCATTGCAATCAAACAAGTTCAATAAAACATAGATTCAATCCACCAAACAATAATGAAAATTACATCAAATAAGCTAGTTTAAATAAATTCTAGGTCCAAAGTCCTATGTGTAGCATATCTTGATCACTTCAAACATTAGTACCTGAAACATTGTTAAAACAGGGTCAACTACAAGAGTTGGTGAGAAAACATAGGTTTAATCGTGTGATAGCAAAATACGTGTTGTGTGCATACAGTTCAATACAATCATGACAATTAAGGCATTTATGGAGAGAAAAACATCGTGTGACCTATACAATCAAACCTTTGTAACTTGCACTCAAAATTTGTGTTGTCAGTAACAGTCACCCTACCTGGGTGGGTTTGTCAGACTCAATAGATCTACCACTGTTTACTGTCGGCTGTTAGTTAATGATTGTACATGAAGAGCATAATAATTGGTCTACAAAATGTACTCAAGCACAAAGCGCAAAACTGTAAACATGCATAGGATGGAAATGTATATGTGTATAATTGAAAACATTGTAGAGTCTAACCTTTTTGTATAAGCTGTTGATCAATGTATTTCTGTTAAACATTGTTTAGATAGTTTATTTTCATGTAATTTCTTTTAAACGAATTTACTGCTTTTTAGTCTAAGTCTGGGCCATCGAAACTACAGTTTCGAGTGAGATTTGTTCACTCGAAACTAGTAGTTTCGATCGATAGTAGTTTCGACAGGCACTTTTTCCACTTGTAAATGTTCACTCGAAACTAGTAGTTTCGAGGAACATAGTTTCGATACCTGTGAAACTACTATAAATAGCCTAGTTAGAGAATTTCTAGGGTGTGAGTTGCGGCTGTAACCCTGAATTCTCTCTTTCAGATTTGTTCTTGAATCAATACAATTTGCATTCGTTTAAAAAAAAAAATAAAAAAAAAATAAAAAAAAAATAAAAAAATTGCAGCAGATTGAATTGACCTTCAATCTTTCCTCCTCTTGGATTTCCAGCAAAAGCTACATAATCTCCATCCTCTTGATGATAATCTTGCAGCAGATTGAATTGACCAGTCATGTGCCTTGAACATCCACTATCTACATGCCAGATGTTGTCTCCGGTTCTTCTTGATTGACCCTATACACAACGAACCATTTATACATTTTGACCAAAATTGTTTCAATCAAGAGATTTTAGTGTTAGGATATGACATCTCATGGGAATCAGAATTGCAACCATCCTTTGATGAAGCACTGTCATCAAATAGAACATTATTTTTAATTTTCCAGGTTCGTTTTAAATAATTTTTAGCATTTTTAATTCTTTTACGCCTAGATTTCCTATTGTGAGAAGATTTAGGCAACACATATGAATTTAATGAACTTTTGAAAGCCGATTCTTCATTAGAATTTGTGGTTAACAATGTACAACTTCTTGAAACATGATTTGAGGCACCACAACTAAAACAAACAAAGTCACAATGTCTCTTAGCCTGATAATAATCATCAAAAGATGAAGATGATTGTGATGTTGAGGAATCTGAACATGAGACGGTTCTCTCATCAATAACTTTGTCTTGAAGACGATGTGCTTCCTTTAATCTGAAAAAATCCATGTTGCTCATGGTTTCACGTGGCACATCATTCACAATAATTCCTGCACTTTTAAACTTGGTAACACATGGCACAACATTCAAAGATTTAGGAACAAAAGGCAAAGCATTTTTAAACTTAGAAACATCACATCCCAATCCCGTATGCTCAGCAGGCATAGAATCAAAATACAAGTTTTCAACGTGTTCACAAAGATTTTGTTTAGACACGGACATATTATTACAATCATCCGACTCAAGTTCTTTTAAAATAGTTCTATCATTAGTACTCTCATCACAATCATCTTCGGAAATTACACAATTTGATTCTGCACAAGAAGCAAAACTGTCAGAATCACAGGATGTAATATAATCATCAGGAGATAATTTGCAAACAAAAGGTGTTGAAACATGTGGAGTTGGCATATCAGCAAATCTCCCTGATTTAGAATAAGGAGGTGGGTGAGAGTTATACCCAAGACCTTCTTTACCTTTTCTATTAAATTGTTTATCAATAATTCCAAATAAAATTTTCTGATCCAAATCCATGTGGTCAATCTGTAATTTGGCCTTTTCTGCCTTTTGGACTCTTTCAGTTAAAATCGTATTGTTAATAGTTTGAGTATTAAGTTGCACGATTAAAGAACGATTTTCACCAGATATGTCACGAATTTTCTTTAAATAAAGTTTCTCATTTTTGGCAACAGAGTCATACATTACTTTAAAGTGATCTCGTTCATCGACCAAGGCCTGGTTGATGAATCTATATTTCTGAACTTCATTTAAGCAAGATTTAGCGCTACAAAGTCTAGATATTACCTCGGTAGGCACGGCAGTAAGATCTGTAGCTGGTTCAATCATGACACATTTATCCTTTTCTTTAATGTCAGCCATCAGTGCCTTGTCAGCTGCATCACCTTCCTGATCACCCCAATGATAATGTCCATCAGCTTGACAGACCAAAGCTGTGGAACTTGAAGATGTAGAAGATTTGGGAGGGACAGCAGCTTGCTTTCCAGAGGAAGTCTTCTGTTCATGCTGCTCCTTTGAAGACGGTACCTTGCAATTTCTGGCAAAATGACCTAGCTGGTCACAATTGTAGCATCGTACTTTCTTGATATCAAACCCAAGAGTCTTTCCTTGCTTGAACCTGTCCATTCCGGTTCTTTTGATAAATCTCTTGGCCCGTAGAGTCAACATTGCCATGCACCAATCAATGTCCATTTTCTCTAAATCATCAGGATTGATCTGCTCCAGGTCATCAGGTTGAAAACTGACCGGCGTCAAGTTTCCAGAAATCAGTGCATCATAGCATGACATGAAAGCAGTCATGATCGGGACATATTCATCAGGAATCATGGTAGTAGTCTTTGGAGGAGCAGAGGAACCAGTTGGTTGAATTGCAGCAGCAGATGGAGGAACATCAGTTTGAAAATAGGCCATTGTAGATTTGGACGAAGTGGAGGAGCCTTGACCTGCAAGAAGAGCTGTGTTGCCAGACTGATTAGTTGGAGTAACTGCACCCCTTTTTATCTCCAACTCATATGACTCCAGGATGCTGAAGAGTTCTTGTTGTGACAGATCACTTAGCTTCTCAGTTTTCTTTATCATAATCCGGTACATGTTCCATTCTTCAGGCAATGAATCAAGCAGCTTCTTGTTTAACTCAAGAACGGGATACTCAGTTCCCAAAACCTTCAACTTGGAGACAATACTTGAGAAACGGTTGATTAATTCTGACATGGGTTCACCAGGGACACTGCTAAACATTTCATACTGCTTCTTGATTAAATCCCTCTTGCTTTCTCTGATATCAGCACTTCCCTCATATCTTGTACATAGAGCAACCCAAAGATCTTTGGCAGTAGTGTACTCAGCAAAAATGTTGAAAACATCCATAGGAAGTGCCATAGCAATAGATCCATAAGCTTTGTTATCTCTGGCAATTAAGGCATTATCTTTGTCATCATACTCAGACACAAGTTTCGGACGTTGAACATCAGCAGTAGTAGTAACTGGCTTATGTGGACCATCAGTGATAGATTGCAAGAGAGTGTGGTCATGAAACTGGAAGAAAGTCTTCATCTTCTTTGTCCAGTCATCAAAATCTCTGGTAGACACCAAGACAGGTGGTTTGTTTCCTCCGGCATACTCATTGGTGCTTGAAGATGCCATAGTCTTAGAAAAGAAATTTCAACAGTAGCTAGTTTCGAGTGAACAGTTTTGGTCGAAACAACAAGTTTCGAGTGAGAAGCACTGATCGAAACTCTTAGTTTCGAGTGAAGAAAATTTGCTCGAAACTACCTAGTTTCGAGTGAGACTAGTTTCGATTGAAACTAGTTTCGATTGACCAAGCTTGCTCGAAACTCCTAGTTTCGAGTGAGAAATCTTGCTCGAAACTTCTCAGCTTCAAGTGAGACTAGATTCGAGTGGGAAATCTGCAGGGTAAGTTTCGATATAACAGGACAAAAATGCTAGTTTCGATTGTACCTTCAACAGACAAAGGTACAGACAAGTAGTTTCGATGATCAACAGATAGCAGAAAATGTCTCCCTGAAGTTTCGATACCTTCTTCTTCAAGCTTCAGCAGACTCCATTGAAGAAAAGTTTCAATAATTAATAATGACGAAATAAGAATCCAATCCAGCGAAAAGCTTCCAAGTAACCTCTCGAACACAAAACAGTCTTCAGATCCGAAAAACCCGAATAGATAAAGCCAGAAATCAATGAAACAGTGCTCCAAAAACTCGAGTGCAGAAAAACTTCGAGAAACTTCACAAAACACCTAGAATCGATCACAAAACCTGATAATACTCAGAAATCACGAGCATAATGCTCTGATACCAATTGTAGGTCCAGATTTCAGTCGGAAATCACGAAAGTGATCGATTACCCACACATGCAGGCGGAATCTGTATGTATGGTGTTGTAACAGAGGATTAGAGACAGACTTGGTGAAGAAGACAGCCAAACACACTAAGAATCAATGCAAATAATATGTGAAAGTGTAAGAACAAGCATTAAACGAATGCAAATTGTATTGATTCAAGAACAAATCTGAAAGAGAGAATTCAGGGTTACAGCCGCAACTCACTAGAAATTCTCTAACTAGGCTATTTATAGTAGTTTCACAAGTATCGAAACTATGTTCCTCGAAACTACTAGTTTCGAGTGAACATTTACAAGTGGAAGAAGTGCCTGTCGAAACTACTATCGATCGAAACTACTAGTTTCGAGTGAACAAATCTCACTCGAAACTATAGTTTCGATGGCCCAGACTTGGTAAAACAAACAGTAAATTACAGAAAAACTAAAATTACAATAATGAAATGACAGAAAGTAAACTAGTCTAAAATTGTTTAAACATACAATAAATGACAACAGCTTATACAAAATATATGACTCTACAAACATGTAAATAGAACGCATGTTCCACCCCAAAACGTTTGTAAAATAGAGTAAAAGAGGGGCTATGTAACTCACGTGTTATGTAGCGTGTAGGTTGCACAAGCAAATGGAAAACAGCGGTGTGTTGTAGATTGCTAAGTTCGACCTAATGAACAATGTATATGTGTTATTGATTTGCGTTATTTAATGACGGAAGTGAATTTGTCATTCTTAAACGTGTAGGGTTTGTCTTAAAAATAATTATTTAAACTGTTATTTATTTATCAAATTAACAGAATAAAAATAAAAATAAAGATTCTGTTTAAGGGATGAGCACGACCGCGCCCGGCACGTACGCGACCGCGCTTGGTCGGTAACGCGCCCGTGGTTGGTCAGAAGTCAAAACAAGAGTCTGGTCCTGAGACACGACCGCGTCCGCATCCGGCACGACCGCGCCTAGGGTTTTGACTAGGTCAGGACTTGGTTTGATCGGTAAACACGACCGGGCCTCTTACGGGGCACGACTGTGCTTGGTCAGGCACGACCGCGCTCGTTGGACAGCGCGACCGTGTCTGGTCAATTCCAGAAGCAATTCGCCTGATTCTAGTAATAAAACAGATTAGAAACTTAGGGTTTTCATTGGTATGATGATTGCGAATCCAATCACATTATTTAATTGGATTTATAATGCGTTTAACTTGTAGTTCGATTAAAACCATTTAATACTAAAAACTTAGATTCAATTGGTTTAACCGTGTATTACTCCACCGAATTGATTTAGGGCTTTCGTTTGGAATGAAGAAACGAAGCAATTGAACTATTACTTACCTTGGTTTGATTGGGCAACAATTGCAGACGACTACGAGGAAGACTCGCGGCTTTTTCTTGATCGACAGAGTATTAGAGGTGTTGTTCCGATGATTTTAGGGTTGCGATAGGTTTATAGAAATCGTGCGAAGGTATTATAATGGTTTGATTCGTCTGATCCTGTCTTAATTACGAGATTTGATTTAAAAAGGAAGGTTTGGTCGAAGTCGCGAGGATTCGGTCGATCAGACGTGTATTTGGTCGTGTTTTAGTCTCAATTCGTCGAATAGCTTCTTCTACAAGTCCCGCGATTTCTAAAATCGTTTGAAACCTATTTTTGGAAAAGATTTGTGTCGGTTTGACTTTTACGGAGTCAAACTGTAAACGAGGCGCGACCGTGCTTAATGATAAGCACGACCGTGGTCATGACACAAGCGCGACCGTGCTTGTGTTGGTTTTTGGAAGATTCAAGACTAGTCCTTGTAGTTTTGTAATATTGATGTTGTTTTGAGTTTTGGTCAAGTTTAGGTCAAGTTTGGTCCTCGAGGTTTGTAAGATTGTTTTCGTTAATATTGTATTATAATGAACGCGTGTATGCTTGTAAGTGTATATGAACAATAAATGTAAGGTTGAAATCTTTTATTGCACGGCATAAAATACACAGGAAAAACATGAAAATCAGAAAGGTTACAGTATCCCCATGTTGAGGGAATTTCGTCCCGAAATTCAACTGGTTGAGGCTACTGCTTCAGCAAAAAGATGTGGGTACTTGAGCTTCATTTGGTCTTCTCGTTCCCAAGTAAACTCGGGTCCTCGTTTAGATTCCCAACGAATCTTGACAATAGGAATACGGCTGCGCTTGAGTTGTTTTATCTCACGATCCATAACCTCGACTGGTTTTTCAACGAAGTGCATCGTTTCATCAATGCGCACATCGTCAAGAGGTATATGAAGGTTTTCATCAGCAAGACACTTCTTGAGGTTGGACACATGAAATGTAGGATGTACGCTGCCAAGTGATGGAGGTAGCTCTAGCTTGTAAGCCACTTTCCCAATCCTTTCAAGGATCTTGAATGGACCCACATAGCGAGGTGCTAGCTTGCCTTTCTTCCCAAAACGGATCACCCCCTTCCAAGGAGACACCTTTAGAAGTACAAGATCACCAACTTGGAATTCCAAGGGTTTGCGTCGTTTGTCGGCATAGCTCTTTTGCCGACTCCTCGCAACTCGAATGTTGTCACGGATTTGGATAATCTTGTTGGAGGTTTCTTGAATTAACTCGGGACCGGTGATTTGTGCTTCACCAATCTCGTTCTAACAGATGGGAGAACGACACTTACGACCATAGAGAGCTTCAAACGGAGCCATGTCGATGCTAGTGTGGTAACTATTGTTGTAGGAAAATTCGATAAGTGTCAAATGTGAATCCCAATTACCACAAAAGTTGATGACACAGGCTCTCAGCATGTCTTCCAGGGTTTGGATTGTTCGCTCGGTCTGACCATCAGTTTGGGGATGGTAGGCCTTGCTCAAATCCAATCGTGTACCAAGTGCCTTTTGGAGAGATTGCCAAAACCGAGAAGTGAAACGAGCATCTCTATCGGAGATTATGTTCAAAGGAACACCGTGACGACTCACGATCTCGTCAATGTAAATTCGGGCCAATTTCTCGACCTTATAGTCTTCACGGATAGGCAAGAAGTGTGCGGACTTAGTGAGACGGTCAATGATCACCCAGATGCTGTCATAACCGCTCGAAGTGCGAGGGAGTTTAGTGATGAAATCCATAGCTAGATTCTCCCATTTCCACACGGGGATTTCCGGTTGTTCAAGTAACCCAGAAGGACGTTGATGCTCAGCTTTGACTTTAGAACATGTGAGACATTTTGCTACAAACAAAGCAATGTCTTTCTTCATACCGGGCCACCAATATTGTGGACGAAGATTTTGGTACATTTTATCCGCACCAGGATGGATAGAATATCGAGACTTGTGTGCTTCGGTCATGATGAATGCTCGGAGATCGTTACGATCGGGAACCCAAAGACGATTTAGAAAATAAAGCAAGCCATTGGTCTTAGTCTCTAATTGGAATTCTGCACCACAAGACATTTCCTCATACATATTGCCCTCGGTAACCGAGACATGTTGAGCTTCTAGAATACGAACTTGAATATCGGAATGGATCTTGACACTTTGAAGCATGACATGTTCCTTGCGGCTTAGTGCATCGGCTACAACATTAGCCTTGCCGGGATGATAACGAATCTCGCAATCGTAATCGTTGAGGAGTACAACCCAACGTCGTTGTCTCATGTTGAGTTCCTTTTGGTTGAAGATATGTTGGAGGCTTTTGTGGTCGGTGAACACCACACATTTCGTGCCATAGAGATAATGTCTCCAAATCTTCAACGCAAATATGACAGCACCCAACTCCAGATCATGCGTCGTATAATTCTTCTCATGGATTTTGAGTTGTCTTGATGCATAAGCGATTACCTTGCCTCGTTGCATGAGAACGCAACCAAGACCTTGGTTTGAAGCATCACAGTGAACAACTAGATCATCTTCACCTTCAGGAAGGGTGAGGATAGGAGCATTGCACAACTTTCGCTTGAGAATTTGAAAGGCTTCTTCTTGTTTCGGTCCCCACTCATAGGGTTTACCTTTTTGGGTTAAGGCAGTGAGGGGAACAGCGATCTTGGAGAAATTAGAGATGAACCTTCGATAGTAACCTGCTAAGCCGAGAAACGAACGAACTTCGGTAGGGGCTTTAGGAGCTTTCCAATTCTTAACAGCTTCAATTTTGGTGGGGTCAACATGAATTCCCTTTTCATTGACAACGTGCCCCAAAAATTGAACTTCTTTTAGCCAAAATTCACATTTGGAGAACTTGGCGTATAGCTGTTCGGTTTTCAAGAGATCCAAAATCAACCTAAGGTGTTGTTCATGATCTTCCTTAGTTCTTGAATAGATCAAGATGTCATCAATGAACACGATAACAAATTTATCAAGGTATGGTTTGCACATGCGATTCATGAGGTCCATGAAGACAGCAGGTGCATTGGTTAGCCCAAAAGGCATAACCATGAACTCGTAGTGACCATATCTCGTTCGGAAGGCAGTTTTGGGAATATCCTCCTCTTGCACACGGAGTTGATGATAACCAGATCGAAGATCAATCTTAGAGAATTAGGTAGAACCTTGGAGTTGATCGAAGAGGTCGTCAATCCTAGGTAAAGGGTAGCGGTTTTTGATTGTAAGCTTGTTGAGTTCTCGATAGTCAATACACATGCGAAATGAACCATCCTTCTTTTTAACAAACAAGACTGGTGCACCCCACGGTGAATGACTCGGCCGTATGAAACCTTTGTCGGAGAGTTCTTGAAGTTGACTTGCAAGTTCTTGCATCTCGGAAGGTGCAAGCCGGTATGGAGCTTTAGCCACCGGGTTTGCTACAGGTACAAGATCGATGCGAAATTCCACTTGCCGAACAGGTGGAAGACCGGGCAAGTCATCAGGAAAGACTTCGGGAAAATCCCGAACGATGGGGATGTCTTGTACACTCCTCTTTTTGATTTCTTTTTGGATAACATGGGCTAGGAAAACCATGTACTTCTTTCGTATGTACTTTTGGACGGTAATGCATGACATTAGTTTGAGTCCTTTGCAAGGTTTCTCACCAAGGACCGTCAACGTTTCGCCGGATGGGAGTGGTATACGGATGCATTTTTCAAAGCACATGACTTCGGCGTGGTGCTTCGACAACCAATCCATACCTACGATGACGTCAAAACTTCCTAATGGCATTGGTATGAGGTTGATTGGAAAGGTGTGTTTATTTAGTTCTAGGGAGCAATCATAAATGATGGTGTCAATTGTAACGGTGTTACCATCGGCTACCTCAACGGTAAAGGTTTTCTCTAGTTTAGACCGGGTTTTTGCAAGTAACGGTTCGAAGTCTAGTGACACAAAACTTTTATCGACTCCGGTATCAAATAGTATAGAAGCATAATGATTATTCATAAGGAACGTACCGTTAACCACATCAGTGTTGGCCTGAGCCTCATTGGCGTTGATGTTGAAAGCACGCCCACGAGCTCCGCCTTGGTTAACATTGATCAGTCTTGGGCACTGGTTACGGAAGTGGTTCGGGTCACCACATTCGAAGCAAGCACGTCCATTTGCAATGGCGGGGATGGCTTGGTTAGTTGCTTGATGATTGGCTTGATTTGCTGGGTTGGTTTGGTTGGCAAGTGCCTTGGCTCGACAAATATTGGCTGTGTGGCCATGTTTCCCGCAGTGGTTGCAAAGGCGACAAGGTATGTTTGGAGGGTGATGGTAGTTGCAGGTGTTGCAATGTGGGTAGCTGCCCCCATAGGGCTTCTTTGCTGGGTTTTGAGCCATGGGTGCAACTTGATTTACTGGAGCAGCCGGAGTGATTACAGCACAGTTCTTGACCTTTCTCTTCCTAGTATTGCAGTACGGTTCAGTTTGGACTTCTTTGACATGAGCGGGAGGTGTTGTTGTTTCAGAAACTTTCTTGGCACCCTTTCTTGTAAGTGTACCCGCTTTAACATGATTGTCAGTAAGTGTGGCTGACAAGCGGATAGCATCCTCCAGAGTAGCAGGATTTCCTCCTACCACAGTATCTTGAATTTGTCTAGGTAGACCACCAATGTACTTTTCAATACACCTAGACAGAGGTGTAACCATGTGTGGCACAAGTAGACTCAGCTCGTGAAAACGGGTGGTGTATGCTAAGCTTTCACCACTATCTTGAGCAAGATCCCAAAATTCCGCTTCTAGCTTTTTCATCTCATTTCGAGGACAGAATTCCTCAGTCATGATCCTCTTCAACTCATCCCACGGCAGTGCCACTGCTACATCCACTCCCCTAGTCCTTTTCTCACCATTCCACCAAGTAAGCGCCCTTTTTTGAAAGACACTAGTAGCATGACGAGTACGGAGGTTGTCGGGACAATCGCTATTGAGAAAAGTGCTCTCAATGCTTTCGAACCATTGAAGGAGTCCCGTGGCTCCTTCGCTGCCATAGAATTTGAGGGGATTACAGGAGTTGAAGTGTTTGAAGGTGCATTGTGGCGGGTTGGCACCACCACCACCTCCAGTAGCAGCACTTCCACTGGCATGGCCATTATTGTTGTTGTTGGCTTGGGTAATTTGGTTCACCAGCTGTGTGAGTAAAGCAGCCAGGTCAGTGTTATTGCTGTTGTTGCTGTTGTCACGACGGGGAGGCATTCTACAGATTTAGACACAATAAGAGTTGTGAGATTTTCTTGGATTAAATAGAAGAATAAATAGATGCAAGTAGTTCATAGTTTGGATTGTACTCAAATAGTGACATAATCACTCGAGTACTATGACATAATAAGGTTAATTTAAACTCAGATAATTATCAAGGAGACGTGCTTTAGCCTATAAGTAAACACTCATCCCGGGAATTCCCAGGAAAGCATACGGGTCCCTCGGTTGGTTGGGATTTATACGAAATGCTTTCCTAGACAGAAAACCCAGAATACAGGTGTCACTCTTCCAGATTGCACGTGTCCTTTAACAATTAAACAAAGTCTAAAAACCTTAACGGGTGTAAAAGAAAATTTTATAGACCCAAGTCTAAGAATATTATTCAGGTTATGTTGATGATGACATGGAAGCAGGCATGAAGGATATGTGGTTTAGGATATGGGTAGGGATATTGTTTATTTAAGTTGTTATTCATATATACATATAAAACATGTAGCATATATCATATAGCATGTAGCACATAGCATGTAAATCATGAAGCATGGCATAAGTGGGTATCCTAAAGTTATAGTCTAGGTCAAAGGTGTCTAATAACCTAATTCCCTATAACCAAGGCTCTGATACCAATCTGTCACACCCCAACCGACGGCGGAAACGTCGGGGCGTGAAGCGTGCAGACTGTTCATTGCTCATGGTTTGCTAATGTTTGAATAATTAATAATCGTTTTCATTGCAATCAAACAAGTTCAATAAAACATAGATTCAATCCACCAAACAATAATGAAAATTACATCAAATAAGCTAGTTTAATTAATATCTAGGTCCAAAGTCCTATGTGTAGCATATCTTGATCACTTCAAACATTAGTACCTGAAACATGGTTAAAACAGGGTCAACTACAAGAGTTGGTGAGAAAACATAGGTTTAATCGTGTGATAGCAAAATACGTGTTGTGTGCATACAGTTCAATACAATCATGACAATTAAGGCATTTATGGAGGGAAAAACATCGTGTGACCTATACAATCAAACCTTTGTAACTTGCACTCAAAATTTGTGTTGTCAGTAACAGTCACCCTACCTGGGTGGGTTTGTCAGACTCAATAGATCTACCACTGTTTACTGTCGGCTGTTAGTTAATGATTGTACATGAATAGCATAATAATTGGTCTACAAAATGTACTCAAGCACAAAGCGCAAAACTGTAAACATGCATAGGATGGAAATGTATATGTGTATAATTGAAAACATGTAAATAGAACGCATGTTCCACCCCAAAACGTTTGTAAAATAGAGTAAAAGAGGGGCTATGTAACTCACGTGTTATGTAGCGTGTAGGTTGCACAAGCAAATGGAAAACAGCGGTGTGTTGTAGATTGCTAAGTTCGACCTAATGAACAATGTATATGTGTTATTGATTTGCGTTATTTAATGACGGAAGTGAATTTGTCATTCTTAAACGTGTAGGGTTTGTCTTAAAAATAATTATTTAAACTGTTATTTATTTATCAAATTAACAGAATAAAAATAAAAATAAAGATTCTGTTTAAGGGATGAGCACGACCGTGCTTGTATATGGCACGACCGCGCCCGGCACGTACGCGACCGCGCTTGGTCGGTAACGCGCCCGTGGTTGGTCAGAAGTCAAAACAAGAGTCTGGTCCTGAGACACGACCGCGTCCGCATCCGGCACGACCGCGCCTAGGGTTTTGACTAGGTCAGGACTTGGTTTGATCGGTAAACACGACCGGGCCTCTTACGGGGCACGACTGTGCTTGGTCAGGCACGACCGTGCTCGTAGGACAGCGCGACCGTGTCTGGTCAATTCCAGAAGCAATTCGCCTGATTCTTGTAATAAAACAGATTAGAAACTTAGGGTTTTCATTGGTATGATGATTGCAAATCCAATCACATTATTTAATTGGATTTATAATGCGTTTAACTTGTAGTTCGATTAAAACCATTTAATACTAAAAACTTAGATTCAATTGGTTTAACCGTGTATTACTCCACCGAATTGATTTAGGGCTTTCGTTTGGAATGAAGAAACGAAGCAATTGAACTATTACTTACCTTGGTTTGATTGGGCAACAATTGCAGACGGCTACGAGGAAGACTCGCGGCTTTTTCTTGATCGACAGAGTATTAGAGGTGTTGTTCCGATGATTTTAGGGTTGCGATAGGTTTATAGAAATCGTGCGAAGGTATTATAATGGTTTGATTCGTCTGATCCTGTCTTAATTACGAGATTTGATTTAAAAAGGAAGGTTTGGTCGAAGTCGCGAGGATTCGGTCGATCAGACGTGTATTTGGTCGTGTTTTAGTCTCAATTCGTCGAATAGCTTCTTCTACAAGTCCCGCGATTTCTAAACTCGTTTGAAACCTATTTTTGGAAAAGATTTGTGTCGGTTTGACTTTTACGTAGTCAAACTGTAAACGAGGCGCGACCGTGCTTAATGATAAGCACGACCGTGGTCATGACACAAGCGCGACCGTGCCTAGGACTAGGCGCGACCGTGCTTGTGTTGGTTTTTGGAAGATTCAAGACTAGTCCTTGTAGTTTTGTAATATTGATGTTGTTTTGAGTTTTGGTCAAGTTTAGGTCAAGTTTGGTCCTCGAGGTTTGTAAGATTGTTTTCGTTAATATTGTATTATAATGAACGCGTGTATGCTTGTAAGTGTATATGAACAATAAATGTAAAGTTGAAATCTTTTATTGCACGGCATAAAATACACAGGAAAAACATGAAAATCAGAAAGGTTACAACGTCTGAGACAGTCAGAGAGTTAGATAAGTTGTTGAGTGACATTTGTATTGTTTTTCAGTGATTAATCAATATACAAATCATTTGACAATCATTGGTGTCTCGTCATTATTGTTTGTACCTACAAGTCACGTGTCGAGTCTGTTTTCGCCAGGTTCTACCCATCGAGATATGCTCCTTATGCTAGGAAACGGACATGCTACACATGAGGCAAAGCTGGTCACATTGCAAGAAATTGCAGACATCGTCCTCATGAGCCCTATTATTTGCAAAATCAGAGGGCTACACAAGGGAAAAGTGTTATTCTAAGCCAGTGAAGGTTGAAAAACCTAAGGCAATGAAGAATAAACATCCCAAAGTTAAGCCTTCTAATGGTGATTGGAATGCTACTTAGAACAAACAAAAGGTTTTTCGTGAAAACAAGCAATGTAAAAAACCTAAACATGAAGAAAAACCTAAAGTTGGTACTCCAAAAGAAACTAAAAAGTTTGTTAAACATATACCAATTTGGAAAACTAAATCAAAAGCAGTTGAATAACCAATGTTAGAGAACGTTAAGGATATGTGTTTACAGGAAGTATCTTACATTTATGCTTTGCGCACCCAGGACCACTATGGCTTGGGTACCTTTGTCTAACTAACTTATATGAATCATGCAGGAACAACCAATGAGGATTGTCAACAACCTATGGTACGTTGATAGTGGTTGTTTGTAACATTTCTGATTTTTCGGACCCTATTTTAAATTTATTTTAACTAATAAAATAACAACACGATACTAAAACATATACTTGTTCAAAACTGCACCTCATTAATCATTAGCCGATCGTATTCAATTCAAAGATTTAGAACTCATAATCATGTGGTAACACTCCTAGAGTTAATCCAGTTAGTAATCCCGTTAGGTGTTCTGTTAAATCCTAACCAGGCTAATTCTGTCAAAGCTGAAGTTGCAAGGGCTGATTTTGTAAATAACCAGAAACCTTAGTAGGCACGGTCGTGCCACGTTTTGGCACGGTCGCGCCTCGTCTGGCACGGTCGCGCCTCGCCTTGGCACGGTCGCGCCTTGTGTTTGCACGGTCACGCCTCGCGTCAGTTGAAACGTAAATACAGCCTTTAATCACGGGACCATTCGATTCCGTAACCAATTCTTGCATTAACAAACCCATTATGAGTTTAACCATCTCAATTATATCAAATAAACCCGTTTTTTGATCGATCCCTCTCCTAATTACCAAAACCCTCCATTGTGACCATCGATTTCATCGTTTCGTTGTAAATTCTCTCAACCAAACAAACCAACACCTTAGTCGATTCCCCCTAAAGCTCCAGAACACATCAACTAGGCCGGAGTTGTAGCAGAAAGCACCGGAGACCACACCCGTCATAGCCGGAACTCGTCCCCACCATAGGCCATCAATTCATCGTCTCACAGGGTAATTGAAACTTTCAAAACTATCTATTTATTCTATAGATCAAAAGCCCTAATCCAATTTAGACTCTCAATATCGAAATTTACTCGAACCCGATCCTAAGTTTCATTTAAAAATGGTTTAATCGAATCCAACTTTAAACATGTTTTAAACACAATTAATCTACACCAACAGACTCGTACTAACCTTGTGAATGAAAGCCCTATACATTCCAGCACTATCAATATAAGAATCAATCAATTCATTCTTGTTTTGAAAGAGACACGGTCGCGCTAATCATCTAGCGCGGTCGTGCCTCGGGAGACGTGGTCGTGTCGACTTCCAGCGCGGTCGTGCCTCCTGCTCAGACCCAGTCATGCTCGTGGTTAGACTTGATCGTACCCCAGAAGCATAGACACGGTCGTGCCTATCGAAGGCACGGCCGTGCTTAGTGGTTTGGCTAGTTGTCCTCTGTTTGACCAACACGGTCGCGCCCTGTCTAGAACGGTCGCGCCCGCCCTAGCACGATCGTGCCCTACCCTAGGCACGGTCGTGTGTGTTGGCAGAATGTTTATAATTTTTTTTATATATTTCTAAACAATTAGTATTTCAGATTAATTTCTAAAATAAAAATAATTGAATTTATAAAAATCTGTATTATTTTTATTTAGAAAAGTTCAAATATTTGATCTTCAAATAAATGGAAATTATTTAAAGTTCAACATTTAATTTATAAACCATACACCTAAATAATATTTTAATGTCTAAGTTACATTATATAAATAAATGAATGAGGTAATAATTATTTATTTGATTTATAATTAAACAAAAACATTTATTTAGTTATACTTAATTACATCTAACACTTATATTATTTTCATAAACAGTAATTATTTAATTTACATATTTAATTATTCCAAACTCAAACCTTATTCAAAAATGTTCTAAAAATATTCATTTCAAATCTTGCATTTTATACAATACTTTCAAGTACCAATCACTAACTTTATCCAATTTAACTTTAGATATAGACTTAGACTATTGTGCATTATTAATGCAATATACATTACACTCTAGGTTAACATTGTGCAATACAAGGATCACATTACTATCTAGTATCTCATGTTAGCTACGCCTTCGAATCAAGTGAGTATACATAGCCCCTTTTACTCTTTTACATTTTTGGGGTGAAACATGAACACTATTCAAATTACATGTTTACATTTACATAAACAACACAAGTACAAATCCTATTTACATTCATGTGTACAAATTTGAGCTTTATGCCCGAGTGCTATGTGTGCTAACTTTTGTATGCGATTATGTGCAATCATTAACTATTTAATCCGACGGTTTTCAATGATAGATCTATTGAGTCTGACAAACCCACCCAGATTGGGGTGATTGATACCGAAGTCCAACAACTTACGTATACACGTTCACAGTATACCCAACGCAACCACATGGTACATGAAACTCAATTATTCTCAATATACCCAATGCTACACAAATTACATTATACAAGAAACTAGTTTTCCAACAAATCACAATTTACTGGATTGATCACATAACACACGAAACATGTTCATTTACAATACACATGCTACTGGATTGAGCACATAATACACGAAACTTAGTTGTTTGCGATATACGTGATACATAACAATTGTTTGATTGATACATAATTACAGATTAATCACATTAAACATGAAACTCATTTAGTTACAAAGTACATCATACTAAACTGTACACATTATGCAGTACACATGATGCTATGTTTTTTACATTACACGTGTGAGCATATTGATTTACAAAATACATGATGTTAAGTCGTCAACGCCATACATGAAATTCATTTCCTATAATACATGTGATACTATGTTGTTTACATTACATGCGAGAGCTCATTGATTTACAAAATACATAATGCTAGCTGTTCATGCTACACAAGAGACTTGTGTGTTTACTTTATACATGAAACGAAATTGCTTACAATAATTACAATTGGTTGATTACATTATACACAAGACATGGTCATGCACTTTGTTCACCAAAGTTGAAGACCATAATACATGGAAACGACTCAGGGTTTGACGTATTCTTTTTCAAACACGAGCAAACTAAGAAACTTTAAGTTGTTCTACTTTACTACTCTTTAGTTGTGAACTTACCTGCTTAAGGATATAGTTACTTGTTAGCGACTTTTATGTGAAAACAATGGACATGGACGGAGTGAAATTGTGCCCCTTGACCCGCACACAACGAGATGACCTATACAGACCATACGATGATTTGAGTAATTACGGGTGCAAACGGAATTATAAAAATCAGCGCATGGAAAACATAGTGAAATTTTGTCGTGTGTGGTGACCTAAAACTTATCGTGATATGTAACAAAGAAACTGATGCGATATGACAAGGACATGGTGGATACGCCGATGGTACTTCCTATATATAAGTGTCCTATCATGTTATCAGAAGTAGCGTTGTTCGTGTCACGTGAAGTTTTGACCTAGACCAATGTTTATGAAATCTTTTACCAATGACATTTTTAAACATATTAGACTACATCATGCACAAACCCTAACAATCAAGGTCCCATCAAATTCATTACAAATAATACATCTCACATTTAGAATTCAGAATTTGTATTCGACAATCTCCTCCTTAAATTCATTCCAAAACAAAATTCATTATCACCCTTCTTATTCAACTTTGAGTATCAGGCCTAAGCCATGTTAATGGTTACACTCCCCAGAATCCAACAATCAAAACTCACCGAGAACCCAAAACTCCCACCTTTTTCATGATTTTTAGTAGCCTCCATTAGTTAAATTTCGGGACGAAATTCCCTTAACATGGGGAGACTGTAACATTTCTGGTTTTTTCGACCCTATTTTAAATTTATTTTAACTAATAAAATAACAACACGACACTAAAATATATACTTGTTCAAACCTACACCTCATTAATCGTTAGCCGATCGTATTCAATTCAAAGATTTAGAACTCATATTCATGTGGTAACACTCCTAGAGTTAATCCAGTTAGTAATCACGTTAGGTGTTCTGTTAAATCCTAACCAGGCTAATTCTGTCAAAGCTGAAGTTGCAAGGGCTGATTTTGTAAATAACCAGAAACCCTAGTAGGCACAGTCGTGCCACGTTTTGGCACGGTCGCGCCTATTGTTGGCACGGTCGCGCCTCGCCTTGGCACGGTCGCGCCTCGCGTCAGTTGAAACGTAAATACAGCCTTTAATCGCGGGACCATTCGATTTCGTAACCAATTCTTGCATTAACAAACCCATTATGAGTTTAACCATCTCAATTATATCAAATAAACCCATATTTTAGTCGATCGCTCGTCCCCACCGTAGGCCATCAATTCATCGTCTCACAGGGTAATTGAAACTTTCAAAACTATCTATTTATTCTATAGATCAAAAGCCCTAATCCAATTTAGACTCTCAATATCGAAATTTACTCGAACCCGATCCTAAGTTTAATTTAAAAATGGTTTAATCGAATCCAACTTTAAACATGTTTTAAACACAATTAATCTACACCAACAGACTCGTACTAACCTTGTGAATGAAAGCCCTATACATTCCAGCACTATCAATATAAGAATCAATCAATTCATTCCTGTTTTGAAATAGACACGGTCGCGCTAATCATCTAGCGCGGTCGTGCCTCGGGAGACGTGGTCGTGTCGACTTCCAGCGCGGTCGTGCCTCCTACTCAGACCCAGTCATGCTCGTGGTTAGACTTGATCGTACCCTAGATGCATAGACACAGTCGTGACTGTCGAAGGCACGGTCGTGCCTAGTGGTTTGGCTAGTTGTCCTCTGTTTGACCAACACGGTCGCACCCTGTCTAGAACGGTCGCGCCAGCCCTAGCACGATCGTGCCCTACCCTAGGCACGGTCGTGTGTGTTGGCAGAATGTTTATAATTTTTTTTATATATTTCTAAACAATTTGTATTTCAGATTAATTTCTAAAATAAAAATAATTGAATTTATAAAAATATGTATTATTTTTATTTAGAAAAGATCAAATATTTAATCTTAAAATAAATAGAAATTATTTAAAGTTCAACATTTAATTTATAAACCCTACACCTAAATAATATTTTAATGTCTAAGTTACATTATATAAATAAATGAATAAGGTAATAATTATTTATTTGATTTATAATTAAACAAAAACATTTATTTAGTTATACTTAATTACATCTAACACTTACATTATTTTCATAAACAGTAATTATTTAATTTACATATTTAATTATTCCAAACTCAAACCTTATTCAAAAATGTTCTAAAAATATTCATTTCAAATCTTTCATTTTATACAATACTTTCAAGTACCAATCACTAACTTTATCCAATTTAACTTTAGATATAGACTTATACTATTGTGCATTATTAATGCAATATACATTACACTCTAGGTTAACATTGTGCAATACAAGGATCACATTACTATCTAGTATCTCATGTTAGCTACGCCTTCGAATCAAGTGAGTATACATAGCCCCTTTTACTCTTTTACATTTTTGGGGTGAAACATGAACACTATTCAAATTACATGTTTACATTTACACAAACAACATAAGTACAAATCCTATTTACATTCATGTGTACAAATTTGAGCTTTATGCCCGAGTGCTATGTGTGCTAACTTTTGTATGCGATTATGTGTAATCATTAACTATTCAAGCTGACGGTTTTCAATGATAAATCTATTGAGTCTGACAAACCCACCCAGATTGGGGTGATTGATAACGACAACACAATTTTGCATGCTAGTTACAAAGGTTTGATTGTACTTGGTTACACAATAGCTGCTCCCCATAAATGCCTTATTTATCATGTTATGTAAGGATTTGTTTTACAAACTATATGCTATCTATATACAAACCTGTGTTATACTCACCAACTTTTTAGTTGACCTTATTTTATTCATGTTTCAGGTGCTTTCATACGAGTTTGATCAAGACATGCTACATATAGGCTTTGGACCTAGTTAATCTTAATTCAAAAACAAATTGTATTTCATTATGTACTTGGAACTTGATTCATGTTTATTTGAATGGAAATGGATTTAACATATTACAATTTAGTCAACCTTGAGCTCATGAACAGTCTACATGTCCCGCCCCGACGTTTCCGCCGTCGGTTGTGGTGTGGCATTGTTCCAGGTACATAATGCGGGACATCTCTCTACTACATGACATCAAACACTTTGATGGAGGGTATGTTTCCTTTGCATGAGATAAATGAGGTAAGATTAGCATGAAAGGTACGGTCACTAATGGTACTATTTGCTTTGAGAATGACATTTATGTTTAAGATGTTTTTACAAAATCCTTTGATCTGACCAAATTCATTTTTCTGGTTTAGTGTTTCAAAATGTTCTACTTCGATTAACGAGACAAAAGTTCGGTCGCCAAAAATATTTTTTGTTTATTTTGTCTTTCGTAGGATATAATTTTGTTTTGTTTATTAGTTGTACAAAAGCAATATTTTTTGGGGAAAAAATTCAAAAAAATTACCAAAAATATTTTATCTTTGAGTCTTTCTATTTTTAAGTCCATAAAATACAAAAGAGTTTCATGCTTATGTCTTATTTTATTACAATAAAAATTGAGAACTCTGTCAAAATGGGAAATGATAGTACATTATTTTAGAAGTCGGATCATCATATGTAAGGCCTGTAGTTGAAAAGATTAGGATATTAGGGTGATATGTTGATAGGCTCTGCTAAAACTGGAAAGACAACATGATAGTGTTTTACTTAAACATAAAGGTCATTGTCATGCGGAATATCTCATAGATTGGTAGAATAATTATTTTCTGTTAATAATCAAGCACTTAAACATAAAGATTGGGGAACTGTGGATGAACATAATATACCTGGATTGCACAAACGAAGACCCTTCACAAAGGGGTTGCGAGCTGACTTGATACAAGTCTGTACATATTATATGTATATCGATAAAATACATGCAATGACATGCAATAGGTGAAAAGACACTCAATGATAGTGCAAAGCTACTCTTCAAAGCAAAATTTTGATAAAAAAGACACGCAATGTTAATGTCGTGATATAGGAAAATTTTAAAAAGATATGTCTAAAGATGTACATATAAGTATACTTGTGAATATTTTTCTCTTTGGGAACATGTGCCTGGGAAGGAATTTCTAATCAAGGCATATTGTTTTTGAACTGGTAAGTCCATCGTGCTATGTTTTTAATCAATTTTGTCAGAGATTTCTCAAACAGTTCACTGACCCGTGCTATTTATGCTCTTTTAGTTATTTTTTTAGGTGCTCAAAAGATCATGAGAATGGGAAGGTTTATCCGATAAGTTGTGGGGTCCATTCAGTTCATCAAAAACTCATCTAATTCATAATAAAATATATATTGGCAATCAACGAGTCCGATCTAAGAAAATGAATGGCTAATAAGTATGCTTTGGTCTGAAGTATAATGATATGATCCCATAACAGAGTTTCTAAAAAAAAACTATAATGTGTTTCAGTAAGTGTTGTATGTTGTCTAAAGAACAAAAATAACATTCCTTATACAAGGTATGATGAAGAACAGATCAACACTGTTGCACCAAGTGTCATCACTGCCGAAAAGCACAATATCTTCCAAGAAGAAAACGAAGAAGAAGATGTTGACTCTTCAGAAACCGAAAGTGACATAGAGAAAGTACCGATGAACAAATATCATACAGCGATATTGCAAAAGAGAAAGACTATTGGGAATCCTACTCATAACAACTACTCTCAACATAATGATGATTTTAATTATGTTGATTATGATATTTTTGCGGATCGAACTCCGAAGTAAAGAATAAGAGCAAGTGAACAAAACAATAGCCCTAACAACCGCAAAGTCGTTCGTGAAGGTTTGGGGAATGGCTCTAGCAAAGAATTTATTGCAAGAGGTGGTGATCATTCTGTCGATTTTGAAGTTTGAAGACTGCTTTGAATGCATCAGCCAAGGAGGAGATTGTAAGGACCAAAAATATAATAGGCTGACGCATCAAAGAATCACTGAGTTATTCAGAAGTTCAAAAGGCAAGGATTGGAAGTAGCAAGAAAGGGTCCAGGCAGCATACTTGAAGTATGCGGTCCAGGCCCAGGGCCACCGAATACTTTTGTCTTGGTTATAAATAGCTTATCTTGTAACAGTATTCACGTTACACAAGTTGGACGTCTGAGACAGTAAGAGAGTTAGACAAGTTCTTGAGTGACATTTGTATTGTTTTTCAGAGATTTATCAATATACAAATCACTTGACAATCATTAGTGTCTCGTCATTGTTGTTTGTAACTACAAATCACATGTCGAGTATGTTTCCGCCAGGTTCAACACGTCATTGAATTCGTTGATTGAAGATCCTAAGGAATCCGGACCATACATAATGGCTGTCCAGAACATTAAAACATCGATCTAGGTTTTTTTCACGGATTACAGATCTCTTGCGTACCGCACAGTAAACCACCAGGCCCTTCGCGTACCGCGAAGGCCAAAACAGTCGGGGTGGATTTCTGGTTCTCTAGCGTACCGTAAAACATTCCTTCTCCTTTCTCGAGTATTGCGAGAACTAGAAAATTCAGATTTTCTTCTTCCTTCTCCAGGCTTTCCTCTCGTGCTCGATTTCTTCTCGATTTAGCTTCATATATCATACGAGTACCTGCAAATACAATAAAGACTAAGTACAAGCTAAAATTACCACAAAATGAATACAAAACTAAGTAAAATTGTACCGAATACATAGATAAAAAGCATTTGTTTTGCAACACATCAAATATCCCCACACTTAACCTTTTTCGTCCTTGAAAAAGAATCTACAATGGAATCATAACTGGAAACTACATTTAACAATCTCATTATTTCATTACTCAATATACTCACTCGTTAAAAAGAAACAATCGGTATTTCTATCCGATTAAACCCAACCACCAACTATTAAGCCCCCGATCATGTTCTAATTTCACTTTATATAGCTATCAATCAATTTATGGGACTCACACTCAAAAGCTACAGCTCTACCTAATCCCATCTCAAGGTTATGTCTAGGCCCGGGTTAAACCATATAGATTTACCCACCACATTAAACAAAAAGTTATATGTTTTAGAAATTAAGGTGAATGATGGATAAATGGATGAATGGAATGAGAATTAGTTAACAATATGATTAAACCTCACCTAGTGGTGCTTCAACCAAGCTGTAACTCGGCGTGTGGCACATAGGCTGCAGTTCTAGCAATTCGGTACTCAAGAATCAACTTAGTGGTGTTTCAACCAAGTTGCCATCCCGGAAGGTAACACATAAGCGACACTTACTTCTCAACAATTAAGCTCATGATAATGTAGATTATGGAATGCGGCGCCACCAAATCTCGGATTTATTCTCATAAAAAGAGAGTGGCGTACTAAATAATTTAAAAAACATATAGATTTTAGCTTAACGTGGTACCTATCACCCTATGTTGACAGTTTCAGCTTTACCGACACCCCTAAGATGAGCATCCATAAGACTTCATGATTTAATCCAATTAATTATCCTAGCTAGCATTCACATGATATTTAAGCTCTACTCATCAGCTGGATCTACCAAAACATCACAATTTAGACGCCCTTTTTATCATTTATTTTCATTTTAAACTCAACAGTTGTTTCCAGTTCTACTATCATTTTCCATTTACTTGCAAAACTCTAATTCAAAGGACATTTATTTGAAAATTTTAATTTTTTTTTTATATTTTTGTATATTTTCAAAATAAAACAACCTAAACAAACTAAGATAGACGTAGTCTTCTATCCCCATACTTGAAACACACATTGTCCCCAATGTGAAACGAGAAACAACGAAAAACAAAAATAAAGACTCAAAACACAAGTAAATAAAATATACAAAAATAAATTGGAAAAGACTTAGCCGGTAATGTAGCAATGATCGTGTCCAACTTTACTCTTCCACTTGTGCAATCGTATAGCATTTCATTCACGGTTGCAAACACACACAAACTCTACAGGGCTGCCTTGTACACATATATCAAGCTCCGATCTTCCTTGTTCGAATGGAGATTGAGTACGAACAATTCAGATCAAACGTGCAAAATTAAACTCATAGCAAATCTAGTGCATCAAACTGACTCAAAATACAGACTCGATAAAAAAAAACAAAGGACTCTACGGACTCGACACGACTCATGACAAAACAGGGAACACGTACCTGATGAATGACAACCACATAGACATGGACGACATAGCAAAGCAAAATAAATCTCGAACGAATCCTTGGTTTCCCATTGTGGTGGTGTAGGTCCCTCGGGTGTCTCGGATCGTCACATGCAAGTGCGTTGGCTAGTCGGACCGGGTGCGGAATACCCGTGACTAGGTGGAGAATCAAACAACACAAAGTAAACCAACAAGAGAATCAGTTTAAACTTTCGTCTATTATAAACACTTGAAGGTTACAGAGAGAAAAATACTGAGTGCACAATAGTCTGCGTACTTAACTTCTGTCAACCTATCCTATTTATACAAGACCTGATCTTTGCACACTTAGCAAGTGCGCAGGGCAAATTGCTCATGCGTACTTAGCAAGTACGCATAGTATTCTTGCGTACTTGCTAAGTACGTGGGAACTAATTCCTGCGCACATACTAAGTGCGCAAAACACTTAGAAAATTAAACAACTATCAACATGCATTAGTAAATACAAGTCGATAACTAATACATACAGACGCTTACAAACAAAGACAAATACAAACAAAAAAAGTACATAAACTAAGACTCTATCTAGAGTTTTTGTCACACAAAAGTGCTTCAACAAACTCCCCCTTGACAACAGCTCTGGATCGTCTTCGGTCTTCACAGCTTTGCATCTTTATCTTCCATCTTCTTCTTGTAGTCAAGGCAAAATTTGATCACCTTGTCGTATTTAGAAGCAAGGAACTTTGTCCATTCGTCCGTATGCATGCAGTACCTGTCAGCCAGTGCCTCCAGATCTTTCACAGAGAAGTTTATGAAGCAGACTTCATCAAATACTCTGATCAGTTCTCTTGGCACTAAGCTTCCACTATCTGACCACACCATTCCTATCACCGTTGCCTCGCCCGTTTTAGGATCTACTTACCAGTACCATATGTTACCGAGGATATCCTGAGATAACTTGCTCAGGGGAATCTTGGTTTCACACAGCACTGGCTTGTATACCAGTTTCTTTAAGCATTCTTAGTCACAGGATGTCTAGCGTTCTTGTCCTTGACTCGCTTTGGCACTTGAGGCTTAAACATCTCGAATTTTCCAGATCTTACTTCACGCTGTAGAACATGCACAAACCCATTGCTACTGCCTGATTTGAGTGACCCAGCAGCTCTCGGTTTGCTAGGTTCACGAGGTTGTATCTAGGTAAGGAGTTGAAAGCTTCGCTGGTTGGTTTCAAGTATTGAACCCCCTAGCTCACTTGATTACAAACAACTGCTTATCCTCCTCGAACCTTATAGCTAAGATCATTCCCGTTGCTCCGTGTTTGTCTATGATAGAAGTCTTTTGCCAGACTGGAGCAGGATCCTTTGATGAACTAGCAGGCATATCTTTGTTTTTCTGTGCCTCTAGATCCACAGGTGTAGGGTCGGCAGGGGAGGCTTCAGTCGATGCTTCAACATTACTAGCAATCTCGACTGGACCTGTGTCGAGCTAAGATTCAAAGGATGGAACTTCGAAGATCACTCCATCTTCAAACTCATGCTCTCCTTCCCCGTCACCCTTGGGAACTTCGATAACTACATCATCATCATCTTCATCCCAATCATCACCAGAGTCGATCTCTCCTTCTTCAAGATTGTAGAGAGCCTCGATCTGTGCTTCTTTGGAATAGTCAGGGTCTAAGAATAAGATCACATCGTCAGATAGATCATTCAGAACATCAGCCATTGACTTTCCTTTATCACCACCAGAAGTATCACCACCTTCCTGATGAGTTGACTCCCCCCCTCAGCCATTGGAACCGCAGAAATGGGCACTATCGCCAAAGCTTGATGTTCACTTCCACTAGGACCGACTTCAGGATCCTTGTCTTTGTCATCAACTTTTGTCAGATCAACAGGATGACAAGGCTCATCACCGGTAGGTTTAGATGTCTTCTCCTTCTTTTTCTCTTTCTCATTCTCTTTCTCTTTCTCTTTCTCTTTCTCCCTCTCCCCCTGAGCAGCAAGCTTCTCGGTCAGGTCAGTTACTAACTTGACCATCATTTCATGTTCTTTTTTTGCTGCCTGTCTAACCGAAGCTCTAGGGACGAGCTGTGACCCAGAATCATATTGTTTGTTTTGATCAATAGTTCGTTCTGGGCCATCACATTTGCTAGTCTCTCTTGCGTCCCAGCCCTCTGGCTTCTCAAAATAGTAACCTCGTCCACCAACGAATTTATCTGAGCCTATTGAGCCTCCGATTCCTCCCTTGATTTCCGAACAGTTTCTAGTAGCCCAGCCACTTGGGTTTCCAAAGTAGCTATCCTTGCATCATTTGGATCAGGATTCCTGGACGTAGACGCTTCAGCATTATGAAGTGGGGATGAGAAGATCGTATCAAAGTCAAACCCCTGAGTAAAGTCCTCTTAGTTGTAGGGTTGACTGATAGGTTCAGTGGTGGTAGTAGGGATTGTGGATGGGATGATGGTTGTAGGAGTGATGGAAGGTGTGATGGTGACAGACTCTGTAAGAATCGGAGTTATCACCGCCACATGGACAGATGGTACAAGGAGGGTCACTATCACAGGAACCTCCTCTGTGATAGAAGTGATCGCCACATCAAGTGTTACTTGTGGCCTTCTTCGCTGTCGCTGGTACAGCTGCTGTGAAGGTGGGGTAGAAGCTGAATCAGTACTCGCAGCCGATACTTCTACTTGCCTCTGAGCACGATCCTCCACCTCACTAGGAATAGCTTGTTGCTGCCTATCCCCCCGTTTTTGGTTGATACTTTCACGTCTTTGTCTTTGTATAGCAGCGTCAGAGTCAGCATCTGGCTCGTATTCACTGCTCATTGTTCGCTTTCTCTTTGAAGATGACTCAGGAAGGGTTACCTTTTTCAATCTTCTCGGGTGTACCTGTGATGATGCATCATCAGAATCAGATGAATCAGACTTTGTATCTTCGGAGTCGGATACTTCAGCACCATCATTACCTACTTCTTCGTCTCCTCCTTCAGACGATTCATCCACACTTTCAACGTCCTCCTCTTATTGTTGCTCATCAGAATGTTCACTGAGTTCAGGCTCAGAGTCATGACTAAACCATCTCCAATCATCAGGTGCCACATACGCGTCATTTATTAGGTGGCCAAAGAGTGCGGTGTGCTCAGGGGTAGGTTCTACACTGCCTGGCTTTAAGAATTGTGCAAACACCCTCTTGTACATCCTCTTTACTTGCAGTCTCTCCCCAGTAGCAGGCAGATTTGGCAACGCATCATCAATCAGTAGTTGCATAAATCTTGGATATAACAAGAATCTAAATTCTCAACTGTATTGATCTGATCATTTAAGGCTTTAAAGATGTAGCTTGAGAAGTTATAACCCTTGTTTAGAGACAAGCCAACCATGGCTGCTGCAAGATCATGTCCAATAGCATCCATCCCCGCTTACCTGGAAGAGATGCACATGGTCATCACGTGGGCAAAGTACCTCCACTGATCTAGCACCCACATCTTATTATATGACGAGTAATCCCGTACACCGATGTATCCCATACGCTGCCTCCAACATCCATCCACAAAGTAATCAGGATAGGTAGTTGGGTCGGTGGCGAGATCGCGGAACTGTAAGACCCGTCGAATGGTGTCCTCAGAAAGAGCAATATCATGACTCGCCACAGTAGCCCGTATAATATTAGGGGTTACCGAGCAGTCATGTTCCGCTGTCTCCCGGAACTGCTCCAGGTACGGTCTTGATACTATTGGGTTTGCTGATATGGCAAAGCTGATCCTTGAACGGTTCAAGAAGTCAATTATCTCTCGGTATTGTAGTGCAGCACCCTTCCATTCCGGTTCTGTATGTGCTAGGAGGTTGAACTCACTGGTAAAGGCACGAGCCATCACTGCAAAAACACACAGAAAACATAATAAGAACAAGAAGATTCATTGGAATTGAATACACATGACAAAGTATAACAGTTACTCACTGAACTAAATTTCAGACATAGAAAAATTTAATACACATGACAAAGTATAACAGTTACTCACTGAACTAAATTTCAGACATAGAAAAATTTCACAAGTGTTGGTCCTGCGTACTTAGCAAGTACGCAAGAAGATAATCATGCGTACTTAACTTGTAGGTCCCTCGGGTGTCTCAGATTGTCACATGCAAGTGTGTTGGCTAGTCAGATCGGGTGCGGAATACCCGTGACTAGGTGGAGAATCAAACAACACAAAGTAAACCGACAAGAGAATCACTTTAAACTTTCGTCTATTATAAACACTTGAAGGTTACAGAGAGAAAAATACTGAGTGCACAATAGTCTGCGTGCTTAACTTCTGTCAACCTATCCTATTTATATAAGACCTTATCTCTGCGCACTTAGCAAGTGCGCAGGGCAAATTACTCATGCGTACTTAGCAAGTACGCAGAGTATTCTTGCGTACTTGCTAAGTACGCAGGAACTAATTCCTGCGCACATACTAAGTGCGCAAAACACTTAGAGAATTAAGCAACTATCAACATGCATTAGTAAATACAACTCGATAACTAATACATACAGACGCTTACAAACAAAGACAAATACAAACAAAGAAATTACATAAACTAAGACTCTATCGAGAGTGTTTGTCACACAAAAGTGCTTCAACAGGTGGTAGTAGGTGAATATGATGGATAGATGGTGTAAAGAAGGATGGTGGTGGTTATGATGAAGGTTAGTGGAGGTGGTGTGTGAAGGCTAGCGGGATTTGACATGGGAAAACAAAGGATTTAGAGAGGAACAGGTGTCCCTCGGGTACCGTGGGAAATAGGCGGGAACTCCTCGCGTACCGCGAGGAAGTGGAAATAAACAATGCCATTATGCTACCCTCTCGCGTACCACGAGAGGAGGTAGGCATTCTTTCGCGTACCGCGAGGGAGTGTTCTTCATAGAATGTTTTGGGGGGGTTTTGGACTTAGAAAATATTTTGACCCCCCGAAAACGTCTTGTCCCCATTCCTCTAAAAACCTGTTCCAATGATAAATTCAAGCTCAAAAATACCTGGAACTTCATTCTTGATAATTTTCCTCGCCGAATCAGCTACGAATCCCTACAGAACAAACACAAAACAAAAACACGCAAACCGAATAATACCGAAAATAACACGAAATAAACCTAAAAAAAATACAAACTCTACACTCGGGCACTGGCCCGAGAACCAAACCTAATCAGGACGCTTCTCCTTTATTCCGCCCCCGTTTGTCCCATTTAATATAATTTGTCTACCACCAACATGACAAGCTCTGATGGTAGACTTTAAATTGATTTGAAATATTCAAACGGGTCGGCCACCAATACTTAAACTTACCTGGGCCAAACTTGAGATGTGATGTATAGTGAAGGAGACAGTCAGCTTTATTGATCGACATAGTAATGTATGGCTTCTTTGGCTGCCTCTTCACTCCTGAGCTTGCCCTATGCATTTTCCTTCCTTTTCTTCCCCGTGGTGCCTTTGGTTGCGTGATTTGCACCTCTTCCACTAAAGTCTTCGGTTCTTGAGCGACTTTTTCTCTTGCTAACCTTAGACTCATTAGATCATCCGTAAGCCTCCCATATTCATCAAGAAAGTGCAGTTGCTCGGCCTTACTTATAAGGTTCCACCGAGTACTCATGATCTCCTGCATTTTTCTTTTCTCTTCTTTGATTGTTTCTTCGTCCCGTATTTCCTACACCGAATCACTCTCAAAAGACAAGTGTAAAGAATCGTATGGAGCTGTGTGATCTTGCATGGGATCAGTATAAAATTCATCACTATTGCTATCAAGGTCAGAATACTTACCCAGAGGTGGAACTTGTGCTGCACCTTCTGTCACTGTTACCTACACTTCGTCCATTATTGGCTCCAATTCTGGGGTTTCCAGAATCACTGCATCCGATGCTGTTTCAGGTTCAATCATGTTCCCTTCCCAATCATAAACCCAACGCTCCAAATTCTTCAGACGAGGTGATCCAATGCGAGCGATCACTGCCTGGATATCCTTCTCATACTGCTCATTAGACTCTCTACACCATGCATTCAGATCCTCTTGAGTTCTATATCCCTCATACGGCTGTGCTTGCGGAAAATGATTTCCAAAATAGTTTGTGGAGTGCCCCGATGAATTAGGATAATCTTGAGTGTAATGGGGTCCTCCACAGACCTCGCACAACACATTCGTGTAATGATCCGTTTGAGTAGATCGATGTCCTTGATAACTTTCCCCATACAAATGCCCCTTAGTAATTATCACTACAATGGACACTCAAACAAAAACGATCACAGGCACCAGATATGTATAAATAAAAAAATTAAATTAAATAAATAAAAAAAACAAAAAAAAATATTTACGAAGACTCACTAAAAATAATGAAAGGACACGGACAACTTGACACACTACGACTCAAAACACAAATGAGACCAAATAATCAGTTAAGTTAAATCAAAGGTAGATACTCTATCGCCTATGTATCCCCGACAACGGCGCCAAAAAATTGATGTGCTTGGACGGTCTATAAAAACTAAATAAAAACCTAACCTAGACACTTTAGTTAAAATTCTAGACTATCCTAATACTAGATGTAACATCTATGATTTTCCGGCCATAACTTTTTGATGTTGCCCAGACGGTCTATATAAAAACTAACAAAACCTAACTTAGACTCCTAAGTAATAAATGGAGTAACTTCGACTAAACCGCACTGACATGCAAGTGGACCTATCAAGTGTAGCACAACTTAATGGTAAACCGAGTTATCGAACCATAGAGACACTACTATACCTATACTAGAATCTGACTCGGACTAAAGATTGATTGACGGGGGTTGACTACACTAAAGATTAGAACTAATAATGTAGAAAACAAGATCGACTCAAGCTATCAAGATGAAGAACTAAGGTAATATCAGAGATGGAAGAATACCACCTAGATCGGAATCCTACTTACAAAGCACAACTTCTACATCTTCTGGAAACTATGATGGATCTGGGTTTCTAAGGAAACAGCTCTAGACTACCTAGTGGATCCCTAATCACTCTCAGGGTGTCACCAACTAAAGAACCGATGTTGTGATAACTCACTACATAGTGGATTACCCATCGGTCTCTCCAATAATGATAAAGTACTCGAAAGACAGATCACCTTTCAGTCTCATTGTCCATAATACATTCGAAGAATGCACAGGGTAATCTTAAGATAACAACTATGACTCAGAATAGCAACAATCACAAGACACCTAAACCAACTTCCTCTCAGACAGTTGACACTCAGATTCCTAATAACGAAGACTAAATGACTATCTCTCACTTCTTGGGTATTGAGACAGGATACACACTCCGTTCTAAATAACACTCAATCACAACTCCTATGGCTACTATTTCTGGCAAACCACACAAATAATCACAAACCCTAAAGTCTATGCCGTAGATACGCTAATCAAACTGGAAGACATCCACAATTAACGCACGGAATTGAAATCAATCACAAATCAGATCTAAGCATACATATTCATCACAATTATTAACTCAAGATGTTTTACAGAATCAATAAACCATCAATTAATATCCAAAACCGATAAAAATCATAATTTTACGAAGTATTCATCTAAGGATCGGGGCAGTATCAATGTTTTAGCCTAGCATCATGTTCAAAACACCAAAACAAAAGTAATAAACATAAACCATGATATTAATCACAGAAATCAAACATAAAGATTCAAACTTGCAACCATAAAACGCTAATACAACGAACCAGGAATCCAAAGTTCTGATCTTTGCTCTTGATTTGACCTTCTTACTCCTAAAATCGCCCTAGACTTTGCTCTGGATGGCAATAATTCGAACTCTCTTCACAATGGTAATCAAATTGTAGGTCCCTTGGGTGTGGCGGATCGTCACATGTAAGTGGGTTCCTGAGTCGGACCGGGCGCGGAATACCCGTGACTAGGTGGAGAGTCTTACAACACAAAGTAAACCGACAAGAGAATCACTTTAAACATTCGTCTATTATAAACACTTGAAGGTTACAGAGAGAAATACTGAGTATACAATGTCTGTGTATATGACTGCGTACTTGTCTACTGTCAACCTATCCTATTTATACACGACCTGAACTCTGCGCACTTAGCAATTGCGCAGGGCAAATTGCTCATGCGTACTTAGCAAGTACGCAAGGTATTCTTAGTTCTGGTTCTACCTACGATGGTTTAGCCATGCAGTCATGTTTCGTGGTCTCCCAGAACTGCTCCAGATACGGTCTTGAACGGTTCAAGAAGTCAACTATCTCTCGGTATTGTAGTGCAGCACCCTTCCATTCTGGTTCTGTATGTGCTAGGAGATTGAACTCACTGGTAAACGCACGAGCCATAACTGCAAAAACACGCAGAAAACATAATAAGAACAAGAAGTTTCATTGGAATTGAATACACAAGACTTAGTGTAGCAGTTACTCATTGAACAGAAATTTCAGACTTAGAAAATTTCACAAGTGTTGGTCCAGCGTACTTAGCAAATACGCAGGGATTTGTTCTTGCGTACTTAACAAGTAGGCATGAATTACTTCTTGCGTACTTGTTAAGTGCGCAAGAATTGCACTTGTTCAAATTTTTAGAAATCCAATTTTTCAACTGATGATGAACATTGATGTGGATTAGGTCCCCACAAGACCGAAAACCGTGATTATAGCCTATGGGACCAACATCAACACCAAATAGCCGCTATATTAGTCACATTTTGACCTAAATGGCGACCCAGTCGAACCGACGATCAAAATCCAAGCCAAAGTCAAAATTAATAGTCGATAAGGATGATTAAGGACTAAATAAGGATCGATTGTTGATTCTAAGCAAGTTTTAATTATAGTGTGTTACCAAAACAACTAAAAGATTGACAAAAATCAAGATTCAACCCTAAAATTTTTATAGTCTAAATCGGTCCATAATTCGCGATTTTATGGATGGAATGCCCTTAGATTCTCACCAAGTGATTGTAATATAATGATGGAACTAGAAACGGGAAGAAAAACCGGTTAGGACACTCGAAGTTTTTTAGTAAAAGTGGCAGAGGGAATACAACAGTCGAAAATGATTTGAATGAGATAAAATAATGAAATTTTTCTAAGTCCTGTATATATACCCAACACAAAATGGTCTCGTGTACTTGCTAAGTGTGCAGGACTTAACTTCTGCGTACTTACTAAGTACGCATGACTTAAGTCTTGCGTACTTGTTAAGTACGCAGGGTTTACCTCATGCGCACTTATCAAGTACGCAGAGACCCTTGTGTGCTCAAACTTTCAACTCAAATTATGAAGATTTCAAGCCAAATAACAAACAAGATAAAAGCATTCAATCAAGAGGATTCAAAGTCAATTCAAGAAGGTTAAACACAAATATTTTTGGCTTTTCTGAATAAAATTGAACTATACACAAATTTAAAATCTTTTTGATCTTTTCAAGATAGAAATATACACGTATTCACACAAACTATATTTTTTTTTTATCAAAGACACGAGCAAAGGATCATATCAGGCTAACATATGGCAAAAACGATACAATATAATCATCAAAGAATATGGGATCATGTCATGGATTACTATTTATTCAAACGTAATAAGCACATAAACAAGTAATTCAAGTTGACAGTATTATAAGATTTGAAACTATAAGCATCTTTGTATCACGTTCTTGTGTGTTAAGGTATTAATTATAAGATATACAACGTGTACCCCACTGATATGCTATGGTAATGCAAGTTGCACTATCTCAAGGCATCTAAGATTTTCCCAATTATTTTCTAAATTTTCAGAAAGAAGCTACATCAATTAGCACAGGAAAAATCAAGCAGAATCTAGAAGGATTATCAGGAATGTGACAATCCGACTTTTCATGTTAACTCCGTTAACAATCCCACTAAATTTTCTGTTAAACACTTAACCCCGTTAAATAAATCCAGTTAAATCTTAACTTATTTAACAAAAATTAAACCCCAAGGACCAATTCTGTCATTTCCTGTTCTCAAACTTCAAGGACTAATCCTGCCTAATCCCTAAACACAATATGTTGACTATTGAAAGTCAAAATTGATGAATTTTTGATCCTGTTGACTTTAAAAAGTCAAAATCACATCAATTGATCCAAAAGATTTGAATTCCAATTGAAAATTGATCAAATCGTAACAGAAGTTACATGTTAATGACATTTACAGTCATCATTGCGGTGTTAATCATCTTCATTGCCGAATTAAACTCAAATAATGGAAATTAAACCCATAACCGTCGATCCAATTACTCCATACCAACTGAATTCGGCCAATTCATCCGTCTTTCTCCCAATTGAGCACCTGCACATGCTAAACGAACCTCACAGAAGAAGTTCCACTTACTAATTTGATCAGAACCGCAGCAGGAATCACCAGAGGGCAAGGAGTCATCGTCGGAATACGTTTTAGTCAAAATTTGTCAATCTGATATCGTTTCAGGTAATCAAATACGCCTTTAGTTTCGTTTTCTGATCTACAACTAAAGCCCTAATTTAATTTGGACGTACAACATCGAATTAAGCACGAACCAGTATCTAGGGTTCATATTGATTTCGGTTTAATCGAACCCTATTCTAAACGTATTATTAATCCAATCAATTCACATCTGTAGATTCGCAACAACTCACGGAGTAAAAACCCTTTATCAATTTAACATTCCATTATCGAAATCTACATGAACCAGATTCTAGGGTTCATGAGAAACCGGTCGAATCGATCACCACATTAAACCCTGTTTTAATCCAATTAACCCACACCTTTAGACTTGTACTAATGTGTGTAATGAAAGCCCTTTGATTATTTGAAATTATAACACCGAATTTGACCCGATCCACATCTAGGGTTTGTTCATAAAAACATTTTAGGGATTTTAACACTAACAGATTTTTAAATGGAATTAAACCATTCTGGTGGCTTCGCAAGGACCTAATCGTTGAAAGCCCTCTAATTCCGACCGGTTTCATCATCGGATTCCATCAAATTGATTCTGTGTTCAAAACTAGAGTTTCGGCTATTGATTTGTAAATTTAACGACCCTATAATTGATGATTTTCAAATTAAACTCTCGCACACACTCGTCTATACTCGATTTTAAAAACCCATGAGCTTTGGAATCGATTCGTGATCGATTTGGTGGGTTTTGGGACTGGTTTTGGGTCGGTTACGAGGGGGGAAAAGACCACGCTAGAGTTGTATGTTAAAACGATTTAATCCGGGTATCTAACGCGATACCCTAGCGGGCGGGACTGTTTAGTGACTTGTGTGTGTGTGGGAGAGACCCGGGTTCGAGGTCGGACTCCCACATCTTTTTTTGAACAGTTTTTCTGGTATTATTTTAATATAAAATCAAATCTTATATAATTATAATATTATACAAATGTGTTTTAGCCCGGGAAACAACTCGTAGGCTCGGGTTTGAATTATTAACCCACTTTTGTTATTATTTCCCCACTTTTAAAAATAATATATTTACCATAACTTTGTATAAAATAATATCTTTATATTATTTTCAACCCGTGACTCGTATTATTAAATAATATATATATTTATATTATTTCGTATCGTTTTATAACATCGTATAACATTTGAAACTAAATAATAATATAATTAGTTACATTATTTACTTGCATTTATTACGTTCATAAAAATAATATATTTATTATTTTGTACCACGAATGAGTAATTAGAATATTCTTTCGAACCTAAAAATAATATATTAAATTATATTATTTTTCTAATTTTTGTAAATGACAAAACGCTCGAGTATAGTTATTATTATTGTGGTAATTCGTCGTGTAACGTATATATAACTTAATTACTAATTAAAGAATTCCTATTCCCGTGGACACGTTCGTCTACTCTCGGTTACTAGAGCGTTTCTTTAGGACGTTTCTCATTCCGTGTCGTTGTCACGGTTCCCATTTTATCCCTAATTTATATGTTTATAATTTTAGGACATTCGTAAGTCATTTAAGACTTACACACGTGGTTCCAACTTATCCTTTGTGTGATACTACCTACAGCGCAACGCAGGTGAGTTTTCACGGCCCCTTTTACTGTTTTAACATGGGGGAGAAAACATGATTAAACAATATTGGATTTTGTAATTCGTATGATATCAATGTTAAATGCTAAGCGTAACACGCTATCACAGAAAGTCCTCAACTAATATCGGACCGTTAATATGGATCATAGCGAGGTAATATTTAGTAGTACTATTGGGTTTGACAAATCCCACCCGTGTTAGTCGCGCTAACTCGATTAGATATAGAACGGGTGAAATGTTAGCCAACTAACACCGCCAGTGTTGATAGACCTGGCAGGAGGCAACAAACAAACAGTCAGCTTCGGTTGCGAGCGCTTGAGCTGAACATGAACATAGGTTAGCTACCTATAGATACGTACTGAATGAACATAAATCTGGTAAACGCTTATTTACATATATTGAAACCTGTGAACTCACCAACGTCGTGTTGACATATTTTCTTACATGTTTTCTCAGGTCGCTAAGATAAGACACAGGTGCACGTTAGGGCATGCATGGAATTCAACTACTATGATTATGACTTATTTATAATTGTTTGAGTTATTCTATTGTACTTGTTTTGGTTGGACGTTTTCGACTTTTTTGGACTTTTGGACTTTGGTTTTGGGCGCGTGTATTTTGCGCATTTACTTTCTTTACGCTTCTGCATTGATACTCTGATTTGAATGATATTTTCATTTTGAGTCCCATGTAGAGTCGTTCAAAGTAACTAATGTCTGAGATCTTGGTTCGTCACTTCTCAAACGGTAAAACTCCGTTAGTTGAAATTGGGGGTGTGACAGATTGGTATCAGAGCCATTGGTTATAGAGAACTAGGATTGCATACTAGACTATGACCGCACACATGCATTAGTTACACGACACAGATACTCATACATGATACACATGGTATCCATACATACATTGCATGGCAGACATGTTGACATCATTCATACCGCCCTCTACTGATGAGGAACACATCATTGGCATTGCATCATCATTCCCAGTGGCAACGATCGGGAATCACCAGAACATCATCCACTCCCATCCGAGGGCAGCGAGACGGATCCTTCGGATGAGTCAATTACATCACCATCACCTGTTGGGTATGGTGGGCTTTCTCAGGTCCATGTTATGGACGACACTCAGCACTAACGCATATCTCTTTGGGAGTTGGGATCGTCGGAGGCGAGTCCCTACTGTACCATCCTAGCTGTACCATCCCAGCAGCAATACGCCAAGTGAAGGCAGACCGTTTATCACATTATTACAGAATCCGTTGACACGTAGATGTCGTCGCTTTCCCGAGCCATGAGCTCGCTTCCTTGGTCATTATTCTGTTGAGAATAGATGGACCACAAGGCTGAGAACGCATATTCAAACCCTATTCTAACTCAGTTGAAAGGACGGCTACTTTGCCTTTTCCAGTAACACATTCATGAACTAGTTTCACTTCTCGAAGCCACATATTATGTGCATGTTCCCATCTTCAGACTACAATCCACTGGATTGGACTCTCGTATTGCATTTCAACTTGAGTGAATACTCGGACCAAACAATTCCTGACTGCCCGTCCTGATATGAGATCTAGTTGAGCAACTTGTGGTTGATGACTAAGCCTCTCGATGACTTATTGTATCTGACAACACTCTGTACTCGATAATACAAACTAAAGGACATTTTGACACAAGACAGGGAAAACTAGGGTGAGCATGCAAAGCAAATTATCATTACGGGTGCACACGTAATAGTAATTTGAGGTGCATGTAGGTCCTGGTGAAACCTAGTGTGTGGATGAATGGTCCTAATCAGTGATTTACAGACTTAATTTCCACTATCTGTAGAGACTCTCATAACCCACTAAACGACTAGTTGGTATCATTAAAACCTGTTTAACAGTTGATAGACGCGACAATCATGTTGAAGGTATTTACGAACACACTGAACTATCATCCATAGGATCCATCATTTGATTTCACTCAAGTAAAAGCCTTAGTGAACTTAAGACTCTCATCCAGACTTGATCAATGAAACCATCTCAATTAAAACTCTAATAGAACCTCATGGTAAATCCACCAACTCCAACTATGTAAGCGGAATTTGGGAAGTCCTTCCAAAACTAACACGTTATTCCTTACAATCCGACAATAGATTCCATTTGACCTTGTTACCTCATCCGGTGACTAATCCTTGGTCCAATTCGATTCATACCCCAGCATATCCAGTTATTCCAATGACATTGGAAAATGGGTATTTAATCTAACTGACCATCAGTTGAACGCGATTACTTAAACGGATATCCTATCCCTTATACTACTAGAATCTATACTTCATGGAAATTTTCTTCCTTGCATGTGAACCTTTTCCCTTAGCCTATGCATTGACTGACACTTGCTTTATAAGCACGGGTCTCACTAGAAGTCTCAGTATGACTTCACAAATCCCATATTAGTGTGTCGTGATCCAACTCTAATAAAAGCCAAGTATACTATTGAGATAGCAGACGCTCAGAAAATCGAAACAACTCGCATCCTTACAGATGTAAACTAGTATTGGTTAGTCATAAACTTGACATTGACCTTCTGCCAGTTACACTTGGCAGTTTTGACCTTATTGTCGGTATGAATTGGTTATCCAAGAACCAACCTGAGGCCATCTGTTGTGACAAAAATGTTTGCCTTCCTCTCCTTAGAGGGAAAATCCTTTCTGTCCAAGGCAAAAGGGAGTGGTGCAGTCGTTGGCATCATATCCTTCATGAAAGCATAGAAATGTCTTCGAAAAGGTCATACTGCTATTTTGGCTCTCGTCGCCGACCAGTCATCTGAGGAGAAGAAAATTGATGATATCCCAATCGTACGTAACTATCCGGAAGTATTTCCCGAGGACTTGCCTAGTCTACCACCGTACCGTCAAGTTGAATTCCAAATCGATCTAGCACCCGGAGCGGCACCGATCGCTCGAGCACTTTATAGACTTGCACCTAGTGAGCTACAAGAGTTATCAACACAACTACAAGAGTTGTTAGATAAGGGTTTCATTCGACCGAGCTCATCACCATGGGGAGCTCTAGTTCTATTCGTCAAGAAGAAAGACGGGACTTTTCCCATGTGCATCAATCAACGTAAGCTGAACAAAGTAACTATAAAGAACCATTATCCCCTACCCCGCATTGATGATCTGTTTCATGAACTCCAAGGATCATGCTTCTATTCTAAGATCGGCCTTAGATTCGGTTATATCAGTTGAGAGTCTGAGACGAAGACGTCTCTAAGCCTACTTTCAGAACTAGGTATGGTCACTACAAATTTATGGTCATGCATTCCGGATTAACCAACGTACCCGCGGTGTTCATGGACCCCATGAACCGTGTGTGTAAACCTTTCCATGATCAGTTCTTCATGGTTTTCATTGACGACATCCTCATCTATTCCAAGAACTAAGGGGAGCATGAGGAGCACCTACGTTTGATTCTGGAATTGATAAAGCAGGAGCAGTTGTATGCTATGTTTTCCAAGTGCGAATTCTGGATTCGCGAAGTTCAATTTTTAGGACATGTGGTTAACAAGAATGGAAGTCGATCCATCTAAAATAGAAGCCATCAAGAATTCGACTGCACCGACGACTCCGACAGTGGTGCGACAATTTCTCGGATTGGCTGGCTATTATTGTCAATTCAGCGAGAGATTTTCCAAGATCGCCCAACCCCTCACTACTCTTACTCAAAAGGGGAAACCCTATAACTGGAGCAATACTCAGGAATCAGCATTCCAACTGTTAAAAAAGAAACTCTATAGTGCACCCACCCTATCTCTTCCCAAAGGAACGGATGACGTTGCAGTGTATTACAATACCCCTATTCAAGGTCTCAGTTGTGTACTAATGCAATACGAGAAGGTTATCGCATATACTTCCCGAAAATAGAAAATTCATGAGAAAAACTACAGAACCCATGATTTGGAATTAGGAGCAGTAGTATTTGCACTAAAAATCTGGAGACATTACCTGTACAGTACCAAATACACTGTCTACACCAATCATAAGAGTGTTCAGCACATCTTCGAACAGAAGGAGTTGAACATCCGACAACGTCATTGGTTCGAACCTTTGAACGACCATGACTGTGCAATCAGATACCATCCGAGCAATGCTAATGAAGTAGCTAATGCTCTAAGCCGTAAGGACACCAAACCCAAACGAGTTCGAGCATTACATTTTACTATTCACACTAGATAATCTCACAAAATCCGTAGTGCTCAACTCGAAGCCCTTAAAGAGGAAAACCTACCGCTGGAAGCCACACGCGGTATGGAAGAATAACTTGAAGTCAAATCAGATGGCATTCGCTACCTAGCAGAGCGAATATGGGTTCCAGCGTATGAGAACTTAAGAGAATTAGTTATGGATGAAGCTCGCAAATCTCGATACTTTATTCATCCAGAAAAAAAATGTATCATGACCTAAAGGTACTATATTGGTGGCCAATGATGAAGGCTGATATAGCCACCTATGTGAGCAAGTGCCTGACTTGCGCAAAGGTCAAAAATAGAATACCAAAAGCCTTCTGGCTTACTGCAGCAGCCATAAATTCCTATGTGAAAATGGGAGCAAATTTCCATGGATTTTATCACCAAATTACCCTGAACTCCTAGCGGATGCGACACCATCTGGTGATCGTAGATCGTTTGACAAAATCCGCTCACTTCTTAGCGATCAGAGAAACTGAAAAAATGGAAAAACTTACTCGTACTTACTTGAAAGAAATAGTCTCTCGGCACAGGGTGCCAATATCTATCATTTCGGATCATGATGCACGATTCACTTCTCGTTTCTGGCAGTCGTTACACAAAGCCTTAGGCACGCGTCTAGATATGAGCACAGCATACCATCCTTAAACTGATGGCCAAACAGAACGTACTATTCAAACGCTGGAGGACATGCTGCGAGCTTGTGTGATTGATTTCGGTAACACTTGGGAGTCTCACCTACCGTTGGTGGAGTTCTCCTACAACAACAGTTATCACACTAGCATCAAGGCAGCTCCATTTGAAGCACTTTATGGAAGGAAATGCCGTTCTCCTATTTGTTGGACCGAGGTTGGGGATAGCCAACTCACAGGTCCTGAACTTGTATTTGAATCTTCTGAAAAGATCGTTCAAATTAGAAGCCGTATGGCGGCATCTCGTGACCGTCAAAAGAGCTATGCTGACAAGCGTCATAAACCTTTAGAGTTTCAAATAGATGACATAGTCTTACTCAAAGTCTCACCTTGGAAAGGTGTCGTTCGTTTCGGGAAACGAGGCAAACTGAATCCTCGTTATGTTGGACCATTCATGATAATGAAGAGAATCGGACCAGTCCCGTATCAACTAGACCTACCTGAAGGACTTAGTGGTGTACACAACGTCTTTACGTCTCAAATTTAAAGAAATGCCTAGCAGTCGAATCACTCGCAGTTCCTCTTGAGGAACTACACATTGATGAACAGTTACGTTTCATCGAAGAACTTGTGGAAATTATGGATAGGGAAGTTAAAACGTTAAAGCACAGTAAGATCCCTATTGTCAGAGTTCGTTGGAACTCGAAACGCGGACCGGAATTCACGTGGGAGCGCGAAGATCAGATGATGCGCAAATATCCTAATCTGTTCAAGCACTCCGCATCAAATTCTTAAGGTACTATTTTAATTTTCGGGACAAAAATTCTTTCAACTGCAAAAACACACAGAAAACATAATAAGAACAAGAAGTTTCATTGGAATTGAATACACAAGACTTAGTGTAGCAGTTACTCATTGAACTGAAATTTCAGACTTAGAAAATTTCACAAGTGTTGGTCCTGCGTACTTAGCAAGTACGCAGGGATTTGTTCCTGCGTACTTAACAAGTACGCATGAATTACTTCTTGCGTACTTGTTAAGTGCGCAAGAATTGCACTTGTTCAAATTTTTAGAAATCCAATTTTTCAACTGATGATGAACATTGATGTGGATTAGGTCCCCACAAGACCGAAAACCGTGATTATAGCCTATGGGACCAACATCAACACCAAATAGCCGCTACATTAGTTACATTTTGACATAAATGGCGACCCAGTCGAACCGACGATCAAAATCCAAGCCAAAGTCAAAATTAAGAGTCGATAAGGACGGTTGAGGACTAAATAAGGATCGATTGTTGATTCTAAGCAAGTTTTAATTATAGTGTGTTACCAAAACAACTAAAAGATTGACAAAAATCAAGATTCAACCCTAAAATTTTTATAGTCTAAATCGGTCCATAATTCGCGATTTTATGGATGGAATGCCCTTAGATTCTCACCAAGTGATTGTAATATAATGATGGAACTAGAAACGGGAAGAAAAACCGGTTAGGACACTCGAAGTTTTTTAGTAAAAGTGGCAGAGGGAATACAACAGTCGAAAATGATTTGAATGAGATAAAATAATGAAATTTTTCTAAGTCCTGTATATATACCCAACACAAAATGGTCTCGTGTACTTGCTAAGTGTGCAGGACTTAACTTCTGCGTACTTACTAAGTACACATGACTTAAGTCTTGCGTACTTGTTAAGTACGCAGGGTTTACCTCATGCGCACTTATCATGTACGCAGAGACCCTTGTGTGCTCAAACTTTCAACTCAAATTATGAAGATTTCAAGCCAAATAACAAACAAGATAAAAACATTCAATCAAGAGGAATCAAAGTCAATTCAAGAAGGTTAAACACAAATATTTTTGGCTTTTCTGAATAAAATTAAACTATACACAAATTTAAAATCATTTTGATCTTTTCAAGATAGAAATATACACGTATTCACACAAACTATATTTTTTTTGTCAAAGATACGAGCAGAGGATCATATCAGGCTAACATATAGCAAAAACGATACAATATAATCATCAAAGAATATGGGATCATGTCATGGATTACTATTTATTCAAACGTAATAAGCACATAAACAAGTAATTCAAGTTGACAGTATTATAAGATTTGAAACTATAAGCATCTTTGTATCACGTTCTTGTGTGTTAAGGTATTAATTATAAGATATACAACGTGTACCCCACTGATATGCTATAGTAATGCAAGTTGCACTATCTCAAGACATCTAAGATTTTCCCAATTATTTTCTAAATTTTCAGAAAGAAGCTACATCAATTAGCACAGGAAAAATCAAGCAAAATCCATAAGGATTATCAGGAATGTGATAATCCGACTTTTCATGTTAACTCCGTTAACAGTCCCACTAAATTTTCTGTTAAACACTTAACCCCGTTAAATAAATCCAGTTAAATCTTAACTTATTTAACAAAAATTAAACCCCAAGGACCAATTCTGTCATTTCCTGATCTCAAACTTCAGGGACTAATCCTGCCTAATCCCTAAACCTAATATGTTGACTATTGAAAGTCAAAATTGATGAATTTTTGTTCCTGTTGACTTTAAAAAGTCAAAATCACATCAATTGATCCAAAATATTTGAATTCCAATCGAAAATTGATCAAATCGTAACAGAAGTTACATGTTAATGACATTTACGGTCATCATTGCGGTGTTAATCATCTTCATTGCCGAATTAAACTCAAATAATGGAAATTAAACCCATAACCGTCAATCCCATTACTCCATACCAACTGAATTCGGCCAATTCATCCGTCTTTCTCCCAATTGAGCACCTGCACACGCTAAACGAACCTCACAGAAGAAATTCCTCTTACCAATTTGATCAGAACCGTAGCAGGAATCACCAGAGGGCAAGGAGTCATCGTCGGAATACGTTTTAGTCAAAATCTGTCAATCCGATATCGTTTCAGGTAATCAAATACGCCTTTAGTTTTGTTTTCTGGTCTACAACTAAAGTCCTAATTTAATTTGGACGTACATCATCGAATTAAGCATGAACCCGTATCTAGGGTTCATATTGATTTCGGTTTAATCGAACCCTATTCTAAACGTATTATTAATCCAATCAATTCACATCTGTAGATTCGTAACAACTCACGGAGTAAAAACCCTTTATCAATTTAACATTCCATTATCGAAATCTACATGAACCAGATTCTAGCGTTCATGAGAAACTGGTCGAATCGATCACCACATTAAACCCTCTTTTAATCCAATTAACCCACACCTTTAGACTCGTACTAATGTGTGTAATGAAAGCCCTATGATTATTTGAAATTATAACACCGAATTTGACTCGATCCAGATCTAGGGTTTGTTCATAAAAACATTTTGGGGATTTTAACACTAACATAGATTTAAATGGAATTAAACCATTCCAGTGGCTTCGCAAGGACCTAATCATTGAGGGCCCTCTAATTCCAACCGGTTTCATCATCGGATTCCATCAAATTGATTCTGTGTTCAAAACTAGAGTTTCGGGTATTGATTTGTAAATTTAACGACCCTGTAATTGATGATTTTCAAATTAAACTCTCGCACACACTCGTCAATACTCGATTTTAAAAACCCCTAAGCTTTGGAGTCGAATCGTGATCGATTTGGTGGGTTTTGGGACTGGTTTTGGCTTGGTTACGATGGGGGAGAAGAACACGCGGGAGTTGTATGTTAAAACGATTTAATCCGGGTATCTAACGTGATACCCTAGCGGGCGGGACTGGATAGTGACTTGTGCGTGTGTGGGAGAGACCCGGGTTCGAGGCCGGGCTCCCACATCTTTTTTTGAACAGTTTTTCTGGTATTATTTTAATATAAAAATCAAACCTTATATAATTATAATATTATACAAATGTGTTTTAGCTCGGGAAAAAACTCGTAGGCTCGGGTTTGAATTATCAGCCCACTTTTGTTATTATTTTCCCACTTTAAAAAATAATATATTTACCATAACTTTGTATAAAATAATATATTTATATTATTTTCAACCCGTGACTCGTATTATTAAATAATATATATATATATATATATATATATATATTTATATTATTTCGTATCGTTTTATAACCTCGTATAACATTTGAAAGTAAATAATAATATAATTAGTTATATTATTTACTTGCATTTATTACATTCATAAAAATAATATATTTATTATTTTGTATCACGAATGAGTAATTAGAATATTCTTTCGAACCTAAAAATAATATATTAAATTATATTATTTTCCTAATTTTTGTAAATGACAAAACGCTCGAATATATTTATTATTATTGTGGTCATTCGTCACGTAACGTATATATAATTTAATTACTAATTAAAGAATTTCTATTCCCGTGGACACGTTCGTCTACTCTCGGTTACTAGAGCGTTTCGTTAGGACGTTTCTCATTCCGTGTCGTTGTCACAATTCCCATTTTATCCCTAATTTATGTGTTTATAATTTTAGGGCATTCGTAAGTCGTTTGAGACTTACACACGTGATTCCAACTTATCCTTTGTGTGATACTACCTAAAACATGATTAAACAATTTTGGATTTTGTAATTCGTATGATATCAATGTTAAATGTTAAGCATAACACGCTATCACAGAAAGTCCTCAACTAATATCGGACCGTTAATATGGATCTTAGCGAGGTAATATTTAGTAGTACTACTGGGTTTGACAAATCCCACCCGATTTAGTCGCGCTAACTCGATTAGAAATCGAACGGGTGAAATGTTAGCCTAGTCACACCGCCAGTGTTGATAGACCTGGCAGGAGGCAACAAACAAATAGTCAGCTTCGGTTGCGAGTGCTTGAGCTGAAAATGAACATAGGTTAGCTACCTATAGATACGTACTGAATGAACATAAATCTGGTAAACGCTTATTTACATATATTTAAACTTGTGAACTAACCAACCTCGTGTTGACATATTTTCTTACAAGTTTTCTCAGGTCGCTAAGATAAGACACAGGTGCACGTTAGGGCATGCATGGAATTCAACTACTTTGATTATGACTTATTTATAATTGTTTGAGTTATTCTATTGTACTTGTTTTGGTTGGACGTTTTGGACTTTTTTTTGGACTTTTGGACTTTGGTTTTGGGCGCGTGTATTTTGCGCATTTACTTTCTTTACGCTTCCGCGTTGATACTCTGATTTGAATGATATTTTCATTTTGAGTCCCATGTAGAGTCGTTCAAAGTAACTAATGTCTGAGATCCTGGTTCGTCACTTCCCAAACGGTAAAACTCCGCTAGTTGAAATTGGGGGTGTGACAAGGAATCATAAGATTCAGAATCGAGTGATTCTTTCGTCTTGGTTTAATTTGATTTCTTCAGTGAATATTGGTATTATGATTCAGGATAATAAATATGGTGTTTGAGTATTAGGGTAGGGGAATCCAACTTTTATCTAGATTTGATTTCAATGAATCAGGAGTGATTCAAGGATGAATACACACTCCACGGTTGATGTAGAGACATGTCTTGATTCAATCTCTCATTGCATACTTGTGAGTATGGGCAGTGAGATGAACCGCATTAATTGTGCTAAAGACATAACCCAAAACTGATCTCAGAAGAAAATTATTGCCAAAATCTAACATCCTTTATCTGATAATGAACTATACAGAAATTTTAAGAGAAATAAAATTTAACTTTCAAGTTTTGTAAATTATTTCTCAAGATTACTTTGAAAATTTTCTCCATTTTCTATTTTGTTTGAAGTTTTGTAAAATATTTGAAATTAAAAGAACTATACAGAAATTTTAAGAGAAATAAAATTTAACTTTCAAGAAATGAATTGATTTAAGAAAAACAAGTTTTCACTCAGGATTGAACATTCCTATCAAGTTGACAAGATGCTCAAAACGGGATCTTTGTAATCCACATCCTTTCCATCTCTACCAGGATCTTTGAACATTCCTATCAAGTTGACAAGATGCCAAAATCAAACCTTGAGCAGAAGCATACAACAAACATTATATCTTGCCTTAAAGCTGTGAGATACATAAGAGATCCGATCATCCCACGGTACAATTTGTAATCCACATCCTTTCCATCTCTACCAGGATGCAGACCATGATTGACTGGGATAGGTGTGCCATAAGTACTGCTATCATTCATCTTGTATTTTGACAAGATGTCCTACACATACTTTGTTTGATGCAGATAAATGCCATTCTCTCTTTGACTGACTTGCAAACCCAGGAAGAAAGACAGTTCACCCATGTTACTCATTTCAAACTTGGACTTCATCACCTGTTCGAATTCCCTACACATCTCTTCATTTGTAGACCCGAAGATAATGTCATCGACATACACTTGTACAAGAAGAATATCACCTCCTGCTTTCCGTATGAAGAGGGTCGAGTCGATCTGTCCACGGTCGAAACCATTAGACAGTAGATGCTCAGATAAAGTCTCTTACCATGCCCGAGGTGCTTGGTGAAGACCATAAAGTGCTTTGTCGAGCTTGTACACTTTATTGATATTATGCGGATCTTCAAAGTCGGGAGGTTGAGTGACATAGACCTCTTCATGTACTTTTCCATACAGGAAAGCACTCTTCATATCAAGTTGATAGACCTTGAAGCCAACATATGAGGCATAAGCCAGAAACAGTCGAATGGCTTCAAGTCTAGCAACTGTGGCATATACTTCTGTGTAATCCAAGCCCTCTTGCTGATAAAAACCCTAAACAACCAACGTTGCTTTGTTCTTAACAACAATATGACATTATCCGTCTTGCATTTGAACACCCATCTGGTGCCAATTGGTTGTACGCCCCTTGGCAAGTCAACCAAATCCCACACATGCAACTTTTGGAATTGAGACAGTTCGTCTTGCATTGCCTCAATCCAGCAGTTGTCAGCGAGAGCCTCTTTCACATTCTTCGGCTCTAACTAGGACACGAATGCAGCATACAGACATGTTTCCATGACAACAGTGTCAAGTATCTCAGAGTAGAGACTAGTGTTCTCAGTAATGGTTCGATGACGAGTCTGAACACCGGCATGAGGATCACCATTAATGTTGTCAATTCGATGATTCTTATGCACTCTCGTCTCTGGTATATTTGGTTCTTGAATTTCTGAATCAAGGTTCGTGCTTAACTCCCCCATATCCTGTGTTCCAGAAGAAGAAGATTCAATGTTAATTGGATCAGCTGGAGCTTCATTTCCTACACTAGTGTTAGGATTAGTTTGAGCGTCATTTCCGTCAACATGAATATCTTCACTGTTATCACCATTAAGAGTTCCAGATGTAGATGCAGCATTGGAATAAGGAGTTATAATCGGTATAGTAGCACGAGTTGAGAAACTGGAGTCATCACCGCCACCAAATAATTCATATACATTTGCGGCATCATTTGTAGACAAATCTGGAAGATTGAAAGATTTGAATAGCGCATCATAATCAAAACCCCAAGCTGGACCAGTTGGTTCTGGTGGAATGCTGTGTTTACTACAATCCACTTCAAACCATTCTTCGACAGTACAAGTTCCTATGTTGTACACTCTCTTGCAAGGCGAGTTGGCAATGTATCCTAAGAAGATGCCTTCCACCGCTTTTGCATGAAACTTAGACTTGCGGTCTATGTACTGTAGCAACAAGGAACAGGGACTACCAAAAGGAACTAGGTAATCAAGATTTTGAAGTCGATTGTTGATCAACTCATAACAAGTCTTGTTGTGCCTCTTCACAACCAGAACTCTGTTCAAGACGTGACAACTTGTATTAACTGCTTCTGCCCAGAAAGTGACAGGAAGCTTTGCATCTGACAACATTGTCCTTGCAGTCTCAATCAATGTTCTGTTCTTCAGTTCTGCGACTCCATTCTGCTGAGGTGTGTACGGGGCACTAAATTCCTGACGGATACCCTTCTTGAGACAGAAAAGTTCCATCAAATTATTCTTGAAATCAGTTCCGTTGTCACTCCTTATTCTTCTAACCTTCATCTTGCACAGAGATTCCAAGCTCAGGATCGGGTATTGAAGAATGTCAGCAGTTTCGTCCTTCGTACCTAAAAAATCCACCCAAGAAAAACGTGAGAAATCATCAGTTACAACCAGACAGAATGACTTACCTCCAATACTCCTGATACTTATGGGGCCAAACAGATCCATATGTAATAGCTCCAAAGGGGTATTGATGGAGTTTTGGAGCTTGGGCTTGTGAGACTTCCGTTGCTGTTTGCCCTTTTTACAAGGCATACAGTCATCTGCAATGGTAAATCTCAGCTTAGGAACACCAGTTACCAAACCTTTTTCGGACAAGATGATTCATTTTACGATAAGAAATATGTCTGAGTTTCCTATGCCACAAGATAGAGTCATGTTCTGTCGCTTTGGTAAGCAAACAGGTAGCAACTGGTGAGGTGGTTGTTGCCATGCTCATATCAATCTGATAGGAGTCGTTTGTCCTTGGCGCTCTCATCAGAATCCAATCTTTAGGAACCTCAAGACCAGGTTTGAGAATCAGGCATTCATTCTTGTCACATCACCGAGTACTCCTTGTCGCACATTTGGGAGACACTGAACAAGTTATGCTTCAGCTGCTCGCAGTAGTTGACATTGTCAAAGCTGACACAACCATTTGACACCACGACTTGACACGTGATACTACCGCCTTTCTCTCCAGCAAAGGCCACATAGCTGCCTCTGAATGGTTTCACGTCTTGAAGCAAGGCCATGTTTCCTTTCATGTGTCGGGAGCATCCACTATCTACATACCAACTATTAGTGATAGTACCCTTCGGATGTCCCTGCACGAGTCACAAAAAGAATTAGTTAGATTTGGAGACCCAAGCCATAATGGTCTTGGGTCGTCCGTCTTTTTCAAAATAAACAACCTCTTTTAACTCAAAGTCGTGACTGTTCAAAATGGATGAATCTTTAGAAGAATTAGGACTAGGAGATTGAGAACTTTTAGATTTGGTAGTCCAGGGCCTCTTCTGTTTCTTAACTGGAACAGTAGACTTAGGTTCAACAATAGCAGGTGAACTAATGGACTCTTCACCTGATTGAATTTTAGTCAGCTGTTCAAGCTTTCTCAACCTCTTATTCCTTCTCCTCCTCTGTGGCTTAGAGTGTTTCACCACAGATTTCTCACCAGTAGGTGTACTACCAGAGGTAGATACACAAGGTATAGCAGGTTGCTTTCCCTTTCTTGAAACAGATGGTTTAGCCTCAAAGGTTATCTTTGGCTTTACCATCTGTTTTACTGGTGGTTTCACCACATTTGCTTTTGGACTTTTGGGATGTTTCACTGGTAGTGACTTAGGGAAGACAGCCGGTTGTGAAACAATAGGCCGTTTCCCTTGGTTCTTAGAAGGGCAGTTCACAAGGATGTGACCTACCAGACCACAGTGAAAGCAAGTCCTCTTGTTTGTGTAAGTCCTCCTATAAGGCTCATTAGATCTTGCATTAGATGACTCAACATGATGAGCAGGAGGAGTTGGTTTGTGAACAGGAGTTTGACCCGATATAGATTGGTTTTTGGGAGTATAGTACTTTTGCAAATTTTCTTTATAACCAAGCCCATAGTGAGCTGAAAAAGCTTCATTCTTAACTTGATTAAGATTTTTATACCCCCCATAAAGCATTACCTTTAATTTATCATTTGATTCAATGATATTTGGTTCAGTTAAAATACAATTGTCACTATTAGTGATAATGTTTTTCTTGACTTTCTGTTCAGATAACAACTCCTCGGATACTACTCCTTCAGGACAGGTGCTATCAGACCCATCATCAGAAGCAGTAAAGAACTCCTCATTAGATGCAGAGTCAGCCTTACTTGAGGAATCATCCTTGTTAGAGGAATCATCTTTACCCGAGGACTCATCAAGGCAAGTTAGATCAATGTCTACTACGCCGTTGACAAATTTCCCGCTAACTGGTGGAGGAATGGCATTAGTACCCAGCCCTAAGCCATTCATTTGTCTCACTATAGATTCGTAGTGTTCCACCACAAAACGATAATTTTTCAACTTCTCATTAGTACATTTCAACTGCAAGATCTCATTTTGCAGCTTGTTGATCTCATTGTTCCTTTTCTCTAACCCCAATGTATGCAATATCCAAGTGAAGCTGTTGATCGCTCATTTTAAGTGAATAATCACGTTTTTCTTTCTTCAACGTTTCAATTGAATCTTTCAATCATTTTTCGTTTTCTTTGTAGCTTAAAGCTGCAATATGAAGGGGTTCAACTTTGTCTTGAAGCTTAGAGTTTTCATTTTTTAAGCCTAGACATTTGGAACAAGAAATGACAGTAAAAGGATTAGAATCTACCTCATTCGATGAATGTGATGCCTCTCTGATAGCCATGAGGGCAACAGCAGTTGTAGACTCTTCTCGGTCAGCCACAGAAGCTTCCCGTTCCTCAGCTTCCATCATCTCCATAATCTCAGCCATGAGACCAACTTGAGTTTGTGCAATAATGGCATCCTCCAGATGAACACCCCAATCAAAGCTTTCGTCTTGTTGAGCTACCAATGCATTGGACGATCCACTTTGGCTTTGATTGTGGTTGTTTGAGTTGTTGTAGCCTTGGTTGTTTCCTTGACTAGGTCTGGTCAAAGCCGAAGCCGGTGCTCTGTCTTTTTGACATTCACGAGCAAAGTTTCCATAGTTCAGAAACTTGTAGCACTTGGCCTTGGATTTGTCAAAACCAACCTTGGCATTAGAATGGCCGCCAATGAACTTTCGGCAAGTTCTGTTCAGGAAACGCTTTGCCCTCCTCAAGATCATGGCCATATTCCATTGAATATCCATATCATCCGGATCCACCTGATTAAAGTCTTCTTCGATAGTTCCAGGATCCGTTAGCTTACCTCCAATGAAGTTCTCATAGGCAAGCATGCAAGATGAGAATAAAGCCACATGATCTTCAGCTATCTTGGCTATTGCTGATTGGTTAGCTGAAGATGTGGGAGAAAGATTTCTTGAGGAGTTCTGATGATGAGATCCAGAACCAGATGCTGCATAGCATGCATGACCACCACAAGCCTTCACAGTTTCTTCCTCATGAGAGTTTCCAGAGAAAAGGGCAATTCCAGAGCCCGATGACTCGGTTGTAGAAGACGTCCCATGATACATTGAAGGGTCTTGTATTTGAGGTCTTCCTGAGCTCTCCTTTCTTTTTAGGTTCATGTCATGAGCTTGAACCTTTCTAATTGGCTCATCAATTGTCATCTCAAAGAACTTAGAATTCTCTCTCATCAGGGTTGTATACATCTCAAACTTGGGAGGCAAAGGATCTAGAAACTTTTCAACTAATTATTCATCTAGATACTTTAGCTCAAAAGCTTTCAATTCGGTCTACAGATGATAGAATCTAGAGATGAGCTCGTCTATAGATTCGTTCTCCAGAAATCTGAAGCACTTATACTGCTTCCTGAGGAGATCCCGTTTACTTTTCTTGATGTCACTATTGCCCTCAAATCTTTTCTGTAACGCCTTCCAAAGATCCTTGGATTTATCATATCCTCTGAAACTATGGAATAACTCCCTAGTTAAGGCCATAGTGATAGAATTGTGAGCCTTCTTCTCTCGATCATAAACATTCTTTTCTTCTTCATCGACTTTAGAGATAGGCTTGGGCATTACTTCATCAAGGTAAAGGTGTGTGGGATACTTATATCCCTCTAGAATTGGTATCCATAACTAAGAATCGGTATAAGAAATGTAATGCTCAAAGCGTGCTTTCCAGTTAGAATAATCATTTACATTTAGTAACTTTGGCGGTTTCTGAGGTGTTTCGATCTCGTTGTCATAGTTCAGAAGGTTACCGAGGTTCTGAAGATTCGACATGGTGAACACTTAGTCAAATTTCAGAAAGGTCAAAGACACTTGCGCACTTGATATTGGCCTTGCGCACTAAGAGAAATGGTCTTGCGCACTAATGATTTGCTCTTGCGTACTTGATAAGTACGCAGAAGTAGAAATAAGTACGTAGGAGTTAACTTAAGTACGCAGAAAGATTAGTCTTGCGTACTTGATAAGTACGCAGCAAGACTGAACTTTTTGCTAGATATGGTAAGTACGAAGATAACCTTTTCACCAACTCTCACCAAACTATTCCGGTCACTGGAATCTCATCGGAGATGGCAAAAATCGAACAGATGAACAAACAAAATGAGCCAAAGGATCAGAAACTTGTTTCTAACCAACCTTTGTTGCTCAAAACACTCAAATACACAACAAAAGTCAGTTTTTGAGTTATTTTTGCTTCTAAAATAGTGCTCAAGAGCTACCCCTATTTTATCACAAAAATCAACAAAAATACCCACTTTTGCTTGTAAAATCTCTATAGAACACTCTCCAAACACACTCACAACGCTGGAAATCAAGAGCAAAGCTCTGATACCACTTGTAGGTCCCTCGGGTGTGGCGGATCATCACATGCAAGTGGGTTCGTGAGTCGGCCCGGGTGCGGAATACCCGTGACTAGGTGGAGAGTCTTACAACACAAAGTAAACCGACAAGAGAATCACTTTAAACTTTCGTCTATTATAAACACTTGAAGGTTACAGAGAGAAATACTAAGTATACAATGTCTGCGTATATGACTGCGTACTTGTGTACTGTCAACCTATCCTATTTATACATGACCTGAACTCTGCACACTTAGCAAGTGCGCAGGGCAAATTGCTCATGTGTACTTAGCAAGTACGCAAGGTATTCTTGCGTACTTGCTAAGTACGCAGGAACTAATTCCTGCGCACATACAAGTGCGCAAAACACTTAGAGATTTCAGCAACTATCAACATGCATTAGTAAATACAACTCGATAACTTATACATACAGACACTTACAAACAAAGACAAATACATACAAAGAAATACAATAAACAAGACTCTATCCAGAGTGTTTGTCACACAAAAGTGCTTCAACACAAATTCCTTTTAAATCGATTTTAGGGTTTTTTCACGGAATACGGGTCTCTCGCGTACCGCGAGAGACTGGGCAAGTTACCTCGCGTACCACGAGGTACAATTTAGTCGTGGCCGGTTCTTAAGATCCTCGCGTACCTCGAGGGCTTGGAGCTGAGTCTTCGCATACCGCGAGAACTCTATTTTCAACATTTTCTTTTTTTAAAGTTTGGCCTTTAGTTTCTTGCTCGGTTTCTTCACGATCTAGCTTCCTATTCCACACGATTCAGAAAATATACAACGACTCAAATACAGAAAAAAATGACTCAAAACAAAGATAAAACTAATCTAAAACACATGAAAACACTTGGAATAAAGATGTGTGCTTCGCACTACATCAAACATCCCCACACTTAACCTTTTTTGTGCTCGAAAAAGTCTGCAATGGAATCATAACTGAGATATAACTTAACAACTCATAAATTACCAATTATCACAAATATACTCACGCGTTTAAAAGCAACAATTAGTATTTATATCCGATTAAACCCAAGCACCAACTATATAGCCCCCGTAATGTGTTCTAATTCCATTTTATACAATTATCAATCAACATATGTGACTCACACTTAGAAGTTACAGCTCTACCTAATCTCGTCTCACGGTCATGTCTAGGCACAGATCAAACCATATAGATTTACCCACCATGTTAAACTAAGACTTATTTGGTTTAGAAATTAGATAAAATATGGAATGAATGGATTGATAATGAGCATTAATAAGCAAATTAAACTTCATCTAGAGGCGTTTCATCCAAGTCACTATCCTAGAAGTTAACACATAGACTAAGTCATATCAATAAGCACATAAGAATCACTTAGGGGTGTTTTCTCCAAGTGGCTGTCCCGGAGGGTAACACACAAGCAAAACTCATAATTCTAACAATAAGCTCATGAATTATGGACATATGGATGCAGGCGCCACCAAACTCGAAATTATTCTTATAAAAATGGAATGGTGTGCCAAAAATTTCAAAAACAAATAAATATTATCTTAGCGTGTTACCTATCACCCTATGTTGACAGTTTCAATATTACCGATTACCCTAGTATGAGTACCCACATGATTTAATTAAGTAATTAATCCTAAGTAACACTCACTGGCAATTTAAGCTATTCAAACTGTCTGGGTCTACCAAAACATCACTAATTAGACGCGTTTTCTATCATTTAAATCATTTAAAACCAACAAGTAGATCCAGTTGTACTATCATTTTCCATTTATAAGCAGTTATTTCCAAGGACATTTTTCAAAATCTTTTCAATTTTTTTGTATTTTTGAATTTTTATAAACATGACAAACTAGCTAAAATAGACTCTCACATCCCCACACTTGAAAGACCCATTGTCCTCAATGTGAAGCTAGACAAAGCTAAAAATAAAATGCAAAAATAAAAACAGGAAGCGACTTAGCTGGTAATGTATATGCACTCGACTGAAAATCCAGCTTCGTTCATCCTTGTGTGCACCGTATAACATTTCGGTCGCGGTTGCACATCTCTACCGGGTTGCCTTTACAAACTTTATATAAGTGATGATCGACCCCGTCGAATGGAAATTGAGTAAGGGCGGGATGATACAACCTGCAAAATAAACCTCACAAGAAACTCGCCGCATTAAACTGACTCAAAAGACTGACTCAAATTAAAAATAAAGACACAACAGACTCACTAAGACTCTAAGACTCAAGATAGATAGAATCTAGAGAAACGTACTCAATGGGTGGCCAACACATATACATGAATGCCACAGCAAGGTAGGTCATCGGTCCGAACGGTTTCTACATTCCCATGGTAGTCGTGGTCGGATGGCATGAAAGTGAATTGATGGTGATGATAGATGATGAATGTGAATGATATGGATGGAGGAAGTGGTGATTAGAGAAAACGCGTAGATTGATGGTGATAATTATGGTAGATTGATGGTGATAATTATGAACTTCATTCCTGATTATTTTCCTCACCGAATCAATCGCGGATCCTAGCAAAACAAGACACAAACGAAATACACACACCGAAAAACACAAAAATGACACGGACTCAAACCAAGGAATGCATACAAACTCTACATCCTGGGCAATCCTTGATCCTAACCGGTACCGCCTTCATCCTACGTGGTCTACCGCCTCTCCACAGCATCAACAAACTCATACTCCTACCAAACCTTAAACCTCTATTACATTTATCAATCAAGTCCTGCCACCACAACTTAAACCTACGAGGTCCAAAGATAACACGGTTCAAGTATCCTAGCAAGTTGTCACTTCTAAACATCCCCACACTTGGGGTTTTCATTCTCCCTAGATCACAAGACACACTCAACTCTCGGAGTTTCTTACGGGGCGTCCTAGATTTAAGGGATGACTCGGCTTCTATCCCCTCATCATGAACAATAGTAAAGGTCAAAGGCTTAATGTGTGATATCATTAAAGGTATGGCCTCTAACCTCTTGCCCAGATCTTCACGATCCTCTACACTCTCCACCAACTTCTCAATCATCCCCGCACTTGGGGTTTTGCCAATGATATCTTCTAATTATGCCATCATCTCCAGCAGATCTTCAGGCACCTCATCACCGTAATCGTCTGGTGCATCCAACAACCCTTCTAACTCCACCGCCCAATCCGATAACATAACTAAGTCAGGGTGGGTTCACCAATTTCTACCTTTCGATCAGAGTCCCGATGGTCACCTATGAGGGCATCAATCATGCAAACTGAATCGCTCTGCTCAGTATACCTGTTCACATGTTTCATAGCATCGAATGTGATCATCTCATCACCCACATGAAGTGTGAGTTTCCCGTCTAAGACATCGATCAATGCCTTGGTGGTACGTAGGTATGGGCATCCTAGGATGAGTGGGACATTGTCATCCACTTCCATATCTAATATGACAAAATCCACGGGGAAGACAAATTTGCCTACTTTCACTAACGGATTCTCCGTAATTCCCCATAGATGCTTGACTAAACGGTCAGCCAAGGAGATGCACATGTGCGTCGGCTGCGGTTCACCTAGGTCTAGCTTCTTATAGATAGAATAAGGTATCAGATTGATGCTAGCACCTAGGTCAGCCAACACGTGGTTTAAGGGGCAAACCGCCAAGCAGACACGGGATCGTGAAATGACCTGAATCTCCCATTTTCTCTGGCAGTTTGTTCTAAACCACTGCAGAACATTGCGCACTAAGTGAGACTTTAGAGATCCCCTCTAACTTCTTCTTGTTGGAAAGAAGATCTTTTAGTAATTTGCCATATATCGGCATGTGCTGGAGGACCTCTATGAATGGTTGATTTGTCACACCCCCAAATTCCACTAACGAATTTTTACAATTTTAGAAGGTGACAAACCAGCATCTCAGACATCAGTTACTTTAAACGACACTATATGGGACTTAAAATGTCATAATATAAAAGATCAAAGTAAATGTGCGGAAGCGTTTAAACAAAAGTAAATGCGCAAAACAAGGTGCCCTAGTTTAAGTAATAACAGAACATAAATAGTGTTTGATAGAATGACATGTTATGATAATAGTCAAATGGCACCATGCATGTCCTAACGTGATCCTGTGTATCGAACTGAGAAAACATGTAAGAAAATGAGTCAACACTAGGTTGATAAGTTCACAGGTTTCAATAAAGTATAGAAGCATTTAACAGGTTATATGAATTCAATATGCATATCAATAGGTAGCTAGCCTGTATTCATGTTTACTAAAGCGCTCACAACCGAAGCTGACTGATGTGTTTGTTTGCCTCTCGCCAGGGCTATCAACCCTGGCAAAGTGTTTAGGCCAATATTTCACCCGTTCGATCTCCAATCGAGTTAGCGTGACAACGCGGGTGGGGCTTGTCAAACCCAGTAGTACTTCCAAACATTCCCTCGCTAAGTTCATATTTACGGTCCGATTTATGTGAGGACTTTTCATTGATAGTGTGTTACGCTTAGTCTCAATAGTGATATCATATGAGAACAATAACCAAAAAGGTTGTGACATGTTTTCTATCCCAAACAAAACGAGTAAAAGGGGCCATAAAACTCACATGCATTGCGTAGTAGGTAGTATCACACAATTAAGAGATTTGGTACACAAGTGTCAACCTGCAACGGCTTACGTATGCCCTAGAATTATAAACATTATAATTAGAGACACATTGGGATTTGTGACGACGAAACGGAAGATTAGAACGTCTTACAACATTCTAAGGATTTACGAGTAGACAAGCGTGTCTACGGGAATATAGGTTTCTTAATATAATAATTAAGATAAAAGCGTTTCGTGTCGAACGTTAATAATGAATAATATTAATTAATAAATATTCGTGCGTTTGTGCCATTAGAATGGCCTAAGGAAATAATATAACTTATTATATTATTTTTTTACTTAGCAAAATAACTCAATAAATAAATTGTGTCACAAAAATAATAAATCTAGTATTTTTATCCGAGGATATAAATGTGGGTAAATAACATAGATAAATATATTATTTATTAGTTTGAAACCTCTCACAATGTTTATACACGTGGCGAAATAATATACAAATATATATCATTTTTATAATTGGGGTCACGGGTTGAAAATAATATAAATATATTATTTTATGAGTGGGTAAAAATAGTGATTTATGGGTTACAAATCAAACCCGAGCTTACGGGTGTTTTTCAGGGTTTAAACTCATTAATATAGTATTATAATAATTTGGGATATTAGTTCTATATTAAAATATTAATTAAAAACTGAGTTAAAAAGAAATGGGTGTGGAGAGACTCGAACCCGGGTCTCTCCCACACATGCACACAGCCTTAACCAGTCCCATCTGTTAAGGTATCGCACAAGAATACGGACTGGAGTGGTTTTAACATAGAACTACAGAGAACTCTTCTCCCCTATCGAAACCCGGTTCGATTCAGCCCCATTTTCCATCGATTTCAAATACGATTGATCAAAACAGTATAGGGTTTTGTTCATCGGCTCTTAACGAACCTGTGATGAAGTTTAATTGTGAAATTATTGAGGTTCGTTAACATTGGTTTGGAATTACCGAAACCCTAGAACAAGATAATGAAGTCGATTTGATCAAATCCTGTAATAAAAGTTGTTAAACCCATAGGGCTTATAACAAGTATTTATTTGCGAAACTAATGATATAATTTTATTGGATTAAAATTGAGTCTGGAATAGGATTCGATTAAACCGTGTATGATAAGAACCCTAGAACTGGTTCTTGTAAAATTCGATAATGTAAGACATGATAATGTGAGGGCTTATGTTCTAGGGGTGAAAACGAAGTTGTGGATGTGATTAGTTACCTTAAACATCATCGAATTGTTGGAGATCGAGTAAAACAGCTGCCGACGATGAAAGACTTGGTTCCCGGCGATTTCCGTAGTCTCTCCGATGAAATTGATGTATGCAGAAGCTTTAGAGTGATTTGTTTTAGGTGTGTAGATGATTAATTTGTGAGTTGGTATCCGAATTCAATGATTTCGACGGTATAAGTTCATGGAGTTGACAGTTACGGGTTAATTACCAATAATTAGGTTTGATTACGAATCAATGTAGTGTTTAATGGATTAATTTAGCCCGCAATGATTATAAACGTGCAAAAGCAATTACAAATCAAACGAATTTCGGTTATAGGTTGAGCTTGGGTCCAAAGTTTTGCGAATTTTGACTTTCAGAAGTCAAAATTATCAAGTTTTGGTTAATTACACATTTAGTCCCTGTGATTTCATGTATTGAAGTTTGGGTTTGAGTAGAAATAGTCCTTGAGGTTTGAATAACATGGTTAGTTGACTTTTAAAAGTCAACAAGACTTGAGTCTTGGATTTTGACTTTACCATGTAAAATATAATCGTGTTTAGGCTAATAACACAACTAGTCCTTGTAATTAGTGTTTGAAAAATGATAGAAGTAGTCCCTGAGGTTTGTGTTAGGGTTAACTAGGTTAACTTTAAACGGATTTTGTTAGCATAGTTAACTTGAAATGTCCGGATTGTCACATCAATCCCTAGTTGAAAGAATTTTCGTCCCGAAAATTAAAATAATAAAATTTTTTGAGGTATCACATCATCCCCTAGTTGAAAGAATTTTCGTCCCGAAAATTATAATAGTACCTTAAGTTTTTGACATGGAATGCTTGAAAAGATGAGAATACTTGCGCATCATCTGATCCTCGCGCTCCCAGGTGAATTTTGGTTCGCGTTTCGAGTTCCAACGAACTCTGATAATAGGAATTTTACTACGTTTGAGCGTTTTGACTTCCCTATCCATGATTTCTACCGGTTCTTTGATGAAACGCAATTGTTCATCTATTTGTAGTTCCTCAAGAGGAACCGCGAGTGTCTCGTCTTCTAGACATTTCTTCATGTTCGAGACATGAAAGACATCGTGCACACCACTCAGTCCTTCAGGTAGGTCTAGTTGGTACGCAACTGGGCCAATTCTCTTTACTATCTTGAATGGTCCAACATAACGAGGATTCAGTTTGCCTCATTTTCCGAAGCGGATCACACCTTTCCAAGGTGAGACTTTCAATAGGACCATATCACCTACTTGAAACTCTAATGGTTTACGACGCTTGTCGGCATAGCTCTTTTGACCATCACGAGCTGCCGCCATACGGTTTCGAATTTAAACGATCTTTTCAGAAGTTTCGAATATGAGTTCAGGACCTATAAGTTGGCTATCTCCAACTTTAGCCTAACAGATAGGAGATCGGAATTTATGTCCATACAATGCCTCAAATGGTGCTGCCTTAATACTAGTGTGATAGATGTTATTGTAGGAGAACTCCACTAAGGGCAAGTGAGTTTCCCAACTATTACTGAAATCAATCACACAAGCTCGTAGCATGTCTTCTAAGGTTTGGATGGTACGTTCCGTTTGACCATCGGTTTAAGGATGGTACGTCGTACTCATATCTAGACGCGTGCCTAAAGCTTTTTGCAGAGATTGCCAGAAACGTGATGTGAATTGAGCATCACAATCTGAAATGATAGAGATTGACACTTCGTACCGAGAGACCACTTCCTTCAAGTAAACACGAGTAAGTTTTTCCATTTTTTCAGTCTCTCTGATTGCTAAAAAGTAAGGGGATTTAGTCAGACGATCACCAGAATGGTGTCGCATCCGCTAGGAGTTTGGGGTAATTTGGTTATAAAATCCATAGAGATTTACTCCCATTTCCAAATTGAAATCTCTGGCTTTTGAAGTAAGCAAGAAGGCTTTTGGTATTCCACCTTGAGCTTTGCGCAAGTCAAGCACTTGCTCACATAGGTGGCTATATCGGCTTTCATCATCGGCCACCAATATAACACCTTGAAGTCATGGTTTCATCCATGACTAATTATCTTATGTTCCCGTACACAGGAATCCATATTCGCTCTGCGAAGTAGCGAATGCCATCTATGTTAATTTCAAACTGTTCTTCCATACCATGTGTACCTTCCAAAGGCAGGTTTTCCTCTTTCAAGGCTTCAAGTTGAGCACTACGGATTTTGTCAGGTAATCCGGTGTGGATGGTAACTTGTAATGCTCGGACTCGCTTAGGTTTTGTTTCCTTATGGATCAGGGCATCGGCTACCACATTAGCCTTCCCCGGATGATTTCTGATTGCACAGTCATAGTTGTTCAAAAGTTCTATTCAACGTCTTTGTCGCATGTTCAACTCTTTTTGTTCAAAGATATGCTGAAGACTCTTGTGATCGGTGTAAATTGTGCACTTGGTACCGTACAAGTAATGTCTCCATATCTTGAGTGCAAATACCACAGCCCCCAATTCTAAGTCATGGGTCATGTAGTTTTTGTCATGGATTTTCAATTTAAGAGAAGCATAGGCAATGACCTTCTCACGTTGCATTAATACACAACCAAGACCTCGAATGGACGCATCGCAGTATACTACAAAATCATCTGTTCCCTCTAGAGGAAATATGATAGGTACACTGCAGAGCTTTTATTTGAGTAGAAGAAATGCACTCCTGGGTGTCGCCCCAGTCGTAAGGTTTACCCTTTTGAGTTAGAGCAGTGAGGGGTGGAGCAATCTTGGAGAATCCCTCAATGAAACGACGATAATAACCAGCTAGTCCCAAAAATTATCGCACCGCTGTCGGAGTTGTCGGTGCCGCCCAATTCTTGATAGCTTCTATCTTGGATGGATCGACATATATTCCGTTCTCATTGACTACATGTCCTAAGAATTGCACTTGACGAATCCATAATTCGCACTTTGAAAGTTTTGCGTACACCTGTTCTTGTTTTAGCAATTCCAAAATCAAACGTAGGTGTTCCTCATGTTCATCCTTATTCTTGGAATACATGAGGATGTCATCAACGAAGATGATGACAAACTGGTCAAGGTACGGTTTACACACACGGCTCATGAGATCCATGAACACCGCGGGTGCGTTGGTCAGTCCGAATGGCATGACCACGAATTCGTAGTGACCATACCTAGTCCTGAATGTCGTATTTTTGATGTCCTCCTCTCGGAATCTCAGTCGATGGTAACCGGATCTAAGATCTATCTTGGAATAGAATCTTGACCGTTGGAGTTGATCAAATAGATCGTCGATGCGGGTAGAGGATAACGGTTCTTGATGGTTACATTATTAAGCTCACGGTAGTCGATGCACATGCGGAAGGTCCCATCCTTCTTCTCATAGGACTGGAGCACCCCATGGATATGAGCTAGGTCTAATGAAACCTTTATCCAACAACTCTTGTAGTTACGTAGATATTTATTTCAATTCACTGGGTGCAAGTCAGTAGGGTGCCCGAGCAATAGGTGTTGCTCCGGGTGCTAGGTCAATTTGAAATTCGACTTCGCGGTGTGGTGGAAGACCATGCAAAAAATTTTGAATAATCACGTACGATCGGGAAGTTGTCAATCTTCTTCTCCTCAAAAGGTTGCTCGGCGACGAGAGGTAGAATGGCAGTATGACCCTTATGTAGACATTTTTGTGCTTTCAAAAAAGATATGATGCCCATAACCGCACCACTTTTCTTGCCTTGGACGGAGAGGATTTCTCCACTTGGGATAGGAAGGCGAATAATTTTCTCCTGACAGACAATCTCGGCTTGGTTCTTAGACAACCAGTCCATTCTGACAATTACGTCAAAACTACCGAGTATGACCGGCATGAGGTCAATGTCAAGTTTATGACCAGCCAGTTCAAGTTTACAACCCTTAAGAATGCGGGTTACCTCTATTTTCTGTCCATCAGCTATTTCTATGGTGTAATTGTCTTCTAGTAAGGTTAGAGTTTCTTTTATCAAATTACTTAGTTTCTTAGATATAAAACTCCTATCGGCACCAGTGTCAAAAAGAACATAAGCAAAATAGTTGTTCAGAAGAAACATACTGGTAACCACATTGTGGTCGTATCGAGCTTCTCCGGATCCTAGCACAAAGGCTCGTCCCTTTGCACCGTTTCCTCCATTCTTGCCATTGCTGTTATTATTGCCCTGGTGGTTATTGTTGTTGTTGTTACCGTTGCCACCCTTCTTTAACTGTGGACAATCCTTCCGAAAATGTCCCTTTTTTCCACATTCAAAACAACCTTTGGTAGACCCAGGTTGTTAGAAGGGCTGCTTGGCTTGTAACTCACCTCTACAGTCATTGACGGCATGACCTACCTTGCCACATCGTTGGCAACGGAGCTTGTCACATACACCAAGATGGTGATAATTGCACTTGTTGCATTTGGGGAGTTTTCCCGTGTAACCACCTTGATTTTGACCTGAAGAGGTCGATTGGTTTAAGCTTTTTTTAGGTTCAAACCTACGCTGATGTTGTTAGAGTTGATTTGACAAAGAACCCCTACTATTGTTGCTGGTGTCAAACTTGCGTTTTTTGTTGTCGGTGGCTTTGGAAGCTGAGCCTCTTGGAGTCAAAGTTCCCTGATTCACCTCCTGATCAGTTAGCTTTGCGCAAGCCAGATGATTTGCTGAATGGAAGTGGGGTTTTATGAGGTGACCATGCTCTGGATCTGGGGTACCAGACCGTTGATAAACATTTCAATCTGCTTGTAGGGTGGGGTCACCATGTGAGGGCACATGACAGCAAGTTCATGTGATCGGGTTGTGTAGAGTTCTATCTCAGAACCCTCCATTTTCAAGTTCCAGAATTCCCCTTCAAGCTTCTAGATTTCATCTCGAGGGCAATATTCCTCCTTCATCATCGTCTTAAATTCTTCCCATGGCGATGCATTAGCCATGTCCAGGCGTAGTATCTTAACCTGAGCCTTCCAACAGGTGAGGGCAGGACCCTCCAGAGTTCCTGATGCGAACTTGACCCGATTTGCCTCAGGACAGTTGCACATGGCGAAGAATGATTCGACTTTCTCGAACCATCGGAGTAACCCAACGGCTCCCTCCGCTCCGTTGAAGGTGTGTGGCTTGCAATCTATAAAATTCTTGAAAGTACAAGTTGGTTGATTGTTCTGCTGACCTGAATATAGAGTAGATGCATGTTTTAGTACACATGATTTGGGAACGATTAAGGTGTAAACGGTTGGCTTCTTAGATTCCACAAATATTGAATTTACCTGCAGTGACGTGTGCTGCCAATGCTTCAGCCATACTGTCGTTGATCAGTGCTGTCAACTCAGCTACTGTCATGTTTATGTTTCCACGACCACCATGAAGACCTCCGCGTCCACGTCCGGCCATAGTTCTTCACATTCATAGAAACAAACAATGAGAAAATATGTCGCATATTATCGTCATTTAAGCCTAAGTAAACATAAAGAAGTTTGCAATGACATGTGAGATTGTGATCATGGTTCATGATCTATTTAAATTATAATGGCTATAAAATAAATAACTCAAAACATCAAGATTTTTATTGAAATGGGAACAACCTTACCCATTTAGGTTTGAAATGAAAGGAAATAACAAAATAAGATGAGATAGAATGGAACAAAAAACTCCACTGCTAGCGGACGAGATAACTGGCTCATCGTCCTCTTCCTCTGGCTCCTCCCCGGGCTCCTCCTTAGGCTCAAAGTCGGGTGCTTCAGCTGGCTCTAAAGCAGCCTCAAGTTGTGCCTATAATTGCACAATCCTTTCCTGAGATTCTACCGCTACCTCCTCGAGAGTATCCACTCTAGCATGTAACTCATCTACTTTGTCCACTAATATATTGTGCAAGTGGTCGGTGCCAGCCAGTTCTGCTACTAGCAAATCCATCCTGTGGTCCGTCTGTTTCTCCCTCCTTAACAGACGTGTAATTTCTCCTGCGACGTCTCTCATATTTTGGATCTCTCGGTCCATAGTGGCTACAAATGCTGCAAATGCTTGCTCCAAGTGGCATGTCAGCAATGGTAATTGTGGTTCTGATGATGATGAAGCTGTTAGAGCATGTTTTGAAACTGTGGCTGAAATTCTGTATAAGTTCTTAGATAGGCGAACTTAACAAGTTCGCCTAAGCATCTTTAGGAGTGAACTTATTAAGTTCGCCTATGGTGCTGTGGGCATTAGTGTTTCCCTATAAATAGGTGTTTTCATGTCTTAGATACTGGAAAGACCTTAGGAGAGACAAGTCAAGAACAGACCTGAGAGAGTTTGTAAACAATGTTTGTGAGTGAAATACAAAGCGTTTATTTACAACGTGTTGTTGATTGATTACACGTTGCACGTTGATCATGGATTCCGCACGTTATCACCGTGTCGTACCGCGAGTCTAGAAGATCCGTCAGAACCCATCGGGACCTACAGAAGCTCCAAAGTATGGAGATGGAACTCGTTCCTTTCTGACCCACTTTCTAAGTAGAACAGGATACCAATCCCAATCACTCCTTTTTTCGGATGTGCATGGGCTCTCCATACATAATAGTGTCGTCAATAGGTTCGAGCCAATATCTCTTTGGCTCCAGTGATGCAATAGCAGGAATATCATGTTCTTGGATGGCTGGTGGTGAAGCAGGTGGGTAGACATGATCCTGAAACATAAGGAGTAAGTACGTGGGTAGATATCTAAGGTGAGTAACTAATGTGTATGGCTATAGTCTAGTATTCAGTCCTAGTTCTCTATAACGAATGGCTCTGATACCAATCTATCACACCCCCAAATTCCACTAACGGAGTTTTACCGTATTGGAAGGTGACAAACTAGGATCTTAAACATCAGTTACTTCAAACGACACTATATGTGACTTAAAATGTCATAATATAAAAGATCAGAGTAAATGTGCGGAAGCGTTTAAACAAAAGTAAATGCGTAAAACAACGCGCCCAAGTTTAAGTAATAAAAGAACATAAATAGTGTTTGATAGAATGACATGTGATGATAATTGTAAAATGACACCACGCATGTCCTAACGTAATCCTGCATATCGATCTGAGAAAACATGTAAGAAAAAGAGTCAACACTAGGTTGGTGAGTTCACAGGTTTCACTAAAGTATAGAAGCGTTTAACAGATTATATGAATTCAATATGCACATCAATAGGTAGCTAGCATATTTTCATGTTTTACTAAAGCGCTCGCAACCGAAGCTGACTGATTTGTTTGTTTGCCTCCCGCCAGGTCTATCAACCCTTGCAAAGTTTTTAGTCCAATATTTCACCTGTTCGACCTCCAATCGAGTTAGCGCGACTAACGCGGGTGGGGCTTGTCAAACCCAGTAGTGCTACCAAACATTCCCTCGCTAAGTTCATATTAACGGTCCAATGTGTGTGAGGACTTTTCAATGATAGTGTGTTAATCTTAGTCTCAACGGTGATATCATATGAGAACAATAACCAAAAAGGTTGTGACATGTTTTCTCCCCCACATAAAAACAGTAAAAGAGGCCGTGAAACTCACATGTGTTGCGTAGTAGGTAGTGTCACACAAGTAAGAGATTTGGTACACAAGTGTCAGCCTGCAACGGCTTACGTATGCCCTAGATTTATAAACATAATAATTAGAGACACAGTGGGATTTGTGACGACGACACGGAAGATTAGAACGTCTTAAAACATTCTAAGGATTTACGAGTAGACGAGCGTGTCTACGGTAATATAGGTTTCTTAATATAATAATTAAGATAAAACTGTTTCGTGTCGAACGTTAATAACAAATAATATTAATTAATAAATATTTGTGCGTTTGTGCCATTAGAATGGCCTAAGAAAATAATAACTTATTATATTATTTTTATACTTAGCAAAATAACTCAATAAATAAATTGTGTGACAAAAATAATAAATCTATTATTTTTATCCGAGTATATAAATGTGGGTAAATAACATAGATAAATATATTATTTATTAGTTTGAAACGTATCACAATGTTTATAAACGTGGCGAAATAATATATAAACATATATCATTTTTATAATTGGTGTCACAGGTTGAAAATAATATAAATATATTATTTTATAAGTGGGTAAAAATAGTGATTTATGGGTTACAAATCAAACCGGAGGTTACGGGTGTTTTTCGGGGTGTAAACTCATTTATATAATATTATAATAATATGGGATAATGGTTTTATATTAAAATATTAATTAAAAACTTATTTAAAAAGAAATGGGCATGGAGAGACTCGAACCCGGGTCTCTCCCACACATGCACACAGCCTTAACCAGTCCCACCCGCTAGGGTATCACACAAGAATATGGACTGGAGTGGTTTTAACATAGAACTACAGAGAGCTCTTCTCTCCTATCGAAACATGGTTCGATCCAGCCCTAATTGTTGGAACTTAGTAGTCCATCGAATTCAAGTTTCTATTTTGATATATATCCGAGTGTAAAGTTTTTGACCGAAAACTTTATCGATCGAAAAAGATTTCGATCGAAATCTTTTTCGAACGATCATAGTTTTCGCACGAAATCTTATTTCTATATATATGTCTTGTATTTGAAAGATAGTTAGAACTTGAACTTGTATCTAATGTGTATCTATTATTCATAGTAGTGGATTACTGATTGTACTGATTCTTGAAGTGAACACAAGATGATGTTTTGTGATTATCTCAGTTTGATGGCGTATTATCTTAGATTCGTTGTTTAATTAGTCGGTTTTTGATCTTAGAGTCTCTTGGATTGATTTCGCCTTTCTAGGAGATTGTTCGTTATTGTGTTGCTTGGAATACTGCAGATCAAGGAGATTCACAAGTGGTATCAGAGCTTTCGGTTGGAGTTCTAGATATTTCAAGCGTTTTCAAGTATTTTCTTTGATTGAAAATCGATTTGAGTGTATTTTACTGCCATTATTGAGTTTTCTGATCAAATTTTCATGGAGATGACTAATGGGATTGAGTTTGGAGGTTGATTTCATAGTCAGATCAGATGCAGGTGTGGTTTGAAAGTGCTGAGTTTGAAGTGTCAGAAATCTCTGTTGAAGGAACCAAAATTTGTTTCGTCCGAAACCTCATTCGAAAAGTTGATTTGGTCCGAAATCTCTTCATCAGATATCTGTTGTCCGAAATATCAAAGTTTTTGATCGAAAAAGTTTTCGTTCAAAATCTCAAGAGTTGTGAAAATTTCAGATTTTGATACTTTGTGTTTGTTCAATGGCTCGTAAGGTTTACGATACTGAGAGAGTTGCGGGAAAGTCACCACTGATGCTGAAGTCAATATCAGAGTTTTCCAACTGGAAGATTATGATGAAAGCATATTTCAAGTTCACTTAGCATACTCTATGGGAGTCAATTGCAAAAGGTCCTCATATACCGAAAACTGCGAATGTCGATGGGTTAGTTCCTATTGCATATGCTGATTTGTATTCCGAGGAAGACAAGAAGCTGATTGAGAGAGATAACAAAGCTTTGGGATCTATCATCTTGTCTCTTCCGACTGAATTGTATCTCAATTTTGAACAACATGAGACAGCTCAAGGATTGTGGAATGCATTGTGTTTAAGGTTTGAAGGAAATGAAGCACTATAAGTGAGACGAACTGATCTTCGGTTAAAGAAGTATAATATGTTTAGTTACAAAATTTATGAAACCCTGAGTGAACAAGTGACAAGGTTCACTACAATGATTAACAGACTAAGGAAGATGGGTGTCAAGTTTGAGGAGTATGATTTGGGAAAGAAGTTGTTGGATTCATTACCAGATTGTTGGAGCATACCATGTATGTTGATCAAAAATACTACTCCAGATTTGAAGAACAAGTCACTTAATGATATTATCTGCTTGCTTGAGTCATATGAGTTGGATGCAAAGAAACGTGAGTTGAATAATCTAGACAAGCCAAATAGTTCGGGTTCAGCCAATGCAGCTCTGTTTTCTGGAACAAGTGATGGAAGCAGTGGTTCTAAGTCTGAAAAGGGTAAGGGTTGTTGTGAGCATTCTTCTGGAGAAAAGGTTAAGACAACTGGTCAGATTCTTGAGGATCAAATTGCCTTATTTGGAGCGTTTATGAGTAGCTATGATGCCTTGGTAACTTGCAAGCTTCAACCGGTTGTGCATGATGTTGAAGATCTTATGCAAAAAAATCCAGAAGATCTTGAATACATGGATTTACAATGGCAAATGGCCATGGTTGTTGTTAGAGCAAAGAAGTATCTTCAAAAGGACAGAAAAGACAAGCTCCAGTTTGGTAAGAGAGTTGGTTTTGACAAAGCAAAGCTCCGATGTTTTAACTGCCAACAACTTGGACACTTTGCTCGTGAGTGTACAAAAGATAAGAAGACGAAAGTTGAAGGTAGTGGAGTGAAGCTTGTAGAGATGATTGAAGAGAATGAGAAGTCTAAGAAAGCTCTAACTGCTCTTATGTCAAAACAACTAAGTAATTGCGAGTTGGATGATGAAATTGAAAATGCTGAGAATGAGTTTGATGAAGCCCTGATGGAGGAAATAGAAGGCTCAAAGAAAACAGCTGAAGTTGCAAGTGATAGTGCTTTGAAATCTGATGACAAAGGTAAAGCAGCAGCTTCTACTTCTGAGGAAATGTCATCTGATAGTGAGGTAACTTCTGATGATGATTCATTCATATGTTCTACTGACTGTATTGAGAAAATGCAGAATTATCATGCAGCAAACACATTCTTGATTGCTGAAAATGATAAATTGAAAAGGGTAAATAAGGACTTAAAACAAAATGAGGTTACCTACACCAGAAAAATCAATGTTTTGTTAAAAGATAACATGAACTTTAAAGAATACTTAAACAAAAAGGATGTGTTAATCAAGGATCTTACAGACAAACTTATTGCTACCCAATCCGATCTTATAAAAGAAAGGGTTTTGATTTCTAAATGGGGTATGCAGAGAAAAAATTTAGAAAATTGTGTTGATAAGCAAAGAAGTTGTTTTATTAAAGATGGTGTTGGTTACAAAGTGGTACCTCATCCTGAACATTTCGAACCGTTTCCCGAACCTCATGTTTCAAATGATTTAGTTAGAGATGATAACTATAATTTTCATGACTTATATGTTAGTGCTGCAAATAGCACAGGTCATGTAGATGCGAAGGTTTCAGTTGATCATGTGAGGAGTTTTAATTAATTCAATAAAGTTTGTGTGAGAGAGACAATAAGGGATTGTAGACAATTTGTGGTTGATACATGTATTGCAATCAAGTTTGTTAAGTCACGTGTTAACAATGTTTTTGATGATGTACATAGTCTTTCAGATTCTGATAGTTCATATGTTTCTGCTTGTTCTACTAACTCTGTGTGTGATGTTTCTGATTGTGTGTCTGAGGGTTCATCTGATTCTACTTTCTTCGATAAAGTGGTTCATACAACGAGAGAGTATATTCCAATTCACGAAATATCATGTCTACCCAAAGATGTCGTGTTAGATGAATTTGGAAATCCATTGATACAAGAATATGATATTTCTCATGAGAGGCCAAAGAAAAATGATTTCATAGCTCCTGAAAATCACATTCTGACAAGTGAAAGGGAGAATGTGAAGCATGTACAAATTAAAATCAGTACACCAACAAAGAGTAAAAATGTTTGTGGAAGGTCAAATCAAATGAATGTCAAAAGAAAATAAAATGATGTCAAAGACAAGTTTATTGATGTCAAAGATAAGCCCGTTCAAAAGAGTGTGAGAGAGAAAAATCCGTGTTTGAAGTAGGCGAATGTTCAAAGTCAAACTCAAAGACAAAGTCAAAGTTTAAAAGTCAAAATTGTTTCACTTGTGGTCAAGTTGGACATTTTTCTAGAAATTGCAAACACAAGTCAAGTGAGTCAAAGGTCAATGGATACAATACAAGAACAAAAAGCAAAATCAACAAGTGGTTCAAGAAAGCATCTGTGAACGACAGTGTGTTTGATTCCGGAGTGAATCATCGTTATAGTCGCGATTACTTGCTTTCTAAAGATCATAGTGAATTTTATTCTAATGCTTGTCATGATTATGTGCTACCTAATTTTGTGGACAAAAAGGTCCAAAATAGTCCAATATATGTGAAAAAGTCAACCAAACCAAGTTATTTTGCTAAAGAAAAATTCAATAAGAAATATGGGAAAAATGTTGGTTGTTTTTGGAAAGTTAAAATTAAACAAACTTCACATATATCTGGAACAAAGAATGTTAAGAAGATTGTGAAACAACTTGATGTGACTAATCAAAGTCAGCCTAGGTCAAAAATGATCTGGGTACCCGTTTCTCACTAATTCTGTCTTGAAAATGTGCAGAGTAAAACTAGGAGGACTATTAATAATGCTTGGTATGTTGATAGCGGTTGCTCAAGACACATGACTGGACAAAGAGATATCTTAAACAATTTCAGATCTTTTGATGGTGGTTTCGTTGCGTTTGCTGGAAATAAAAAGGGTGAAAAGATCATTTGACAGGGAACAGTTTCAAATGATTTAATAACTCTTGAAAAGGTTAATTATGTGTCACAATTGGAGTTTAGTCTTCTTAGTGTGTCGCAAGTGTGCGATAAGGACATACCGGTTCACTTTACATCAAAATAATGCTTGTTTTTAAAGTCAGGACTAGTAATTTCTGAAGAAATGATTTTGATGCGTGCTCAAAGAAAGTTCAATACTTATGTGGTAGATATGAATGACTATTCAACGCCAGTAAGCATATCTTGCTTGTTATCAAAAGCCAAAGGCTCAAAATCATATTTGTGCCATCGGAGAATGGGTCATGTGAATCTGAAAAACATGAACAATTTGGTTTATAAAGATCTGGTGTGAGGTTTACCCAGAAAGGAATTTATAATTCAAGAATTTGTATGTCATGTGCAAAAGGAAAACAGCACAAGAAATCCCATCCGAAGAAGACAGTGACAACATTTACTCGACCTTTGTTTCTTATTCATATGGATTTATTTGGTCTTGTTCGAGTAAAGAGTATTGCAAAGAAAACTTACTATCTTGTTATCACAGATGATTTTTCATGATTTTCCTGGGTGTTCTTCCTTGCAACAAAGGACGAAACACATCAAACAATCATTGAATTTATAAAGCGGATTGAAAACATCTGTGATAGCAAAGTGTCAATTATTCATAGTGATAATGGAACAAAGTTTAAGAATAAACAGATAAATTTGTTTTGTGCAGAAAAAAAGGCATAACTCATCAATTTAGTGCAGCAAGAACTCTGCAACAAAATGGAGTGGCTGAAAGAAAGAACAGAACTTTAATTGAAGCTGCTCGTACAATGCTCGTGGATTCAAAATTGCCCATTGTTTTTTGGGCTGAAGCAGTAAACACAGCATGTTATGTGTTGAATAGAGTTCTCATGGTGAAACAACATACAAAGACTTCATACAAGTTGTTTTTCAAAAGAAAGTCGTATATCAATTTTTTCAGAGCATTTGGATGTCTGTGCACGCTTCTAAATACACAAGATTCTTTGCCAAAGTTTGCTGCAGTTGGAGATGATTGTTATTTCTTGGGATACTCGTCTTAACAAAAGGCTTTAAGAGTTTATAATAAAAGAACATAGATTGTTCAGGAATCGTATTATGTGGAGTGGAAAGAGTCAACTATTTCTCCTAAGCAAAATGGGCTAGAATGGTTCTTTGATGCAGATATAATTTTCAAAACTTTTGATCGACAATCTTTATCTGATTCTGATGGTGCAAGTTCTTCAAATACAGTTGATGAGTCAGTAACAAGGATTGATCAAACTGTTTGGTTGGTGCACAAAAAAGTAATGATTCAAAGTGAAAACTCTAAAGATGTTACTAAATCTACACAAACACAAGAAGAGCAACTTGAAATTTCTACTACAAATGATGAAACTAAAGTACAGGTACCTGTTACTAATGATGAACCATTTGTTTCTGAAGATCAGCTAGAAGTTTTCAATGTTCAAGCTGAGAATGATTGTCAATCAAACTCTTCAAGTGTTTCAAATGACCAATCACTAGAGTTAAATGATACTAGTATGCTAGAATCAGTTCAGGTTGAAGAAAATTCTAATTCACAGAATTCATTCAGCTCATCATGTTGAGAATATTATTGGATCTATTGAAGAAGGTGTGAAAACAAGAAGCTAAACTGGAAACATTAATGTATGTCTATATTCGTGCTTTTTATCACAAGAAGAACCAAAGAATGTAACAATCGCACTTCAAGATTCAAATTGAATTGAAGCGATGCAAGAAGAGCTACTTCAATTTAAGATGTTGAATGTGTGGCATCTTGTTGATCTTCCTGAAGGTAAGTACCCGATCAGTACAAAATGGGTTTTTCACAACAAAAAGGATGATCGTGGCAATGTTGTTCGGAACAAAGCTCTACTTGTTGTACAAGGATTCTATCAGGAAGAAGGGTTGGATTATGATGATGTTTTTGCTTCTGTTGCCCGAATTGAAGCTATTCGTATCTTTCTAGCCTACGCTTCATTCATGAAGTTTAAGGTTTATCAAATGGATGTGAAAACTGCATTTCTTTATGGGGTGTAAAAGAAGAAGTATATGTCAATCAACCACCTGGTTTTGAAGATCATGATCATCCATTCCAGGTTTACAAACTCGATAAGGCATTGTATGGTTTGCCTCAAGCACCTCGTGCGTGGTATGGAACCTTGTCAACTCATCTTACAACAAATGGCTTCGTTCGTGGTACAATTGACAAGACATTGTTTTTGAAGAAGATTGATTCTGATCTGTTCATAGTTCAAGTATATGTTGATGATATTATCTATGGGTCAACAAATGAAAATCTGTATCGTGAGTTTGAAACAGTCATGAAACTCAAATTTGAAGTGAGTCTTATGGGTCAAATGGAATTTTTTCTTGGATTGCAGGTGGAACAATCTGATGCTGGAATACTCATTCACCAAGCAAAATATGTTAAAGACATTCTTACAAAATTCAACATGAGTGAGTTTAAATCGGCTTCCACTCCCATTGCTCCTCATGAACCTCTCACAGGGGATTTATCTGGTGTTGATATTAATCAAAATATGTACCGTTCCATGATTAGTTCATTGATGTATCTGACAGCAAGTAGACCGACATCATGTTTGAAGTTTGTTCTTGTGCCCGATATCAGTCTGCTCCAAAAGAATCCCATGAATCAGCTGTCAAAAGAATTTTTTGGTATCTTAAGGGTCGAGATAATCTTGGTCTGTGGTATCTATCTGATTCTGATTTTCAATTTTATGCTTATACTGACAGTTATTATGGTGGTTGTAACTTTGACAGGAAATCTACATCTGGAGGTTGTCAATTTTTGGGGGAGCGGCTAATATCGTGGCAATGTAAGAAACAAACAAATGTGTCAACTTCAACTGTAGAGGCAGAATACACAGCTGCGTCTAGCTGTTGTTCACAAGTAATTTGGATTCAACATCAACTGTTGGACTTTGGAATTAATCTCTTGGAAACCCCACTTTACTGTGACAATGAGGCAGTGCTAGGCATCGTGAAAAATCCAATTTAGCACTAAAAAACAAAGCATATCGCCATCAGGTTACATTTTATTCGCTATTGCTTTGATAATGGTTTAATTAAGGCGGTCCACGTTGATATCTTAGAGCAAAAAGCCAACATTTTTATAAAATCTTTTTCAACAGATCGGTTTAACTCTCTGGTAGAAATGTTGGGGATGATTTCTTTCTGATTAAAAAAATAATAATAAAAAATAAATAAATAAATAAAAAATAAATAATAATAAATAAATCGTTTAATAAAGTCCGTTATTTTGATTAAAAGACCGTATATGTTCCTCAAACAGATTTTCTTTTAGTGATAAAATTGTGTTGAATTGTTGTTTTTTTAGTGGTTTAAATAAATTGCATCACAATTTTAGGGGGAGAGTAAAAGAAAATGAAAAGTTTTTGCTGAAAATGAAAAAGAAGATATATGAATTAAATATGTGTGATGTTTATATATGTTGAAAGGTTGTTTCAAGTGAATTTGTGCTAAAAATATATGACTGATTGACCTGAATATAGGAAATGATAGTATATTTGTGTATTGAGTTTACGCATGAATCGGATATGATGGTGACATAGGTTACGATTATTGATATGTTTGTAGGCTCTGCGTGTATAAATTAGGCGATATTTGTGTGATTAACTAAATTTCAATCTTTGTGTTTTACCCACATCGAATATCGATACTTTCATCATTCGAATGCAAAGTGAATCTAGTCATACCATGAAACCAGGATCTTGATGAGTTCTTAGCACAATTTGTTTGCTCTATTGACTATATCCGTCAAATATATGATTTAGAGTTAAACATCTTCATACAATTGATGGTTCTGGTGCAAATCTCAGATGGAAACCAGAAAGTCAGTCTGTTTCGCCCTTTGAATCATTCGTGATTTCAATTGACATATCCAATATCTTACGGACATCCGCATACCCGAATCATTCATGATTCTTCATATATACTCTTCACAACTCATATGAATCAATATGATTCCGTACTATCTTAGAAACCAAGACAATGAATCAAAATGATTCTGAATCAATTTGATTCCAATCAAATCCACTTGGATTATTTTTCCTGTGCTAAGAACGCTACATTCATGCTGGAGATTGGATCATGATCTGGTGAAATTTTGTTTTGATTCTCAGTTCTTTCCATCTTGATTATGGGGTACACATTGTATTGATTAATCTTACCTTAACTGTCACACAGTATCTGCTGAAACATGATGCATGAGTTTATATTGATTAATATACTGGCAATCGATGTTGAATTTAGTAGATCCTGACTTGATATGAATTGTGATTAAAACAGTGTGCATTTGTCACCCTATGTCAATTCAGTTTATCAACAAGTGAAAAGGCTGGATTTTCTGAAAAAGTTTATGTGTGTGTTTTTGTTTTAGTATTTTCTATGAAGTATAAACTGTTTCTTCTTTGTTGTTTTTCTTATAGTTGAAAGTATTAAAAATTTTGGAACAGGTTTTAATGATATCAAGTAAAAAAGTTTTTGTCCGGATCTTTTTTCCGAAATTGTTTTCGATCGAAAAATCATATGCGAAAAGTGTTTTCGTCCGAAATCTCAAAAGGTATATATATGTACTTTTCGATCGAAATCAGTTCACCACCATTGTATGAGTTTTCGAGCCGGTTTTCGAATTTTACCAAGAATAGTGTTTTCGTGTGAAATCTTCGAGCAAAGTTGAAAGGGTTTTCAGGGTAAAGTTTCCCGACTTTGAGGTATGTTTTTCTGGATCCTTAGAGTAAGATTAGATAGATCCTTGGCCTTAAAATTTAAATATTTATGAATCGTCTGAAAACATGTATTAATTGTCCGAAATCTTTGATGAATTGATCGAAATCTTTCTCGGATGGAAATGAAGAGTGTCCAACTGATCTGTCCGAAAAGGTTTTCGATCAAAATTTTTTTCAATCAGGTCTTATGTGAGTTTTCGTCCGAAAACTTTGGAGTTGGAAATTTTTTGTAAAGAAATTGTTTTCGTTCGAAAAAGATGATTTTATAAAATGATGTTTATGAATGATGTATGTGACGTTTTATAAAATGATGTTTATGAACGATTTACAGGAAGGAAAGGTTATGAAATAAGTGTTTATAAAATATTTTTTCCAAAAGAAGTTTATGAAGTGTTTATGAATGAATGAATAATTTTTAATAAAACGTACGAATGCTTTAACTGAAGTTTTGAAGTAAAAGAAGTGAATGTTTACGAAAGTCACAAACGAACGAATCTACCATTATTCCTTAGGTGATGAAGGTTATGGGTATGGGATGTATGTTATGGGCCTTTACCTTTTAGGGGCCTTTGTGGCTACCCAACTATTGTACAATTGGGGTGATGATGGTTACCATGGGGATTACCGTGATCCTTGAAGTTGGTACGATTTACCTTGCGGGGTAATCGTGCTTGAAGTTAGGTACGACTACTCCATGGAGTATCGTGCCGGAAGTTTGGTACGTGTCATCCTTGTGATGCCGTGCTTGAAGTTTGGTATGGATGCCCTATGTGGTATCGCACTTGAAGTTTGGAATTGACGGTTACGAGAAGGTACAGATTCGATATGTTCGTTGACTTATGTTTATGACGTTATGATATGTTATTGCATGTTTTCGTACGCTTTTATTAATGAAGTTAAATGATATGTTTTTGGAAAATATTTGAAGTTAATGTTTTATGAAAATCTAGAACTCACTAGCGTAGCTGACTTTTTAGTATGCACATTTAAGTTAAGGCAGGTTATGATGATGGACGGTGATGTTGGGCGGCTCGATGAGTTACCAGGGTGATATGAAGACTGGCATCCCGTTTTGAAGTTGATTATGTTATGTTTATGTAATAGACAATGTTATGCTTCCGCATGTTGAACGATGTTATGTTATGTTTGAAATGAAATTTTCCGCTGCGTTATTTGGTATTCAAGTTTAAGAACTGTTTGTGAATGAGTAAATCCAACAAGTGAGGCCTCCCGGGTTTGGGGCCTTACAAGTTGGTATCAGAGCAATAGTTTGAGAGATTGGACACTTCCGGTGTCTGAACTTAAACTGTGAAAGGGACCGAAAGCGGATGCCAATACGGGTAACTCGAGCCACAGCATCAGGTATGAAGGTAGTATATATTTATATATATAGCATTCCTTAGAAAATGTAAGGCTGGGACTTGTGTTCTGATGGAATCAGAAAGGTGGTCAAACAGAAATCGAAAGGCAGTGTAATGGTTAATTACAGAGGACAAGTGTATATTAACATCTTACAGTGCTTGTTGAATTCTATTTGTTAACTAGCGTAATGACATTCGATTCCTTGTCTTATAGAACGAAATGGCAAGGAGAGGAAACGGAAGGCGTGGTGGGGGCCATACCGGTGGTCGTAACGGTGGGTGCAACAGGACCCTGCGCGCCAAGAGTACATTGAAGAAGGAAGTGTTCACACTGACCTAGAAGTTAGTATGCACGGGACTAAGCCGACTCATGTCGAAGAACAACAATTCACTTTTGAACCGGAAGTGAGAGTAGATCTAGCATGCGAGTTCACTAAGTTGATGAAGGCTTCTTTGCAAGGACTGTTGGCAGAAGCGTTAAAGAAGGCTAGTGAGACGGATGGGTCTAACACAACGGTTGGTACCCCGAACACTGAGGCAGTTAACGCACCGCTTACCCGTGGTTGCAACCATAAGTCCTTTAAGGCATGTTACCCACCGGTCCTGACTGGACAAAAAGATGCGGTGGCTACTTTTGATTGGGTATTTCGTATGGAAGCCGCCATTCGTCTGAGCGAATGCCGCTCAAACTGGCACGTCTGGTGCCACATCTTGTCACGTCCACCGTTAGGACCACCGGTATGGCCCACCGTTACGACCACCGGTATGGCCCCCACCATAGGTATCCATACCCGTTACGAATGTCGTTGCCATTGAAGAGCGAATGCCCCAGATATTCCCTTTCTACCTTCTCGATCTCATTCCTTGAATTTCGTTGCCATTGAAGAGCCTAAAAAGAAACTGTGTTTTCCCGCTAAGCGATCGGGTAGGAAGTTATTTTGGGCTCGGGACAAACAGGCCAGGGTAGGCGAGACGGCAGTATGTGGAAAATGTGGGGTAAGGCATGCGGGTGAATGTCGGCTAGAGTCAAATTTGTTGTTTAAATGCGGCAAGACCGGATATTACTCCCGCGAATGCCCACAAGGCTTCAAATGCTACAACTGTGGGGAGAGTGGTTATAGGGCTAGGAATGAACTAAGCCCAGGATGGGTGAAGCCGGGAAGGGGAAAGGCCCGGAGAAGAAAGAAGAGAGGCCCGAGCAAAGACTCGTGCGTATGCACTGACGTAAGAACATGCAAGGGTAGACCCCGAGGTGCCGTCAGGTACGTTAATCCTCGACAACAATTTTATATATGTGTTATTTGATTCGGGCGCCAGTAAAAGTTTTATATCTGCCACTTTTTGTAAACGGGTAAAATACTCAGTCAGTAAACTAGAAAAGGGCCTTTAGTATGGAAACCGCTGTGGGTAGAACCACAAGGATAACCGAAGTAGTTGGCAATTTCACGATAAAAATAGAAGGCCATAGATTCCCCGTCAGGTTGTTTGTGATGGTTTTGGGAGGGTTTGATGTCATGTTGGGTATGCATTAGCTAACTGCCAACGAAGCGCAAATTATGTGCAAACGAAAGATAATCCGACTCAAGGCTCCGGATGGTAGCGAAGTCGAGGTGTAGAAGCATGTTTTTGTAACTATAGATTAAATTCTATGTATCGCTGTACTACGCTAGTACGCAGGAGGGTGTTCCTGCATACTTAGCTTGTTCACCAGTTGGTCCTGCGTACTTAGTAAGTACGCAAGTACGCATGACCAATGCCCTGCGTACTTATCCAAGTACGCAGGTAGTGTTACTTCCCCTATAAATAGAAGACTTGTCTTCATTTGTAGGTGGAACTTCTGGAACAAGGCCGAGAGGTGTCCGGGTCGGGACGAGCTCTCCTTACCCCTGGACCATGAGCTTAGATGAGAGATGTGTGCTCCCTCGGTATGTAGTCTGTAATACGGGATGACTTCTATGTTATGGATTACGTATCGTTTCATTATTTTTTGTCTTTGTTCGTGTTTCTCTGTCTCGTTTCTTTGTTCCCACACAAATCTCAGAACCGGTCCATGTATTTCCGCTGCGCGACGAGGCTCCCGAGACCTACACGAGGTTCTTGGATATCGTGAAGCCCCGATGCCCAACGTCATTTCGATGATTAAGGCAACATGATACTTGAGGCGCGGATGCGAGGCTTATCTGGTGTATGTGATTGACAAGTGTAAGGAAGTGAAGGAGCTAGACGATGTACCCGTGGTGCGTAAGTACCCGGAGGTGTTTCTAGAGGATTTTCCTAGGATACCACCTGACAGAGAGATTGAGTTCTGAATCGACTTAGTACCAGATGCCCAGCCCGTAGCTAAGGCTCCGTATCAACTATCGCCAATGGAGATGAAAGAACTAATGGCACAACTAGATGAATTACTTGAGAAAGGATTTATCCAACCGAGCAGCTCGCCTTGGGGTGCTCCAGTCGTGTTTGTGAAGAAGAAAGATGGTTATATGAGAATGTGTATCGACTACAGGGAGTTGAACAAACGAACAGTGAAGAACAAGTACCCTTTACCAAGGATCGACGACCTGTTCGATCAATTACAGGGCGCAAGTTGGTTCTCAAAAATCGACCTTCGATCCGGGTACCATCAGTTGAAGGTGAGCGAAGAAGACATAGCGAAAACCGAATTTCACACAAGTTATGGACATTTCGAGTTTCGCGTGATGTCTTTTGGATTGACCAATGCCCCTCCGTCGTTCATGGATTTGATGGATAGGGTGTGTCGACCGATGTTGTACCGATCGGTAATTGTGTTCATCGTTGATATCCTCATCTACTCCAAGAATGAGGGTAATCACGCATGTCACTTGAAGGAAGTGTTGGAAGCTCTAAAGAAGGAGAGGTTGTATGATAAGTTCTCCAAATGTGCGTTCTGGCTTAGCGAAGTCCAATTCCTAGGTCACGTCATTAACCCGAACGACATTATGGTTGACCTAACAAAGATAATGATGGTAAAGGATTGGGATATTACTAAGGCACCAACTGAGATCCGCAGTTTCTCGGGATTGGCAGGCTACTACCGGAGATTCATCCAGGATTTCTCGAAAATAGCTTCACCACTAACAAAACTAACATGGAAAAAGGTAAAGTATGAATGGGGTTCGACCCAGGATGAGGCGTTTAAGGAATTGAAGAAGAAGCTAACTCAAGCTCCAGTCTTGGCCCTTCCCGAGGGCAATGAAGACTTGGTGGTATACTCTGACGCTTCAGGTCAGGGGTTGGGGTGCGTGCAGATACAATGCGGAAGAGTGATAGTGTATGCATCACGACAATTGAAAGTTCACGAAGTCAATTATCCGACTCACGATTTGGAACTTGCTGTTGTCGTAGTCACATTGAAGATCTGGGGGCACTACCTTTATGGGGTGAAGTTTACTACTTTCTCCGACCACAAAAGTTTGAAGTACTTCTTCGAACAAAGGGTGCTTAATATGAGGCTGGGACGATGGTTGGAACTCTTCAAAGATTATGACTGTGAAATCATATACCATCCTGGAAAGGAAAACGTGGTGGTTGACGCTCTAAGCCGAGAGGATGTGCCTGCTCCTATTAGAGTGAAAGCTTGCCAGTTGGTGGTAACATCGGATGTGATGAGGGAAATTAAAAAGGCTCAAGATGAGGCACTTAAAGTGGAAAACATAAAGAAAGAAAGGATGGTTGGCCAACATGACAAGTTGGAATATAACACCCTTGGTGTTAGGACATGTTTTAGACGGGTATGGATACCTATGAGTGGCGAGCTTAGAACCAAGATCCAAGATGAAGCTCATAAGTCTCGTTACTCTATCCATCCTGGTACCAATAAAATGTACCAAGATCTGAGGAAGGAATACTGGTAGCCTGGAATGAAACATGAAGTGACGAAGTATGTAAACAAGTGCTTGACTTGCTCACAAGTAAAGGCCGAACAACAGAAACCGCATGGAAAGATTCAACCACTTGATATACCGGAATGGAAATGGGAACAAATTACCATGGACTTCATAACCAAGCTACCTCGCACAGCTAAAGGTCATGACACCATTTGGGTAATTGTGAACCATTTAATGAAGAGTGCTCATTTCCTACCTATTCGCGAGACGTTCTCATCGGAAAGGTTAGCGAAAGTATTTATTAACGAAGTAGTTGCACGGCATGGGATGCCTATAACAATTGCTTCTGACCGGGACACACGATTCACATCGAGGTTCTGGAAAAGATTTCACGAAGTAATGGGCACGAGGCTTAATATCAGCACGGCATACCACCCGCAAACGGATGGTCAGTACGAAAGGACCATTCAACCGTTGGAGGACATGCTCCATGCTTGTATTATAGAATTTGGGGGCAGTTGGGATAGTCACCTGCAATTAATGCACTTTCCTGTGACAACACTCTGGATAGAGTCTTAGTTTGTATTTCTAATGTCTGTAATTTGTCTTTGTATGTAAGAGTCGTTATGTAATAGTTTATCGAGTTGTATTTACTTTTACATGGTGTATGTTGCATTTCTTCTAAGTGTTTTGCGCATTTACATGTGCGCAGGAGAAAGCTCCTGCGTACTTAGCATGTACGCAGGAAGACCCATGCGTACTTGCTAAGTACGCAAGAGCATTTGGTCTTGCGCACTTGCTAAGTGCGCAGGCATCAGGTCTGTATAAATAGGTTTGGTTCACAGAGGATAAGTACGCAGAACTCAGATCTTAGACGAACTCAGTTTGTTAAGTACGCAATTTGTATTCTCTCTGTAACCGTCGAGTGTTTATAATAGAAAGAACTTTTATTGTGACTCTCGTGTTGGTTTACTATGTTTTAGTTAGACTCTCCACCTAGTCACGGGTATTCCGCACCCGGTCCGACTAGTAGACCACTTGCATGCAACGATCCGACACACACGAAGGGACCTACAAGTGGTATCAGAGCATTGCTCTTGAATTCGAGTGTTGTAAGTGAGTTTGGAGACGTTTTTACTGAGTTTTACAAGCAAAAAGAGGTATTTTTGTTGATTTTTTGTGATAAAAAAGGGGTAGCTCTTGAGCACTTTTTTAGAAGCAAAAATCTCTCAAAAACAAATTTTTGTTGTGTATTTGAGTTATTTGAGCATCAAAGGTTGGTTAGAAACAAGTTTCTGACCCTTTGGCTCATTTGCATTAATCATCAGACCAATTTTTACCATCTCCAGCGATTTTCAGGTCACCGGAAAAGGTTGGTGAGAGTTGTTGAAAAGGTATCCTGCGTACTTACCATTTTTGGCAAAAAGTACATGTCACACCCTCGCCAAGGCGGAAACGCGAGGCGTGACGTTCATGGTTTCCAAAGCATATGATTACCTCAAACACATATATGTAATTGGATACTTAATCGAGTTTAAAATATTTACATCACAAGGTATCAAATTGAGTTTACAAAAGTTTAAGATTTCGCAAATATGACTCAAGACCATGAGTTATACAAGAGAAATCCTCTCAAAAGCCGTATCCACGTGCATGCATGTATCCTACATTGCTAACCTGATGACCACGTTCAATTTCCTGAAAACATACTTAAAAATGTCAACACGAGGTTGGTGAGTTCACAAGTTATTATAAAGAGTTATCATAAACCCAATGTTTAAATCTGATCATTTTCCGATCAAAACTCTTTGTTAAACCTGATCACTTTAACCTGATCAGAACTCTTTTGTTTAAACCTGATCACTTTAACCCGATCAGAACTCTTTTGTTTAAACCTGATCACTTTAACCCGATCAGAACTCTTTTGTTTAAAACCTGATCAATTTAGCCTGATCAGAACTCTTTTGTTTAAAACCTGATCACTTTAGCCTGATCGGAACTCTTTTGTTTAAAACCTGATCACTTTAGCCTGATCAGAACTCTTTTGATTAAACCTGATCACTTTAGCCTGATCAGAACCCTTTTGATTGTATTACCAATGAATATGAATACTAATCCGATCTATTGACCCCATTTGTAAGCTTGCAAGGAATACAAAATAGTATGTAATGTACGAGACCATAACCAAACCCCAACATTCTGTGCCTCCCCTCGCCTTTCTGCGAGTAACACAATATGCGGTCATTCGGCCATTTGGACCCCTGGTTAGCGCGACTAACCATGACCGGAGGCGTCACCCCCAATAGTACTATTCATATAATCCCGGGCTAAGTCCATAGCTAATGGTTACTAATTTATTTCGAGGACTTTAAGCGCTTTATTGTTCCCTCAATACATACATACGGTCAGATCATTAGTTTCATTCATTTACATACGAAAATTCTTTACAAGTATGTTTCCACCCCAAATCATTTCAAAACTTTAGAAAAAGGGGGATTAGTGAAACTCACCTCGACACTATGAATGCTAGCAAATATTTGAATAATCAGCAGACTCGCCTATCCGTATCCTAATTACACAAGGATAACATACACGTTAAGACTACACGTCTTAAACGCAAGTTGTTCACCCGACTTAGCAGATCTGATTGCTTTTGTTTTAAATATCTTTTTAGTTTTTCCAATATTTGTTTCGTTATAAAATAGTTCTAAGTTACTGCCCCATGGGGCTGTTGAACAGGTATCGAAACTTTCTTAGTTTCGATTGAACAGAACAGAGGTCGAAACTTCCTAGTTTCGATTAAGTAATAGGTATCAAAACTACCTAGTTTCGATTGAGTAAACAGATATCGAAACTACCTAGTTTCGATAGAACAACAGGTATGGAAACTCCTAGTTTCGATTGAGTAAACAGGTATCGAAACTCCTAGTTTCGATTGAACAATAGGTATCGAAACTCCTAGTTTCGATAGAACAACTGGTATCGAAACTCCTAGTTTCGATTGAACAACAGGTATCGAAACTCCTAGTTTCGATTACTGAACTTTGATTGACAGAATCAGTCCTGCATATTTTTATATTTTAATCTTGAATTTGACACACTTTTCTTGTTATCTTACTTGCGTTTGAACGATTTATATGTTTAGCTACGGTTTTAAAGAAAATGAAATGGATGGTATCGAGTTTTTACCTCTGAACAGAAATGGTGATTTTTAGAGAAACAGAGAATGATCTTGAGCTCCTTAGCTTGATTCTTGAGAAAAACACCTGGAACTCTTCTTATAGCACCGAAATATAGTGGATTCTTGCCTTAAACTGGACTTCGACTTGAAGAAAAATGGGGAAATTGCCGTAAGAAAATGAGAAGTATGAAAGGGATTGTGAGATTTCGACTGAGGAGGTATGGTTTTTATCTGAATTCTCACAGGCATGTATGGGTTTTTCTAAATATGAGTGAATTGGCAAGTGGGAGAATGGCTCTTCTGACTTTCAGCCGAGAAAGTCAAGAAAGTGGTTTGGGTTAATAATAATTAGATTTAAGTGTTAATTTCTTAATGGTATTAGTATCAATTAGTGTTTTAAAGGGGTAATTTAATTCGGTTTAGATTATTCACGGTATTATAATTTTAACCAGTTTATGGTTCGTTGAAGAAAATATTAAAATATTGTTTCAACGTAAAATTTGTGTAATATATATATATATATATATATATATATATATATATATATATATATATATTTCTGGTTATTTAATTTAACCTTTAACGTTCGTATTTAGTCGGGTTATACTGCTTACTTTTTCTAGTAATTCTTTAAGATTTACTAGACTTGGAATATACTCCTTTGCTAGACTTCTTGACTTTACTTAGTCAAAATAAAATATCAGGAAATAATAAGTATGAACGTGCATTTATGTAATATGGATATTGACCTGAAATGCTGGGTGTCACAGTACAGTCTTCTGCGTAGTTACTAAATACGCAAGAGTTATCTCCTGCGTACTTACAAGTGCGCAAGACTGAACTTGTGCGAACTTAAGTCATATCCTGCGTACTTAATCATTTCCTCCTGCGTACTTACAAGTACGCAAGAGGAAATCTAAATACGTAAGACCATTTCTCAAGTGCGCAAGGCCAAAACCAAGTGCACAACTGTGTCTGACTTTTCTGAAATTTGACTAAGTGTTCACTATGTCGAATCTTCAGAATCTTGGAAACCTGCTGAATTATGATAATGAGATCGGTACACCACAGAAACCACCAAAGTTGTTGAACGTGAACGATTATTCTAATTGGAAAGCACGTTTTGAGCACTACATTTCATATACCGACTCATCATTATGGATACCAATCCTTGAGGGATATAAGCATCCCACACACATCTATCTTGATGATGAATTGCCCAAGCCTAACTCTAAGCTTTCTGACGAAGAAAAGAAAGCTTATGATCGAGAAAAGAAGGCATTTGGTTCGATCACTATGGCATTAACTCGGGAATTGTTCCACAGTTTCCGAGGGTATGACAATTCTAAGGATCTCTGGAAAGCCTTACAGAAGAGATTCGAAGGAAATAGTGACATCAAGAAGAGTAAGCGGGATCTTCTCAGGAAGCAGTATGAGTGCTTCAGATTCTTTGAGAACGAATCTTTAGATGAACTCATCTCTAGGTTCTATCATTTACAGACTGAGTTGAATGCTTTTGACCTCAGGTATCCAGATGAAGAGATGGTGGAAAAGTTTTTGGATGCTTTACCACCAAAATTTGAGATGTACACAACCCTGATGAGGGAAAATCCTAAATTCTATGAGTTGACAGTAGAGGAAGCAATAGGAAAGATTCAAGCTCATGGAATGAACTTGAAAAGAAAGGAGAGCTATGGAAGACCCCAGATACAAGACCCTTCTATGTATCATGGGACGACTTCTACATCCAAGTCATCTGGCTCGGGAATTGCCCTCTTCACTGGAAATCCTACTGAAGAAGACCACTCAACTGGATGTGGTGGTCATGCTTGCTATGCTTCAGGATCAGGGTTGGGGTCTCATCATTAAAATACCTCAAGAAATCCTCCTGCTACGTCTTCAGCTAAAAACTCAGCTATAGCCAGAATAGCTGAAGATCATGTAGCTTTATTCTCATCTTGTATGCTTGCATATGAAAATTTCATAGGTGGCAAGCTTACTGATCCAGAGACGATTGAAGAAGATTTTAATCAAGTGGATCCTGATGACATGGAGGACATGGTTATTCAATGGAATATGGCCTATGCTTTTGAGGAGAGCCAAGCGTTTCCTAAACAGAACAGGAAGAAAGTTTATTGGCGGGCATCCTAATGCCAAGGTCGGGTTTGACAAATCTAAGGCCAAATGCTACTAATGTCTGAACTATGGACACTTTGCTCGTGAGTGTCAGAAAGACAGAGCACCTGCCTCTGGTTTTACCCGACCCATCCAAGGAAACAGCCATGGCCAAAACAATCCAAACCACCACAATCAAAGCCAAAGTGGAACGTCCGATGCACTGGTAGCCCAACAGGACGACAGCTTTGATTGGGGCATTCATCTTGAGGATGCCATCATCGCACAAACACAGGTTGGTCTCATGACTGAGATCATGGAAATGATGGAAGCAGAAAGAAGGGAAGCTTCTATTGCTGACCCAAAAGAGTCTACTACTGCTGCTACAGAGGAAGAGGAGGAAGCTGAAGGAAAGGAAGCTTCGGTAGCTGAGAAAGAGGAATCGACTGTTGTTGCTCTCATGGCCATTGGAGAAGCAACAAGTTCATCTCATGAGGTAGACTCTAATCCCTTTTCTGTTGTTTCATGTTCTAAGTGTCTAGGGCTAAAACTTGAAAACTCTAAGCTCCAAGACAAAATCGAACCCCTAAGCATGGCAGCTCTAAACTATAAAGAAAATGAAAAACGTTTTAAAGAATCTATTGACACATTGACAAAGGAAAAACGTGAGTATTCTTTAAAATTGAGCGATCAACAGCTTCACTTGGATATTGCTTATTAGGGGTTAGAAAAACGGAACAATGAAATCAACAAGCTGCAAAATGAGATCTTGCAGTTAAAATGCACTAATGAGAAGTTGAAGAACTCTCGCTTTGTGGAGGAACACTACGAATCTGTAGTGAGGAAAATGAATGGTCTAGGTCTTGGTACCAATGCCATTCCTCCACCAGTGAGCGGCAAGTTTGTCAATAGCTTAATAGACATTGATCTCACTTGTCTAGATGAGTCCTCTGATAAGGATGATTCCCTTAAGAAGAATGAATCCTCAAGTAAGGCTAACTCCACATCTAGTGAGGAGTTTGTTACTGCTTCTGAAGATGGGTCTGTTAACTCTTGCCCTGAAGGAGTAGTATCTGAGGAGTTGTTGACTGAACAGAAAGTCAAGAAAAACATTATCACTAATGGTGATAATTGCATTTTAACTGAACCTGATGTCATTGAATCAAATGATAAACTTAAGGTAATGCTTTATGGGGGGTATAAAAACCTTAACCAAGTAAAGAAAGAGGCCTTTTCAGCTCACTTTAGTCTTGGTTACAAAGAAAATTTGGAAAAATACTATACTCCCAAAAATCAAATTGCTAAGGTTCAGACTGCTGTTCAGGAACCAACTCCTCCTGCTCATAATGGAGAGTTTTCTAAGGCCAGATCCAATGAGCCTTACAAGAGAACTTATGTAGACAAGAGGAACTGTTTTCACTGTGGCTTGGTTGGTCACATTTTTGTGAACTGTCCTTCTAAGAACCAAGGGAAACGGCCTGTTGTTTCACAACCAGCTGTTATTCCCAGGTCGCCACCAGTGAAACCATCTCCCAAACATCCAAAGCAGAATGTGGTGAAACCACCAGTCCAACCAATGGCAAAGCCAAAGATCAAATCTAAGGCCAAACCATCTGTGGCAAGAAAGGTAAAGCAACCTGCTGTACCTCGTGTATCTACATCTGGTAGTACACGTACTGGTGAGAAATCTGTGGCTAGACTATCTAAGCCACAGAGAAGAAGAAGGAATAAGAGGTTGAGAAAGCTGGAACAGTTGACTAAAGCTCAATCAGGTGAAGCTTCCACAAGTTCACCGGCTGTGGTTGAGCCAAAGTCTCCTGTTCTGGTTAAGAATCAAAAGAGATCCTAGAACAAGAAAGTAAAAGGTTCTCAATCTCATGTTCCCAACTCCTCCAAAGATTCACCAATTTTGAACAGTCATCATGACTGTGAGTTGAAAGAAGTAGTTTATTTTGAGAAAGACGGACGACCCAAGACCACAATGGCTTGGGTCTCCAAATCTAACTAATTCTTTTTTGTAACTCGTGCAGGGACGTCCGAAGGGTACTATCTCTAACCGCTAGTATGTAGATAGTGGATGTTCCAGGCACATGACAGGAAACATGGCCCTGCTTCAAGACGTTAAACCATTCAGAGGCGGCTATGTGGCCTTTGCCGGAGAAAAAGAGGCAGCATCACGTGTCAAGGCGTGGTTTCAAACGGTTGTGTCAGCTTTGACAATGTCAACTTCTGCGAGCAGCTGAAGCATAACCTGTTGAGTGTCTCCCAAATGTGTGATAAGGAGTACTCGGTGATGTTTGACAAGTTAGAATGCCTGATTCTCAAACCTGGTTTTGAGGTTCCCGAAGAGTGGATTCTCATGAGAGCACCAAGAACGAATGACACATATCAGATCGATATGAGCGTTGCAACAACCACCTCTTCAGTTGCTACTTGTTTTCTTTTAAAAGCGACAGAACTTGACTCTATCTTGTGGCATAGGAAACTCGGACATATTTCGTATCGTAAAATGAATCATCTTGTCCGAAACGGTTTGGTAACCGGGGTTCCTAAGCTGAGATTTACCGTTACAGATGACTGTATGCCTTGTAAAAAGGGCAAACAGCAACGGAAGTCTCACAAGCCCAAGCTCCAAAACTCTATTGATACCCCTTTGGAGCTATTACACATGGATCTGTTTGGCCCCATAAGTATCAGGAGTATTGGAGGTAAGTCGTTCTGTCTAGTTGTAACTGATGATTTCTCACGTTTTTCTTGGGTGCATTTTTTAGGTACTAAAGACGAGACTGCTGATATTCTTCAATACTTAATCCTGAGCTTGGAATCTCTTTGCAAGCTGAAAGTTAGAAGGATAAGGAGCGACAACGGAACTGAGTTCAAGAATAATTTGATGGAGCTTTTCTGTCTCAAGAAAGGGATCCGTCACGAATTCAGCGCGCCGTACACGCCTCAGCAGAATGGAGTTGCTGAACGGAAGAACAGAACACTGATTGAGACTGCGAGGACTATGCTGTCGGATGCAAAGCTTCCTGTCACTTTCTGGGCAGAAGCAGTTAATACAGCGTGTCACGTCTTAAACAGAGTTCTGGTAGTGAAGAGGCACAACAAGACTTGTTACGAGTTGATCAACAATCGACTTCCCAATCTTGATTACCTAGTTCCTTTTGGTAGTCCTTGTTCCTTGTTGCTACAGTACAAAGACCGCCAGTCTAAGTTTCATGCAAAAGCAGTGGAAGGCATCTTCTTTGGATACGTTGCCAACTCGCCTTGCAAGAGAGTGTACAACATAGGAACTCGTACTGTCGAGGAATGGTTTGAAATGGATTGTAGTAAACACAGCATTCCACCCGAACCAACAGGCCCAGCTTGGGGTTTTGATTATGATGTGCTATTTAAGTCATTCAACCTTCCTGATATATCTGCAGATGACGCCGCAAATGTTTATAAATTATTGGGTAGCGGCGATGACTCAAGTTTCTCTACTCGTGCTACTTTACCGATTGTAACTCCTGATTCCAATGCTGCATCTGCATCTGGAACTCATGACAGTGATAACAGTGAAGATGTTCTTGTTGTTGGAGATGACGCTCAAGCCAATCCTAACACAACTGTAGGAAATGAAGCTCCAGCTGATCCAATTAACATTGAATCTTCTTCCTCTGGAACACAGGAACTGGGGGAATCTTGATCCAGAAATTCAAGAACCGACTGTGCCGGAGACGAGAGTGCATAGGAATCATCGAATCGACAACATTATTGGTGATCCTTATGTCGGCGTTCAGACTCGTCATCGAACCATCACTGAGAACACCAGTCTTTCCACAGAGATACTTGACACTGGTGTTATGGAAACATGTCTGCGTGCTACATTCGTGTCCCAGTTAGAGCCGAAGAATGTGAAGGAGGCTCTCACTGACAACTGCTGGATTGAGGCGATGCAAGATGAATTGTCTCAATTCCAAAAGTTGCACGTGTGGGATTTGGTTGACTTGCCAAAAGGCTTTCAGCCAATTGGAACCAGATGGGTGTTCAAATGCAAGACGGATAATCGTCATGTTGTTGTGAAGAACAAAGCAAGATTGGTTGTTCAGGGTTTTTATCAGCAAGAGGGCTTGGATTACACGGAAGTATATGCCCTAGTTGCTAGAATTGAAGCTATTCGACTGTTCTTGGCTTATGCCACATATGTCGGCTTCAAGGTCTATCAACTTGATGTGAAGAGTGCTTTCCTTTATGGTAAAGTTCATGAAGAAGTCTATGTCACTCAGCCTCACGGTTTTGAAGATCCGCATAATATCAATAAAGTGTATAAGCTCGACAAAGCACTTTATGGTCTTCATCAAGCACCGCGGGCATGGTATGAGACATTATCTAAGCATTTACTGTCTAATGGTTTCGACCGTGGACAGATTGACTCGACTCTCTTCATTAGGAAAGCAGGAGGTGACATTCTTCTTGTACAAGTATATGTCGACGACATCATTTTTGGGTCTACCAATGAAGGGATGTGTAGGGAATTCGAGCAGGTGATGAAGTCCAAATTTGAAATGAGTAATATGGGTGAATTGTCGTTCTTCCTGGGTCTGCAAGTCAGTCAAAGAGAGGATGGCATTTATCTACATCAAACTAAGTATGTGCAGGACATCTTATCAAAATACAAGATGAATGATAGCAGTACTTATGGAACACATATCCCAGTCAATCATGGTTTGCATCCTGACAAAGATGGAAAGGATGTAGACAGCAGATTATACCGTGGGATGATCGGATCACTTATGTATCTCACAGCTTCTAGACCCGATATAATGTTTGCTGTATGTTTGTGCTCAAGGTTTCAGTCTGAATCGAAGGAGTCACATATGATAGCCGTGAAGAGAATTTTCAGATACCTGAAAGGGAAACCCCGATTAGGTCTTTGGTACTCTAAGCAGCAGTCATTCGACTTCAAAGCCTACACTGATTCAGATTATGGCGGTTGTAACCTTGACAGAAAGTCAACTTCTGGTGGATGTCAATTCTTAGGAGACAGAATGGTCTCCTGGCAGTGTAAGAAGCAGTCAACGGTTTCTGTCTCAACTTGTGAAGCAGAATACATTGCTGCAGCGAGCAGTTGTTCTCAGATATTGTGGATTTAGCAACAGTTGAGAGACTACGGCTTAAACTTCACTGGAACTCCTCTATTCATTGACAACAATGCCACCATGTCCATCACAAATAACCCGGTGAAACATTCCAAAACTAAACATATAGAGATTCGCCATCATTTCATCCGTGACTGTGCTGAAAAGCATTTAATTGAACTTGTAAAAGTTCACACGGATGACAATCTTGCTGACCTTTTCACAAAGGCATTTGATCGATCCCGTTTTGAGCATCTTGTCAACTTGATAGGAATGTTCAATCCTGAGTGAAAACTAAGTTTTCTTAACTCAATTCAATTCATGAAAGTTAAATTTTTAATTCTTTTAAATTTTGTGTATAGTTCTTTTAGTCTTTAAAATATTTTACAAAAACCAAAAAAAAAAATGGAGAAAATTTCAAAGTTAACTTGAGAAAAGAGGAAATGATAGTACATCAGAAATGATCTAAACACCATAGACTGCTCATATGGGAAATGATTGCGTCATGTTTACTTAATTGTTTAAATTATTATGTTTTTAATCTGTTTATTTACAAGTAATTTGAATTGTCAGTAGGTTGTATGCGTCTTTGAATCACTAGTAGTGTGGAAACTATATCTAAATTACAACCGTGATTTGAACCCATGTTTGCAAGCGTGTGTGCGTAAAAGAATAGAAAAGATCATTATCAGATAAAGGATGTTAGATTTTGGCAATAATTTTCTTTTGAGATCAGTTTCGGGTTATGTCGTTAGCACAATTAATGCCGTTCATCTCACTGCCCATACTCACAAGTATGCAAGGAGAGATTGAATCAAGACATGTCTCTACATTAACCGTTGAGCATGTATTCACCCTTGAATCACTCCTGATTCATTGAAATCAAATCCAGATAAAAGTTGGATCCCCTTACCTGATAATCAAACACCATATCTATTATCCTGAATCATCATCCCGATATTCAAAGAAGAAAATCACATGAAACCAAGACAAATGAATCACTCGATTCTGAATCTTATGATTCCTAATAATCCTTATGGATTCTGCTTGATTTTTCCTGTGCTAATAGATGTAGCTTCATTCTGAAAATCTAGAAAATCATTGGGAAAATCTCAGATGCCTTGAGATAGTGCAAGTTAGAATAACATATCAGTGGGGTACACGTTGTATGTCTTATAATTAATACCTTAATACACAAGAACAAGATACAAAGATGCGTATAGTTTCAAATCTTATAATATTGTCAACTTGAATTACTTGTTTATGTGCTTATTACGTATGAATAAAGAGTAATCCATGACATGATCCCATATTCTTTGATGTTTATTTTGTATCGTTTTTGCTAAAAGATAGCCTGATATGATCCTCTGCTCGTGTCTTTGATCAAAAATAGTTGGTGTGAATACTTGTATATATCCATCTAGAAAAGAACAAAAAGATTTTAAGTTTATGCATTGTTCAAGCTTAATCAGAAAAAGCCAAAAATATTTTATGTTTAACCTTCATGAATTGTATTTGAAACCTCGTGATTGAATACTTTTATCTTGTTCGTTATTTGATCTGAAAATCTTCATAAATCTGAGTTTCAAATTTGCGCACTTAAGGCTTGTGCGTACTTGTCAAGTTCGCACGAAGTAAACCTTGCGCACTTAGCAAGTACGCAAGAGTTAGTCTTGCGCACTTGTAAATGCGCAAGAGTTAAGTCCTACGTACTTGTAAGTACGCAAGAGTTAACTCGTACGCACTTAAGAAGTACGCACGACCGATAAGTGAGGGGTATAAAAGTGACACTTAGAAAATTCTTTCAGTTTCAAGCTTTCAAACCGATCACCTTCCCTCTGCAAATTTAACTCAAAATCAAGTGTGTCTAAACCATTTTTTTTGTCCCGTCTATAGTTTCATCATCTCATTTAATCTCATTGGTGAGAATCTAGGCGATTTCCATCCATTAAATCGTGACATTGGACCGATTCTGACTTAGAAATTTTTAGGTTAAATCCGAAATATTTTGGGTAAAATTGGGGTTGTTTGGGTAACTTATTGACATATCTATGCTAATAGGGTTCTTAATCCACTCCATATTCATCCATTTCGTCCTCGATTCTAGCCGTCGGTGGAATTTTAATCGACAGTGGGATTGGGCGACGTTTTTAAGTCGAAATTGGTCTTGGTTTGGTAGTTACTGGTGTTAATAATGGTCCCATAAGTTCGAATCCTCGATTCCGACCTATTGGCGACCTACTTGACCCGGTCTTTGAGCAATCTGTGATTTTCTTAAAAATTCTGAAAATTTTTGCCAAGTGTTGTTCTTGCGCACTTAGAAAGTACACAAGAAGCAATTCTTGCGTACTTGTTAAGTACGCAAGAGGAAAAGTCTGCGCACTTAGTAACCAACACTTAGAAAAATTTTCAAGTCAGAAATTTTTGTTCATAATGTAACTACTATACCGTGTCATGTTTGTTCATCTTCAATAATATACGTTGTTCTGATTATGTTTTCTGTGTGTTTCTGCAGACTATGGCTCGGGCATTCACTAATGAGTTCAACTTGTTAGCAAACACTCAACCTGAGTGGAAAGGGGCAGCTTTGCAGTATCAGCAGATCATTGACTTTTTGAACCGATCAAAAATAAGTTATGCAATCTCAACTGACCCAACCGTCTCAAGACCTTACTTGGAGCAATTATGGGAGACGGCAGAGCACGACTGCACGGTATCCCCTAATGTCATAAGGGCTACCATTGATGGTCGGGCTATTTCCTTCTCTGAGGATACAATAAGAAGGGTTCTGCAGTTCGGAGACCTCGCTACCGGCCCGACATCCTATCCAGATTACTATGTGGATGGATGTTGGAGGCATAGAATGGGATACGTCGGAGCGAGGGACTATGCCTCTTACAAGAAGATGTGGGTTTTGGATCAATGGCGGTATTTTGCCCACATCATGATCGTATGCATCTCGTCCAGAAAAGCGGGGAAAGATGCCATGGGTCATGACCTTGCAGCAGCCATGGTGGGCTTGTCTCTTAACAGGGGCTACAACTTCTCTCGCTACATCTTCAAAGCAATCAATGATCAGATTAATACAGTAGAGAAGTTTAGGTTCCTATTGTACCCGAGGTTTGTGCAACTTTTGATTGATGATGCATTGCCAAACCTACGTGCTATCAGGGAGAGACTGCAAGTAAAACGGGTGGACAAGAGAGTATTTGCTCAGTTTCTAAAGCCAGGAAGTGTAGATCCTACCCCTGTGCATACTGAACTCTTTGGCCACCTGCTTAATGAAGCATATGTCGCACCAGAAGATTGGAATTGGTATAGTCCCAATTCGGCACCAGAGATGAGTGATGATTCTGATGAACAACAAGAAGAAGAGAATGAAAGTGATGGAGGTGATGACGAAGGTGGTGATGGTGGTGCTGAGGAATCCGATTCAGAAGCAACAGATTCAGATTCTTCTGATTCCGATGACGCACCATCCCAGGCACACCCGAGGAGATTGGCACAGGTAACCCTGCCTGCGTCATCTTCTAAAAGGAAGCGACAAAGCTCGAGCAGTGAATATGAGCCGACTTCTGACTCTGACGCTGCTCTACAAAGACAAAGGCAAGAGAGTGCCAACAAGAAGAGGGGCGATAGGCAAGAGGTTGCTATCCCCAGGGTTGTAGAGATCCCGACTGTGCAGCAAGTACAACCTGCAGCTGACAGTCCAGAGTCAGAATCTACCCCACCAGCACAGCAACTGTACAGAAGGAGGAGAAGGCCACTAGTACAAGATAATGTGGCAGTCACAGCGGTCACAGAGGAGATTCCTGTGACGGTGACCCTCCCTACTCCAACCGTCCAGGTGACGGTGACTACTCCACTTCTCACGGAGTCAGTCACCATCACCCCAACCATAACACCCACTCCCATCATTACATCCCCACACCCACCTCACACCACTAAGCCGTCAGGTCAACCCTTCAACTATGGTGATTTCTCACAAGGGTTTGACTTTGACACAATTTTCTCCTCCCCCATCCATAATGCTGAAGCCTCATCATCTAGGCATTCTGATCCATATGAAGCAAGGATCAATGTCTTAGAAACCCAAATTGCTGAAATGTTGAAGACCATTCAAAAGTCGAAGGAGGAGTCTGATGCTCAACAAGCACAGATCAATTCCCTGGCCGATGAAGTTAGGATTCTCCACAGCCAGAGGACAGGGACAAATGAGCAACTGAAGAATGTTATGGCACAGAATGAGCTGCTGATGAAAACCAATGAAATGATTCTAGGCCACAGAACTTCACTTGAGCTAAGGATGGATTTGCAGAGAAAAGAGCACGAAGCGATGGTCAAATTAGTTGAAGAACTGACCAAGAAGTTTGGTGCTCAGGGGGAGAAAGAAAAAGAAAAAGAAAAAGAGAAAGAGCAAGAGAAAGAACATAAATCCACTGGTGCTGAGCCTTGTCATCCAGTAGACTTGACTAAGGATGATGATAAAGACAAGGATCCTGAAGCAGGTCCTAGTGGAGGTGAGCACGAAGCTTTGGAGATTGTGCCCATCTCTTCAGTTCCAATGGCTGAGGGGGAGTCTACTCAGCAAGAGGGTGGTGATACATCTGGTGGTGGTGGTGAGAAAGGGAAGTCAGTGGCTGAAGTACTTAAGGACTTATCTGATGATGAGATCCTATACCTAGAGCCTGACTACTCTAAAGAAGCACAGATCGATGCTCTCTTCAATCTAGAAGAAGGAGAGATTGACTCTGGTGATGACTGGAATGATGAAGATGAGGATATGGTGATAGAGATTCCCAAGGGCAACGGGGAAGGAGAGTACGAGTTAGAGGATGGTGAGATCTTTGAAGTACCATCGCTCGAATCTCTGCTCGACACAGGCTCAGTTGACATGGCAAGTAATGTTGAAGCTACAACTGAAGCCTCCCCAGTCGACCCTACACCTGTGGACCCCGAGGCACCAAAATATAAAGACATGCCTTCTGCATCATCTAAGGGTCCAGCTCCCGTGTGGCAAAAGACGTCCATCACAGACAAGCACGGAGCTACAGGTATGATCTTGGATGTTAGGTTCGAGGAGGATAAGCAGTTGTTCGCCATCAAAAGATCTGGGGGGTTCAATACTTGAAACCAACCAGTGAGGCGTTCAACTCTTTGCCCAAGTACGACCTTGTGAACCTCGCAAACCGCGACCTGCTAAGTCACTCGAGTCATGCAGTAGCAATGGGTTTGTGGGTAACACTACAGCGGGAAGCAAGATCAGGGAAATTTGAATACTGCAAGCCTCAAGTGCCCAGAAGAGTCAAGGATAAGCATGCTGTACATCCTGTGACTAAGAAGCACATAAAAAGATTGGTATACAAGCCAGTGCAATGTGAAACTAAGATTCCCTTGAGCAACTTATCTCAGGATATTCTTGGTGACATGTGGTACTGGTATGTAGATCTAAAAACGGGCGAGGCTGTGATCATGGGAAAGGTTCATTCCGAGAGTGGGAACACAGTACCAAAAGAACTGATCAGAATCTTTGATGAAGTCTGCTTCATCAACTTTTCTGTGAAAGATCTGGAGGTACTAGCGGAACGCTACTGTGTCCACATGGACGAATGGACAAAGCTCCTTGCTTCTAAATATGACAAGGTGATTAAGTTCTGCCTTGATTACAAGAAGAAGATGGAAGCTAAGGGACCAGTGCTGTGAAGACTGAAGATTGAAGACTGAAGACGATGAAGATCCCGAGCTGTTGTCAAGGAGGAGTTTGTTGATGCACTTTCCTGTGACAACACTCTAGATAGAGTCTTAGTTTGTATTTCTAATGTCTGTAATTTGTCTTTGTATGTAAGAGTCATTATGTAATAGTTTATCGAGTTGTATTTACTTTTACATAGTGTATGTTGCATTTCTTCTAGGTGTTTTGCGCACTTACATGTGCACAGGAGAAAGCTCCTGCATACTTAGCAAGTACGCAGGAAGACCCATGCGTACTTGCTAAGTACGCAAGAGCATTTGGTCCTGCGCACTTGCTAAGTGTGCAGGCATCAGGTTTGTATAAATAGGTTTGGTTCACAAAGGATAAGTACGCAGAACTCAGATCTTAGACGAACTCAGTTTGTTAAGTACGCAATTTGTATTCTCTCTGTAACTGTCGAGTGTTTATAATAGAAAGAGCTTTTATTGTGACTCTCCACCTAGTCACGGGTATTCCGCACCCGGTCCGACTAGTAGACCACTTGCATGCAACGATCCGACACACACGAAGGGACCTACACCTGCCATTAGCCGAATTCTCCTACAACAATAGTCATCACACGACGATAGGCATGCTGCCTTATGAAATGTTATATGGGAGAAGATGCAGGACCCCGGTCTGTTGGGGTGAGATTGGATAGAAGGAACTAGGAAGCCTTGAAGTCGTACGAGAAACGTCGAAAAGGTTTGATCAAATCAAAGCACGAATGAAGGCCACCCAAGATCGTCAGAAATCCTATGCAGATAAACGATGAAGGCCTATTGAGTTTGTGTAGGTCCTCATGGCGCTTCTACGGATCGATCTCATGATAAGACGTGACGTTAACTCGGAGTGCGTAATCCAACGAATCAACGTTTATACGCACAAAAGACAATGTAGACAATCAAGTAAATAACCTTCACAATTGTATTCCAAATCACAGTAAAGTTTAGAGACTCAATCAGACTTATCGATAATTCTCTGTTCTATGCGTATCGACTGACTCTGTAAACATACATATATATAGCCGTCTGACCTGATATAAGCGAGCTTGTTAAGTTCACCTCTAACAGACTAATCGAACTTAACAAGTTTGCCTCAGATAGACTTAAGCGAACTTATTAAGTTCGCCTCTGTTAGACCAGGCGAACTTAACAAGTTCGCCTCTAGGTAAACTTGAATAAACACTTAGTGACTTTTTACATAACAAAAACATAAAGACATAAGATCTAACTATTACAAGCTTTTGTCATTACAAACTATGTCCTAACAGACTCCCCCTTGACAATAGCTTGATCTACAGTCTTTAGTCTGCATGATGAGCTTTTCCAATTATCCGGTAGTCTGCTGCCAGCATGCACTCCATATCTTCTGCATATCTCCAAAAATCTCTTATATTGTAATCCTTGTTCTTTCCATTCACCAGTGAACATTATTTCATTCTTTCGCAACGTCCTCTGATCTTTCTTTGAAAAATTTATAAGATTCATTGCATCATAGAAACATACAATGACCTTATTGTCTTTATCTTCAATCCTTGCTTCACCAGAATTGACATCGACATACCACCATTTCATATTCCCAAGAAAGTCTTGAGAAATCTTCAATGGTATCTTGTGTACAGCACGTACTGGTTAATACTTGTAACTCCAGGTCACCTTCCCAGTCTTCTGATCTGTGTTCTTCACTCTCTTTCCTTTTTGTGGTTTCAGTCGTTCATATTTTCTTGAACTACCTTCTCTCTTGATTAAGTTTGCTATCACATCAGCCAAACCATTCTTCGATCTATTAACAAGAGGCTTTGAAGCTAGACCATTCATTTCACACCTTGGCAAGGTATTGAAATATTTGATCCTCGGCTTTAAGTACTGAACCCCATCAGATCTTTTAATTGCAAATAATTTTGTATCACCATCATAGAACCAACTTATGATCCTTCCTACACACCTCTCGTTATTCACATATTTTTCTTTCTGAGCAGGTTGTGTTGGAGACTTGGGTAGCACCTTCATCCAACTATTTATAACTTCTCTCCAATGTTCTCTTGTCATCCCTGTATTTCTATACATCACAGGTTCTTCATTAACCTTCAGAGACTCAGTGTGAGTAGTTTTAATTTCAGTATCTATATTGGATTGAATATTCTCATCATCAGTATCCATCTTTGAATCAGCGGTGTCTTCAGGCAGTGTGACGTCTTCAACAAAGTCCATAGAATCTGTTACTCCTTCATAAGTGAATTCAGGAATAACATCATCTTGGATGAAGTTATACGGCACTTTAAGACCATCACAACCTTCATAAGTAACATTATCTTATCTTTCTCTATCTCTATCTCTACTATCTCTCCTTCTTCTATTTCATTATCAGACACTTCATCATCCATGTCATTGAATAAATCATCAATGTCATCAAGACATGCAATCTTTTCAGCTTCTTCTTCTTCAGAATCTGCAAAGAACTCCAATAATAGAATTTCTTCTTCATTAGCACCAGAAGTATCTTTGTTTCCTTCAAGTGATTGTGATGTCGACTCCCCCTGAACCTTTGATATAGGATTAGCATCAGTGTATTGACGATCACCCTCAACATTTCCAGTAGGATCATTGTCTTTATCATCACGTCTTTGAATAGACTCTGTGTGACATGTATCGTGTATCCTCAACTCCCCCTGAGCGTCAAGACGCTGAACGAGTTTAGACACCAATGCTTGCATGTCAGCTATTTGTTGAGCTTGAGTCTGAATCACCAGCTGCCGTTGTGAATCAGTAGACACAAGAGTATCCACCTGAGCTTGAAGTGTAAGCACTTGAGATTCAAGGATAGTAATCCTTTCAGAATCAGATGGCTTTGATGGACCAGCTGACGATTGTGGAATCGAAGGACTTGCAGTAGGAGTAATAACTGGAGGAACATGAGTTATAACCGGAGATGTATCTTTAGATCTTGGAGGAGTAACAATCAAGGAAGCAACAAAATTAGCAACCTCTACTCCCTGCGAAGATTGAGCAGCAGCTATTGAAGCAGACATTAGCTTTTGAGTTTTTGGATCTGGATTAAAGTCACTATCAGACTCAGTACTCTCATCAACCAAGGATCTTTTTCCAAGTACTGAATCAGAAGGAGGATCCCGAACAGACTTTCTTCTTGGTCGTCTGGCTTGAGATTTAATGCGTTTTCCAGCATTAGCCAGTGGAATAGTAGCTAATCGCTCATAATGATCTGAGGAAAAATCCCTAGATTCATCAGAGTCAGTGCTTTCATTAACATGTAATATCATATCACTTGAGCTTGAGCTAGATTCATCATCAAACACCACATTCCCTTCAGCTTCATGAATGGGCGAGTTCACAACGTCATCAACGAAATCATCCATGTTCATTCCTAAATCATGTTCATGTGCATGAACTACCTCCTCTTGAACAGGTTCATGAATAGGTATTTCAACCTCAGCTTGTGGAATTGGAACTTGTTCAGGAATAGGAATTTGTGGTTGTACGGGAACTTGAGCTTGTTGAACTGGAACTTGTTGTTGTATCGGTTGCTGTGGAATTTGTTGTTGTTGTTGTGGTTTTTGTTGTTGTTGTGGAACATTTAAGCCTTGAGCTTGAGCAATTTCATCAGGATGAAACCAATTGTCATTAGGTGGTGCAACATAATCAGGATTGATTAAGTGACCAAACAAAGGAGTATTAACCGGTATCAATGCGGTATTCTACTGTTTTACCTTCGTGCAATCAGTAAAAATACGCTTTGACATCGGAGTCAAAGTTAATCTTATAGGATGTTGTGGAAGATCCGGAATAAGATGATTTACATCAAAAATCCTTGACCTTCAGCAGGATTAATCTGCATGACCATCTCCCGATAGAAGTAAAGTGCAAAATTGAATCGCTTATTCAACGTTAAAGCCACCATTGCAGTTTGAAGATCCATCTTTAAACCATCGGTTCCAGCTTTACGAGGAGAGATGCATTGAATAATCACATGCATGAAGTATCTCCATTCACCGACTAAGCCACCTTTACGTGCTTGTGTATCATTCTGTCTTCCACGATAACCCATTCTTTCAAAACAACCCATAATATGAGTGCCCAGATATGACAATGGGTCTTCAGCATTACCACCCAAATCAAGAGCAGCACGAATTGTCTCTTCAGATATAGCAATTTCAGTATTATTGACAGTGGCACGAAGAACATGAGGTTCTACATCCGTATCCTGATGAACTGTATCCCAAAATTGTTGTATATATACTAGACTGATGTAAGGATCAGCAGATAAAGCAGTATGGAGACGCGAACGATTTTGAAATCCGATTATTCCTTGAAAATTGACTGCCTCGGACATGTTAGGATCTAACAATGCCACCTGATTATGTTTATATTCGACACGTCTAGCCATCTGAAAACATTCGGACAACAAAACACATTAGTAAAAAAATATCAAACACAAACAAACAAAAAAAAATTTACACAAAATTTTTTTTTTTTTTTAATTTCTAACACTCAAAAATCACAAGTCCAAAAACACTCTGACCCCTAGGCGAACTTAATAAGTTCGCTTAGTGTTGCAAGAGGCGAACTTATTAAGTTCGCCTGGACAAATTCGCTTCGAACAAGTTCGCCTGAACCTGTGACGATTCAAATCCAAACACTGAATTTTTTGTTAAAAATCAGGCAAATCGAGTTAAAACCATGAGATAATCAATGTACATCGGTCGATTATCACTTAGCAACCAATTAGAATTATCAATTTTATTTTTCCAGTCAAAATTAGGTCAAAAACCGTTCTGTTATGCTCACGAAGTAAACCGAGAGGAAAAACATCAAAATACTCACGATTGAACGAATGAAAATCAGTGAAATTACCGTAGATGTGTTCGCAAATCAATTTGGAATATGATAGAATCAACAAACAACCCTAACAACACAGATTAAAAATTTTGAAGAAACTTTCCAGATAAGTTCGCTTGAAAAATGAAGACGATGACTGTCAAGTTCGCTTGGCCAAGAGCCTTAAACACATTAAGTTCGCTTATTTAGGCGAACTTGTTAAGTTCGCTTAACAAGCCTTCGGCGAACATGCTAAGTTCGCTTCACCATCCACAGACAAATAGATTAAGTTCGCTTCACAGTTCTTAAGCGAACATATTAAGTTCGCTTCACTGTACACAGGCGAACATAATATCTATTCACTTTTGCCTTGAAGAAAATTTCACCAACTTCAACCTTTTAAGTCTTGAACTTTCAACAGCATCATGTATCCGATCCAATCCCGAACAATTTTAATAAAAGTTTAGAATTTTCATGGAAAATAAAAATCAAAATCTTTTTGAGTTTTATCTATACAAACGGAATCACATATTTTTGGATTTATCTGTACAAACAGAAACACATATTTTTGGAATTTTATATGTATAAACTGAAATCACATATTTTTGGATTTTTATCTGAATAAACTGAAATCACATATTTTTGAATGATCATCATGAGCAAGAAGATCATATCAGTATCCAATTAATTCATCACACATTTTAAAAATAACAAAGGGTAACCTATAATATGAAACCATCCAACTCAGTCTTGTGCACTTCGCATCTTTTCATTTTGAAACTCATTCAATTTGAATAATATTTGAAATGATACGCGATAAGTTTCATAGTAAATAAGATCAGGTTATAAAATGCTCATTTATTTATACCGAATTTGAATTATAAAGCATGAATTCTTAAATTTGTCAATATTATATGATTTGAAACTATAAGCATTTATTCTCCAAATTCATGTGATTTAGTACCATTTAGATGAAAAACCTCGTGTACCCCACATATATGCCAAACAGAAATATAAATTGCACTATCTTCAAGACATATACAGTTTATGTTAAGATTAGATCAATTTCCAAGATGAAATTATCTCATTTAGCACAAGAATAGAATCAGATCCCAAAGGATATAAGAATGATGATGATTCAGAATTAGAAGATTCTAATGAATTGGCTGAATAGTGAGAATCAACAGATTCAGGTATGAGGATCCAACTATTATCTGGATAAAATTCAATGGAGTCAGACTAGATGATATATCTAACTGATCCAAGGGCGAATATATGTTTCAACAGATTTTGAAAGCATATCTTAGTTCAACAACACCTTGCATGTTTTTCGGGGCATTGGCAGTGAAGTGAACTGAAATCAATTTGTGTTAAAGATATAATTCGATATTGGTCTCACGAAATTCTTTATAACAATATATTCTTTATCTGATAATGATCTTTTACACACACACCCAGACATATAATGGATTCAAATCACAGATGTAATCATATTATATTCAATTTTCACACTACTATTAGTTTCAAAAGGCTTTTAGTCTATTGACAATTCAAGTTTCAAATTTTATACACAAATTTTAAAACAAATTATCAAGAATAGAGCATTCACAACACTATCATTTCTCATTTATGTAAACTTTGAAATTTAGATCAAATCAACTCAGTTTAATCAATCATATATCAAAGGTCTACTAAGGTCGTGTGAAATGAACTAATCACTGATGTACTATCATTTCTTCTCTAACCTCAAATGATGTCAAATTTTATATTTTTCAATTTGTTTTGACTTTTTATAAATTAAAAACTTTTTGACTGAAAATGTAAATGCAGAAATGTAATAAAGCAATAAAGAAATTAAAAACAAAATTTTCCATGAAATTCTGATTTTGAAAAGCTTTTATTCGGGATTGATCATACCAATCATTTTAATTAGGAATTCAAACCTGGTACGATCAAATGCCTTGGTAAACAAATCAGCAAAATTATCGTCAGTGTGTACTTTGACCAGCTCAATCAACCTTTTCTCTGCACAATCACGAATAAAATGATATCGAATCTCGATGTGCTTAGTTTTACTATGTTTAAGAGGATTATTTGTTATGGACATAGTAGCATTATTATCGATAAGCATAGGGGTTCCTGTGAAATTCAAACCGTAATCTCTCAATTGATGTTGTATCCACATGATCTGTGAACAACAACTCGCATCAGCGATATATTCTGCTTCGCATGTTGAAATCGAGACTTTGGTTTGCATTTTGCAATGCCAGGACACAAGTCGATTACCTAAGAACTGGCAACCACCTGTTGTAGATTTCTTGTACAAACAACAACCACCAAAATCAGAATCAGTATAAGCATTGAAATCAAAGTTAGAACCATGAAGATACCATAGCCCCAAACGTTGTTTTCCTTTCAAATATCGAAAGATTCTTTTCACAGCAATTAAGTAAGATTCTTTTGGCTTTGCCTGGAATCTGGAACAGATGCACACGGTGAACATTATATCTGGCCTTGAAGCGGTTAAGTACATGAGGGATCCAATCATAGCTCTGTAAAGTCGACAATCCACATCTATTCCATCCGAGTCAGAATTCAACTTATGATTGACCGAAATTGGAGTATCATATGGGGTACAGTCCTCCATCTTGAACCGGCTCAAGATGTCTTTGACATACTTGGACTGATGAATAAAGAAACCATCATCCTTTAGATTTACTTGCAAACCTAAGAAAAATGATAACTCTCCCATAGCAGACATTTCAAACTTCGACTTCATTACACCCTCAAAATCTTTGCATAACCCTTCATTTGTTGAGCCAAAAATAATATCGTCCACATAAATCTGCACCAGTAGGTAATCTCCCCCTGATTTCTTTATGAATAAGGTCGAGTCTATTTTTTCACGAACAAAGTCATTTGCCAAAAGATGTGTGGATAAAGTTTCATACCACGCACGAGGAGCCTGATGAAGACCATAGAGGGCCTTATCAAGCTAGAAAACCATATTCGGATTCAGTGGATCTTCAAACCCCGGCGGCTGACAAACATAGACTTCCTCCTTGACCTTTCCATATAAAAACGCACTTTTGACGTCTAATTGAAACACCTTAAAACCTTTAAAAGAAGCAAAAGCTAGAAACAGCCTTATAGCTTCGAGCCTCGTAACAGGCGCATAAACTTCGGTGTAATCAATTCCTTCTTGTTGATTGAAGCCCTGGACAACTAATCTTTCCTTGTTGTGTACCACGACACCTCGATCGTCTTTCTTATATTTAAACACCCATTTTGTTCCTATCGGATACGCACCCTTCGGAAGATCAACAAGATTCCAAACCTTAAGTTTATCAAATTGAGCAAGTTCTTCCTGCATAGCTTCTATCCAATTGTTGTCATTTAAAGTCATCTCAACATTCTTGGGTTCAACCTGCGAAATAAAGCATGAATGTGAGCACTCATCAAGAACACCAGAATCTTTAATGCAGGTACACAAACAAGTATTGTCAACAAGAGAACGTGTTTTCACTCCATCGTATAAATTTCCAATTATATTCGTCACTGGATGATCTTTGAGTTCCTTGATGGATGCAACCTCAGGAACCGGCAACACGTCAACTTGAGTAGATTCAGATTGATAAGAATAATCTTGAATAATTGGAATATCCGAGTGTAAATTTGTAGGAATCTCCCCCTGAGCCTGTGTCGAAGGTAATGGATCATCACCCAACAACGGATCAGCAGAAAAATCTTGAAAAATAGTATTATCCTCCTCACTCTCTGAATCTTGTGGACCTGAACAAGAAGCAACATTTTGATCGGGAGCAGAAGTAGATGGAATTGATGAATTTGGAACTGCATTTGGTAGAAATCCATTGTGCTGTGCATCTTGACAAGAATCATAAAGAACAGCAGCATCTTCGGCAGAAATATCAGAAGGTAAATGAAAAGACTTGAATAAGTTTTCATAATCAAATGCCCAATCCGGACCAATCGCCATTTGTGGTAAAGACCGGTTTGAACAGTCAATATGGAACCATTCTTCAACTTGGCGCGTCTCTTTGTTATAAACCCTCTTGGTTGTTGAATTAGCCACATACCCCAGAAAAATCCCTTCAATAGCCTTCGCACTGAATTTTGTTGGGACATCTCGAACTTTCAATAGGGTGCAAGGAATACCAAAAGGTAGTAAATAATCCATATTCGGCTTTCAATTATTCAGCAATTCGTAGCAAGTCTTTTTATGTCGCTTGATGGTCAAGACCCTGTTCAAAACATGACATGCAGTATTCATAGCTTCAGCCCAAAAGGTGACTGGAAGCTTAGAATCTGCAAGCATCGTGCGAGCTGTTTTGACCAAAGTCCTGTTCTTTCGTTCAGCAACACCGTTTTGTTGAGGAACATATGGCGCACTGAATTCATGATGAATTCCTTTTTGTAGACAGAATAAGCCCATTTTGCTATTCTTAAATTCGCTACCATTGTCACTCCTGATTCTTCTGACTTTCAGATTGAATAAATTTTCCAAACCCAGGATTAAGTATTGTACCAACTCAGTGGTTTCAGCTTTAGAGGAAAGAAACTTAACACATGAAAATCTGGAGTAATCATCAGTTACTACCAAGCAGTACGATTTTCCACCAATGCTCCTGATACTGATAGGACCGAACAAATCCATATGCAGCAACTCCAAAGGAGTTACGATAGAATTCGTCGATTTAGATTTGTGAGATTTCTTTCTTTGCTTCCCCTTCTTGCAAGGAATACAATCATCAGAAACTGAGAATTTCATCTTTGGAATACCAAGAACCAGATCATTCCTAACAATGTAGTTCATCTTCCTATAGTTAATGTGAGCTAGCTTTTTTGTGCCATAATATTGAATCAGATTCTGACGTCTTGGAAAGTAAATAAGTAGGAATTGAATCCGTTGTAGTGGCGACACTCATGTCAAGGACATATGTGTCATTTCTCCTCGGAGCTTTCATGAGAATCCATTCATCAGGAATCATGAAGCCCGGTTTCAAAATATAGTATTCAGCCTCGTTGAAATGGAACGAAAACTTCTTGTCACAAACTTGTGATACACTTAAAAGATTGTGTTCCAGCTGCTCAACATAATTCACCTTCTCAAATTTGACTTTGTCATTCTTTAACGTACCCTGTCCAGTTATGTACCCGCCTATATTACCCACAAAAGCGACATAACCTCCATCAATTTATTTTACATCCTCAAGCAATCTAACATTCCCTGTCATATGTCGAGAGCAACCACTATCCACATACCATGTATTGTTGATAGTCCTCCTTGGTTGTCCCTACATAAACAACGAGAATCAGTTAGAAATAGGAACCCAAGCCATCGTGGTCTTGGGTCGTCCAGATTGATCAAAATAAACAACTTCTTGTAATTTACAATCAATCTTATCATTCACTTTTGGAACAGAAGTTTGACAATCAGACTTTTTCAAAGAAGATCCATTTTTATTATTTTGAAAAACATTATTTGATATATTATTGTCAGATTCGGATGTTTCCAAAATTTTCTTCAATTTTCTGTTTCTTCTTCTCCTTTGAGGTCTAGACAATTTAACATCCTGCTTAGAATCTTTTGAAATTCCAACATTAGGAATCTCAAGTTTCTCTTTGCATACAAAAGATTTAGAATTCAATTTATCCTGTTGTTTAAATCCAGATGATTAATAAAAGATCGACCAGGCAAATATTTCTCCAAACTAGAAGATAACTTTCCCTCATCTTTTCTTTTCAGAATCTTCACCACTTTTGGTTGTGAAGGAACATTCTTCATTTTACCCTGGTTCTTGTAAGGATAATTGATCAGAATGTGAGCAGCCTCGTTGCAATGAAAACACACTCTTCTTTCTTGATAAGTTCTGAAATAAGGAGTTTTCTTTGAATTTGAGGATCCATCAGAGGAATAAGCTTCAGAGGAATGTCCAGAACAGTTTATCGGCTTCTTTGGAACATAAGTCTGTGTTGGCACTTTTGAAGAATACACTTTTTGATAACCAGCCGCGACAAAACCACTCGCCTATAAAATTGGAGAAAGCTTAGATGTACTAACTTTCACCTCTTCACGTTCAGTCAGAATGCATCTATCTCGGGTAACAGATTTAACAAATGTTGGGTCATCAATTTTGACCTCTTTTGGAATGCCCTCGACCTTCTTCTTATCGAACACCTCATCTTCAGAATCAGACTCATACACCATATCCTCCCCAGTTACCGGATTCACCTTTAACACAGTCTTTGGATCTATCTCCTCTTCATGTATGATTTTAGGTTCCACTACATAAATTGCATTGAACGGTGGAGGAATAAATCCAATTCCAGCAACACGCTTAGTAGGATCAGCATTTGAGTTGAAATAATCCAAAACAACCGAAGAATTTTCAAATTTTTCCATCTTTCTATGAAGTTTGATCACTTCAGACTCGTTGTCAGATATTTCTTTATTCTTTTGAGCAACAACTTCATTACGTTTTTCTATCTCAGTATAAGCCATATCTAGATGATAACCCTTCTCTTTGTATTTTAGCCCAAGAGAATTTAAGTCTCTTTTCAAAGACTCAATTCTATAAATGCATAATTTATCATTATCTTTCCGTTTATGATTAACAGTATGCATCGATTTCATGTCACAAATCAAGTTTGTGTTATCATCCATGACCTTTTGCAATTTATCTTTAACAGAAATGCAGTTAGAACAGTAAATATGACAAACAGAGTCTTTTACCTTAGACGGATCAGACATGTCTGCCATGAATACTTTGGCAATGGGAATATCTTCTGAATCAGCACCATCAGAAGCATTTTGAGTAAGAACAATATCCTCCTCAGCAACACCTGATGCAGCATCAGAATTAATATTCTGCACTTGTTCTATTTCTTCATCAACGCTTGGAACACTGTCACCATCACAGGAATCATCACTAGAACTTTCATCATCGGTCGACTCCTCTGGTTTTGCAGAATGAATTTCTGCTACAAAAGCCTGACTCACAACACCCACCAAGTCTTCCAGATGAATGCCCCAGTCATAGTTTTCGTCGTTCTGAGCAACCAATGCCGATGAAGCAGATGCATGATTTGTATTACCAGATGAATCATGTGACTGATTCCTACTATGCTGAAAATTAGGCTGCTTCTTTTGAGAATCAAACTCGACCTTTGGCTTCACACATTCCTTAGCAAAGTGACCATATTCTTGACAGTTGTAACATCGAACTTTGCTTTTATCAAAACCCATGCGAGATCGACTATTTGAGCCAATATATTTTCTGCCAGTTTTCTTCAAGAAATCTTTAGCTTGACGCATTAACATGGCCATATTCCATTGGATATTCATTTCTTCCAGATCAACAGGGTCAATCTGTTTGAAATCTTCTTCTATAACCTCAGGATCATGTATTTTACCTCCAATAAAATTTTAATATGATGCCATGAATGAGGAAAACATAGCAAGATAGTCATCAGCAACCTTCTGATTCAAATGAGATCCAGATGAAGTAGAAGATGTAGTCGCAGAAAATCCAGAATGAATTGAATGACCAGAATGAATCGGAACTCCAGAACACTGATCATTAGAAGAATCTTGAGCATCACCAGAAAAGAATGCCACTCCATTACCAGATGTACGGGTAGATTTGGCAAAATACATTGAGGGATCCTAGATATGCTCCAAGTTAGTCTCTTTCTTCTTCATATTCATGTCATGCGACTGAATCTTCCCTAGAACTTCTTCAAGAGACATGGTTTTATACTTAATATTCTCTTTGATTAAAACCGTGTACACATCAAATTTTGATGGTAAAGCCTCCAAGAATTTCATTGATTTCCTTAGTCTCATACACCGCAGAAGCACTTGCCAGTTCACTAAGAAGATGATAGAATCTTGTAGCAAGATCATCCAAGGATTCGTTTTTGAAAATGTTTAAAGACCAAGAACTGCTACTTTAATAGCTCCTTTCTACTCTTCTTCACATCCAAAATTCCTTCATACCTTTTCTATAATGCTTCCCACAGTTGTTGAGAAGACTTAAACTATTTAAAACTGTGATATATTTCCTTCGGAAGAGACATCGAAATACTAGCCATAGCTTTCTTTTCCCTGTCAAATAGTAGCTTCTCTTCAGTAGTTAACGCTGACACCAGCTTTGGAACATCATCCTGTCCCATCCAAGAATAATTCTCTATGCTATGCGTATCGACTGACTCTGTAAACATACATATATATAGCAGTCTGACCTGATATAAGCGAACTTATTAAGTTTGCCTCTAACAGACTAAGCGAACTTAACAAGTTCGCCTCAGATAGACTTAAGCGAACTTATTAAGTTCGCCTCTGTTAGACCAGGCGAACTTAACAAGTTCGCCTCTAGGTAAACTTGAATAAACACTTAGTGACTTTTTACATAACAAAAACATAAAGACATAAGATCTAACTATTACAAGCTTTTATCATTACAAACTATGTCCTAACAGTTTGATGTTGGGGACAGAGTAATGTTGAAAGTGTCACCCTGGAAGGGAATCATATGATTCAAAAAGAGAGGAAAGTTAAGTCCGAGGTTTATCGGACCATTCAGAATAATGGCACGGGTTGGTGAAGTCACTTATCAGTTGGAGTTACCTGATGAGTTAAGTGGGATCCATCCTACCTTCCATGTATCACACTTGCGAATGTGTTTGGCGGATAAATCAGCTCACGTACCACTTACTGACATCCAGGTTGACAACAGCCTTAACTACATCGAAGAACCCATGGCCATCCTAAACAGGAAGGAAAAACGTTTGCGTAACAAAGTTATCCATTTGGTTAATGTCCAATGGAAGCACCGAAAGGGGTCGGAGGCTACATGGGAAATTGAGATAGAAATGAGGGAGTCGTACCCTCAACTGTTTGATTTATGATAGGTTTTGGGGACGAAACCTATTGTAAGGGGGGTAGACTTGTAACATCCAAAAAAAATATAAAAAGATGAGTTATAATAATGGGATTAAACGCGAGACAAAGAGAATAAATGAACGAGACATGATGGGCCGGGTCGGATGGGCAGGCAAACATAAGGGTGGCGATCAAGGGAGATGAGCCTCCCTATAAATAGCCAAAACCCTCCTCATTTCTCTCACTTTGCCATCCTAGAGAGAGAAACCGTAGAAAGAGAAAGTTGACGGATCGGTCCGAGAAGCTAGCATCTTGTTCCTACACTACTTGTCACACCCTGACCGATGGCAGAATCATCGAGCCGGACAATGAGTGATTGTTCAAAAGCACATGATAGCTAAAATATTGCATAATTCATTAATTTAATTAAAAACAACAAATATTCAAGTACAATACAATTCAAATAACCTAGTTTATTCCCAAAACATTGATTTAATTAACTAGGTCCATAAGTTCTTAAGTGGAAGAATCTTCCGCAAGCAATCACATATCCAAACCTGAAACATTATTTAAATCAAGTGTCAACTATAAAGTTGGTGAGTACATAGGTTTTGTGGACCCGATAAATAGTAGATAAAAACGTTTTGCAACTCATTGTTTATCTTGTTATACATAGCATATATAGTTGTATCCTTCATGTTTATCTAAGCACAATTCAAACCTTGATTGACGCGCTTAAGCATAGCACAACAGCTAGGCCCGGTATGTTTGAATATAGTTACCCACTATATCCGATATGTTTGAATATAACACGCAGCTATATCCGAGTATGCAGTAATAAACACCCTACATGGGTGGGCTGGTCAGGCACAATAGATCTATTAATATTACTGTTGGTTTTCTTGTGTTTAAAATAAATAAGTGTACACACAAGATAATTCACGATGAACAAGCATATAATTCACATGTATAACAAGCATAAACAATTTGATGAGTAGCATGTATAATGTTTCACCCCAAAGTATGTAAAAATGTAAAATAGGGGCTATGTAACTCACCTGGCTAGCGGGTATTTTAATCCACGAGTGTAGGTAATAAGGATGTTGAAACCTAAGCACGTTGGAACCCTATGTGGATAAATAGGTATTATTGTAGGTTTTGTATGTGTGTATTCGTATTTAAACGTGTATAGGTTTATAATAATATTCTTAAAATTTATTTGTATAAAATATTATAGAAAGATGATAATGATTTTGTAAAACTTAACATAAAAAAAAATATAATTTTTAATCTTGTTAAAATATTATATTTTTAAATAAGTAGATATATTATTTAAAAATCTCTATTTTGTTTATTTATATTATTATTATTATTATATATTTTCTTTTGTAAGTTAAAATTATTTAAACGAGTTTATAAAACATAGGGTTTATTATTTTATAAAAATTCAATGGGTTAAATATGTGTAAAAAGTTATTTAATGGTTTCGAAAATAAACGAACGAGTCACCCAACCCGTAATAGTTTTTATTGTAAAGATATAATATTAAAATATGATAAAATAAATAAATAAAATAAATTATATAATTAAAACAGAAAAAAATTTGACCAGAATCGAACCCGCGACCTAAGACTCAAACACACACACGCATAACCAGCCGGGCTACTGCCCATCGCTAGTTATGTGTGTATCGTTTAATTAATAAAGCATACGCGAAACTGGTCGCTGGTCCTCGGCAACCGGCAAACCGTGTCCGAGAACATTGGTTTGCCCGGTAATCAATGGTTTGAAGTCGCGATTTCAATTGGTACAGATTGCCAGAGGATAACAGAAGGCAAAGGAACGAATTCGAGGTACCTACTAGGTCGTGAAGGGGCTGGACGACAGGGCTTTTAATCCGAAAATACCAAGATCGGGAATTCAAGCTTCGGGATGGAATTGGGCTCTGAGATTCTGGTCACAGCTTCTCACAGAGACGACGAACACAATGCCAACTTTAATTTTGAGTGAGAGTGGGTGGAGGTGGGGTGGCGAGCTCGAGCAGGTCCGTAAATGGCTATTTATAGCCGAGCTCAATCCCTATAATAAAACATGCAATTGAGTTTGTCCAGACACTCGTCTGGAGAAGACGAAGCTAAGGAGCCATCTAGCAGGCGTGGAGGTCTACTGTCGGGGCCGAATTCCTAGCGTGGACTTTCGGCCACAAACACGATCAGACGTTTCGAATGTTGGGGAGACAAATTGGTCGGGGGCTTTTGCTCGCGTGGGGACGACGAGGTCAGGGAGACCATTTTCGGCTGTCGAGGTGCAGGGGACAGGCGTGTCGAGGGGGTCGCCGGAAAATAGCTTGGACCGCCGGACAAGGGAAGGGACGACCGGAATTACGAATTGGAAATTGGCATGAATAGTCCATGGAGTTTGTTTTTGCATTAAAACAGTCCCTGCGATTTATTCTCCTTAGTCCTTGTGGTTTAGTTTGTCCATGAATAGCCCCTTGACTTATTTTTTTTTAAAACCTTTTAGTTTAATAAGTTTCAAAACCAACCCCTTAACTTTTATAAAAAAATAAACTAATTAAATTTCTTTTTAATTAAATTATATTTAAGTGGTTTTTATAAACTTATATTATTATATATATTTTTATAAAAGTTAATTATTTTATAGATCATCCTATTTATATATGAACCTTTTTAGATTTAGATTCTTATATAAAATTTTATATAAGTTTAAAACTTATAAAATTTTAATTATTTTAAATCCATAAATTAAAAATATATACTTTGTACAAAAATTAAATAACAACACTTGCATTTCGATGAATAGGAAATGATTACATGGCATATGTTATAAAAACGTGAATAAAAACCCGAAATGTCACAGTCTCCCCATGTTAAATGAATTTCGCCCCGAAATTCAACTAGTGGAGGCTATGAAAACAGATGCGGATATTTGGTCTTCATTTGGTCTTCACGTTTCCAAGTGAACTCGGGTCTACGTTTAGACTCCCAACGGACCTTGACAATGGGGATGCGGCTACACTTGAGTTTCTTGACTTCACGGTCCATGATTTCCACGGGTTTCTCAACAAAGTGCATTTTCTCGTCAATACGCACTTCATCAAGAGGGATGTGGAGATTCTCGTCGGCTAGGCACTTTTTGAAATTAGATACGTGAAAAGTCGGATGAGCATTGCTGAGCTCTGAAGGAAGATCGAGTTTGTAGGCCACTTTTCCTACCCTTTCGAGTATCTTGAATGGACCCACATATCGAGGTGCAAGTTTTCCTTTGTTTCCAAATCGGACTACGCCTTTCCAAGGTGATACCTTTAGAAGAACCATATCCCCAACTTGGAATTCCAAGGGTTTTCGTCGTTTATCGGCATAGCTCTTTTGCCGACTCCTTGTTACTCGAATGTTGTCACGAATAAGAGAGATTTTATCGGTGGTCTCTTGGATAAGCTCGGGACCGGTGATTTGTGCTTCACCAATTTCGTTCCAACAAATCGGTGAATGACACTTTCGTCTATAAAGAGCTTTAAACGGTGCCATGTTAATACTTGTGTGGTAGCTGTTGTTGTAGGAAAATTCGATCAGTGGTAGGTGAGAAATCCATTGGCCGCCAAAGTCAATGACACAAGCTCTAAGCATATCCTCGAGAGTTTGGATTGTTCGCTCGGTTTGTCCATTAGTTTGAGGATGGTAAGCCGTACTTAAATCCAAACGAGTACCAAGCGCAGATTGTAATGATTGCCAAAATCGGGAAGTAAAACGCGAATCACGATCGGAGATAATGTTCAAAGGGATTCCTTGCCGACTTACGATCTCATCAATGTAGATTTGAGCCAATTTCTCGACTCGATAGTCCTCACTAATAGGCAAGAAATTAGCAGACTTTGTGAGTCGATCGATAATAACCCAGAAACTATCGTCTCCACTAGAAGTGCGTGGGAGTTTGGTGATGAAGTCCATAGAAAGGTTCTCCCACTTCCACATGGGAATTTCAGGTTGTTCGAGGAGACCGGAAGGCTTCTGGTGTTTGGCCTTTACTTTAGAACAAGTTAAGCCTTTTGCCACAAAGAGGGCAATATCCTTTTTCATGCCGAGCCACCAATATTGCTGACGAAGACCCATGTACATCTTATCAGCTCCGGGATGTACCGAATATCGAGTCTTGTGGGACTCGTTCATCAAAAATATACGAAGGTCGTCGCGATCGGGAACCCAGATATGATCCAAGTAATACAACAGGCCGTTGGCTTTAGTTTCTAGCAAGAGTTCCACACCACATGCCATTTCATGGTACATGTTTCCCTCGGTAACCGAGGTGTGTTATGCTTGGAGGATGCGGGCTTGGATATCGTTATGAATATGAACACTATGAAGCATGATACGTTCTTTACGACTTAAGGCGTCGGCTACAACATTTGCTTTGCCAGGGTGGTAGCAAATCTCATAGTCGTAGTCGTTAAGAAGTTCGACCCATCGTCGTTGCCTCATATTAAGCTCTTTTTGATTGAAAATTTGTTGGAGACTTTTGTGGTCGGTGAAAACCACGCATTTGGTGCCATAAAGATAGTGTCACCAAATTTTCAAGGCGAAAACGACAGCACCAAGCTCGAGATCATGGGTCGTATAGTTCTTCTCATGGATTTTGAGCTGACGTGATGCGTATGCAATTACTTGGCCACGCTGCATAAGAACACAACCAAGACCTTGGTTAGATGCATCGCAATAAACGAAAATGTCGTCATTACCACTAGGAAGAGTTAGAATAGGAGCGTTGCAGAGCTTATGCTTGAGAGTTTGAAAAGCTTCCTCTTGTCTGGGTCCCCACTCGTAAGGTTTACCTTTGTGAATCAAGGCAGTGAGCGGGACCGCAATTTTGGAGAAATTTGAGATGAAGCGGCGATAGTAACCCGCTAGTCCAAGGAAGGAACGAATCTCGGTAGGAGTCTCAGGAGTACTCCAATTCTTTACTGCCTTGATCTTTGCCGGGTCCACATGAATCCCCTTTTCGTTGACTATGTGTCCCAAAAATTGAACTTCCTTTAGCCAGAATTCACACTTGGAGAACTTGGCGTATAGTCGTTCTTTCTTCAAGAGCTCCAAAATCAAACGAAGATGTTGTTCATGTTTCGCTTTCGTTTTAGAATAGATGAGAAAGTCGTCAATGAAAACGATCACGAACTTGTCCAAATAAGGGTTTCATACGCGGTTCATGAGGTCCATGAAAACCGCAGGTGCATTAGTCAAACCAAAAGGCATGACCATGAACTCGTAGTAACCATATCTAGTCCGAAAGGCAGTCTTCGGAATGTCTTCATCGAGAACACGAAGTTGATGGTATCCGGAACGAAGGTCAATCTTGGAGAAACATGTTGAACCTTGAAGTTGATCGAAAAGATCGTCGATACAGGGTAAAGGATATCGGTTCTTGATTGTAAGCTTGTTGAGTTCACGATAATCAATGCACATTCGAAACGATCCATCTTTTTTCTTTACGAACAGCACGGGAGCACCCCAAGGTGAATGGCTTGGTCGGATGAAACCTTTGGATGAGAGCTCTTGTAATTGACTTGCGAGCTCTTGCATTTCGGAAGGTGCAAGACGATAGGGAGCTTTTGCCACGGGAGTTGCTCCGGGCCCAAGGTCAATACGAAACTCTACTTGTCTAGGGGGAGGAAGACCGGGTAAATCCTCGGGGAATACCTCGGGAAAGTCTCGAATGATCGGAATATCTTGCAATTTCTTACCCTTGTCTTTCGTGTCAACTACGTGGGCCAAGAAGGCAACGTACTTTTTCCGCGAGTACTTTTGTGCCAATGTGCAAGACATGAGTTGAAGACCACGACACGGTTTTTCACCGAAAATAACTAACGTGTCGCCCGAAGGGAGAGGTATACGAATGCACTTTTCATAGCAAATAACCTCGGCATGGTGCTTGGATAACCAATCCATGCCAATTATAATATCGAAGCTTCCCAATTGCATCGGAAGGAGATCAACAGAGAACTCATGATTATTAAGATCGAGATTGCAGTCGCGGATAAAAGAATTTATAGCAATAGATTTCTCGTTTGCTATCTCCACGGAATAAGAATTGTCAAGTTTCGTTCTTTGTTTAGCAAGTCGAGATTCAAAGGTAAGAGACACAAAACTCCTATCGGCACCGGTATCAAATAAAACGGATGCATAATTATTGTTTACGAGAAACGTACCGTTTATCACGTCGTTGTTTGCTTGTGCCTCATTAGCGTTTATATTAAACGCTCGTCCTTGAGGACCACCTTATTGATGAAGTTTTGGGCACCGGTCACGGAAATGGTTTGGGTCTCCACATTCGTAACATGCCCGACCATTGAGAGGTGTCAGATAGTTTGGAAAGTTGGCTGGAGCAGCTTGATGGACGGGAGGACGGGTACAGCAAGTAATGGCCACGTGTCCATATCGTCCGCAGCTTGAACACAATCGGCATGGTAAGTTGGCAGGATGGTGGTATTTGCAGGTCTGATATTGGGGATTTGGGCCCAAGTAAGGTTTTGGGTTTTGACCCAAAGGTGCCACTTGAATAGCAGGTGCGGTGGGAGTTACAGCTGTGAAGTTTCGACCCTTTCGTTTCTTGTTGCGGTTAGAAGACTCGGGCATTATATCTTTGACGGCCGCAAGAGTAGAAACAACCTTCTTGGAGCCCTTTCTTGATAAGGTTCCGGCTTTGACGTGGTTGTCGGATAGCGTAGCGGATAGACGGATAGCAGCTTCAAGTGTAGGAGGATTGCTTCCTAACACAGCATCCTGAATTTGCATAGGCAGCCCGCCTATGTATTTTTCAATTTCCCGAGCAAGAGGAGTGATCATATGAGGCACCAATAGGCCCAGCTCTTGAAATCGGGTGGTGTAAGCCAGATTATCCCCGCTGTCGTGGGCAAGATCCCAAAACTCAGTCTCGAGCTTCCTTATTTCATTTCGAGGACAGAATTCATCAATCATGGCTTTCTTCAGGTCATCCCATGATAAGGATGTAGCAACCTCAACACCACGAGTGCGTTTCTCACCGTTCCACCAGGTGAAGGCTCTCTTTTGAAGTACACTTGTGCATAGCGAACCCAAAGATTATCGGGACAGTCACTGTTTAGGAATGTGCTCTCCATGCTTTCAAACCATTGTAGTAGGCCGGTAGCACCCTCAGTCCCGTAAAATTTTGTAGGGTTGCATGAGTTAAAGTGCTTAAACGTGCATTGAGGCGGGTTGGTACCACCGTTTCCTTGGATGTTGTGAGACCCGTCACTGTTGTTATTGGCTTGGGTCATTTGCCCCACCAATTGGGCAAGAAGAGTAGCAAGATCCGGGTTGGAAGTGCTAGAGTTTGCACGTCGAGGAGGCATTCTAACACCATAAGAAAAGACAATGATATTTTAGATAAAGTGGATATATATGAGTTATAGTGGGAAATAATGTAAGCAGAAATGCGGGATTCATCATGTCGCGTGCCAATGTATGTGTATTTATTCAAGGTTGATGGGGAAAATAAGTCATCTATTCCGGGTAGGAGATGATATCATAGATCATTATTCGCGCAGTTGGAATCGCCGGGATTCGCATGCACTACAAATCGTTATTACGTGTGCACCCGTAATAATGATTTGCTTTGCATGTTCATCTAGTTCTTCCTATCTTACTATAATGTCCCCAAATTTTGAGTTTAGGTTCGGATCGTATTCTTGCGAATACAATGACTTATCAACGTTAAGTAATTCCTCAAAACTTTCAAGGAGACATGCTTTAGCCTATAGGTAAACACTCACTTCAGGAATTCCCAGGAAAGCATACGGGTCCGTTTATTTGGATTTATATGAAATGCTTTCCTAGACAGAAAACCTAATGTACAGGTGTCACCTTTCCGGATTGCACATGTCCTTTACTGGTTTTCAAGAAATTAAGTTGTTGACGAGATTTTCAAGAAATTAATAGACTTGTGAGTCTATGGGTATAAAATATGTAGGAATGTTGCAAATAGTATGGATGAGGAAAGAGTATAGATAAGGATGTGTAGTGTATTTTGTTTGCATATGTTTGTTTGTCAAAGGTGTATATAAAGTATGTATTGTGTGTTTAAAGCCTTGTATGTATATGTATAAGTCTCATGTACTAAACTTGGGAAAACTCAAATAATACCTAACTACAAATAGTTCACATACCAAATAAATCATTTAGCACGTAACACGTAAAAGGGAGTCCTAGGGTTATAGTCTAGGTCATTGTGTCTAATAACCTAATTCCCTATAACCATGGCTCTGATACCAATCTGTCACGCCCCGACCGATGGCGTAATCATCGAGGCGGACAATGAGTAATTGTTCAAAAGCACATGATAGCTAAAATATTGCATAATTCATTAATTTAATTAAAAACAACAAATATTCAAGTACAATACAATTCAAATAACCTAGTCTATTCCCAAAACATTGATTTAATTAACTATGTCCATAAGTTCTTAAGTGGAAGAATCTTTAGCAAGCAATCACATATCCAAACCTGAAACATTATTTAAATCAAGTGTCAACTATAAAGTTGGTGAGTACATAGGTTTTGTGGACCCGATAAATAGTAGATAAAAACGTTTTGCAACTCATTGTTTATCTTGTTAAACATAGCATATATAGTTGTATCCTTCATGTTTATCTAAGCACAATTCAAACCTTGATTGACGCGCTTGAGCATAGCACAACAGCTAGGCCAGGTATGTTTGAATAGAGTTACCCACTATATCCGATATGTTTGAATATAACACGCGGCTATATCCGAGTATGCAGTAATAAACACCCTACATGGGTGGGCTGGTCAGACACAATAGATCTATTAATATTACTGTTGGTTTTCTTGAGTTTAAAATAAATAAGTGTACACCCAAGATAATTCACGATGAACAAGCATATAATTCACATGTATAACACGTATAAACAATTTGATGAGTAGCATGTATAATGTTTCACCCCAAAGTATGTAAAAATGTAAAGTAGGGGCTATGTAACTCACCTGGCTAGTGGGTATTTTAATCCAAGAGTGTAGGTGATAAGGATGTTGAAACCTAAGTACGTTGGAACCCTATGTGGATAAATAGGTATTATTGTAGGTTTTGTATGTGTGTATTCGTATTTAAACGTGCATAGGTTTATAATAATATTTCTTAAAATTTATTTGTATAAAATACTATAGAAAGATGATAATGATTTTGTAAAACTTAACGTAAAAAAAATATAATTTTTAATCTTGTTAAAATATTATATTTTTAAATAAGTAGATATATAAAATTCTCTATTTTGTTTATTTATATTATTATTATTATATATTTTCTTTTGTAAGTTAAAATTATTTAAACGAGTTTATAAAACATAGGGTTTATTATTTTATAAAAATTCAATGGGTTAAATATGTGTAAAAAGTTATTTAATGGTTTCAAAAATAAACGAACGAGTCACCCAACCCGTAATAGTTTTTATTATATAGATATAATATTAAAATATGATAAAATAAATAAATAAAATAAATTATATCATTAAAACAGAAAAAATTGGGTTGGGCCGGAGGCCACCAGAATCGAACCCGCGACCTAAGGCTCAAACCCACACACGCATAACCAGCTGGGCTACTGCCCATCGCTGGTTATGGGTGTATCATTTAATTAATAAACGCATACGTGAAACTGGTCGCTTGTCCTCGGCAACCGGCAAACCGTGTCCGAGAACACTGGTTTGCCCGGTAATCGATGGTTTGAAGTCGCGATTTCGATTGGTACAGATTGCCAAAGGATAACAGAAGGCAAAGGAACGAATTCGAGGTACCTACTAGGTCGTGAAGGGGCTGGACGACAGGGCTTTTAATCCGAAAATACTAAGATCGGGAATTCAAGCTTCGGGATGGAATTGGGCTCTGAGATTCTGGTCACAGCTTCTCACAGAGACGACGAACACAATGTCGGCTTCAATTTTGAGTGAGAGTGGGTGGAGGAGGGGTGGCGAGCTCGAGCAGGTCCCTAAATGGCTATTTATAGCCGAGCTCAATCCCTATAATAAAACATGCAATTGAGTATGTCCAGACACTCGTCTGGACAAGACGAAGCTAACGAGCCATCTAGCAGGCGTGGAGGTCTACTGTCGGGGTCGAATTTGTGGCGTGGACTTTCAGCCACAAACACGATCAGATGTTTCGAATTTTGGGGAGACAAATTGGTCGGGGGCTTTTGCTCGCGTGGGGACGACGAGGTCAGGGAGACCATTTTTGGCTGTCGAGGTGCAGGGCACAGGCGTGTCGAGGGGGTCGCCGGAAAATAGATTGGACCACCGGACAAGGGAAGGGACGACCGGAATTACGAATTAGAAATTGGCAAAAATAGTCCCTGGAGTTTGTTTTTGCATTAAAACAGACCCTGCGATTTATTCTCCTTAGTACTTGTGGTTTAGTTTGTCCATGAATAGCCCCTTGACTTATTTTTATTTAAAACCTTTTAGTTTAATAAGTTTCAAAACCAACCCCTTAACTTTTATAAAAAAATAAACTAATTAAATTTCTTTTTAATTAAATTATATTTAAGTGGTTTTTATAAACTTATATTATTATATATATTTTTATAAAAGTTAATTATTTTATAGATCATCCTATTTATATATAAACCTTTTTAGATTTAGATTCTTATATAAAATTTTATATAAGTTTAAAACTTATAAAATTTTAATAATTTAAATCCATTAATTAAAAATATATACTTTATACAAAAATTAAATAACAACACTTGCATTTCATTGAATAGGAAATGATTACATGGCATATGTTATAAAAACGTGAATAAAAACCCGAAATGTCACACTACTCGTGAGCAGAACCTCCGATTCAGTAGCTCGAAAGAGGTAACAACTCGACCTAGATTTGAGTTTTTAGTTTGTTGGGTTTCTCGGGTTACGTATGAAACTTGGAAATAAACATAGATCTAGCATCTATAGTGGAAAACAAACGTTTTGAACATAAAAAGTTCAAAACTTGACGAATCAATCGATCCAGATCTGAATCCATGCAAAAACACGGTTTTTGGGAAGTTCACGGTTTTGGAAAGTTCACGGTTTGTGAAGTTCATGGTTTGTGAATTTCACGGTTGAGTGAACTTCATGGTTGGCGAAGTTCACGGTTGATGAAGTTTGCGGTTGGGTAAAGTATGCGGTTAGGGTGTATGCGCTTAGGGTGAAGTATGCGGTTAGGAGGAAGTATGCGGTTTGGGTAAAGTTTGCTGTTTGGGCGAAGTTCTCGGTATAACGGGATGAAATGTAATGAGTTGTATAAGAAGATAAGACCAGGTTGTGCACGTACAGGTTAGAAGATCATTTAGAGACCTTTGACCCAGTTTATCTCAGGTGACTTCTAGAAGCCCTCTCTTAAATGTTTTGAATAATATTTTTGGGCTCGTGTGGATACGTAACGATATGACTATTTTATAAACGATGTTTATGAATGATGTATGTGACGTTTTATAAAATGATGTTTATGAACGATGTACAGGAAGAAAAGGTTATGAAAGAAGTGTTTATGAAATATTTTGCCAAAAGAAGTTTATGAAGTGTTTATGAATGAATGAATGATTTTTAATAAAACATACGAATGCTTTAACTGAATTTTTGAAGTAAAAGAAGTGAATATTTACGAAAGTCGCAAACGAACGAATCTGCCATTATTCCTTAGGGGATGAAGGTTTTGGGGATGGGATGTATGTTATGGGCCTTTACCTTTTAGGGGCCTTTGTGGCTGGCCAACTGTTTTACAACTGGTGTGATGACGGCCACCATGGGGATTACCGTGATCCTTGAAGTTGGTACGGTTTACCTTGCGGGGTAATCGTGCTTGAAGTTAGGTACAACTACTCCACGGAGTATCGTGCTAGAAGTTTGGTACGTGTCATCCTTGTGATGTCGTGCTTGAATTTTGGTATGGATGCCCTATGTGGTATCGTACTTGAAGTTTGGAATTCACGGTTACGAGAAGGCGTAGATTCGATATGTTCGTTGACTTATGTTTATGACGTTATGATATGTTATTGCATGTTTTCGTACGCTTTTATTAATGAAGTTAAATGATATGTTTTTGGAAAAAATTTGGAGTTAATGTTTTATGAAAAGCTAGAACTCACCAGCATAGCTGACTTTTTAGTATGCACATTCAGGTTAAGGCAGGTTATGATGATGGGCGGTGATGCTAGGCAGCTTGATGAGTTACCCTGGTGATATGAAGATTGGCATCCCGTTTTGAAGTTGGCTATGTTATGTTTATGTAATAGACAATGTTACGCTTTCGCATGTTGAACGATGTTATGTTATGTTTGAAATGAAATTTTCCGCTGCGTTATTTGATATTTAAGTTTAAGAACTGTTTGTGAATGAGTAAATCCAACAAGTGAGGCCTCCCGGGTTAGGGGCCTTACAATCGCCCAGTCGGAAAGACCATGCTAGGGACATCGGCTCAACAGCGTGTTGAACCTCTCACAGGCCATGTGATAAGGCTTGTCGGTGTCTATCCAGAAGGATTGGATCAGGTCCCTATGGCGAGCGGCCCTGGAAGGTGGATAGTATTTCTTGAAGAACTTGGCTTGAAGATCCTCCCATGTGGTGATAGATTTGTCTGGGAGGGTGTTAAGCCAAGTAGATGCACGCCTAGAGAGCAAGAATGGGAAGAGACGCAAATATATTGCGTCCTTAGACACACCCGTGATATTGAAGATATCACATATGCGCGTGAAGCGGGACAGGTGTCTGGGTGCATCCTCATCCTCAAGGTCATGAAACTGAGTGGCATGAGTGATCATGCTCTTGACATGTGACGGGATCTGCCATGTATTGGTGTTTGGAATAGCGAGGCGTGTGATCGAAGATCTCGCCCTGCTGACCCCGTCACTGGCCCTCTTGTGCACGATACGCCTTGCTGGTGGGTCAGCGTCGCCTATGATAGGAAATGGAATTTGGCTAGTAGAACGTACCTGAGATTTTCGCAGCTCTTTTAAACGCTCCCAGAAGTCGCGGGTGCGCTCGTGTAGCTCTAGTTCGGGCTCTGGAAAAGCTGAATTAGGTGGTGACCCCTACGAACGAGTATTGTGCATAAACAAAAAGACATTAGAAGGAAAGAGACAAAGACTCAAAGACAGAAAGACTCGATTCTAAATTAGACACACAAATAGCACGTAGGACAAGCACACAAACAAGACTTAAAAGAAAAGAAAAAAAAATAAACCAAAAATCAAACAAAGAACTAGTCAAAGTTAATATTGCTATTGCCAAGTGTCCTCGACATCAGCGCCAAAAACTTGAGGTCGCCTAGACGGTCTATATAAAAACTAACAAAACCTAACATAGACTCCTAAGTAATAAATGGAGTACCTTCGATTAAACCGCACTGACAGGTCGAGTATAGCACAGCTTAATGGTAAACCGAGTTATCGAACCCTAGAGACACTACTATAACTATACTAGACTCTGACTAGGACTAAAGATTGATTAACAGGGGTTGACTACACTAAAGATTAGAACTAATAATGCAGAAAACAAGATCGACTCAAACAATCAAGATGCAGAACTAATGTAATTTCGGAGATGGAAGAATACCACCTAGGTCGGAATGCTACTTGCAAAGCACAACTTCTACCGGTTCTGGAAACTATGATGGATCTGGGTTTCTAAGGAAACAACTCTAGACTACCTAGTGGATCCCTAATCACTCTCAGGGTGTCACCAACTAAGGAACCTAAAGATGTAATAACTCACCAGATAGTGGATTACCTTTCGGTCTCTCCAACAATGATAAAGTACCCGAAAGACAGATCACCTTTCAGTCTCACTGTCCACAATACATTCGAAGAATGCACAAGGTATTCTCAAGATAATAACTATGACTCAGAATAGCAAGAATCACTAGACACCAAAACCAACTTCCTCTTAGACAGTTGACACTCGGATTCCTAATGACGAAGACTAAATGATTGGCTCTCACTTCTCGGGTATTGAGATAGGATACACACTCAGTTCTAAATAACACTCAATCACAACTCCTATGGCTACTATTTCTAGCAAACCACACAAATAATCACAAACCTTAAAGTCTACGACCTAGATACACTAATCAAACTGGAAGACATCCACAATCAATGCACGAAATTGAAATCAATCACAAATCAGATCTAAGCATACATATTCATCACAATTATTAACTCAAGATCTTTTAAAGAATCAATAAACCATCAATTAATATCCAAAACCGATAAAAATCATAATTTTACGAAGTATTCATCTAATGACCCAGGCAGTATCAATGTTTTAGCCTAGGATCATGTTCAAAACACCAAAACAGAAGTAATAAACATTAACTATGGTATCAAACACAGAAATCAAACATAAAGATTCAAACTTGCAACCCTAAAACGATAATACAACGAACCAGGAATCCAAAGTTCTGATCTTTGCTCTTGATTCTAAAATCTCCCTAGACTTTGCTCTGGACGACAATAATTAGAACTCTCTTCACAATGGCAATCAAATTCCTTTTAAATCGATTTTATGGTTTTTTCACGGAATTGGGGTCTCTCACGTACTGCGAGAGACTGGGCAGGTTTCCTCGCGTAGCGCGAGGGACAATTTAGTCATGACCGATTTTGAAGATCCTCGCGTACCGCGAGGGCTTGGAGCTGAGTCTTCGCGTACCGCGAGAACTCTATTTTCAACATTTTCTTCTTTTAAAATTTGGCCTTTACTTTCTCGCACGGTTTCTTCATGATCTAGCTTCCTATTCCACACGAGCTCTTGAAAATATACAACGACTCAAAACAAAGATAAAACTAATCCAAAACACATGAAAACTCTAGAAATAAAGATGTGTGCTTCGCACTACATCACTTTTTTTATTTATTCATTTATTTTGTACAATAATAAACATTTAAAGTCCCGTACCTATTCAAACTCATTACGTCACATTCATTTTAAACATATATTATTTCAGAACTTCAAGCTTGCACAACATATTACTTCTCTAATATGTAAAAACATGTGTGCTTTTAAACCATGTAATTACATGTTTCATTTTCATCGTATATATACAAATGTATTTAATTGGGGTTACACATGCAAACATAAACACATTTGTTATTTCTAAATAAAACAAGCATACAACTTTTAAAATCATATATAAGAATGTGTAAATAAAATTTCATGAGCTTTAATAATGTTATTACATCCCTTCATATATATATATAGATATATAGGATTAGGTTCAAATGATAACTCATAAATACTTGAGAACTCGTCAAAAAACCAATTAAACCCATTTTTTTTTGTTTTCACTGCCTTTATTATTAAAATAAAACATAACAAATCATGTATCTCTCGAATTAACTCATCTCTTCTCTCTAAATTATTCTTAAAAAAAGTTTATATGCATGTGTAATGGTAAACACTTACACATGTGTAAGTGGTAAACTTATACATGTGTATATATTTTTTAATATATTCATACATGTAAATTTACATATATAAATTTATTTTTTTATGTTGTATTCTAACCCTAAAGATAGTAAAAACAAAAAAAAATGGTTTTGATTGATTTTTTGACGAGTTCTCGCGAGTTCTCAAAATATTTAGGAGTTCTCAAATGATCCATATATATATATATATATATATATATATATACCTTTCTTTATAAATATTTATGTAGTTATCGTCATATTAAATAAACCATTTATTAACTTTAAAAAAAATAGAGTTTATAAAAGTTATTTTAATTAATTACAAAGGAAATGATTTTCTTTTAATAGGAATAAAACTATTTCTAGTTGCGAGTTATATTTATAACATTTAGATATAACATTAAGATTTAATTGATTTTATAAAAATACTTATAAAACATAATGGTTTTATGAAAGATCAGGGTTCATTTGGTAATTTATGAAAACACGTCCCAAGTCATCTTCAAATCCCCGAATTCAAAACGGTTATCACATGTAAATCATGCGGATACGTTACACAAGCAAATTCGAATGCAAATGATGATCCGTTTTAATGGAAATCACATGTATTAACTCCAAAACATGACCCGTAACCGGCCCCTCTTAACTCAAACCTCAAATATGCGATTCGGTTGAAATCAAATCATAATACCTAACCATACATGTTTGCAATACCCTTTTCACACTTCCTAAACATACAATTTCACTCCCAATCAGTCCTAGAAAACGATCACAGCCTGAAGAAACTCAAACCAAAGCCTCGGTCGTTCTCCCTCATCACGCACCCATTATAGATAATTTCCATACCATTCAATTCGTATTGATCCACTTAATCAAAGCCTTATCGTTTTGATCTCGTACCTTTGGTTTATTGGGCCAATTTTAGGGGTAGGGTTACAGGATTATGCAAACGGGGAAGATGATGGGTTGGGGCTGGTTGTTAAATGGTTTATGAACTGATACTTAGCAAGGCTTGATGCCCAGATCACTTGGTTAAATCCCTTTCCCCATACAGAACCAGTCGCGGGTTCGAACCCACATGCACCACCTCTTTATTTGCGCTTGTATTGCATTAGAACTGGTTCCCCTGTAGTTCTCGGTTAAGAGGTATTTGAAGCGCACCTTAGTACACAACAGAGCCACTGGTCCAATGGTTTGTGCGCTTGTGCTCCCCAGAACAGACCCGGGTTCGAGTCCTAGAACCCATTTTTAATTTTAAAATCCGTTTTCAAGCACCAATCTTCTTATAAAAACTATTTTATAAATATTTGAATTTCCCGAATCATTTTAATAAACTTAATTGTTAAATTTTCAAATGAAACTATTTTATCTCTATTATTAGGGTTAAAAAAAACCTAATACATTTTAGTTAATTAATATATTCATTTTAAACAAATTACTTATTTAAAATCCTTGATTTATAAATTATAATTAGAATATAATTTTGATCATTTTATAAACCCTTTTATCTTGTAAAACAAATTTCTTTACAATCTTTTATAAAACACATTTTTGTAAAACATTTAAAAATATATTTCATACATTTTAATAAATATATAATTATGTCTTGAATAACTATTTAATTATAGCATTATATTTCAGAATTTCGATCTTATTTAATTACGTCGTTAAACTATCTATTATTTAAATCTTGGTTTAAATACAAAATAATTAAGCCATTATTTTTCCTTTGAAACACTTTTATTCATGATGACTAAATTAAATAAATAAAATGTTTTAATTTATTTATCCAATTACCCATGTATTCAAACTTATTATTTTTTTTTCATAATATTTTATTCATTTATTTATTCATTATAAACAAAAGCACATGAAATGGTTATTCATATATACACATACACAATTGTTTACAAAACGAAGAAAACGCTATGATCATATACTTTTTACAAGAAACTCATAAACTTCATTTGAGACTCAAACAAGTACCCTCCTACTTAACCAAGTACACACTCATTCCCTTGTGCAATAAGTTTTGCCCTATTCATTTGTGCATGTCATTGATTTCATTTATATAATTAAATCATAGGTTAATCTTGATATTATCCAAATCTGTTGTGAAACAACGAAAACATATTGTGTGATATTCAACTACTCATTTGCAAGGTGAGTTTACATAGCCCCTTTTTCATATTTACATCTTTGGGGTGAAACATGATTATATTCAAACTATTTACAACAATAACAATTCAAACATTATGATCATGTGTGCAATTTATGCCTTATGCTTGAACACTATTAGTGCAAACAACATTTACATACTTTTTGTGCATAGTGCAAGTGCAATCATTAACTCAGTACAAGCAGACGGTATAAAATGATCGATCTATTGTGTCTGACCAACCCATCTGGTTAAGGTGATTGTTGCCAAAAACACTTAAGGATAACATTAGTGTTATGCCTATCGGTCACAAAGTTTGATTGTGCGTCTCGGTTTAAACTATAGTGGTTCTCCATATTTGCCTTATTAAACCATGATATCATATGAATTGTACACAAACTCTTGATATTACTTGTGGTGTCAAAACCTATGTATGCTCGCCAACTATTTTTAGTTGACATTGTTTTCATCATGTTTCAGGTACTAGTGTATGAGATTATATGCAAGATGCTACCTATCGGATTTGGACCTAGTTAAATAATGAATTGAACACCTGATGTATTTGATTTTGGTTGGAAGATTGAACTTATGTAATAAAATCTTGATTTAACAAACAATATGATGTTTAGTTGATCATGTGCTTATGAACGGTCTACACGTCCGCCCCGACGTATTTTTGCAAACTAATCATTTTATTATCTGATTTAAATAATATCGTTATTTTGTTCAAACAAAACATTTATCAAACCATTGGTTTACAAATACTATCTAAAATACAAATTATCTATAAACCTTTTCACCTTGTAAAGAAACTCAATACAACTTGTTTTATAAAAATATTATTTTAATTAATAATTAATTATGACTTTTTATTTCGTTAAATTATATATTATTAAATATTGGCTTAATCACTAAATAATTTAGCCATTATTTTTCTTTCTCTTTATGATAATTAAATTAAATAAATAAAAGGGTTTTACTTATTCATCAAATTATCTATATAATCAACCATTATTTTTACTTATTTATTAATTTACAAACAAGAATAAATTACAGTTACTTGTTTATTTACAAACAAAAAGCACAAATCAGTTATTCATGAACACATTACTCTAAATACCTTAAAAAATTTCTCATTATCTTGCACCTTCGGAAATGTATTTTTACTTATTTATCACTTTATCCACTAATCGATGAGAGCTCGGATTCTGACAGTGATGCACATTCGAATCCAAAAGCTCAGAAGCTTATGTCTGCTTCTATTGCTGCTGCACATTCATCTCAAGGTGTTGAGGACGCTACTTTTGTTGCTTCCTTACTGGTTACACCTCCATCTTCTCCACATCCATTTCCTGTGATTACTCCTGTTCCTACGGTTTCTAAATCTTCTGTTGGTACTTCAAAGCCTTCTGATTCTGAAATGATTACCTTCCTTGAATCACAGGTGCTTGCATTGCAGACTCAGTTAGATACTCTTGTGACTACTGATACTCAGAGATAGTTGGTTCTTCAGGCTCAAGCTACACAGATTGCTGACATGCAGTTATTGGTATCCAAACTTGTTGAGCGTCTTGACGCGCAGGAGGAGTTAAGGATACATGATACTTGTCATACTGAGTCTATTCAAAGAAAGGATGATGATGACAATAATGCTAGTGGTAACGTTGATGGTGATCGTCAATACGCTGCTGACGTAAATGGTTTATGAACTGATACTTAGCAAGGCTTGATGCCCAGATCACTTGGTTAAATCTCTTTCCCCATACAGAACCGGTCGCGGCTTCGAACCCACATGCACCACCTCTTTTTTTGTGTGTGTATTGCATTAGAACCGGTGTCACACCCCCATATTTTATTTACTTATTAAATAAATACAGGTTGCAACGATTGGTTCATTACACGATAGCGGAAGCTGTAATAATGATTTCTAAGACTTGATTACATATACAATTACTAAAACTAAGAAATACTATGATCTAAGTTCTTCTAGATCAACGACAGACTTGAGACTTGATATTCTACGCCCTTCCAGCTACTAGGAATTGATCCAACATAGCTAGCCTATTCCAACCGCGCCAAGGCTAGAGGTCACCTGAGAAACATACTTGAAAGTGTCAACACAAAGGTTGGTGAGTTCACAGAGTTAGTTATATTAGTGCTTATAGTTTTTCCCCGAAAACCTGTTCATGACTTTACCGTCATAAAACTAAGTAGTTTTCAATTGAAAACATTCTCATGACTTAACCGTCATAAAATATGTTTAAACCTGATCATTTTAACTAATCAGAACCCTTTTGTATAAACATGATCACTTTATCCGGATCAAAACTCTTTGTTTAAATTCAATTGTTCGTAAATAGTTTCAGGTGTATGTGATAAACAGAATAAGAATTGTTGACTCATTTGTAAACTAGCTAGGAATACAAATAATATGTTCATACATGAGGCGTAACCAAACCATGACATGTGTGAGCCGCTATTAAGCGTTATCAGATTCTATGCGGCCATAAATCCTCCAGATTGTGGTTAGCGCGACTAACCATGACCGGGAGACGTCACTCTCCATAGTACTATTCATAGGACCCTAGGCTACAGTTAATGGTTACTATGTTGTTCTAGGGGACTTTAGCGGCCTCCAATGTGTTGTTCTCATCCCATGTAAACATAAAGTCGTGCCTTATTCTCTTGTTATCCCATAAAATAACTGTAAGTATGTGTTTCCCCCAATCGTTGAGTGTTGTTCATCCGAACAATCGTTGTGTGTTGTTCATCCGAACAATCGTTGTGTGTTCTTGTCCAGCTGTTTAGCTGAGCAAGTTTTCTCCCCGTTTGTTTAAAAACAATTTAAAAACCAGTAGTAAAAGTGGGGTTGGGAGACTCACAAGAAGTTAAACCAAAATGTTCATATTGTCAAACGTATAAACAATGTAATTCGTATTTTCAAAACATAACAAGTAAATATGTTTCTCCCCCGATGTTTACAAAACAGTAAAGAGTTAAAAGGGGGCCGTGAACTCACCTTGAGTTTGTGTATGCTTGCAATGATAATTGTTCTAGCCGAACTTGACTATTCGTACCCTAGATACCAAAGGGTAAATTGTGTTAGGACCGAACGTCTTATATTGCAAATTGTTCATCGACCTAGTAAATCTAGTTGCTTTTGTTTAAATATCTTCTTAGATTTTCAACACTTGTTTTGCTATAAAAACAGTTCTAAGTTACTGCCCAATGTGACTGATGAACAGATGTCGAAACTTCCTAGTTTCGATTGGGCAATTGAGTATCGAAACTTCATAGTTTCGATTGAATAGGTATCGAAACTCCTAGTTTCGATTGAATAACAGGTATCGAAACTCCTAGTTTCGATTGAACAGGTATCGAAACTCCTAGTTTCGATTACTGCACTTTGATTGACAGAATTCGTCCTGTATATTTTTATGTTCAAATCTTGAATTTGACACACTTTTCTTGTTATCTTACTTGCGATTGAACGATTTGTATGTTCAGCTACGATTTTAAAGAAAATGAAATGGATAATATCGAGTTTTTACCTCAAACAGAGAATGATGATTTTCAGGGAAACAGAGAATGATCTTGAGCTCCTTATCTTGATTCTTGAGACAACACTTGGAACTCTTCTTATAGCACCGAAATACGGTGGATTTTTACCTTAAACTGGACTTCGACTTGAAGGAGAATTGGGAATTTGCCGTAAGAAAATGAGAAGTATGAAAGGGATTGTGGGATTTCGATTGAGGAGGTATGGTTTTTATCTGAATTTGAGTGAATTAGCAAGTGGGGGAATGGCTCCCCTGACTTTCGGTCGCGAAAGTCAAGCAAGTGGGTTGGGATTTAAATAAATCAAACCATTTGATTTAAGTGTAATTTTAACCACTAGTGTTCGTATTTAGTCGGGTTATCCTGGTACGTGAACCGGTAACTCCTAGAATTACCAAAATATGAAATGAGACCATGTACGGTTTTTGTTAGGCCTTAATGTCCTTGTTTGTGAAATTAAGTAAATCACAAAAACAATTATAATATAAACTTGTTTATAACATGTACGGATATTGACCTGAATTGTCGGGTGTCACATTCTCCCCATGTTAGAAGAATTTCGTCCCGAAATTCAATTTGTGTCCTCTTGAACTGTTGTATCCTTAAACAAGGATGGGTATTTTTGTTTTCATTTGATCCTCTCGTTCAAATGGTTCAACGTACCTAGGGTTAAGCTTGCCACGGTTGCCAAATCTTGCAACCCCTTTCCAATGTGAGACCTTTAACATGACTTTGTCTCCCACTTGGAATTCTAATGGTTTTCGTCTGTTGTCAGCATAGCTCTTTTGTCTATCTCGGGCCGCTTTCAAACGGTCCTTAATTTTGAAAATCTTATCAGTGGTTTCCTGGACAATCTCAGGGCCTGTCAAATGTTTTTCACCAACTTCCGCCCAACATAACGGTGAGCGGCATTTACGACCATATAAAGCTTCAAACGGAGCTGCCTTAATGCTCGTATGGTAGCTGTTATTGTAGGAAAACTCAGCTAATGGTAAATGAGTGTCCCAATTTCCTCCGAAATTCATTACACATGCACGGAGCATATCTTCTAATGTTTGAATGGTCCTTTTACTTTGACCGTTCATCTGGGGATAATATATAGTGGTCATGTAAAGGCGTGTGCTCAAGGCTTCTTGTACAGACTGCCAGGTTCTTGACATGAATCGATTGTCCCTTTTAGAGAAAATGGAAACTGGCATACCATGCCTAGCCTTAATTCCCTTAATATTTAGCCTTGCACGCTTCTTACTTTTATCTGTCTCCTTTATTGGTAGTGAATACGCGGATTTCGTCAAACGACTGACGATTATCATATAGTATTATAGTTGCTAGGTGTTCTGGGTAACTTTGTAATGAAATCCATTAAAATTTGTTCCCATTTCCATTGAGGTATCTCGGGTTGTTATAACAATCCCGACGGTTTCTGATGTTCTGCCTTTACCTTTGAACATGTCAGGCATTTACCGACGTAAATAGCAATTTCTCATTTTATGTTCGGCCACCAGTAGAGTTCTTTCAGATCCTTATACATTTTATCCGAACCTGGGTGAATGGAGTACCTGGACTTGTGGGCTTCGTCCATAACCAACTCCCGTAAGTTACCAATACATGGCACCCAAATTCTATTCATGAAGTATAAAGTGTCATCTGGCTTTGGTTCCAACTGCTTTATCATTCCTCGTAAAGCTTCATTCTGACTGTTTTCCTCTTTGATTGCCTCTTGTTGTGCCATCCGAATTTGAGTAGTAAGATTCGTATGAATTGTCAATCCTAAGGTACGAACACGAAGAGTTTTAACTCGTTCTTTGCGACTTAAAGCGTCCGCTACAACATTGGCTTTCCCGGGATGGTACTTGATATCACAATCATAATCGTTTAGTAGTTCTACCCAACGACGTTGTCTCATGTTAAGTTCCTTTTGATCAAAGATATGTTGGAGACTCTTGTGATCAGTAAAGATAGTACATCTTGTACCGTAAAGGTAATGTCTCCAAATTTTGAGTGCAAATACAACTGCGCCCAATTCCAAGTCATGGGTCGTATAATTCTTTTCGTGCACTTTTAGTTGTCGTGAGGCATATGCGATGACTTTGTCTTTTTGCATTAACACACAACCAAGTCCTTGGTGTGATGCATCGCAGTACACAACAAAATTGTCGATTCCCTCCGGAAGGGATAAGATCGGTGCACTACACAGCTTCTGCTTCAGTAATTGGAAAGCTGACTCCTGCTGGTCACTCCAATCATACTTCTTTTCTTTCTGGGTTAATGTGGTTAAAGGCAAGGCTATTTTCGAAAAATTCTCGATGAATCGTTTGTAATAGCCGGCCAAACCCAAAAATTGACGCACCTCAGTCGGAGTTCTTGGTGCTTCCCAGTTTTTGATAGCTTCAATCTTGGTTGGGATTACGTGAATACCCTTCTTATCGATGACGTGTCCGAGAAAGTGAACCTCTCGAATCCGAAACTCACACTTAGAGAATTTGGCATAACGCTTCTCATTCCGGAGTAGTTCCAAGATTGATTTCAAATGATGTTCATGTTCCTCATTGGTTTGTGAATATATTGATATGTCATCGATAAATACAATCACGAATTTATTCAAGTATGGCTTGCACACGCGGTTCATTAGGTCCATGAAAACGGCCGGTGCATTAGTCAAGCCAAATGGCATAACTAGGAACTCGTAGTGACTGTAACGAGTCCTAAAAGTCGTTTTTGGTATATCTTCTTCCTGAATTTTCAGTTGAGGATATCCTGATTGTAGATCAATTTTAGAATAGAAACTAGACCCTTGAAGTTGATCAAACAAATCGTCTACTCTAGGAAGAGGATACCGGTTTTTGATTGTCAGCTTGTTCAACTCCCGATAATTGATGCACCCTCTAAAGGTTCCATCCTTTTTCTTTACAAACAGGACCGGAACTCCCCATGGTGAGAAACTCGGTCTTATGAAAGAATTACTCGGCGAGGTGTCTAAGTTTTTGTTGTATATTGGGTAGAAATGAAAAAGTATGAAAATGAAACTTTATGTTTGTCCCTCTTATGTTTTTCGAAAGCATTTTCCCGGACTAAGACTTTTCTCTTATTTCAGGTTTCATCTTTTCTATGATTTTCCTCTCCATGTGCCTTCATGGAGCTAGGAATTGATGTTCCTTGGGAGCTCTTATTTGCGAACTTCGAGTCTAATCACCACTTTACACCTTTGCTCGCCCTACCTTTCGAGGCAGACTAGCCTTTGGGTTGTAGCGTCCTGATATGTAAACTCATGTCTCGACTACCATACCTTCAAAGTATGTAAGCCATACGAAGTTTGATGTTTGTTTGGGATATTCATATTCCGTCTAGCTGAGGGAATGAATAATAATACTGTAAGAATGGTCTCATCGAATTAGTGTTTTCCCCAAAATGGGCTATGGGTTTGTCAACTCATTAAGTTGGCAGAAAGAGCTGATAGTCAACTATTAGTTATACGGTGTGTATGCACTCCATTAGTGTTTGAATGGTACTTTGGTGACTTACCATTACGTATTCCACTCATTCAGATTATAGCCTTAAAATCCTTAGCACAAGGATAAACTTTGAGGTAATGAGTATTGAACGTCGAGACTTTTGTATTCTAATTGAGTCTACTCCAAGAGATCATTTCTTAACAATAGTTGCTCTAGAGCTTTCCAATTATAGAAAACTAGTAGTGAAAGATGTAGTCACACCTCTCTTCTAGGCTAAATCTGAGATCCATCCAACAAGATGAACTTTGGGGAAGTGCTAGTACAAAAGAGTAATAAATTATTCTTCTCAATTCTTTGTGGACAGTGGCCTGTTGTGAATAGCTCGAGCTTACGTCCTTTATGCATATCATGAACTAATGAGATTAGCATGAAATTCCGCATTTGGGACTCCTTTAAGAGTTTTGCATGTCGTTTTGGTTAGTGCGACAATAGTCGTTAGTCCACACTTAGGTTTCTTTGACATTTGCTCGAGCATCAAACCCGGCTTATCCATTACCGAGAGAATAGTTAGACTTAAAGGTATATTGAATGTCAATGGCTACGAGAGCAATCCTGTTTGACCGACATTCTGAAATGTCCGATTTCCTACTTGTCTCATGATGAGCTTCCACAATATCCATAGGTGCCATGTGTATGCGGGTCGGAATAATATCCTGCCCTATTACTGAAGTTAGTGCATAACACTCTTGGCGTAACTTTCAATCAATTGTGAGATTGAACTGTATGATGGATCCTGAGATTATGCTATAATCTCCCACAATAGTTGTGCAATTACTGTAAGTGTTAGTTGTGGTAACGCTCAATTTGAAGCATTCCTGACAAGTAGAATCTCAAAGAGTGAATGTGCGAATTTCTTCGTCGTTCAGGATTTACTAAGGATTGGTTGAATTCAATTTGAATTTCTCTCGTTCCTCCAAACCTAGGAGACTGTTTTGTGAGCACCAAATTGAGAAGTTTGATTTGTTAAGATCTAATCCTTAATCAAGTGATTGAGAACATGAGTTGATCATCAGCTTAGACAGCAAGACTCACTAAAGTTCCCATGCACTGCAAATTATGATTACGTGTGCACCCGTAATGATGATTTGCCTTGCCTGATCCCTATAGTGTTTCTTCTATCCCTAGCTTTTAATCAAAAGTGATTTGAAAAGATCATTAGATTGCGTGTGCACCTTTGTACATGAGTGTGTATTGTTTTATCGGATTACTGTTAATTATGTGTACCAATACTCATGAATCTGCTGAATATGGCAGTTGTCGGATGAGGCTAAGGGTAGAGAGGCACCACCAATGTCTCTTAAAAAAAATGTGTATGGTGAAATTCAGGCACTATGTGTTGGGCAGAGATCCTCAAACGAGTGTCGAGCAACTCATGCTCCAAGTCTGTATATATGCATGGATCCACATGATCCTGATGTATGTCTGGGTCTCCTGACCCTTGGAGTTCTCTCCCATTCAGTCCTGCTTATTCACCTTGAATTCCCTTTTGTCTGGGCAATCATGCCTGCCATATATCATGGCGAGAGTCTAGGCATCCGATCCGACAACTTATGAAGGAGATTATTTATACCGTACATACGTTTGGAAGATAGTTGCCTCCAAGGCTGGAGTAGCTGTGGTGCAGGTATAGGTACAGATTCTGGTACGAGTTCAGCCTTTTGTGATACCAAGATCGGTAACTGACGATCGTTGTCGTCGAAGTCCAAGCTCAGCTCGTAACTCGATCTTCTAGGGTTGCAGTATGTTGAGTACCCGTTATTCTTGACTCGTAATCCGAATAGTAATATGTTGTAAGTGTTTATTATTTTCACTTTATTGTATGTGTTTAAGTGTTCACTATATGTGCCATGTAATTGTATTAGTGTAGCTAATGGTACCCTAGTGTAACTCCATACACTAATAGTCTTCACAAATTGTTCGGCAACGGTTGGAATTCCTATGCTCAAGTCTTGGGTGTTTTTAATGTGATGCAAGTCTTAGAAATCTTGGTCCCTAAATGAGTCCGGTTAGAGCCTAGGTATCACTAAGGACACCTAATTCGCTAAAACCATTGCTCTGATACCAATCTGTCACACCCCCATATTTTATTTACTTATTAAATAAATACATGTTCTTAATAAGTTCGCTTAGTGTTGCAAGAGGCGAACTTATTAAGTTCGCCTGGACAAGTTCGCTTAGAACAAGTTCGCCTGAACTTGTGACTATTCAAATACCAAACACAGAATTTCAAAATTCAGTCAAATCGATTGAAACGCATGAAATAAGTATTGTACATCGATCGATTATCACTCAGCAACCAATTATAATGATCAATTTTGTATTTCCAGTCAAAACAGTTCTGTCTGTAGGTCCCTAATTCGGTGCGTGACGTATCTCTAGACTCGCGGTACAATACGGTGATAACGTGCGGAATCCATGATCAACGTGCTCGTGTAACTCAATCAACAACAACGGTGTAAATAAACGCTTTGTATTTCCACCAAGATATCAGTTTAAAAGAATTCAGTTTCTAATCAGTTCCTCCTGATACCTCTGTCTAAGCTCACCGTTCTCACTTGTCTACTGTTGTGTTCTATTTATAGCCACAGACCTGCACCAGGCGAACTTAACAAGTTCGCTTCACTGTGCTTAGGCGAACTTATTAAGTTCGCCTCTAATAGGCTAAGCGAACTTAATAAGTTCTCCTCTGATATACTTAAGCGAACTTATTAAGTTCGCCTCTGATAGGCTAGGCGAACTTGTTAAGTTCGCCTCTAGCAGAACGTACATAGAATTTTATCAACAGTTACAAAACATGTCCTAACAGACTCCCCTTTAACTGTTGCTAACAATTCTATCAGTTACAAGTCAAAGACTCTAAGACTAAGACATAATATCTTCAAGCTCGTTGTCACCAGAATATGCTCCAACAGACTCCCCCTTGACAACAGCTTCAGAAGATTGTCATCAGTCTTCAAATATCATCAAACACATTGTAGTCTTTGTCTTGTTCATCTGCACATTCTCTTTCTATCTAAAAGAAAACTTGGGAGAAGGACACCTTGTCAACTTCTGTCTGAAATATTCAGTTTTTGCAAAGGAGAACAACCAATAATAACCAACAATTAAGATTTCCATGGAAGTTGGAAAAATAAAATCTTTTTGGTTTTTCAAACATAAGAAACACAAAATCTTTTTTGGTTTTTCTCTATATAAACTGAAATGTAAAATACAAAATCACATCTTTTTGGTCGAACATCACGAGTAAGAAGATCATATCAGTATAAACAATGCATCAATCACACATCTTGGATATAAAATCCATATAATATCAAAAGATATCCTATGTCATTCTTTCAAGCCTTGACCAATCAAACCAATATCTTTCAAGATTATCACACTCTATCTTTTCAAGACTTTTATATTGCATGTTATGATACATGATAAACATTCAAAGAAAATAGAATCATGCTATGACACACAAATTTAAATTGTCAATATTATAAGATTTGAAACTAAAGCATCTTATTCCCACTTTCTTGTGAGTTAAGGTACCATTTAAGTATGAAATACAACGTGTACCCCACTAGTATGCCAACAAAAAGTAAATGCACCATCTTCAAGACATATGAGATTTTACTAAAGATTATCCGAATTTCCAGAATGAGGAGACATCACTTAGCACATGAATAGTAGAATCCAAATTGGATTGTATAGGAATCAATGAGATTCAGAATCGAATGATTCAATGTCTTGGCTTATATATGTGGAATCATAAGATTCAGGTACGTGGATCCAACTGTTATCTGGATTATGAATTCAATGGAATCAGTAAAGATGATTTATCAATATGATCCAAGGGCTAGTATATGTTTGACAGATGTTGTCAAGTACATATCTTGATTATACTTCAAATTGCATGCTTTTCGGGACATGGGCACTGAAGCAAATCGAATGAATAGTGCTAAGGACATAACCCGAAACTGATCGCATAGGAAAATCTTTATTTAAAGCTAATATTCTGTATCTGATAATGATCTTTTAACACACACACCCAGGCATAACATGGGTTCAAATCACAGTTGTAACATATGCAATTATGTTTTCACACTACTAATGGTTCAGTGACGCTTTTAGTCTACTGACAATTCAAATTATATGCATACACAACACTATCATTTCCTATTTGTGCAATCTCTGAAGTTTAGATCAAAACATATAATTCAGATATATTAACATAAAGCACCAACCAGTCAATCTAAGGTCATGTGTGAAAGAACATCTATTGATGTACTATCATCTCTTCTTTAACTTCAAGTAATGTCGATTTTATCTTTTTCAATTTGTTTGGCCTTTTCAAAGAAAGTAAAACAAACGAAAATAAAATCTTCCATGAAAACATTTAAAAAACATTTTACTTGGTTACTCAGGATTAAGCAATTCAATCAATTAAAAACTCAAACCGATGTAATCCTGTAATTGAATGCCTTTGCCTTTGTCACCAACACAGTTCTGTACTCCCCTTGTCCTGTAGACTTCCTCTCAACTAGTCAAATGGTTGCATCAACGACTTTATGCTCACCATTGTCATCCTAAGTTTCAGGTTATCATTTGGACTTTGTAAAACTGTTTCCAAAACATTGTGTGTGACATATTCTCTCCCTTGAGCATCAAGTCGTTGAATCAAATAGATTCTCAGTTATCAACAACTCGTTACTCTTGCAGATGTCATTCCAGGTTATGTGCTAAGAAGAACCACTATCAACAACCAAAATGGTATTAATAGTCCCTCTTGGTAAATCCTGCACAACTAACAAGAAACATTAATTTGAAATTGGGACCCAAGCCATGGTAGTCATGGGTCGTCTATCTGTATCAAAATAATAAACCTCACTCCATTCACAATCAAATCTTTCATCGATTTTAGGAGATTGGTCTGACGAGTCAGAAACAGAAACTTTAGATTTCCAAACATACTTCTTTTCCTTAAGTTCTTTTTGCTTAAAATGTGAAGTGTTTGAACATTTTCTTTCATTTAAAAATTGATTTGATTGTGAAAACTCTTGTTGTTCTAAAAGTTTTCTCAATCTTCTGTTTCTCCTCCGTCTTTGAGGTCTAGAAAGCCTAACCTCAGATTTTGAATTACCCTTTGGTGTATCATGAGGTTTAACCACATTTGGGTTAACATAAGGCTTACCATGAGTTCTTACCTTTGCTGGAGTAACATGTCGGTTACCTTTGGCGTTGTGAGGACAAGCAATCCGAATATGACCCACAAGACCACAGTAATAGCAAGATCTCGTCTCACGATATTCTCTCATATAAGGAATCTTCACACGATAAGATGCACTTGAAGAAGATTCTCCTACATGAACTTCTTTTTGCTTTATTTTCTCTGGAACGCCAGATTTTGTAACAGGTTTTGAGTCAGGCTTCATCTTCTCAGGAACTACATGCTTCTTCCCTTTATTTTTGTAAGGACAGTTCACCACAATGTGTCCCATCTCATTACAATGAAAACATGTACGCCTGTCTGTATAATCTCTGACATATGGAACTCTCCTTGAATTTGAAGAACTTCCAAATGTAGAATTTTCAGATGAATTAGAATCAACCTTTGATTCCTCTTTCTTAATAGCTTTTGGTATCCCCTCTACCTTAGCTTCATCAAAATATTCATCATCACTCTCATCAGAATACACCATATCTTCACCTGTGACGGGATTCACCTTCAACATAGTCTTAGGATCTAAATCCTCATCGTTTATAATCTCAGGTGTAACAGAATAATTGCCATTGAATGGTGGAGGAACATAACCAATACCACTAGTTCCATTCCCCTCTTCAGTATTATTATGATAATGTTCTAATAAGAATGATGAATTTGCAAAGCTTTCTAACTTTCTATGCAATCTGATGACCTCTACTTTAGATTCAGCTAGTTCCTTATCTTTCTCAACAATATCATTATTTCTTTTCTCAATTTCTACAAAGGACATATCCAGGTGATATGCCTGCTCTTTGATCTTCAAAGTCAGAGAATTTATATCCCTCTTAAGTGATTCTATTCTCTCAATACACACATTCTCATTATCTTTTAATTTCTGATTCACCGTGTGCATTGATTTCATATCACAAATGAGGTTTACATTGTCATCCATAACCCTCATCATTTTATCCTTAACTGAAACACAGTTAGAACAAAACGTTTCAGAGTTAGAAAATACCTCAGGTTTTACTTCTGAAGAAGATGCACTAGGAGCCATGAATACGTCATCATCAGCTTCACTCTTTTGATCAACAATGACAGGCTCAACATCAGTGTCTGATACACTCAGATCATCTTCAACTGTCTGGAAACTTTCTTCACATCAGTCTCAGTAGATTGAGTACTTTCACCAGAACGAATACTCTCACTATCAGTTAAATCTGCAGAAGAATCACTTTGAGAATAACTCGGCTTCTCCAATACTTCGTTGATCAAGACTACAAACGCTTGAGAAGTTGCTTCACCCTTTTTCTTTAATGATTCCCATAGATCTCTTGAAGTTGGACACTTCCCGAGACTATGAATGATTTCTTTTGGTAAAGACATCTTTAAAGTTTCACACGTTTTCATCTCTCGATCAAAATTCTGCTTTTCTACTTTGGTAGGAGCTGTCACTGGTTTAGGAACATCATAATATCCCATATAGTCATAAGTAGGATGCACATATCCTTCAAATATGGATGTCCAAAAGTTTTCATCAGTTTCTGATACGAACTGTTCGAACCGGACTTTCCAGCTACGAAAATCTGATATGCACAAAAGTCTCGGTGGCATAGTTCCAATCTCATTATCATCACATGAAATTGACATTTTGAAATTTTTGTGAAAATATCCGGAAAAAATTTCCCGCCAAAATACTCTTTTTTTTTTTAAAGAACACTAAGTTCGCCTGATACTGTGAAAGCGAACTTGACCCGAGCGAATTTGACCCAAGCGAACTTGTTAAGTTCGCCTGATCTTCACCAAGCGAACTTATTAAGTTCGCCTAATACTGAGTGAAGCGAACTTAAGTTCGCCTGGTTCAGCTGTTCAACCCAAACACGAACCAAAAATTCCGAAAATCATGATTTCTTGTTGAATTGATGGAATTTGATTAAATTGAACCGTAGGAATGTGTAGTAACTGATTAGGAACACTTCTATCGGATCAATTTCATCAAATGAATCCAAAATCAATCGAAAATGATAAAAAATTCTCCATTTTTATCAAGAACACAAAAAGATGTAAAATCTCTGAAATTTGATGTTGATTGGACACGAAAACACCACGAATCTTCTGCTAATCAAGAGCAAAGGCTCTGATACCACTTGTAGGTCCCTAATTCGGTGCGTGACGGATCTCTAGACTCGCGGTACGACACGGTGATAACGTGCGGAATCCATGATCAACGTGCTCGTGTAACTCAGTCAACAACAACGGTGTAAATAAACGCTTTGTATTTCCACCAAGATATCAGTTTACAAGAATTCAGTCTCTAATCAGTTCCTCCTGATACCTCTGTCTAAGCTCACCGTTCTCACTTGTCTACTGTTGTGTTTTATTTATAGCCACAGACCTGCACCAGGCGAACTTAACAAGTTCGCTTCACTGTGCTTAGACGAACTTATTAAGTTCGCCTCTAATAGGCTAAGCGAACTTAATAAGTTCGCCTCTGATATACTTAAGCGAACTTATTAAGTTCGCCTCTGATAGGCTAGGCGAACTTGTTAAGTTCACCTCTAGCAGAACATACATAGAATTTTATCAACAGTTACAAAACATGTCCTAACATTGTCAAACTCGCGAAGTAAACCGAGAAGAAAATATCCAAATACTCACAATTGAACGGATGAAATTCAAGAAAATTACCTTGGAAAGGATCGCAGATGTAATCAACAAACAACCCTAACAACACAGATGTAAAGATTTAAAAAAAATTTAGATAAGTTCGCTTGATGTTATGAGGACGATGACTGAATAAGTTCGCTTGGCCAAGAGCCTTATACACATTAAGTTCGCTTATTTAGGCGAACTTGTTAAGTTCGCTTAACAAGCCTTCGGCGAACATGCTAAGTTCGCTTCACCATCCACAGGCAAACATATTAAGTTCGCTTCACTGTTCTTGGGCGAACATATTAAGTTCGCTTCACTGTACACAGGCGAACATAATATCTATTCACTTTTGCCTTGAACAAAATTTTACCAACTTCAACCTTTCAAGGCTTGAACTTCCGTCAGCATCATGTATCCGATCCAATCCTGAACAATTTTAATAAAAGTTTAGAATTTTCATAGAAAATAAAAATCAAAATCTTTTTGAGTTTTATCTATACATACGGAAACACATATTTTTGGATTTTTATCTGAACAAACGGAAACACATATTTTTGGATTTTTATCTGTAGAAACGGAAACACATATTTTTGGATTTTTATCTGTACAAACGAAAACACATATTTTTGGATTTTTATCTGTACAAATGGAAACACATATTTTTGGATTTTTATCTGTACAAATGGAAACACATATTTTTGGATTTTTATCTATACAAACGGAAACACATATTTTTGAATGAACATCATGAGTAAGAAGATCATATCAGTATCCGAGTAGTTCATCACACATTTTAGCAATAACCAAGGGTAACCTATGATATGAAATACTCCAACTCATTTTTGTGCACATTGCATCTTTTTCGTTTTGATATATTCTTTTCAGTATCGAATAATATTTGAAATGATACACGATAATTGTTCAAAGTAAATAAGATCAGGTTATGAAATGCTTAATTATTCGTACCGAATTTGTAATATAAAGCATGAAATCTTAAATTTGTCAATATTATAAGATTTGAAACTATAAGCGTTTATATTCCAAATTCATGTGATTTAGTACCATTTAGATGAAAAACATCGTGTACCCCACATATATGCCAAACAGAAATATAAAATGCACTATCTTCAAGACATATACAGTTTATGTTAAGATTAGATCAATTTCTAAGATGAAATTATTTCATTTAGCACAAGTATAGAAGCAGATCCTAAAGGATATAAGAATCATGATGATTAGGAATCAGAAGATTCTAATGAATTGGATGTATAATGAGAATCAAAAGATTCAGGTATGAGGATCCAACTATTATCTGGATAAAATTCAATGGAGTCAGACTAGATGATGTATCTAACTGATCCAAGGGTGAATATATGTTTCAACAGATTTTGAAAGCATATCTTAGTTCAACAACACCTTGCATGTTTTTCGGGGCATGGACAGTGAAGTGAACTGAAATAAATTTGTGCTAAAGATATAATTCGATATTGGTCTCATGAAATTCTTTAAAACCATATATTCTTTATCTGATAATGATCTTTTACACACACACAGGCATATAATGGATTCAATTCACAGATGTAATCATATTATATTTAATTTTCACACTACTATTAGTTTCAAAACGCTTCTAGTCTATTGACAATTCAAGTTTCAAAACTCATACACAAATTTGAAAACAGATTATCAAGAGTAGAGCATTCAAAACACTATCATTTCTCATTTATGCAGACTTTGAAATTTAGATGAAATCAACTCAGTTTAATCAATCATATATCAAAGGTCTACTAAGGTCGTGTGAAATGAACTAATCACTGATGTACTATCATTTCTTCTCTAACCTCAAATGATGTCAAATTTTATATTTTTCAATTTGTTTTGACTTTTTATAAATTAAAAACTTTTTGACTGAAATGTAAATGCAGAAATGTAATAAAGCAATAAAAGAAATTAAAAATTTTCCATGAAAATCTGATTTTGAAAAAAACTTTTATTCGGGATTGATCATACCTATCATTTTGATTTGAAATTCAAACCTGGTACGATCAAATGCCTTGGTAAACAAATCAGCAAAATTATCGTCAGTGTTTACCTTGACCAGCTCAATCAACCTTTTCTCTTCACAATCACGAATAAAATGATATCGAATCTCGATGTGCTTAGTTTTACTGTCACACCCCGACCGATGGCAGAATCATCGGTGCGGGACATGTAGACTGTTCATAAGCACAAGGTTGACTAAATTGAAATATATTAATTGAAAAATTCCATTACAAACATTAAAAAAAAAAGCAATTCCAAGAAAAGAAACATAATTAAAATATACATAAGTTCTTTATTTATTTTAACTAAGTCCAAGCCTATGTGTAGCACATCTTGATCAATCTCACATATTAGGACCTGAAACATGAATAAAATAAAGTCAACTAAAAAGTTGGTGAGTATAACACAGGTTTGTATATAGATAGCATATAGTTTGAAAAATAAATCCATACATAACATGATAAATAAGGCATTTATGGGGAGCAGCTATTGTGTAATCAAGTACAATCAAACCTTTGTAACTAGCATGCAAATTGTGTTGTCGGTATCAATCACCCCAATCTGGGTGGGTTTGTCAGACTCAATAGATCTATCATTGAAAACCGTCGGCTTGAATAGTTAATGATTGCACATAAGTGTTCACAAAAGTTAGCACACATAGCACTCGGGTATAAAGCTCAAATTGCACACATGAATGTAAATAGGATTTGTATTTGTGTTATTTGTGTAAATGTAAACATGTAATTTGATAGAGTTCATGTTTCACCCTAAAAGTGTAAAAGAGTAAAAGGGGCTATGAAATACTCACTTGGTTTGAAGGCGTAGCTAACAAAGATATTAGATAGAATAAAGATCCTTGAAATGCACAAGTTAACCTAAAGTGTAATGTATATGGTATTAATAGTGTGCACAAAAGTTTAAGTATAAAGTTGCCCTTGGACTTGTGTAAAAAGTCATTGATTTCCAATTGAAAGTATTGAATAAAATATAAAGTTTGAAAGAATATTTTTAGAATATCTTGATTAAGGTTTGAGTTTGAATAATTAAATAAGTAATGTAAATGATTATTGTTTATGAAAACATTGTAAGTATTAGTTATAATTTAGTATAAATAATTAATTTTTTTTGTTTAAATATAAATTAAATAAATAATTATTTATTTATTTATTTATAATATGTGTAACTTAAGCATTAAAATACTTTTTAAGGTTTAACAATAAATGTAAATTAAATTTTATAAACTTTAAATAAATAATTTTCTATTTATTCCAAGATTAAATATTTGTTCTTTCTAAATAGGATTAAATACAATTTTATAAAAATCAACTATTTTTATTTTGTAATTTAATCAAAATATTTATTGTTTAAAAAATATATAAAATTATAATTCTGCCAGGAATTTAAATCACACACGACCGCGCCTGGGAAGGGCACGATCGTGCTCGAACCACGGGCGCGACCATGCTAGTCAGGGCGCGACCGTGTTAATCAAACAAAATGCACAATTGGATTGTTCTCTAGGCATGATCGTGTCCTGGACAACGCACGCCCGTGTCTAGGGTTTTGAGGCATGACCAAGTCTAGCCAAAGGTATGACTGGGTCTGAGTGTGTGAGGCACGACCGCGTTGGTATTTGGCACGACCGTGTCTCTTGAAGCACGACCGCGCTAGAATACTAGCACGACCGTGTCTGTCCCGAAACAGAAACGATTTGGCTAATTGTTATATTGTTAATGTTGGAATTCATGGGGCTTTCACCCATTAGATCATCACGAGTCTTTTTGTATAAATTAATTGTATTCGGGTTTGATTCGATTCGATTAAATCTTTTTTAACGAAAATGTGGATTCGGGTTCGTGGTGATTTCCATAATGAAGGCCCAAATTAACATGGGGCTTTTGATCTATGAACTGAAACGAAAGTGTGGAAGGTTTCAATTACCCGGAAGAATAATGAATCGATGGAGTACGGTAGAGACTTGTTCCGGCGACGACAGTGTGATCTCCGGCGTCTTCTGCTGCAACTCCGGTTGTTTCTGTGCGTTCAGAAGTTTTTAGAGAGGATGGTAATGCGTTTGTTTGGGAGAATTGAGACCAGAATAGTGGATTTGGTGAACAAGAATGAAGGGTCGACGGTTTAGCTTAGGAATCTGTAATTGCTTAATCGTCTAATGATGATTATTAACAGATAAACGTGTATAACCGTTACGGTTTAGAATTAAAGATCGTTTTTTACGTTTCAACTGTCAAGAGGCGCGACCGTGCCAAGGCACCGGGCGCGACCGTTCCAAAGCATGGCGCGCGACCGTGCCAAGGCACTTGGCGCGACCGTGCCAGAACGAGGCGCGACCGTGCCTATTAGGGTTTCTTGTAAATTTTCAACATCAGACCTTGTAACTTTGGTCTTTGACATATTTGTATAAATAGATACTTATGTAGTGTTTTAGTATGTTATAACCATGTAAAATTTGTGGATTAACATTGAAATATAGTATTTAATTGATGGTACGAATAGAACAAAACACTGCACTAAAATTTGGTTTGAAATGCATTACATTGAATTTGAAATACGGATACTAAAAATCAGAAATGTTACAGTCTCTCCATGTTGAGGGAATTTCATCCCGAAATTTAGCTAGAGGAAGCAACGACATCAGTAAAAAGATGGGGGTACTTGAGCTTCATTTGGTCCTCTCGTTCCCAAGTAAATTCAGGACCATGCTTAGATTCCCAACGAACTTTGACAATAGGAATACGACTTCGCTTGAGTTGCTTGATTTCACGATCCATAATTTCTACCGGTTTCTCAACGAAGTGCATCGTTTCATCAATGCGCACGTCATCAAGTGGTATATAGAGATTTTCATCAGCAAGACATTTCTTCAGGTTAGACACATGAAATGTAGGATGCACATTGCCAAGAGATGGAGGTAACTCGATTTTGTAAGCCACTTTCCCAATCCTTTCAAGGATCTTGAATGGACCAACATAGAGAGGGGCTAACTTGCCTTTCTTTCCAAAGCGGATCACACCCTTCCACGGGGACACCTTAAGAAGAACAAGGTCACCGACTTGGAATTCCAAGGGTTTTCGACGGTTGTCGGCATAACTCTTTTGCCTACTTCTCGCTGCTATAATGTTGTCACGGATTTGGATAATCTTGTCGGATGTTTCTTGAATTAGCTCGGGACCGGTGATTTGTGCTTCACCAATCTCGTTCCAACAGATAGGAGAACGACACTTGTGACCATAAAGAGCTTCTAATGGAGCCATGTTGATACTTGTGTGATAGCTATTATTGTAAGAGAACTCAATGAGGGATAAATGTGAATCCCAATTGCCACCATAATCAATTACACAAGCTCTAAGCATGTCTTCAAGAGTTTGGATTGTTCGCTCGGATTGACCATCAGTTTGAGGATGGTAAGCCGTGCTCAAATCCAATCGTGTGCCAAGAGCAGATTGAAGAGATTGCCAAAAACGAGAAGTGAACCGGGCATCTCGATCGGAAATTATATTCAAGGGAACACCATGACGGCTCACAATTGTAGGTCCCTAATTCGGTGCATGACGGATCTCTAGACTCGCGGTACGACACGGTGATAACGTGCGGAATCCATGATCAACGTGCTCGTGTGACTCAATCAACAACAACGGTGTAAATAAACGCTTTGTATTTCCACCACAATATCATGTTACAACATTAAAGAATTTAATCAAAGTTTTAGGAAATGGAGCCATGAGTAAACATGGCTCTGATAGCACTTGTAGGTCCCTGATTCGGTGCGTGACGGATCTCTAGACTCGCGGTACGACACGGTGAAAACGTGCGGAATCCATGATCAACGTGCTCGTGTAACTCAATCAACAACAACAGTGTAAATAAACTCTTTGTATTCCCACCACAATATCAGGTTACAAGATTCAGTCTCTAATCAAGTCTACTCTGATATCGTCTCTGTCTAAGCTTAGCTTTCTTTCTAACAGACTCTGTTTTGTATTTATAAACTACTGTTCTGCACCAGGCGAACTTACTAAGTTCGCCTCTAACAGACTAAGCGAACTTAATAAGTTCGCCTCTGATAGACTTAAGCGAACTTATTAAGTTCGCCTCTGATAGACCAGGCGAACTTATTAAGTTCGCCTCTGATAGGCTAGGCGAACTTATTAAGTTCGCCTCTATCAGAACTTACACAGAATTTTATCAACAGTTATAAAACATGTCCTAACAGCTACGTAGATTGCTGCCATGCAGGCATTAGTGTCCAAACTTGTTGAGCGTCTTGACGCTCAGGGGGAGTTAAGGATACATGATACATGTCACACTGAGTCTATTCAAAGGCATGAAGATGAAGACAATGATCCTTCTGGTAATATTGAGGGTGATCGTCAATACGCTGACGTTAATCCTATATCTAGAGTTCAGGGGGAGTCGACATCACAATCCATTGAAGGAAACAAAGATACTTCTGGAGTTAATGAAGAAGAAATATTATTATTGGAGTTCTTTGAAGAGTCTGAAGAGGAAGAAGCTGAAAAGATAGCATGTCTTGATGACATTGATGAATTATTTAATGACATAGAAGATGATGTGTCGGATAATGAAATAGAAGAAGGAGAGACAGTGGAGATAGAGACAGAGAAAGGTCAAGATAAAGTGACTTATGAAGGCTGTGGTGGTCTTAATGTCCCTTATAACTTCATCCAAGATGATGTTATTCCTGAGTTCACTTATGAAGGAGTAACAGATTCTATGGACTCTTTTGAAGACATCACACTGCCTGAAGATACTGCTGATTCTAAGATTGATACTGATGATGAAAACATTCAATCCAATAAAGATGTTGAAGCTGATACTACTCACACTAATTCTCCAAAGGTGAATGAAGAACCTGTGATGTACAGAAATACAGGTATGACTAAAAAACAGTGGAGAGAAGTTGTGAATAGCTGGATGAAGGTGCTACCCAAGTCTCAAGAACAACCTGCTAAGAAAGAAAAATATGTTAATAAAGATAGGTGTGTAGGAAGAATCATAAGTTGGTTTTATGATAATGACACAAAATTATTTGCTATTAAAAGATCTGATGGTGTTCAGTACTTAAAGCCGAGGATCAAGTATTTCAATACCTTGCCAAGGTGTGAAATGAATGGTTTAGCTTCAAACCCACTTATTAATAGATCCAAGTTTGGTTTAGCTGATGTGATTGCAAATCTGATCAAGAGAGAAGGTGGTTCGGGGAAGTATGAAAGGCTAAAGCCTCAAAAAGGAAAAAGAGTGAAGAACATAGATCAAAAGACTGGGAAAGTGACCTGGAAGTACAAATTCAAACCAGTACGTGTTGTACACAAAATACCATTGAAGAAGATTCCTCAAGATTTCCTTGGGAATATGAAATGGTGGTATGTCGATGTTAATACTAGTGAAGCAAGGATTGAAGATAAAGACAATAAGGTCATTGTGTGTTTCTTTGACGCAAGAAATCTTATTAACTTTTCAAAGAAAGATCAGAGGACGTTCAGAATGAATGAGATCATGTACACTGATGAATGGAAATAACAAGGATTGCAATACAAGAGAGTGTTGGAGATATGTAGAATATATGGAGACAATGCAGGTGTAACATTTCTGATTTTCAGTATTCATATTTCAATTCAATGTGATACAATTTCGAACTCGATACTCGTGCACTGCCTTATTATTTTGCTTACCGTAAACTAAATGCAATGATTCAATACAAATTTACAAGTTTTGCTCGATTATATACACTTAAACGCTATACAAGTAACTATTTATTTCAAACTAATCAAACCTGAAAGGTCAAGGACTAAAGTTGAAAAACAACAAGAAACCCTAGGTAAGCACGGTCGTGCTTCATCCTGGCACGGTCGCGCAAAGTGCCTCGGCACGATCGCGCGACTGCTCGTGGAACGATCGTGCCCGGTGCCTAAGCACGGTCGCGCCTCTCTTGGGCACGGTCGCGCCTGCATAACAGTCGAAACGTAAATGCAGTTTCAAAACACTCGATCGTTCGAATTCAAATCCGATTTACGTTTTACTTTTGTTATCAAGGAAAATATCTCCGTCAATTGCCATTATCATTTCCAAAATACAAATTACTCTCAAGAAACCGTCCAAATTATCTCCCAAGCCTCAAACCTCCATTCTCGATCCAATTGCTACCAATTAATCAAGGAACTCAATCCTCCAATCGTCTCTAAGGTTTCTGAAGGGTTGGAGCAGCCGGAATCACAGCAGAAGCCGCCGGAAGCAAATCTTGCCGTCGCCGGAACTTCCTTCTACCGATCGCTATCAATTCCTTTCTGTTTGAGGTAATTGAATCATCCCTCCCTTTCGTTTCGGTCCATATATCAAAAGCCCCCTATCAATCTGGGCTTTCATTACAGAAATCGTCCGAATCAGAATTTATATTTTAATAAGAAAAGATTTAATCGATTCCACTCTTAAACACGATTTACATACAATTAATTTACGTGATTAGACTCGTAATAAATCAGTAATCAAAAGCCCTAACAATTCCAATGCTATAAATACAAGACTTGTTCAATTCGTGTCTGATTTGGAAGAGACACGGTCGCGCTAATCATCTAGCGCGGCCGTGCCTCATGAAACGCGGTCGTGCCGAGTAGCAGCGCGGTCGTGTCCTCCTGTCCAGACCAAGTCATGCCCTTTGGGCTAATCTCTGTTGTGTCTAAGAATCTTGGACACGACCGTGCCAGGCCAAGGCACGGTCGTGCCTGTAGACTTGTCTAGTTTGTGCCCTCTGTGATCAACCCGGCCGCGCCCCGACTAGCGCGGTCGCGCCCGTGGCTTGAGCACGATCGTGCCCTTCTGAGGCACGGTCGTGTGTGACTCAGAAATTTTAACAGAATTATAATTTTATATTTTTCAATCAATAAATGTTTCAAATTTTATAAAAATATGTTTTCTGTATTTGAAGAGATAAATATTATTTATTTAAAAGTTTATTTAAAAATTTATAAAAATTAAATTTATATTTATCTTACACTTAAATGATGTTTTAAATGATTAAGTTACAAGTTTATAAATAAATAAGATAATAATTATTTATTTAATATTTAAACAAAAATCATTTATTTATTTATACTTAATTACAATCAATATTTACATTATTTCATAAACTATAATCATTTATTAATTTACATTTAACACATACATTTTTTTCATAATCAACAATTTTATAAAAATTCTATTATTTAAATTCCAAACTTTAATCAAATGTTCCAAAAATGGTTACTACAACTTTATATATTTCATTTAATACTTTTTATACACAAACTCAACCTTCAATGTTAGACTTAAACTTTGTGCACCGATTTGATTCAATATACATTACTATCTAGGTTAACCCGTGCGTATCAAGAACCCTTATTTTATCTATACTCTTTGTTAGCTACATCTCCATACCAAGTGATTATTCACAACCCCTTTTTACTCTTTTACACTTTTGGGGTGGAACATGAACTCTATACACATTACACATTTACATTTACGCAAACAACACAAGTGCAAAATCCTATTCACATACATGTGTGCAAAATTTGAGCTTTGTGCCCGAGTGCTAGTTGTGCTAACCTTTGTATGCGATTATGTGCAATCATTAACTATACAAGCCGACGGTTTTCAATGATAGATCTATTGAGTCTGACAAACCCACCCAGGTGCGCGGTGATTGAAACCGACAACACAATTTTTGCATGCTAGTTACAAGGTTTGGTTGTACATGGTTACACAATAGCTGCTCCCCATAAATGCCTTATTTTATCATGTTTTGTAAAGGATTTGTTTTCAACTATATACTAACTATTTACAACTGTGTTATACTCACCAACTTTCTAGTTGACTTTATTTTATTCATGTTTCAGGCCCTAATATGTGAGAATGATTCAAGACGTGCTCAATATAGGATTTGGACATAGCAATTTAAATCAAGAATTTTACAAGTTGTTTTATGTTTCTTGTTTGAATTTGGTTTGTACTTGGATTATTTGTAATGGAAATTTAACTTTAATATATTTCAATTTAGTCAACCATGTGCTATGAACAGTCTTACATGTCCCGCCCCGATGATTCCGCCATCGGTTGGGGTGTGACAGATTGGTATCAGAGCCTTGGTTATAGGGAATTAGGTTATTAGACACATTGACCTAGACTATAACTTTAGGACACCCACTTATGCTATATTTCATGATTTTGTGCTATGTGTTACATGCTATGTGGTACATGCTCACCATGATTAGTTATTATTATATTTGATACCTTACTTGTTAGAAATTCATGACTCATTAGGATCTTCTTGAATAATAATTAAATAAATAATATCCTTTCCTATATTCTAAAACCTCATAATATTTCTATCTTCTTTTCTATCTTTATCCTTCTTAGCATGTGGAAAAAAAATTTTGAAGCAAAAATCTCTAAAATTTTTATTTTCTTCGTTAAGGTTTTTAAACTTGTTAAATTATTTGAGGACACGTGCAATCTGGAAGGGTGACACATGTATTTTGGGTTTTCTGTCTAGGAAAGCATTTCGCATAAATCCCAATCAACCGAGGGACCCGTATGCTTTCCTGGGAATTCCCGAGATGAGTGTTTACTTATAGGCTAAAGCATGTCTCCTTGAAAATTATGTAAGTTTAATTAACCTTAATGTGCCATAGTATTCAAGTGATTTTATCACTTTTGAGTACAATCCAAACTAAGAATATCTATTTTTATTTTGTTATCTCATTCTATTAAACCCTATCAAATCTCATAAGTTCTTACAATCTTTCTTGTCTTGTGAAAAATCTGTAGAATGCCTCCTCGTCGTGCTCCCGCAACCAACGCCAACACCGACATTACTGCTATTCTTACCCAATTGGTGACACAACTCACCCAAGCCAATGGTGCCACCAATGGCAACAATGGTGGAAATGGAAGCAATAGTGGTAATAATGGTGGAAATGGTGGTAATAATCCATCTCAATGCACCTTCAAGCACTTCAACTCGTGCAATCCCCTCAAGTTTTATGGAACCGAAGGAGCTATTGGACTCCTTCAATGGTTTGAAAGCATTGAGAATACTTTTCTCGATAGTGAATATCCCGACAACCTCCGTGTTCGTCATGCTACAAGTGTCCTACAAAAACGGGAACTTACATGGTGGAATGGAGAGAAAAGGAATAGGGGTGTTGACATAGCTATGGCCTTACCTTGGGATGAGGTCAAAAGGCTTATGACCGAGGAGTTCTGTCCTCGAAATGAAGTGAAAAAGTTAGAAGTTGAATTTTGGGATCTTGCCCAAGATAGTGGGGAAAGCTTAGCATATACAACTCGGTTCCATGAGTTGAGTCTTCTTATGCCCCACATGGTCACTCCTTTGTCCCATTGTATCGAGAAGTATATTGGTGGGCTACGAAGACAAATCCAAGATACTGTCTTAGGTAGAAATCCTGCTACTCTGGAGGATGCTATTCGTCTATCCGCTACCTTAACTGATAACCATGTGAAAGCGGGAACACTTACTAAGAAGGGTACTAAGAAAGTTTCTGAAACCATAACCCCTCCTACTCACAACAAAGAAGCCACAACCGAGCCCTCTCGCAATAATAGAAAGAGGAAGGTTAGAAATTTTGCTGTGGTTACTCCTGCTGTTCCCGTCAACCAAGCTGCACCTATGGTTCATGCGTCGGCTAAAAAGCCATATGTTGGAATCAACCCACTTTGTGCCACCTGCAACTACCATCATCCCCAAAACATCCCATGTCGCCTTTGTACTTATTGTGGGAGATATGGTCATACAATTAGTGTTTGTAGGACCAAAGCTCTTACGGGCCAAGTCAACCCTCCAAACCGAACCGTACCTCAAGTGGCTAACCAAGGTGCTCCCGCCATTGCTAATGGGCGTGCTTGCTATGAGTGTGGTGACCCGAACCATTTTCCTGATCAATGTCCAAGACTTGCAAATGCTAGACAAGGTGGAGCTCGTGGGCGTGCGTTCAACATAAACGCCAACGAAGCTCAAGCCAACAACGACGTGGTTAATGGTATGTTCCTTGTTAATAGTCAATATGCCTCCATTTTGTTCGATACCGGTGCCGATAAAAGTTTTGTGTCACTTAATTTTGAGCCTTTACTTGCAAAGACTCAATCCTAATTAGAGAAAACCTTCACCGTTGAAATAGCGAATGGTGACTCCCTTACAATTGACTCCATTATTTATGATTGCTCCTTAGAACTAAATGACCATTCATTCCCAATCAACCTTGTTCCAATGCCACTAGGAAGCTTTGATATTATCATAGGTATGGATTGGCTATCAAATCATCATGCCGAAGTCATTTGCTTTGAAAAGTGTATCCAAATTCCGCTACCATCGGGAGAAACCTTAAGGGTTTTTGGTGAAAAGCCTTGCAAGGGACTTAAGTTGATGTCGTGTACTACCGATCAAAAGTACTTACGAAAGAAGTACATTGCTTTCTTAGCTCACATTGTTCAAAAGGACGTCAGGGAGAAGAGTATCCAAGACATTCCCATTATTCGAGATTTTCCCGTAGTTTTTCCTAAGGATTTATCCGGTCTTCCTCCCGTTCGACAAGTAGAGTTCCGTATTGATCTTATACCTGGAGCTAACCCCGTTGCTAGAGCTCCTTATCGTCTTGCACCTTCTGAAATGCAAGAGCTTGCAAGTCAACTTCAAGAGCTCTCCGACAAGGGATTCATCCGTCCGAGTCATTCACCGTGGGGTGCACCCGTCTTATTTGTTAAGAAGAAGGATGGATCGTTTCGCATGTGTATTGACTACCGCGAACTCAATAAGCTTACTATCAAGAACCGTTATCCCTTACCTAGAATTGATGATCTCTTTGATCAACTTCAAGGTTCTACTTGCTTCTCGAAGATTGATCTTCGATCCGGTTATCATCAGCTTTGCGTTCAAGAAGATGACATTCCAAAGACTGCTTTTCGAACAAGGTATGGTCATTACGAGTTCATGGTTATGCCTTTCGGGTTAACCAATGCACCCGCAGTTTTCATGGATCTCATGAATCGTGTGTGCAAACCGTACCTTGATAAATTCGTGATCGTTTTCATTGATGATATCTTAATCTATTCCAAGACTAAAGCCGACCATGAAGAACATCTTAGACTAGTTTTGGATCTCTTGAGAAAAGAACAACTATATGCCAAATTCTCCAAATGTGAATTTTGGCTAAAGGAAGTTCAATTTCTTGGTCATATTGTCAATGACAAGGGGATTCATGTTGATCCTGCTAAGATTGAAACGGTTAAGAATTTGAATGCCCCGAAGACTCCTACCGAAGTTCATTCATTTCTTGGTCTTGCGGGTTATTATCGTCGTTTCATCTCAAACTTCTCAAAGATTGCTGTCCCTCTTACCGCTTTGACCCACAAGGGTAAGACTTATGAATGGGGACCGAAACAAGAAGAAGCTTTTCAAACCCTCAAGCAAAAGCTGTGCAATGCTCCCATATTGACTCTCCCCGATGGAAATGATGATTTAGTTGTCTATTGTGATGCTTCTAACCAAGGTCTTGGTTGTGTTCTAATGCAACGAGGCAAAGTAATCGCTTATGCATCTAGGCAACTCAAAGTTCATGAGAAGAATTATACGACGCACGATCTCGAGTTGGGTGCGGTCGTATTCGTGTTAAAGATTTGGAGACATTACTTATATGGCACAAAATGTGTGATATTCACCGACCACAAAAGTCTTCAACATATCTTCAACCAAAAAGAACTCAATATGAGGCAACGACGTTGGGTCGAACTCCTTAACGACTATGACTGCGAGATTCGTTACCATCCCGGCAAAGCGAATGTTGTAGCCGATGCTTTGAGTCGAAAGGACCATGTTATGCTCCACTGTGCCCGTATTCAAACCGATATTCAAACCCGTATCTTAGAAGCTCAACACGTCTCGGTAACCGAGGGTAACATGTATGAAGAAATGTCGTGTGGTGTTGAACTTCTTCTTGAATCAAAACCCAATGGCTTACTATATTACTTGAACCGTATTTGGGTTCCCGATCGCGATGATCTCCGTACATTCCTCATGAACGAGGCTCACAAGACTCGTTATTCTATTCATCCTGGTGCGGATAAAATGTACCAAGATCTTCGCCAACAATATTGGTGGCCCGGTATGAAAAAGACATTGCTCTTTATGTTGCCAAATGTTTAACCTGCTCCAAAGTCAAAGCCGAACATCAACGTCCTTCTGGTTTGCTTGAACAACCTAAAATTCCCGTGTGGAAATGGGAGAACTTAGCCATGGATTTTATTACCAAACTCCCTCGCACCTCGAGTGGTTATGATAGTATTTGGGTGATCATTGATCGTCTCACCAAATCTGCTCATTTCTTGCCTATCCGTGAAGACTATCGGGTTGAGAAACTAGCCCGAATTTACATCGACGAAATCTTGAGTCGTCATGGTGTTCCCTTGAACATAATATCTGATCGAGATGGCCGGTTCACTTCTCGATTTTGGCAATCTCTCCAAACTGGTCTTGGTACACGATTGGATTTGAGCACGACTTACCATCCCCAAACTGATGGTCAAACATAGCGAACAATCCAAACACTTGAAGACATGCTTAGAGCTTGCGTAATCGATTTTGGTGGCAATTGGGATTCACATTTATCCCTCATTGAGTTTTCTTACAACAATAGATACCACACAAGTATCAATATGGCTCCATTCGACGCTCTCTATGGTTGCAAGTGTCGTTCTCCTATCTGTTGGAACGAGATTGGTGAAGCACAAATCACCGGTCTCGAGTTAATTCAAGAAACATCCGACAAGATTATTCAAATCCGTGACAATATTCGAGTAGCGAGGAGTCGGCAAAAGAGTTATGCCGACAAACGTCGAAAACCGTTGGAATTCCAAGTCGGTGACCTTGTTCTTCTAAAGGTGTCCCCGTGGAAGGGCGTGATCCGCTTTGGAAAGAAAGGCAAGTTAGCACCTCGTTAAAGTGGCTTACAAGCTCGAGTTACCTCCATCTCTTGGCAATGTGCATCCTACATTTCATGTATCTAATCTGAAGAAGTGTCTCGCTGATGAAAATCTCCATATACCGCTTGACGACGTGCGCATTGATGAAACGATGCACTTCGTTGAGAAGCTGGTGGAAATTATGGATCGTGAAGTTAAACAACTCAAGCGAAGTCGCATTCCTATTGTCAAAGTTCGTTGGGAATCTAAGTGTGGTCCTGAGTTCACTTGGGAACAAGAAGACCAAATGAAGCTCAAGTACCCTCACCTTTTGACCGATACTATTGTTTCCTCTAGCTAAATTTCGGGACGAAATTCTCTCAACATGGGGAGACTGAAACATTTCTGATTTTCAGTATTCATATTTCAATTCAATGTGATACAATTTCGAACTCGATACTCGTGCACTGCCTTATTATTTTGCTTACCGTAAACTAAATGCAATGATTCAATACAAATTTACAAGTTTTGCTCGATTATATACACTTAAACGCTATACAAGTAACTATTTATTTCAAACTAATCAAACCTGAAAGGTCAAGGACTAAAGTTGAATAACAACAAGAAACCCTAGGTAAGCACGGTCGTGCTTTGTCCTGGCACGGTCACGCCAAGTGCCTCGGCACGATCGCGCGACTGCTCCTGGAACGATCGTGCCCGGTGCCTAAGCACGGTCGCGCCTCTCTTGGGCACGGTCGCGCCTGCGTAACAGTCGAAACGTAAATGCAGTTTCAAAACACTCGATCGTTTGAATTCAAATCCGATTTACGTTTTACTTTTGTTATCAAGGAAAATATCTCCGTCAATTGCCATTATCATTTCCAAAATACAAATTACTCTCAAGAAACCGTCCAAATTATCTCCCAAGCCTCAAACCTCCATTCTCGATCCAATTGCTACCAATTAATCAAGGAACTCAATCCTCCAATCGTCTCTAAGGTTTCTGAAGGGTTGGAGCAGCCGGAATCATAGCAGAAGCCGCCGGAAGCAAATCTTGCCGTCGCCGGAACTTCCTTCTACCGATCGCTATCAATTCCTTTCTGTTTGAGGTAATTGAATCATCCCTCCCTTTCGTTTCGGTCCATATATCAAAAGCCCCCTATCAATCTGGGCTTTCATTACAGAAATCGTCCGAATCAGAATTTATATTTTAATAAGAAAAGATTTAATCGATTCCACTCTTAAACACGATTTACATACAATTAATTTACGTGATTAGACTCGTAATAACTCAGTAATCAAAAGCCCTAACAATTCCAACGCTATAAATACAAGACTTGTTCAATTCTTGTCTGATTTGGAAGAGACACGGTCGCGCTAATCATCTAGCGCGGCCGTGCCTCATGAAACGCGGTCGTGCCGAGTAGCAGCGCGGTCGTGTCCTCCTGTCAAGACCAAGTCATGCGCTTTGGGCTAATCTCTGTTGTGTCTAAGAATCTTGGACACGACCGTGCCAGGCTAAGGCACGGTTGTGCCTGTAGACTTGTCTAGTTTGTGCCCTTTGTGATCAACCCGGTCGCGCCCCTACTAGCGCGGTCACGCCCGTGGCTTGAGCACGATCGTGCCCTTCCGAGGCACGGTCGTGTGTGTTTCAGAAATTTTAACAGAATTATAATTTTATATTTTTCAATCAATAAATGTTTTAAATTTTATAAAAATATGTTTTCTGTATTTTAAGAGATAAATATTATTTATTTAAAAGTTTATTTAAAAATTTATAAAAATTAAATTTATATTTATCTTACACTTAAATGATGTTTTAAATGATTAAGTTACGAGTTTATAAATAAATAAGATAATAATTATTTATTTAATATTTAAACAAAAATCATTTATTTATTTATACTTAATTACAATCAATATTTACATTATTTCATAAATATAATCATTTATTAATTTACATTTAACACATACATTATTTTCATAATCAACAATTTTATAAAAATTCTATTATTTAAATTCCAAACTTTAATCAAATGTTCCAAAAATGGTTACTACAACTTTATATATTTCATTTAATACTTTTTATACACAAACTCAACCTTCAATGTTAGACTTAAACTTTGTACACCGATTTGATTCAATATACATTACTATCTAGGTTAACCCGTGCGTATCAAGAACCCTTATTTTATCTATACTCTTTGTTAGCTACATCTCCATACCAAGTGAGTATTCACAACCCCTTTTTACTCTTTTACACTTTTGGGGTGGAACATGAACTCTATACACATTACACATTTACATTTACACAAACAACACAAGTGCAAAATCCTATTCACATACATGTGTGCAAAATTTGAGCTTTGTGCCCGAGTGCTAGTTATGCTAACCTTTGTATGCGATTATGTGCAATCATTAACTATACAAGCCGACAGTTTTCAATGATAGATCTATTGAGTCTGACAAACCCACCCATGTGCGCGGTGATTGAAACCGACAACACAATTTTTGCATGCTAGTTACAAGGTTTGGTTGTACATGGTTACACAATAGCTGCTCCCCATAAATGCCTTATTTTATCATGTTTTGTAAAGGATTTGTTTTCAAATATATACTAACTATTTACAACTGTGTTATACTCACCAACTTTCTAGTTGACTTTATTTTATTCATGTTTCAGGCCCTAATATGTGAGAATGATTCAAGACGTGCTCAATATAGGATTTGGACGTAGCAATTTAAATCAAGAATTTTATGAGTTGTTTTATGTTTCTTGTTTGAATTTGGTTTGTACTTGGATTATTTGTAATGAAAATTTAACTTTAATATATATTTCAATTTAGTCAACCATGTGCTATGAACAGTCTTACATGTCCCGCCCCGATGATTCCGCCATCGGTCGGGGTGTGACAGCAGGCAGCAGATTACCGGATAATTGGAAGAGCTCATCATATAGACAGAAGACTGAAGATCAAGCTATTGTCAAGGGGGAGTCTGTTAGGACATAGTTTGTAATGACAAAAGCTTTGTAATAGTTTAGATCTAATGTCTTTATGTTTTTGTAATGTAAAATGTTCTAAGTGTTTATGCAAGTTATGCTAGAGGCGAACTTGTTGTAGGATCATGAAGGTACAAGATGGTTATGTTCTTAGTTGAAATTGGCGGAAACAATAACAACTACACAAGTATAATCGAGTAAACAGAAAGAATACTTATAAGAACACTGTTGTATTAAGCTTTTGCAAATAAAAGATTACAAATGAAAACTCAATCAAAAAGCACACATACAATGAAGTGTTTACACTGTATTTATACTCACTTAGAATCAAGACAGACCCTTGATTCTAAGGATCAGATCTAACACAGACCGTTGATCTATTGTATATAGCTAACTATTTCAATTGTAGTCTAAGCTAGCTAACTTTATTGAAGCGTCTTCTTTATGCATTATTACTTTCATGCTTGGAGAAGAGCATTGTTGTCCGTCATTGGTTGTGCCATTGAGGTTCCTTCTGCTTTGAGTGTGTCAGTTGCTTTTGTATAAAGTTGTCAGTGACGCTTGGCATGGATAGTCAGCTGTAACAATTTATTTTCAAGGCACAGGGCTGTCAGCAGCAAGGATGATGATCAGCAGCAAGATGTGACCATCCAAAGCTGCTGAGAAGCCTATCCGCAGCAACTTTGGTCTTCAGCAGATAAGGCTATGCGCAGCAGATTTGTTCTTCAACAGAAGAACAAGTAGCCGCTGCAGATAAGCTTGTCCGCAGCAGTTTGTTGGTCAGCAGCAAACTCTGAGATCAACAGCATTTGTACTTAGAGAATTTTGTAGTCATCAGTCTTTATTTCTACAAACTCCCCATAGACTGATGCTACCAAAACTCTCTTACTGCTTTTGTTGTTGAAGATTTTGCATGTTTCTGACTATCCTTTCAACTTCATATCCTCTCTGGTCCATGCTGGGATTGTTAAGAGGAAGCTCAGATAGAGTCTTGATGTCTTTGCTTGCCATTTTGAAGATAGCCTTGCTTAAACACCTCATCTTCTGTCCCTTAACATTTGTCAGAGTGAATTCATTCTTCTCAGCATTGTAGGACCAGCTGATGAATGGAGAGTGGGATTGGAGAGGTTTGACATTAATGATTTCATCTTTGCTAGGGTTGAAGTAATGTTTGATTACCAGCAATAGATGTCTCCCACCTTCATTCTCAGGCTCATTGGCTTCACCCAGTTCCATCATTCTTCTTAGATCAGAGTCTGGAAGCTGTAGTACCTCATCAACAGATGTATAGATTGATCTTTTAGCTTCTGTCCTCCCCCTGAACACTTCAAACCATTGGTCTTGAGGGCTGTATGACCATCTGATTATTTCTCTTGACTCTTCTGGTTTGGAAGTGGGTTTGTTTTTCTTTTTGGGAGGTTGTTGATGAGTAGGAGCTGGGAGTGAGGATTTGGACTTTGAGGGAGGAGAGGAGGGAGGTCTAGGAAGGAGAGTGGAGGGTTGTTGGATTGAGGAAGTGTTGGGTGAGAGAGAAGGCTTGGGTTTCTTTGATTTCCATTCTTCTTCTTGAATGATTACCCTTTTCTTGGACCCTTTCTTCTCCAATCTTTCTTCCTCATCCTTCTTGACTTTGAAATAGAGGGCTTGCAGGTTCATGAAATTCATGGGACCTAGCCTCTTTCCACTCTCTCCTCTAGCCTTAAGGAAGTCAATCATGATCTTCCTTTCTTCATGGGTCCTTTTATTAAAGGCGATGGTCTTTTTGGACTTTTGTTTGGCTTTTTCTTCTTCTTCTTCAGCCTTTTTCTTCTTTGCCAATTGACCTTGCTGACCCATGAAGGCTCTGTAGATTTCTTTATTTGATAGTTTCTCGAGGTAGTCTGCATCCTCACCTTGAGAAACTAGAGCCTTTACCCACTCCTCTCTCATTTCTTTGGCTAGTTCAGAATCAGTTATTCTAAACTTAGCCTCTTCCTTCTTCTTCCTTTCTATCTCTTTTTCTTCTTTGTTGAATTGTTCCTGCAGTTGAAGAGCAAGGGCTTCATCTTCTTCAATCTGATAAACTGCAGGAATCTTTACATTCAGATCATCCAGCTGTTTTGCATACAGATGGATTTGTTGTTCTCTGAGGAGAATGGCTGTGAGTCTATCTTGAGCTTTCTTTGTTTCAGCCATCTCCTCTTCTTCTCTTCTCCTTCTTTCATCCTTCTCTTTCTTCTCTCTTAGAAACCTCTCTTCATCTTCTTTGGTCATAATTCCCTTTCCCTTATCTTTGTTGGATGCCTCTGCTTCGGCTTCACTGGTCACAACAGCAGATGATTGTGCTGCTGTTGGAATCTCAGCCTCAACTTCATTGGCAATTTGGGGAATGGATAAGGGAGGGGAAATTACTTCATCTTCTTCCTATTTCATACCTGTCACATCCTTCCATGCCTCTTTCATCTTTTCCTCTACTCTTCTTTTTGATTCTTCTTCTGTGTTCAGTCTGACTGTTGGAGAAGAGAGAAAGGATAGGTCTGAGTCAGATCCAGATTCCTCCTTATACAAAGAAGCCTTGATGATCTTGATCATGTCTTGACTTTCTAAGGAGTTGACATTGAAGATGAGTGATCTGAGCTCAAAGACCTTGTGCAGGAAGGCTGAAGGTAGGAGCAAGATCTCCTTGATGTTGATTGTTAGAGAAGATCCATTGCTCAGGAAGAAGGTGAAGTCATGGGAGTCAGTGCTTATCCATCCTTGCATTTTGACATCCCTGACCATTCTACTGTACATGAATCTTCTCCAGCACAGAACTTCTTCTTCAGTGAGAAGACTGCTCCTTTTTTATTTCAAGTCTTCCAGGATTCAGTCTTCTTTCTACTGCTGTTGAAGATTCAGAATAGGCTACCCTTTTTGCTGCTTGTATTTGTCTTTCAAAGTTGGGTAGATTATCCTCCATCAAGTCATAGAACCTGCCAATAGCAAGTTCTGCTGAGAGGTCCATAGAGTTGTTGATGCATTGTAGATGGTATAGGTGAAGGACTTGGATGCTGTTAAGAAAATCCCAGTTTAGCTCTTCTACTCCACCAAACTCCCACCCAATCCAGAACCTCTCAGACTTTCCATCATACCCCCAATCTAGTATTGTGTCAAACTCTAGCTGTGTTGAAGTCAGTGAAAATCGGGGGGCAGTGGATTGACTTATGATGGTTGCTGCTTCAGGAATGATGCTGAAAGATGTATTGTGTCAAACAGCCCTGACGACTAACTTCCAGTCTTCAGATGTCCCTTCTTCTTCGTTATCTGAAGCTGGCAAGTCATGAACCTGTACAAAAGCTGGCTTGAATAGTGTGCTTTGAAATACAGCCTGCTCTTGAATCCAGTCATCAAGACTGTCTGAGTCTTCCTCTGTTGGGACCATCTCCCCCTTTTTGGTTGCATCAGTGGATAAATAAGCATCAGTTTGGGTGCCCAATGATACAAGAGAGGGAGTAGGTACAGTTGGGCATTGATGGGCTTCATGCATAGAGACTTGGTGTCTTAGTTTGGACAGTTCAACCTCTAGCATAGCCACCCTGGCCGTCAATTGCAAGTTATGAAGTTTCAGTCTGTCCTCATCCACAGTTGTGGAATCCTTGGATCCAGATGGGGCCTTAGGCCTAGCCTCTGCATCCCCATCACCCATGGTTTCTTGGCGCCTGGGATTCCTCTCAGTGAGGGGAGTTTCCAAGGAAGCATCCTCAATGTGAGTTTTCGTGGTTGAGGTCTTAGCGATGTTGTCACTGTCCTCCTGGTCATTTGATGGACCAGCAGTAGTGACAACCTCTTCCACATCCACTCCTAGAGTGGACCTTCAGGGTAGAAGAACTTGGGTTGGGTGTGTTGGAAGCAAAATCAATCAGTACCTCCGAGATAGTGGTAGTTGGAGAAGGTACATCATCTTGATCAGGTTCCTCAACACTTAAGTTCAGAAGAGAGGGGAATGGCTCAGGGGTTTGCTCTATGGATCAGGGATGTGATCCTGATCCTAATAGAGAGGCTTCCGAAGAAGTCTCTCTAGTGTTGTGGCTATCCCTTTTGACATTCTCATCAGAATGTTGGGATTCTGAATGAGGGCTTAGAGATTGGGTTTGGGCCTTGGAGGCAAGAGAAGAAGGAGTCCTCTTGCCCTTTTTCCTGGTATATGTCGTTGCAACCGGGGCCCTGTGTGCCGGTTGAACGATAACATCAAAAATAGGTGTAAGTAATTTTTGTACCTGTGCATGCTTAGTAGTATGCACAGGGGTTCGAATGGTGGAAGCAGACTGTTGTTTAGGATGTGAGGTGGAGGGTGTGGGATCAGTATCAGTTGGATTGCTGAACTGTCACCCGGGGTACTTTGTATGTTCAGCATTGTAGATAACAATGGAACATTAACCCCTGAGAACTTTTTGAAACAGTTCTCATGCTTTGAAAAATATTATTTTTATGTCCCAACATGATGTAGATTCTTACAGGTTTTGAAAGTTCTTTTAGTTCTTGATTGAAAACTTCCTGCAAGAATCTTGGGTAAATAAAAAATTGTTGTTTTGCACCCTCTTGAAGGTTATATCTCAAACCCTCAAAGATGAGGTGTGCAAAGTTGAAGCCTAGGTTAGTGACCATACCATGGAAGGCGGAGGTAAGTGCGGAGCTCACCTGATGCCATCCACTCCTCTTTTGAGACATGCATTGGAGAAGAGTGTGGCAGAGATACTTCCATGGAGGGCCCATCAGCGCCTTCTCGATCATATACTCGGTCTTATTTCCAGTGTATCCAATGGATACAAAGGTCCTCATGTATTCGTCCTTCGAGTATGAGATGGCTGCTCCCTCATCTTGAAGCTTAAGATGTTTTCTGAGTGTGGCTTCCGAGATGGTGATATCCTTGTCGTCTACTTTGGCTTTAATTTGGGGAATCCCCTGTTCGGTTGAGTAGACGGCTGTACTCTAGAAATCCTCCATATGAGGGATATATATGGTAGGGTTGACTGTGAGGGCAAAGTGGATCTTTGATCGACATAAGAAGTAGATCATATCATTGAATCCTTCAGATTTCTTTCCCTTGGTAAGGTATGCTGTAAGGTTATGGTATGGGGATAACTTATCATCAGGGTTATTGATGTCTGCAATTGTTGTTTGATTTGGAGGGAAGGTTAGAATATAGGAGGCTTTGAATGTTTTAAAGATGAAGGGCTTTGAATGTGGTGGGGACTTGAGAGAAAGTGATGTGGGTTTAGGGTGAAATTGAAGGTGAAGAGGTGGTAAGGAAATTTGATTTGTACTTATAACGACAGAGGAGGGAAAAAGCAAAATAACTTGTACAGTACAACCTTATTCACCTTTTACTGTTACAGCTGTAATACACCGAGGCAGTCATGGTAAAGACTGAGTTTAATTTTTACAGCGGGTAAAAGTTAATTTGGACTTAAATTTACCCATCAGCAGCAAACTTGGTTGTTGTGGATGAATAAGCCTGTCCGCTGCAAACTTGGTTGCTGCGGAAGGTTAAGTCTGTCAGCAACAAAATCATCTACTGCTGATGGATTTAATAATCCACAGCAAGGATGTTGCTGCTGACAGTCTTAAAGAAATCCGCAGGAAACCTGTTCCTGCTGATAACTTAAAGCAGTCAGCTGCAAATCTTTTGCTGCTGAAGATTAAGCCTGTCAGCAGCTGAAGGACAAAAATGCTGCTGACTTATAACTTTTATTTACAACATAAGACAAAACAAATTTTTACAAACAGAATTTTTAGGGATAGATTTTAATCAAATTTCATCATACCAATGGATTCAAATAAATATTTAAATCTAGCTTCATCAAAATGTTTTGTAAACAAATCAACATATTGCTCATTCGTATAAACTTTGGTTAAAATAATTCTCTTTTTCTCAGCTTGATCTCTTATGAAATGATACCTGATGTCAATGTGCTTTGTCTTGGAGTGCTGCACCGGATTATTTGTGATTGATATAGCACTCATGTTGTCAATGTGAATTGGAGTTGCCATGAAAGTCATCCCGTAATCCAGCATTTGATTTCGTATCCAGATGACTTGTGCACAGCAACTAGAAGCTGCAATGTATTCTGCTTCAGCTGTAGAAGTTAAAACACATGTTTGCTTCTTGCATTGCCATGAAATCAGTCTCCCTCCCAGAAACTGACATCCCCCTGAAGTGGACTTTTTATCCAAGTTGCATCCCCCATAGTCACTGTCAGTGTATGCATACAGATTAAACATGTCATTTTTAGAGTACAATAGTCCAAGTCTTGAGGCTCCCTTTAGGTATCTAAAAATTCTCTTGATGGCTTGAAGATGTGAAACTTTTGGAGCTGCTTGAAATCTTGCACAAAGACATACTGCAAACATGATATCTAGCCTTGAGGCAGTGAGATACATAAGAGACCCTATCATTGCACGGTACTGATGTTGATCAGTGTCTTGGCCATCTTTGTCTGGAGTCAGCTGATGATGCACTTGCATAGGTGTTCTTACAGCAGAGTAGTCAGCCATTTTGAATCTTTCCAAAATGCTCTTTACATATTTGGAGTGATTGATGAAGATTCCATTTGGGACCTATTTGACTTGTATACCCAAGAAGAAATTTAGTTCACCCATTGAACTCATTTCAAACTTTGAGTGCATCAGAATCTCAAAGTCTTTGCACAACTGTTTCCTTGTTGATCCAAAGATGATATCATCAACATAAATTTGAACTAGTAAGATTTCTCCCCCTTCATCTTTGATAAACAAGGTCTGGTCAATGGCACCTCTTCTGAAGTTGTTGCTTAGTAGATATCCTCACAAGGTTTCATACCAGGCTCTTGGTGCCTGATGTAGGCCATACAGAGCTTTGTCTCGTTTGAATACTTGAGTAGGATGTGCAGGATCTATCAAGCCTGGAGGCTGTTTGACGTATACTTCCTCACCAATCTTCCTATACAGAAAGGCAGGTTTAACATCCATTTGATAGACAGTGAAATTCTTGGATGCAGCATATGCCAGGAAGATTCTGATGGCTTCCAGCCTGGAAACAGGAGCAAAGACTTCATCATAGTCAATTCCTTCTTCCTGAGTGTAGCCTTGAGCTACAAGTCTGGCTTTGTTCTTGACTACAATGCCGAGGTTGAGTTTGTTGATGGGTGACAATGGGAGGATAGTAGTTGCTGGAACTAGGAACTGAGTGGTCGGAGTGAAGCGTAGATGAGATGGTGGAGGAAGAAGAGGCTGATTGATGATTGGAGCTCCTTTCCTTGGCTTGAATCATTTCTAATTCATATGTTTTCAGCATGCCAAAGAGCTCTGTCATCTGGAGAGTTTTTAAATTCTCTGTTCTTCTTATAGACACTGTATATAGTGTCCAACAGCTTGGGATAGATCTGATAAACTTTTTGAGAATATCTTCATTCTCTAGCTTTACTTTGGAGCACTGCAGTTCTCCCACCAGGTAAGTGTATCTGTTATACAAAACGGTTAGTGACTCACCTTCCTTCCATACGAAGTGTTCGTATTGTTGTTTCAGGACGTCCCTTCTGTTTTCTTTGACTTCCTTTGAGCCAGCAAACATCTTCTCAAGAGCCTCCCAGAGCTCCTTAGCAGTTTTGTAACTTCTGAAGTTATGAAAAACTTCATTTGGAAGGCACATTTGGATAGCTCCTAGTGCCTTGAAATCCACTTCCATCTTCTTTATGTCCTCTTCTGAGTACTTGGAGGGCTCCTTCGGAACTAGTGGTCCTCCAGAGTCAGCAGAGGCCACCATGGGAGTGTAGGGTCCATCCTTGATGGATTTCCACATTCCGTACTCTTGATAACAGAAAAAGCTTTCCATGCGATTCTTCCACATGTCGTAGTCTTCCCCAGATACCAATCTTGGTGGTCGGTTGATGCTGCCGATGTCTTCAAATCCATTGCTCCGTGCCATCTTTATTTTTGTGATTTTGGGTGACTTGATTGAAAGAGAGTTTAGAATAGAACTAGAAGTGATTAAACAAGTGTGAGTTTGTTTAATCTGAGCCAAAGCTCTGATACTACTTATAGGATCGTGAAGGTACAAGATGTTTCTGTTCTTAGTTGAAATTGGCGGAAACAATAACAACTACACAAGTATAATTGAGTAAACAGAAAGAATACTTATAAGAACACTGTTGTATTAAGCTTTTGCAAATAAATGATTACAAATGAAAATTCAATCAAAAAGCACACATACAATGAAGTGTTTACACTGTATTTATACTCACTTAGAATCAAGACAGACCCTTGATTCTAAGGATCAGATCTAACACAGACCGTTGATCTGTTGTATATAGCTAACTATTACAGTTGTAGTCTAAGCTAGCTAACTTTATTGAAGCGTCTTATTTATGCATTATTACTTGCATGCTTGGAGAAGAGCATTTATGTCCGTCATTGGTTGTGCCATTGAGGTTCCTTCTGTTTTGAGTGTGTCAGTTGCTTTTGCAGAAATTTGTCAGTGACGCTTGGCATGGATAGTCAGCTGCAACGATTCATCATCAAGGCACGGGGCTGTCAGCAGCAAGGATGATAATCAGTAGCAAGATGTGACCATCCAAAGCTGCTGATGATTTGCTTATCAGCAGCATCAAGTGTTGATGCTGCTGAGAAGGCTATCCGCGGCAACTTTGGTCTTCAGCAGATAAGGCTATCCGCAGAAGATTTGTTCTTCAGCAGAAGAACAAGTATCCGCTGCAGATAAGCTTGTCCGCAACAGTTTGTTGGTCAGCAGCAAACTCTGAGATCAGCAGCATTTGTACTTAGAGAATTTTGTAGCCATCAGTCTTTATTTCTACACTTGTTAAGTTCGCCTAGTCTAACAGAGGCCAACTTGTTAAGTTCGCTTAAGTCTATCTGAGGCGAACTTGTTAAGTACGCTTAGTCTGTTAGAGGCGAACTTGTTAAGTTCGCCTAATGCAGGTCAGATGTCTATAAATGGGGTTTACAGAGTCAGTTAGAAAAGGACAATAGAAAAGAGCGAACAAAGTTGAACGATTTGGTCTGACTGAGTCTGTAAACTCTATAGAGAATTGGAATACAAGCGTGAATATTATTTACTTGATTATCTCTATTGTCTTTTGTGTATGCAATCGTTGATTCGTTGGATTCCGCACTTCGAGTTAACGACACGTCTTATCACGAGAACGATCCGTAGAAGTGCCATGAGGACCTACAATATGCCTGGGTGTGTGTGTAAAAGATCATTATCAGATAAAGAATATATGGTTTTAAAGAATTTTATGAAACCAATATCAAATTATATCTTTAGAACAAATCTATTTCAGTTCACTTCACTGCCCATGCCCCGAAAAACATGCAGTGTGTTGTTGAACTAAGATATGCTTTCAAACAACATCTGTTGAAACATATATTTACCCTTGGATCAGTTAGATACATCATCTAGTCTGACTCCATTGAAACTTATCCAGATAATAGTTGGATCCTCATACCTGAATCTGTTGATTCTCATTATACAGCCAATTCATTAGAATGTTCTGATTCTGAAGCATCATGATTCTTATATCCTTTGGGGTCTGCTTTTCTATACTTGTGCTAAAAAGAGATAATTTCATCTTGGAAATTGATCTAATCTTAAAATAAACTGTATATGTCTTGAAGATAGTGCAATTTATATTTCTGTGTGGCATATATGTGGGGTACACGATGTTTTTCATCTAAATGGTACTAAATCACATGAATTTGGAGAATAAACGCTTATAGTTTCAAATCATATAATATTGACAAATTTAAGAATTCATGCTTGATATTACAAATTCGGTATGAATAATTGAGTATTTCATAACCTGATCTTATTTACTTTGAAATTTATCGCGTATCATTTCAAATATTATTCAAATTGATTGAAATGTTTGAAAAGAAAAGTAAGTTGTTAGAAAGGAAAAGAGACAAGAGACCTTTGAGAAAAATATGTCAAAGAAATAAATATGTTGGATTTATAAATACTGAAAAAGAGTATGTAAAAATAAAAAAGATGCAAAGTGCACAATAATGAGTTGGATTGTTTCATATCATAGGTTACCCTTGGTTATTGCTAAACTGTGTGATGAACTACTCGGATACTGATACGATATTCTTAATCATGATGTTCATTTAAAAAAAATATGTGATTTCAGTTTATTCAGATAAAAATTCAAAAATATGTGATTTCAGTTTATTCAGATAAAAATTCAAAAATATATGATTTCAGTTTGTACAGATAAAAAATCAATAATATGTGATTCCATTTGTATAGATAAAATTCAAAAAGATTTTGTTTTTTATTTTCCATGAAAATTCTAAGCTTTTATTAAAATGTTTGGGATTGGATCGGATACATGCTACTGACGGAAGTTCAAGAAATGACGTGTTGAAAGTAGGAAAATTGTTCAAGGCAAAAGGTTCAGGCGAACTTGTTCAAGCGAACTTGTCAAAGCGAACTTATTAAGTTCGCCTCTTGTAACACTAAGCGAACTTAGTAAGTTCGCTTAGGGGCTCTGAGGGATTTTGGACTTGTGAAATTTTTTTTGTGTTTGAAACTTTTTTTTTTTACAAAATTTTTTTACTTCTTGTTGTGTGTGTTTATTATTTGTCTAATGTGTTTGTTGTCCAAATTCTTTTCAGATGGCTCGTCGTGTAGAATACAAACATAACCAGGTGGCACTGTTAGATCCTAACATGTCGGAGGCCGTTAATTTTCAAGGAATTATTGGATTCTTAAATCGTTCACGTCTACGTGTAGCCTTATCTACAGATCCATACATCAGCTTTGTGTATATTCACCAAACTTGTTGAGCGTCTTGACGCTCAGAGGGAGTTAAGGATCCATGATACGTGTCACACTGAGTCCATTCAAAGAAAGGATGATGAAGACAATGATCCTACTGGAAATGCTGAGGGTGATCGTCAATACGCTGACGTTAATCCTATATTTACAGTTCAGGGGGAGTCGACATCTCAAACAATTGAAGGAAACAAGGATGCTTCTGGAGTTAATGAAGAAGTTTTGCTATTGGAATTCTTTGCGGATTCTGAAGAGGAAGAAGCTGAGAAGATAGAATGTCTGGATGACATTGATGAATTATTCAATGACATTGAAGATGATGTGTCTGATAATGACATGGAAGAAGGAGAGATAGTGGAGATAGAGATAGAGAAAAATAAAGATAATGTTACTTATGAAGGTAGTGATGGTCTAAAAGTACCATATAACTTCATCCAAGATGATGTTATTCCTGAGTTTTCTTATGAAGGAGTAACAGATTCTATGGACTCTATTGAAGACATCACTATGCCTGAAGATACTGCTGAATCCAAGATGGATACTGATGATGAGAATGTTCAATCCAATATAGATGCTGAAGCTGATACTACTCACACTATGTCTCCTAAGGTGAATGAAGAACCTGTGAAGTACAGAAATACATGGATGACTAGAGAACAGTAGAGAGAAGTTGTGAATAGCTGGATGAAGGTGCTACACAAGTCTCAAGCACAACCTGCTCAGAAAGAAAAATATGTTGGTTTTATGATAATGACACAAAATTGTTTGCTATTAAAAGATCTGATGGTGTTCAGTACTTAAAGCGGAGGATCAAATATTTCAATACCTTGCCAAGGTGTGAAATGAATGGTCTAGCTTCAAAACCACTTATTAATAGATCCAAGTTTGGTTTAGCGGATGTGATTGCTAATCTGATCAAGAGAGAAGGTGGTTCGGGAAAGTATGAAAAGCTAAAGCCTCAGAAAGGAAAGAGAGTGAGGATAATAGATCAAAAGACTGGGAAAGTGACCTGGAAGTACAAGTTCAAACCAGTACGTGTTGTACACAAGATACCTTTGAAGAAGATTCTTCAAGATTTTCTTGGGAATATGAAATGGTGGTATGTTGATGTTAATACTGGTGAAGCAAGGATTGAAGACAAAGATAATAAGGTCATTGTATGTTTCTATGATGCAATGAATCTTATCAATTTTTCAAAGAAAGATCAGAGAACGTTGAGAAAGAATGAAATCATGTTCACTAATGAATGGAGAGAACAAGTATTGCAGTATAAGAGAGTGTTGGAGATATGTAGAACATACGGAGTGCATGCAGGCAGCAGATTACCGGATAATTGGAAAAGCTCATCATAAAGACTGAAGACTGAAGACTGAAGATCAAGCTATTGTCAAGGGGGAGTCTGTTAGGACATAGTTTGTAATGACAAAAGCTTTGTAATAGTTTAGATCTAATGTCTTTATATTTTTGTATGTAATGTTCTAAGTGTTTTATACAAGTTATGCTAGAGGCGAACTTGTCAAGTTCGCCTAGTCTAACAGAGGCGAACTTGTTAAGTTCGCTTAGTCTATCTGAGGCGAACTTGTTAAGTTCGCTTAGTCTGTTAGAGGCAAACTTGTTAAGTTCGCCTAACACAGATCAGATGTCTATATATAGAGGTTACAAAGTCAGTAGTAGGTACTTTAACAGAGCGTTGAACAGAAGTGAACGAGTTATCTGATTAAGTCTGTAAACTCTATGATTGTTGGAATACAAGCTTGAATGTTATTTACGTGATTGTTTCTATTGTCTTTTGTGTATACAATTGTTGATTCGGTTGGATTCCGCACTCCGCATTAACAATGCGTCTTATCACGAGAACGATCCGTAGAAGAGCCATGTGGACCTACAATATCAGCTGGAGGGATAATAACAATCAGGGACAATCTGGCTTCGGACAACAACAACATTTTCAACAAATACAATCCCAGAACTATCAGCCTCGTCAACAATTTCAAGGAGCTAACAAGCCAATTAATGGGTTAAGCCTAGAGGAAGTGGTAACTAAGTTGATCTCTACAACTGAAAGTCAAGCACTTCTAGTGGACTCCCGTCACAAACAATATGAGGAATGGTTTAGTCTTCATGAAGCTAAGTTCAAGACATAAAAAGTAACTCTTCAAGACATTGAAATACAATTATGGAAAATTGCAAAACTATTATCTGAAACACAACCAGGATATCTCTCGAGTAACACTGAAACCAATCCAAAAGCTAACGTGAGTGCTGTCACTCTTAAAAATATCAAAGTCTATCCAGAGCCACCAATGCCAGGAGAAGAAGTCCAATCACCAAGGAGAGAAATATTCACCGGTGTACCACTTCGTCCACATAACACAGAAACAACCACTCAAGGGTCACAATCAAATGTGATTCCACCTCCTCCTCCGATGGATCTCCCTCTGAAAGCTCCAACAAAAAGAGCATTCCACTCTCACATACCATATCCAGGAAGGTTGGTAAAGTAGAAGACTGACGAAAAATATAAAAAATTCATCGAGCTTTTGAGTCAAATCCATGTCAATCTTCCTTTCCTAGATATCATACAAAAAATGCCTAAGTATGGACGTTTCTTGAAGGATTTCCTTACAAATAAGAGAAACATGGAGGAAGCAGTAAAGAGGACTAACCATTGTGTCACTCTCATTGAAAGATGCCTTCGAAAGAAACTTTCAGATCCTGGAAAATTCTCTCTACCATGCTCTATCGGACCACTACCTATCACTTTTGCACTAGCTGATCTAGGAGCAAGCATGAACGTTATGCCATATAACATGTTCCAAAGACTCCAAATTGGAAACCCGCGACCTGTTAATGCAACTATCGAACTTGCGGATGGATCAATTAAGTCACCTATAGGATTCATTGAAAACTTACTAGTAAAAGTTGGCAAGTTTGTCTTCCCTGCCGATTTCATGGTGCTGGAAATGGGACCCGATTATTCAGTACCCTTGATTTTAGGTAGCCCATTTTTAGCTACCGCCAGAGCCATTATTTACATGAATGAAGGAATCTTAACACTTCATGTTGGAAAACAATCAGTAACCTACAACATCGGAGGAAATGAATGCTTGTCAAATGATCCCTTTGAAATTGCATAATTCTTGATACTAATCTAGACTACCAACTTAAGAAAGCTAAGGAATTCAACAAAGGAAAGAAACTTGATCTTGGAAAGGACCTTGAAAACACTAATTGGATCGATGAATACTTTGATAAGCTACCAAAGTTGAAGGACTTGAATGAAGGGACAGGAGACAAGGGGGATGTTGATGGCCCCCACTTGAAGAAAGACTAATGCAGCACGTATGGGTTGGGCTAAAGACCCTTAAATTAACGTAGCTCTTCCGGGAGGCAACCCGATGATCATGAATAAACTGAGAGGTTGGTGCATACGGCAGAATCATGGACCTCAGGTTTGACTTTTCAAATTAAAGTTTCTCATACTTCAGCCCCAGGTATGCCCTCTCAATACTAGGGCCTTAGTAGCTTAACTACTACCTTTTATTTTCCTAGTCTGCTTTTATGTTTTCCTTTGTGTGTCAGGAAGAATAGCATCACCAGATCATCTGTCTACTTTGAGGAGTTACACTCCACCTCTACAAGCTTGGAGCCGGAAACCACATCAAATTTCTAAGAAATTCGATAAAGTCTTTGAAGCAACATGTTGACAAGAAGCTGATAGGCACCTCCTGATAGCAGCAATAAGTTTTGGCCTTAGGTTATACACCGAATTGACCGGGGGTGTACCGGGTTCTTTTCACTTAAAACTTCATGCATTAAATTCCTGCATAGCATTTCATTACATGCATTTGTACATTGAGGGCAATGCACAGTTTTTAGTGTGGGGTGGGGTATTAGAGATTCAGGACTACTTGTAACCTCAAAGCAGTAAAACTTAACTTGTGATTTTCTACCCATTTGACTAAAACATTACAAAAATCTACCTTTTGAAAAACCTGAAAAAAATTTCAAAAAAAAAAAATTTAAACCTTAAATCTAAACCTCTTTGAGTTCACACCTAATTAAATAAAATGAAGACATGCAAGTAGAAACAAATGGATATTATGCATAACAAATCACTAAACCCTATTCCATCTGTTTCCATGTGAGAATAATCTGAGCTTTTGCACGAGCATTATTATCAATATTTTCGCATGGTCTTTCGTTTGGTATATTGAGTATTTATTCATTCGAATTTTATGCATAATTAGAACTTGTATGACTTATACATATCAAGATCATGAAGTATTGGAAGTATGAAAATGATTGAGGCACCTAGGACTATATTACCCTTATATATTATCCTTAAACCCTAAAAATCCCACAAATATTATCCGCCTAGATAGCCCTCTGAGCCTTAGTCTTTTCTTTTCTACTACCCACATTTATCACCCAACCAGCTTTTCGTAAACACTGGTTATTGGCTGAATGTCTTCAAAGTTGGAAAATTATCTTATGTCGTTATATCAAGTTTATTATCATTGAGACAATTTTTGAAAGAAATCTGTTTTACTCAAAAGAATTGGAATATACAAGAAGGTGGATGTAATTGGATGAAACAACCGAACTGTCTACAAGGAATTTATGGAAACATTATTTCAAGAAGATTGTGGAAAAAGGATTATGGAAGATATTGTCTTAATACACGAAAAAATGGAAATAGAGAAAAGAAAAAGAAAGCGAGAAGTGGGTCTTTTACCGGTAAGACCTTAAAGAACTGGACATGCATTCCTTTGATTTCAATTTGCTTTTCTGCCTTCATTTCGCAAAGCCTGAATTACCATCCGAACTCCGAGAGAAGATTTTCCAAACAACCAGTGATATAAGAAAACGGTGGCGCATGCAAGAACAATTACCAGCATTCTGCGACTTGTCAAAAAGTGCCGCTAAAAGAAGAGGCAAAAGATACGACAAATGTGTGAAGTGTGGCAACTGGAGCCACGATGGAAAATGTAGCTAGAATAAAACTCATTCCCAACATGAGTATATGCATCAAATCAAAGTAGGAGCTGTTAAGCTACATGTCGAAAGATCCATACGGAAAGGTAGTAATGTGTACTACGCAGTGAAGAAAGAGTTGAGAATGATAAAAGATCTTGGTCTTGGCAATCTGACCATAAACAAGCCCTCAGATTAGTTATACCCTCATGATCTGAGTAGTATAGAGGGACCTGCTAGTATTTTCTGTGGAGTCATATCTTATGTATAAGCTGTTGTCATTTATTGTATGTTTAAACAGTTTTAGACTAGTTTACTTTATGTCATTTCATTAAATGTAATTTCAGTTTTCTGTAATTTACTGCTTTATTAGCTAAGTCTGGGCCATCGAAACTACTTAGTTTCGATTGAGTTTGTTCAATCGAAACTAGTAGTTTCGATAGATGGTAGTTTCGACAGTCTGTGTATCACATGTAAATGGTCAATCGAAACTAGTAGTTTCGATTGAACGTAGTTTCGATACCTGTCACTACTATAAATAGCCTAGTTTGAGAATGTTTAGGTTGTGAGTAGCGGCTGTAACCCTGAACCTTCTCTTTCACATTGTTCTTGAATCAATACAATTTGCAGTTGTTTATTCACTGTGTTCTTACATTTTCATACCATTCGCGTGTTGATTCATAGTGTGGTTAGCCTGTTATCTTCACCAACACTGTCTCTATCATCTGTTTCACCACCATACACACAGTTTCCGCCTGTGTGTGTGTGTAATCGATCAAATTAGTGATTTATAAGAGAAATCTGGACCTACAATTGGTATCAGAGCTTTATGCTCTAGTGTTTTTGAGTGTTATCAGGTTTTTGTGATCGATTCTAGGTGATTTGTGAGGTATTATTGAGGTTTTTGTTGGAATCTGCACATAACATCTCAAACGTACTGTTTCATCGTTTTTCAAGGATTTTTGTTCGTGATTTCAAGAATCGGAGGTTGGATTAGTGATCAGGAGCGTTAGACGAAGGTTTTCGCTGGATTATTTTGTCATTTATGCACTATTGATTTCTGGAGCTTATCATCAATGGAGTATTTCTGAGCTTGGAGAAGAAGGCATCGAAACTACGGGGAACAATTTCTGATTTTTGTTGATCATCGAAACTTCTTGTATACGTTTTGTCGGGAGAAGGTACTATCGAAACTAGACTTTTTGTTATATATAGAAACTGTGGTTATCGAAACTTGTCTGTGAATTTTTTCAGTATCGAAACTAGTTGTTTCGATAAAAATTGGCTTATCGAAACTAGTTGTTTCGATAAAAGTTGTCCTATCAAAACTAGTTGTTTCGATAAAAGTTGTTCTATCGAAACTAGTTGTTTCGATAGAAGTTGTTCTATCGAAACTAGTTACTGTTTTAATTTCGATTCCGAATATCATGGCCACTTCAAGTTCAACAGAACATTCTAGGGGAAATAGACCACCTGCTCTTGTGTCCACAAGAGAGTTTGATGACCGGACTAAAAAGATGAAGCTTTTCTTTCAATTTCACGATTATACATTGTTGAGTTCTATCACCGATGGCCCCCACAAGCCCGTAACTACCACTGCTGATGTTCAACGTCCTAAGTTTGTATCTGAGTATGATGAGAAAGATCTTGCCTTGATTACCCGAGACAACAAGGCCTACGGGACTATTGCCATGGCTCTTCCTGTGGATATTTTCAACGTCTTTGCCGAGTACACAACTGCCAAAGACTTATGGGCTGCATTGTGCACAAGATATGAGGGAAGTGAGGATGTTAGGGAAAGCAAAAGGGATCCGATCAAGAAACAATATGCGATGTTCAGCAGTGTAAGGGGAGAATCAATATCTGATTTGATCAACCGTTTCTCAAGCATTGTATCAAGGTTGAAGGTAATGGGAGTTGAGTACCCTACTCTTGATCTAAACAAGAAACTCCTAGATTCTCTTCCTAAGGAATGGAATATGTATCGAATCATGATCAAAAAGACTGAGAATCTGAGTGCTTTGTCTCAACAGGAAGTCTATAGCATTCTTGAATCTTATGAAATTGAGATTAAGAAAGGAGCAGTCACCCCGTCAAATCAGTCTGGAAACACAGCTCTTATTGCTGGATCAAGCTCATCCGGTAGCCCATACTTTCAGACTGATGTCCCTCCTTCAGCTGCTGCAATTAATTCTACCAGCTCCTCTGCTCCTCAAAAGACTGTCACCATGATTCCTGATGATTATGTCCCAATCATGACTGCTTTCATGTCATTCTATGATGCACTGATTTCTGGAAATCTAACACCGGTTAGCTTTCAACCTGATGACTTGGAGCAGATTAATCCTGATGATTTGGAGAAAATGGACATTGATTGGTGCATGGCCATGTTGACCATAAGAGCCAAAAGATTCATCAAAAGAACTGGCATAGACAGATTCAAGCAGGGAAAGACACTTGGGTTTGATATCAAGAAGGTGAGATGCTACATTTGTGATCAGCTGGGTCACTTTGCCAGAAACTGCAAGGAGCCGTCCTCCAAGGATCAGCAAGAAAAGAAGATTTCCTCTGGAAAACAAGCTGCCAATCCTCCAAAGACAAACACATCTTCAAGTTTCACAGCTCTTGTGTGTCAAGCTGATGGACATTATCATTGGGGAGACCAAGCTGAGGAAGCTGCTGATAAAGCCTTGATGGCTGATGTGGAGGACATGGGCAAGTGTGTCATGATTGAACTTGCTGAGGATCTCACTGCTGTGCCTGCTGAGGATCTCACTGCTGTGCCTGCTAAGGTTATTTCTAAACTGTGTAATTCTAGATCTTGCTTGAATGAAATTAAAAAATACAGATTCATCAATCAAGCCTTGATTGATGAACGAAATCACATTAAGGTGATGTATGACTCTGTGGCCAAAAATGAGAAACTTTACTTAAAGAAAATTCGTGATATTTCTGGTGAAAATCGCTCTTTAATTGTGCAACTCAATATTCAAACCATTAATAATACAATTTTAACTGAGAGAGTCCAAAAGGCAGAAAAAGCCAAATTACAGGTTGACCACATGGATATGGATCAGAAAATTCTGTTTGGAATAATTGATAAACAATTTAATAGAAAAGGCACAGAAGGTCTTGGGTATAACTCTCACCCACCTCCTTATTCTAAATCAGGGAGATTTGCTGATATGACAACTCCACATGTTTCCACACCTTTTATTTGCACATTATCTCCTGATGATTATATTAGAAAAAATTCCAGAAAATTTGAAATTCGTTCAAAACGTGGGTTGATTAGGTCGCCACTAGGTCGGAATCAAGGATTCTAACCTATGGTACCATTATCAACACCACACACTGCTTAAAATAGTTCAATTTTTGACCTAGACCAGTCGCCTACCCACTGTCGGTTCAACTTCAACCGACGGATCAATCGAGGACCAGGAGATGATTAGGGAATCGATTAAAGCTTCCTATTCGCTTGTTACAGATAATAAGTTACCCAAACAACCCCATTTTACCCCAAAATATATCGGATTTAACCTAACATTTTTTAAGTCAAAAATCGGTCAATAATCACGATTAAACGGATGAAATCGGCCAAGATTCTCACCTATGAGATGAAATAAGATGATGAAAGTATGGACGGGATGAAAAGATGGTTTAGACACAAGCGATTTTGAGAGTAAAATTGCAGGGGGAAACTTTGGGTTTGAAAGCGTAAAGCCTGAGAAAATTTCTATGTCTCTGATTTATACCCCTCACTTACTGTTCGTGCGTATTTGTTAAGTGCGCACGAGTTAACTCTTGCGTACTTACAAGTACGCAGGACTTAACTCTTGCGCATTTACAAGTGCGCAAGAATAACTCTTGCGTACTTGTTAAGTGCGCAAGTTTTACTTCGTGCGAACTTGACAAGTGCTCACAACCCTTAAGTGCGCAATTTTCAACTAAGAATTTATGAAGATTTTCAAGTCAAATAACGAACAAGATAAAAGCGTTCAATCAAGAGGATTCAAAATCAATTCAGGAAGGTTAAATACAAATATTTTTGGTTTTTCTGAATAAAGTTGAACTATGCATAAACTTAAAATATTTTTGATCTTTTCTCATAGAAATATACAAGTATTCACACAAACTATTTTTGATCAAAGACACGAGCAAAGGATCATATCAGGCTATCTTATAGCAAAAACGATACAATATAAACATCAAAGAATATGGGATCATGTCATGTATTACTCTTTATTCATACGTAATAAGCACATAAACAAGTAATTCAAGTTGACAATATTATAAGATTTGAAACTATACGCATCTTTGTATCATGTTCTTGTGTATTAAGGTATTAATTATAAGATATACAACGTGTACCCCACTGAGATGCTATGATATTTTGCACTATCTTCAAGGCATCTAAGATTATTTTCAATTATTTTCTTAATTTTCATAATGAAGTTACATCAATTAGCACAGAAAAATCAAGCAGAATCCATAAGGATTATCAGGAATCATAAGATTCAGAATCGAGGGATTCTTTTGTCTTGGTTTCATGTGATTTTCTTCTTTGAATATCGGTATGATGATTTGGGATAATGAACATGGTGTTTGATTATAGGGTAAGGGGATCCAACTTTTATCTGAATTTGATTTCAATGAATCAGTAGTGATTCAAGGGTGACTACATGCTCAACGGTTAATGTAGAGACATGTCTTGATTCAATCTCTCCTTGCATACTTGTAAGTATGGGCAGTGAGATGAACCGCATTAGTTGTGCTAACAACATAACCCGAAACTGATCTCAAAAGAAAATTATTGTCAAAATCTAACATCCTTTATCTGATAGTGATCTTTTCTAATCTTTTAGTCACACACGCTTGCAAACATGGGTTCAAATCACAGTTGTAATTTAGATTTAGTTTCCACACTACTAGTGATTCAAAGACGCATACAGCCTACTGACAATTCAAATTACTTGTAAATAAACAGATTTAAAACATAATAATTTTAAACAGATAAGTAAGCATGACGCAATCATTTCCCATATGAGCAGTCTGTGGTGTTTAGATCATTTCTGATGTACTATCATTTCCTCTTTTCTCAAGTTAACTTTGAAATTTTCTCCATTTTCTATTTTGTTTTTTTTTTTGGTTTTTGTAAAATATTTTAAAGACTAAAAGAACTATACAGAAAATTTAAAAGAATTAAAAATTTAACTTTCATGAATTGAATTGAGTTAAGAAAACTTAGTTTTCACTCAGGATTGAACATTCCTATCAAGTTGACAAGATGCTCAAAACGGGATCGATCAAATGCCTTTGTGAAAAGGTCAGCAAGATTGTCATCCGTGTGAACTTTTACAAGTTCAATTAAATGCTTTTCAGCACAGTCCCGGATGAAATGATGGCGAATCTCTATATGTTTAGTTTTGGAATGTTTCACCTGGTTATTTGTGATGGACATGGTGGCATTGTTGTCAATGAATAGAGGAGTTCCAGTGAAGTTCAAGCCGTAGTCTCGCAATTGCTGCTGAATCCACAATATCTGAGAACAACCTCTAGCTGCAGCAATGTACTCTGCTTCACAAGTTGAGACAGAAACCGTTGACTGCTTCTTACACTGCCAGGAGACCAGTCTGTCTCCTAAGAATTGACATCCACCAGAAGTTGACTTTCTGTCAAGGTTACAACCGCCATAATCTGAATCAGTGTAGGCTTTGAAGTCGAATGACTGCTGCTTAGAGTACCAAAGACCTAATCGGGGTTTCCCTTTCAGGTATCTGAAAATTCTCTTCACGGCTATCATATGTGACTCCTTCGGTTGAGACTGAAACCTTGAGCACAAACATACAACAAACATTATATCGGGTCTTGAAGCTGTGAGATACATAAGTGATCCGATCATCCCACGGTACAACCTGTTGTCCACATCCTTTCCATCTCTGTCGGGATGCAAACCATGATTGACTAGGATTGGTGTGCCATAAGTAGTGCTATCACTCATCTTGTATTTTGACAAGATGTCCTGCACGTACTTAGTTTGATGTAGATTAATACCATTCTCTCTTTGACTGACTTGCAGACCTAGAAAGAATGACAGTTCACCCATATTGCTCATTTCAAACTTGGACTTCATCACCTTCTCGAATTCCCTACACATCCCTTCATTGGTCGACCCAAAGATAATGTCGTCGACATATACTTGCACAAGAAGAATGTCACCTCCTGCTTTCCGTATGAAGAGAGTCGAGTCAATCTGTCCACGGTCGAAACCATTAGACAGTAAATGCTTAGATAATGTCTCATACCATGCCCGCGGTGCTTGATGAAGACCATAAAGTGCTTTGTCGAGCTTGTACACTTTATTGATATTATGCGGATCTTCAAAACAGGGAGGTTGAGTGACATAGACTTCTTCAAGCACCTTACCATAAAGGAAAGCACTCTTCACATCAAGTTGATAGACCTTGAAGCCGACATATGTGGCATACGCCAAGAACAGTCGAATGGCCTCAATTCTAGCAACTGGGGCATATACTTCATTGTAATCCAAGCCCTCTTGTTGATAAAAACCCTGAACAACCAATCTTGCTTTGTTCTTCACAACTACATGACGATCATCCGTCTTGCATTTGAACACCCATCTGGTACCAATTGGCTGAAAGCCTTTTGGCAAGTCAACTAAATCCCACACTTGCAACTTTTTGAATTGAGACAGTTCATCTTGCATCGCCTCAATCCAGCAGTTGTCAGCGAGAGCCTCCTTCACATTCTTCGGCTCTACCTGGGACACGAATGTAGCATGCAGACATGTTTCCATGACACCAGTGTCAAATATCTCTGTGTAATGACTGGTGTTCTCAGTGATGGTTCTGTGACGAGTCTGAACACCGGCATAAGGATCACCAATAATGTTGTCGATTGGATGATTCCTATGCACCCTCGTCTCCGGTACAATTGGTTCTTGAATTTCTGGATCCAGATTTGTGCTTAACTCCCCCATTTCTTGTGTTCCAGAGGAAAAAGATTCAATGTTAATTGGATCAGCTAGAACTTCATTTCCTATAATTGTGTTAGGATTGGCTTGAGCGTCATCTCCAACAACATGAACACCTTCACTGTTATCACTGTCATGAGTTCCAGATGTAGATGCAGCATTGGAATCAGGAGTTGTAATTAGTACAGTAGCACGAGTAGAAAAACTGGAGTCATTGTCGCCACGCAATAAATCATAGACATTTGCGGCGTCTTCTGCAGATAAGTCAGGAAGATTGAAGGACTTGAATAGCGCATCATAATCAAAACCCCAAGCTGGGCCTTTTGGTTCTGGTGGAGTGCTGTGTTTACTACAGTCCACTTCAAACCATTCCTCGACAGTACGAGTTCCTATGTTGTACACTCTCTTGCAGGGCGAATTGGCAACATATCCTAAGAAGATGCCTTCCACCGCTTTCGCATGAAATTTAGACTGACGGTCTTTATACTGTAGCAACAAGGAACAAGGACTACCAAAAGGAACTAGGTAATCAAGATTGGGAAGTCGATTGTTGATCAACTCATAACATGTCTTGTTGTGCCTTTTCACAACCAGAACCCTGTTTAAGACGTGACAAGATGTATTAACTGCTTCTGCCCAGAAAGTGACAGGAAGCTTTGCATCTGACAGCATAGTCCTTGCAGTCTCGATCAGTGTTCTGTTCTTCCGTTCAGCAACTCCATTCTGCTGAGGTGTGTACGGCGCACTGAATTCGTGATGGATCCCTCTCTTGAGACAGAAAAGTTCCATCAAATTATTCTTGAACTCAGTTCCGTTGTCACTCCTTATTCTTCTAACTTTCAGCTTACAAAGATATTCCAAGCTCAGGATCAGGTATTGAAGAATATCAGCAGTCTCGTCTTGTGTACCTAAAAAATGCACCCAAGAAAAACGTGAGAAATCATCAGTTACAACTAGACAGAACGACTTACCTCCAATACTCCTGATACTTATGGGGCCAAACAGATCCATGTGTAATAGCTCCAAAGGGGTATCGATAGAGTTTTGGAGCTTGGGCTTGTGAGACTTCCGTTGCTGTTTGCCCTTTTTACACGGCATACAGTCATCTGCAATGGTAAACCTCAACTTAGGAACCCCGGTTACCAAACTGTTTCGGACAAGATGATTCATTTTACGATAAGAAATATGTCCGCTTTTCCTATGCCACAAGATGGAGTCAAGTTCTGTCGCTTTTGTAAGCAAACAAGTAGCAACTGATGAGGTGGTTTTTGCCACGCTCATATCGATCTGATAAGTGTCGTTTGATCTTGGTGCTCTCATCAGAATCTAGTCTTCGGGAACCTTAAAACCGGGTTTGAGAATCAGACATTCTGACTTGTCAAACATCACCGAGTACTCCTTGTCACACATTTGGGAGACACTCAACAGGTTATGCTTCAGCTGCTCGCAAAAGTTGACATTTTCAAAGCTAACACAACCGTTTGAAACCACGCCTTGACACGTGATGCTGCCGCCTTTTTCTCCGGCAAAGGCCACATAGCCGCCTCTGAATGGTTTAACATCTTGAAGCAAGGCCATGTTTCCTGTCATGTGCCGGGAGCATCCACTATCTACATACCAACGGTTAGAGATAGTACCCTTCGGACGTCCCTGCATGAGTAACAAAAGAATTAGTTAGATTTGGAGATCCAAGCCATTGTGGTCTTGGGTCGTCCATCCTTCTCAAAATAAACTACTTCTTTCAACTCACAGTCATGATGACTGTTCAAAATTGGTGAATCTTTGGATGAATTTAGAACAGGAGATTGAGAACCTTTAACTTTCTTGTTCCAGGATCTCTTTTGATTCTTAACCAGAACAGTAGACTTTGGCTCAACCACAGTCGGTGAACTTGTGGAAGCTTCACCTGATTGAGTCTTAGTCAGCTGTTGCAGCTTTCTCAACCTCTTATTCCTTCTTCTTCTTTGTGGCTTAGAGAGTCTAGCCACAGATTTCTCACCAGTGCGTGTACTACCAGATGTAGACACACGAGGTACAGCAGGTTGCTTTACTTTTCTTGCAACAGATGGTTTGGCCTCAGATTTAATCTTAGGTTTTCCCATAGGTTGTACTAGTGGTTTCACCACATTCTGCTTTGGACTTCTGGGAGGTTTCACTATTGGCGACTTAGGGATAACGGCTGGCTGTGAGACAACATGCTGTTTCCCTTGGTTCTTTGATGGACAGTTCACAAGAATGTGACCAACCATGCCACAATGAAAACACATCCTCTTGTCCACATGAGTTCTCTTGTAAGGCTCATTTGATCTGGCCTTAGATAACTCTCCATTATGAGTAGGAGGAGTTGGTTTATGAACAGGAGTCTGACCTTTTTCAGTTTGGTTTTTGGGGGTATAATACTTTTGCAAATTCTCTTTGTAACCAAGCCCATAACGAGCTGAAAAAGCCTCTTTCTTAACTTGGTTAATATTTTATAACCCCTGTAAAGCATTACCTTAAGTTTATCATTTATTTCAATGATATCAGGTTAAGTTAAAATGCAGTTATCACCATTAGTGATAATGTTTTTATGGACTTTCTGTTCAGTCAACAACTCCTCAGAGACTACTCCTTCAGGGCAAGTGTTAACCGACCCATAATCAGAAGCAGTAACATACTCCTCACTAGATGTGGAGTTAGCCTTACTTGAGGATTCATCCTTTTTAGGGGAATCATCCTTATCAGAGGACTCATCTAGACAGGTGAGATCAATGTCTATCAAGCTATTGACAAACTTCCCACTTATTGGTGGAGGAATGGCATTGGTACCAAAACCTAGTCCCTTCAATTTCCTCACTACTGATTCGTAGTGCTCCACCACAAAGCGAGAGTTTTTCAACTTTTCATTTGTACATTTTAACTGCAGGATCTCATTTTGCAGTTTGTTGATTTCATTGTTCCGTTTTTCTAACCCCCTATACGCAATATCCAAGTGAACTTGTTGCTCACTTATTTGTAAAGAATATTCACATTTTTCCTTTTTCAACGTTTCAACAGACTCTTTAAAACGTTTTTCGTTTTCTTTGTAATTATGAGCTGCCATAGTTAGGGGTTCGAGTTTGTCTTGGAGCTTAGAAATTTCAAGTTTTAGCCCTAGACATTTAGAACAAGAAATAACAGATAAAGGGTTAGAATCTACCTCAGATGATGAACTCTGTGCTTCTCCAATGGCCATGAGAGCAACGGCAGTGGTAGACTCCTTTTCAACAGCTACAGAAGCTTCCATCTCCTCAGCTTCTTTTCTCTCAGCCTCCATCAGCTCCATGATCTCAGCCATGAGACCAACCTGTGTTTGAGCAATGATGGCGTCCTCTAGATGAACACCCCAATCAAAGTTTTCGTCATGCTGAGCTACCAGTGCATTTGACGAACCACCTTGGTGTTGATTGTGGTGGCTAGTGTTGTTGTGGCCGTGGCTGTTTCCCTGGCTAGGTCTGGTGAAACCAGAGGCCGGTGCTCGGTCTTTTTGACACTCACGAGCAAAGTGTCCATAGTTCAGACACTTGTAGCATTTGGCCTTGGATTTATCAAATCCAACCTTGGCATTAGAATGTCCACCAATGAACTTTCTTCCTGTTCTGTTCAGGAAACGCTTGGCCCTCCTCAAAAGCATGGTCATATTCCATTGAATATCCATGTCCTCAATATCATCAGGATCCACTTGGTTAAAGTCTTCTTCAATAGTTTCGGTATCCGTTAGCTTGCCGCCTATGAAATTCTCATACGCAAGCATACATGATGAAAACAATGCATGATCTTCAACTATTTTGACTATTGCAGAATGGTTAGCTGAAGACATAGCTGGAGGATTTCTTGAGGTGTGTTGATGATTAGTTCCCAACCCTGATCTGGATGTATAACAAGCATGACCACCACACCCATTTGAGTGGTCTTCTTCATTGGAGTGTCCAGTAAAGAGGGCAATTCCAGAGCCCGATGATTTTGAAGTGGAAGTCATCCCATGATACATGGAAGGGTCCTGTATCTGAGGTCTTCCCGAGCTCTCCTTCTTCATAAGATTCATGTTATGAGCTTGAATATTACCAATAGCCTCATCTACTGTTAACTCATAGAATTTAGGATTTTCCCTCATCAGGGTTGTATACATCTCAAACTTTGGTGGCAAAGCATCAAGAAATTTTTCCACCAGTTCTTCATCAGGATATTTCAGTTCAAAAGCTTTCAACTTCGTTTGTAAATGATAAAATCTAGAGATGAGATCATCTAACGATTCATTTTCCATGAAATTGAAGCATTCATACTGCTTCCGGAGAAGATCTCGCTTACTCTTCTTAATGTCACTGTTCCCCTCAAATCTTTTCTGAAGTGCTTTCCAAAGATCCTTGGAGGTGTCATAGCCTCGAAAACTGTGAAACAATTCCCGAGTTAATGACATAGTGATTGAGCCAAGAGCCTTCTTTTCCCGATCATAAGCTTTCTTTTGTTCTTCATCAAGCTTAGAGATGGGCTTTGGCACCTCTTCATCAAGATAGATGTGTGTGGGATGCTTATATCCCTCAATGATTGGTATCCATAATGATGAGTCGGTGTATGAAATGTAGTGCTCAAAACGCGCCTTCCAATTGGAATAATCGTTTACATTTAATAGTTTAGGCGGTTTCTGAGGTGTACCGATCTCATTATCATAACTTAACATGTTTCCAAGATTCTGAAGGTTCGACATAGTGAATTACTTGGTCAAAAAATCAGAAAAATCAGACACTGTTGCGTACTTGGCTTTGGCCTTGCGCACTTGAGAAATGGTTTTGCGTAGTTAAGACTTACTCTTGCGTACTTGTAAGTACGCAGGAGGAAATATTAAGTACGCAGGATATAACTTAAGTTCGCACAAGTTCAGTCTTGCGCACTTGTAAGTACGCAGGAGATAACTCTTGCGTAGTTAGTAAGTACGCAGAAGACTGTACTTTTTACCAAAAATGGTAAGTACGCAAGACACCTTTTCAGCAACTCTCACCAAACTTTTCCGGTCACCTGAAAATCGCCGGAGATAGTGAAAAATAGGCTGATGATCAATTTAATCGAGCCAAAGGATCAGAAACAAGTTTCTAACAAACCTTTGATGCTCAAAACACACAAATACACAACAAAAATCGTTTTTTGAGAGATTTTTGCTTCAAAAAAAGTGCTCAAGAGCTACCCCTTTTTTATCACAAAAATCAACAAAAATACATCTTTTTGCTTGTAAAACTCAGTAAAACATCTCCAAACTCACTTACAACACTCGAATTCAAGAGCATCGCTCTGATACCAATTGTAGGTCCCTTCGTGTGTGTCGGATCATCACATGCAAGTGGTCTACTAGTCGGACCGGGTTGCGGAATACCCGTGACTAGGTGGAGAGTCTTACAAAACAAAGTAAACCAAACACGAGAGTCACAATAAACGTTCTTTGTATTATAAACACTCGACGGTTACAGAGAGAATACAAGCTACGTACTTAGCAAAACTGAGTTCGTCTGAACAAATGGTTCTGCGTACTTAGCCTCTGTGAACCTATCCTATTTATACATACCTGATGCCTGCGCACTTAGCAAGTGCGCAGGACCAATTGCTCTTGCGTACTTAACAAGTACGCAAAGGTGTTCTTGCGTACTTGCTAAGTACGCAAGAGCTTTCTCCTGCGCACATGTAAGTGCGCAAAACACTTAGCAGAAAAACAACATACATTATGTAAAAGTAAATACAACTCGATAAACTATTACATAATGACTCATACATACAAAGACAAATTACATACATTAGACATACAAACTAAGACTCTATCCAGAGTGTTGTCACAGGAAAGTGCATCAACAAATTTAAAATGCTTTGGCTTTTGTTCCTAAATCTTTGAATGTTATGCCATATGTTACCAAGTTTAAAAGTGCAGGAATTATTGTGAATGATGTACCACGTGAAACCATGAGCAATATGGACTTTTTCAGATTAAAGGAAGCACATCGTCTTCAAGACAAAGTTATTGATGAGAGAACCCTCTCATGTTCAGATTCCTCAACATCACAATCATCTTCATCGTGTGATGACTATTATCAGGCTAATATATTTTGTGAAAACGTTTGTTTTAGTTGTGGTGCCTCAAATCATGTTTCAAAAAGTTGTAAATTGACAACCACAAATTCTAATGAAAAATCACCTTCCAAAAGTTCATTAAATTCATATGTGATGCCTAAGTCTTCTCACAGTAGGAAATCTAGGCGTAAAAGAATTAAAATTGCTAAAAACTATTTCAAACGAACTTGGAAAATTAAAGATAATGTTCTATTTGATGACCATGCTTCATCAAAGGATGGTTGTAATTCTGATTCCAATGAGAGGTCATATCCTGACACTAAAATCTCTTGACTGAAACAATATTGGTCAAATCGTATAAATGGTTCGTTGTGTATAGGGTCAATCAAGAAGAACCGGCGATAACATCTGGCATGTAGATAGTGGATGTTCAAGACATATGACTGGGCACTTTAACTTGCTGCAAGATTATCATCAAATTGATGGAGAGTATGTTGCTTTTGCTGGAAACCCAAGAGGAGGAAAGATTGAAGGACAAGGAACAGTATCAAATGGAGTAAATAGTCTAGAATTTGTCAACTTTGTTCCTCAGTTGAAATACAATCTGATGAGTGTTTCACAGATTTGTGACAAGGACTTTTATGCCTTATTCAATTCAAAAGAATGTCTTATCTTGAAGCCGGGAGTGGTGATTTCGGAAGAACTTATTCTCATGCGTGCTCCCAGAAGATACAACACATATAGCTTGGATATGAACAACCCATCGGGCATTGAATCGTGTTTTCTCTCAATGGCTTCTGAAGATGAATCTTTCCTGTGGCATAAGAGGTTGGGACATGTCAATTTCAAAACAATGAATCAACTGGTTCGAGGCAACCTAGTCACTGGATTACCTCTCAAAGATTTCACTCCTATGGAACACTGTATCTCATGTTCCAAAGGAAAACAACACAAATCTTCACATAAGCCTAAAACCACCAATTCCATTGATTCTCCTCTCCAATTGCTTCACATGGATCTTTTTGGTCCGGTGAGTGTCATGAGTCTTGGACGAAAGTCATACTGTCTGGTGGTAACAGATGATTTTTCTCGATTCACTTGGGTGTTTTTCCTAGCCAAGAAAGATGAGACGCCAGAGATTTTAAAAACCTATCTGCTTCAAATTGAGAACCTCTTTAATCTAAGTGTGAAGACTATCCGCAGCGATCATGGAACAGAATTCAAAAATGCAACTCTTGATTCCTTCTGTGAAAGCAAAGGAATTTCTCAACAATTTAGTGCACCTCGTACTCCTCAACAAAACGGTGTAGCTGAAAGAAGAAACCGCACTTTAATTGAAGCTGCACGAACTATGATTGTTGACTCGAAGCTTCCCGCGACTTTCTGGGCTGAGGCGGTCAACACTGCATGTTTTGTGCAAAATCGGGTTCTTATCACTAAAAGTTGCAACAAGAAACCTTATGAGATCATGTACAAGCGCAAGCCAGTTATTGATTTCTTCAGAAAATTTGGGTGTGTGTGCACAATGCTGAACACTTCAGATCAGCTCAACAAGTTTGAAGCCAAAGCTGATGAATGCTATTTTGTTCGTTACTCATCCAATCAATGTGCTTTTCATGTCTACCATAAGAAGAAGAGGATAGTGATGGAGTCCATTGATATCAATTGGCATGAAAACAATCATACGGACGTAGGAGACGGTCCCAATTGGCTCTTTGACGTCGATTCAGTCTTTAAGTCATTTAATCTTCCTGATTTCTCTATTGACTCAACTCATGCTAATCTTTACTTCTCTGTGAACAATCTAGGGAACATAAATGATCAAGGCTCTTCCTCATCTTCTCAGATTGAAATTCCTGTGGTTGCTAATGCTGAATCTGATACGGAGTCTTTCGGTTCTGGTGCAACAAGTGAAACTGTTGAAGACAACTCCATTCCAATAGTAGATGTTGCACCACAATCATCTGCTGAAGATCTTATTAATGATATTGCCGATCCTCATGCTGAAAATCTTACCAATTTGGAAGAAGTCGTGGAAGAAGATGAAATTCCTCAACTGCGAATTCACAAGATTCATCCCACCAATAACATCATTGGACCACTCAATGTGGGTGTTAGTACTCGAAGTGCCTGTGAAGCATTTGAAAACAGCATGTTTTCTTGCTTCATCTCTCAAGCCGAACCAAAGAACATCAAAGCAGCTCTACCAGAAAACAACTGGGTGGAAGCAATGCAGGAAGAGCTACAGCAATTCTCAAAGCTGCATGTGTGGAATTTGGTAGATCTTCCCAAGAACAAAGTTCCAATCGGCACTCGTTGGGTTTTTTGCAACATAAAGGATGAAGGCGGCACTGTGATTCGAAATAAAGCTCGTCCGGTGGTTCAAGGTTTCTATCAAGAAGAAGGGATTGACTATGAGGAAGGCTTTACACCAGTGGCTCGTTTGGAAGCCATCCGAATGTTTCTCGCCTATGCAGCCTACATGGACTTCACCATCCATCAAATGGATGTCAAAAGCGCATTTTTGTATGGCAAAGTTCAAGAGGAAGTATATGTCAAGCAGCCGCCGGGTTTCATTGATCCTAATTTTCCAGACCGTGTTTACAAGTTAGACAAAGCATTGTACGGTCTTCACCAAGCACCTCGTGCGTGGTATGAAACTTTATCAAAGCATCTGCTTGAGAATGGTTTCACACGAGGAGCAATTGACCAAACTTTGTTCAAATGGAAGGAGGAAAAGGATACAATGATGGTGCAAATTTATGTGGATGACATCATTTTTGGATCTACAAATACCCGTCTCTGCAAAGAATTTGAAGAAGTGATGCGATCTAAGTTTAAGATGAGCTCCATGGGGGAAATGAAGTTCTTTTTGGGACTACAAGTTGATCAGTCTGAGTCAGGAATCCTTATCCATCAAGAAAAATACGTAAAAGAAATCTTGACCAAGTTCAAAATGGCTGATTCCCATCCAGTAAAAACTCCTGTGGAAGTTCGACATTGTTTGACTCCTGATGTGAATGGTGAAAGCGTTGATCAGCATCTCTATCGCTCTATGATAGGATCTCTCATGTATCTCATGGCCAGCAGACCCGACATCATGTTTGCAGTGTGCTTGTGTGCACGTTTTCAGGCTAATCCTAAACTCTCTCATTTATCTGCTGTCAAACGTATTTTAAGATACTAAAGGTATAAGCCAAAATTGGGTCTGTGGTATCCTAAAACTGACTTGTTTGATCTGGTGGCTTATTTAGATTCAGACTACGGGGGTTGCAACTTAGACTGAAAATCCACTTCTGGAGGTTGTCAATTCCCTGGCAACCGCCTTGTCTCATGGCAATGTTAGAAACAATCCACCATTTCCCAGTCCACCGCCGAAGCCGAATACATTGCCGCAGCCCTCTGTTGTTCCCAAGTCAGATGGATACACCATCAGATGCTTGACTATGGGATCACATTCCATGAGACACTACATTCTGTGTGACAACACTGCCGTTCCCCATATCACCAAAAACCCCGTTCAGCATTCCAAAACAAAACACAATGAAATTAAACATCATTTTATTCGTGACTGTGTTGAAAAGAAGCATATTCAAATTGTTGAGGTCAAAACTAATAAACAAACCGCATACATCTTCACAAAGGCTTTTGACTCTACCAAATTTGCCCAACTGCTGGAGATGCTTGGAATGATCAACTTTCAGTAAATTGTGTGAATAGTAGTTTATTTTCTAAATTTTAATTAATTAACAAAGAAAATTCCAAAAAGATTTTATTTTTATGTACAGTAACCACGCAAATCTTTTGGGGGAGAAATATAATATTTTAATGTTGAAAAGAATTGTTGTGTATATAATCTTCAAGTGGTTTTGAATTGCAGGAAAAAATTGAATCTGACGTTTGAGAAATGATAGTGTCTGATCTCATCTCTTGAACATGGAATAGACCAAAAAGCGATGGTGTTTACTGAGGCATAGCTGGTAGGCCCGACATATGGTTAAAACTTGTAAGTAGTGTGAAAACCTAATATATATATCTCATACTTGTGTGTTTGAACCCATTATTGAAACATCTAACCCATTTTTATATCTAAGAAAAACCGATTCAATCAGATACAGGCTTACGTATTGGATTCCTATTCATACGCCAAGTGACCGTCAATATAACGATACTTACCACCGATGACCACGTATGTTTTGCTTATGCAAAGATCTCGGGTGCTCGTCCTTTTCCCATCCTCTTGGATGATTTGACCCCGTCTATTTTGCTAACTCAAAGATCTCAGGTGTTCAACATTTTTCTATCCGCTTGGATAATTTTACGACTTCTTCTGTTTTGCTTACGCAAAGATCTAGAATGTTCGTACCTTTTTAATATCTACTTGGATATATTTTATTTTATTTTTCTAAATCCACTTGGATATCTTATTTTATTTTGGTGGTACTTTGACATTACTAAGACGGTACCTTGGTTAATCAGAAAGAGATGATAGGATGAAGATGGGTACTTCTTGAGGATTGATAGGTTTTCAAAATCATTTTATTTTAATATGTGGGGTACACCTTGTATATTGCTTAAATGATACCTTCTAACCACATGAAATCTTAGTACAAACAAATGTTCGGGTTTACTTTGCACAAATATCAGCTATCTTCAGGGACTCACAGTAGTGAATTGCAAAAGGAAGTGTTTCAAGAGACTGACCAGATCTGATCTCATGTTGGATCTTTTTCAAGAAGAAAAGTGTAAATATCTTGTGTATAATTTTATTTATTAAATATCAAAACTAGTTGTACATATCGAAACTACTTTATGCATATCGAAACTACTTTGACTTTTCGAAACTAGTTGTACATATCGAAACTACTTTGAACTATCGAAACTAGTTGTACATATCGAAACTAATTTGAACTATCGAAACTACTTTCAACTATCGAAACTAGTTGTACATATCGAAACTAATTTGAACTATCGAAACTACTTTGTGCATATCGAAACTAGTTTGTCCTATCAAAACTACTTGTTTCGACAGGGGCATTTTTGTCTTTTGTCTCACGAAAATTAAAAGCCTTCATAAGCAATCCCTACCTTCATACTGGCATTCACTCGTCTTTTTCAAACCCTCTTCGTCTTCTCTGTCATTCGCCAAATTTCTCAAACCATCGGTCTGAGTTGCAAGATATCAGCATTAATCAACTGATTTCCCCGTTGTCACCATCGTCTTCATCATCAGGTAACGTCTCACTACTTCATTTTGGATGATTTTTGCAAATCGGCAGACCTAGGATTTCAAAGTTTAAAATTTGTTCGACTAAATCTTCATAATAACAGTCGTTTTTTGTGCTTATCCGTGTTTGCATACATCTCTATTATCTTTGAACTCACGATTAACGTGTATTCTTGCAGATAACAGCCTCACCTTCGGTAAGATGAAGTTCCGTCACTTACAGGCAACTCTAAACCCTTCTTTAAATTGTTTATATTAGTCTGAGTATAACGAATCAGAGGGGTTTGGGTTTCAAAACCAAGTAGTTTCGATAAAGGGGTTCAACACTTTCAAAAATTTCTCAAAAAGTTTTCAATCGAAACTACCAGTTTCGACACCCAAACTTGCCCTAGTATCTCTGATCGAAATAGATAGTTTCGATAAATTAATCTCCATCGAAACTAGTTGTTTCGACAGTGTTGATTTAAAAAAAAAAAAAAAAAATTAAGTGTTGATCAAAGCTTATAGTCTCTATCGAAACTACTTGTTTCGATAAAGCTGTTAAATTAACCAAATTCATCTCAAATCGAAACTAGTTGTTTCGACAGTTAGGACTTCAAAATTTTTCTAATTGTTGATATACCTTGTTTCGATTAAGTATTTTCAGAAATCTTACTTATTGTGCAAAAATGATGAATTTTACAGGTATGGACCTCTTATTTGTAAAAAGACACAATGTCTGTGCATTCCTAAATGGCAATGATCCAAAAGCTGCAGAGTTCATTCCTGTCTTAAACTTCCTGGCAAACTCCAACATCAGCTTTGCCATCAGCAACAATCTGCCAGTGTTTGAGACATCTATAAGAGAATTTTGGGAGACTGCAGAAATCATCATAATTGAAAATATGGAGCACATTAGAGCAACTGTGCTTGGCCAAGAAGTCTTATTTTCTGAAGCTACAGTTAGAGAGGTGCTGCAGTTTAATGACAATCCAGATGCTCCCATTGAATTTCCAATCTTCTATGTTAAAGAATGCTTCAGAAGATTGGGTCATCCAGATGAATTCAAAAGTGGCCAGATAATCAAGAACTCCTTACCAAGCCACTGGAGATACATAGTGCACGTGTTTATTCACTGCCTATCAATCAGAAAAGGAGGGTTTGATTCAGCAAACAGCACTCTGGGCTCAGCTATTTTGGGGATAATCAAGGGAAAAGATTACAATTTTTCTGGCTTCATCTTCAGACAGTTAAAGGACAATCTAATAGGAGCCGTGAAGGAGAAATTTCTGGCATATCCTAGATTTTTACAAATTATCATCAATCATCTTCATCCTGAGCTACAACAAGGTGGGAACACCTTTGTGTTCGACCATATGATTGCCAAGACTCTCAGCTATATGAGAAGTACTAACAAGAGAACCAACAGGGCTATAGCTGACGTTCCCCTGTTTGGTCATATTATTGGTGAAGAAGAAGAATTTATCCCTGATATTGACCCTGATCTAGAAGAAGAGATCTTATCATCTGATGAAGAAGAAATGGAAGTTGAACAAGATCAAGGTAATCCACCAATTGATGAAGCTGAGATTGAGATAAACATTCCTATTGTTCAAGAAGAAGAACAACCCATAATTGAGCATGTGATAGAGGCTCCTTTTGTTGAACAAATACAGATAATTCAAGAGCCAGCGGTTAATGTTGAAGCTGGCATGCATGAAGCTGAGGAGGAAGTTGCAGAATCAAGTGGAACTCTGGATGCAGGAATTTATGGATCTGACTACTACAAGTATGATTCAGATGATAGAACAATGCATCTTGCATCTTCCTCCAAACGACAAGTTGAGTCAGGTTCTGATTTTGAGGAAGAAGAGCCTAAGGCAAAGAAAATCAACTGGATTTGAAGACTTGTCATCCTCATCAGATTCTCTATTAGCTACTCCACAACCATCTCCACAACCATCTCCACAACCTACTCCACAACCCACTCCACAACCATCTCCACAACAATCACCCATCTATACTACTCCCACATCACCAACTCATGATTCAACCTCTCCTGTACCAAGAGTTAAAACTTTAAGCCTTGAACTGAAGAAAATGCAGGATAAGATTTAAGAGAAAGATGAAGAAATTGAAGGATTTAAAACTAATTTGCATGATGTCCAGGAAGAGGTTAAAGACCTGAAGCTGGAAGTTGGGGGTTTACATACTCAGATTGAGATTCAACAAACTCAACTTGAAACACAACAGAGACTAATCTCACAGCAAAAAGAAGAATTCAAGGCTTTAGCTGAAGCGGTGGAGCAGCTCAAAGCCTCAATGGTTAAACCTGTGCAAAAACAACCAACTACTTCAACAGCTCAGGGGGAGACCACATCTGTAGTTGAACCCTCATCTCCTGACCTTGTGACTAATCCAGAATCTGCACTAACTATATTTGCTGGCCATACTGAAAAGACAAAAGAGGCAGTTGAAGTCAAAGTTGAAGAAACAGAACTAAACCTTCCCTCAGCAAGTGAGAGAAGAGATGCAAGGAAGAGAGGGAAAGGTACTTCCACTGAAATAAAGACCGTGATTCTTGATGAAGAAGACATCCCATCTGATGATGAGCTGAATGCCCTTTTAGATGACATTGAAAACTATGGGTATAATGATCTTATCCAGAAATTCTGACCCCTGAAGAAAAAGAGACTGAGAGAACTAGATACTTTACGGAAGAAGGAGATGAAATTCAAACCTTATCTGACGAAGAAAAAGGTGAAGAAGATGTTCAGATTAATCTTATCAAAACAGTCACTCCTGAACCAACCACTACAGTCTCCAAATCCAGTCCAGCACAAGATCCACCTTCTGTTGCACCTGAACCTCCAATCTCAAGAAAGTCTTGGTTTAGGAAAATCATTCAGGTGGAAACTCCTAAAACATATGAATGGATAGCTGAGCATCAAGAACTAAAGAGGCCTCCAATTGGCTGGAATTATGATGCTGAAAGGAAGCTCTTTATTATAAGAAGATATAGAGGGGGAGTTCAGCACTTTAAAAATATGACTGACTTCCAGACCCTTCCTTTCTATGACCTCAGGGATTTAGCCAAACTTCCCCTTCAAAACCCTAGGAAGGTCATGATGGCTTACGACTTTCAGAAATTTCTGCATTCTCAAGTCAATAATGATTTCAAAGGAATGAAGCCTAGGAAAACTCAAAAGAAAATCTCAAAGACAAGGTTTCATCCTAAGACTAACAAGCCATATGTGTTCCTAAGGTACAAGCTTGCCCAAACTCACAAGACCATCACCATTCCAAAATCTGTACCTGTCCAGCTACAAACTTTCAGAAAGTGGTACTACGACCCAATCATTGGCAGTGCAGTAATAGAGTGTGAGGGCAAGGAAGACATCACAATCTTTGAGCCTATGGAGCTGTTGAAATTTCAGCCTGAAGATCTAGAGATTCTTTTTCAAAACCACATTCAGGCATACAGTGATGAAGATGAAGCTGATGCTAAGGCCTACCAACGGGTTGTATCTCTCCATGTTAAACCTTTTATACCAAGGACAACTGAAGGACCAGCTTCTTGATGAAGAGTTGAAGACAGTAATGCAACAGCTTAGGGGGAGATTGTAGAGTCATATCTTATGTATAAGTTGTTGTCATTTATTTTATGTTTAAACAGTTTTAGACTAGTTTACTTTATGTCATTTCATTAAATGTAATTTCAGTTTTCTATAATTTACTGCTTTATTAGCTAAGTCTGGGCCATCGAAACTACTTAGTTTCGATTGAGTTTGTTAAATCGAAACTAGTAGTTTCGATAGATGGTAGTTTCGACAGTCTGTGTATCACTTATAAATGGTCAATCGAAACTAGTAGTTTCGATTGAACATAGTTTCGATACCTGTCACTACTATAAATAGCCTAGTTTGAGAATGTTTAGGGTGTGAGTAGTGGCTGTAACCCTGAACCTTCTCTTTCACATTGTTCTTGAATCAATACAATTTGCAGTTGTTTATTCACTGTGTTCTTACATTTTCATACCATTCGCGTGTTAATTCATAGTGTGGTTAGCCTGATATCTTCACCAACACTGTCTCTATCATCTGTTTACCCACTATACACACAGTTTCCGCCTGTGTGTGTGTAATCGATCAAATTAGTGATTTATAAGAGAAATCTGGACCTACATTTTCCATTTAAAGCCATGATGTCGTAGCTGTGTGTTTCACGATAGCTGCAGCCCTTCAAACCCTTTAAAAATCCAAAAAGAATTTCATTTTCACCCTTTATTTTTATTTTAGCCACATTACAACCCTTTAAAGTCCTCTTTATTCATGCATACTACTTAGTTAATTGATGGAGACTTGATTTACATACAAGCTTATGACCATTGCATAATTCGATTCAAACTTGAGTGTTCCACTTGACTTACATCATCCATACATTTATAACCCTAATAGTTGATTGAACATTGTGAGGAGTGATAGGTTATGCATAACTAAAGTTCTAGTAGGCTTGTTATGGATTCCATCATCTTGAAACATAAAATACAAAAGTTGAATAAGCAACCCAAGAGTTATCCCGGAGCTTCGACTTGTTTGGAGTTCCATTACCTTTCTAAAGTTTTTAGTTATGGGTATGATCATGCATGAGTTTGCTTTAGGACAAGCAAAGTCTAAGTGTGGGGTATTATGATATGCCCTAAATTAAACTTGTTTTGTATGCATAATATTCCTCATATTATGGTACTAATTAAACATTAACCTTGCAATTGATACCTAAAACACTTATATTTTGTAATTGCATGGTATTCGGAGTTGAAAATATAAATCAAGCTAAATCCCATCAAAAACACCAAGAAATCAAGCCTTTTGGAAGATCATTCCCGAGCATTGACCCCCAAGAAGTCAAAATTGGTCAACAATAGTCAACATGAGCTAAAAGACAAACCAGGAGAGAAAAAAGGGCGATGCATGGTCGTGCAACCCTTTCCACGGCCGTGAATTGGGTATCTTGCTCCCCAAGGACTCAGTACAGTGCCTTTTATACCCTGTTTGATTCCCGAGGTGTTAGCACGCCCGTGCAATCCAATGCATGGACGTGCATTGCTCATATCGAGGCCTATAAATAGATGGCTTGGGTTCTTCATTACACACACGTTACAACACCAATACACACTTCAGAGAACACACCAAAAAGAGCTTATTTCGTAGTTAGAGTAGTAAGTAGAGAGTGGAGAGGCTCTTCCTCCTTGTTCCATAATAGGGGAGCCTACGAAACTCAGTGTTACACTAGTTAGCATGGCTATTCGCGGCTAAGCTTCTTGTATTTCTAGGGTGAAGATGATGTTTGGTGCATGTTAATTTTTGACGTAATAATCTAGTGGTATATTTATGTCTTTAATTATTCGCTCTTAAAACCACCTTTTGTAGGGCTTTTATTCTTGTCTAAATCCGTCTTTATATTTGTGAGTGTCTTGATTTTAAAGTGTAAGATCGTAAAACCTTTTTAATCAAGGTTCCTTTAAAACTTGTACGTCTTTATACAAGCAGAGATTGATAAGCCAAGGCTTGGTCAACATTATTAAGGTCGTACATCTTTATACAAACTTCTTATACGATTAAGAATTGGTGAACTCATGTTGGGAACGATACGTCTTTATACTTGGTCCCATTGTTACAGAGCCTCCCGGTGAGCAAAATATAATCACCTATTTAACTTTAATACAAAGCATTTACGTTCGATGTCTTAAACCAACCTGGAGATGGCCATTCGAAGTGTTGACGGTAACTGTTGTCCTTAACGGGAGGCACTACCATTTTAATTTAAAGATTTTAATTCGTGAATCAAATGTCGTGAGGACAAGGCTCTAGCGGTGACCCGGGTCACAAGTTTGTTGTAGTCATACCACTGAATTAGTCAACTTAACATTATCACGTACCAAGCTGATTCGAATCCCGAAGCAATACTCTCTGTGACCTGATCATCTCCGAGATATTTACTTTTCTTCTATTTACCATTCTGTTCGTTACATTTCTGTTACACACATCACGCACGTTCTTACTTTTATGTTATTTACTTTATCGTCATTTAGTTTTCTGTCATTTACTATTCTACTTCACAAGCGCACAAAACCCACTTATCAATTAATCCGACTAAACGATAACAAAAGTTAAGAATTGGAACTCAACCGTGTCCATTGGTTTGATACTTGGTTCTTACTGTTAGGACATGTTTTGTAACTGTTGATAAAATTCTGTGTAAGTTCTGCTAGAGGCGAACTTGTTAAGTTCGCCTAGCCTATCAGAGGCGAACTTAATAAGTTCGCCTGGTCTATCAGAGGCGAACTTAATAAGTTCGCTTAAGTCTATCAGAGGCGAACTTATTAAGTTTGCTTAGTCTGTTAGAGGCGAACTTAATAAGTTCGCCTGGTGCAGAACAATTGCTTATATATAGAGGTAACAGAGTCTGTGAAATAGAGGGTGTGAGATAGAGATATCAGGAGGAACTGATTAGAGACTGAATTCTTGTAAACTGATATCGTGGTGGACATACAAAGCGTTTATTTACACCGTTGTTGTTGATTGAGTTACACGAGCACGTTGATCATGGATTCCGCACGTTATCACTGTGTCGTACCGCGAGTCTAGAGATCCGTCACGCACCAAATTAGGGACCTACACTTACCTAGACTATATGACGTTGCAATAGGTACACTTGCTTATTGTGTGTGTTTTAAGTTAAAGTAATTATCATTTTATAAATTTAAAACTTGATCTCGTGAAACCATAATCTCTAAATATTATTATATAATATTTAACTAGATCAAAAATTCACACATCAATCATACTCCCAGACAAGGTATCAAATCCTATTGCAGATAATAGTTCACAGGTGGTTATATAATAAGGTTATAAGCAAAAGAGTTTAAATGGACAAATAAATTGGCAATCACTTATACCGGTTAAAGTAAATATGTGCTGAAAAGTGTTCCTTGGTCTGCCTAAGAACGATATGATCCCATAGCAAACCAATTTGTATAGTATATTTTTGATTGAGTCATGGTTTATTTTTTTTTTATTTTAGCTTATTTTAGTATTTATTTTATTTAAAAAATAAAAAAAAATTAACATTAACCATTCTTGAATTTAAAGTCTAATCATTCAAAGTTGAAGAAAATTCAAAGTGTGAAAAATTTTAAATGCAAGTACTTGGATGTACTAGGTATTCATGTGGATATTTGACCCTCTATTGCATGAAATGTCTGCTTACAAAATTTCTGAGCATTTGCAGATTTTGATTCAAATCAAGAAACAGGGGTTGATGAAAAATGAAATGTTGTCGGTTACTGACAAGAATGAAGTACCACCACAACAAGATTGTACCCGAGTCAGAAGAAACAGATGTGTTTTCATCTTCCGACAATGAAAGTACACATGAAGAAGTACATGTGAATCTGCTTGAAAAAGAAAAGAGTTGCTGACAATCATTCACTCACATCTTCTTTTAGCAAGATGATCAAGCAAACGCTGATTAGGATCTTGTCACACCCCAACCGACGGTGGAATAAGTCGAGGCGGGACATGTAGACTGTTCATAAGCACATGATTTACTAAAGTTTTTATATATTAAATCGTCAAATTTCATAACAAAGTTCAAATAACAAAATCCAACATTACAAGAAAATGAAATACATCAATAGGAATTATGTATTTAATTAACCAGGTCCTCAAAACTTAAGTGAAGCAACTTGAACATAAACTCAAGGATTTGAACCTAAAACATGATAAAAACAAGGTCAACTAAAAAGTTGGTGAGCATACAAAGGTTTTGACACCACAAGTAGTTTTCAATTAATTTATACAATTCATATGACACATGGTAAATAATGCATTTATGGAGAATCTATAGTCAAACTAGGTGTACAATCAAAACTTGTGACTGAGGCATAACACGCATGTTACCCTAATGTAATATCGGTAACAATTACCCTACCTAGGTGGGTTTGTCAGACACAATAGATCTATTAATGTTACCGTTGGCTTGTACAAAGTTAATGATTGCACGAGTGTGTCATGTATATGTAGTTCAACTCATATCATTCAAGCGCAAAGCACAAATAACACATATGATCATAATGTAGAATTGTATATGTTGTAATTACAAATAGTTTTCAATGAATATCATGTTTCACCCCAAAATGTGTAAAAATGTAAAAAGGGGCTATGTAAAACTCACCTTGGTTTTCGTGATGGAAATGAATTTGTACAAAAGTAATTGGATAGTCGACCTCCTATGGATACCCTAAAAGTTTATTTAAATAATAATTTCGTCACTAAACGATGCTAATAGTACGTGTTCGAAAGTCGTGTGTTCGTGTGGGAAAATCCCATGGATGATATATGAAATCATGGAACGCTAAGGATTTTAATAAAAATCATTTAAAACAGTAGCTAAGGGTTTATAAACGTTAGAAAAATTGTTTTAAGGGCCCATTCGAAGGTTTCGTCAAAAGATCACCCGAGATAATTTTACATCCTTGCGTACTGATCTCGTGTGGCACTTTTGAGGGTCGAAACGGATGAGTTAGATTACAAACTTTATATAGATGGAAATTATACTCAAAGTAGTAGGTTTTAGACTCAAGAAACACCTTCATTGGTTTGGAATTGCACGGGTTATGAAGCTTTGAAGTTGAAAGTGTACTGATGCCTACATCCAAAACTCTAGGGTTTTGAAACAAAGGTAACTTTGTGAGCATGTTAGAACCCGATAATTCGTGATTCCAAAAAGGTGGTTTTGCTGTGTAGATCATGATTATAAGATCTGGAGGTTAGCTAAGCACAACTCTTAATATAGGTGTGTTTAAAGCATCTAAGAACAATAATACAAAAACGGCTCAGATTTCCATATTTCACGTATGAACTTTAAGGATGCAAAAAGGTAACCAAAAGGGTGTGTTCGGTCGAATCCACTTATGGACATAAAGTATTATGTTTATAGAGAGTATTCATCAAGAAAAACCTAGGTGTTGTTTTAATAAAAATTGGCCAACAAGAGGATTCGCATTCGAAAGTCAGAATCTAAAATATTCTAACGTTTGTGCCTTGTGAGGGCTGTTTACAAACCCAAATCCACGAATTGGCCAATGTTATCAACAGAAAGTTTGTAGAGAAAATCATTATGAAACTCTCAGAAGAAGAATCATGTATTAAGAAGGTCGTAGGCTAAGGTTATGACGTCTTTCGTGAGAGCTAAATAATCTGCCAAAACCCAGATTATGTCTTAGAAGGTTTTAACGAATTTTGAACCGTTTGATGCCATATGAGGGTAAGGTAAATGATTTTAGGAAATAAATACCACACCTTAGTTATTTTTTTTCATTGCCTACCCCTGTTCTTAGTCGATTACGAGATGAACATTCAAACCAAGCGGGTTCATGCAATGAAGAATTACTTCAAGGTTGATGTTCGTGCTACATAATCAAAGCATTCAAGCGGTTTCCAAGAGGAAGCACTTCAAGAACACCTTAGAGGGACTGAGTACTAGAGTTTTAGGGCTTGTAATAGAATAAAATCGTGATGGTGGTGTGTGTCTGCTACTCTACAAGATCAAAGAAGGAAAACAAGAAGAAAAGAGGAAGAACTCCTTACTTGATTGTAGATGAGAGCAAGATGAGTGGTGTGAGTGAAAGGGAGGGAATGGGGGTATTTATAGGTTTCTTATGGAGTAGGGAACAAGTTAGAATTAGGGCTAGAGGGTGGGTTGGCGGTTAAATGAAAAAGAAAAAGAAAGATTGTTGTTGTTGCTTGCGATCGGAAGGCAGGAGCCAAAAAAAGAAAGTGGGGCTGGCCTTTAACTCGTTTTTGTCACTTTTGTATAGTTGGTGGTCGACTAAAACAGTCCTAGGGAGGTTCTAGAATGGTTCAACATCGAAAATAAGTCATGGCCAAGGTCTAGGATAAGTATTTTGCAACATAACACTTCAAATGTGACATAAAAAGTGACATTTTGTAACTTAGGATAAAAGAGACTTATGAAGATAAAATCATAGACTATAAAAATTTGTTAGATAAATATTTAGGCTAGGTATGATATATAGTAGGGCATTCCGGTCTATTGGTTATGAAATTTGATCCATCGGATACGACAATTTTACATGAAATGACGTTGTAATCAAACTGTTGCACATGAAGTGATAACTTATGGTATTAGAAATATATAAGGAGCATATCATGGATACATGTGATCATAAAAAAAACGTACTTAGTTAATCAAGATGAATACTAAAGTGTTCTTTTTATTGATAAATAATGAAATTCAACAGTACAAGTACAAGGGTGTGAAAAAAAAATCGGGGATGTTACAATCTCCCCTAGTTCAGGGAATTTCGTCCCGAAATTCAACTGGTAGAGGCTACTGAAATAGAAAACGGGTGTGGATACTTGAGCTGCATTTGATCCTCACGTTCCCAAGTAAACACAGGGCTATGTTTGGATCTTCAATGAACTTTAAAAATGTTGGTTGAAAAGTACGATCGATAACAAGATTCATGTCTGTTTCTCAAAGTCAGGCATAAATGATGGTGGTGGGTTTAGTTTAAGAGAATTAAGGAGAAAACCGTCAAAGAATATTTTAGACTCCAAAGATGAAATGCATCACTTGAAATGAGAGCGATGAGAATTTGATGATCAAAACTTGTTTAGGATGTGGTCTAATATGTTCAAGATACGCTACTGGACAAAAGATTTCACAAACATTGGTCAAGGTCAAAATAACATAAAACTTCACGTGACACGAACAACGCTACTTCTGATATTATGACAGGAACACTTATATATAGGAAGTACAAGCGGCGTATCCACGATGCCCTTATAATATCACGTTAGTTTCGTTATATGTCACGATAGGTTTTATGTCATAACCCATGACATAAATCACTATGTTTTCCGTGCGTTGACTTTTATAATTACGTGTGCACCTGTAATTACTCAAATCGTCGCATGGTCCGTATAGATCATCCCATTATGTGTGGGTCAAGAAAGGACACAAAATTACTTAGTTCATATCTATTGTTTTCACGTATGAGTTGCTAATAAATAATTGTGCCCCTAGATAGTAAGGTTAATCGAAAAACTAAGGAGTAATAATGTGGCATAACTTAGAGTTCCATAGCTTCCTCGTGTTTGGAGAAAAATACGTTAAACCCTGAGTAGTTTTGAAGTTTTATAGCTTCCTCGTGTTTGAGCAAGAATACGTCAAACCCCGAGTAGCTTTAAAGTTTTACAGCTTCCTCGTGTTTGAACAATAATATGTCAAACCTCGAGTAGCTTTAAAGTTTTACAACTTTCAAATTTCATAGATGTATGATGTACTCAATCAATTGCAACAATGTAAATAATCTAGTTTCATAGATAGTCTAGTATCATGCATATTGCATACAACCAAGTATCAAGTGTCATGTGAAGAATCTAGTACCATGTATATTGTAAACGACCAAGTTTCATGTATCATGTGATCAATCTAGTATCATGTATACTGCATCAACCAAGTTTCGTGTATCATGTGATCAATCTAGTATCATGTATATTGCTACAACCAATTTTCGTGTATAACGTGATCAATCTAGTATCATGTATAAAACAAACAAGTTTCATGTATCATGTGATCAATCTAGTGTCATGTATATTGCAAACAACCAAGTTTCATGTATAATGTGGTCAATCTAGTATCATGTATCGCACAAACAAGTTTCATGTGTCATGTGATCAATTTAGTATCATGTATATTGCAAACAACCAAGTTTCAGGTATCATGTGATCAATCTAGTATTATGTATATTGCTACAAGCAAGTTTCGTGTATAACGTGATCAATCTAGTATCATGTATATTGCAAACAACCAAGTTTCATGTATCATGTGATCAATCAAGTCCTATGTATATTGCTACAACCAAGTTTCGTGATCAATATAGTATCATGTATCATGTATATTGTGGCTGGTCATATGTAAGTTATTGAATCTCATGAGTAGCGGGAACTATCGAATTTTGTAGGTGGTCGTTTGTTGCGGACAAGCGTGTTGCTTGGCGTTCATGTATAATGTGGGTAGTTGGGTTTTAAATTTTTTATCTTGTTGAGGCTTATATGGATGGTTAATACCTACACGAAATGATTCAACTCTTTTAAGTGCCTCGTATGCTCATACTTTTCCGAAGGTGCAAGATAATAAGAAGGTTTTGTAGGTATTTAGAGTAATGTGCTTACGAATAACTGTTTTGTGCTTTTTGTTTGTAAATAAACAGATAATTGTAATTTATTCTTGTTTGTAAATTAATAATAAGTTGAATAACTAGATAAATGGATAAATAAATAAGAACCTTTTATTTAATTTTAATTATCACAAAGAGAATGTTTCAAAGGAAGAAAACAAATAATGGCTAAATTATTTAATAATTAAGCCAAAGTTTAAAATAATTAATTTAACGAAATATAAGTCATAATTGATTATTAATTAAGATAATGTTTTTTATAAAACAAGTTGTATTAAGTTTCTTTACAAGTTGAAAACGTTTATACAACATTTATATTCCAAATAATATCTATAAACTAAGGGTTTGATAAAGGTTTTGTTAAAATAACGATGTTGTTTAATTCAGATAATAAAATAATTAGTTTACAAAGAAGGCTTATGTACATGTACTAAATTGCAATGAATGAAAAGATGGTGTTTGGGTGATCTTGATGAAAATATGACTAATGTATTTTATACTCGTAATATTAAATCGACAAGTAATATAATTTAAGTTGTAAAATAATAGTTAACATTAAATGATAAAATGTCAAAAGTGTCACACCCCCAAATTCCACTAACGGAGTTTTACCGTTAGGGATGTGACAAACCAGGATCTCAGACATTAGTTACATTGAACGACTCTACATGGGACTCAAAATGAAAATATCTTTTAAATCAGAGTATTAATGCGGAAGCGTAAAGAAAGTAAATGCGCAAAATACACGCGCCCAAAACCAAAGTCCAAAAGTCCAAACGTCCAACCAAACAAAGTACATTAAAATAATTCAATCAACATAAATAGACACAAAGCAAAGCAGTTGAATCCCATGCATGCCCTAACGTGCACCTGTGTCTTAGCTTAGCGTCCTAAGAAAACATGTAAGAAAAAGTGTCAACACGAGGTTGGTGAGTTCACAGGTTTCAAATAAATAAATAGGCATTACCAGATTTATGATCATTCAATATGTATCTATAGGTAGCTAACCTATGTTCATGTTTTAGCTCAAGTGCTCGCAACCGAAACTGACTGTTTGTTTATTGCCTCCTGCCAGGTTCTATCAATACTGGCCATGTGAATAGGCTAACATTTCACCCGTTCGATATCCGATCGAGTTAGCGCGACTAACGCTGGTGGGATTTGTCAAACCCAGTAGTACTACTAAACATTACCTCGCTAAGATCCATATTAACGGTTCGAAATAAGATGAGGACTTTCTGTGATAGCATGTTACACTTAGCTTTAACATTGATAGCATATGAAATACAAAATCTAAAATCAGTTTAAGCAAGTTTTCTCCCCCAAGTTAAAAGCAGAAAACAGGGGCCGTGAAACTCACCTGTTTGGCGTTGAAGGTAGTTCACACTAGAAGTAAGTTTGAAATCACGAGTGTAAGTCTCAAAAGACCTACGGATGTCCTAGAATTATAAACATATAAATTAGGAACGATAAGTGAATTGTGACCGTGACAAGAAAAGAACATCTTAAAGAACCGCTCTGATCGAACGAGAGTGGACGAACGTGTCCACGGGTTTAGGAATTACTTTACGCGACGAACGACGTAAATAATATATATATATATATATATATATATATATATATATACGAGTGATTAATATAACTAATTATTATTTAATCTCGATTGGTTCACGGCGTTATAAAAATGATTTGAAATAATATAATTATATATTATTTACTAATACGGGTCACAATTTGAAAATAATATAACATATTATTTTACATGTGTTTACGGTTTAAAATAATATAAGTATATTATTTTTTACTTATTAATAATCAAAATGTACAATTTATAAAAATGGTTATAATTTATAAAAATAAACAAAATATTTAAATCCCGAGCCTATGGGTTGTTTTCCGATTTAAAACCCATTTATATAATGATATAATATCATCAAGAATGATTTTTATTAATTAATTATGTTTAGAAAAATGTTTTAAAAAGAAATGTGGGAGCCCGGACTCGAACCCGGGTCTCTCCCACACACACTCATCGCTTTAACAGTTCCGGCCGCTAGGCTATCGCGATATTATCCTTACTGAAATGGTTTTAATCCTGCGTTACCGAGAGTCCCTCTTTTCCAAATCAAATCGTGATCGAACCCCATGCCACCCCCAAATCCGACCGATCCCGATTTTAAATGTCAACAAAAGTTTAGGGGTTTTGATTATAGGTTATTTTCGAATCTGCACACACGATTAATTGTAAAAAAGTCATCGATTGAGTTGTTTAATAACGAGATTCAAGTCCGAACCCTAGATTAAGAACATGAGATTAATTTGATCGAATTGGATAATAATATTTACTGAAAACATGGGGCTTTTACTCAATCAAGGCCTGCGAATCTGGGGATGTGGTTTAATTAGATGGAGCTTAGGTTTAAGACAAAAATCCCTAAATCGATTTATTAACAAACCCTAGGATTGGGATTGAGTTCAATTCGATGATAATCGATAAATTAAGCATAGGGCTTTCCATTCAGGTACTGGGACGATTCTAAGGACACGCTTAATTTCATTAATCAATATCGGATTGCTAGGGTTCGACCAAACTAGAAACGTATGAACCCTAGAATCTGGTTTGATTAAAATTTGATAATGTAAGCCCTAATTAATATAGGGCTTTCCATTAGAGAATAAAAACGAAAGTGAAGGTGTAATCAATTACCGGAAACAAGTGTGAATCGACTGAGATCGACTAAAACGGTTGCCGAATGTGGTATAGGTTGCCTCCGGTGTCTTCGACTGTTACTCCAGTCAATTCAGTTGATGCAGAAGCTTCAAGGAGGATCACCGAGTGTGTGCAGTGGTTCAATTACGAGGAAAATAAACGAATTGAAACGCATTTGATAGAAATCGAAGAGGGTAGCGACGGTTATGAGTTGAATACTCATAATTGAGTTTAATTCGATTAAAGCCGGTGTTAAAGATGATAATGATGATCCAAAACGATAAGGTCGTGGGAATCGGTTTCAATACTAACGGATTTCAACTAGAAACGGTCGGGTTCATGCAAAATCGCGGTGTTTGACTTTCTGAAGTCAACAATCAAGGATTGGAGAATTACAAAACTAGTCCCTGAGGTTTCCTTCAGAATTGAAGTTTAAGACTTGGCAGATTAAGTCCTTCTAGTTTAAATGGAGTTAACTCTTGGTTAATTTTGACTTTTAAAGTCAACAGAGTTGATTTTGACTTTCCAAAAGTCAACAGAATAGTTTAAGGTTATGACATAACTAGTCCCTGAAGTCTAAGTTTGGAATATTGATAGAAATAGTCCCTGAAGTTTGAGTAAAGTTAATTTCAGTTAACTTTAACTGGATTTTGTTAACGGGGTTAACTGAAAAAGTCGGATTGTCACAAAAAGCTTAATCCAGACATGAAGTAGTGGTTTCAAATGGGAAATTAAAGACAAAAATAGAAAATCCAGCCAGCGTCTCAGGTAGCTCTCTACTAGAAAGCAGATGAGCACCAAGATGAACATCGCTATGGTTACTCGGATTGCAAACCGGGCCTCAACTCTAGCTACCTTCGTACGTGCATCAAATATTTCCCGGTCTCCTTCCATCAAGCCAATGTGGGTACCTTGTTTTGCAATCAGGTCCTCCTGGTACCGCACTTGACCCAAAAGGCTATCTATTCTCTGACCTAGTAGGTCATGCCTTATCCCATGCTCCATCCCTTGCCTCATAAACTCTGTGGTCCTCACATATTGGTGAATGGAATCAGCTGGGACTCCTAAAGCACTTGTGGGTGCCATGGTCTGCCTTGTTCCTAGGTTTGGGTGGTATGGGTTGGGTGCAAAGTAAGGGTCTCTCAGCGGGGGTGGTAGCTGGTTGTGTAGGTGAGGTGCTTGATAAGGATTTCTTGATGGGGGTGGTTCAGATGCTCAGAGTCTAAGGCCGGTGTTCCTAAACCAATATGCTCTTATGTCAAAAATGGATCTAGCAGCTGGAGGTATCGGTGAATGATGGTATGGTGATGGTGATTCGATGTCTTCCTCCTGATTAGACTCTGTCTCGGGATAGTATATCGGGGAGGGAGGAGGGTAGGATTCCATGTCTAGTAGGAAAAGAAAAAGAATGTAAGTGATAATAAAACGTTTAATGTTAAGTACAAGGGTTTTCATGAGTTTAGAGTTTGACTAGTCATAACACCGAGTTTTCAAAATAGTATGTTAGGAGTAACACTTGACCTATAAGTAGTGTACCCACAAAAATAATCACTCTTCCAGCCATCATGTACTATTAACACAATCATTTGAACTCATGGTCATTATGAGAATCATCATGGACTAGGCTTTAAGGCCCAAGGGTGAGATTCATTTACTCAAGTACTCTACAAGATCAAAGAAAGAAAACAAGAAGAAAAGAGGAAGAACTCCTTACTTAATTGTAGATGAGAGCAAGAGGAGTGGTGTGAGTGAAGGGGAGAGGGGATGGGGGTATTTATAGGTGTCTTATGGAGTAGGGAAAAAGTTATAATTAGGGCTAGAGGGTGGGTTGGCGGCTAAATAAAAAAGAAAAAGAAAGGTTGTTTTTGTTGCTTGCGATCGGAAGGCAGGACCCAAAAAAAGAAAGTGGGGCTGGCCTTTAACTCGTTTTTGACACTTGTGTACAGCTTGTGGTTGACTAAAACAATCCTAGGGAGGTTCTAGAATGGTTCAAAATCAAAAATAAGTCATGGCTAAGGTCTAGGATGAGTATTTTACAACATAACACTTGAAATGTGATATAAAAAGTGACATTTTGTAACTTACGATAAAAGAGACTTATGAAGACAAAATCATAGACTATAAAACTTTGTTAGATAAATATTTAGGCTAGTTATGATATATAGTAGGGCATCCCGGTCTATTGGTTATGAAATTTGATCCATCGGATACGACAATTTTACATGAAATGACGTTGTAAGCAAGCCGTTGCACATGAAATGATAACTTATGGTATTAGAAATATAAGGAGCATATCATGGATACATGTGATCACAAAAACACGTACTTAGTTAATCCAGATGAATACTGAAGTGTTCTTTTTATTGATAAATTATGAAATTCAACAGTACAAGTTCAAGGGTCAGAAAAAAAATTTGGAGATGTTACAGATCCAAATGAGGATCTAACTCCAAGAGAAGAAGAAGTGACCCAAGTTTGAGAGTTCAGAAATGATGAACCTCAACAAAACCAACACCATCAGATTTTGATGAAAATGTTGTATGCTAGAAGTAGTGATCGAAGTGCTACGTTTGAATTATGAAGATCACTTGATATCATCAGCCTATGGGGAGATTTTTGGGTCTATATATGTGAGGTTGACGTATCAAATAAATATAAGTGTTGGTGTTTCTAAATAGAAGTGTATTCGGATTTTGAACTAGTTCACGGTAGTGGGTCTTAGGCCGGCAATTGGGCCAAGATACCTTGTGTTTGCGTATAGGATTTTCTATTATGTATAAATAGATAAATGCAAATCATAATTATAGTTAGACGTGTGGAGAGCCGTTTTGGTGTTAAGTATTTTCTCTCAATTGTAATCAATCTTTGATAATCAATATACGTATTACTTTGAGAAGATCGAGTTGTGTTATTGTTCTTGAATCACTCATATATAACAACTTTCGCTAGTTGTAAATGGTGTTTGATATCGATATTGAAGATCTACAAAGCGTTTTGGGACTTACAAGGAAGTACCAACTTTAGTGGACAGTTTGTGGTATGTTAACAGTGGATTCACCCAGCACATGTCAAGCAACACCACCTTACTTCATAACTTCAAAACTTTCCCGGGATGATACGTTGCATTTGGAAATGACTCAACAGGGAGTGATATAAGTGGTCAATGAACGGTAACAAATGGAAGAGTTAGCTTTGACAAAGTGAATATAGTCAAGCAACTGGGTTTTAATCTGCTAAATGTATCTCAAGTCTGTGATCATGACTATGGGATGCTATTTAACAAATGTGAAGTTGTAGTTTTGGCTCCGGGGTATGAAATCTTGACAAAAGACAAGATACTGCTATCTTCCCCAAGGAAAGAAAATTTGTATGTTTTAGATATGAAACATGCCTCTCTGGTAGCAAATGTGACTTGCTTTCTCACCAAGGCAAGTGTTGATGAATCTGAACTATGGCACAAGAGATTGGCTCATGTAAATTTCAAGAATATGAACAAATTGGTGAAAAACAATCTAGTTCTAGGGCTTCCTAATAAAGAAGTTTTTGGTGAATATCACTGCATTCCATGTTTGAAAAGGAAAACAACACAAGGAGTCTCACAAATCAAAACAACTAGATTCTGTGACTGCTCCTCTTTAACTTCTTCACATGGACTTATTTGGTCCTGTTAATGTGATGACTTTAGGAAATAAATCATACTATCTGGTAGTAACTGATGACTTCACATGATTCACATGGGTTTTCTTCTTAAGAGCAAAAAATTAAATGGCAGAAACGCTAAAGACTTTCATGTTGAGGGTTGGGAACCAGAACAATTCAACAATCAAAGTCATTCGGTGTGATCAAGGGACTAAATTCAAGAATGCCACATTAAAAGACTTCTGTGCATCCAAAAGGATGGAGAGACAGTTTATTGCATTCAGAACCCCTCAACAAAATGGAGTTGCTGATAGAAGGAATAGAACTTTAATAGATGCAGCAAGATCCATGTTAGCTGACTCAAAATTACCTCTCCATTTTGGGCAGAAGCTGTTAACACAGCCTGTCATATTTATAATAGAACTCTGGTGGTAAAAACTCAAGAAAATACTCCATATGAAATATGGAATAAAAGAAAACTATTTATTGGTTTTCATAAAGCATTTGGATGCCCATGCACTATCTTAAACACTAGATATCATATTTCCACGTTTGAAGCAAAAGTGGATGAAGGATGTTTTGTTGGATACTCAATCATGTCTAAAGCCTACAGATTATATAACAAAAGAACAAAGATAATTCAAAAATCAGTTAATGTCAAGTTCTCTGAAGCATCATCCCTTGAACCAATCAATGGTCTCGATACCCTATTTGATCTTGACACTTTTCAACAAACCTTCTCTTATGCCGATGTTGGTGTCGAGGGTAAACTGTCTCCAGTCAAAGAGAAAGAAAAAGACATTGATTACTGGTTTTCTTTCAGAAGACCTTCCATTGATCCTCCCTTTGTTGTTGAATCATCTTCGGTAGTTGCTGAAACTAACACAAATAATGATACTACCAACAATGTATCAAATTTTGATACCGATCATGTAGGTCCCTCGGGTGTGGCGGATCGTCACATGCAAGTGGGTCTACTAGTCGGACCGGGTGCGGAATGCCCGTGACTAGGTGGAGAGTCTTACGAAACAAAGTAAACCGACAAGATAATCACTATAAACGTTCGTCTATTATAAACACTTGAAGGTTACAGAGAGAAGTACTGAGATTACAATTTACGTATTTGCTGAGTCTAGGATTGCGTAATCTATTGTCAACCATTCCTATTTATACATGACCTGATGCCTGCGCACTTAGCAAGTGCGCAGGGCAATTTGCTCATGCGTACTTAGCAAGTACGCAAAGGTATTCTTGCGTACTTGCTAAGTACGCAGGAGCTTTCTCCTGCGCACATACAAGTGTGCAAAACACTTGGAGAATTATGCAACATTCAATATGTAAAAGTAAATACAACTCGATAAACTAATACATAAAGACTCTTACATACAAAGACAATTACAAACATTAAAGTACAAACTAAGACTCTATCTATCGAGAGTGTTTGTCACAGGAAAGTGCTTCAACAAACACCCCCTTGACAACAGCTCTGGATAATCTTCAGTCTTCAGTCTTCACATCTTCGGTCTTCACAGCTATGCATCTTTAGCTTCCATCTTCTTCTTATAGTCAAGGCAGAACTTGATCACCTTGTCCTATTTAGAAGCAAGGAATTTCGTCCACTCATCAGTGTGCATGCAATACCTGTCTGCTAGTGCTTCCAGATCTTTCACAGAGAAGTTGATGAAGCAGACTTCATCAAATACTCTGATTAGTTCCCTCGGCACTAAGCATCCACTTTCTGACCTCACCTTTCCAATCACCACAACCTCGCCCGTCTTTGGATCTACGTACCAGTACCACATGTCACCAAGGATATCCTGAGATAACTTGCTCAGGGGAATCTTAGTTTCACATCGCACTGACTTGTATACCAATTTCATTAAGTGCTTCTTAGTCACAGGATGTCTAGCGTGTTTATCCTTGACTCTCTTGGGCACTTGAGGCTTGAACACTTCGAATTTCCCAGGTCTTGCTTCCCACTGTAGAACCACCCACAATCCCATCGCCACTGCATGATTAGAATGACCCAGCAGCTCTCGGTTTGCTAGGTTCACAAGGTCGTATTTGGGTAAGGAGCTGAACGCTTCATTGGTGGGTTTCAAGTATTGAACCCCCCCAGATCTTTTGATTGCGAACAGCTGCTTATCCTCCTCGAACTTTACAGCCAAGATCATCCCTGTTGCTCCTTGTTTGTCTATTATAGACGTCTTTTTCCACACAGGAGCTGGACCCTTTGATGAAGTAGAAGGCATATCTTTTTCTTTCGGTGCCTCTGGGTCCACAGTTGTAGGGTCAACTGGGGAGGCTTCAGTCGAGGCTTCCACATTACTAGCATGCTCGACTGAACCTGTGTCGAGCTGAGCTTCGAAGGATGTAAATTCAAAGATCTCTCCATCTTCTAACTCGTACTCTCCTTCCCCGTCACCCTTGGGAATTTCAATTACAACATCCTCATCATCATCCCAATGGTCACCAGAGTCGATCTCTCCTTCTTCTAGATTAAAGAGAGCATCGATCTGTGCTTCCTTGGAATAGTCAGGCTCTAGGTATAGGATCTCATCATCAGATAAGTCCTTAAGCACGTCAGCCGCTGACTTTCCTTTCTCACCACCACCACCAGATGTATCACCACCTACTTGATGAGTAGACTCCCCCTGATCCATTAGAACAGCAGAGATGGGCACAATTTCTAAAGCTTGGTGCTCACCTCCACTAGGACCGGCTTCGGGATCCTTGTCTTTGTCTTCATCCTTAGTCAAGTCGACAGGATAACAAGGTTCATCACCAGTGGGTGTCTTTTCTTTCTCTTTCTCCCCCTGAGCATCAAGCTTCTTGGTCAGTTCGGCAATTAGTTTGACCATCGCTTCATGCTCTTTCCTCTGTACATCAAACCTCAGCTCCAAGGACGACCTGTGACCCAGAATCATTTCATTTGTCTTAATTAGGAGCTCGTTCTGGGCCATGACGTTCTTCAGTCTTTCATCAGTCCCCGTTCTCTGGCTACATAGGATTCTAACTTCGTCTACCAATGAATTAATCTGTGCTTGTTGAGCGTCAGACTCCTCCTTTGATTTCCGAATAGTTTCCAATAATCCAGCAACTTGGGTTTCCAAAACATATATCCTTGCAGCATTCAGATCAGGATGTCTGGATGATGACGCCTCGGCATTGTGAATAGGGGAAGAGAAGATGGTATCGAAGTCAAACCCTTGTGTGAAATCTCCATAATTGAAGGGCTGACTTAGAGGATCAATGGTGGTTGTTGGGATTGAGGATATGATGAGGGTTGTAGGTGTTATCGAAGGGGTGATGGTGACTGACTCTGTGAGAATTGGAGTAGTCACCGCCACCTGGGTAGATGTGATAGGGAGCCTCACTATCACAGGAACCTCCTTTGTGACTGAAGTCACTGCCACATCAAGTTGCACCTGTGGCCTCCTCCTCCTGCGGTATAGGTGCTGTGAATGTGGGGTGGAGGCTGAATAAGGACTAGCAGCTAAAACTTGTACTTGCTGCTAAGCCTCCACCTCACTGGGATAGAAATTTGTTGCCTATCGCCCCAGTTTTTATGAATGCTTTCTCGTCTTTGTCTCTGTATAGCAGCGTTAGAGTCAGATTCTGGCTCATATTCGCTGCTAGAAGACTGTCGCTTTCCCTTGGAGGATGACTCAGGTAGGGTTACCTTTGTCGTTCTCCTTAGGTGTACCTGAGATGGTGCATCATCGAAATCAGAAGAATCTGACTCTGTCTCTCCCGAGTCGGATCCCTCAGCACCATCATTTCCTCCTTCTTCGTCTCCATTATCAGACGATCCATCTTCACTTTCCACTTCCTCCTGTTGTTGTTTCTATTGTTCATCGGAGTGTTCACTCAATTCATGCTTTGAATCGTGACTATACCATCTCCAGTCACCTGGTGCCACATATGCTTCATTGATTAGGTGGCCAAAGAGTTCTGTATGCACAGGGGTAGGTTCTACACTGCCTGGCTTTCAGAATTGTGCGAACACCCTCTTGTCCACCCTTTTTACTTGCAGTCTCTCCCCTATAGCAGGAAGGTCTGGCAACGCGTCGTTAATCAAAAGTTGCACAAACTTAGGATATAATAAGAACCTAAACCTCTCCGCCGTGTTGATCTGGTCATTGATGGCTTTGAACATGTAGCGGGAGAAGTTGTAACCCTTATTGAGATGTAGGCCAACCATGGCTGCTGCAAGGTCATGACCCATGGCATCCTTTCTAGCTTTCCTTGAGGAGATGCACATGATCATGACGTGGGCGAAGTATCTCCATTGGTCTAGCACCCACATCTTCTTATATGAAGCATAGTCTCTCGCACCGACATATCCCATTCTTTGCCTCCAACAGCCGTCCACAAAGTTGTCTGGATAGGCTGTCAGGTCGGTTGAGAGATCTCTGAATTGCAGGACCCTTCTAATAGAATCTTCAGAAAAGGTGATAGCATGACCAGCAACGGTAGCCCTTATAACGTTAGGGGTTACCATGCATCATGCTCCGCAGTCTCCCAAAACTGCTCCAGATAGGGTCTTGAAACGATCGGGTCAGCAGAAATAGCGTAGCTGATTCTTGAACGGTTTAAGAAATCAACTATTTCTCTATACTGCAGTGCTGCACCCTTCCATTCTAGTTCAGTATTAGCTAACAGATTGAATTCTTTAGTAAACACCCGAGCCATAATCTGCAAAAACACACAGAAAACATAATCAGAACAACAAGTATCATTGGAAATGAATAAACATGACTCAGTGTAGCAGTTACTCTTTGAACTGAAATTTCGGACTTAGAAATTTTTCCCAAGTGTTGGTCATGCGTACTTAGCAAGTACGCAGGAATTTCCTCTTGCGTACTTAACAAGTACGCATGAATTGCTTCTTGCATACTTGCTAAGTGCGCAAGAACTACACTTGGTGAAAATTCCAGAAATTTGAAAATTTAACTGATGTTCAAAAATCGGTGTGTATATGGTCACCACAAGGTCGGAATCGATGATTCTAGCCTATGGGACCAATATCAACACCAAAACACTGCTTTACTTGTCCAATTTTGACCTAAATTAACACTCAGATGAAACGACGATAAAACGAGGTTCAAATGGCAAAATTAAAGACTAAAATGGACGATTAAGGGTCTAGCACGGGTTCTATACAATTTTTAGTTATCACTTTTTATCAAAACAACCATTGATGTGTTCAAAAAACCGTGATTCAAACCCTAATCAATTTACAGTCGAAATCGGTCCATACGAAGTGATTATGTGGATGGATTAAGCCTAGTTTCTCACCGATTGATTGTTATATGAAGATGAAACTAACAACGGAACGAAAAATCGGTTGAGGAACACTTTAATTTTTGAGTAAAAGTCGGAGGGAATTTGAACCGGTTTGAAAGTGATGAAACTCTGAAATCTTTCTAAGTCCAGTTTATATACCCCACGCAAAAAGGTCGTGCTTACTTAGCAAGTGCGCACGCTTTAACTCTTGCATACTTACTAGTGCGCAAGACTTAACTCTTCATGCGCACTTACAAGTACGCACAAACCCTTAAGTGCGCAAACTTTCAACTCAAATTTATGAAGATTTTCAAATCAAATAACAAACAAGATAAAAGTATTCAGTCACGAGGATTCAAATACAATTCAGGAAGGTTAAACACAAATATTTTTGGCTTTTCTAAATAAAATTGAAATATGCATAAACTCTTTATGCATACGTAATAAGCATATAAACAAGTAATTCAAGTTGACAATATTATAAGATTTGAAACTATATGCATCTTTGTATCACGTTCGTGTGTATTAGGGTATTAATTATAAGATATACAACGAGTACCCCACTGATATGCTACAATAATATAAATTGCACTATCTCAAGGCATCTAAGATTTTCCCAATGATTTTCTAAATTTTCAGAATGAATATCTCAAGGCATCTAAGATTTTCCCAATGATTTTCTAAATTTTCAGAATGAAGTTACATCTATTAGCACAGGAAAATACAAGCAGAATCCATAAGGATTATCAGGAATCATAAGATTCATAATCGAGGGATTCATATGTCTTGGTTTCATTTGATTTTCTTCACTGAATATCGGTATGATGATTCAGGATAATGAGTATGGTGTTTGAATAAGGTAAGGGAATCCAACTTTTATCTGGATTTGATTTCAATGAATTAGGAGTGATTCAAGGGTGAATACATGCTTAACGGTTGATGTAGAGACATGTCTTGATTCAATCTCTCCATGCATACTTGTGAGTATGGGCAGTGAGATGAACCGCATTAATTGTGCAAACGACATAACCCGAAACTGATCTCAAAAGAGAATTATTGCCAAAATCAAACATCCTTTATCTGATAATAATCTTTTCTATTCTTTTACGCACACACACTAGCAAACATGGGTTCAAATCACAGTTGTAATTTAGATTTAGTTTTCACACTACTAGTGATTCAAAGACGCATACAGCCTACTGGCAATTTAAATTACTTGTAAATAAGCAGATTAAAAAACATAATAATTTAAACAATTAAGTAAGCATGACGCAATCATTTCCCATATGAGCAGTCTATGACGTTTAGATCATTTCTAATGTACTATCATTTCCTCTTTTCTCAAGTTAACTTTGAAATTTTCTCCATTTTCTATTTTGTTTTTGATTTTGTAAAATATTTTAAAAACTATAAGAACTATACATAAAATTTAAAAGAAATAATTTTCACTCAGGATTGAACATTCCTATCAAGTTGACAAGATGCTCAAAACGGGATCGATCAAATGCCTTTGTGAAAAGGTCAGCAAGATTGTCATCCGTGTGAACTTTTACAAGTTCAATTAAATGTTTTTCAGCACAATCACGGATGAAATGATGGCGAATTTCTATATGTTAAGTTTTGGAATGTTTCACCAGGTTATTTGTGATGGACATGGTGGCATTGTTGTCAATGAATAAAGGAGTTCCAGTGAAGTTTAAGTCGTAGTCTCTCAATTGCTGCTGAATCCACAATATCCGAGAACAAACGCTCGCCACAGCAATGTATTCTACTTCACAAGTTGAGACAGAAACCGTTGACTGCTTCTTGCACTGCCAGGAGACCAGTCTGTCTCCTAAGAATTGACATCCATCAGAAGTTGACTTTCTGTCAAGGTTACATTCGCCATAGTCTGAATCGGTGTAGGCTTTGAAGTCGAATGACTGCTGCTTAGAGTACCAAATACCCAATCGAGGTTTCCCTTTCAAGTATCTGAAAATTCTCTTCACGGCTATCATATGTGACTCCTTCGGTTGAGACTGAAACCTTGAGCACAAGCACACATCAAACATTATATTGGGTCTTGAAGCTGTGAGATACATAAGTGATCTGATCATCCCACGGTACAATCTACAATCCACATCATTTCCATCTTTGTCAGGATGCAGACCATGATTGACTGGGACAGGTGTGCCATAAGTAATGCTATCATTCATCTTGTATTTTGACAATATGTCTTGCACATACTTTATTTGATGTAGATAAATCCCATCCTCTGTTTGACTGACTTGCAGACCCAGAAAGAATGACAATTCACCCATGTTGCTCATTTCAAACTTGGACTTCATCACCTTTTCGAATTCCCTACACATCCATTCATTGGTATATCCAAAAATAATGTCGTCGACGTAGACTTGTACTAGAAGAATGTCACCTCCTGCTTTCCTAATGAAGAGGGTCGAGTCAATCTGTCCACGGCCAAAACCATTAGACAGTAGATGCTTAGATAATGTCTCATACCATGCCCGCGGTGCTTGATGAAGACCATAAAGTGCTTTGTCGAGCTTATACACTTTATTGATATTATGCGGATCTTCAAAGCCGGGAGGTTGAGTGACATAGACCTCTTCATGAACTTTTCCATATAGGAAAGCACTCTTCATATCAAGTTGATAGACCTTGAAGCCGACATATGAGGCATAAGCCAAGAACAGTCGAATGGCCTCAATTCTAGCAACTGTGGCATATACTTCTGTGTAATCCAAACCCTCTTGTTGGTAAAAACCCTGAACAACCAATCTTGCTTTGTTCTTCACAACCACATGACGATCATCCGTCTTGCATTTGAACACCCATCTGGTTCCAATTGGCGGAAAGCCTTTTGGCAAGTCAACCAAATCCCACACACGCAACTTTTGGAATTGAGACAATTCATCTTGCATCGCCTCAATCCAGCAGTTGTCTGTAAGAGCCTCCTTCACATTCTTCTGCTCTAACTGGGATACGAATGCAGAATGCAGACATGTTTCCATGACACCAGTGTCAAGTATCTCCGAGTAAAGACTAGTGTTCTCTGCAATGGTTCGATGACGAGTTTGAACACCGGCATGAGGATCACCAATAATGTTGTCGATTGGATGATTCTTATGCACTCTCGTTTCTGGTACCTTCGGTTCCTGAATTTCTGAATCGAGATTTGTGCTTAACTCCACCATTTCCTGTGTTCCAGAAGAAGAAGATTCAATGTTAATTGGATCAGCTGGAGGTTCATTTCCTACAGTTGTGTTAGGATTAGCTTGAGCGTCATCTCCATCAACATGAACATCTTCACTGTTATCACTGTCATGAGTTCCAGATGCACATGCAGCATTGGAATCAGGAGTTACAATCGGTACAGTAGCACGAGTAGAGAAACTGGAGTCATCGCCGCCACCCAATAATTTATAAACATTTGCGGCGTCAACTGCAGATAGATCAGGAAGATTGAATGACTTGAATAGCGCATCATAATCAAAACCCCAAGCTGGACCTGTTGGTTCTGGTGGAATGTTGTGTTTACTGCAATCCACTTCAAACCATTCCTCGACAGTACGAGTTCCTATATTGTACACTCTCTTGCAAGGCGAGTTGGAAACGTATCCTAAGAAGATGCCTTCCACCGCTTTTGCATGAAACTTAGACTGGCGGTCTTTGTACTGTAGCAACAAGGAACAGGGACTTCCAAAAGGAACTAGGTAATCAAGATTGGGAAGTCGATTGTTAATCAACTCATAACAGGTCTTGTTGTGCCTCTTCACAACCAGAACTCTGTTTAATACGTGACAAGCTGTATTAACTGCTTCTGCCCAGAAAGCGACAGGAAGCTTTGCATCCGACAGCATAGTCCTTCCAGTCTCAATCAGTGTTATGTTCTTCCGTTCTGCAACTCCATTCTGCTGCGGTGTGTACGGGGCGCTGAATTCGTGACGGATCCCCTTCTTGAGAAAGAAAAGTTCCATCAAATTATTCTTGAACTCAGTTCCATTGTCACTCCTTATTATTCTAACTTTCAGCTTGCAAAGAGATTCCAAGCTCAGGATCAAGTATTGAAGAATATCAGCAGTCTCGTCCTTAGTACCTAAAAAATGCACCCAAGAAAAACGTGAGAAATCATCAGTTACAACCAGACAGAATGACTTACCTCCAATACTCCTTATACTTATGGGGCCAAACAGATCCATGTGTAATAGCTCCAAAGCGGTATCAATTGAGTTTTGGAGCTTGGGCTTGTGAGACTTCCACTGCTGTTTACCCTTTTTACAAGGCATACAGTCATCTGCAACGGTAAATCTCAGCTTAGGAACCCCGGTTACCAAACCGTTTCGGACAAGATGGTTCATTTTATTATACGAAATATGTCCGAGTTTCCTATGCCACAAGATAGAGTAAAGCTATGTCGCTTTGGTAAGCAAGCAAGTAGCAACTGATGAGGTGGTTGTTGCCACGCTCATATCAATCTGATAGGTGTCGTTTGTCCTTGGCGCTCTCATCAGGATCCAATCATAAGGAACTTCAAAACTAGGCTTGAGAATCAAGCATTCATTCTTATCAAACATCACCGAGTACTCCTTGTCGCACATTTGGGAGACACTCAGCAGGTTATGCTTCAGCTGCTCGCAAAAGTTGACATTGTAAAAACTGCCACAACCATTTGATACCATGCCTTGACACGTGATACTGCCGCCTTTTTCTCCAGCAAAGGCCACATAGCCGCCTCTGAATGGTTTCACATCTTGAAGCAAGGCCATGTTTCCTATCATGTGCCGGGAGCATCCACTATCTACATACCAGCGGTTAGAGATAGTACCCTTCGGACGTCCCTGCATGAGTCACAAAAAGAATTAGTTAGATTTGGAGACCCAAGCCATAGTGGTCTTGGGTCGTCCATCCTTTTCAAAATAAACTACCTCTTTTAACTCACAGTCGTGATGACTGTTCGAAATGGATGAATCTTTAAAAGAATTTGGACTAGGAGATTGAGAATTTTTATTTTTGTTGTTCCAGGATCTCTTCTGTTTCTTAACTGGAACAGTAGACTTTGGTTCAACAACAGCAGGTGAACTTGTGGAAGCTTCACCTTATTGAATTGAAGTCAGCTGCTCTAGCTTTCTCAACCTCTTATTCCTTCTCCTCCTCTGTGGCTTAGAGAGTCTCACCACAGGTTTCTCACCAGTACGTGTACTTCTAGAGGTAGATACACAAGGTACAGCAGGTTGCTTTACCTTTGTTGAAACAGATGGTTTGGCCTTAGTTTTGATCTTTGGCTTTTCCATCGGTTTAACTGGTGGTTTCACCATATTTTGTTTTGGACATTTGGGAGGTTTCACTTATGGCGACTTAGGGATGACAGCCGGTTGGGAAACAATAGGCCGTTTCCCTTGGTTCTTTGAAGGACAGTTCATAAGAATGTGACCAACCAAGCCACAGTGAAAGCAAGTCCTCTTGTCTGTGTAGGTTCTCCTGTAAGGCTCAATAGATCTTGCATTAGATGACTCAGCCTTATGAGCAGGAGGAGTTGGTTTGTGAATAGGAGTTTGACTCGATACAGATTGGTTCTTGGGAGTATAGTATTTTGCAAATTTTCTTTGTAACCAAGCCTAAAGTGAGATGAAAAAGCCTCTTTCTTTACTTGATTAAGATTTTTATACCCCCATAAAGCATTACCTTTAATTTATCATTAGATTCAATGATATCGGGTTCAGTTAGAATACAGTTATCACTATTAGTGATAATGTTTTTCTTGACTGTCTGTTCAGATAACAACTCCTCAGATACTACTCCTTTAGGGCAAGTGTTAACCGACCCATCCTCAGAAGCAGTAAAGAACTCCTCATCAGATGCGGAGTTGGCCTTACTTGAGGAATCATCCCTTTTAGAGGAGTCATCCTTTCCTGAGGACTCATCAAGACAAGTTAGATCAATGTCTACCAAGATGTTGACAAACTTCCCGCTATCTGGTGGAGGAATGGCATTAGTACCCAGCCCTAAGCCATTCATTTGCCTCACTACAGATTCGTAGTGTTCCACCACAAAATGAGAGTTTTTCAACTTCTCATTAGAACATTTCAACTGCAAGATCTCATTTTGTAGCTTGTTAATTTCATTGTTCCTTTTCTCTAACCCCTTATATGCAATATCCAAGTGAAGCTGTTGATCGCTCATTTTTAGTGAATAATCACGTTTTTCCTTTTTCAATGTTTCAATTCAATCTTTAAAACGTTTTTCATTTTCTTTATAACTTAGAGCTGCAATGCGAAGGGGTTCGACCTTTTCTTGAAGCTTAGAATTTTCAAGTTTTAAGCCTAGACATTTAGAACAAGAAATAACAGAAAAAGGATTAGAATCTACCTCGGACGATGAACTTGTTGCTTCTCCAATGGCCATGAGGGCAACAGCAGTAGTAGATTCCACTTGATCAGCTACAGAAGCCTCCTTTTCTTCAGCTTCTTTCTCCTCAGCTTCATTTTTCTCAGTTTCCATCAACTCCATGATATCAGCCATGAGACCAACTTGATTTTGTGCAATGATGGCATCTTCCAGATGAACACCCCAATCAAAGTTGTCGTCCTGTTGAGCTACCAGTGCATTGGACGTTCCAGTTTGGCTTTGATTGTGGTTGTTTGAGTTGTTGTAGCCATGGATGTTTCCTTGGCTAGGTCTGGTGAAACCCGAAGCTGGTGATCTGTCTTTTTGACATTCACGAGCAAAGTGTCCATAGTTCAGACACTTGTAGCATTTGGCCTTGGATTTGTCAAAACCAACCTTGGCATTAGAATGCCCGCCAATGAACTTTCTTCCTGTTCTGTTCAGGAAACGCTTGGCTCTCCTCAATATCATGGCCATATTCCATTGAATATCCACGTCCTCCATGTCATCAGGATCCACTTGATTGAAGTCTTCTTCTATTGTCTCGGGATCTGTAAGCTTGCCACATAAGAAGTTCTCGTAGGCCAGCATACACGATGAAAATAGAGCTACATGATCTTCAGCTATTTTGGCTATAGCTGATTGGTTAGCTTAAGTTGTAGCGAGAGGGTTTCTTGAGGTGTGTTGTTGATGAGATCCACAACCTGATCCAGATGCATAGCATGCATGACCACCACAACCGGTTTAGTGGTCTTCTTCTATAGAGTTTTCAGATAAAAGGGCAATTCCAGAGCCCGATGACTTGGTTGTAGAAGACGTCCCATGATACATAGAAGGGTCTTGTATCTGAGGTCTTCCTGAGCTCTCCTTCTTTCTTAGGTTCATGTTATGAGCTTGAACCTTTGCAATTGCCTCCTCCACTGTCATCTCATAGAATTTTGGATTCTCTCTCATCAAGGTTGTGTACATTTCAAACCTGGGTGGCAAAGCATCCAGAAACTTTTCCACCAACTCTTCATCGGGATACTTGAGCTCAAAAGCTTTCAATTCTGTCTGCAGATGATAGAATCTAGAGATGAGATCATCTAAAGACTCATTCTCCAAAAATCTGAAGCATTCATACTGCTTCCGGAGTAGATCCCGTTTACTCTTCTTGATATCACTATTCCCTTCGAATCTTTTCTATAATGCCTTCCAAAGATCCTTAGAGTTGTCATAACCTCTGAAGCTGTGAAACAACTCCCGAGTTAGTGCCATAGTGATTGAACCAAGAGCCTTCTTCTCTCGGTCATAAGCTTTCTTTTCCTCTTCATCGAGTTTAGAGATAGGCTTAGGCAGTTCATCATCAAGATAAATGTGTGTGGGATGCTTATAGCCTTCTAGAATTGGAATCCATAACGAAGAATCAGTGTATGAAATGTAATGCTCAAAGCGTGCCTTCCAGTTAGAGTAATCATTTACATTTAGCAGCTTTGGCGATTTCTGAGGAGTACCGATCTCAATGTCATAATTTAAAAGGTTTCCAAGGTTCTGAAAATTCGACATGGTGAACACTTAGTCAAATTTCAAAAAAAGCAGAAACACTTGCGCACTTGATATTGGCCTTGCGCACTTAGAGGAATGGTCTTGCGTATTTAAGATTTGCTCTTGCGTACTTGATAAGTACGCAGGGATAAATGATAAGTACGCAGGAACTAAATTAATTACGCACAAGATTAGTCTCGCGTATTTAGTAAGTACGCAGGAGATTAGTCTTGCGTATTTAGTAAGTACGCGGCAAGACTGTACTTTTTGCCAGAAATGGTAAGTACGCAGAACACCTTTTCAACAACTCTCACCAAACTATTCCGGACACTGGAAACGCACCGGAGATGGCAAAAATCGAATGGATGAACAATCAAAATGAGCCAAAGTGTCATAAACTTGATTCTAACCAACCTTTGATGCTCAAAACACTCAAAATACACAACAAAAGTCAGTTTTGAGTGATTTTTTCTTCTAAAATAGTGCTCAAGAGCTACCCCTATTTTATCACAAAAATCAACAAAAACACCCCCTTCTGCTTGTAAAACTATGTAGAAAGCTCTCCAAACTCACTCACAACACTCGAAATCAAGAGCAATGCTCTGATACCACTTGTAGGTCCCTCGGGTGTGGCGGATCGTCACTTGCAAGTGGGTCTACTAGTCGGACCGGGTGCGGAATGCCCGTGACTAGGTGGAGAGTCTTACGAAACAAAGTAAACTGACAAGATAATCACTATAAATGTTCGTCTATTATAAACACTTGAAGGTTACAGAGAGAAGTACTGAGATTACAATTTGCGTATTTGCTGAGTCCAGGATTGCGTACTTATCTACTGTCAGCCATTCCTATTTATACATGACCTGATGCCTGCGCACTTAGCAAGTGCGCAGGGTAATTTGCTCATGCGTACTTAGCAAGTACGCAAAGGTATTCTTGCGTACTTGCTAAGTACGCATGAGCTTTCTCCTGCGCACATACAAGTGCGCAAAACACTTTGAGATTTATGCAACATTCAATATGTAAAAGTAAATGCAACTCGATAAACTAATACATAAAGACTATTACATACAAAGACAATTCTAACATTAAAGTACAAACTAAGACTCTATCTATCCAGAGTGTTTGTCACAGGAAAGTGCTTCAACAGATCAGAACAGTCCTACCGATGAAGATGTCAATACCAAGGATGTACAAACTGAAATAATTGAACCTCAAATAGAGAGGAGAATCAACAAACTCCCTTCTTTGGGGAACGTTATTGGTGTTGTAAATTGTGGTGTTACTATAAGAAACAGATCTCACGAGGCACACATTTATCTCCATACCTGCTTTCTATCTCAAATGGAGCCAAAGAAAATTCAGGAAGGTATGAATGATAATAGCTGGGTTGAAGCAATACAAGAGGAACTCTTATAATTTAAGAGACATGAAGTTTGGAACAAGATGGGTATTTAGGAATAAGAAGGATGAAAGAGTAATTGTGGTCAGAAACAAAGCAAGATTAGTTGCTCAATGGTACACTCAAGAAGAATGGATTGATTATGATGAAGTTTTTACTCCTGTGGCAAGACTTGAAGCCATCCGAATCTTTCTTGCTTTTGCTGCTGCTAACAACTTTACTGTGTATCAAATAGATGTGAAAAGTTCCTTCCTGTATGGTAAGGTATATGATGAAATCTATGTGCATCAACCACCAGGCTTTGAGGACCATGAACATCCCCATTATGTTCTCAAACATGACAAATATTTTTATTGGCTGTATCAAGCCCGTAGAGCCTGGTATGACAGCCTCTCAAAATTTCTCTTGACAAACATTTTTTCAAGAGGGGCCATAGATGAGACTCTTTTCTTCAAAAGAGTGAAAGGTGATATATAGCTGGTGAAATTATATGTGGATGATATTATTTTTGTGTATACTAAATTAAATCTTTGTCATGATTTTGAAAAATTAATGCAGTCCAAGTTTGAAATGAGCTCTATGGGAGAAATGAACTTCTTTCTAGGCTACAAGTGGAATTTTTATAAATCATTCAAAATATGTCAACGACATCTTGACAAGATTTAATATGAAAGATTGTAAGACTGCCTCTACCCCAATAGCTACTACAACAAATTTATCCTCATTTTCTGAAGGTGAAAATCTGGATCAACGGTACTATAGGGCTATTATTGACTCTCTTATGTATTTAACTGCAAGTAGACCTGATATAATGTTTGCCAGCTGCTTGTGTGCTCGGTACCAAGCACACTACAACAGTTAACACCTTTTAGGGACAAAAAACCCCACTTTTTCCCGACGACATGTCGTCGGTATAGGGTGATTTAACCTATACCGACGACATCTCATCCGTACAGGTTTGGTCAGGATTGCTTCTTACCAATAGCTCAAAGGTGTCGTCAGTATAGGTGTCGTCGGTATAGCTCAACCTATACCGATTAAATTTATCGACAAAGGGTTGAATTAGAAAATTCAAAATTAAAATCTATACAAACGACATGGCGTCGGTATAGGTTTTATACCTATCGAGACGACATGTCGTCGGTAAAAGTCCATTTTTAATATATTTTTTCTTCCTCGTTGCACTTTGCAAGTGTTTAGACCACAAAATAGGCAAGAAAGCAGGTCTGGGAATAGGAGGGCCTTGCAACAACGTTCAATCCTGAGTTCTTTAGCCACTTGGGGGAAAGAGGATGGTATTTCCATGTTAGTTAAAAATATATTTAACAGTTCTAGTTTGGAATCTTTTGGCCCAGGAGGCATTGATAATCATAAGGAGGGAGTTGTGGGCAATACCAACATCAAGCAGTGTCTTCGTAAGGTTGCAGATGGCCATTTTACAGCGGCAGTTAAGGTGTTATTCTCGTCTGGTGTTGCTCCATACAATGGCGATACCATACAAGCTTTAGAGGCTAAACACCCGCACAGGCAACCTCCATATATGCCAAGTGAAATATACTCCGAGCCTCCACTTGTTGCGGAGGTTGATAGTGTCCTTGGTTGCATTAAATCGTTTCCTAAGGGAACTCCGTGTGGGAAAGACGGCTTGCGAGCACAACACATTTTGGATGCTTTATGTGGAGACGGGTCTGCAGTTGCCACTGATCTTTTAACTACTATCACCGCAGTGGTCAATTTGTGGTTAGGGAGGAGATGCCCATCGAGTTTATCAGGTTTTGTTGCGTCTGCTCCTCTTACACCGCTCTTAAAACCTGACAACGGGATCCGACCTATTGCAGTGGGTACTATATGGAGGCGGTTGGTGTCCAAGGTTGCTATGAAGGGTGTCGGTAAAGAGATGGCCAAGTACCTTAATGATTATCAGTTTGGGGTTGGTGTGTCGGGTGGCGCCGAGGCCATATTACATAGCGTCAACCGGGTATTGAATGAATGTCACACGGATGGGTCTCTGGCCATGCTTACAGTAGATTTTTCTAATGCATTTAATCTGGTGGATAGATCAGCCTTACTTCGCGAGGTCCGGATGAGGTGCCCGTCTATTTCTTTGTGGGTAGAATTCCTATATGGACAACCAGCTAGATTGTATCTTAGAGACGAGTACATTTGGTCCACCACCGGGGTTCAACAAGGAGACCCATTGGGACCACTTCTTTTCGCTCTTGTTTTGCACCCCCTTGTGCATCAAATTAGAGACAATTGCAAGCTTCTTCTTCATGCTTGGTATCTTGATGATGGGACTGTCATTGGAAATTCAGAAGAGGTGGCTATAGTGTTAGACATTATTAAGGTGGTGGGTCCTACCTTGGGTCTTGAACTGAATATTAAGAAAACTGAGTTATTTTGGCCTTCATGTGATGGTAGCAAGTTTCATGATGGTTTATTCCTTGTGGACATTGGGAGGCCGTTATCCGGGGTAAAACTTCTTGGGGGGGCGTCAGCAGAGATGCAAATTTTATTAGTGGGTTAGCTAAGAAGAGAGCTAGTAACGCTGTTAATTTGATATGTCTTCTTCCAAAACTTCATGACACGTAGAGTGAACTACTCTTGCTTCGATCTTGTATGGGTATTGCCAAACTTTTCTTTGGCTTGAGGATATGCCAACCCGTACACATGGAGGAGGCAGCGCTGTTCTTTGACAAAGGATTGCGTGGGGCGATTGAGGACATAGTTGCTTGTGGAGGTCCTTTCTTTGGAGACTTCCAATGGCGACTTGCTTCCCTACCGATTAGGTTTGGGGGTTTGGGGTTGTATTCCGCTGTAGAGGTGTCACACCCCGACCGATGGCGGAATCATCGGGGCGGGACATGTAAGACTGCTCATAGCACATGGTTGACTAAATTGAAATATATTAAAGTTAAATTTCCATTACAAATAATCCAAGTACAAACAAAATTCAAACAAGAAACATAAAACAACTCATAAAGTTCTTGATTTAAATTGCTAAGTCCAAATCCTATGTTGAACACGTCTTGAATCAATCTCACATATTGGGGCCTGAAACGTGAATAAAATAAAGTCAACTAAAAAGTTGGTGAGTATAACACAGTTGTATGTAGATAGCATATAGTTGAAAACAAATCCTTTACAAAACATGATAAAATAAGGCATTTATGGGGAGCAGCTATTGTGTAACCATGTACAACCAAACCTTGTGACTAGCATGCAAAAATTGTGTTGTCGGTTTCAATCACCGCGCACCATGGGTGGGTTTGTCAGACTCAATAGATCTATCATTGAAAACCGTCGGCTTGTATAGTTAATGATTGCACATAAGAGTATACAAAGGTTAGCACACCTAGCACTCGGGCACAAAGCTCAAATTTTGCACACATGTATGTAAATAGGATTTTTGCACTTGTGTTGTTTGTGTAAATGTAAATGTGTAATGTGTAATGTGTATAGAGTTCATGTTCCACCCCAAAAGTGTAAAAGAGTAAAAAGGGGTTGTGAATACTCACTTGGTATGGAAGTGTAGCTAACAAGGATTATAGATAGCAAATATGATTCTCGAAATGCACAATTTAACCTAAAGAGTAATGTGTATTGAATCAAATAGATGCATAAAGTTTAAGTCTAAGATGAAAGTTGAATTTGTGTATAAAACTATTGATTTGTATTTAAAAGTATTGAATAAAATATATAGAGTTTGAAGTAAAAATATTTTTGAAACAACTTGATTAGGTTTGAATTGGATAATTGAATAAATATATAATTATAGTTTATAAAATAATATAAATATTAATTGTAATTCAGTATAAATAAATAAATGATTTTGATTTAAATGTAAATTAAATAAATAATCATTATCTTATTTATTTATAAATTTTGTAACTTAATTATTTAAAATATCATTTAAGTGTAAGATAGTAAATATAAATTTAATTTTTCATAAACTTTTAAATAAATTATATTTATGCCAAGATTAAACTTTTAATCCATTTTTAAATACAGAAAACATATTTTTATAAAATCGAAACATTTATTGATCGAAAAATATAAAATTATAATTCTGTTACAGTTTCTGAGTCACACACGACCGTGCCTCGGAAGGGCACGATCGTGCTCAAGCCAGGGGCGCGACCGCGCTAGTCGGGGCACGACCGGGTTGATCAACAGAGGGCACAAACTAGACCAGTCAAACAGGCACGACCGTGCCTTGGCCCGACACGGTCGTGTCTATGATCTTTAGACACAACAGGGACTAGCCCAGAGGGCATGACAAGGTCCGGACAGGAGGACACGACCGCGCTGCTAGTCGGCACGACCGCGCTCTATGAGGCACGGCCGCGCTAGATGATTAGCGCGACCGTGTCTCTTCCAAATCAGACACGAATTGACAAATGCTTGTATTTTAAACGCCGGAATTGTTAGGGCTTTTGATTAATGGGTTATTACGAGTCTTTTGGTATATTTTAATTGTATTAACAACATTTTTAACAGTGGATTCGATTAAATTATTTTAAATAAAACATCGATTCTGATTCGGGGCAAATTCTATGATGGAAGCCTAAATTATTATGGGGCTTTCGATATAGAGACTAATTAACTGAAATAAATGATTTCAATTACCCGAAACAGTAGAGGATTGATAGAGATCGGCAAGAAAGAGTTCCGGCGTCGGCGGCTTGAGTTCCGGCGATCTTTACTGCAACACCGGCCAATCCAAATAGCCTGTGAACTTCAGGGATGATTGAGTATCGAGACTCTGCTGCTGGATCGAGAGGATTCGGATCAAACATCGGATTCTAGTTTCTTGGAAAGCTTGAGAGAGTTTTTCGAAATTGGTAATATGAAACAGATACGTTTGAGGAATTCAAAAATTGTGATTCATTCGTTAAGGGGAAAAGAAACGGATGACTGTTACGGATTTCCAATGATCGGGTGATTAAACTGCATTTACGTTTCAACTGTTACGCAGGCGCGACCGTGCCCAAGAGAGGCGCGACCGTGCCTAGGCACCGGGCGCGATCGTTCCAGGACCAGTCGCGCGATCGTGCCGAGGCACTTGGCGCGACCGTGCCAGGACGAAACACGACCGTGCTAATTAGGGTTTCTTGATAAATTTTCAACTTTTGTCCTTGACTTTTCAGGTTTGATTAGTTTGATATAAATAGTTACTTGTATAGCGTTTAAGTGTATATAATCGAGCAAAACTTGTAAATTTGTATTGAATCATTGCATTTAGTTTACTGTAAGCAAAATAACAAGGCAGTGCACGAGTATTGAATTTGAAATTGCATTACATTGAATTGAAATATGAATACTAAATTCAGAGATGTTACAAGAGGCTTCATCTTATGCTGATTCGATTGAAATATAAATCTTTCTAGAACAAAAGATTCTAATTAACCTTTCATCTGTCTAATCAGTATGTAGGTTAAGCTGATTCGATTGAGTTCCGGGAAATAACGTCCTCGTATGCTATTCCTCTTAAATAAGCCGGAATAGTTTAGAGGAACCGTTAGTAGTTGTCTAGGTAGTGAATTAGGCAGCTATGATATTGAGTAACATTCTTAATGGGTAGTTGATCCTAGTGATTGATTTTGGTTTCGTTCGAGTTCAGAACTAGTGACATCATCACACATGTCCTTCGTAACCTGGTTTGGATAGGGGTCTTAGTGAAATAGATGTCGAACAATAAGCTTGAAGCAAAAAAAATTTCTTAGAAACAATGAATCATCCAGATTTCCATGATTTATCTAAAGATGGAAATGAAATCTCATTGAAGGAAGAGAATGTCAAAGTATTTGGGAATGGTCTAGTTAATTTAACTCAAGAGATATTAAAGATAAATGGATCTTCATAGAGTTCAAATAAAAGTGTTTGTGAATAGTCTAGCTTCTGTTGGTGAAGATTGAGTTTGTTACTTCATTAGCCACTGTTTGCACCGTAGCTCTACTTTAGTCTAGCATTTAGGTTGTGATATCATGATTTGTGAATTCATGACTTGACTATCATGTCCACGAGGTATGTAAGACTTAAGAAATTCTAGGTTCATTTGGAAGAGCCACAATTCGTCTAGGTGGGAAAATAAACCACGGGACCGTGGAAATAGTGTCATAGTGTAACATTTCAGATTTTAGTATCGGTATTTCAATTCAATGTAATACATTTCAAACTCAATTCTAGTGCACTGTTTTGTTTCTTTTCGTACCATCAATTTAATACTATATTTCAATGCAAATCCGCAAATTTTACTCGGTTATAGCCTATTAAAACAATACATAAGTATCTAATTATACAAATATGGCAAAAGACTAAAGTTACAAGGTCTGACGTTAAAAAATAGCAAGAAACCCTAATAGGCACGGTCGCGCCTTGCTTCGGAACGGTCGCGCCCGGTGCCTTGGCACGGTCACGCCTCTCATCAGTTGAAACGTAAATGCAGACTTTAATCACAGAAACGTTCGACTTCATAACCGTTCGATACGTTTTCACCATTAACAAACTCAATTAACTCTTTTAATCATAACAATTACAGCAAATAAACAAAATTTCGTCGATTCAACTCATAACCATCCAATCCCCTCACAAGACCGTCAAGATTACCATTCTGATTACGATTCTTCTAAACCAACATACTATCAAACCTCTCTGAAGCTCCCGGGAACACCGAGTTAGTCGGAATTGCAGAAGAAGGCGTCGAAAACCGAATCCGTCGTCGCCGGAAATTCTCTATACCGAACACTGTCAATTCGTCGTCCTTCCGGGTAATTGAAACCTCTCACACTTACGTTTTAGTCTACTAATCAAAAGCCCTAATCTAATTTGGGCTTACAATATGGGAATCATCACGAACCAGAGTCTAGTTTTCGTTCAAAATAGATTTAATCGAACCCTACCTTGAACACGTTTAAAATACAATTAATGTATCCCAAAATACTCATAATAAATCTACAGATGAAAGCCCTATGAAATTCAATGTTAACATTATAAGAATCAGTCAATTCGTTCCTGTTTTGGAACAAACACGGTCGCGCTAGTCTTCTAGCGCGGTCGTGCTTCATGAGACACGGTCGCGCAAAATACTAGCGCGGTTGTGCCTCACACACTCAGACCCAGTTATGCCTTTGGCTAGACTTGGTCATGGCTCAAAACCCTAGACACGGTCGTGCCTAGTCCCGGACACGATCGTGCCTAGAGAACAACCCAATTGTGCATTCTGTTTGATCAACACGGTCGCGCCGTGACTATCATGGTCGCGCCCGTGGTTCGAGCACGATCGTGCCCTTCCCAGGCACGGTCGTGTGTGAGTTAAATTTTTGGCAGAATTATAATTTTATATATTTTTCAAATAATAAATATTTCTGATTAAATTACAAAATAAAAATAGTTGATTTTTTTTAAAATGCATTTAATCCTATTTAGAAAGATCAAATATTTAATCTTGGAATAAGAAGAAAACTTTTTATTTAAAGTTTATAAAATTTAATTTACATTTATTGTTAAACCTTAAAAAGTATTTTAATGGTTACGTTACATATATTATAAATAAATAAATAAATAAATGATTATTTATTTAGTTTATATTTAAACAAAAATAATTAATTATTTATACTAAATTATAACTAATACTTACAATGTTTTCATAAATAATAATTATTTATATTACTTATTTAATTATTCAAACTCAAACCTTAATCAAAATATTCTAAAAATATTCTTTCAAACTTTATATTTTATTTAATACTTTCAATTACAAATCAATGACTTTTTACACAAGTCCAAATGCAACTTTAGACTTAAACTTTTGTGCACACTATTAATACCATATACATTACACTTTAGGTTAACTTGTGCATTTCAAAGATCTTTATTCTATCTAGTATCTTTGTTAGCTACGCCTTCAAACCAAGTGAGTATTTCATAGCCCCTTTTACTCTTTTACACTTTTGGGGTGAAACATGAACTCTATCAAATTATATGTTTACATTTACACAAACAACACAAATACAAATCCTCTTTACATTCATGTGTGCAATTTGAGCTTTATGCCCTAGTGCTATGTGTGCTAACTTTTGTGAACACTTATGTGCAATCATTAACTATTCAAGCCGACGGTTTTCAATGATAGATCTATTAAGTTTGACAAACCCACCCAGATTGGGGTGATTGATACCAACAACACAATTTTGCATGCCAGTTACAAAGGTTTGATTGTACTTGGTTACACAATAGCTGCTCCCCATAAATGCCTTATTTATCATGTTATGTAAGGATTTGTTTTACAACTATATGCTATATATATATATACAAACCTATGTTATACTCACCAACTTTTTAGTTGACTTTATTTTATTCATGTTTCAGGTCCTAATATGTGAGATTGATCAAGATGTGCTACATATAGGCTTGGACTTAGTTAAAATAAATAAAAAACTTATGTATTTCAATTATGTTTCTTTTCTTGGAATTGCTTTTGATTGAATGTTTGTAATGGAATTTGACAATTAATATATTTCAATTTAGTCAACCTTTTGCTTATGAACAGTCTACATGTCCCGCCCTGATGATTCCGCCATCGGTCGGGGTGTGACAGATTGGTATCAGAGCCTTGGTTATAGGGAATTAGGTTATTAGACACCTTGACCTAGACTATAACTTTAGGACAGCCACTTATGCCATGCTTCATGTTTATATGATTATGTGCTACATGTTATGTGTTACATGCTATGTGTTACATGTTCTTTATGATTATTTGTTATTTTATTCTTCATGCATTACTTGTTAAAAATTCATGACCTATTAAGATATCCTTAAATAATAATTAAATAAATAGTATCCCTTCCTATATCCTAAAACCTCATCATACTCTTATCCCCTTCTCTATCTATATCTTTCTTAGCATGTGGAATCTTCATGAAGCAAAATCTATAAAATTTCTTTATTTCCTCGTTAAGGTTTTTAAACTTTGTTAATTATTTGAGGACACGTGTAATCTGGAAGGGTGACACCTGTATTCTGGGTTTTCTGTCTAGGAAAGCATTTCACATAAATCCCAATCAACCGAGGGACCCGTATGCTTTCTTGGGAATTCCCGGGATGAGTGTTTACTTATAGGCTAAAGCATGTCTCCTTGAAAATTATATGAGTTTAATTAACCTTAATGTGTCATAGTATTCAAGTGATTATATCACTATTTGAGTACAATCCAAACTATGATTAATTATTTTATTTCATTATCTTATCCTTTTAATCCAAGCAATTCTCATAAGTTTTTACATATTTTCTTGTGTTGTGCAAATCTGTAGAATGCCTCCTCGTCGTGCTCTCGTGGCCAACACCAACACCGACATTGCTACCATCCTTACACAACTCGTAACTCAACTCACTCAAGCTAATGGTGCCGCCAATGGTACCATGGTGGTAATGGTGGGAATGGTGGAAATGGTGGTGCCAACCCATCTCAATGCACCTTCAAGCATTTCAACTCGTGTAATCCCCTCAATTTCTATGGTACCGAAGGAGCTACCGGACTTCTTTAATGGTTCGAAAGTATTGAGAATACCTTTCTCAATAGTGACTGTCCCGACAACCTTTGTGTTCGTCATGCCACAAGTGTCCTACAAAAACGGGCACTCACGTGGTGGAATGGGGAGAAGAGAAATAGAGGTGTGGATGTGGCAATGGCCTTACCTTGGGATGAGGTTAAAAGGCTAATGACCGAGGAATTCTGTCCTCAAAATGAAGTAAACAAACTTGAAGCCGAATTTTGGGATCTTGCCCAAGATAGTGGTGAAAACTTGGCGTATACAACTCGGTTCCATGAGTTGAGTCTTCTTGTGCCCCACATGGTCACTCCTTTGTCCCGCTGCATTGAAAAGTATATTGGGGGACTACCTATGCAAATTCAAGATACTATCCTAGGAAGGAATCCCGCAACACTTGAGGATGCTATCCGCTTATCCGCCACCTTAACCGATAACCATGTGAAAGCGGGGACTCTTACTGAAAAGGGCACCAAGAAAGTCTTCAACACTGCAACTCCTTCCACCCACAACAAAGAAGCCATAACTGAACCCTCCCGGCATAATATGAAGAGAAAGGCTAGAAATTTTGTTGTGGTCACTCCTGCTATTCCTGTTAACCAAGCTACACCTATGGTTCAAGCACCGGCCAAAAAGCCATATGTTGGAATCTACCCACTTTGTGCCACCTGCAACTACCATCATCCCCAAAGCATCCCATGTCGCCTTTGTACTCATTGTGGGAGATATGGCCATACGGTCAATGTTTGTAGGGCCAAAGCTCTTGCGGGCCAAGTCAACCCACCAAACCAAACCAACACCCAAGTGACTAATCAAGGTACTCCCGCTATTGCAAATGGGCGTGCATGTTATGAATGTCGTAACCCGAACCATTTCCGTGACCAATGCCCAATATTTGCCAATGCTAGACAAGGTGGAGCTCGTGGGCGTGCTTTCAACATAAACGCGAATGAAGCTCAAGCCAACAATGACGTGGTCAATGGTACGTTCCTTGTAAATAGTCAATATGCCTCCATTTTATTTAACACCGGTGCCGATAAGAGTTTTGTGTCACTTAACTTTGAACCTTTACTTGCCAAGACACGATCTCAATTAGAGAAAACCTTCATTGTCAAAATAGCAAATGGTGATTCATTTACAATCGAATCTATTATCTATGACTGTTCTCTAGAACTTAATGAACATACATTCCCAATCAATCTTGTACCAATGCCATTAGGAAGTTTTGATATCATCATAGGCATGGATTGGCTATCAAATCATCATGCCAAAGTCATCTGTTTCGAGAAGTGTATTCGAATACCTCTACCATCGGGAGAAACACTAAGAGTCTTTGGTGAAAAGCCTTGCAAAGGGCTTAAATTAATGTTATGCACTACTGCTCAAAAGTACTTACGAAAGAAGTACGTGGCCTTTTTGGCCCATATCGTTCAAAAAGATGTCAAAAAGAAGAGTATTCAAGACATCCCCATTATCCGAGATTTTCCCGAAGTGTTCCCCGAAGATTTATCCGGTCTTCCACCCGTTCGACAAGTAGAATTTCGCATTGATCTTGTGCTCGGAGCTAACCCCGTGGCTAGAGCCCCTTACCGTCTTGCAACTTCTGAAATGCAAGAACTTGCAAGTCAACTTCAAGAGCTCTCCGACAAGGGATTCATTCGTCCAACTCATTCACCGTGGGGTGCACCCGTCTTATTCGTCAAAAAGAAGGATGGATCATTTCGCATGTGTATTGACTACCGCGAACTCAACAAGCTTACTATCAAAAACCGTTATCCTTTACCTAGAATTGATGACCTCTTTGATCAACTTCAAGGTTCTACTTGCTTCTCGAAGATTGATCTTTGATCTGGTTATCACCAACTCCGTGTGCAACAAGACGATATACCAAAGACTGCCTTCCAAACAAGGTATGGTCATTACGAGTTCATGGTTATGCCTTTTGGATTAACCAATGCACCCGCAGTTTTCATGGACCTCATGAATCGTGTGTGCAAACCGTACCTTGATAAGTTTGTGATCTTTTTCATCGATGACATCTTAATCTATTCCAAGACTAAAGCCGATCATGAGCAACATCTTAGATTGGTTTTGGATCTCTTGAAGAAAGAACAACTATATGCCAAATTCTCCAAATGTGAATTTTAGTTAAAAGAAGTTCAATTTCTTGGTCATATCGTCAACGACAAGGGTATTCATGTTGACCCTGCTAAGATCGAAACGGTTAAAAATTGGAATGCCCCGAAGACTCCCACTGAAGTTCTTTCATTTCTTGGTCTTGCGGGATATTACCGTCGTTTCATCTCAAACTTCTCTAGGATTGCTGTCCCCCTTACCGCTTTGACCCACAAGGGTAAAACTTATGAATGGGGACCAAAACAAGAAGAAGCTTTCCAAACTCTCAAGCAAAAGTTGTGCAATGCTCCTATCTTGACTCTCCCTGATGGGAATGATGATCTAGTTGTCTACTGTGATGCTTCTAACCAAGGTCTTGGTTGTGTCCTCATGCAACGAGGCAAAGTAATCGCCTACGCATCACGACAACTCAAGATTCATGAGAAGAATTATACGACGCATGATCTCGAGTTGGGTGCGGTTGTATTCGCATTGAATATTTGGAGACATTACCTCTATGGAACAAAATGTGTGGTGTTCACCGACCACAAAAGTCTCCAACACGTCTTCAACCAAAAAGAACTCAATATGAGGCAACGACATTGGGTCGAACTCCCTAACGACTATGACTGCGAGATTCGTTACCATCCCGGCAAAGCGAATGTTGTAGCCGACGCTTTGAGTCGAAAGGATCATGTCATGCTTCAATGTGTCCGAATTTAAACCGACATTCAAAATCGCATCTTAGAAGCTCAACACGTCTCAGTCACCGAGGGTAACATGTATGAGGAAATGTCGTGTGGTGTTGAACTTCAACTTGAATCAAAACCCAATGGCTTACTTTATTACTTGAACCGTATTTGGATTCCCGATCGCGATGATCTCCGTACATTTCTCATGAACGAGGCTCACAAGACTCGTAATTCTATTCATCCTGGTGCGGATAAAATGTACCAAGATCTTCGCCAACAATAGTGGTGGCCCGGTATGAAAAAGGACATTGCTCACTATGTTTCCAAATGTCTAACGTGTTCCAAAGTCAAAGCCGAAAACCAACGTCCTTCTGGATTACTTGAACAACCGGAAATTCCCGTGTGGAAATGGGAGAACTTAGCCATGGATTTTATTACCAAACTCCCTCGCACCTCGAGTGGTTATGATAGCATTTGGGTGATCATTGATCGTCTCACCAAATCTGCTCATTTCTTGCCTATCCGTGAAGACTATCGGGTTGAGAAACTAGCCCAAATTTACATCGACGATATTGTGAGCCGTCATGGTGTTCCCTTAAACATAATCTCCGATAGAGATGCTCGGTTCACCTCTCGCTTTTGGCAATCTCTCCAAACTGCTCTTGGCACACGATTGGATTTGAGCACGGCTTACCATCCCCAAACTGATGGTCAAACCGAGCGGACAATCCAAACTCTTGAAGACATGCTTAGAGCTTGTGTAATTGATTTTGGTGGCAATTGGGATTCACATTTACCCCTAATTGAGTTCTCCTACAATAATAGCTACCACACGAGTATCAACATGGCTCCATTTGAAGCCCTCTATGGTCGCAAGTGTCGTTCTCCTATCTGTTGGAACGAGATTGGTGAAGCACAAATCACCGGTCCCGAGCTAATTCAAGAAACATCCGACAAGATTATTCAAATCCGTGACAACATCCGAACAGCGAGAAGTCGGTAAAAGAGTTATGCCGATAAACGACGAAAACCCTTGGAATTCTAAGTCGGTGACCATGTTCTTCTTAAGGTGTCTCCGTGGAAGGGTGTTATCCGTTTTGGAAAGACAGGCAAGTTAGCACCTCGCTATGTTGGTCCATTCAAAATCCTTGAAAGGATTGGGAAAGTGGCTTACAAACTCAAGTTACCCCCATCTCTTGGCAATGTGCATCCTACATTTCATGTATCTAATCTGAAGAAATGTCTCGCTGATGAGAATCTCCATATACCACTTGATGACGTGCGCATTGATGAAACGATGCACTTTGTTGAGAAACCGGTAGAAATTATGGATCGTGAAATCAAGCAACTCAAGCGAAGTCGTATTCCTATTGTCAAAATTCATTGGGAGTCTAAGCGTGGTCCTGAATTCACTTGGGAACTAGAGGACCAAATGAAGCTCAAGTACCCCCATCTTTTTACTGATACCGTAGCTTCCTCTAGCTAAATTTCGGGACGAAATTCCCTCAACATGGGGAGATTGTAACATTTCTGATTTTTAGTATCGGTATTTCAATTCAATGTAATACATTTCAAACTCAATTCTAGTGCACTGTTTTGTTTCTTTTCGTACCATCAATTTAATACTATATTTCAATGCAAATCCGTAAATTTTACTCGGTTATATCCTATTAAAACAATACATAAGTATCTAATTATAAAAATATGGAAAAATACTAAAGTTACAAAGTCTAATGATGAAAAATAGCAAGAAACCCTAATAGGCACGGTCGCGCCTCGTTCTGGAACGGTCGCGCCAAGTGCTATGGCATGGTCGCGCGCCTTGCTTCGGAACGGTCGCGCCCGGTGCCTTGGCACGGTTGCGCCTCATATAGGCACGGTCACGCCTCTCATCAGTTGAAACGTAAATGCAGACTTTAATCACAGAGACGTTCGACTTCATAACCGTTCGATACGTTTTCACCATTAACAAACTCAATTAACACTTTTAATCATAACAATTACAGCAAATAAACAAAATTTCGTCGATTCAACTCATAACCATCCAATCCTCTCACAAGACCGTCAAATTTACCATTCTGATTACGATTCTCCTAAACCAACATACTATCAAACCTCTCTGAAGTTCCCGGGAACACCGAGTCAGTCGGAATTGCAGAAGAAGGCGCCGGAAACCGAACCCGTCGTCGCCGAAAATTCTCTCTACCGAACACTGTCAATTCGTCGTCCTTCCGGGTAATTGAAACCTCTCACACTTACGTTTTAGTCTACTAATCAAAAGCCCTAATCTAATTTGGGCTTACAATATGGGAATCATCACGAACCAGAGTCTAGTTTTCGTTCAAACTAGATTTAATCGAACCCTACCTTGAACACGTTTAAAATACAATTAATGTATCCCAAAATACTCGTAATAAATCTACAGATGAAAGCCCTATGAAATTCAACGTTAACATTATAAGAATCAGTCAATTCGTTCCTGTTTTGGAACAAACACGGTCGCGCTAGTCTTCTAGCGCGGTCGTGCTTCATGAGACACGGTCGCGCAAAATACTAGCGCGGTTGTGCCTCACACACTCAGACCCAGTCATGCCTTTGGCTAGACTTGGTCATGGCTCAAAACCCTAGACACGGTCGTGCCTAGTCCCGGACACGATCGTGCCTAGAGAACAACCCAATTTTGCATTCTGTTTTATCAACACGGTCGCGCCCTGACTAGCATGGTCGCGCCCGTGGTTCGAGCACGATCGTGCCCTTCCCAGGCACGGTCGTGTGTGAGTTAAATTTTTGGCAGAATTATAATTTTATATATTTTTCAAACAATAAATATTTCTGATTAAATTACAAAATAAAAATAGTTGATTTTAATAAAAATGCATTTAATCCTATTTAGAACGATCAAATATTTAATATTGGAATAAATAGAAAACTTTTTATTTAAAGTTTATAAAATTTAATTTACATTTATTGTTAAACCTTAAAAAGAATTTTAATGGTTATGTTACATATATTATAAATAAATAAATGATTATTTATTTAACTTATATTTAAACAAAAATAATTAATTATTTATACTAAATTACAACTAATACTTACAATGTTTTCATAAACAATAATTATTTATATTACTTATTTAATTATTCAAACTCAAACCTTAATCCAAATATTCTTTTAAACTTGATATTTTATTTAATACTTTCAATTACAAATCAATGACTTTTTACACAAGTCCAAATGCAACTTTAGACTTAAACTTTTGTGCACACTATTAATACCATATACATTACACTTTATGTTAACTTGTGCATTTCAAGGATCTTTATTCTATCTAGTATCTTTGTTAGCTACGCCTTCAAACCAATTGAGTATTTCATAGCCCCTTTTACTCCTTTACACTTTTGGGGTGAAACATGAACTCTATCAAATTACATGTTTACATTTACACAAACAATACAAATATAAATCCTATTTACATTCATGTGTGCAATTTGAGCTTTATGCCCGAGTGTTATGTGTGCTAACTTTTGTGAACAGTTATGTGCAATCATTAACTATTCAAGCCGACGGTTTTCAATGATAGATCTATTGAGTCTGACAAACCCACCCAGATTGGGGTGATTGATACCGACAACACAATTTTGCATGCTAGTTACAAAGGTTTGATTGTACTTGGTTACACAATAGCTGCTCCCCATAAATGCCTTATTTATCATGTTATGTAAGGATTTGTTTTACAACTATTTGCTATCTATATACAAATCTATGTTATACTCACCAACTTTTTAGTTGACTTTATTTTATTCATGTTTCAGGTCCAAATATGTGAGATTGATCAAGATGTGATACATATAGGCTTGGACTTAGTTAAAATAAATAAAGAACTTATGTATTTCAATTATGTTTCTTTTCTTGGAATTGCTTTTGATTGAATGTTTGTAATGGAATTTGACAATTAATATATTTCAATTTAGTCAACCTTTTGCTTATGAACAGTCTACATGTCCCGCCCCGATGATTCCGCCATCGGTTGGGGTGTAACACATAGGAACATTGTTTCCCCCGAGATTGATTATGGGTTTGCCAAATGTGAGGACGTCATGTCCTTAGGTTACTTGGAGAAAATGTATAGATTTCATAGATTGATCTTGAAAAAGAGCGAATATAATAATAAAAGGAATTTGAGGAATCGTAATAGGAATTCGAGTGTAGATTGTTGTAAAGATTAACATGGAGTTTGTGAGGCAAGCAAACTTTTAAAGGATGTGCTTTAGAAAGTACAAATGAATTAGGGAAAATATTTGTTGCTGAAGATCCCCTAAGAGTTGGTTAGATTCAATTTGAAATTCTCTTGTTCCTTCATAACTGCAAGTACATTACGTGAATATTTAATCGGGGAGTCCAAATTGTTAAGGTCTGATCATTAATCGAGTGAATGGGAATTTATATTAGGAATACGGGTTAATCATGGACATTAGCTCAGACAGTAAGACTCACTCGAGTTCTCATGCACTATAAATTATGATTACGTGTGCACCCGCAATGATAATTTATTTTGCATGGTCCCTACATTGTTCCTCTCATTCCAAGCTCTCAGTTATAAGAGATCTGAGAGGTTCCTTATATCGTGTCATCGTGTTGCACTCTCGGTCAAGAGTGTGTATGTCCTATCAGATTACGCTTAGTCACGCGTACCAATACTCATAGACCTGCCGACTAAGGCTGCTGCTGGCGGGAGTTAAGGGTAGAGAGGCACTACCGGTGTCTCCTAATAACAGGAATTTGTGTGGTGGAAGTCAAGCACTATGTTAGGGTAGAGATCCTCAAATCAGTGTCGAGAAAATCATGCTCCAAGTTCGTATGTACTTGTGGATCCATATGATCCAAATGAGTCTCCTGACTTGTAGAGTTCTCTCCCGATTAGTCCTGCCCTTCCCACCTCGGGTTCCCTTTTGATCGGGCAGTTCTGTTTGCCATAACTCATGGCGAAAGTTTTAGTCATCCAATCCAGCAGATCATGCTGGAGAGTGTATATACCGCACCAAATGGACGCAACATATGACAGAAAAGAAAACTGACTCCACGGCTTGAGTAGTTGTAGGTGTGGTGCAGGTACGGGTTCAGCCTGTTGTAATACCAAGATCGGTAGCTAGAAATTTCTATCGTAGTCACCCGAGCTCGGCTCATAACTTTATCTTCGAGGGTCGCAGTGTGCTGAGTGTCTGTCATCCTTGATTCGTAATTCGAACAGTGATACTTGGCTGTGTGACAACCCGGATTTTTAGGATTAAGCCCGTTAATAAATTCGTTAAATCCTAACCCGGTTAGCCTAATCTAAAACTCCGAGGACTGTTTCTGTCACTTGTTTAACCTAAATCTGTAGGGACTAAAGTTTTAATTACCCTAAACCTAATTACGATGACCTTACAAAGTCAAAATCGATTGATTTTGCCTCTATTGACTTTTAAAAGTCAAACTAGTTTTATTCTTGATTCAAATTCGTATCTATATCCAAAATTCGTCCGAAATTATAACTGAAATGGTTGTTAATGTCAGTTTCGATCATCATTGAGATGATTAACATCACCATTATGTTCGAATTAATCTCAGTTATGGGTATTAAACCATTAACCATCGACCACCCCCTCGTATACATCAAATTCGACAGATCCTTGTATTGTTTTTACAAATTGAACTCTCACACATCTTATTCACACACTATGGAACCTGCTACACTATTTAGTTTGATCGGAGAAGCTGTCCAAATTGTCGGAGATCGAACTCGTTAGTGTCGGAGCACGTTTTTAGTCGGGGATCATCAATTCGAACACTATTCCGGTAATTATCTAAACCTTCACCTTCGTTTCTATCTAATTATTGAAAGCCCTATCATTATCAGGGCTTACAACATCAATTCGATCGAAATCAAGAACCTAGGTTCATATGCATTCTGTTTAAGCGAACCCCATCAATCCGATAATGAAAACTAAAATTGATCATGTCCACAGACTCGCCTCGACGTCTAGATCGAAAGCCCTATACTCTTTGGGGCTTACATGATTGAATGGAATATGATCCTGATTCTAGGGTTCATACAAAAACCATTCTAATCGAACCCTATTCCGGACTGTTCCTAAATCAAATTAATTGCCATGGATAGTTCCGCAAAACTACATTCTTTGAAAGCCCTTTATTAATTTAACATGATAACATCGAATTCAACTCAAACCAGAACCTAGGGTTTGTTCGTAATTCGATTTGGGGGTTTCAATCTTAAACGTTATCTCAATCAAATTAAATCATATCATTGGATTCGCAATGTCTTGTTTAGTAATAGCCCTATGAATCTAACAACTTTCAACATCAAAATTGATCAAATCAATCCCTTGTTTCGTTCTAGGTTTTCGACTTTTGTTTCAGTAATTAAACAACCATTAACTTGTTAGTTTTGCAATTAAACAAACCCACAAACTCGAAATGCCCCGACAAACAAAACCCCTAACCTGTTTGGATCGATCGAAATCCAAATTGAAAGATCTGGGGTGTAGTTGGTTCAGCTTGGTGTGGGAGGGAAGAACCCATATTAGTTTGTGATTAAAACCCATTTGATCCGGGTTCTATTGCGATTCCCTAGCGGGCTGGAGTGGTTAAGTCTGTGTGTTGGTGTAGGTGAGACCCGGGTTCGAACCTCACTAGCACCATTTATTTTTCTAGCCACTTTTGATACTATACTTTTATATAAATTCTGTTCTAATATTATTATATTAATATATTAAAGTGTTTTATACCCGAAAAACAACCGTAGACTCGGTTTTGATTTTATAACCCATTTTATATTAATTATCCACTTTTAAAATAATATATTTATATTATTTTCAATCCCAACTTCGTATAAAATAATATGTTTATATTATTTTCAATCCGTGACTAATCCTATTAAATAATATATATATTTATATTATTTCGTATCGTTTTATACCTCGTGTGACGTTTTAATCTTTTTAATAAAATAATTGTTATATTATTTACTCGCGTTATTTACCCCGATTAAAAAAATATATGTTTATTATTTTTGCCACAAATGATTATTTAGTTAATCCTACGAACCTAAAAATAATATATTTAATTATATTATTTTTCTAACTTGTGTTAACGACTTTAACGTACGAATTTATTTATTTATATGTTATTCGTTTTTAACGTTCGACATGTAACTTTTTGATCTTAATTATTATATTAAGAAATATATATTTCCGTAGACACGTTCGTCTACGCTTAAATCCTTAGAATGCGTTAAGACGTTCGATCTTCCTTGTCGTCGTCACAAAACCCCATATGTCCCTAATTTATGTGTTTATAATTTTAGGGCATTCGTAAGCCGTGCAGGCTAACGCTTGAGATTCCAAATCTTTCATTTGTGTGATACTACCTACTACGCAACGAAGGGGAGTTTTCACGGCCCCTTTTTACTTGTCACACCCCCAATTTCAACTAACGGAGTTTTACCGTTTGGGAAGTGACGAACCAGGATCTCAGACATTAGTTACTTTGAACGACTCTACATGGGACTAAAAATGGAAATACCATTTAAATCAGAGTATCAATGCGGAAGCGTAAAGAAAGTAAATGCGTAAAATACACGTGCCCAAAACCAAAGTCCAAAAATCCAAAAAGTCCAAAACGTCCAACCAAAACAAGTACAATAGAATAATTCAAACAAACATAAATAAGTCATAATCAAGTAGTTGCCCTAACGTGCACCTGTGTCTTATCTTAGCGACCTGAGAAAACATGTAAGAAAATATGTCAACACGAGGTTGGTGAGTTCACAGGTTTCAATATATGTAAATAAGCGTTTACCAGATTTATGTTCATTCAGTACGTATCTATAGGTAGCTAACCTATGTTCATGTTCAGCTCAAGCGCTCGCAACCGAAGCTGACTGATTGTTTATTGCCTCCTGCCAGGTCTATCAACACTTGCGGTGTGAGTAGGCTAACATTTCACCCGTTCGATCTCTAATCGAGTTAGCGCGACTAACGCGGGTGGGATTTGTCAAACCCAGTAGTACTACTAAATATTACCTCCCTATGATCCATATTAACGGTTCGATATAAGATGAGGACTTTCTGTGATAGCGTGTTACGCTTAGCATATAACATTGATATCATACGAATTACAAAATCCAAAATTGTTTAATCATGTTTTCTCCCCCAAGTTAAAACAGTAAAAGGGGCTGTGAAAACTCACCTACGTTGCGTTGTAGGTAGTATCTCACAAAGGACAAGTTGGAATCACGTGTGTAAGTCTCAAACGACTTACGGATGCCCTAAAATTATAAACACATAAATTAGGGATAAAATGGGAATTGTGACAACGACACGGAAGGTTAGGACGTTCTAAAATATTCTAAGGATTAACGGGTAGACGAACGTGTCTACGGGAAATTGGGTTTCTTAACATAATAGTTAAGATAAATGCCTTATGTGTCGAACGTCTCTAATACGAATATTAAATAAATAAATAAATAATTGAATTCGTGCGTTTGTATCATTGAAGAAAATAATATAATATATATATTGTTTTTGAACTCGTAGGGAATATAACATTTACGTGACAAAATAACAAATACATTATTTTTATTTGAGATAATAAACGTGAGTAAATAATATAAACAATTATATTATTATTTAGTTAACATTACACGAGATTAATAAACGAGACAAAATAATATAAAAATATATATTATTTTATTCTAGGAGTTACGGTTTGAAAATAACATAAACATATTATTTTTAAAAGTGGTTACATTAAATAAATGTGGTTTACAAATCAAACCTGAACCTACAAGTGGTTTTCGGGATTAAAACAAGTTAATATATTATTATAATAATATAAGGTTTGATTTTTAATAAATAAATATAAGTAAAAAGTCCCCCAAAAAAGAATGCAGGAGACCGGACTCGAACCCGGGTCTCCTGCGTGAGAGTGGTGAGCCTTAACCAAGTCAGCTTGCTAAGGTATCGCGACTAATCCCGGATCCATGTGATTATAACATACAAGTCCCAATGGTTCTACCCCAAAATATGCTTGCGATCGAATCCCAGCCCTGAATTCCATCAATCCGGTCGTGATATAACCATATTATAGAGGGGATTTGATTATTCAAGTTATACGAATGTGTGGGTGATTTTAAATTGAAAACGATGAGTTACAGATCGTTTATTCTCAAAAAGAAGTGTCGAAACCCTAGTTTTAGATTGTGAATTCAAATTGATCAAACTATGTGATAAGAATTGTTGAATTCATGGGGTTCTTAAAGATTAAGACTTTGCGAAACTGATGATATAGTTTAATTTCCTTAAAATCAAGCGTAGGTAGGATTTCGATCACATAGGAACGTATATGAACCCTAGATTCGATCCGGTTTCAATTTGATGATATAAATCTTGAATTTCATAGGGTTTTTAATAAGTGAATGATTGTGATTCTAACAGTACAGGTTAATTGAATTGAGGTTGCGTCTAGACTGTAGTTCGATTAACCCATATTCGTGATAAACCCTAGAATTAATTCATCACCAATTCGTTGTTATAAGCCACCAAAAGGTTAGGGCTTATGATCTATAGATGAAAACGAAACTATTGGTGTATCAAATTACCTGAAACGATATCAGAAAGGTAGAGATCGACTAAATATCAGATGCGGATCCAACCGTTACTCTCTGACGTCTACGGCTGTGTCTCCGGTCAAACTGAATGGTGTAACAGGTTCAGAGGAGTTCTAGTAAGGTGTGCAGATGTTTAAATTGTGAATTGTTGCACGAATTCGACAAACTTGAGGTCGTTTGTTCACGAAACCGACGATTACAAAATAATTGTCCATTATTGTGTTTAATGTAAGGTTTAAATGAGTTAATGATGAGTGTTAATGATGATGTTTGTGTAAATCAGTTATAGTTTCAACTGAGATCGATCATGGCATACGAATTTGTCTAGAAAATGCGCGGGTTGACTTTCAAGAGTCAAAAGAAATTGGAAATGGGTTAATTACAACTCTAGTCCCTATGGTTTTCCCGTTTTGAAGTTTAGAATGTGGCAGTTTCAGTCCCTAAGATTTGAGTTTGGGTTTAGACTTGACTGTTTGACTTTCTAAAGTCAACAGGGATACAATTTTGTGAATTTTGACCTCAAAGTCAATGTGATTAGGGTTTGGACTAATTACACAATTAGTCCTTGTATTTTGGGTTTGAGGGAATGGCAGAAATAGTCACTGAAGCTTGTGTTAGGTTAACTAGGTTAACTTTTAACTGGATTTAAATAACGGCGTTAGACTAAAAAGTCCGGATTGTCACATTACTGTTTTAAACTGGGGGAGAAAACATGTCGTAAATGGTTTTTGATTTTTGTAATTCATATATGATATCACTTGTATGACTATGCGTATACCTTATTCTTTAAGTCCTCACATCGGACCGTTAATATGAACATAGCGAGGTAGTTTGAGTAGTACTACTGGGTTTGACAAACCTCATCCGCGTTAGTCACGCTAACTCGATTGGAGGTCGAACGGGTGCAATATTTACCTAAACAAGCACCATGATGGTGGGATGCATATAAACAGTCAGCTGTCGGTTGCGAGCGCATTAGTTAGCATGTTTATGGGTTCGCTACCTATTGATTTATATATTGAATGTACATTAATCTGTTAAACGCCTCTATAAATTGAAACATGTGAACTCACCAACCTCGTGTTGACATTTTCTTACATGTTTTTATCAGGTCGCTTAAGATAAGGCACAAGTGCACACAATAGGACATGCATGGAATTCTGCCTTTGATTTATGTTTTATTAAACTGTTTGGATTATTTTGAATTGTGTTTGGTTTGGACCTTTGGACTATTTTTTTGGGCGCGTGTGTTTTGCGCATTTACTTCCTTTACGCTTCCGTATTAACTCTAATTGATATGATATTTTCATTTGAGTCCCATGTAGAGTCGTTCAATGTAACTAATGTCTGAGATCCTGGTTCATCACTTCCCAAACGGTAAAACTCTGTTAGTTGAAATTTGGGGGTGTGACAGGCTGGGTCGTGTTGTAGGCATTTATTATTTTCACCTTATTGTACATATTATATGTTAGTCATGTATGTCACGTAATTATTTCTATTATTCAAATAGCTAATATCACTTTAGTGTAATCACATACACTAATAATTGGCTCAAGTTGATTGGCAACAGTTGGAATTTATATACTCAAGTCTTGGGTGTTCTTAGTGTGATGAAAGTCTTAGAAATTTTGGTCCCTAAATAAGTCTGGTTAGAGCCTAGGTGACACTAAGGAAACCTAATTCTCGAAAACCATTGGCTCTGATACCAATATGTAACACCCCCAAATTTATTTACTTAATAAATAAATTAAGGTTGCAACAATTGGTAACATTACACAACAACGAAAGCTAAAATAAAGACTTCTAAGATGTTGAACACCATTACAAATACTAAATTTAAATAGTACATTAACCTAGAACTATGTATGTCAGAACCGACTTGAGGTTTGTCCATTATGCTTCGTGAAGTAGCGAATCCCATCTGATTTGACTTCCAGTTGTTCTTCCATACCGCGTGTGGCTTCTAACGGTAGATTCTCCTCTTTAAGGACTTTGAGTTGAGCACTTCGGATTTTTTCATGTAATACGGTGTGAATAGTAAGTTGTAATGCTCGAACTCGTTTAGGTTTGGTGTCCTTACAACTTAGGGCATCGGCTACCACATTAGCCTTCCCTGGTTGATATTTGATCGCACAGTCATAGTCATTTAAGATTTTCAACTCTAAGTCATGAGCCGTGTAGTTCTTCTCATGGATTTTCAGTTGACGAGAAGCGTATGCGATCACTTTCTCGCGTTGCATCAGTACAAAACCAAGACCTTGAATGGATGCATCGTAATATACCACAAAATCATCCGTTCTCTCCGAAAGAGATAGGATGGGTGCACCGCAGAGTTTATGTTTAAGAAGTTGGAACGCTGACTCCTGGGTGTCACCCCAGTTATAGGGTTTACCCTTTTGAGTTAAAGCAGTGAGGGGTTAGGCAATCTTGCAAAATCTTTCGATGAAACGATGGTAATACCCTTCCATTCCCAGAAATTGTCGCTCCTCCGTCGGGGTTGTCGGTACCGCCCAATTCTTGATGGCTTCTATCTTGGATGGAACGACATGTATTCCATTCTCATTGACTACATGTCCTAAGAATTGCACTTCACGAATCCAGAATTCGCACTTTTAAAGTTTTACGTATAACTGTTCTTGTTTTAGCAATCCCAAAATCAAACGCAAGTGTTCTTCATGTTCGTCCCTATTCTTGGAATAGATGAGGATGTCATCAATGAAGACGATGACAAACTAATCGAGGTAGGTTTTACACACACGGTTCATGAGATCCATGAACACCGCGGGTGTATTTGTCAATTCAAATGGCATGACCCAAAACTCGTAATGCAGTCTTTGAGATGTCTTCCTCTTGAACTCTCAACTGATGATAACCTGACCTAAGATCAATCTTGAAATAGAGACTTGATCCTTGGAGTTGGTCGAACAGGTCATCAATACGTGGTAAAGGATATCGGTTCTTGATCGTCACTTTGTTCAGCTCATGATAGTTGATGCACATGCAGAAAGTCTCGTCCTTCTTCTTGACAAATAAGACTGGAGCTCCCATGGCGATGAGCTAGATCAGATGGAACTTTTATCCAATAACTCTTGCAGTTGTGTAGATAGTTCTTTCAATTTACTGGGTGCAAGTCTGTAGGGTGCCCAATCAATAGGCGCTGCTACGGGTACTAGGTCAATTTGAAATTCGACTTGACGATGTGGTGGAAGACTAGGCAAGTCTTCGGGAAATACTTCCGGATAGTCAGATACGATGGGAATGTCTTCAATCTTCTTCTCCTTAGATGACTGCTCGGCGACGAGAGCCAGAATGGCAGTACGACCTTTATGTAGACATTTCTGTGTTTCATGAAGTATATGATGCCTATGACTGCACCACTCCTTTTGCCTTAGATACAAAAGGTTTCTCCACTTAGGAGAGGAAGGCGAAGAATTTTCTCATGACAAATAATTTCGGCTTGGTTCTTAGACAACCAATCCATACCGAAAAATTACGTCGAAGCTGCCGAGTGTAACTGGCATAAGATCAATGTCAAGTTCATGATCAACCAATCCTAGCTTACATCCTTTAGGTATGTGAGTTGCTTCAATTATCTGTCCATCAGCTGTTTCTATGGTGTACTTAGCTTCTAGCAGGGTTGGAGTCCGACCGCACTAGTAAGAAATTTGTGAGGTTATTGAAATAAATGTATATGCTGGGGTATAAATCAAATTAGACCAAAGATTAGTTGTAGGATGAGGTAACAAGGTCAAAAGGAATATATTGTTGGATTGTAAGGAATAACATGTTAGTTTAGGAAGAATTCCCAATTTCCGCTTACATAGTTGGAGTCGATGGGTTTATTATGAGGTTCTACTAGAGTTTCAATCGAGATGGTTTCATTGATCAAGTTTGGATGAGAGTCTTAATCTCACTAAGACTCTTACATGAGTGAGATAAAATGATGGATTCCATTGATGATAGCTCAGTGTGTCCGTAAATCTCTTGAACTTGATAGTCGCGTCTATCAACTGTTGAACAGGTGTAATGATACCAATTAGTCATTGAGTGGGTTACGATAATTTCTACTGACAGTGGAAACTTAGGTCTGTAAACCACATATTAGGACCATTTATCCACACACTAGGTTTCACCAGAACTTACATGCACCTAAAATTACTATTACGTGTGCACCCGTAATGATAATTAGCTTTGCATGCTCACCCTAGCTTCTCCCTGTCCTGTGTCAAAATGTCCTTTAGTTTGTATTGCCGAGTATAGAGTGTTGTTAGAGATGATAAGTCATCGAAAGGCTTAGTCATCAACCATAAGTTGACCAACTAGAACTCATATCAGCATAAGTAGTTAGGAATTGTTTGATCTGAGTATTTACTAGAGTTGAAATACACTACGGTGGTCCAATCCAGCGCATTGTAGATGGAATCATGCACATGAAACAAACATGTACATGAAATGCGGCTTCGAGAAGTGAAACTATTTCGTGGATATGTGTTATTGGAATAGGCAAAGTAGCCGTCCTTCTAACTGAGTCAGGATAGGGTTTAGGTATACAATGGGAAAGGCGTTCTCAACCTTGTCGTCGATCTATTCTCAACAGAATATCGACCAATGACGTGAGCCCATTGCTCGGGAAAAGGATGACAACTATGTGTCAATGGATCCTGCAATAATGCGTGCAACGGTCTGCCTCCACACGGTGCACCTCAAGCAAGGTCCACGGGTCCGGGCTTGAAGTAGAGTAAAGCTGTGGAAATCGAGATATAGTTTCTAGTGGGTACAGGAGGAACTCGCCTCCGACGAACCCAACTCCCAAAGAGATATGTGCTAGTGCTGGGCATCATCCCTAACACGGTCTAGAAAAGGCCCACCATTTCTGATTGTGTCATCGATAGGTTCAAGTCGGTGTCTTCCTCGGCTCCAGTGGTGTAATAAGGGTGCAGATGATGGTGGTGTAAGTGACTCCTCTGAAGGCTCCATCTTGTTGCCCTTGGACGGAAGTGGATGTTGTTCTAATGATTCCCCGAGTGTCGCCACTGGGATGATGATGCAATGCGAATGACTTACCCCTCGTCAGCAGAAGATGATATGGATGATGTCAACATGCCTACAATGCAATGTATGTGTAAATGCTACGAGTAGCATGTATGAGTGTCTGTGTCATGTAATTAATGTGTGTGGGTTATAGTCTAGTATGCAATTCCTAGCTCTCTATAACCAATGGCTCTGATAACAATATGTCACACCCCCAAAGTCCACTAACGAAGTTTTATCGTTAGATATGTGACACCCCAGGATCTCAGTCATTAGTTACATCAAACGATAATATATGGGACTTAAAATGTCATAACATAAAAGTTCAGAGTTATGCGGAAGTGTTTAAATGCAGGATCGTGAAATTACAAGATGGTTCTGTTCTTAGTTGAGATTGGCGGAAACAATAACAACTACACAATTACAATCGAGTACACAGAAAGAATACTGATAAGAACACTTTTGTATTAATCTTTTGTGAATCAATGATTACAAATGAAAAACTCTAATTTCGAAAGCACAAAAAGCACTACGAAGGCACACGAAAAGCACACTTATAATGAAGTGTTTACACAGTACTTATAGTAACTTAGAATCAAGACAGACCCTTGATTCTAAGGATCAGATCTAACACAAGCCGTTGATCTTGTTTATTAATCTAAATTACACGTAAAGGCTAATCTAGTTAACTTTACTGAAACGTCTTCTTAGGCATCATTGTTTGCATGCTGGAGAAGCGCGTCATTGTCCTTTATTGGTTGCACCAGTGAGGTTCCTTCTGCTTGGAGTGTGGCAGTTGCTTTTGCAGAAAGGTGTCAGAGGCGCTTCGCATGGATAGTCAGCTGCAACGTTTGGTCTTCAGAGAATAAAGCTATCAGCAGCAAGAATGAGAATAATGCTGCTGATAAGCCTATCAGCAGCAACTTGTGTTGAACGCTGCTGATAAGCCTATCAGCAGCAACAAGTGTTGAATGCTGCTGATAAGCCTATCAGCAGCAACATGTGTTGAATGCTGCTGATAAGCCTATCAGCAGCCATATGTGTTGAATGTTGCTGATAAGCCTATCAGCAGCATTTGTACTTAAAATAATTTGGTAGCAATCAGTCTTTGGTTCTACAAACTCCCCCTAGACTGATGCAACCAAAATTCTTCTAATCACTTTGCTGCTGAAGCTTTTGCATGTGGCTGACTATCCTTTCAACCTCATAGCCTCTTGGATCCTTGCTGGGATTGTTCAGTGGAAGTGCAGACAGAGTCTTGATGTCTTTATTTGGTATTTTGTAGATTGTTTTGCTTGAACATCTCATCTTCTGCTTCATTACATCAGTTAAGGTGAACTCGTCCAAATCAGCATTATAGGACCAACTTACAAATGGAGAGTGGGACTTGAGTGGTTTGATGTCAATGATCACATCTTTGCTAGGGTTGAAGTAGTGTTTGATTGCTAGCAAAAGACGTTTCCCACTCTCGTTTGCAGGCTCATGAGCTTCACCTAGCTCCAGAATTCTGTCAAGATCTGAATCTGGTAATTGCAGAATTTCATCAACAGATCTGTAGTTAGATCTTCTTCTTTCAGTTCTCCCCCTGAAGATCTCAAACCTTTGATCCTGTGGATTATAGACCCAATCAACTATGTCTCTTGAGTTTTCTGGTCTAGGTGTGGGTTTGGATTTCTTCAAGGGAGGCTGTTGATGAGTGGGGGCTTGGTGAGATGGTTTGGACTTTTTGGGTGGAGGAGTGGAAGTTTTGGGGAGGAGAGTGGAAGGTTGTTGGACTGAGGAAGAGGTAGGTGAGGGAGAAGGCTTGGGTTTCTTTGATTTTGTTTCTCCTTCTTCCTGAATAGGTACCCTTTTCTTAGATCCCTTCTTGCCCACTCTTTCTTCCTCATCCTTCTTGACTTTGAAGTAGAGGGCTTGTAGGTTCATGAAGTTCATAGGACCTAGCGTCTTTCCATTCTCTCCTCTAGCCTTAAGGAAGTCAATCATGACCTTCCTTTCTTCATGGGTCCGTTTATTAAAGGCAATCGTCTTTTTGGACTGTTGTTTGGCTTTTTCTTCTTCTTCAGCCTGTTTCTTCTTTGCCAACTGACCTTGCTGACCCATGAAGGCTCTGTAGACTTCTTTAGTTGATAGTTTCTCAAGGTAGTCTGAATCCTCACCTTGAGAGACTAGAGTCTTTACCCACTCCTCCCTCATTTCTTTAGCTAGTTCAGAATCGGTTATTCTAAACTTAGCTTCTTCTTTCTTCCTCTTCTCCAATTCTTCCTCTTCTCTATTGAATTGTTCCTGCAGTTAAAGAGCAAGAGCTGCATCTTCTTCAATCCGGTCAACTGCAGGAATCTTTCTTTTCAGTTCATCCAGCTGTTTAGCATACAACTGGATTGTTTGTTCTCTTAGGAGAATGGCTGTTTTTCTTTCTTGAGCCTTTTTCATGTCAGCCATCTCCTCTTCTTCTCTTCTTCTTCTTTTCTCTTCCCTCTCTGTTTTCTCTTTTAGCAACCTCTCTTCATCTTCATCTGTCATGATTCCTTTTCCTTTGTTTACATTGGATGCCTCTGCTTCAGCTTCACTGATCACAACAGTAGATGATGATGCTGCTATTGGGATCCCTGCCTCAGCTTCATTGGCAATTTGAGATGTGAACATGGGAAGGTCATTGGCCTCGTTCGATTTGCACTCAGGACTTGTGACTTCTTTCAGCATTTCTTTGATAGTTGATCTTGACCCATATGTTGTAGTGCAGATGTCTACTCGAGGGGAAGCTGAGTCAGTGTCAGTGTCAGAGTTTGACACATATACTGCCTCAGTAATTCTTCCTACTTGTTCAAGTTTGGCTCTGACAGTAGCAATCATTGTTTGGCTTTCAAGTGAGTTGACATTGCAGATGTTTGCCGTGAGTTGAAAGATCTTGTAGAGAAAGTCTATAGGAAGTGACAAGATGTTCCTGGTGTTGATGGTGAGAGAGGTGTCGTTGCTTAGAAGGAAGGTATGGTCAAGAGACTTAGTGCTTGTCCATCCCAGCACCTATAAGTCTTTGACGATGAGGCAGTACAGAAATCTTCTTAGGCAGCAAATTTCTTCTTTAGTGAGAAGACTGCTCCTTATAATGTCAAGTCTTCTAGGAGACAATATTATTGCTGCTGCTGCCAAAGATTCAGGATAAGCTACCCGTTTTGCTGTTTGAATTAGTCTTTCGAAGTGGGGTAGATTATCCTTCATCAAGTCATGGAACCTGCCGATGGCAAGTTCAGCTGAGAGATCTGATGAAGTGTTGATGCAGTTAGTTAAATGCAGTTGTAGGACTTGGAGGGCATTGAGAGAGTTCCAGTTTAGCTCTTCTACACCACTAAACTCCCATCCAATCCAAAATCTCTCAGCTGATCCGTCATACCCCTAAGCTAGAATGGAGTCAAATTCTAGCTTCTGTGTAGTTTGAAAGAGTTGGGGGGTAATGGATTGACTTATGATGGTTGCTGCTTCATGAAGGATGCTGAATGATGTATTTGTTTGTTCTTGGTCTTCAGCATCATTCAGCATTTCATCAACAGCCCTGACGACCCTTCTTCTTCGTTATCTGAGACTGGTAAGTCATTAACTTGTACAAAAGCTGGCTTGAATAGTGAGCTTTGAATTACAACCTACTTTTGAATCCAGTCGTCAAGACTGTCTGTATCTTCTTCCATAAAGACCATCTCCCCCTTTTTGGTTGCATCAGTAGACAGGTAAGCATCAGTTTGGGTGCCTACTGATACAAGAGAGGGAGTGGCTAGAGTTGGGCATTGATGGGCTTCATGCATAGAGACTTGGTGTCTTAGTTTGGACACTTCAGCCTCTAGCATAGCCACCCTGGCCGTCAATTCCAAGTTATGAAGTTTCAGTCTGTCCTCATCCACAGTTGTGGAATCCTTGGACCCAGATGGGGCCTTAGGCCTAGCCTCAGCATCCCCATCACCCGTGGTTTCTTGGCGCCTGGGATTCCTCTCAATGAGGGGAGTTTCCAAGGAAACATCCTCACCATGAGTTGCCGTGGTTGAGGTCTTAAAGATGTTGTCACTTTCCTCCTGGTCATTTGATGGACCAGCAGTAGTGACAGCCTCTTCCACATCCACTCTTTCATTACTCCTAGAGTGGACCTTCAAGGGTGAAGAACTTGGGTTGGGTGTTTCGGAAGCAAGACCAATCAGTACCTCCTTGATAGTGGTAGTTGGAGAAGGTACATCACTTTGGTCAGGTTCCTCAACACTTAAGTCCAAAGAAGATAGGAATGGCTCAAAGGGCTGTTCTATGGATCCGGGAAGTGATCATAATCCTAATAGAGAGACTTCCGAAGGAGTCTCCCTAACAGTGTGGCTTTCCCTTACGATATTCTCACTAGAATGTTGTGATTCTGAGTGAGGGATGTTGGCTTGGGTTTGGGCCTTGGATGCAAGAGAAGAAGGAGTTCTCTTGCCGCTCTTCTTTGTATATTTGGCTGCAACCGGGGCCCTGTGTTCCGGTTGAGCAATCAAACTGTGGGTGAGAAAAGTATGTGCCTGTACATCCTCAGTAGAATGCACAGGGGTTCGATCAAGGGAAGCAGCAGTTTGAGTTTGTGGCAGTGAGCTGGAGGGTGTGGGATCAGTATCAGCTGGGTTTGCTGAACTGTCACCCTGGGCACTTTGCGTGTTCAACATTATAGAAAACAATGGAACATCGGCCCCTGAGAACTTTGATGAAACTGTTCTCATGCTTTGAAAAATGTTGTTCTTATGTCCCAGCATTATGTAGATTCTTGCAGTTTTTGAAAGATCTTGGTGCTCAATGTTGAACACTTCCTGCAAGAATCTTGGGTACATGAAGAACTGTGATTTTACCCCTTCTTGAAGGTTGTATCTCAAACCTTCAAGAATGAGGTGGGAAAAATTGAAACTCGCCCCAGTTATCATACCGTTAATTGCCGACGCAGGTCCGGAGCTAAGTTGGTTCCAGCCGCTCCTCTTCTGGGATATGCATTGGAGAAGAGTGTGGCAGAGATACTTCCATTTGGGACCCCATGAGTGCCTTCTCTATCGTATACTCTGTTTGATTCCCAGTGTACCCTATGGATACAAAGGTCCTCATGTATACGTCTCTTGGGTAAGAGATGGCGTCCCCTTCATCTTGAAGCTTGAGGTGTTGGCGGAGCTTTGCTTCAGTGATAATCATCTCCTTGCCATCTACTGTGCCTCTGATTTGGGGAGTGCCCTGGTCAGTAGAATACACGGCTGAGCTCCAAAACTCTTCCATGTGAGAAGTATAGATGGTTGGGTTGACTGTTAAGGCATGGTGGATTTTGGACCGACAAAGGAAGTCGATCATATCATCAAAACCTTCGGATTTCTTGCCCTTTATTAGGTATGCAGTGAGGTTGTGATATGGGGAAAACTTGTCGTTTGGGTTGTTTATGTCTGCGCCTGCCATTGTTATGGATTTGGAGGGAAGAGAGAAGGGTGTTTTTTGAATGGTGGTTAATTATTTAGGGCTTTGAATGCTGTGGGGACGGGAGAGAAAGTGATGGGAGATAGGTTTGAAATTGAATATGAAGAGGTTATGGGAACGTTTGAGATTGTGATATAACGGCAGACGAAGAAAAAGCAACTTTACTTGTACAGTACAACCTGTTTCACTTTTCATTGTTACAGCTGTAAAGCACTCAAGCAGTCATGGTAAAGACTGAGAGTAGTTTTTACCTCAGGTAAAAGTTAATGTAGACTTGTTTTACCCATCAGCAGCAAACTTGGTTGCTGCCGATGGTGAGCTATCCGCTGCAAACTTGGTTGCTGCGGATAGTGAGGTCTTTCAGCAGCAGATTTGGGTGCTACTGACTGTTGTATTCATTCCGCAGCAAAAAGGTTGCTGCTGACCGCCTTAAAGCTGTCCGCAGGAAACTTGTTCCTGCTGATAACTTAAAGCGATCAGTGGCAAAGGCTTTGCTGCTGAAGAGTAAATCTGTCAGTAGTTGAGAGGCAAAAATGCTGCTGACTTATAACTTTTATTTACAACATAAGACAGACATATTTACATGGAAAGATAAAAATTAGAGACATGTCTTATTCAAAGTTCATCATGCCAATTGATTCAACTAGATATCGAAATCTTGCTTCATCAAAAGGTTTAGTGAACAAATCAGCATATTGCTCATTTGTGTGAACCTTGGATAGGACAATTTTCTTTTTATTTACATTAAAAGACAGGCATATTTACAGTAAAGGATAGATGCACTCAACTGAACTGATGATGATGCTTGGTAGTTTCTTTGCCTTCCATTGTTGAGTTGGTGGTTTTCCAGCTTTCTTTGTCTTTTCAGCAGCAGACGTTGTATCTGATGATTTTACTTAAGCAGCTGCAGACTTTGTTGCTGTTGAAGGCTTTGCCTTGGATCTTGCCTTATCAGCAGTGGACCCTTTTGCTGCTGATAGCTTTGCCTTATCAGCAGCAGATTTTGCTGCGGACTTTGTTAGCTTATCAGCAGCAGATTTGGTTGCTGCTGAAAGCTTCTGCTTCGTTTTCTTGGGCTTAACTGGACTAACAACCGATGTATGTTGATCCTTCTTTCCCCTTTGTCTTTGAGGGGCTTGATGAAGAATCTGGTTGAAAGGGTTAAACTTACAGTTTGTAGCAAAGTGGTCTGATTCTCCACAGATGATGCAAGATTGTTGAGGTTTTGACAACTGCTCCCTTGGTGGAGAAAGAGATTTTCTGAATTGAGTTATCTTAGCTTCAAAACTTCTTACCTGTTTGTTCTTCTTTGTCTTCTCAAAAGCATGTTGCTTGAGGTTTCTTTGCTGCTGTAGGTAGTAGAAGCAGGTGCTGGCAGTGTGATTGTATTTCCCACATACAAAGCATGATTTTGCCAGTTTGTCTTTTGAAAGGTAGACATAGTCCTTTCTTTGGAACAGATCCTTGAAGTTCCATGGATGGGCTTTGTTATGTTCAAAGGTGGCTTCTTCTAGGGTCCTTTGAACATATGGAACCTTTTCTTCAGGTTTACAACATACATCAGATACCTTTCTCTTTGTGATTGGCATGAACTGAGGCTTGGAGTTTGTGGGTTCTGATGTATGTCCCTTTTCTAGCTTTCTTCCATCTGGAGGATAGCTGATCTTGATCTGTTTGAATGACACAGGGGCTATAACAGCTGGAAGAACAGTAGGAACTGCATCTCTATTCAGAACAGCTTCAGATGGAACTGAACTGGTTTCATCATGGTCTGAGTGAGTTGACTCAGATTCTGATGAGGTAGTGCAGTCTTCGATGAAAGGTTCATTCGTTGAAGGATCAAGGTTTCTGTTGGCCATATAAAGATTTGCCATATTGAAGCTTGGTTCATATATGGCAATATAGTCAGCAGGAGGAGGAACATATTTGTACTGATCAGTGTTATACCCAAGTCCAGTTTTTACTTTCTCATGGACTTGAATATCTAAAAGTCTTTGTAGCTTTTTGGAGGAAAATTCATATTTTTCAACATGAACTTTCTGTTCTGCCAGTTCAGCTCTGGTAGCTTTTAGTTTGACCAGTAGATCATCAATCTGAGTTTCAAGATTAGTTTGTTTGTGTTTTAGAGATGAAATCTCTTTCTTAAGGCAGTCAACCTTTTCTTTATAAGTATTTTCAACCTTTTTGAACTCAGATTTCATCTGATGAAACTCTTCATTTTGATCTATGAGGTTTTGGTTGTGCTTTCTATAACCCAAAACTTTATCAATACAGGCTTGAGAGCAAAGATGTTCAAATACCTGAGGTGGTATCTCTGTAGTGTCTGCCATTAGAGCTTGATTGTTGACGGGCAGTTCTTCATATTGAGAGCTCCAGTCGAACTCAGAAGTTCCAACAGTTTCACATGCTGCAGTTTGAATTGAACTAGGACCCGAGTGCTTACAATGTAGGGCAGAGGAGGTGGCGGTGGATGTTGAGGCTGTTTGGTAGCTTGAGCTTCTTTCTTTTTCTTGAATCATCTCTAGCTCATAGGTTTTTAGCATACCGAGGAGCTCAGTCATTTGGAGAGTCTTCAGATTCTTAGTTCTTCTAATGGACACCGTGTAGAGTGTCCAGCAGCTAGGTAAAGACCTGATGAACTTTTTGAGAATATCTTCATTCTCTAGCTTCACCTTTGAGCACTGCAGCTCCCCTATAAGATTGGTAAATCTGTTGTATGAAACAGTTAGAGACTCACCTTCCATCCAGACGAAGTTTTCATACTGCTGCTTCAGGATGTCTTCAAGCCCGTTGCTTTGTGCCATTTTTGTTCTTGGTGACTTTTTGAAGGAGATAGAGTTTAGAATAGAACCAGAAGTGATTAAACAAGTGTTAGTTTGTTTAATCTTGAGCCAAAGCTCTGATACCACTTGTAGGATCGTGAAATTACAAGATGGTTCTGTTCTTAGTTGAGATTGGCGGAAACAATAACAACTACACAATTACAATCGAGTACACAGAAAGAATACCGATAAGAACACTTTTGTATTAATCTTTTGTGAATCAACGATTACAAATGAAAAACTCTAATTTCAAAAGCACAAAAAGCACTACGAAGGCACACGAAAAGCACACTTACAATGAAGTGTTTACACAGTATTTATAGTAACTTAGAATCAAGACAGACCCTTGATTCTAAGGATCAGATCTAACACAAGCTGTTGATCTTGTTTATTAATCTAAATTACACGTAAAGGCTAATCTAGTTAACTTTACTGAAACGTCTTCTTAGGCATCATTGTTTGCATGCTTGGAGAAGCGTGTCATTGTCCTTTATTGGTTGCACCAGTGAGGTTCCTTCTGCTTGGAGTGTGGCAGTTGCTTTTGCAGAAAGGTGTCAGAGGCGCTTCGCATGGATAGTCAGCTGCAACGTTTGGTCTTCAGAGAATAAAGCTATCAGCAGCAAGAATGAGAATAATGCTGCTGATAAGCCTATCAGCAGCAACTTGTGTTGAACGCTGCTGATAAGCCTATCAGCAGCAACAAGTGTTGAATGCTGCTGAGAAGCCTATCAGCAGCAACATGTGTTGAATGCTGCTGATAAGCCTATCAGCAGCCATATGTGTTGAATGCTGCTGATAAGCCTATCAGCAGCATTTGTACTTAGAATAATTTGGTAGCAATCAGTCTTTGGTTCTACATTAAACAAGAAAGTAAATACGCAAAACAACGCGCCAAAGTTTAGTTTAATAAAAGTAAGTGAATTGATTTAACGGTTTGCTTATGAGTGAAATGATAGTAGGACTCCATGCATGTCCTAGTTGTGTAACCTGTGCCTTAGCAACTAGAGAAAACATGTACGAAATGTGTCAACACGAGGTTGGTGAGTTCACTGGTTTCAAGTTTACAATAAGAGCTTGTTTGCCAGATTATGTACATTCAATATGCATATATATATGTAGCTAGCCTATGTTCATGTCTTACTAAAGCGCTCGCAACCGAAGCTGACAGTGATGTTTGTTTGTTGCCTCAAGCCAGGTCTATCAACTCTGACTAATGTGTTAAGGTCAATATTACACTCGTTCGACCTCCAATCGAATTAGCGCGACTAACGCGGGTGGGGTTTGTCAAACCCAGTAGTACTACCAAAATTACCTCGCTAATTTCATATTAACGGTCCGATGTGTGTGAGGACTTTCATGATAGTGTGTTCTGCTTAGGCTCAACGGTGATATCATATGAAGTACCATAATCAAAATAGTTTGCGTCATGTTTTCTCCCCCAACGGGAAAAACATGTAAAATAATGTTTGTTTGCGTACATGTTTCTCCCCCGCGGGAAAACAAGTAAAAGTATGATTGTTTGCGTGTATGTTTCTCCCCCAACTGGAAAACAAGTAAAAGATGTTGATTTGTGTACACGGCTTACGTATGCCCTAGAATTATAAACACATAAGTTAGGGATATATGGGATTTTTTACGACGACACGGAAGATTAGAACGTCTTAACCCATTCTAAGGACCAACGAGTAGACGAACGTGTACACGGAAATATAGGTTTCTTAATATAATAATTAAGATCAATGTGTTACGTGTCGAACGTTAATAACGAATAATATTAAATAAATAAATAGATTCGTGTGTTTGTATCATTTAATAAGGATCTAAGAAAATAATATAACATATATATTACTTTTGAACTCGTAGCAACTATACGATAGTCATTTACGTGACAAAATAATAAATATATTATTTTTATTCTAGATAATAAACGTGAGTAAACAATATAAACAATTATATTGTTAATTAGTTTAAAATGTTACACGAGATAAATAAACGAGGTGAAATATATATTATTTTATACTAGGAGTCACTGTTTGAAAATAATATAAACATATTATTTATTCGGAGTCGTGGTTTGAAAATAATATAAATATATTATTTTAGAAGTGAATATAATATTAATTATAAATTATAAAATCAAACCCGAGCCTACGGTTTGTTTCCCGGGCTAAAACACATTAATTTAGTATAATAATAATAGTGAGATGGTTTTTATATTAAAATAATAATTAAAAACTGATTTTAAAAATAAAAGGGTGTGGAGAGACTCGAACCCGGGTCTCTCCCACACAAGCACACTGTCTTAACCATCTCTGCCCGCTAGGGTATCGCGATGGTATTCGGATCGAATTGGTTGACACTTAACTCCAGTGTATCTCCCTCCCAAAACCACGCATGATCAAACCCAGTCCCAAACACCGAATTTGATCGCGAACAAGGTTTAGATTCACATGGGTTTTGTTGTTTAGGAACTTGCGAAACTGATGATACAACAATTGTAAAAATGGTTGAGATTTGAGTTGTTAATTTCTGTTTAAAAGAGTCGAAAACCCTAGGTTAAGAACACAGATCCAATTAATGAAATTTGATATTAAAACTTGTAAGAATCATGGGGATTTTAACAAGAATGGAATTGCGAATCTGATAGTATAGTTGAATTGGATTTAAAACGTGTCTAGACTATCATCCGATTAAACCCGAAAATGTATGAACCCTAGGTTCCAGATTATGATCAATTCGATGTTGCTTGGTAAAATTAACATGGGGCTTTCACTGTTTGGAGGATTGTGAAGCTAATGATATAGTTTAATTGAATTACAATTGAGTAGAGCAGGATTCGATCAAACCGGTTATACATGAACACTAGAATCTGGGATTCGATTGAATTGATGTTATGAGCCCCAATTAGCATAGGGCTTTTGTTCTAGAGATTGAAATAAAGCTAAGGAAGTGTTTGATTACTAGAATAGATGTCGAATTGTTGGTTCCCGACTAAAACAGGTGCCGACAGCAACTGGGTTGATCTCCGGCGACTTCTGCTGTGATTCAGACGAGTTTGATGTGTGCAATTGCTCCAAGGAAGTTCGTACAAGGTGCACAGAGGTTCAATTCGTGAGCATAATACCTGGTTTAAAAGAATTCAATATCCATTACGATCGTGGTCGACGGTTATGATATAATTGTCCATTATTGAGTTTAATCCAAATCAATGTCGCGTTTAAACGAGTAAATGATGAGCGTTAATGGTAATAATCATACAATTCAGTATAGTTTCAACTGAAATCGATTTTGGCATGCGAATTAGGCTTAAGAACGATCGGGTTGACTTTCAAAAGTCAACAGAATTGAAAATGGGTTAATTATAGAATTAGTCTCTCTAGTTTTGGTGTGTTTGAGTTTGGTAGGTTGATAGAAATAGTCCCTGAGGTTTGAATTGGGTTAGAACTTGGTTAGTTTGACTATTGAAAAGTGAACAGGAAGATAATTTTTTGATTTTGACTTTATATAGTCAATTAGAATGAGTTTGGGCTAATTACACAATTAGTCCTTGTAGTTTGAGTTTGAATAAAGGCATAATTAGACCTTGAAGTTTGAGATAGGGTTATATAGGTTAACTTTAACTGAATTTTTCTAAAGGAGTTAACCTAAAAGTTCAGATTGTCACACTATGTACGTATATTTAACGATAATAATTCGGGTTGGTGCGCCCTTTAACATAATGTAAGTAACTATATGATTTACTAAAATAATTTCCGGACTTGTAATATATTTGTACGCATATTTATAAATATAAATATATTCATATGTTTATATAGTTTCAAAACCCCGAAATATAGTTGTACCGTATTGTGTTTTGAAATAAACGTTCCTTAATATGATTTGCTCGTCTTTATGTATATACATATACCCGTGATACACCTACGTTAGTATATTCATTTATCATATTCTGTTTACTCGTGTCATAACCGAATATATATATATATATATATATATATATATATATATATATATATATATATATATATATATATTATTAACTTCATCCTAAAATATAATCATATACTCATTTGTTTTCCCATAAAATATATGTTTATATTTTATGCACAATTATATGAAGTATCGTTTAAGACAAGTATTAAAAGTATATAATTACATGTATATTTATACTATTTATTTATGAGATGTTAATGTGATATGTTTCGAAACTGTTCATACCAATATATATTTAAAAACGCCAAAATCATATGCTTATTTATACTCATATTCGAATATTATATTTAACCAATAATCGTCCGATTTTTTTATGATAGGAACATATATATATCTTGTATATATATATATATATACACACACACACGTATAAAGGTGTTTGGATCCAAAACATCGTATTATAAAAGAATTATTTGATTTAGTATAAAATGTAAAGATTCATAATTACCATGCATGCTTTATTTATTCTAAAATATTGAGTTTTAATGGGCTTCCATTTATGTTGTTTGTTTAGTTTCAACATGTCTTTTTTGGTAGGTACTAAAATAAATATTTAATAAACCAAAATTGGATGCATGGATGCGCTCATGTGTGTCAACCAATATTCAATAAACCAAAATATTATTTTTACTATCTATTTAATACATTAATTAAATACACGTTAATTTTTTGTTACTATTTTCACAAGTATTTAGGTCAATCAACCTGTTCGAACCGAATAAAAGTTGTTTTGCCCCATTCCTAAAAAATGTATTTTAATGCGTAAGTCGATTTCGGGCCTCATCACGTTACAAAACAAAACTAATATTTATCACATATATTTTGGTTGACCATAACTTATGAAATTAGCAGTATAATTTTTCATCACTCAAAGTATTCAACTTTTGTTTTGTCTTATAATTGAAGGTATAATTGATCATGGGTGTGTATTCCATTGTTGATTAAGATTGGTGGTCAAACCACGTAATTGACACGCGGATATTTTCTTATTCGTGTGTTCGGATTATTTTTTAATTACTATGTTTATAACCGATATTTTCTAATTCATCCTAAAATGTAATCATACACTTATTTGTTTTCCCATAAAACATACTTTTATAATTTATGTACAATTATATGAAGTATCGTTTAAGACAAGTATTAAAAGTATATAATTACATGTATATTTATATTATTTATTCATGAGATGTTAACGTGTTATATTTCGAAACTGTTCATACCAATATATATCCAAAAACGCCAAAGTCATATGTTTATTTATACTCATATTCGAATATTATATTTAACCAATAATCGTCCGATTTTTTTTATGACGGGAACATATATATATAAATTGAATATATATATATATATAATATACATATTAGAAGGGCAACATGGTAATTTGTCAAAAAAAGTCTTAATTTTAAGACTTGTACAGCTGTTTATGCACATGGTACAACTCTTAAAGCATGGCAGATTCATAACACCTCCAAAATTTTGAATTCCCGCCCATTGTATCTGACCTACCTGTCCCTTTTCCTTTATTCCCTAGATTTCCTTCTTTCCCAAGCTTTTTTTATCCTGCAAAGAGAGAAAGAATAGAGAGAATCAAAGAGAGAGAACGAGAAAAAGAGAGAGGCGATGGAAGTCCAGCAAGGGTTCTGGTCGGTGACCAGCGGCAGTGACGGAAGGAGATATGGAGTCCGATCGGCGGGTAGGGGTTTCAAGGAGATCTTCTCAGGCGACGGCAATGACAAAATGCGAGAAGGGGATACTATGGTTGTGTGTGGAGACTCGAGACGATAGAGATGAACATGGGTGGCTCCAAATCTGTAGGTAATTACCCTTCATTTCTTCTCTCCTTTCTTTTCACGCTTTGCGTTCCTGATTTTCTGTCGCTCGGTATGTAGCACTAACTAGAAGACCGTTTTGCTCAGCTCTATCTTGAAGATGATCATGGGGGATTGTTAACCACAGTAATCTGTATTCCGATTTTCCAAGGTTATTTTTTTTCCTTAAAACATTCATTTTGTAATTTGAAGTCAACATTTCATGAAACCTAAGTGTATGCATATAATTTGACTTTAATTTGGATAGGCTTTGAGTATCTACGTTGGGATATGACCCAACACAAGGACCAGGCCCATCCCAAGACGGAAGTACGGATAACCACCCATAAAGATACAGTAATCATTGGTCGGGCCTACAGGACCAATGGTTGGGCCTTATGTTCGACCCGGCTAACAGAATCTGGCCCGGACGAAACAAGACGGAAGAGATAAATAGATAATGACAGAAAAGGAGACAAGAATCAACATGTCAGGATACGAACCAATCAAGAAAGGAGGCCCGACAATGCACAAACCATTACTAACAACCTTAAACAATGGTCCAGACATTACATATCCAGGTCAATAAGACAAAGATATACTCCAGGCTAAAGACAAACGATCACCATGTATAAATAACCATCAAACCCAAGGTAACAGAGAGGTTCTCATTCATTACTACACTCATTCTTTACTTATCTTCTCCATTCATACCCTATACTTACTCTCACGCCGGAGGCTGGTCATAACGACACCCCTTGGGGTCCTCACTGTGACGAGACTAACGGTGTTCCTGTTTTGCTAGGTCAGACTCAGCATAACCTTTCTGGAGACTCTTGGGCAATGCGACCCTTGTCCGGAGGTCTTGGAGTTTACAGTGGCGCCATCCAAATTGGATCAACCCTAAAACCAACTTAGCTTGAAAAACAACGTGAAACCCTAATCCCACACAGTCACAATGTCAAACCAATAGCAAAACCCTTCTCCAACACCCACTCCTGGAGTATCATTGAAAGGAACGATGTCCGTCGGAGGAGGGGAAGGTAAAGAGAAAGAAAGCCAAGCGAAGGAATCCTTAGAAAATTATGTTTTGGTGGAAGATGCATTAGATTACTTTGATCAAGAAGCATCCGGTGCAACAGCACAAATCACCCCATAGTTTGTCCGGAGCAACCGGGATAAACTCCGGGCGGAGCTAGCGGCTCTAGACAGAGCAGATAAGCTCGCTGAAGTCAGGACCAAATTGGTATTCGATACAACTAAGGAAGTAACAGGCAAAAACAAATAGTTGGAAGGCTCGGTCGATGCTAGAATGGCCCGGCAAGGCAAACAAATAGAAGAAAATGTACATGCGCCAGCGGTAGATGCACCCAACTTACTGAACCGGTTGTTGACAATGCTCACACCACACTTGATGACCGGTAAGGTGGCCGGAGCGAGCAACAAAAGCAACAAACCCGACAGTGGCCCGAAGGAGAAGAGGGCGGAGGATGACCTAACCAAACCTTACAGGCCAGACCACCTGGCGGAACAATCCAAGTTTACTACCCGGCTGACTGAGGCACCACTCCCGACTAAGCTCAAAATGACAACGTGTATCAGCAAGTATGATGGTAGTCAAGACCCGGAAGACCATTTTCACACCTTTAATGGCGCGAAACACGTTGATCAATGTTCTCTCCCAGTCTGGTGCCACATGTTTGCTCAAACGTTGATAGGTCCGGCAAGGGTGTGGTTCGACTCCTTGCCCCCACAAAGCATAGACAGTTTCATCCAGATGAAATATAAGTTCCTCCGCAATTTCGGCCAACAAAAGAAAACGTTTAAGAACGCCAATGAAATTATGCTCATACGAAGAAGAGAAAACGAGAGCGTAGAGCAGTACATGGAACGATTCATTAATGAAACTTTGTTGATAGAGGACGTACCAGAACAAATGAAGGTGAGCAGCTTCATCAATGGGGTGCGGCACACACATATACAAGAAAAACTGGGAGAAGATTATCCGAAAAGCTTTGATGTATTGATGGATAGAGTACGAGCATTCATCTGGGGCAAAGACACGTTAGACAGGGCCAAAGAATGGGACAGCCGAACCCCCCGTGTAACAACCCAATTTTTAAAGAAATATAAGTAGAGGGACTAAAGTTACCACTTGATAAACCCTATGGGGTTAAATGACATTATATTAAAAGTACAAAGGGTTAAAATGCTATTAAATCAAAGTTCAGGGTCTAAAAGTGAAAATTTGGAAAAGAAGGCAAATGTCGGACCGACATCTGAGGAGATAGCGGTCCGCTATGTAGGGAGCAAGGAAACACTCGGGAGGTGACACGTGTCTGGTGGCTAATCGCTGAAATTTGACAAGTTGAGGATCGATAGCGGACCGACATGGGATCCGTTGCGGTCCGCTAGCCGCAATTCATTCATTGCGGACCGACATGAGATGTATAACGGTCCGTTATGTGCTCGTTAAGCAAATTACACCGCCACACTTAAATAGCGGACCGACATGTATATTGATAATGGTCCGACGTGGACCCGTCGGGCAGCCTATAAATAGATGGGACTTGTGATCGATTTTGAAGCATCCCACACAGCAAAACACACTTAGAAACACACACTTAACCTCAGTAAGGGTGCCAAGGAGCCCCGGTTTATGTAGAGAAGTCAGGTTTCTAGCTTTTTGACCCCAACACGCAGGAGATAGTTTTGAGGTAAGGTTCTGCCTAGTTCCTAGTTACTTAGTTAAGCTAGGAACTTATGGTTAAGTAATGTTGTAATGACTTAGGACCCTGATCCCAGTCATTGTGTTGTTTACATTAGCACAAAAGAATTGTGTGAAGAAAAAGGAAGTTAGAGGTGAGTTCTATAAGGCCCTTTTAAAATGTTTTACTTATATGTTTTGGGCCGGTATGCATGCTACAAATATTTACATAAATGCGATATACCTTGATTTAAATATTTGAGATAACATTCATGTTGCAAGAGGTTATGTATGAAAGATGATTAAATCTTAAAACTAAGTAACGGAGTCCTCATGAAATATCAAAGAAGTGTTACGTAACCATCCGACCGGTATGTAATTATCTGGTAACCAGAATGATCTTTCTAAGGAAAGGATGATGTATAAATCCCTCCTGGACCCGTCATTTTTTTATGGGAACATCTCTGTTGGAGGTATTACTCTAGAAGGATAACCACCTTGTTTTCCTGATATATCATGGAGAAACCCTTATAAGGATTTAAGATAATGAATGATTTTTGAAAGAGAAAGAGAGAGAAAGAAAGAAAATGAATACTTGCCTTTTTGGGCATGAATTCATAAAGTAAAGAATTTGAGAAAGAAAATGGTTTTGACATGTAAAACGTTTTAGAACTTATGATGGTGTGCCCAGATAAGTAATGAAAGAGAGGTCAATGATTTACTTTGACTAGCAGAGGTCTTGACAAAGAGTAAAAAGAAAGGGATAGAGTTTTGGCATGTTTTGCCATGTCAAATATTTGGACCATCTTGGTCTGTAAAGAAAGAAAAGATTTTGCCACGTCTGGCCAAATGCCACATAATATCTTGCAACTTAAGACGTAGAGAAGTACTGCATTTCTTCGTGGGATGTAGTATAGACACCTTGTGCAAGGATATGTATAAGTGGTGACGACCGCTTGGGGGTTAACGTGACCCCAGAAAGACAAGTGTGCAAATATAAAGTATTATGTTTGGGCAAGAAGTTAATGTGATGTTTTGAATGCGTGTCATATAAATCCATTTATGAAAGAGAAGAGGTCAAAAATATTTTGACTGAAACTTAGAACTCACCAGCGTAAGCTGACAGATGTTTTAGCATGTGTATCAGGTAAAGATGTAGCTTCCAGCAGTCAAGGAAGGGGGCTAGAATAGAGGCATCTGGCAAGCTATCTGGCATATTTGGCAACTGGTATTAGAATAGTGAGGTTGTACTTTCTTTATAATGTACACTAAACAAGTCATGATATAAAACAATATTTTAAAGACTTTTGTTGTGTATGATCTCTGTTTTACTATATGTTCATGAGTAAATCTGACAAGTGGCCGGCATCTTGGGCAAGCCGGGATGTGGGTGTCACAAGTTGGTATCACAGCTATAGTTTAAAAGATTTTGATACTTGCCCAAGTATCTAGACTTAAACTAGGATTAAGAGGCAGTAAGAATGCCAGTAGAGATGCCAGTAAAGATAGCCTGATGCCAATGGAAAAGAGAAAGGTATGAGTATTTTAGTACAAAGCATAATAGAAGGATAACTAGAGCACCGAAAGTGGCGTAAATGATTAATTTTGTTGTGGACACAGTTATTAATGTTTACAATACACTTGTGTTCTAGCTATCAATCCATCATGCGAATACTAAAACATTCCATATCTTTTTGTAGAAAAATGGTTGGTAGAGGTAAAGGCAGAAGAGGAGGAAGGGTTAATCCCAATACTCCTAGAAGGCAAACGCGGTCTACCGCCAATGCCGAACCAGAAATAGAACATGCAGATAGAGAAGAACGGGTAGAAGAGCCTGTGGTAGAGCCACAACTTAAGAATATTGTAGACATGGCTGTTGCCAAAGCGTTAGATACAGCTTTGCCAATCTTATTGACAAGCTTAGAAGAAAATAGAAAGAAGAAAGATGAGACTCAATCGGTAGAAAAGCCAAATGATGAGGATAATTTTGATTATGATTATTAATCTGATGATTCATATGAGGCAAGACCTCAAAAGAAACGGAAGAAGGTATGTCCTTATAAGTCATTCAAAGACGGAAACCCTCCTAAGTATGAAGGAACGAAGGATGCCACCGTCACCCATCAGTGGATAAGAGAGATAGAAGCAGTTATCAAGATTAGTGAATGTAGAGATGATCAAAAGGTTAAGTATGCATCCCACTCGTTTGTGTCTGAAGCATTGTGCTGGTGGGAGAACTTGGTCATAGCTTTGGGGGATAAAGCTATTGATCGGATGACTTGGGAAGAGTTGAAAAGATTGCTGATAGAGGAGTTTTGTCCAGATAATGAGATGGACAAACTCGAAAGAGATTTCCTTAAATTGGAAGCTGGTGGTATGACTCACCAAGAGTATACTACCAATTTTAATAGAATGGCTCGTTTGTAACCCCATTTGACGACTCCTGAATTTATACGCATCAAGCGGTACGTACATGGTTTACCATCCGAGTTAAGAAGATTAGTAAAGACTTCAGACTTAAAAACCTATTGTTCTACCGTACAGTTTGCTTCGACAATGTACGATGAAGTCTTCAGTTCCCGCCCTATGGAATCAAAGAGAAAATGGTCAGACTTTTCCAAAGGTCTAAATAAGAAGAATAGAGGAGGAAGAGGAAGGAAGCATGAACAGAGTGGTAGTTCTAAATGTACCAAATGTGGTAAACTATACACTAGAGAATGCAAGTATGGAACTAATACTTGCTACATTTGTGGTAAGCCTGGGCATATAGCCACCAATTGCCCAAATAAATCAGGGTTGAGGTGTTACAAGTGCGGAGAACTTGGACACCGAATCATAGAATGCCATCGTAAAGATTTCAGCACCAATAGTAATTAAATATGGGAAAAAGAAGGAAGCTCCAAAGGCCAAAAGTAGGGCCTATACATTAACAATAGAGAAAGCGAAGGCATTGCCTTATCAGGTACATTTCTCGTTCATAACGTACCTACTACTGTGTTATTCGACTCAGGAGCTAGTAGAAGTTTTGTATCTTTAGATTTCTATCCTTCATTAGCTAGGCCTATCATAAGATTAGCCGAAACCTTTGAAGTAGAAACGGCAATTAGAAAGACGATGAAGGTGGCAGAAGTCATTCTAGATTGTTTTATCTATCTTGAATGGCACAAATTTTACGTTATACTATATCCAATGATCCTTGAAGGATTTAATATAGTCTTAGGAATGGACTGGTTAGCAGCAAACGATGCCCAGATCATTTGTAACCAGAAAGTAGTTCAGATGCAGACTCCTGATGGCAATTGGATCACGATCCACAGTGATAATATAAGACCAGCCGTTAAAATCATCTCTATGATGAAGACTATGAAATTTATGAGTCGAGGCAGTGAGACCTACCTGGCTTATGCTATTGATTCCAAAGTGAAAACTAAGGAATTAAAAGATGTGCCAATAGTATGTGACTTTCCTGATGTATTCCCATAAGAATTACCAGGAATACCTCCAGAAAGAGAAGTGGAGTTTCGAATCAACTTAATGCCTAGTGCTAAGCCTGTAGCTAAGGCACCATATCGTTTAGCTCCATCAGAAATGAAGGAACTAATATCACAACTTCAAGAGTTGTTAGACAGAGGTTTCTTAAGACCGGGTATCTCGCCTTGGGGTGCTCCGCTTCTGTTTGTAAGAAAGAAAGACGGTAGTATGCGTATGTGCATAGACTACTGAGAATTGAATAAACTGACCATAAAGAACAAATATCCATTACCTAGGATCGATGACTTGTTCGATCAATTACAAGGAGCAAGTTGGTTTTCCAAAATCGATCTAAGGTCGGGATATCATCCATTGAAGGTTAGAGATGAAGATATTCCCAAAACAGCCTTCCGTACAAGATATAGACATTATGAGTTCTTAGTAATGCCATTTGGTCTGACTAATGCCCCTACTGCATTCATGGACCTCATGAATAGGGTTTGTCGACCAATGTTGAACCGATCTGTGATCGTGTTCATAGATGATATTCTAATCTACTCAAAGAATGAACGAGATCATGCATGTCATCTCAAGGATGTGCCAGAATCACTTAGAAAAGAATAATTACATGCTGTGAATGTGTGCTTTGGCTCCAAGAAGTCCAGTTCTTGGGTCATGTGATAAACGTAGAAGGAATTCTAGTAGATCCTTCAAAGATAAAAGCTGTGATGAAATGGAACCCACCAAAGACACCTACAGAGATATGCAGTTTCTTAGGTTAGGCTGGTTACTATAGACGGTTTATTCAAGATTTCTCTAAAATTGCTACCCCATTGACAAAACTCACGAAGAAGGAAATATTTTTTGTATGGGGAGCAGAACAAGAAAAGGCTTTTCAAAAGCTAAATGAGGAATTGACACTGGAGTCGGTGTTGTCTTTACCAGAAGGAAATGAGGATCAGGTAGTTTACTCTGATGCTTCGTATCAGGGACTAGGGAGTGTATTAATGTAGAGTGGCAAGGTTATAACCTATGCTTCATGGCAACTCAAACCCAATAAAGTTAACTACCCGACCCATGATTTAGAATTAGCAGCGGTAGTTTTTGTGCTTAAAATATGGAGGCATTATCGGTATGGAGTTAAGTGCACAATCTACACAGATCATAAAAGCTTAAAGTATTTCTTTGAGCAAAAAGATCTGAATATGAGGCAGCGAAGATGGTTAGAGCTGATAAAGGATTATGATTGTGAAATCCTGTATCACCCAGGGAAAGCCAATGTAGTGGCAGATGCTCTAAGCCGTAAGGAAGAGCATCCTCCTATTAGGGTGAGGTCATATAAGTTAGTTGTAACTCCTGACCTTATGACTCAGCTCAGGTTTGTCCAGATAGACGCATTAAAAGTAGAAAATGTTAAGAAAGAAAGAATGACTGGACAAGAAAAGTATTTAGAAGAAAATGAGTATGCAGTTAAGATTCGCTTTGGCCGTATGTGGATACCACATATGGGTGAAGTCAGAATTAAAATTATGGATGAAGCTCATAAGTCACGATATTCAATTCATCCGGGTACTATAAAAATGTACCAAGACCTACGCCAAGATTATTGGTGGCCCGGTATGAAATTCGATATCATTAAATATGTGGCTAAATGATTAACTTGTTCGCAAGTTAAAGAAGAGCATCAAAAGCCTTATGGCAAATTGTAGCCACTAGATATTCCAGAATGGAAGTGGGAACATATCACTATGGACTTCATAACTAAGCTACCAAGAATAGCTAAAGGTTATAGTGCCATATGTGTGATAGTTGAAAGGCTAACTAAGAGCGCTCACTTTTTACCAATACGTGACACTCACTCTTCGAAAAGGTTGGCCGAAGCATTTATCCAAGAAATTGTTTCAAGGCATGGAGTGCCAGTTTCAATTGTATCTGACAGAGACACACGTTTCACGTCGCGTTTCTGGAAGAAGTTCCATGAAGATATGGAAACTAAGTTATTAATTAGCACGGTATATCATCCTCAGACAGATGGTCAAAGTGAAAGAATGATTCAAACACTCGAGGATATGTTGCGTGCTTGCATTATCGACTTCGGTGAAAGTTAGGATAGTCATCTACCTTTGGTAGAATTCTCGTATAACAACAGCTATCATGCAAGTATTAGCATGACGCCATTTGAAATGTTATACAGGAGAAGATGTAGAACTCCCATCTGTTGGAGAGAAGTTAAACAGAAAGAACTTGGAAGGAAAGAAATTTTCCAATCAACAGGTGTAAATTTAGATCAGATTAAAGCTCGTCTAAAAGCTTCCTAGGATAGACAAAATTCATATGCAGACACGAGATGAAGACCAATAGAATTCCAAGTTGGAGATTACGTTCTGTTGAAAGTATCTCCATGGAAGGGAATTATAAGATTCAAAAAGAGGGGAAAGTCGAGTCCAAGATTTATTGGACCATTTTAGATTATGGCTCGAATAGGGAAGGTTGCATATAGATTAGAATTGCCAGAAGAGTTGAGTGGAATTCACTCGACATTCCATGTAACACACTTACGAAAGTGTTTGGCATACGAAACCTCTCATGTACCACTAAACGATATAGAGGCAGATGAAAGATTGAATTATATCGAGAAGCCAGTGGCTATACTCGACTGTAAAGAAAAGAGATTACGAAATAAGGTAATCAAGCAAGTGAAAGTTCAATGGCAACATCGAAAAGCGTCTGAAGCCACATGGGAGACAGAGGAAGAAATGAGGCAATCTTATCCCTACTTATTTGAGTAAGTAACAGGTTTCGAGGACGAAACCTTTTTAAGCGGGGTAGATTTGTAACACCCCAATTTTTAAAGAAATATAAGCGGAGGGACTAAAGTTGCCACTTGATAAACCCTAGGGGGTTAAATGACATTATATTAAAAGTACAAAGGGTTAATGCTTTTAAATCAAAGTTCAGGGGCTAAAAGTGAAAATTTGGAAAAGAAGGCAGATGTCGGACCGACATCTAAGGAGATAGCGGTCCGCTATGTAAGGAGCAAGGAAACACTCGGGAGGTGACACGTGTCGGGTGACTAATCGCTGAAATTTGACCCGTGGAGGATCGATAGCGGACCGACATAGGATCCATTGAGGTCCGCTAGCCGTAATTCATTCATTGCGGACCGACATGAGATGTATAACGGTCTGTTATGTCCTCGTTAAGCAAATTACACCGCCACACTTGAATAGCGGACCGAAGTGTATATAGATAACGATCCGACGTGGACGCGTTGGGCAGCCTATAAATATATGGGACTTGTAATGGATTTTGAATCATCCCACACAGCAAAACACACTTAACTTTGGTAAGTGTGCCAAGGAGCCCCGGTTCGCGTAGAGAAGTCAGGTTTCCAGCTTTTTGACCCCAATACGTAGGAGATAGTTTTAAGCTAAGGTTTTGCCTAGTTCCTAATGACTTAGTTAAGCTAGGAACTTATGGTTAAGTAATGTTGTAATGACTTAGGACCCTGATCCCAGTCGTTGTGCTTTTTACATTAGCACAAAAGAATTGTGTGAAGAAGAAGGAAGTTAGAGGTGAGTTCTATAGGGCCCTTTTTAAATGTTTTACTTAAATGTTTTGGGTCGGTATGCATGCTAGAAAGATTTACATAAATGCTATATACCTTGATTTAAATATTTGGGATAGCATTCATGTTGCAAGAGGTTATGTATGAAAGATGATTAAATCTTAAAACTAAGTAACGGAGTACTCATGAAACATCAAATAAGTTTTAGTGACCATCCGAACAGTATGTAGTTATCAAGCAAACATAATGTTCTATCTAAGGAAAGAATGGTGTATAAATCCCTTCTAGACCCATCATTCTTTCCTGGGAACATCTCTGTTGGAGGTACTACTCAGGAAGGATAACCACCTTGTCTTCCTGATATATCATGGAGAAACCATTATAAGGATTTAAGATAATGAATGATTTTTGAAAGAGAAAGATAGAGAAAGAAAGAAAATGAATACTTGCCTTTTTGGGCATGAATTCATAAAGTAAAGAATTTGAGAAAGAAAATGGTTTTGACACGTAAAACATTTTAGAACTATTCATGGTGTGCCCAGATAAGTAATGGAAGAGAGGTCAAGGTTTTACTTTGATTAGCAAAGGTCTTTGACAAATATTGTCTTGACAAAGAGTAAAGAGAAAGGGATAGAGTTTTGGCATGTTTTGCCATGTCAAATATTTGGACGATCTTGGTCTGTAAAAAAAGAAAAGATTTTGCCACGTCTAGCCAAATGCCACATAATATCTTGCAACTTAAGATGTAGAGAAGTACTACATTTCTTTGTGGGATGTAGTATAGACACCTTGTGTAAGGGTATGTATAAGTGGTGGCGACCGCTTGGGAGTTAACGTGACCTCATAAAGACAAGTGTGCAAGTATAAAGTATTATGTTTGGGCAAGAAGTTAATGTGATGTTTTAAGTGTGTGTCATATAAATCCATTTATGAAAGAGAAAGATGTCAAAAATATTTTGACTGAAACTTAGAACTCACCAGCGTAAGCTGACAGATGTTTAATCATGTGTATCAGGTAAAGATGTAGCTTCCAGCAGTCAAGGCAGGGGCTAGAATAGAGGCATCTGGCAAGCTATCTGGCATATTTGGCAACTGGCATTAGAATAATGATGTTGTACTTTCTTTAAAATGTACATTAAACAAGTCATGATATAAAATAATATTTTAAAGACTTCCGCTATGTATGATCTCTGTTTTACTATATGTTCATGAGTAAATCTTACAAGTGGCCGGCATCTCGTGCGAGCCGGGATGTAGGTGTCACACCCCAACAGACAAGAAAACAACCAGACAATTGGGGAGGCAGATACGCTACATCGAACAGCCCCCTCCACAGATCCCGACCGCCGATGCCAGAAAGGTCCAGGTACTCGTCCCATCTCGCTACATCATTTAGTCCATATTTAAAACAATCATAAAATAGTGACACAAGAAGACATGGGTGTGAAAGGCAGGACCGGCCATTTGATTTTACAACCCTTACAAAAACACCAAGCCAATTCCTGGCCATAGAATGGGTCAGCCAATGTTTCCAACCACCTAGACCCGTTTGACCCCGGCCATACATGCAAAACTCAAGCAAGTTCTGTGAATTTCACAAGATAGGGGTCATACCATGGATAACTATGAGAATTTTAGAAGGGAGATAGAGAAGGCGGTAAAAATGGGCAAAGTGTCTCACTTGATTAAAGAAATAATCCAGCAAGGAAATAGAGATAGAAAACCCGAGGGAGACGGGCAGAAACCACCCTCGGAAGACAGAGGAAGAGTGGAGATGATCCACAAGGGAGAAAATTCAAAACAAGAAGAGTCTGATCGCAAAAGGAAACCACCACCACTAGAATCATGGATGATGCATCCCATCTCTTTCGAATCACTAGCAGAAAAAGACGTCCAGGATGGCCCGCTAGTCATATCTGCAAACATAGTCGGTCATCGTATTGGAAGAATACATGTGGATGGAGGCAGTGGGGCAGAGATCATGTTCGAGCACTGCTTCAAACGTTTAGATGAAGATTTAAAAGCTAGGCTAGTCCCAGACCATCTCCCACTGGTTGGATTTTCAGGGGAAAGGGTGTTACTAGTAGGCAAAGTAACCCTGCATGTCACCTTGGGGGAAGGAGACAGGTTTCATAATGTCAACCTAACTTTTTTCCATAGTACACGCTAATTCTAAAAACAACATCATCATGGGCAGACCGGGAATAAAAGCTTTCAAAGGGGTAGTTTCCACTAACCACTGAATTATGAAATTCCCCACACCGAAAGGTATAGCATCAGTAAGTACAGCTGCAGAAATAGTCGCTGTGTTAGATAGAACCAAGCAACGTCAGAATGCGGAAGAAGAAGCTTGGATGATGAACGGAAACTTCACAGAACAAACTATCAAAGTTGGGTTACAGTTGTCCAACAAGGTAAAATCATATTTGAAGGAGTTGCTCATCCGCAATATGGATGTGTTTGGTTGGGAAGAGGTAGACATGGAAGGCATTTCGTGAAGTTTGGTAGAGCACAAGCTTAACACATACCCCACGGCAGCTCCAATCTGACAGAAGCGGCGGAGTATGGACCCAGAACGCCGCAAGGCTGCATGTGAGGAAGCCAAAAAACTATTGCAGGCAGGAATAGTAAGAGAGGTTAAATATCTATCTTGGATAGCAAATCTGGTGATGGTAGCAAAAGGAGACGGCTCTTGGAGAATGTGCATAGAATTCAAGGACCCCAATAAAGCAACCCCGAGAAACTGTTATCCCCTGCCAGAAATGGAGATGCAGGTCGAAGCCCTGGCGGACTTCCCGATAAGATGTTTTTTGGACGCGCACAAGGGGTACCATCGGATACAGATGGCCCCGAAATATGAATAAAAGACTGCTTTCTACACAGAGGACGGAGTATTTTGCAACACAAAAATGCCCTTTGGCCTAAAAAACATGGGGGCTACCTACCAAAGGTTCATGGATCAGACTTTTTCAGAATAGATCTGCAAAAACCTTGAGGTCTACGTGGACGACCTAGTAATCAAAAACAGAACAGAGGGGGGATGATCAAGGACGTAGAAGAAACTTTTAAAACACTCCGGGAAGCTTGCATGAAGCTCAATCCAAAGAAATGTTCATTTAGGGTAATAGAGGGAAAATTCCTAGGAGTAATGACGACTAAAGAAGAAATTCGCCCAAACCTGGAGAAGGTAGAAGCCATAGCTAAAATGCCTTCCCCAAAAACATCGAAGTAAGTGCATAGGCTAAACAGGCGACTGGTAGCGTTGAATAGGTTTCTATCCCGGATGGCAGACGGGTCACTTCCATTTATGGGAACACTGAAAAATTGCCTGAAAAAGAATGACTTTGCGTGGACAGTAGAGGCAGAGGCGGCATTCCAAGAAATGAAGGCCCACCTATGTAACCTACCGACACTAACAACGCCAAAGCCGGGGGAAACATTGATAATGTACTTGGTTGCGTCTACAAATGCTGTCAACGCAGTACTTATGATAGAAAGAGAAGAAATCCAGACCCCAATCTACTTTATTAGCAGAACACTCAAAGACCCGGAGACCCGATACCCGGATATGGAAAAACTAGCTTTGGCACTAGTATATGCATCACGACGTCTCCGGCGATACTTTCAAGCTAATCCGGTTAAAGTGCTGACTGATCAACCTATTCAAAGAATCTTAAAGAAATCAGAATATTCGGGAAGGTTGGCCACCTGGGCCATTGAACTGGGAGATCACCAAATTACCTACTGTCCACGAACGGCATTCAAAGGACAGGTGATAGCGGACTTTCTGGCAGAACTGCCAGAATCTCGAGATAACAGGATACATGCGTCAGAAGAAAGGAACGAAGAAGTGGTAGAGCAGGGGCCATGGAAGCTATTCACAGATGGTGCTTCTATTGATGAGGGGTGTGGGGCAGGCCTAATATTAATTAGCCCGGAGGAAATAGAACTTACATATGCCCTTCGGCTAGACTTCTAAAGCACAAAAAACGAAGAAGAATACGAAGCCCTCCTGGCAGGGCTACGTATGGAAAAAGAAATGAAGATAACATGGATTGAAGCACACGTTGACTCCATGTTGGTAGCAAACTAAGCCAACAATGTCTATGAAGTCAAAGGCGAAACGATGAAGCAATACAGAGCCAAAGTGGGAGAATTGATGGCCAATTTCAAGTATTGCAAGGTAATGCACATCCCGAGGAGCCAGAACAAAAAGGCTGATGCCCTAAGCAAGTTAGCCTTGGTGACATACAATCATCTGGCAAAGAAATACGGGTGGAAGTGCTAGCTAAGCCATCCACAACAGAGAAAAACGTTGAGTCGGTAGAAACAAAAGAAGAAAGGACATGGATGTCACCCCTGCTAGATTTTCTGAATAAAGGAATCCTTCCACCAGTCTAGAATGAGGCCCGAAAGATAAAATGCAAAGCCCTCAATTATGCAGTGGAGGACGAGCAATTATACCGGAAATCCTACCTGGGTCCCATGCTGAAGTGTGTGGGCATGGATGAAGCCAACTACGTAATCAGAGAATTGCACGAAGGCATCTGCGGTATGCACTCAGGGCCAAAGACAGTCGGAGCAAGGGTAATGAGAGCCGGATACTACTGGACCGGAATGTAAAAAACAGCAATAGACGAAATCCAAAAGTGTGATAACTGCCAGAGACATACACCGGTAAGCCGTCGTCCTTGCATGAACTTAATCTCAGTCACCTCCGTGTGGCCTTTCTTTAAGTGGGCCATATACATTGTAGGACCCTTCTCAGAAGCGGCGGGAAGGGTAAAATTCCTCATTTTAGTAATCGATTACTTTACCAAGTGGATCGACGCAAAACCATTGGCAACAATCATAGGTCAGCAAGTGCAACATTTTGTATGGGAAAACATAGTCTGCAGATTTGGAATTCTAAAGGAGCTGGTAAGCGACAACGGAAGGCAGTTTGCCGAAAATCCGCTCAAAAGCTGGTGTGCAAAATTGCAGATAAAACAGGTATCCTCCTCTGTTAAACACCCTCAGTCTAACGGACAAGTGGAGCGGGCCAACAGGAGTATTGTGGAGGGGATAAAAAACCGCCTCGAACCCAGGAGCCACAGCTGGGTAGAAGAAATCCCACATGTACTTTGGGCTCACCGTACCACACCAATGACCAGCCACGGAGAAACACCTTTCAGTTTAACATACGGGACTAAAGCAATGATCCCAACAGAATTAGGGTCGCCAAGTAGACGGACCCTAGAAAGAGAGGAAGGAAATGAAAAGGACCTAAGGCTCCACTTAAACCTGCTACAAGAGCGCCGAGAAATGGCCTTCGCTAGAGAAACAAGGTACAAGAAAAAGGTTGAAAAATATTACAATAGTCGTGTCAAAGGAAAGAATTTCAGGCCCGAAGAGTGGGTATTACGAGACAATGAGGCATGCCCGCAAGAAGACCCTGGTAAGTTGGGACCCAAATGGGAAGGTCCCTACCAAGTAATCGAAGCTAACACTCGAGGATCATACAAGCTGGCCAAACCGGATGGCACACCTATCTCTCGTACTTGGCACGGAATGCAGCTAAGGAAGTATTTTATGTAACGTTCAGTACTACGGTTAATGTTATCTCTCACCTCATTATGAAGACTTCAAGCCCTATCAATGCATATTATGTTTTTGGAAAAGAATCCAAGGTTAAAAAACCTAAGGCTATCCGACCGGAACACCCCTGAATAAGTCAAAAAGATAAACCTTTACCCCATGCCAAGGGTAAGAGGACTCAGAAAAACCTAAGCCTATCCGACCGCCCGGGTAAGTCAAAAAGATAAACCTTTACCCCTTGCCAAGGGTAAGAGGACTTAGAAAAACCTAAGGCTATCCGGCCGGAACACCCCCGGAGAAGTCAAAAAAGATAAACCTTTACCCCTTGCCAAGGGTAAGAGGACTAAGAAAAACCTAAGGCTATCGGGCCGGCACACCCCCGGATAAGTCAAAAAGATAAACCTTTACCCCTTGCCAAAGGTAAGAGGACTCAAAAAAACCTAAGGCTATCCGGCCGGAACACCCCCGGATAAGTAAAAAAGATAAACCTTTACCACTTACCTAGGGTAAGAGGACTCAGAAAAACCTAAGGCTATTCGGCCGGAACACCCCTGGATAAGTCAAAAAGATAAACCTTTACCCATTCCAAGGGTAAGAGGACTCAGAAAAACCTAAGGCTTTCCGGCCGGAACACCCCCGAATAAGTCAAAAAGGATAAACCTTTACCCCTTGCCAAGGGTAAGAGGACTAAGAAAAACCTAAGGCTATCCGGCCGGCACACCCCCGGATAAGTCAAAAAGATAAACCTTTACCCCTTGCCAAGGGTAAGAGGACTAAGAAAAACCTAAGGCTATCCGGCCGGAACGCCCCCGGATAAGTCAAAAAGATAAACCTTTACCCCTTGCCAAGGGCAAAAGGACTAAGAAAAACCTAAGACCGCCTGGCCGGAATACCCTCGAATAAATCACAAAGATAATAACTCCGTACCATTGTCAAAAATAAGAAAGAGCACCAGTCAGAAAGACACACGAAACCATCAAACAAAAAAAGCCATCAACATATTTCCAAAGGGTTCATTACAAGAGAAATTACAAATTGTTCAGAACAAATAGGAGATACGGTGGTGCGGCGCTGGAGGAGGGAGTAGACGCACCCGTGAAAAAATCCCTCAAAACATCAAGAGAAGCCTGAGTTAAACCGGCTAACCGGGACATCATGGAGTGGTTGGATGTCTGTAATACAGTAGTGCTATCAAGGAGCCTTTGCAGAGCATCCGGATCATTACCCTCTACAGACTCCAAGGGAAACCGCTTTTCACTCCCTGCATAACCCGCCGCCAAGCCCTCCTAAAAACCTACGGACTAGGTCGCCTTGTTTACAGCACCCACTAACAAAAGCCACTCCCGGCTACCTCGGAGTCGTTCCAAGAAAAGTTTGAAACCCGTACCAATAAGCCAATCACGATCAAAAGATAAACGATGGTTTTCTAAAACCAAAGCCGTCTTTTGATCAGACATAATGGCAATGTCGCCCTTCAAAGTTTCTACTTGTTGCTTCTCCACGGCTAGCTCCGCCACCAACCGGTCCCGCTCAGAAGCCCAAGCATCTACTTTGTCAGAAAAAAGAGTCTGAAGGTGATGTTTATCCTCATCTGACGGGGCCAACTGAGCCTTTAGCTCCCTCTCACTCTCTTGTCAAAAAATCAAAACAGAAAAAGGAGAATAAGTGAGCATTAGAAAAATCAACACAAGGGAAAAGGCAAACAAAATACCTCCAAACCCCGAATCACACCACGAGTATGATCCAAATCGACCTGCAAGAGGTTGATCTCAGAAGAGACCTGGACACACTCTGACTCCTTTTCTCCCACTTGCCCCGACAAACTAGTAACCTCCTCCTTGAGGCGGGTGTAAGGCCCTAAACCAGGCACCATACGGTTGGTTCTCATAACGGGTTATTCCCTTGAAAATACTTGTTTTGGATATATTAAACTACAGCGAAAGTCTTTCTAAAAACATTAATTACTTATTTAATGTCATTAAGTTACCTCACGAATGCTTGCATACCAATCCGAGTAGCACCGCTCCCAAGCCAAGATAAGTCACAGTAACGCTTACCTGCAAAACAATCTATCATACACACAAAGTTAGCTACGCTGAGTGAGTTCTAATAGTTTAGTTTAATTAAAAGCCAACTCGTCTCAAAAGTTATTTAAACTTTTCCCAAGACTCACGGTTCTTATAAATTAGATCCACCCTTCATTTACAAATAGATAACCCCTGTTATCACCCGATATTCCACAATAGCTCATATCGCAAGACTCATCCCATAACAATAATAGTTATCCAACAGTCTCATTGACATAGGTCGAACTTCTACACTAATAACTCATGCTCATGTACTCATATTAACTCGACACTTGGTTAACACAACAAATCCCTAAACATGAACTTACTCAGCCTTGACCAAGGCTTTTACAAATCAACTGACATAACAGTTATAAACATCACATCACAATCCTGGCACCACGACCAATCTAACTCTACTCATCATATTAATATTATCTCAAACACAATAAATATAACTCAACGCTTGTATGCAATTTAACACAATTATATAAGCACACAAACACATACCTCATTACTGCACCCTCTTCAGGGCGTTCGACACACCCTGAGCTCATCACTGTCCTGCTGGACATTGTCACCTTTGGTGACCTCCCGAAGGACATAGTCCTCCATAATCCCGCTTGTCGTGTCATAATGACAACAATGCAAACACAATACCCGCCGTGTCACAAGGACAAAGACATAATACAAACAACACATGTATAATCACATAATAATATACTCTACATACATGATTCATTAACTGCACCTACACTTCACACATAGCACTAGGATAAGATATCCTACACTTATTCATAAGCGTTTAGCTTACATCCCGACTCACCCTGGCTAACTCGTAACACAATGCACTACTAATACAGCAACACACATACAACTACTATACCTCGTTATTTAAGCATATGCCACGTACATGCACACCCTGTGACATTTCCTAGTCGTATCTATACGACCCGTTTACTACAATCCCGACTAACCCCTGTGAGGTCACTATACGACCCCTGACCATATAACCACCCTTAGACCCAAATCACATGATCTCATAAACACCCCCGTAGACCCTCCGACTCATTACTGAATGTTTTAGTTCATAAACACCTCGGGTTAAAACCCAAAACTCTCAACCCATTTAATACATTAAACATCTCTGGTAAGTATGTACGATAGCCCCAAAACAGTAAACATTTAAAAGAGGAGAATTTGAAACTCACTGTTACGAAGATATAACTCCTGCACTTCAACGGTCTCCTTGCACGAAACCCAAACCTGTCAACGTATGATCACATGGTCAGAGTACATTCTAAACATGCATCGGTTACGTATAAATATAAATGATCTTGACACTCCTCTCGTCTGCTCGTCAATTCGTCCACACAAAACCCTAGTCCACGTGTCCGCTCAAACTAGGTTATCCTGGGCTCGTTTAGAACCCGCATGTACAGACGTTCACATGCCATGCAAAGCCTTAGTCTCGTAGGTCACCCGTACACGAGTCGAGACTCCCATGCACGTACAAACTCAACATGGAAACCCTTTGTACCCAAAACCCTAATCGAGTGTAACTCGATTCCCTTCTCTCCTCATCGACCACCATGAACCACTATCGTGCAAAACCGCCGAGCTCTGCCATCGTCTTCTTCCTCTATCTGCAACCCTAATTGGCCATGCACCACCATGGCTCCGCCTCTTTGCGTCCCTCTTAACCGGTTCCATCTTCCCCGGCTATACCCGCTACTGCTACCACACAACCACCGCCGTCACCGGCCGTTGTCGGTCCCTCGTCCCGCCTCCACAGTCTCCTCCACGGTTGTCGTCAAGCGCCACAGTCATCACCGTTCACCGTCCTCCCCCCGTTGATCCCCACACCCAAGACCACCCCTTAACAGTCGGCCCTTCTCGTTCGTCGCCACCGTCGCACGTCACTATCATCGAAACCGACCGCTTCCTTTGCTCCCATCTCCGTCGTCGTCCACAGCCGAGAACACAACCCTAATCGGGTTTTTTTTTCATGCCATATGGATACAAGAATCATGAACGGGTAGGTTTAGATGGGTACCTTATTTGTGGAGTTATTCCCTTGCCCGCTACCACCGTACAACCACCCCCCGGAACCACCGTCGGACTCCTCTCTCTCTCTCTCTCTCTCTAGCGTCTCCTTGCTGCCGTCACAACACACCTAGGCCGAATGGGCTAGGGTTTGTGTTAACATTGTTATTTAAATCTTCCCGGTTTACATTCGGGTCCCTCCATTTCCGTTAGGTACGTTTCGTTCCCGGGTTATGATTATAACAACTAACCGTGTCAATTAGTGTCGTTAAAACGCCCTACGCATGATCAACCTTGCTCTTTATTACTTTAAAGATGTTTTAGGTCATCCACTAACCCGAACCGCCTGCTTACGGGTTTTTGGGATGTTACAAGTCTATCCCCATTAAATGAGGATTCGTCCTCGAATCCTGTGTCGGTACAAACCATACAACATATTCTCGTGCACCCAAAACATTTAGTGCCAACCTTCACATTAACACGGCCTCATTGCTCTTACCGTTCTTAACAACATCGTATGTACCATCCCTGGTGCTATGTAGCACAACACTACCAATTATCCTCTCACTTGTCACGTTTCGTTCCAGTTCACTGGCACAATTGCCTTTCATCTCTTGTATAATCTGAATGATTTCGTCATACCTATGATCATCCTCCCAAGTAGGTTACTTATCGTTCACATACAGGAGTAATAGTTGCTTTACTAACATGTGTTTGTCATGCTCCTCTTATTTCCATAATTGCCATCTTGTGATGATTCCTCAAACTCACACCCATTGCCCTACCCATAAGGGCATCCCTGGTGTCTTTCTCCGATGATCTTCAGGAGCTCGTGCAAAGCTATCCAGGTCTCCACTAAATTTCTTTATTGTATTATCTCTTTATTTCATTATTACACATCCAATGCGTCCTGTAAGTACGTACACACCCCACGTTAGGGTCATCTTCACTAGCTCTCGATGTTTCTCAAGGCTCATATGCCTTTGTCGTGTCCGTTTCGATTATATAAACGCTTGCTTTACTTAAATGCTCCTCAGGAGCTCATATTAAGTTGGTCTTGGATTTTCCAGTGTAGGCATATCCTTCTTAGTCTTTTATGTGCAATCTTGCACGTGTCCCTCCTGAGTTTCACCCTTCTCCAAGTTGCTCTACCATTACCATGCGATCCCCGACCGCACCTCATTTATCCTGTACGAACAAGAAGTCCGCCAGCTCGCAAGCCTCAGCTATTCGTCTTCTCGTTCAGGGAAAACATCCCTATTCCTCTGTTGTCTAACCTCAACTTAATTCTTCATTAGGAACGGGTTCCATAAAGGTCCTTCGTCACCTTGTTAACTCCGTGCTGAAATCTTCAGCGTCATCACCTTGATCTCATCATAAACATTTCCGGTCAAGCGTCCACGTAAGCGCCTTCTCCATTTACTCTCACAGCTCCGCCCATTGGCTTCGTGCTCCGAATTTCCAAGATATAAGCATAGGCATCTCATAAGAGAACCTCATTGGCCACCTAGAAAGCCATCAAAACTCCTTGCATCATCTCGACGTATCAACGTTAAGAAAATCGTCAAGATAGGAATACTATACTTGATCACCCTAACCATCCGTCCTATGCATGACTAAATGTGTACTACAAAGACACACACCGACACACATAACTACGGAACACACAATGTTCTATACATGTACTAGTAACCCCCAAACTCTAAACACACATCATGTGTACTCACACATAACTGCTAGATCTGATAAATCTACTTGCATACAATATGACCTTGTCATTTATATACTCACAAATATATCATGTTGCCTGGCCCGAAGACACAATCAAACACGATCTCCTGCCTGACTGTCGTCAGACACAATAACTTGTTGACAAATGTCAACAACATACCAAGCTTACACTTGGTCTCCCGCCTGATTAATGCTAGACACAATATAAAGCTTATGCTTGATCTCCCGCCATGACTATTGAGTACGTGACACAAATAACTCATACTCATAAGTAACTCAATTAACGACTTATAAGTTTATTCACGAAACACTTCATGTCCTTAAGCACCAAAACACTTACCTCGAAAAAATCTATGCCTTATGATATAAAGACATTCAACATCATAGTAAGGCTAAACACACCCTTACACTTCACACATCACCTAATCATAACACATAGGTGACACTATCTTAAGACCGTAGACATACACAACTAATCGAACTCAGGTCTACACTGGTCTACTCATACAGTCTGATCAACCAAGTCATAGCATCACGTCAAATATTACATTTAGTATGAACTCACGTCGTTCAAAAAGGTAATCACACAATCACGCATAATTATCACTGTACCATCAATAGCAAGCTATCACACCAGCAACTATCATTAACAATGTTTTAAACAATGTTAAAATCAAGTAGTTGAAAAACCAAAAACAAATATTTCGTCTCAAAAGTGCCTGACAGCCATTACTCAAAATGGAACAGGTGCTAAGACTCGTCTCCCATCAGAGATAACCGGGCGAACGGTAGCCAAACGTCTAGCCCATCGCTCTGTCAACCTCCTGATAAGAGCTCCCCGCCTAATCCATCTAATCCGAATTGTCATGGCCATCAGTACCTGCACAAGATAGAACGTTGGAGTGATTACTATGGGCGTCAAATTCAGAATATGAGAGTAATCATAGACTGCCAAATTACAGTGATCAAACGCAATTTGGTGGTCCACATTACTGCTCGGATTCTAAACCTTCCCCATCATATTCACACTAGCTTTCTATCTTTCACACATCCCGGATGCACATGCATCCTACACAACTCATATAGCACCACACAATAATGTAGCAAATCATCAAATTTATCACAATTTCACACCATCCAATGTTACACACTAAATCACTAAATCATATCGACACACCAAACTATCTCACATAGTCACAATTTATGCTACCCCACATTACTCAGCTCACATCATCCACACAACTCCACGTAGTTCTACATGCTACTATAGCATATGGCACACCCCATGATCCCAAACGGAACCATAAATCACTTACTCACACAAATTACTTCACCTAGTGTAACACTACACAAATGGTAAATAATAACTACTACTCAACTCGAAAGACGTAACTCTTGACTCGCGGTTACTCGTGGTGGCATTCGTTTTACTCTTGTCTCGTTCTCAGTTTAAGTTAAGGCATTTTATTTTAGTAAAAACACCGATTTTCTCTTAAACCACGGCTCTGATACCAACTTGTAAGGCCCCAAACCAAGTAAATAATAATCATCCTTCGACTCAAAGGGGCTGATAATTTCCATATGACTTATTTGACCACAAAAGTCTAAATCATGATCAGTTCAACTTTTTCCAGTTTCATTATTCTCGCAACTGGATTCCTAGTGTGTGTTCTTATTAGGACAAGAATAGTTCATACGTCTTTTCTTTCGCTATAAAAATTTCTTTAAAATAGATGAATGAAACCTAACATGTACATTGTTGGTGATGCGCATGCAAAAGTTGATACACGAGTGGCGATTCAATTAAGACATTGTTTTTTTCTAAAATTGCAAGGAATAAAAGTCGGATAAGTGAACTAAAGTAGACATGCTTCCACAGATTCACATATCATGTGACTATAACTGCAAACTTTTCAAGCATACCTCTACAAATATAACACATCATGATAATATCGACTTCCATAATTTTCTTTTATTTGATCCAATATTAATATCACAGCCTATTTATTACTACTGTTTTATTTCATTTTGCATTATAATTATTATTATTCTTGTTGTTAGTTTTGTATTATTATCTAAAAAATCTCCATTCACTTTAGAGCCTTATAATTCTTTTCCTTTCAGAAAGTATAATCATATTAATCATATTTACCAATTACTATTGTTATCATTATTATTATTATTGTTATTATATTGTATGTATTTTATTCCATTATTATTCTTAAGTTATTTTTTCTTCATGATATTATTACTATATTTACTTTAAAAAAGTTTAAAGATTAAAGTTTAAAAGTAAAGAGTAAGAAACATTTAAACGTCATAAATAGTATATAGTTATATACATCTATCTATATGTATACTATATAGTAAAAGAAAACTATGGGGGACATGTGTCACTTTCTGGTTACTTCTCACCTTTCTTTTTCCGCCCATCTCTTCTATTAAATATTAATTTTTCTGTTTCTCTGTCATATTAAATAATAATATTAAATAATAATATTTATATTAATAAATAAAATATTATTGACACGTGTCATTTTCTGATTTATTTGTATCACTTTTTTCCCGCCTCTTACTCATATTGAATAATGATATTAAAATAATTTAATTTTAGATTTTTAATATAAATCTAATTACAAATACTTATTATTTAATTATAAATAGTTATTATACCATAAATCAAATGAACTTATTATGAACTAACATTTATCAATTTAATTAAAAACTAATACTCAGTCGAAAAAAATGTTTTAAAAACTAACTTAACAGACCTTATAACTGTCACGACAAATTACATATTTAAATATATATTTTGACGAGTGTGTTTGTTAACAAATTACGTTATATTTTATTCAACTAATGTAACATACCGGTTTATTAAACCCGTGTATTACACGGGTTTTTAAAAATATAAATTTTTCATTACTAAGTATATAACATTTTATTTATTCAACCCGTGTAATACACGGGATTTTAACCTAGTACATGTATATATATTAAACTAGCTTAGAACCTGTGTTTACACACATGGTGAAAAATATAAATATATAAAATTCTTAAATCTTTATATCTATATTTTACAGGTGTAAAAATGTATTACATATATTAAGAATAGAAAACAAAATTCAAAATATGTAAAAATTAATATATAATTAGGTTTTAAAAATATGTTAATTATTGTTTAATTTAATTTGACTTTTATTTACTATTTGATTGAAAATAAAAGTTATATAATTAGATTTCAAAGTTTCTTATAATAAGGAATAATTTAAAATAAATGTGATTTATTAGTATAAATTAGTATTTTTTTTTAAAATATATTATTATTAAAGGATAAATGTGTATTTATTATATAGCATAGATGATAATCCTACTTCAATAATTATACGAAGATTAGACCAGTAATGAATACTATTATCCAATAGTTCAAGTATAGTTTGTATCAAGCGAGCAATGTAAACCAAGTTGGATCAAATCCAAACCGAAAGCATTAAATTATATTTCTAAACTTAAAAAGAAACAAAATATTAACAAAACGTGCAAAACTTCCTTTTTATTGATCAAGAGATAAGTGTATATACCATTAAGTATAATATTTGACAAATTGATAAAAAAAATATCAGGAAAATAAGTTGTTAAATCTCTCTCTCAAACCCTATTCACAAATACAATTGAGGTTAAATAATTGAGGGCAGCCATTGTACATAGGGCTCGAGATTCCTTAACTAAGAGCACGTGCTATACCCAAGTGAGTGAGGGTTTAGTGAGGAGAAAATTGGTTGTCATATGACGTCACATCATTTTCTTTTATTCTCACATCATACTCACTTGCCAAGGGAAATACCCATGTGGGTGAGTGAATATGATGTGAGCATTAAATGCGTTTTAATTTAATATTCATTTAACTAATAAATTTATAAAAAAACATAAATAAAAATTATAATAAAAAAGAACATAAATAAAAATTATAATAAAAAAAGGACATAAATAAAAATTAAAATAACAAAAAAAAGTTACATAAAAATTCAAATAATATAAATAAAACTAATCAATTCCATATTTTGTTAAAACTAATCAATTCCATATTTTGTTTTGATCTCGTTTTATTTATTCTTGAGAAAGGCTCGTCCTTCACTTACATATTTTGCCTTAAAAAAACACAATTTCATTATAAAAATTATATAAGTTTAAAATAAAATAAAATTAAGAATTATAAAAAAAAATAACAATAATAATATATTACAATTAAAAGAAGTGTGTTGTCAAATCCAATCTAATAAAATAATAAAATAAATAAATAATAATAATAATAAATGAAATTGACTAAAAGTTCAAATCTTTTTCGTTATTTCACCTCCCACCAAACTTTTTTATATGAAACAAAGTTAAAATTTTCCTTTACTTCCTTTACCACCCATGAAGATCTTCACGTAAAAGGCTCATACCCCTCTTCACGTCATCAAGGAGGTGGTGCTGCAAACCCACTCATGTCGTGACCATGGTTCACGGGCACCCCTCACGCCGTGACCATGACTCACGAACACCTCTCACACAAGTATACCACGTGCTTTAACCGTGTTGCCACTAATTGATTGTTATCTTACTGGAATAATAAAATTATAGCTTGTTGATAAATTCAATGAGAACATCACTGTCATCCAATAATACAATCCATTGTCTTGGGACATTTTATAGCTTGTTAATTTGGACTAATACTTTCCCTTAAATCAGGGGCTCCAGACTTGTTTCATACCTACCACACACACACACACACACACACACACACACACACGGATCATTAAATAATAATTAGTTTTTCACTAATAAATGACAAAAATCTTAAAAATTGATATCAAATAAACTCCGATTGAGCTAATTTCGACGGCGTTGGAACCTTCTCGTCGAACTCTACCATCTTAGCTTTTAGGGTTTTAGCCTTATGCTTTAGCCATAGGGTTTAGATTTTAGGGTTTAGATTTTATGGTTTAGGTTTTTTTTTTTTAGGTGGTGGGGGGTTTAGGTTTTTGAGCGTGGGTGGGGTGGGGGGTTTAGGTTTTTTTGGGGGGGGTGGTAGTTTTAGGCTTTTGAGGGTAGGGTTGCAGGGGGGTTTAGGTTTTTGGGGGTGCGGGTGGAGGGGGGTTTAGTTTTTTCGGTCCGGGTTAGAGTTTGATAAAACGGTTCCAACGCCGCTTAAATGAGCTCAATCGGAGTTCGTTTGACACACTTCTTAGTATTTCTTAGCGTAAAACCACTTTTTAGTGCAATCGTCTCCTATATATATATATATATATATTTTATACTTGGGATATAGTATGAAGAACTTGGAGAAGACTATAAAAGAGTAAGGTTTTTGTAAGAAGAAATCAGAAGTTAAGAGTTTAAGTACTCATGAAAGAGAGAAAATTCTTCTTGATATTTTCGTTCGTGTCTCTACAACTGAATTCTTCATGCCATTATATAGGCAGAAGATGGAATAAAAAAAGGCGCACCAAGCGCACTAATCTAAAACAATAATGTAAAAAGAAAGCACTAACTAACTATCAGACAAAAATTAAAAGAGTGCACAAATCGCACTAACTAAAAGAACGGTAAAGAATTAAAGTAGAAAAACGACAGAAAAGTTTTTCTTCTTTTTCTTTAGTCATCTGTCGATGGAACTTTTTATTCTGTCGGCAAGTAATTGCGCCATTTAATCCTAGTATGAAATTTAATCCTAGGACGAAATCTCTAGATTTAATGTGTTGTGGATTTATGTTTATCTGTGGAATGAAATAAAAAATATTAAAAAAGATAAACATATAGAAGTAGAAGATTCTACTGAAATTAACAAACTTATAAACAAACTAAGTAAAGCACATATAAGTGAAAAACCTAAACCTTATAAACATTGGAAGCCTAACGATGAATAATCAAATCATCCAAGGATCTAGAAAGTCAACTAGTAATATTAAAGATATTATTTCGTCAGATACTTTTCTTAACATAATTCTAAAAAAGGGATTGTCTTTATATATATATATATATATATATCAGAGTAATTACACACATACTAATTCTAGTTTGACCGTGGTTATACAAATTTAAAAAACTTTATGTTTGGGGTATTCGATTTTTATTTTGTAAAAGCATTCATATCAGCTTATTCATCTCTATTAGTATAATTTAACTAAATATTACATTTTTTATAGTTTACTTTAAATTTGTTTTATTCTTCCACATCTCATTCTCTATCTCTATCTCACTTAAAAACACTTATTTTGTTATTATTTCTCTTTCCTATGCACTAAAAAAATATAGAGATTAATAAAAATAGATCTTTATATTTAAAGAATCTCTATTTACTAAACTTTAAAATTTAAATATGGGATCATTAAATAATAATTAGTTTTTCACTAATAAATGACAAAAATCTTAAAAATCGATATCAAACGAAATCCGATTGAGCTAATTTCAGCGGCGTTGAAACCTTCTCGTCGAACTCTACCATGTTAGCTTTTATGGTTTCGATTTTACGTTTGAATTTTAGGGTTTAGCTTTATTGTTTAGTCATAGGGTTTAGTTTTTAGGGTTTAGATTTTAGGGTTTAGATTTTTTTTTTTTGGTGGTAGTGGGGGGTTTAGGTTTTTGAGGGTGGGTGGGGGTGGGGGTGGGGGGTTTAGGTTTTTGGGGGGTGGGGGTGGTGATTTTAGGCTTTTCAGGGTAGGGTTGGAGGGGGGGTTTAGGTTTTTGGGGGTGCGGGTGGAGGGGGTTTAGGTTTTTCGGTCCGGGTTAGGGTTTGATAAGACGTTTTCAGCGCCGCTGGAATGAGCTCAATAGAAGTTCGTTTGACCCACATTTTAGTATTTTTAGCGTAAAACCACTTTTTAGTGCAATCGTCCCCTATATATATTAGAGTAATTACACAAATACTAATTCTAGTTTGACCGTAGTTATACGAATTTAAAAAAACTTTATGTTTGGGGTATTCGATTTTTATTTTGTAAAAGCATTCACATCATCTTATTCATCTCTATCAGTATAATTTAACTAAATATTACTTTTTTTATAGGTTTCTTTAAATTTGTTTTATTCTCCCACATCTCATTCTCTATATCTATCTCACTTAAAAACACTTATTTTATTATTTTTTCTATTTCCTATACACTAAAAAAATATAGAGATTAATAAAAATAGATCTCTATATTTAGAGAATCTCTATTTACTAAACTTTAAAATTTAAATATAGAGATGGAGATAGAGATACTGATAGAGGTGTAAAATAAGAGAAATCTCTAAATAATAGAGATAAAGATAAATATAGAGACACTGATGTGAATGCTCTAACAAGTTTTGGTTTTAACATTAACTTTCATAAAAAAAAAATTCTTACATTTGTATAAAATGATTTTTTTTACCGTCCTACAAACTAGAGAAACTGAAAAATATTTACTCAAAATAATAAATTTAACAAAAAATGAAAAAGATTTCGGTTAAGTTTCAAAAACCTCTTTCGAAGCTAATTGTTGTTGTGGGACAAAGCCCTTTTTCAGATACTGTTTTTCTGGCAAGATTTTCACCTCCTTCATTCCGAAAACCGCAGTAGACTTCGTACGCTTTGTAGGTTAAGGGGGTGTTTGGTTCGTGTAATTCAAAGGAAATGGAATTTAAATTCAAAAATTTTACATTTTTTTAATTGGTTTTTGGTTGGAATTGGAATTGGTAAATTTTTCACCAAATTCAATCAATCAAAGGATTTTAACATTTCTTCACCATGTGGATGAAATCACTTTCCAATAGAATTGATGAGAATTACCAAAAAAAACCTCGTGATGTTTTTTTCTACCTCTCTAGTTCTTCACTAAATCCAAAAACCATTTATCTCTTGTATAAAAACATTGAAACCGTTTCTTTCTCTTCTAAAAACTCGTGATTCCATTATTCCTTCACACAACGCACTTTGAACGATGAAGTGGACAAATCGAGATTAAAAATAGTTTCTGGTGGATTAAAGGACGGATCTTGATTTTAGAATATCATTAGAGAACTTGTTAGGACAAGTTGTTATGACAATTAGTGATGGGTGTAAACTATATATATAAAATTAAGTCAATTCACACAACAGTTTTAAAAATGAATTATTAATCCTAAAACACACAAACGGCAAGTGTACCGGTCGGTATGTAATAAGAGTAGGTAAGACCGGATATCAATCCGTGGACACCTATGACGGCTCTTAATACTAAACCTCTATCGAGTCCTAACCTAGAAATATAAATGATGATTTTATTTTTATTATTTTTTTAAAACATATAATTAAACAAAAACAAATAAGACGCAATTAAAGAAAGAAACTGACTTAGAAACGAACAAGACACTGGAGAGAAATAGACAAAGAGGAGAACCTAACAAAAAAACAAACGAACTAAGACACAAAGCGAAGACCCAATATGAGACGAGTACTACCTAGACCAGGAATCATATTGACTGCTTTCGGGAACAAATAACCGTATGACACCGACTTTAAAGATCAGGAATCACTAAGACACACCAGATCTCTTCTCAGACTCACCTACTCACCACAACTATCCTAAAGGTCAAGATAAGCTCACCGGTAAGAAAGTGGATCTCCTCTCAGACTCACCACTCCCTAGAACACTAAGTACCCGAAAACAGCTTCACTTCTCAGTCCCAGCCGCTACTATACCCAGAGGCTATCCTATACAGACCTAAGGGCAAGGAGTAAGCATTAAAATACCGACTATGACTTGGAATTGCATGTGATAAATAAAACCTGGACATTTCACTCTCATGCAACTGCCACCCAAACCACCAAAACCAAAGGACAACCTGACGACATATCTTCTCTTAGACTCAAGGTTGACAAAACACTGATTTTCATTGACCTACACAACTGCTCCTACGAATGATCAAATCGTTTAGATAAAAAACACCAAATAATTGACCCAATACTCGAAATCCTACTAGAAACACACAAAGGAAACGAAAAAGATAACAACCGAAGCAAGTTCATGCTAGATATTCAAAAACACAGCATCCATATACATTCATAATCAGTAAAATAATAACCTTGACAATAGCATTCGTCATATGTTTAATTAAAACCCGAAAACATGCAAATAATATCAATTATCATCCTAATCTAGGTAGCAAACAAGTTTAGCTACTAATGAGAAAACAGAACTCAAAAAGTTGATAATACTGTTAATCGTACAGAAAATAATTAATATGTCTGTCTGCTAAATTAAACTAATTCACCTGCCCACTTGCCAGCTTCAATAAATTTTCACATGTGTGCGTGGTTGGTTTTTTTTCTTCCTAATTCACATCCACGGCTTCTATTTTCTTTTGAATTTGTTTTCTTTGTTCAATTCTTTGTAACCTCGGGACGCGTGACAGCAGCCAAAACTCCTCACTTGCGTTCAATCCCGACAGCCGCCAAAGGCTGTTTGCTCCTCTCTGTAGTCGTGCCCTTAGGCTTCCAATTCTGCTTTACCCTCCAAGCTTCTCTATTATTTAACCTAATTCTCATTTATTTTATTTTTCTTTTAATTCTCTCACAGCCCAATAAAATTCAAGGTTCATACATATGAGCCCATTAAGTTCTTTTTCTTTGTTTGAGCACTCTTTTATTTAATACTTACAAAATTCAAATATAAATTAATTACGTGTTAGTTCACTTAAATTTATTAATAAATATATATAAAATAACACGTATCAATTAGCTTTGTAAAAGTTTAGGTGTTTGTATTATCTTTTAAAGTTGTAATGTTTTGTTTTGATTAGTTTACTTGTTTTGTAAGTTCACCTAAGCCATAAGTGTGACGAACTTGTTTAGTTTGTTTGTTATTCTTTATATAGTGTTTACATGGTTATGTTTTGTAAGAGTTGCGTGACTGATCAGATTATAAAAACTTGAGTTTAAGAGCAATAGAAAGAGAAGTTTATTTACATCTTGTGTTCATTGTTCTACTTGTTGTCATCACTACGTGAACATGCATACGTTGGATTCCGCACTCCGTGTGTGTGTCGTGTTGCTCGTCTAGACAGATCCGTAGAGACCTCATCGGGACCTACATGTGGTATCAGAGCTTATGCTCGTGATCGATATCAACTTGTGAAGTTTTGCGTGTGATTTGACATCAAAAGATTGAGTTTTTACAGAGATTTCATATTCATGGAGTTCTTGAGTTCTTGAGTTGATTTTTGGGCTGATTTTATCGACTGTGGAGTGATTTTAAAGAAATTGATCTGTCTAAGGTGTTCTAAATCATCTTCTACATATTCCTACGGTCCAAATTTATCAAATTCCTTCAAATCTACAAGAAATTGTGATTTTCAGAAGTGTTGGTTCGTGTGTGGGTTGAGTCTTCATCTCCCTGAATCTTTAGTTGTTACAAGCGAACTTACTGCTTCAGTGCAAACTTAATTAGGCGAACCTAGCATCTTCGCTTGATTTCTGTTTAGGCGAACTTATCAAGTTCGCTTGGACATCTTTGCTTGTGTGTTCCTGATTTTTATTTCTAGTAATCAGCGAACTTATTAAGTTCACTATGTATTGGTAATGAGCGAACTCAAGTTCGCTTGGGGTCAAACTTTGTTCAATTTTATCTGTTTTACTTAATATTTTTCATATACTTGTTACGACTAACAGGTAACGAACATGTTTAACTACGATAATGAAATCGGAACTCCACAGAAGCCACCAAAGCTTATGAGTTTGGCTGATTATCCGAACTGGAAAGATAGATTCGATCAGTTTGTCTCATTTACAGATACCAGTTTGTGGATTCCTATTCTTGAAGGCTATGAGCATCCCACTTACTCTTTTATGGGAAAGAATGACGTCACGAAGCCTGTTTCTGGATTGACAGCTGAGGAGAAAATATTATTTGAAAGAGAGAAGAAGGCGATGGAGAGTATCTCGATGTCTTTAAAGAAAGAAATTTTCCATGGGTGTTCAGAACATCTAAAGACTTATGGGAAGGTTTGTAGAAACGATGTGAAGGTAGTGTGGATGTAAGGAAAAGCAGGAAGGAACTATTAAGGAAGCAATTTCTGGTATTTAAACATTTTCAAAATGAAACGTTGGATGAGCTGGTGACAAGATTCTATCATTTTCTTAGTGAACTTGTGAGTGCTGAGGTGGTGTATGTGGCTGAAGAAATCAATGATAAATTCCTTGATGCTTTACCATCTAAAATTGATGTTTATTTCGTGCTGATTAAAGAGAATGAAAAGTACAAGACAATGTCATTAGAGGATTTGCATGGGAAAATACAATCTCATGATTTGAACTTAAAGAAGAAAGAGACAAATATGGAGCACGTTCAAGACCCTTCTATGTATTTTGCTAAAGCATCTGCTAAATCTGGTCAAGATGGTAATGTTGAGAGTTCTTCTGGATATTCGTTCAATCTGGTTTTTCTGCAATAACTTCAAATTCATATGGATCTCAATTAAGTGGTTCTCATCATGTGAGTCAGAGGGTAGCTGAGGATTACATTGCGATGTTTTCTTCGTTTATCGCATCTTAAGAAAATTTTATCCGTGGGAAAATTACTGATCCTGAAGCAATTGAAGAAGATTATAAGTAGATAGATCCTATTGACCTTGAAGAAATAAACATACAATGGAACATGGTGATGTTGATGAGGCAGGCAAAAGAATTCCTGAAGAAGACCGGAAGAAAGTATATTGGTTCAAACAGCAGAACAAAGATGGGTTTCGACAAATCAAAAGTTTGTTGTTATAATTGCCAAGAGTATGGTCATTTTACCAAGGAATGCAACAAGCCTAAAGTTGAGTTTGATTCTCAAAAGAACAATAACTATCAAGTGAATAGAAAACATCATCAAGGATCTGGAAATTCTGGAAACTCATCTACATCATCTGCCTTAGTAGCACAAGGTGATGACAATTATGACTGGGGTATTCATTTCGAAGATCCGGTTGGTGCTGTGAGTCAAGCTTTTGTAGTGGAAATCCATACAAGTGAATCTTCAGAGGATGATGGTTCTGGCAGTTCGAGTGAAGAAGATAGTTCAGCAAGTGAAACTGAAAGTCATATTGGAGAAGCTGAAGAGAGTATTTATTCACTATCTGGTTCTGTTATCTCTTTGCTGCTGAACCATCTATCCATAGTGTGGCACAGAATACTGGATTTGATGATGTTGGAAGCTTTCACAAAGCACCAAGACTGGGGTCTGGAGAAGATTATGATATGTGAAAGAAAAGAATGGAAAGTTTCTTCTGCTACCAAGAATATGGAATGTGGAGATCCATAGTTGATGGTCCATATGTGCCTATGGTGGCTTCTGCTAATTCCAGAGGTCCATCAGTCCCTAAAGAAGCCTCAAAGTACTTAGAGGAAGACATCAAGAAAATGGAGGTAGATTTCAAAGCTTTGGAAGCCATTCAGATGTGCTTGCCAAACGAAGTTTTCCATAACTTCAGAGAATACAAGACTGCTAAGGAGCTATGGGAAGCTCTTGAGAAGATGTTTGCCGGTTCTGAGGAGGTGAAGAAGAATAGAAGAGACATTCTGAAGCAACAATATGAGAACTTTGTCAGGAAGGAAGGTGAGTCTCTTACTGTTTTGTTCAACAGGTACACCTATTTGGTGGGAGAGCTACAGTGCTCTAAAGTGAAGCTGGAGAATGAAGACATTCTCAAAAAGTTTATCAGATCTCTTCCAAGCTGCTAGACACTCTATACAGTGTCAATTAGAAGAATTGAAAACTTGAAAACTCTAAAAAAGACTGAGCTGTATGGCATGCTAAGGACATATGAATTAGAAATGATTCAAGCCAAAGAAAGAAACAACCATCACTTCATCTACACTACACTTTGAACACTCAGCTCCCAGTTCTAGTAACTATTATCCTTGTTGGAGCATGTTTTGTGACAAGCAGCTTGAAGATTGTTTGTAGTTTATGAGAGTCGTTTGTATCTGATCGAGCTGTATATTCGAGTCTTTGTTCATGTGTGTTTTCGGTTGTTTTAGTGGATGCGTACTTAGCAAGTACGCAGGGAGAGTTTGTCCTGCGTACTTAGCAAGTACGCAACCTGAGTCTGTGAGTATAAATAGCTGTTAGGGTTCTTGTAGAAAATAGGTCTGAACAAGTTCTTGAGAGAAAACCCTTTGTAATCAGTTGTTTGATGCTAATAGACAAAGTTTTATATACTTGTGTTTGTTCTCATCATATCTAGTCATCTTGTTCAAGCTAATCACAGAGGATTCCGCACTCTGTTGATTGGTTTCATCTCCTATACGTCAATCGATCTAACACCAGGGGACCTACAATCCTCCCATTGTCACCCACCCTCAAACTCCCAACTCACAAACAAACAACTCACCATTTCTTCTTGAAGCTCCAACTCAACCAAACTCAGCTGCCTTTGTCTCCGAAAATTCAAGCAACATGTCCTTCATCAAAGAAGATCTGGAATACTTTCATCCAGATGACTTAGAAGAAATGGACATACAACACTCCTATGCCATGCTTTCTCTCAGAGCAAAATGGTTCTACTCTAGGACTGGAAGACCAATTCCAAGCAACAACTCTAACACTAGAGTTGGCTTGGACAAGAGCAAGCTAAGATGTTACAATTGTAGCCAACTTGGTCACTTTTCTAGAGAATGCAAGGCACCAAAGGCAAACCTAGCTGCGGCACAACCTAGACAGACCCATCATGGTCAAGCAAGTCAAGGCAACACCACTCCTGCTCAAACTACAGCCTGTGAAGCTGTTGGAACAACTGATTTTGATTGGAGCTTCCAGTATGAAGATCTTCCGGCCAACAACCAAGCACTCATGGCAGACACAACCGAGATACCACCTCAGGTATATGAACATCTTTGTACTCAAGCTTTAATTGATAACGTTCTAGGATACGGGAAATATAACCAAAACCTTATATATCAAAATGAAGAGTTTCACCAAATGAAATATGAATTTAAAAAGGTTGAAAACAGTTATAAAGAAAAGATTAACTGCCAAGAAAGAGATTTCATCACTAAAACATGAACAAACAAATCTTGAAACTCAGATTGATGATCTATTGGTTAAGTTAAAAGCTACAAGAGCTGAGTTGGCTGACCAAAAGTTCATGTTGACAAATATGAGTTTGCATCCAAAAAGATGCAAAGACTTTTGGATGCTTAAATTCATGAAAAGGTACCGATAGCCTTGGGTTTCAAGCTGAAAAGCCCTACAACACCGTCCCCCCACCAGCTGACTATGTAACCATCCATGAACTAAACTTCAATCTCACAAATCTTGTCCATGCAAACCGAAACCTTGATCCTTTTAAGGAAGAATCATTTGTGCAAGACTGCAATACCCCCTCTGAATCTGAGTCCACATGCTCAGAATCCACTCAAACAAGTGAAGCTCCATTACTCCCTACCAATGAAGTAATTCTCAAAACCACCAAATCTGGTAAAGTAATCCAAACAAATGGTCCAAGTCCCTTTATTCCCTCTATACCAGTAACTCCTCCCACCAAACAAATCAAAATTAGTTATCCTCCTGAAGGAAGAAAGTTAAAAGTTGAATAGGGACAATCTTCAACCTCCACCATTCCTCAATCAAAATTCAATCAAACTAGGAAGGTGTTTGACATTTGTCATGCACCTGGAGAGAGAGAGACCTCCATATGTTCAGAAAACATTGGAGGAAGCCACTTTTCAACACAACAAAGCTCATCCCTGGAACTTCAAAGATCTATTCAAAAGAAAAAGATTATGTATACTTTCAAAAAGATAAATCAGCTAAATCCTGTTTTGTCTGTGGCAAATACAATCACATTGCAAGCACATGCTTCTACTACCTTCAGCAGCAAAGAAACCTCAAGCAAAATGCTTTTGAGAATACACACAAAAACACGAAGGTAAGAAGCTATGAAGCCAAAACAACTCAATTCAGAAAGTCTCTCTCTCCTCCAAGAAAGCAGCTTCAAAAACCTCAACAATCTTACATCATATGTGGTGACTCAGACCACTTTGCTACTGATTGTAAATTCAATCCTTTCAGCCAGATTTTTCAACCAGCCTCTATAGCAGTTTATGCTACTCCAAAACAGAAGCCTATCTATAGAAGAACTCCCACAGAGAAACCCATTTTTAATAGAAAGGTAAAACAGGAGAAGCATGTATCTGTTGAACCATCGGCAGCCAGCAAAAATGCTGTTGATCATGTAAAGTTAAAGAAGCCCAAGAACAAGCCATCAACAGCAACCAAGTTTGTTGCTGATCAGCTAAAGCCATCAGCAACAACCAAGTTTGCTGCTGATCAGCCAAAGCCATCAGCACCAAAAGCCACATCAACTGCTAATAGAGTAAAAGGGTCTGGAAAATCACTTCCTCAACAAATGGAAAGCCAAGTCCATTGCTTCTATCTCTCAAAGCATCATCATAGGATCCATTGAATGCAAGCATACTGATGCTATTGGCTCAAAGCCACACTTACCCAAGTTTACAAGTTCTTGGGTTCCTCCATCTAACTAGATCTCTCTCATGTACAGGGACAACCAGGTCACAAGGATAACACCTGGGTTGTAGACAGTGGTTGTTCCAGGCACATGATCGGCAACAGGTCCATTCTCTCCAATTTCAGACATTTCAATGGAGGATATGTTGCCTTTGGGAGTGATTCAAAGGGAGGATCTATAACTGGACAAGGAACCGTGTCTAATGAAAGAATGAGTATTGAAAGGGTAAACTTTGTCAAAGAATTGGACTTCAATCTCATGAGTGTGTCTCAGATCTGCGATCAAAATCATTGGATGCTTTTCATAGACAAAGAATGCTTTGTGCTCTCCCCTGGTTTAAGCAAACCTCCTCTAGAGAAGATTTTATTAACTGCCCAAAGAAAGATAACCTATATGTGCTTAATATGAATGAGGTCACTCCATCCGGAAATATATCTTGTTTTCTGTCCAAGGCATCAGTTGATGAATCAACTCTCTTGCATAGAAGATTAAGCCATGTTAATGTAAAAATGTTGGGTATAATTTTGAGACTGATGCTGTCAATCGAAATTACAGTATCGAAACTACTAGTTTCGGTTGAACTTTTGTTCAATCAAAACTACTAGTTTCGGTTGAACATTTGTTCAATCGAAACTAGGTAGTTTCGATACCTGTTTTTCAGGCCCATTGGGCGGTGGCTTGGAAAACAAGGCACATGTGCTTGGCCTCCTATATATAGCAGATTATGCCCTAGGAGTGAGTGTGTGTCTGTAGAGGGAATCACCACCCCAGGGGGAGCTCACCCTGGGGTGAGACTAATTGTTAGTGTATGATTGAGCGTTTATTTTCATTTCAATCAAAGAATCATACGTTTTATGCTTTCAATTATCTGTTCTTTTTATTTTCATATGTTTCTGTTCGTGTATGTTATTCCCGCACCCGTCTCTACCATTTCTGATTCGAGAGTGATACCGGATCTAGAGATTCCGCCTCTCGATCCGGATTGTTTGAAGAATTTCTCCGCAGATCTGTTCTTTCAGGTCTGCTCAGGACCTACAAGTGGTATCAGAGCCATGGTGGCTCTTATTGCTCTCGAATCTGCTCAAAATCAAGAAAAACCCGCCATTGAGACGTTAAACTTGAAGAAATCGATGTGTAGCAGGTTCGTGACTGCTGTTCTATATTTCCACTTTCAAAATCTGAAGATGTAAGGCTTTTGAAGCATTTTTCAGACCTGGATTGAGGGTATCGAAGTAGCTGAAGGTTGATGATGGTCAATCGAAACTATGTGGCGGCTGAACATTTTCTATCGAAACTACTGGTGTTGCCCTAAATCAGAAGTAGAAGACATCGAAACTAGGCTGTCGAAACTAGAGGGTATCGAAACTACTAGTTTCGATTGAAGAATCTCCTATCGAAACTGTTTCGATTGAAGAATCTCTCTATCGAAATTTCTTGTTTCGATACTGCCTCTATCGAAACTAGCCTTGTTTCAACTGAAGTAGAGCCTATAAAAACTACAGGCAGAACTATCCAAGTACTTTCCAAAAAAAAAAAAGAAAAAAAAATTTAACAAGATATTGCATAGAAGGAGGGGAGTTTTGGAAGAAAACTTGGAGACAACCTTTTTCGGGTTTTCGAAAATTTCGTTTCTTCGACAATATACTTCCTGGTGATAACTGATAACTATACCAGATTCTCATGGGTATACTTCTTGAAAACAAAAGATGAAACTGCTAAGATCCTTAAATCCTACATTCTTAGGGTGGAGAATCAAAGCAATCAGAAAGTCAAAGTCATAAGGTGCGATCAAGGTACCGAGTTCAAAAACCACACCCTGAACCATTTCTGTGAGAGCAAGGGTATAGAAAGACAATATAGTGCTTCAAGAACTACTCAACAAAATGGGGTTGCTGAAAGGAGAAACAGAACTCTAATTGAATCAGCAAGATCAATGTTGGCTGATTCAAAACTGCCTCTCACATTCTGGGCAGAGGCAGTAAGCACAGCTTGCTATGTGCAAAATAGAGTTCTCATTGTCAAGCCTCTCAACAAAACACCTTATGAGCTTTGGTTCAAAAGGGTTCCCTACATTGGATTCTTGAAACCCTTTGGATGTCCATGTACCATTCTTATCACCAATGGAAGTCTTCCAAAGTTTGGTGCAAAATCAGATGAAGGATACTTTGTGGGCTATTCCTCTCAATCCAAGGCTTACAAAGTATTCAACTCCAAAACAAGAATAGTTGAAGAATCAACAAATGTGTAATGTAGGGAACACATTCCATGTGAAAAGGGTAAAGGACCAGACTGGCTTTTTGATATTGACTCCTTTTCACAAGTATTTGAGCCTCTCATCTTCTCTAATATGGAGTCTACCTAAAGCAAGCATCTACATCATTTGAAGACTATAGAGTGGGTCTCAATGGTCCATCTATAAGAATCAAAAGACCTTCCATTGATCCTCCATCTGTCTTTGATGCTATTGAAGCCAGTGAAGCCAGAACAAGCAACTCTAATGTCACCAGCAACAATCTCTCTAACAATGAAGATGAAGATGAGGGTATTGCATCTGATGCAGCTGATGCTGATGATGCTACTAATGCTGCTGATGCTGCTAACAACTTATCTACAGATGCTGTTGAAGAAATTTTTGCAAACAACCCTCTTGACAATCATCATCTTTCTGATCAAAATCAAAGCAATCTAGAGCAAGGAATACAGATGGATGTTGTTCCAGCACAGAGAATCAACAAGGAACGTACATTGGAAAATATAATTGGCCAAGTTTAGCAAGGAGTCCAAACAAGAAGCAAGACTCATGAGGCCAATATATGTATGTATTCTTGCTTTCTATCTCAAGTAGAACTAAAGAAGATAGATGAAGATTTGAAACATAGCAGTTGGATTGAAGCAATGCAGGAAGAGTTGCTGCAATTCAAAAGACAAGAAGTATGGACCCTGGTTGATCTTCCACCTGGTCAAACTGCTATTGGCACAAGATGGGTATTCAGGAACAAGCAAGATGAGAGAGGGATTGTAGTCAAGAACAAAGCCAGACTTTTAGCTCAAGGCTACACTCAAGAAGATGGAGTTAACTATGATGAAGTCTTTGCTCCTGTTACCAGACTGGAGGCCATCCGAATCTTCTTAGCTTATGCTGCATCTAAGAGCTTTACTGTTTATCAAATGGATGTCAAGAGTGCCTATCTGTATGGGAAGATTGGTGAAGAAGTCTATGTCAGACAGCCTCCAGTCTTTGTAAATCCATCACATCCAAACAAAGTTTTCAAACTAGACAAGGCTCTATATGGACTATACCAAGCCCTAAGAGCCTGGTATGAAACTTTGTCAGGATATCTACTAATCAACAATTTCAGAAGAGGTGCCATTGATTATACATTGTTTATCAAAGATGAAGGGGGAAAAATTCTATTGGTACAAATCAATGTAGATGACATCATCTTTGGATCAACAAAGAAGAAATTATGCAAAGACTTTGAGATTCTAATGCACTCAAAGTTTGAAATGAGTTCGATGGGTGAACTAAATTTCTTTTTGGGTCTCCAAGTCAAACAAGTTCCAAATGGAATCTTCATCAGCCAATCCAAATATGTCAAAAGTATATTGGAAAGATTCAAACTGGCTGACTGCTCTGCTGCAAGAACCCCCATGCAAGTGCACCATCAACTGAATCAAGATAAAGATGGACAAGACATTGATCAACATCAGTACCATGCAATGATAGGATCACTCATGTATTTAACTGCCTCAAGGCCATATATCATGTTTGAAGTATGCATGTGTGCAAGATTCCAAACAGCTCCAAAGAATACACACCTTTAAGCAGTCAAGAAAATTTTTAGATACCTAAAGGGAGCCCAAGACTTGGGCTATGGTACGCTAAAAATGACAAATTCAACCTGTATCCATACACTGACAGTGACTATGGAGGATGCAACTTGGACAAGAAGTCCACATCAGGGGGATGTCAATTTCTAGGAGGAAGACTGATTTCATGGCAATGCAAAAAGTAAACGTGTGTAACAACCTCTATAGCAGAAACATAATACATTGCAGCTTCCAGTTGTTGGGCACAAGTCATCTGGATACAAAATCAAATGCTGGATTATGGGATGACTTTCATGGCAATTCCCATTCACATTGACAACATGAGTGCTATATCAATTACAAACAATCATGTGCAGCACTCCAAGACAAAGCATATTGACATCAGGTATCATTTCATAAGAGATCAAGCTGAGAAAAAGAGAATCATTTTAACCAAAGTTCATACCAATGAGCAATATGCTGACTTGTTTATAAAACCTTTTGATGAATCTAGATTTAGATATTTAGTTGAATCCAATGGCATGATGAACTTTGATTAAAGTTTGTCTCCAAAATTTTTAAATAAAATGTGTTTGTCTTCTGTTGTAAATAAAAATTAAAAGTCAGCAACAAACTTTTTTACTGCTCACAGGTTTAAGCTTCAGCAGCAAAGAATTTGCCTCTGACTGCCTTAAGTTATCAGTAGGAACAAGTTTCCTGCGGATAGCTTTAAGACAATCAGTAGCAACATTTTTGTTGCAGACCATTACATCCATCAGCAACAACCAAGTTTGCTGCTGATAGACTTAGCCATCAGCAGCAACCAATTTTGATGCTGATAGGCTTAACCATCCATAACTACCAAGTTTGCTACTGATCGGTAAATTGGGTCCAAATTAACTTTTACCCGCTGTAAAAACCACCCTCAGTCTTTACCACAGCTGCTATAGTGTGTTACAACTATAAAACAGTGAAAAGCAAATGGGTTGTACAGTACAAGTAAATCTGCTTTTTCCCTCCTTTGCCGTTATAACACAATCAAATTTCTTCCTCACCACTTCACATTCAATTATTACCTAACCCTCATCTTTTCTCTCAAGCATTCAAAGCTTTTCATACTTAACCACCTTTCAAAATCTTCCTCCTTTCCCTACAAACCTTACTAAAATGGCAAAAGTTGATTTCAACAACCCCGATAACAAGTTCTCAACCTACCATAATCTCACCGCTTGTCTTGTCAAAGGAAAGAAATATGAAGGGTTTGACGACATCATTGACTTCCTCTGTCGATCAAAAATTCACTTTGCACTAACAATCAACCTCACAATCTATATCCCTCACCTAGAGGATTTCTGGAACACTGCCGTCTACTCTACCGAACAGGGGACTCCCCAAATCAAAGCCAAGGTAGATGGCAAAGACATCACCATCACTGAATCCACACTTAGAAAACACCTCAAGCTTCAGGACGAGGGGGCCGCCATCTCATACACCAAAGACGCTATAAGGACCTTTGTATCCATAGGGTACATTGGAAATCAGGACGAATACATGATTGAGAAGGCACTGATGGGTCCTCCTTGGAAGTTCTTATGCCACACTCTTTTTCAATGCATATCTCATAAGAGAAGTGGATGGCATCAAGTGAGCTCTGCGTCTGCAGTTCATGGAATGGTAACTGGACAGGGTTTCAATTTTGCTCATTTAATATTCGAAGGTTTGAGATATAACCTTCAAGAAGGTGCAAAACAAGCCTTCTTTATGTACCCAAGGTTCTTTCAAGAAGTTTTTAATCATGAACTAAAAGACCTTTCAAAACAGAATCTACTTAATGTTGGGTCATAAAAATAACATTTTTCAAAGTATGAGAGCTGTTTCCAAAAAGTTCTCATGGGTCAATGTTCCATTGTTATCTACAATGTTGAACATACAAAGCACCCAGGGTGACAGTTCAGCAATCCCGGCTGATACTAATCCCACACCATACACTTCACAACCTGAACATACTTCTGCTTCCCTTGATCGAACCCCTGTGCAGCCTATTAAGGGTGCACAGGCACAACAAATACTTACCCCAGTCCTTGAAGCCTAACTGGAAGACAAGGCCCCAGTTGAGGCAAGTTATACTAGAAAGCGAAAAAGGAGCAAGAATACTCCTTCTATTCTTGTCTCACAGGCCCAATCCCAACCCAAAAGCCCTCATTTAGAATCCCAACATTCTGATGAGAATACAAAAAGGGATAGCCATATTATTAGGAAGACTTCCTTGGAAGTCCCTCTATTAGGATCAGGAACACATCCCGGATCCATAGAACAACTCTTTGAGCCTATACATACTTCCTTTTCTTTGAACTTAAGTACAGAGGCACCATGTCAAGATGATGTACCTTCTCCAACTGCCACTATCTCGAAGGTACTGATTGAATTGGTTTCCAAAGTACCCCGCCTAAGTTAATCACCTAAGAAGGTTCACTCTGGAAGTACTGAAAGAGTGAATGTGGAAAAATCATTAACCAGGAGGACAGTGATAACATCATTAAGTCCCCAACCATGGCAACTCATGGTGAGGATGTTTCTTTTGAAACACTTTTCACTGAGAGGAATCCCAGGCGCCAAGAAAACAAGGGTGATGGGGATGAAGAGGCTAGGCCTAAGGCCCCATCTAGTTCCAAGGATTCAACAACTGTGGATGAGGATAGACTAAAACTGGAAAATCTGGAATTGAAGGCCAGGGTGGCTATGCTAGAGGCTGAAGTGTCCAAACTAAGGCACCAAGTTTCTATGCATGAAGCCCATTAATGCCCAAGTGTGACTTCTCCTTCCCTTGTATCAGTGGGAACCCTAACATACACTGATGCAACCAAAAAGGGGGATATAGTTACTACTAAAGATGACAGAGATAGCTTGGAGGATTGATACACTATTTTAGCCCGCCTTTGTTCAAGTCCATGATTTGATGCCTCCCAGACATGAAGAGGAAGAGATCTCTATGGAATGGAAGTTAGTGACTAGGGATGCAGACAAAGTATTCCCTGAGGAAATGGAAATTGAAGATGAAGAGGAAGAAATGCCATACTTCCAGCCGCTGCTGCTATCTCAAGACAAGCTATATCCCCTCATTTTCCATTAACTTCAAACAATCTAGAGTTTGATACAATCCTAGCATGGGGATATGATGGACTAATGGAAAGATTTTGGATTGGATGGGAGTTTGCTGGAGTTCTAGAACTCAATTGGGACAAATTGAGTGCCTTTGACATATTAGCCCTGTATACAGAAAAATGCATCAATACCTCAAAGAAACTCTTTGCCCAACTTGCAATTGAACGATTCTATGATCTCATGGAGGACAACATGCACTGGTTTGAGTGGTTTCTTAAAGAATCTAAGAAGGCGGCTTAGCCCAGGCTTAAGAATGAAGAAGAAGAGTCCTCTCAAGCAGCTCAACATAGACAGGCTCAAAGGTCTAAATTAATAAGAAGCAGGGTGTTGATAGAAGACCAAGTTCTATGCCTAAGAAGATTCTTGTATAATGAAGTTGTCAGGGGTTTGGAAGTGCATGGACGGGCAAGCTCCGGGGCTTCTGGCTTTCAGTTCTTTCTATGTGATGGATCGTCCTTTATTATCAACAATATTCAAGAAATCCTTCTCCTCAACCTAGACTTCCTGTAAAAGGTCGTTAAACTCAGGACACATATATGCAACATCAACTCCTTAAAAAGTCAAGAAATGATCAAAATTGTCAAAGCTTTTCTTGAAAAGCAGGAATGGATTGCAATGGATGATTCTAGCTCAGACCTATCCACTCCCTCCTCACCAACTGTCATTCTAAATACAACAGAAGAATAAAAAAGAATGGCTGCATAGAATATTAAAGAGGCATATATGACTGCATATGGAAATGAATGGGAGAAGGATGAGCATGAAGAAGTCCCTTCCTCTTTGTCTGTTCCTTAAATTACCAATGAAGGTAAAGCTGAGATCTCAACAGCATCTCTCACATCTACTGTTGTGATTCATGATGTTGAAGCAGAGGCATCCAATAAAGACAAAGGGAAGGGTATCATGATAGAAGAAGAAGAAAAGAGGATAGAGCAAGAAAAGAAGGATATTGAAAGAAGAAGAAGAGAAAGAGAAGGGGAGGAGATGACTGAGCTAAAAAAGGCTCAAGAAAGAAAAACTGCCATACTCCTCAGAGAATAACAAATCCAGTTGTTTGCTAGGCAACTGGATGAAACAAGAGTTCATGTTCCTGCAGCTTCACAACTAAAAGAAGATGAAGCCTTAGCTCTTCAGCTGCAGGAACAGTTCAATAAAGAAGAGAAGAGAGGGAGAGGAAAAGAAAAGAAGTGTTAGGACATAGAATGTATGACAAAAGCTTTGTAATAGTTTAGGTCTTGTTGTCTTTATGTTTTTATGTAATTGTATTGATTTTGTCTAAGTGATAGAACAAGTTCTGCTAGAGGAGAACTTGTCTAGTTCGCCTAGCCTATTAGAGGCGAACTTGTTAAGTTCGCCTAGTCTCATGTGAAGCGAACTTGTTAAGTTCGCCTAGTCTATTTGAGGCGATCTTGTTAAGTTCGCCTACTGTAGAGCTTGTGTCTATAAATAGGTGTTTACAGATTCTGTTAAGCAGGACTGAATCGATTGTAATTAGTGAATCTTGTAAACTCTGTGTTTGGTGATATACAAAGAGAAGTTAATTTACCTGCTGTTTCTATTGTCAATTCGTATACAAACGTTAACACGGTAGGATTCCGCACTCCGTGTTATCGAGACGTCCAGTCACGAGATCGATTTGGGATGAGTCATGTGGACCTACAAGTGGTATCAGAGGTTTTGCTCGTGATTTGTGTTTGATTCTTGGTGATTAGAGACGATTTTGTGTACAATTTGACAAGAAATTGATCATTTTTCAAAGTTTTTGTATCCATGGAGTTTTCAAGTTCTTGAACCTGATTTTACTGCTGAATTCGTGGATTTGAAGTGGTTTTTGGTGAAATTAATCCGATAGAAGTGTTCTAATTCATAAAATACTAAATCCTACGATCCAATTTCTTCAAATACCTTTTAATCTGTGAGAAATGATGATTTTAGGTGATGTTTGTTCGTGTTTGCGTTGAATTTCTTGCTGAGTTTGTTACAGCTGAAGTAAGCAAACTTGCTGATATTTGTTGCAGGCAAACTTAGCAAGCGAACTTATTAAGTTCGATTCTCTCAGTTTGAGCGAACTTATTCAGTAGGCTAACTTACAGGATTTTCTTGTCTTAAACGAACTTATCAAGTTCGCTTGATATCAAATTCGCTTGTTTGGATTTTAAGCGAACTTATTATCTTCGCCCGAGGGGAGTGCTTGTTCAATAATTGGAAATTTTTCTGAAAATGGCAAATATGGTGCAAGTGACTAACATGTTAAACTACGATAACGAGATTGGTACATCTCAGAAACCACCCAAATTGTTAAGTCTTGCAGATTATTCTAACTGGAAAGATCGGGTTGATCAGTTCGTGTCTTTTACTGATACAAGTTTATGGATTCCAATCTTGGAAGGCTATATACATCCGATATATACTTGGATGGGAAAGGATGATGTTCCTAAATCGGTATCTTCTTTAACCACAGAAGAAAAATTATTGTTTGATAGGGAAAAGAAGGCTATGGCTAGTATCTTAATGTCTCTTCCTAAAGAAATTTATCATAGTTTTAAACAATCAAGGACTTATCAACAATTGTGGGCAGCGTTACAAAAGCGATGTGAAGGCAGTTTGGATGTTAAGAAAAAGCATAAAAGAATTACTGAAGAAGCAGTTCATAGTATTCAAATACTTTCAAAATGAATCTTTAGATGATCTTGCAACAAGATTCTATCATTTGTTGAGTGAATTGTCAAGTGCTTCAGTAGTTTATGAGACTGAAGAGATAAATGATAAGTTTTTGGAGGCATTACCATCAAAATTGATGTGTATTCAGTTTTGATAAAAGAGAATGTCAAGTATAAAACTATGTCTCTTGAAGAGGTTCTTGGGAAGATTCAATCACATGATTTGAATATGAAAAAGAAGGAAACCAATATGGAGCATATTCAAGATCCTTCAATGTATTTTGCTAAGACTTCTAGTAAAACTGGTGCAGGGGTTGCGTTCTTTTCCGGTGATACTCAAGATGTTTCTAATGATCATTGTTCTGGGTTTCTAAGTCATTTAGGTTTCTCTGCAAATACAGCTTCTTCATCATCTGGAACACATAATATGAATCACAGAGTTGCTGATGATTATTTAGCAATGTTTTCTTCCTTTATGGCTTCTTATGAAAATTTTATTGGAGGAAAGATTCACGATCCAGATGTTATTGAAGAGGATTTCAGACAAATTGATTCTGTTGATCTTGAAAAGATGAATATTCAATGGAACATGGCTATGCTGATGCGACAAGCAAAGGATTGTTTGAAGAAGACTGGAAGGAAGTATATCGGTTCTAACAGTCGTTCATGTATGGGATTTGACAAAACTAAAGTTCGTTGCTATAATTGTCAGGAGTATGGTCATTTTGCCAAAGAATGTGTGAAACCAAAAGTTGAATTTGATTCTCAGAAAAAGCCTAATAACTTTCAGAACAACTGTAATCAGTTACATGGGTCCTCTGGCTCTGGAAATTCTAATCATGCATCTTCATCATCTGCTTTGGTTGCTCAAAATGATGAAAATTATCACTGGGGTATTCATCTTGAAGATTTGGTTGGTATAGTAAGTCAAGCTTTTGTAGCTGAGATTCATTCTGTAAAATCTGAAGAGTCAACCGATGATGATAACTCAAGTGATGGTGAGAGTTTGCCAAGTGCTGATGAAGAGCATGATCAAGTACATAATGTTGATTCTGATATTGCATATGGTGTATCTGAAGATGATATAGTATTAACTCAAAATTCTTCTGATGGTGCTGATTCTGAAAATATTCCGATTGCAAAAGTCTTCATGGTAGATATGTCAGATCCTTCAAAGGTAAAAGATTCTGTCTGTCACATTTATTGATCTAATTGCATCAGTATAAAAGATAAACTGCAAAAAGTAATGGATGATAATACAAATTTAATTTCTGATATGAAATCGATGCATTCAGTTAATCAAAAATTGAAAGATAATGAAAAATTGTGTATAGATAGAATTGAGTCTTTGAAAAGAGATTTGAACTATTTGGGATTGAAATATAGGGAACAAGCATATCATCTGGATATGGCTTATGCTGAGATTGAGAAGCGAAATGAAATTGTCGCTCAGAAGAACAAAGAAATTTCTGATAAATAATCTGAAGTGATCAAATTACATATAAAGCTGGAAAATTTTGAAAATTCATCTGTGGTATTGGATTACTTTAATGCTAATGCTGATCCTACAAAGATTGTTGCTGGAATTGGATTTGTTCCTCCACCATTCAATGCAAATTATGTGGTTGAACCAGAAATTATTCATGAAGAGGAAATTGATCCAAAGACGGCGTTGAAAGTAAATCCAGTAACTGGGGAAGATATGATCTATGATTCTGATTCTGAGAATGAAGTTTTTGATGATAAAAAGGTTGAAGGCATTCCTAAGGAAGTGCAACTTGATGAACCAAAGGTAGTGAAAAATGTTACTCGTGATAGATGTATTTTAACAGAACCTGATGAAGTGAAAGATAATCAACCTAAAATTTTCAAAATGTTACAATCAAGTGGTTTTGTTGCTGCTGGACATCAGAAAAAGAATTCATCAACAGTGACTAAACAAGTTTTTGTTCAAAAGTAGCCAGTCAGCTGTTCAGTAAAACCTTCTGAAGCTTATTCATCGGATGAGTCATCAAATTCAAGAAAAACTCCTTATATCAGAAATCATCAAGATAAAAGAGTTTGTTTTGATTGTAATGAGGCTGGTCATATTCTGATTCACTGTCCTTAGAAGAATCAAGGCAAATTAAAGAGTGTTTCCTCACAACAAAGAGTGGTGACGATTTTGAAAAGACCAAATGTGGAAAGCCTACGTCTAGTTTTGTAAAGAATGTGCCTTGTCAATCATTTGCTAAATCTTCGGGATTTAAGCAACATGATAAGCATATTTCTAAACCAGTTGTTTTTCAAAATAAGTTTGAAATTCCACATGTTGGAATTTCAAAAGATTCTCAACCTGAAGTCAAACTTTCTAGACCACAATGAAGAAGACGTAACAGAAAACTAAAGAAATATTTGGAAATATCTGAATCTGATAATCATAAATCTAATAATGTTTTTCCAATTAATCATATTGTGTCTTCACTGAGAAGGTTTAATTGTGAATCTTATGTTCCAAAGGTTGATGACAATGTTGATTGTGAATTGCTTGAAGTTGTTTATTTTGATCCATCTGGACGACCCAAGACCACAATGGCTTGGGTTCCTATTTCTAACTGATTTTCTTTGTTTATGTAGGGACAACCAAGGGGGACTATCAACAATACATGGTATGTGGATAGTGGTTGTTCTTGACATATGACAAGGAATATTCGTTTGCTGGAAGATGTTATTTATATTGATGGTGGTTATGTCGCTTTTGCTGGAAATAAAGGCGGGTACATAACTGGTCAAGGTACTTTGCAGAATGATACAGTCAAATTTGAGAAAGTGATCTTTTGAGTGTGACAAGAAATTTTCTTTTGATTTCAATGGTTCTGAGTGTTATATCTTGAAATCGGGCTTTGTTATTCCTGACGAATAGATTCTAATGAAGGCCCCGAGGAGAAATGACACATATGTCCTAGACATGAGTGTTGCTACTATAACGGATTCAATTCCTACATGTTTACTCTCCAAGGGGTATGAGTCGGATTCTATCTTGTGGCACAGGAAACTTGCTCACATCAATTATCGGAAAATGAATTATCTCGTGAAGAATGATCTGGTTATTGGTGTCCCGAAAATGAAATTATCCGTTCCTGATGACTGTATTCCGTGCAAGAAGGGGAAACAACACAAGAAGTCCCACAAATCTAAGACAAAGAATTCAATTGTGACTCCTTTAGAGCTACTGCATATGGATTTGTTCGGACCGATTAGTATCAGGAGCATTGGCGGTAAATCTTACTGTCTGGTAGTAACATATGATTTCTCTAGATTTACATGGGTTAAGTTCCTTGCTTCTAAAGCCGAAACCACAGAGATGGTACAATTCTTAATCCTGGGTTTAGAGAATTTGTGCAAACTGAAAGTCAGAAGAATTAGGAGTGACAATGGCAGCGAGTTTAAAAATAGCAAGATGGGTTTATTTTGTCTTCAAAAGGGAATTCATCATGAATTCAGTGCACCATATGTACCTCAAAAAAATGGAGTTGCTGAACGAAAGAACATGACTTTGGTTGAAACGACACGTACGATGCTTGCGGATTCTAAGCTTCCAGTTACTTTTTGGGCTGAGGCTAGGAATACTTCGTGTCACGTTTTGAACAGAGTCTTGACCGTCAAGCGACACAACAAGACATGCTATGAGTTGATTAATAATTGAATGCCGAATTTGGAATATTTACTACCTTTTGGTAATCCATGCACCCTGTTGAAAGTTAGAGATGTCCCAACCTAGTTCAGTGCTAAGGCTATTGAAGGGATCTTTCTGGGGTATGTTGCAAATTCTACTACCAAGAGGGTTTATAACAAAAAGACTCGTCAGGTTAAATAATGGTTTCATATTGACTGTTCTAATCGGTCTTTACCTCAAATGGCGATTGGACCAGACTTGGCTTTTGATTATGAGAATTTGTTCAAGTCTTTTCAATTACCTTCTGATATTTCTCCTAAGGATGCTGCTGTATTATATTATTCATGTCAGGATGCACAGAATAGTGGTTTTCTACCGACTGTAGTTCCACAATCATCTGTTTCCTCTACATCTGCTCCAGTTCTTAATGTTGCTTCTTGTTCGAGAACACAAGAGTCTGATAGTGAGGAAGACAATGTTATTTTCCAAGATTCTTCTGCTGATCCTTTGTTAGTTGATGAACCTTCTAATTCGACACAGGCTCAGGGGGAGATTCCTACAAATCTAGACTCGGAGATACCAGTTAATCAAGATATGTCTTATCAATCTGATACAACTCAAGTTGATGTGCTTCCGGTTCCTGAGGTTGCATCAATCAAGGAACTCAAAGCTCATCCGATTACAAATATCATTGGAAATTTGCGAGATGGAGTGCAAACGCATTCTATTATTGACAACACTTTCTTGTATACAGGTATTAAGTATACTGGTGTTCTTGATGTATGCTCACATTTCTATTTTATTTCTAAGGTCGAACCAAAGAATGTCGAAATGGCGTTACGTGATAACAATTGGATAGAGGCCATGCAGGAAGAACTTGCTTAGTTTGACAAACTCAAAGTTTGGAATCTTGTAGATCATCCAAAGGGTGTGTATCCAATTGGTACAAAGTGGGTGTTTAAATGCAAGAAAGACGATCGAGGTGTTGTGGTGAGAAATAAGGCAAGATTAGTTGTACAAGGTTTCAATCAACAAGAGGGAATTGATTACATCGAGGTTTATGCTCCTGTAGCTAGGCTTGAAGCTATACGGTTGTTTCTTGCTTTTGCTTCATGCAAAGGGTTTAAGGTGTTTCAATTAGATGTAAAAAGTGCTTTCTTATATGGTAAAGTCAAGGAGAAGGTTTATGTGTGTCAGCCGTCGGGGTTTGAAGATCCACTTAATCCGTCTAAAGTTTTCAAGCTTGATAAAGCTCTCTATGGTCTTCATCAAGCTCCTCGAGCATGGTATGAAACGTTGTCTACACATCTTATGGATAATGATTTTGTTCGTGGACATATTGACTCGACTTTATTCTTTAAGAAAGCAGGGGGAAAATATCTACTGGTGCAGATATAAGTAGATTATATTATTTATGGCTCTACAAATGAAGGGTTATGCAAAGAGTTTGAGAGTATTATGAAATCAAAGTTTGAGATGTCAATTATGGGAGAGTTATCATTTTTCCTAGGTCTTCAAGTTAATCAGAAGGAAGATGGTTTCTTTATTCATCAGTCCAAGTATGTAAAGGACATCTTGAGCCGGTTCAAGATGGAGGACTGTACCCCATATGATACTCCGATTCCGGTCAATCATAAATTGAATTCTGACCCGGATGGAAAAGAAGTTGTTTGCCGACTCTACCGTGCAATGATTGGATCTCTCATGTACTTAACCGCTTCAAGGCCAGACATAATGTTCGCTGTGTGTATTTGTTCCAGATTCCAAGCAAAACCAAAAGAGTCTCATTTGATTGCAGTAAAGAGAACCTTTCGTTATCTGAAAGGTAAACACAGATTGGGACTATGGTTTCCACATGGTTCTAACTTTGAATTCAATACATACAATGATTATGATTTTGGTGGTTGTTGTTTGGACAAGAAATCTACTATAGGTGGTTGCCAGTTCTTGGGTAATCGTCTAGTTTCCTGGCAATGCAAAAAGCAAACTACGGTCTCCATTTCCACATGTGAAGCAGAATACATTGCTGCTGCAAGTTGTTGTTCACAGATCTTGTGGATCCAACAACAATTAAGAGACTACGGTTTGAATTTTACAGGAACCCTCATGTTTATTGATAATAATGCTACAATGTCTATCACAAATAATCCTGTTAAGCATAGTAAAACAAAGCACATTGAAATTAGATATCATTTTATCCGTGATTGTGCAGATAAAAAGTTGATTCAGCTGATGAAGGTACATACAGATGATAATTTTGCTGATCTTTTTACAAGGCATTTGATCGAACCAGGTTTGAATTTCTGATCAAAATGATCGGTATGATCAATCCCGAATAAAAGGTTTTCAAAAACAATTTTTCATGGGAGATTTTGTTTTTTAAATTTCTTTTATTGCTTTATTACATTTCTGCATTTTAAATTTCAGTCAAAATTGTTATTTATAAAAATTCAAAACGAAATGAAAAATATAAAATTGACATCATTTGAAGTTAGAAAAGAAATGATAGTACATCAGTGAATAGTTCATTACACATGACCATAGTAGACTTTGATATATGATAGTTTAAAGTAAATTGATTTGATCTAAATTTCAAAGTCTGCATAAATGAGAAATGATATTGTTTTGAATGCTCGAATCTTGATAATATGTTTTAATTGGAATATGAGTTTGAAACTTGAATTGTCAATAGACTAGAAGCGTTTTTGAACCAATAGTAGTGTGAAAATTAAATATGATATGATTACATCTGTGATTTGAATGCATTATATGCCTGGGTATGTGTGTAAAAGATCATTATCAGATGAAGAATATATGGTTTTAAGAATTTCATGAGACCAATATCGAATTATGTCTTTAGCACAATCTCTTTCAGTTCACTTCACTACCCATGCCCCGAAAAACATGCAACGTGTTGCTGAACTAAGATATGTTTTCTAACAACATACGTTGGAACATATACTAACCCTTGGATTAGTTAGATACATCATATATTCTGATTTCATTTAAATTTATCCAGATAATAGTTGGATCCTCCTACCTGAATCTATTGATTCTCATTATAAAGCAAATTCATTAGAAACTTTTGATTCTGAATCATCCTGATTCTTATATCCTTTAGGATCTGCTATTCTATACTTGTGCTAATAGAGATAATTTTATCTTGGAGATTGATCTAATCTTGCAATAAACTGTGTATGTCTTGAAGATAGTGCAAATTTAAATTTCTATTGGCATATATGTGGGGTACACGATGTTTTTTATCTAAATGGTACTAACTCACATGAATTTGGAAGAAAAATGCTTGTAGTTTCAAATTATATAATATTGACAAATTAAGAATTCATGCTTTGTATTACAAATTCGGTATGAAAAATTGAGCATTTCATGACCTGATCTTGTTTACTTTGAAATTTATCGCGTATCATTTCAAGTATTATTCAAATTGATTGCAAAAATTACATAAAATGAAAAAGATTCGAGTTTCAAAAGAATTAGTTTGATTGTTTCATATCATATTTTTTGTGTATATCATAGGTTATCCATAGTTGATAATAGACTGTGTGATGAATTACTTATATGCTGATATGATCTTTTTGCACATGATATTCTACCAAAAATATGTGTTTTAGTTTGCTCAGATAAAAACAAAAAATATGTGATTCCGTTTGTAAAGATAAAATCCAAAAATATTTTGCTTCTATCTTTCATGAAATTTTTTTTTATTAAAATGACTCGGGATTGGATCAGATACATGCTATAGATGGAAGTTCACAAGAATGTGTCGTGTTGAAAGTGACGAAATTGTTCAAGACAAATGTTTGAAGCGAACTTAATATGTTTGCTTATTTCTGTTTAAGCGAACTTAATATGGGCTTGTTGAGCGAACTTATCAAGTTCGCCTAATGATGCGAACTTAATTGTGTTAATAAATACTTTGTTCAGGCGAACTTATCCTTATTACAATTTTCACTGTGGGAGTGAACTTATTGAGCGAACTTACTGGGTTTTTAGCGAACTTGTGAAATTTAGAACTAGGTTTTTCGATTTGAAATTTTCATGTTTATTTCTGGATCAGATTTGAATTGCGAGTCTTTCTAAGGTAATTTCACGGTTTTTTATCCGATAAATCGATGGGAAATTGAGGTTTTGACTATGTGTTCTTCATATTTTGACAGTCGGTTTGCGATTGTACTTTTAGAGTGTTTTTCCATGTTTAAAACTTGAAATTGAAGCTTAATAATGTTTCGTGGTTGAGCTTAGATGATTATGATGTGTTTGATTTGAAATTTTTTGATGTTTTGGACATTTTGGGAATCTGCTGTTGAATTTGTGTCGACAAACTGGTTCAGGCGAATGTGTTCAAGCGAACTTGTTTAGGCGAACGTGTTCAAGCGAAATTGTTTAGGCGAACTTATTATGTTCGACTCTTGCAACACTAAGCGAACTTATTAAGTTCGCCTAAGGGCTAAGCAGTGTTTGGACTTGTAATTTTTTTGTGAAATTTTTTAGTTTGTTTTTTGTTTGTTATATGACTAATGTGTGTTCTCTGTCCAATACATTAACAGATGGCTCGTCGTGTTGAGAACAAACATAATCAAGTGGCGTTGTTAGATCTAAATATGTCTGAAGCTGTTAATTTCCAAGGAATTATTAACTTCTTGAATCGTTCACGTTTACATGTGGCCTTATCCGCAGATCCATACATAAGCCTACCGTATATACAACAATTCTGGGATACAATACATCAAAACACAGATGTTGAACCTCATGTCCTTCGTGCTACGGTGAATAATACAGAGGTAGTTATTTCAGTGGAAACTATTCGTGCTGCTTTGGCATTGGGAGGTGCTAATGAAGATCCTATGTCTTATCCTGGAACACTGATTATGGGGTGTTTTCAGAGGATGGGTTACAGAGGCAGACCAAACGATACTCAAGCACGAAAAGGTGGTTTAGTTGGAGAATGGAGGTATTTTATGAAAGTAATCATCCAATGTTTGTCTCCAAGAAAGGCTGGTACTAATGGTTTGAAGAGTGCATTACAAGCTGCACTGGTTGCATTGACCCTGAACAAACGGTTTAACTTAGCTTTATATATATACCGTGAGTTGGTCATGCAAATCAATCCTCCAGAAGGTCAAGGGTTCCTTAAGTACCCTAGGTTCTTGCAAATGATTCTGAATCATTTAATTCAAGATTTACCACAACATCCAATACGTTTGACCTTGACTCCTATGTCCAAAAGAATCTTTACTGATTGTACTAAGGTTAAACAACAAAATGTTGCTTTGATTCCAGTTCCGACTCCTTTGTTTGGTCATTTAATCTATCCTGATTATATTGAGCCTCCTAATGATAATTGGTTTCATCCTAAGGAGTTAGTTCAAGGACAAGTCCAGAATCAAGTACAACAACAACAACAAGTTCCTATTCCACAACAACAAGTTCCTATTCCTCAAGCTCAGGTTCATATTCCGGTTAATGAACCAGTTCAGGATGACGTTGCTCAAGGAAATGAACATGATTTGGGTATGAATATGGAAGATTTTGATAATGAAGCTGTGAACTCACCCATTCATGAAGCTGAAGGGAATGTGGTGGATACGAGTTCCGGTGATACTATTTTACTTGATTCTGATTCGTCTAGTGATTTTAGCTTAGATCATTATGAGAGATTGACTAATTTACCATTGGCAAATGCGGGGAAACGTCTTAAATCCATAGCCAGAAAGTCGAGACGTAAGTCTGTTCGGAATCATCCTTCTGGATCAGTACTTGGAAAGAGAACATTAATCGATGAGAGTTCGGATTCTGATAGCGATGCACATCCGGTTCCAAAAGCTCAGAAGCTTATGTCTGCTTCTATTGCTGCTGCTCATTCATCTCAAGGTGTTGAGGATGCTACTGTTGTTGCATCCTTACTTGTTACACCTCCTACATCTAAACATCCATCTCCGGTGATTTCTCCACATGTTCCACACTCATCTGACGCTGGTCCTTCGAAGCCTTCTGATTATGAAAGGATTACCTTCCTTGAATCACATGTGCTTGCATTGCAGACTCAGGTCGATATTGTTGTGTCTACTGATACTCAGAGACAATTGGTTCTTCAAGATCAAGCTACATAGATTGCTGACATGCAGTTATTGGTGTCCAAACTTGTTGAGCGTCTTGACGCTCAGGGGGAGTTAAGGATACATGATACTTGTCATGCTGAGTCAATTCAAAGAAAGGATGATGATGACAATGATCCTAGTGGTAATATTGAGGGTGATCGTCAATACGTTGATGTGAATCCAATATCAAGAGTTCAGGGGGAGTCTACATCAGGTAATATTGAAGGAACCAAGAATGATTCTGGAGTAAATGAAGATATTTTATTATTGGAATTCTTTGCTGATTCTGAAGAAGAAGAAGCTGAGAAGTTAGAATTTCTGGATGATATTGATGAATTATTTGATGATATTGAAGAGGATGTGTTGGATAATGAAGTTGAAGAAGGAGAGATTGAGATAGAAAAGAGTAAAGACAAAGTTACATATGAAGGCAGTGATGGTCTGAATGTACCATATAACTTCATCCAAGATGATGTTATTCCTAAGTTTTCTTATGAAGGAGTAACAGATTCTATGGACTTTGTTGAAGATATCACTACACCTAATGATACTGCTCAATCCAATATAGATTCTGATGTTGACACTACTCATCCCGTGTCTCCTAAGCCGAATGAAGAACCTGTGATGTATAGAAAGACAGGAATGACTAGAGAACAGTGGAGAGAAGTAGTTAACAGTTGGATGAAAATACTACCCAAGTCACTTATACAACCTGCTCAGAAAGAAAGATATGTGAATAAAGAGAGGTGTATTGGAAGAATCATCAGTTGGTTTTATGATGATGACACGAAGTTGTTTGCTCTTAAGAGATCTGATGGTGTTCAATACTTAAAGCCTAGGATCAAGTATTTCAATACCTTGCCAAGGTGTGAAATGAATGGTTTAGCTACGAAACCATTAATTAATAGATCAAAGTGTGGATTAGCTGATGTGATTGCTAACTTGATTAAAAGAGATGGTGGATCAGGGAAGTATGAAAGATTAAAGCCACAGAAAGGAAAAAGAGTGAAGATTGTAGATCAATAGACTGAGATTGTGACCTGAAAGTATAAGTTCAAGCCAGTACGTGCTGTACAGAAGATACCATTGAAGAATAAACCTCAAGATTTTCTTGGGAATATGAAATGGTGGTACGTAGATGTGAATACTGGTGAAGCTAGAATTGATGATAAAGATAATAAGGTCATTGTTAGTTTCTATGATGCAATGAATCTTATTAACTTCTCAAAGAAAGATCAGAGGACGTTAAGAAAGAATGAGATTATGTTTACTGATGAATGGAGAGAACAAGGATTGCAGTATAAAAGAGTGTTGGAGATCTGTCAGAGATATGGAGTGCACGCAGGAAGCAGATTACCAGATAACTAGAAGAGCTCGTCATAGAGACTGAAGACAGAAGATCAAGCTATTGTCAAGGGGGAGTATGTTAGGACATAGAATGTATGACAAAAGCTTTGTAATAGTTGAGGTCTTATTGTCTTTATGTTTTTATGTAATTGTATAGATTTTGTCTAAGTGATAGAACAAGTTCTGCTAGAGGCGAACTTGTCTAGTTCGCCTAGCCTATTAGAGGCGAACTTGTTCAGTTCGTCTAGTCTCATGTGAGGTGAACTTGTTAAGTTCGCCTAGTCTATTTGAGGCGAACTTGTTAAGTTCGCCTACTGCAGAGCTTGTGTCTATAAATGTGATACCCAGTAGTCCAGGTCAATACCCATAGTCATATTTGCACAATCCTATTTTATATTTCTTGGAATATTATCTTTGACATGGTATTGTCAGGAGTCTAGCAAAGGGACAAGTGTCATATTTAGTAATTTTTAAGAATTACTAGGAAATAAACGATAATAACCCGCATTGAACGTTCGTTGGTGATTAACGAGATTTTATTCCAGTAAAAGTCTAGGGACACGTTTTAATATAAAAACGTATATATTGGTGACTAAACCTTAAAGCATGGACATAAAAATGTTGGTTGCATGACCTTGAGTTATTTTATGTGTATACATGTATGATATAGTTAAAGTAATAACCATGTCGGGAATTCACTAGCAGATTATTAAAGCTAGTCAAACTACACAAAATGTATGACATCTTAATAACTAAAGATATTAAGGCGGGTATTATTTTTGGGTAATATATCGCGTCTAAATCGATCACATCTTCATCATGATTGCTTTGCTTACACAACACTCAAGCGTCATAATCATTATGACCAAGAGTGTAAGCAACTTAAATATCACATCACCATAATTATATCTTTGCTTGTACTCTACTCCAGCATCAAAGCGTAATGATGATGACTTGTTGAGATCTACACTCAACTCGGCCCCGTTTCATCTAATAATTATATATATATATATATATACATATATATATGTGTATATATATATACATATATATATGTATATATATATATATAAATATCTAGGTATATAGATATAATGTTTACATCAGTAAAAGTTCCTACACCGGGTGTTATATCACTAGATCACCTACCGGGTTTACACCACCTTAAACCGATCCAACTAACAATTAGAATGCAACTAGGTGATTGGACAACACCCAACCCTTAACCCTCTTCGGCCGAGAATAGTGGGGCCACCCACTTATCTTGCTTCACCAACTCACCTCCATCATTGTTGTCATAAGACCATACTCCATCAACTAGAAGTGCAAGCAAGGGTCAATGTCCATCAAGTCAACAATCCCTTGCAATGATTTTGTTGAGTGCAACACTCAAACTCCATCTCTCTTTCTCCATATATACGAAACACACACCACACCAACATCCATACCTTATCATAATGACCAATGATGATTACCAAACCTACACACAATCTGTCTACTATAAATAGAACATGAACCCATATAAAACACTTACACCAACACCCCTTAACTCCCTCCTCCCTCCCTTGACTGATTCATGTTGGATTTCACACAATTCCCCTCTCCAAAACCGAAAATGCAAACAATTCTCGTAACTCAGCTTCATGCCAGATTTTTGGTCAACTTCGGAAGGCCATATCTCTTTCGTTCCTTGGTCAAATCAGTCCATTCTTTTTCTAGAATGAAGCTCTATGGTAACAGAGCAGAACCCAAGTGGAATCACTTAAATCCATGGAGTATTCGACCTCCAAACAGCCTACGCAAAACGTCGCTCGATGCAGGTCAAAACTGGATAGTTCTTCCCATTTTATTGTTTTGAGGTACCTACAAAAGTCCAAACCTAGTAATTTTTTTCACATTTCATCTGGTTTCAATAAACCTGATTTTAGAAGAAAACCCCAAGTCATTTGGTCTTCTAAAACCATCTAAAAGTCTACTCGGAGTACGCCTAAAATCTGAGTTTTCAAGAACAAAATAAAATAAAAGTCTTAATGAGTTTTGCTTTATGTCTTCATGAGTCATGCTTGAATACATATATTTATACACGTACATGTTCATACATAAAATATTAAACTAGAAGGACCATGAACAAGACAAGGACACATCAAATATAAACTACATATATATACTATCATATAAAATAACACTTGGATGGTGGTGTTATTCATAAACCCTTCATTCCATTCATGTGTTATGTTGAAGGATACATGTTCGTGAAGTTATATGATCATGTGTGACTTACCTGGCAAGACCCGAGGTAGTGTCCTATGATTCAAGAAGACATACGAACGATTATCATCAACATATGAACGTGAAAGGTGTTACTAAAAATATATGTTTATGGATAAAATTTGTGATATATATGTGTTGGTGTATGATTTTGGTTAAATCATGGAAATGTTCTAGGAATTAAAGATTAGTATCCTAATATGAACATTTGATATATGTACATGGAACATATGAGGAGATTCGGTAAAAAAAATAATCACATGAAATCGTGGAACATAAGTGAATATATTTTAAGTTGTTACAAAAATAATATTTATTTTTGGTACACTTAATAAGTCACCAATAGGGAAATATTTTATTTCCTTGGAAAATATGTAAGGGTCTAGACTGGAATAATAATCACCAATGAGTCGTAAATGAAAACCCTATTTTTACTAAACAAAGGCGTACTTAACGTGATTCGTTAAGTCGGATGAACAACATACGTATAAGACGGGTAGTCTTAACACATTAGTACCCTTGTGTGATTAGGGTACGGATAGACAGGAACTCTTAGTGCACTATTATTTGCTAGGATTTCATCGGACACAAAGTGAGTTCACGGCCCCCTTTCGCTTTTTAAAGTTTTATAAACTTTGGGGGAGAAACATACTTACATTAAGTATTACAGTATTGTTTAATATATGTTGAAACATTGTTGTTTTATACAATTGGGAAAGCATTGCAAACATTTTTATATGATAACAAGGAAACAAGACACTAATACTATGTCATACATGGTGAACAATATAGCGCTTAAAGTCCCCGAAATAACACACTTTTGTAACCATTAGCTATGGACTTAGCCTGGGATTCTATGGATAGTACTATTGGTGGTGACTCTCCCGGTCATGGTTAGTCGCGCTAACCAGGGGTCCAAATGGCCGAATGACCGCATATTATCTTACTCGCAGAAAGGCGAGGATGGGCATTAAATTGTTGGGGTTTGGTTACGGTTTCATGTATGGACATAGGTATTTGTAAACCTAGCTAGCTTACGAATGGATCAATAACACTTGTTTCGTTTATCGTATGCATTTAGAATTATTTGTACTTATTTATGACGGTAATGTCATGGGCAATGTTTTCGGGAAAAACTACTTATTTTATGACGGTAAAGTCATGGGCATGTTTTAAAAAAAAGTACTTATTTTATGATGGTTAAGTCATGGGCACGTTTTCAACAAAAAACTACTTATTTTATGACGGTTAAGTCATGGGCATGTTTTCAAAGGAAAACTACTTATTTTATGACGGTAAAGCCATGGACATGTTTTCAAAGGAAAACTACTTATTTTATGACGGTAAAGTCATGGGCATGTTTTCAAAGGAAACTACTTATTTTATGATGTAAAGTCATGGGCATGTTTTCAAAGGAAAACTACTTATTTGATGACGGTTAAGTCATGTATATGTTTTCAAAGGAAAACTACTTATTTGATGACGGTTAAGTCATGTATATGTTTTCAAAGGAAAACTACTTATTTTATGACGGTTGAGTTATGGACATGTTTTCAACGGAAAAATACTTATATTATGACGGTTAAGTCATGGGCATGTTTTCAAAGGAAAACTACTTATTTTATGACGGTAAAGTCATGGGCATATTTTCAAAGGAAAACTACTTATTTTATGACGGTAAAGTCATGGGCATGTTTTCAAAGGAAAACTACTTATTTTATGACGGTTAAATCATGTCTAGTTTTTCGGGGAAAACTAACTGTACTAAATTAACAAACTCTGTAAACTCGCCAACCTTTGTGTTGACACTTTCAAGTATGTTTCTCAGGTAACCTTTAGCCATGGAGCGGTTGGAATAGGCTAGCTATGTTGGAACAATTCCTAGTAACCGGATGGGCATAGATTATCAAGTCTCAAGTTCGACCATTGAACTAGGGGACTTAGATCATTGTATTTATTTAGTCTTAGTAATCGTATATGTAATAAAGTCTTAGAAATCACTATTATAGCTTCCGCTATCGTGTAATGAACCAATCGCTGCAAGCTGTATTTATTTATTAAGTAAATAAATTTGAGGGTGTGACAATAAATAGGTGTTTACAGATTCTGTTAAGCAGGACTGAATCGATTGTAATCAGTGAATCTTGTAAACTCTGTGTTTGGTGATATACAAAGAGAAATTTATTTACCTGCTGTTTCTATTGTCAATTCGTATATAAACGTTAACACGGTAGGATTCCGCACTCCGTGTTATGGAGACGTCCTGTCACGAGATCGATCTGAGATGAGTCATGTGGACCTACAAGAAGAAGCCAAGTTCAGAATCACTAACTCTGAACTTGCTAAAGAAATGAGGGAAGAATGGACTGAAGCTCTGATTTCTCAAGGTGAGGATGCAGACTACCTTGAGAAATTATCAAATAAAGAAATATACAGAGCTTTCATGGGACAGCAAGGTCAACTGGAAAATAAGAAAATGGCTAAAGAAGAAGAAAAAGCCAAACATAAATCCAGGAAGACCATTGCATTCAATGTTAGATCCCATGATGAAAGGAAGGTCATGATGGACTTCCTAAAGTCTATAGGAGAAAGTGGAAAGAGGCTGGGTCCTATGAGCTTCATGAACCTGCAAGCCTTATATGTCAAAGTTAAAAAGGAAGAGGAAGAGAGACTGGGGAAGACAGGCTTAAAAAGAAGGGTAAACACTCAAACTGATGAAAGAAAACAAAAGAAACCCAAGCCTACTCTCTCATCCACTCCTTCCTCTATCCAACAACCTTCCACTCTCCCTCCTAGACCTCCATCCTCTCCTCCCAAAGAGTCCAAATTGTAACATCCCTGATTTCCGACCCTATTTTAACTTATTTTAACTAATAAAATAACAACACGACATTGAATCATAAACTTGTTCAAACCTACACCTCAGTAATCGTTAGCCGGTCGTATTCAATTCAAGGATTTAGAACTCATAATCAAGTGGTAACACCTCTTAGAGTTAATCCAGTTAGTAATCCCGTTAGGTGTTCTGTTAAATCCTAACCAAGCTAATTCTGTCAAAGCTGAAGTTACAAGGGCTGATTTTGTAAATAACCAGAAACCCTAGTAGGCACGGTCGCGCCACGTTTTGGCACCGTCGCACCTCTTCTTGCACGGTCGCGCCACGTTTTGGCACAGTCGCGACTCGTGTGGCACGGTCGTGCCTCTTATAGGCACGGTCGCGCCTCACATCAGTTGAAACGTAAATACAGTCTTTAATCGCTGGATCGTTCGAATTCGTAACCCTTCCACATATTGATGAACCCAATTAACATTTTAATCATAGTAATTACGACGAATTAACCTATTATATCAATCCAATCCGTAACCATCGACCATAATCTCACCATTATCAAATTCGTTGTTTTCTATTATCCTTCCTGCAAATCAACCTTATGCACACACTCGACGAACATCCCAGGAGCCTTGCGTTCAGCAATTCGATCGAAGTCGTACCAGAAGTCGTCGGAGGACACAACCGCCGAAGCCAAAACTCATATTAATCGAGACCCTTCAATTCATCAAGCATTCCGGTAATTTCTTGTAACTACAGTTCCAAATCTAGGTCTAGAGCAATAACCCTATATTAATCGGATCGTCTAGCATCAGATTGAACCCAATCCGTAATCTAGGGTTCATTTCAAAATGGTTTAATCGAATACTACCTTGGAGATGTTTTAAATACAATTAAACTATACAAAAGATTCGTAATAGCCTAATGGGTGAAAGCCCCATGAATTCCAACATTAACAATATAAGAATTAGTCAAATCGATTCTGTTTTGGAACAGACACGGTCGCGCTAGTATTCTAGCGCGGTCGTGCTTCATGAGACACGGTCGTGCTAAATATCAGCGAAGTCGTGCCTCACCCTCTACCCCGGTCGTGCCTCTTGGCTAGGCCTGGTCGTGCTATCAGAACCCTAGACACGGTCGTGCCTAGCCCAGGCACGGTCGTGCCTAGTGAACAGCCTTGTTGTGTCTTCTGTTTGATCAACACGGTCGCACCCATGACCAGCGCGGTCGCGCCCGTGGTCCTAGCACGATCGTGCCTTGTCCCAGGCACGGTCGTGTGTGTGAGAAAATCTTGTCAGAATGCTTAATTTATATTTTCAAAAACAATAAGTATTCCAATTAATTTTTAAATAAAAATAATTAATTTTATAAAGATTTGGATTAACCTTATTTAAAACACCCAAATTCTTATTTCTAAATAAATAGAAGTTATTTATTATAACTTATAAAATTAAATTTATACTTAATATTAAACTCTACACATAAATATTAGTTACACCACTTATTTAATTATCTTTATAAAAACAGCGTAAAGATTATTTATTAAATTTATATTTAATATAAAACATTTAATACATTTTCATAACTAAATGACTAAGTTACATATTTTATAAATAAATAAATAAGATTACAATTATTTATTTAAATTACATTTAAACAAAAACTATTTGTTTATAACTAAGTAAACAAATAATAATTTTATTATTTCATTATTTAGTTATTCCAAACTCAAATTTTATACAACACCATTCAAGTACAAACCACTAACACTTACAACTTCAAATTCCTTATACACACATCCAATTTAACATTAGACTTAGACATAGACTATTGTGCACACTATTGATTCAATACATATTACACTCTAGGTTAACGTTGTGCATTACGAGGACCCCGTTACTATCTAGTATCTCGTGCTAGCTACGCCTTCAAATCAAGTGAGTATACATAGCCCCTTTTACTCTTTTACATTTTTGGGGTGAAACATGAACATTATTCAAATTACATGTTTACATTTACACAAACAACACAAGTAGAAATCCTATTTACATTCATGTGTGCAATTTGAGCTTTATGCCCGAGTGCTAGGTGTGCTAACCTTTGTATGCGATTATGTGCAATCATTAACTATTCAAGCCGACGGTTTTCAATGATAGATCTAGTGAGTCTGACAAACCCACCCAGATTGGGGTGATTGATACCGACAACACAATTTTGCATGCTAGTTACAAAGGTTTGATTGTACTTGGTTACACAATAGCTGCTCCCCATAAATGCCTTATTTATCATGTTATGTAAGGATTTGTTTTACAAACTATATGCTATCTATTTACAAACTATATGCTATCTGTATACAAACCTGTGTTATACTCACCAACTTTTTAGTTGACCTTATTTTATTCATGTTTCAGGTGCTTTCATATGAGTTTGACCAAGACATGCTACACATAGGCTTTGGAACTAGTTAATCTTAATTCAAAAACAAATTGTATTTCATTATGTACTTGGAACTTGATTCATGTTTGTTTGAATGGAAATGGAGTTAACATATTACAATTTAGTCAACCTAGAGCTCATGAACAGTCTACATGTCCCGCCCCGATGATTCCGCCATCGGTTGGGGTGTGACAGATTGGTATCAAAGCCTTGGTTATAGGGAATTAGGTTATTAGACACTCTTGACCTAGACTATAACTTTAGGACACCCATACAATGCCATGCTACCACATGTTACATTATTAGTTCTTGTGTAAATATTTTTACATGCTATCAGAAGTATTTACACTACGTGATACTATACATAATGACTTATGTGTCGCACTACTTGATAACTTTTGTGCTTACACTCATTACTATTTACATGCTATATGATTATTTTTATGTAAATATTCTTACACGTTATACTATATAACTACATCCTATGATACAATACTTAATAATTTATGTGTCACATTACCTGCCAATTTTTTTTTCTCCTATTCATTGCTACCTATTTAACTTATTTAAAAGTGCTATCCTAAGTTTTCTCACACACTCATATACACTTAGTTATTCATGCACCCTAAACTCACATACATAATACCACACCTCTTGTAAACAACAAAATTTTAAACTATTGGGCCTAATGTCCATCAATAATAAACTAAGAAGTCCATCTATCCTCCAAGAAGCAAAAGCCCACTAAAATGCATAAACCTTTCTTTCGGGCCAAAAGGCCCAGTCCACAACAATTCTCATCATGACCATGAGCCCAACAATAGTGTTATTAATACATGATGGCTGGAAGAGTGTGTAGGCCCATGAGGGATTCTGGCTAAGGAAAGATAGGGTACTTAAGTGTGTCCTAGTGACCCACCCCTCTTTCCTGGGAATTCTCCTCAGGTATACACTACTTATAGGTCAAGTGTACTCCTAAAATACTATTGTAAAGACTCGGCGTTATGACTAATCAAACACTAAACCTATGAGAACTCCTATATTTGACACTCAGTATTTTATTATCGCTTACAACCTTTCCATTGTTTTCCTACTAAGCATGGACTCCTACTCTCCTTCCTCCCCGGTATACCGTCCCGGAGCAGAATCTGATTGGGAAGAAGACACTGAGACACCCGTGCATCGGTCATCAACACCCCCAACTACTAGACCAAGGTTTGATGTAAGGGCAGATTGGATTAGGAACACCGGCCCATGATTTCGAACACCTGGATCACCCACACCCAGAAACCCGTATCAGACACCCCATCCCCACAATCAACTACCACTCCCACTAAGAGACCCATATCTAATGCCCAACCCGTATTACTCTAATCCTTGAGTAGGGCATATCATGGCACTCACTAGTACTATCAAATTTCCAATCAATGACACGCTCTAATATGTAAGGGTCTCAGAATTTGAGAGGCAAAGAATGGAGCAAGGGTTAATGCACGACTTGCAAGGACAAGGAATGAATAGCCTAGCAAACCAATTAGGGTACCAAAAGGAATTTATCTCTATCCTCGAAGCGGTGCTCGCCTTGGGAATTATTCTCCTTCTAGTGGAAAGCTACAGGAGGCGTTAACAGGATTATTTTTGTTATTTATTTCAGTTTAAGAACCATTTCCCTGTGTTTTGAATACATTTCAACATTACTAAATTTTATATTTTCCAAAGTTATTACTCATAAATTCAATACGTTGAGTGCGAATTACACCCATCATATTTTCATCAAAATTCTCCAAGTATTATCTTTTCCATTCACCACAATTTAGTACACTACCAGCAATCTCCTTCGTAAACAAATCATCCAATTATTTGATTTAAACAAACCTTGATATTTTGTTCAAACAAAATGTTTATCAAATTTTTAGATAGTATAAAAAAAACATAAATTTTCCATAAAACTTCTCTCCTGATAGAGAAACTTAACACAATCTATTTTATAAAAATAGTATTCCGAATTGATAAATAATTATGATTTTCCTCATTAAAGAAAAATATTCCTAAGCTCTGGCTAAATTAGTATACGACTACTTGTTTAGCCAATAATTCCGCTTAGAAATATCCTTTTATTAATAGCTGAAAATTTAAATTAAAAGATTTTTCAATAAATTGTCTATTTATTTAAATTATGTGAATCAATGGATTCACTACTTTATATATCTACAACAAGGAACAATTTACCACTTTCTATTTTCAAGCAAATATCAGTATTTGTAAACACATTTCCCCAAACGTTTTCAAAACTTCCTCGCTACTTTTTGTCGCTTCAAGAGACGATCCATATCGCGTAGACTTTAACCCTCCCCATTAACCTCAATGAGATTTAAGAGCTACAACCTAACTACCACATTTTACAGGAACGCCAAACAACACGCTTGTCCGCAACACTCGATCACATGCAAAACCCATTAATATACATCACACACGAAGTTCAACAGCTTACGTATACACGTTCACAATATACCTAACGCAACCTCATGATACATGAAACTCAATTATCCTCAATATACCCAATGCTACACAAATTACATAATACATGAAACTAGTTTGCCTACAAATCACAATTTACTGGATTGATCACATAACACACGAAACTTGCTAAATTGCAATACACATGCTACTAGATTGAGCACATAATACATGAAACTTAGTTATTTGCAATATACATGACACATAACAGTTGGTTGTTTGATACATAATTCTAGATTGACCACATTAACATGAAACTCATGTGGTTAGAAAGGGCATCATACTAAACTGTGCACATTATGCAATATACATGATACTAAACTGTTTATATTACACATGATACTATATTGTTACATTCCACATGAGAGCTTCTGATCTACAAAATACATGATGCTAAGTTGTCAACACCATACATGAAAATCATTTCCTATAATACATGTGATACTATGTTTTTTACATTACACGTGAGAGATCATTGAATTTACAAAATACATAATGCTAGCTGTTCATGCTACACAAGAGACTTGTGTGTTTACTTTATACATGAAACGAAATTGCTTACAATTATTACAACTGATTGATTACATTATACACAAGATATGGTCATGCACTTTGTTCACCAAAGTTGAAGACCATAATACATGGAAACGACTCGGGGTTTGACGTATTCTTGTTCAAACACGAGCAAACTAAGAAACTTTAAGTTTTTCTACTTTACTGCTCTTTAGTTGTGAACTTACTTGCTTAAGGACATAGTTACTTGTTAGCGACTTTTATGTGAAAACAAAGGACATGGACAGAGTGAAATTGTGCCCCTTGACCCGCACACAACGGAATGACCTATACGGACCATACGATGATTTGAGTAATTACGGGTGCACACGGAATTATAAAAATTAGCGCATTGAAAACATAGTGAAATTTTGTCGTGTGTTGTGACCTAAAACTTATCGTGATATGTAACAACGAAACTGATGTGATATGACAAGGACAAGGTGGATACGCCGATGGTACTTCCTATATATAAGTGTCCTATCATGTTATCAGAAGTAGCATTGTTCATGTCACGTGAAGTTTTGACCTAGACCAATGTTTATGAAATCTTTTACCACTAACATTTTTAAACATATTAAACTACATCATGCACAAACCCTAACGATCAAGGTCCCATCAAATTCATTCCAAATAATACATCTCACATTTAGAATTCAGAATTTTTATTCGACAATCTCCTCCTTAAATTCATTTCAAAACAAAATTCATTATCACCCTTCATATTCAACTTTAAGTATCAGGCCTAATCCATGTCAAGGGTTACACTCCCTAAAATACAACAATCAAAACTCACCGAGAACCCAAAACTCCCATCTGTTTCTTGATTTTAATAGCCTCCATTAGTTAAATTTCGGGACGAAATTCCCTTAACATGGGGAGACTGTAACATCCCTGATTTTCCGACCGTATTTTAACTTATTTTAACTAATAAAATAACAACACGACATTGAATCATATACTTGTTCAAACCTACACCGCAGTAATCGTTAGCCGATCGTATTCAATTCAAGGATTTAGAACTCATAATCAAGTGGTAACACCTCTTAGAGTTAATCCAGTTAGTAATCCCGTTAGGTGTTCTTTTCAATCCTAACCAAGCTAATTCTGTCAAAGCTGAAGTTACAAGGGCTGATTTTGTAAATAACCAAAAACCCTAGTAGGCACGGTCGCGCCATGTTTTGGCACGGTCGCGCCTCGTCTGGCACGGTCGCGCCTCGTGTGGTACGGTCGCGCCTCTTATAGGTACGGTCGCGCCTCACATCAGTTGAAACGTAAATACAGTCTTTAATCGCTGGATCGTTCGAATTCGTAACCCTTCCACATATTGATGAACTCAATTAACATTTTAATCATAGTAATCACGACGAATTAACCTATTATACCAATCCAATCCGTAACCGTCGACCATAATCTCACCATTATCAAATTCGTTGTTTTCTATTATCCTTCCTGTAAATCAACCTTCTGCACACACTCGACGAACATCCCCGGAGCCTTGTGCTCAGCAATTCGATCGAAGTCGTACCAGAAGTCGTCGGAGGACACAACCGCCGAAGCCAAAACTCATATTAATCGAGACCCTTCAATTCATCAAGCATTCCGGTAATTTCTTGTAACTATAGTTCCATATCTAGGTCTAGACCAATAACCCTATATTAATCGGATCGTCTAGCATCAGATTGAACCCAATCCGTAATCTAGGGTTCATTTCAAAATGGTTTAATCGAATAATACCATGGAGATGTTTTAAATACAATTAAACTATACAAAAGATTCGTAATAGCCTAATGTGTAACATTTCTGATTTTTAGTATCCGTATTTTCAATTCAATGTAATGCATTTCAAGCTCAATTCTAGTGCACTGTTTTATTCCCTCTCGTACCATCAATTTAATACTTTATTTCAATGTTAATCCGCAAATTTTACACGGTTATAACCTACTAAAACACTACATAAGTATCTATTTATACAAATATGTCAAAGACCAAAGTTACAAGGTCTGATGTTAAAAATTTACAAGAAACCCTAATAGGCACGATCGCGCCTCGTTCTGGCACGGTCGCGCCGAGTGCTTTGGCACGGTCGCGCGACTTGCCTTGGAACGATCGCGCCTAGTGTCTTAGCACGGTCGCGCCGCATATGGGCACGATCGCGCCTCTTGACAGTTGAAACGTAAAAAAAAACGATCTTTAATTCTAAACTCACTCAATTCCGTAACGGTTATACACGTTTATCTGTTAATAATCATCATTAGACGATTAAACATCGACATTACACCTGAATTAACACCAATTATAGAATTCCTAAACTAAACCGTCTACCTTCATTCTTGTTCACCGAATCCACTATTCTGGTCTCAGTTCTCTCAAACAAACGCATTACCATCCTCTCTAAAAACTTCTGAACGCACAGAAGCAACTGGAGTTGCAGTAGAAGACGCCGGAGATCAAATCGTCGCCGCCGGAACAAGTCCCTACCGTACTCAATCGATTCGTTATTCTTCCGGGTAATTGAAACCTTCCACACTTTCATTTCAGTACATAGATCAAAAGCCCCATGATAATTTGGGCTTTCATTATGGAAATCACCACGAACCCGAATCCACATTTTCGTTAATAAATGATTTAATTGAATCGAACCTTAGACACATTTAAAATCCAATTAATCTATGCAAAAAGACTCGAAATAATCTAATGGGTGAAAGCCCTATGATTTCCAACCCTATTATTATTAGAATCGGTCAATTCGTTCCAGATTTGGAACAGACACGGTCGCGCTAATCATCTAGCGCGGTCGTGCCTCATGAGACTCGGTCGTGCCTCATGAGACGCGGTCGTGCCGACTATCAGCACGGTCGTGGCCTCATGTCCAGACCTAGTCATGCCCTTTGGCTAATCTCAGTCGTGTCTTGGAATCACAGACACGATCGTGCCTAGCCAAGGCACGGTCGTGCCTAATGATTTAATTAGTTTAAGCCCTCTGTTTGATCAACACGGTCGTGCCCTGACTAGCATGGTCGCGCCCGTGGTTCGAGCACGATCGTGCCCTTCCCAGGCACGGTCGTGTGTGAGTTAAAATCTTGGCAGAATTATAAATTTTAGATATTTTTCAAACCACAAATATTCTGATTGAATTACAAAATAAAAATAGTTGAATTTTATAAAATTGCATTTAATCTTATTTAGAAAGAACAAATATTTAATAAATGGAAAAATTAATTATTTAAAGTTTATAAAATTTTATTTACAATTATTGTTAAACCTTTCATTTAAAAAGTATTTAAATGGTTAAGTTACATTTTATAAATAAATAAATAAAATGATTATTCATTTAATTTATATTTAAACAAAAACGATTAATTAATTATACTAACTTATAACTAATACTTACAATGTTTTCATAAACAATAATTATTTACATTACTTATTTAATTATTAAACTCAAACCTTAATCAAAATGTTCTAAAAATACTCTTTCAAACTTTATATATTTTATTCAATACCTCCAATTACAAATCAATGACCATATTACACAAGTCCAAATGCAACTTTAGACTTAAACATTGGTGCACACTATTAATACCATATACATTACTCCTTAGGTTAATTTATGCATTTCAAGGATCCTTATTCTATCTAGTATCTTTGTTAGCTACGCCTTTGAACCAAGTGAGTATACATAGCCCCTTTTACTCTTTTACATTTTTGGGGTGAAACAAGAACACTATTCAAATTACATGTTTATATTCATACAAACAACACAAGTACAAATCCTATTTACATTCATGTGTACAAATTTGAGCTTTATGCCCAAGTGCTATGTGTGCTAACTTTTGTATGCGATTATGTGCAATCATTAACTATTTAAGCCGACGGTTTTCAGTGATAGATCTATTGAGTCTGACAAACCCACCCAGATTGGGGTGATTGATACCGACAACACAATTTTTGCATGCTAGTTACAAAGGTTTGATTGTACATGGTTACACAATAGCTGCTCCCCATAAATGCCTTATTTATCATGTTATGTAAGGATTTGTTTTACAAACTATATGCTATCTATATAAACCTGTGTTATACTCACCAACTTTTTAGTTGACTTTATTTTATTCATGTTTCAGGTTCTAATGTGTGAGATTGATCAAGATGTGCTACACATAGGCTTGGACTTAGTTAATTTAAATAAAAGAACTCTATGTATTTCAATTTTGTTCTATCTTGGATTTGGTTGTGTTTGGACTACTTGTTATGAAATTTGATGTTTAATATATGCAATTTAGTCAACCTTGTGCTCATGAACAGTCTACATGTCCCGCCCCGATGATTCCGCCATCGGTCGGGGTGTGACAGATTGGTATCAGAGCCTTGGTTATAGGGAATTAGGTTATTAGACACCTTGACCTAGACTATAACTTTAGGACACCTACTTATGCTATGTTTCATGATTACATGTTATATGCTACATACTATATGTTATATATTATGTGTTACATGCTATGTGCTACATGCTTACTATGATTAGTTATTATTTTATTAAAAATCCATGACTTATTAATATATACTTAAATAATAAATTAAATAAACAATATCCTTTCCTATATCCTAAAACCTCATAATATTCTTATCTTCTTCTCTATCTTTATCTTTCTAAGCATGTGGAAACTTCATGAAGCTAAATTCATAAAAAAAAATTTATTTCCTCGTTAAGGTTTTTAAGCTTTGTTAATTATTTGAGGACACGTGCAATCTGGAAGAGTGACACCTGTATTTTGGGTTTTCTGTCTAGGAAAGCATTTCGCATAAATCCCAATCAACCGAGGGACCCGTATGCTTTCCTGGGAATTCCCGAGATGAGTGTTTACTAAGCATGTCTCCTTGAAAATTATATAAGTTTAATTAACCTTAATGTGTCATTGTATTCGAGTGATTATATCACTATTTGAGTACAATCCAAACTATGATTATCTATTTATTTTGTTATCTTATTCTATTAAATCCAAACAATTCTCATAAGTTCTTACATCTTTTCTTGTCTTGTGAAAATCTGTAGAATGCCTCCTCGTCGTGCTCCCACGGCCAACACCAATACCGACATTGCTGCTATACTTACACAACTCGTGACACAACTCACTCAAGCTAATAGTGCCATCAATGGCAACAATGGTGGAAATGGTAGTAATAGTGGTAATGGTGGAAATGGTGGTAACAACCCATCTCAATGTACCTTCAAGCACTTTAACTCGTGCAATCCCCTCAAGTTCTATGGTACCGAAGGAGCTACCGGACTCCTTCAATGGTTCGAAAGCATTGAGAATACCTTTCTCAATAGTGACTGCCCCGACAACCTTCGTGTTCGTCATGCCACAAGTGTCCTACAAAAACGGGCACTCACGTGGTGGAATGGGGAGAAAAGAAATAGGGGTGTGGATGTAGCAGTGGCCTTACCTTGGGATGAGGTTAAAAGGCTAATGACCGAGGAAATCTGTCCTCGAAATGAAGTAAAGAAACTTGAAGCCGAATTTTGGGATCTTACCCAAGATAGTGGTGAAAACTTGGCATACACAACTCGGTTCCATGAGTTGAGTCTTCTTGTGCCCCACATGGTCACTCCTCTGTCCCGCTGTATTGAAAAGTATATTGGGGGACTACCTAGGCAAATTCAAGATACTGTCATAGGAAGGAATCCCGCAACACTTGAAGATGCCATCCGTTTGTCCGCTACCTTAACCGATAATCATGTGAAGGCGGGGACTCTTACTAAAAAGGGCACCAAGAAAGTTTCTGACACTATAACCCCTCCTACCCACAACAAAGAAGCCACAACTGAACCCTCCCGCAATAATAGGAAAAGGAAGACTAGAAACTATGTTGTGGTCACTCCTGCTATTCCTATTAACCAAGCTACACCTATGGTTCAAGCACCGGCCAAAAAGCCATATGTTGGAATCTACCCACTTTGTGCCACCTGCAACTACCATCATCCCCAAAGCATCCCATGTCGTCTTTGTACTTATTGTGGGAGATATGGCCATACAGTTAATGTTTGTTGGACCAAAGCTCTCGCGGGCCAAGTCAACCCACCAAACCAAACCAACACCCAAGCGGCTAATCAAGGTGTACCCGCTATTGCAAATGGGCGAGCATGTAATGAATGTGGCAACCCGAACCATTTCCGTGATCAATGCCCAGAGTTAGTCAATGCTAGACAAGGTGTAGCTCGTGGGCGTGCTTTCAACATAAACGCCAATGAAGCTCAAGCCAACAATGACGTGGTCAATGGTACGTTTCTTGTTAATAGTCAATATGCCTCCATTTTATTCGATACCGGTGCCGATACGAGTTTTGTGTCACTTAACTTTGAACCCTTACTTGCAAAGACATGATCCCAATTAGAGAAAACTTTCACTGTCGAAATAGCAAATGGTGATTCACTTACAATTGAGTCTATTATCTATGACTGCTCTCTAGAACTTAATGATCATACATTCCCAATCAACCTTGTTCCAATGCCACTAGGAAGTTTTGATATCATCATAGGCATGGATTGGCTATCAAATCATCATGCCGAAGTCATTTGTTTCGATAAGTGCATCCGAATACCCCTACCATTGGGAGAAACACTAAGAGTCTTTGGTGAAAAGCCTTGCAAAGGACTTAAGTTAATGTCGTGCACTACCGCCCAAAAGTACCTACGAAAGAAGTACGTGGCCTTCTTAGCTCATATTGTCCAAAAAGATGTCAAAAAGAAGAGTATACAAGACATTCCCATCATTCGGGATTTTCCCGAAGTATTTCTCGAAGACTTATCTGGTCTTCCACCCGTTCGACAAGTAGAATTTCGCATTGATTTTGTGCCCAGAGCTAACCCCGTGGCTAGAGCTCCATACCGTCTTGCACCTTCTGAAATGCAAGAACTTGCAAGTCAACTTCAAGAGCTCTCCGACAAGGGATTCATTCGTCCAAGTCATTCACCGTGGGGTGCACCCGTCTTATTTGTAAAAAAGAAGGATGGATCATTTCGCATGTGTATTGACTACCGCGAACTCAACATGCTTACTATCAAAAACCGTTATCCTTTGCCTAGAATTGATGATCTCTTTGATCAACTTCAAGGTTCTACTTGCTTCTCAAAGATTGATCTTCGATCTGGTTATCACCAACTCCGTGTGCAAGAAGACGATATTCCAAAGACTGCCTTCCGAACAAGGTATGGTCATTACGAGTTCATGGTTATGCCTTTTGGTCTAACCAATGCACCCGCAGTTTTCATGGACCTCATGAATCGTGTGTGCAAACCGTACCTCAATAAGTTCGTGATAGTTTTCATCGATGGCATCTTAGATTGGTTTTGGATCTCTTGAAAAAGGAACAACTATATGCCAAATTCTCCAAATGTGAATTTTGGTTAAAAGAAGTTCAATTTCTTGGTCATATTGTCAATGACAAGGGTATTCATGTTGACCCTGCTAAAATTGAAACGGTTAAGAACTGGAATGCCCTGAAGACCCCCACTGAAGTTCGTTCATTTCTTGGTCTTGCGGGATATTACCGTCGTTTTATCTCGAACTTCTCTAAGATTGCTGTCCCCCTTACCGCTTTGACCCACAAGGGTAAGACTTATGAATGGGGACCAAAGCAAGAAGAAGCCTTCCAAACCCTTAAGCAAAAGTTGTGCAATGCTCCCATTTTAACTCTCCCTGATGGAAATGATGATTTAGTTGTCTACTGTGATGCTTCCAACCAAGGTCTTGGTTGTGTCCTCATGCAACGAGGCAAGGTAATCGCTTATGCATCAAGGCAACTTAAGATTCATGAGAAGAATTATACGACGCACGATCTCGAGTTGGGTGCGGTCGTATTTGCATTAAAGATTTGGAGACATTATCTCTATGGCACGAAATGCGTGGTGTTCACCGACCACAAAAGTCTCCAACACATCTTCAATCAAAAGGAACTCAATATGAGACAACGACGTTGGGTAGAACTCCTTAACGACTATGACTGCGAGATTCGTTACCATCCCGGCAAAGCGAATGTTGTAGCCGACGCTTTGAGTCGGAAGAACCATGTCATGCTTCAATGTGTTTGAATTCAAACCGACATTCAAAACCGCATCTTAGAAGCTCAGCACGTCTCAGTCACCGAGGGTAATATGTACGAGGAAATGTCATGTGGTGTTGAACTTCTGCTTGAATCTAAACCAAATGGCTTACTTTATTACTTGAACCGTATTTGGGTTCCCGATCGCGATGATCTCCGTACATTTCTCATGAACGAGGCCCACAAGACTCGTTATTCTATTCATCCTGGTGCGGATAAAATGTACCTAGATCTTCGCCAACAATATTGGTGGCCTGGTATGAAAAAGGACATTGCTTTTTATGTTGCCAAATGTTTAACCTGCTCCAAAGTCAAAGCCGAACATCAACGTCCTTCTGGTTTACTTGAACAACCGGAAATTCCTGTGTGGAAATGGGAAGACTTAGCTATGGATTTTATTACCAAACTCCCTCGCACTTCGAGTTGTTATGATAGTATTTAGGTGATTATTGATCGTCTCACCAAATCTGCTCATTTCTTGCCTATCCGTGAAGACTATCGGGTTGAGAAACTAGCCCGAATTTACATTGATGAAATTGTGAGCCGTCATGGTGTTCCTTTGAACATAATATCCGACCGAGATGCCCGGTTCACTTCTTGATTTTGGCAATCTCTCCAAACCGCTCTTGGCACACGATTGGATTTGAGCACGGCTTACCATCCCCAAACTGATGGTCAAACCGAGCGGACAATCTAAACGCTTGAAGACATGCTTAGAGCTTGCGTAATCGATTTTGGTGGAAATTGCGATTCACATTTATCCCTCATTGAGTTCTCCTACAATAATAGCTACCACACGAGTATTAACATGGCTCCATTCGAAGCTCTTTATGGTCGCAAGTGTCGTTCTCTTATCTGCTGGAACGAGATTGGTGAAGCACAAATCACCAGTCCCGAGCTAATTCAAGAAACATCCGACAAGATTTTGCAAATCCGTGACAACATTCGAACAACTAGAAGTCGGCAAAAGGGTTATGCCGATAAACGACGAAAACCATTGGAATTCCAAGTCGGTGACCTTGTTATTCTTAAAGTGTCCCCGTGGAAGGGTGTGATCCGCTTTGAAAAGAAAGGCAAATTAGCCCCTCGCTATGTTGGTCCATTCAAAATCATTGAAAGGATTGGAAAAGTGGCCTACAAACTCGAGTTACCCCCATCTCTGGGCAATGTGCATCCTACATTTCATGTATGAAATCTGAAGAAATGTCTCGCCGATGAGAATCTCCATATACCGCTTGATGACGTGCACATTGATGAAACGATGCACTTCATTGAGAAACCGGTAGAAATTTTGGATCGTGAAATCAAGCAACTCAAGCGAAGTCGTATTCCTATTGTTAAAGTTCGTTGGGAGTCTAAGCGTGGTCCTGAATTCACTTGGGAACGAGAAAACCAAATGAAGCTCAAGTACCCCCACCTTTTTACCGATGCCGTCGCTTCCTCTAACTAACTTTCGGGATGAAATTCCCTCAACATGGGGAGACTGTAACATTTCTGATTTTTAGTATCCGTATTTTCAATTCAATGTAATGCATTTCAAGCTCAATTCTAGTGCACTGTTTTATTCCTTCTCATACCATCAATTTAATACTATATTTCAATGTTAATCCGCAAATTTTACACGGTTATAACCTACTAAAACACTACATAAGTATCTATTTATACAAATATGTCAAAGACCAAAGTTACAAGGTCTGATGTTAAAAATTTGCAAGAAACCCTAATAGGCACGGTCGTGCCTCGTTCTGGCACGGTCGCGCCGAGTGCTTTGGCACGGTCGCGCGACTTACTTTGGAACGATCGCGCCTGGTGTCTTAGCACGGTCGCGCCGCATATGGGTACGGTCGCGCCTCTTGACAGTTGAAACGTAAAAAAAAGATCTTTAATTCTAAACTCACTCAATTCCGTAATGGTTATACACGTTTATCTGTTAATAATCATCATTAGACGATTAAACATCGACATTACATCTGAATTAACACCAATTATAGAATTCCTAAACTAAACCGTCGACCTTCATTCTTGTTCACCGAATCCACTATTCTGGTCTCAGTTCTCTCAAACAAACGCATTACCATCCTCTCTAAAAACTTCTGAACGCACAGAAGCAACCGGAGTTGCAGTAGAAGACGCCGGAGATCAAATCGTCGTCGCCGGAACAAGTCCCTACCGTACTCAATCGATTCGTTATTCTTCCGGGTAATTGAAACCTTCCACACTTTCGTTTCAGTACATAGATCAAAAGCCCCATGATAATTTGGGCTTTCATTATGGAAATCACCACGAACCCGAATCCACATTTTCGTTAAAAAATGATTTAATCGAATCGAACCTTAGACACGTTTTAAATCCAATTAATCTATGCAAAAAGACTCGAAATAATCTAATGGGTGAAAGCCCTATGATTTCCAACCCTATTATTATTAGATTCGGTCAATTCGTTCCTGATTTGAAACAGACACGGTCACGCTAATCATCTAGCGCGGTTGTGCCTCATGAGACGCGGTCGTGCCGACTATCAGCGCGGTCGTGGCCTCTTGTCCAGACCTAGTCATGCCCTTTGGCTAATCTCAGTCGTGTCTTGGAATCACAGACACGATCGTGCCTATCCAAGGCACTGTCGTGCCTAATGATTTAATTAGTTTAAGCCCTCTGTTTGATCAACACGGTCGCGCCCTGACTAGCATGGTCGCGCCCGTGGTTCGAGCACGATCGTGCCCTTCCCAGGTACGGTCGTGTGTGAGTTAAAATCTTGGCAGAATTATAAATTTTATATATTTTTCAAACCACAAATATTCTGATTGAATTACAAAATAAAAGTAGTTGAATTTTATAAAATTGCATTTTATCTTATTTAGAAAGAACAAATATTTAATAAATGGAAAAATTAATTATTTAAAGTTTATAAAAAATAATTTACAATTATTGTTAAACCTTTCATTTAAAAAGTATTTAAATGGTTAAGTTACATTTTATAAATAAATATATAAAATGATTATTTATTTAATTTATATTTAAACAAAAACGATTAATTAATTATACTAACTTATAAATAATACTTACAATGTTTTCATAAACAATAATTATTTACATTACTTATTTAATTATTAAACTCAAACCTTAATCAAAATGTTCTAAAAATACTCTTTCAAACTTTATATATTTTATTTAATACCTCCAATTACAAATCAATGACCTTATTACACAAGTCCAAATGCAACTTTAGACTTAAACATTGGTGCACACTATTAATACCATATACATTACTCCTTAGGTTAACTTGTGCATTTCAAGGATCCTTATTCTATCTAGTATCTTTGTTAGCTACGCCTTCGAACCAAGTGAGTATACATAACCCCTTTTACTCTTTTACATTTTTGGGGTGAAACATGAACACTATTCAAATTACATGTTTACATTCACACAAACAACACAAGTACAAATCCTATTTACATTCATGTGTACAAATTTGAGCTTTATGCCCGAGTGCTATGTGTGCTAACATTTGTATGCGATTATGTGCAATCATTAACTATTTAAGCCGGCGGTTTTCAATGATAGATCTTTTGAGTCTGACAAACCAACCCAGATTGGGGTGATTGATACCGACAACACAATTTTTGCATGCTAGTTACAAAGGTTTGATTGTACATGGTTACACAATAGCTGCTCCCCATAAATGCCTTATTTATCATGTTATGTAAGGATTTGTTTTACAAACTATATGCTATCTATATAAACCTGTGTTATACTCACCAACTTTTTAGTTGACTTTATTTTATTCATGTTTCAGGTTCTAATGTGTGAGATTGATCAAGATGTGCTACACATAGGCTTGGACTTAGTTAATTTAAATAAAAGAACTCTATGTATTTCAATTTTGTTCTATCTTGGATTTGGTTGTGTTTGGACTACTTGTTATGAAATTTGATGTTTAATATATGCAATTTAGTCAACCTTGTGCTCATGAACAGTCTACATGTCCCGCCCTGATGATTCCGCCATCGGTCGGGGTGTGACATAATGGGTGAAAGCCCCATGAATTCCAACATTAACAATATAAGAATTAGTCAAATCGATTCTGTTTTGGAACAGACACGGTCGCGCTAGTATTCTAGCGCGGTCGTGCTTCATGAGACACGGTCGCGCCAAATATCAGCTCGGTCGTGCCTCACCCTCTGCCCCGGTCGTGCCTCTTGGCTAGGCCTGGTCGTGCTATCAGAACCCAAGACACAGTCGTGCCTAGCCCAGGCACGGTCGTGCCTAGTGAACAGCCTTGTTGTGTCTTCTGTTTGATCAACACGGTGGCACCCTTGACCAGCGCGGTAGCGCCCGTGGTCCTAGCACGATCGTGCCTTGTCCCAGGCACGGTCGTGTGTATGAGAAAATCTTGTCAGAATGCTTAATTTTATATTTTCAAAAACAATAAGTATTCCAAATTAATTTTTAAATAAAAATAATTAATTTTATAAAGATTTGGATTAATCTTATTTAAAAGACCCAAATTATTATTTCTAAATAAATAGAAGTTATTTATTATAACCTACAAAATTAAATTTATACTTAATATTAAACTCTACACATAAATATTAGTTACACCACTTATTTAATCATCTTTATAAAAACAGCGTAAAGATTATTTATTAAATTTATATTTAATATAAAACATTTAATACATTTTCATAACTAAATGACTAAGTTACATATTTTATAAATAAATAAATAAGATTACAATTATTTATTTAAATTACATTTAAACAAAAACTATTTGTTTATAACTAAGTAAACAAATAATAATTTTATTATTTCATTATTTAGTTATTCCAAACTCAAATTTTATACAACACCATTCAAGTACAAACCACTAACACCTACAACTTCAAATTCCTTATACACACATCCAATTTAACCTTAGACTTAGACATACACTATTGTGCACACTATTGATTCAATACATATTACACTCTAGGTTAACGTTGTGCATTACGAGGACCCCGTTACTATATAGTATCTCGTGTTAGCTACGCCTTCAAATCAAGTGAGTATACATAGCCCCTTTTACTCTTTTACATTTTTGGGGTGAAACATGAACATTATTCAAATTACATGTTTACATTTACACAAAAAACACAAGTACAAATCCTATTTCCATTCATGTGTGCAATTTGAGCTTTATTACCGAGTGCTAGGTGTGCTAACCTTTGTATGCGATTATGTGCAATCATTAACTATTCAAGCTGACGGTTTTCAATGATAGATCTATTGAGTCTGACAAACCCACCCAGATTGGGGTGATTGATACCGACAACACAATTTTGCATGCTAGTTACAAAGGTTTGATTGTACTTGGTTACACAATAGCCGCTCCCCATAAATGCCTTATTTATCATGTTATGTAAGGATTTGTTTTACAAACTATATGCTATCTATATACAAACCTGTGTTATACTCACCAACTTTTTAGTTGACCTTATTTTATTCATGTTTCAGGTGCTTTCATATGAGTTTGACCAAGACATGCTACACATAGGCTTTGGACCTAGCTAATCTTAATTCAAAAACAAATTGTATTTCATTATGTACTTGGAACTTGATTCATGTTTATTTGAATGGAAATGGATTTAACATATTACAATTTAGTCAACCTTGATCTCATGAACAGTCTACATGTCCCGCCCCGATGATTCCGCCGTCGGTTGGGGTGTGACACAAATCCTCTCACCCAGCTCCTCCTCAACAACAGCCTCCCAAGAAGAAAACCAAACCTACTACCACACCGGAAGATTCAAGAGAAATTGTAGTATGGTTCTACAGCAATCAAGACCAATGGTTTGAAGTTTTCAGTGGAAGGACAGAGTTAAAAAGATAAATATACAGATCGGTTGATGAGGTGATGCAACTTCCAGATTCTGATCTTCAGAGAATGATGGAGCTGGGTGAGGCTCATGAGCCTGAAAATGATAGTGGAAGACATCTGTTGCTAGTGATCAAGCATCACTTCAACCCCAGCAAAGATGTGGTTATTGATGTTAAACCTCTTCAATCCCACTCTCCATTTGTCAGTTGGTCCTACAATGCTGCTCAAGATGAGTACACTTTGATAGATGTCAGAGGTAAGAAGATGTGATGTTCAAGCAAAACCATCTTCAGCATGCCAAGCAAGGACATCAAGACTCTATCTGAACTCCCTCTTGACAATCCAAGCATGGACCCAAAAGGCTATGAGATAACAAGGATTGTTGCTCACATGCAAAAGCGTCAGCAACAAATGCAATAAGAGAGTTTTGGTAGCATCAGTCTAGTGGGAGTTTGTAGAGATAAAGACTGATTGCTACAAAATTCTCTAAGATTGCTACAGACTCCACAATTTTGCTGCTGACTTATAAGTTGCTGCAGATAAGGCTAAATGCTGCAGATAGTTGTGTTCTCCTGCTGATAGCCTTATCTGCTGAAGTCCAAAGTTGCTGCTGATAGGCTTCTCAGCAACATCAAACATTTGATGCTGCTGATAGGCAAATCATCAGCAGCTTTGACTTTGCCATTGACATCTCTGCTGTAACACTGACACACCTACCAGCAGAAAGAATGTTATTGGTGCAGATGACAAAAGAAAATGCTCCTATTCTGATCCGTCCTGCAATGATTTCTGAGAAGACCTAGTTTTGATGTTGTCTTTTCAGTGTAGTAGTCTTTTCACTGCAGTTGTCTTTTAGCTACTTGTCTTTTAGTTGTCTACCAATAGTAGTGTAACTTGTAACTGTTAAAGATCAACGGCTTATGTTTGATATGATCCTTAGAATCAAAGGCCTGTCTTGATTCTAAGTTCCTTTATATGTATTGTATCTTTTCATTTTATAAGAGTGCTTCCTTAGAGCTTTCTCTGTAAACTTGTAAACATTGAAGATTAATACACTTTGCATTTATCAGTATTATCCTTGTTTTCTTGTTTACATTGATTAGTTGTTATTGTTTCCGCCAATCTCAACTAAGAACAAAATCATCTTATAAACACTGATCCTACAGCTAGAGACGATTCCACTTGTTCTTCCAAGCCAACTCCTTTAACGCCTTGATCACCTAGCAATCAACTTGCATTTATAAATTTTATGATCACAATTCATTCACCAAATTGAGATTCAAGACACACCTATGATCTAAAGGTCAACTCCTTAACTTAGTTTGGTTATCACAACCTTAACCAAACCCTCAACACCTAATTCAACCTTTCAACCCAAATGACCCGTTTGACCTATTATAGTCAAACTTCCAATCCACCAATTCACCATTTCCAATTAAGGTCTAACACCCACCCTAGACCTTATGGAGTACACCCATTCTAAACTTGATTATTTACACCTTAAACAAGTTTTAACCTCCCTACACAATCATTCACCCATTTTGACCCGTTTGGGTTCCACCCAATTCAATTGAGTTTTATACTTGAAAATGTGTTTATATAGGTCCACATGGCTCTTCTACGGATCGTTCTCATGATAAGACGTATTGTTAACGCGGATGCGGAATCCAACCGAATCAACAATTGTATACACAAAAGACAATAGAAACAATCACGTAAATAACAATCAAGCTTGTATTCCAACAATCATAGAGTTTACAGACTCAATTAGACAATTCGTTAGCTTCTCTACTCAAACTGACTCTGTAACCTCTATATATAGACATATGATCTGTATTAGGCGAACTTAACAAGTTCGCCTCTAACAGACTAAGCGAACTTAACAAGTTCGCCTCAGATAGACTAAGCGAACTTAACAAGTTCGCCTCTGTTAGACTAGGTGAACTTGACAAGTTCGCCTCTAGCATAACTTGTATAAAACACTTAGAACATTACATACAAAAACATAAAGACATTAGATCTAAACAATTACAAAGCTTTTGTCATTACAAACTATGTCCTAACAGACTCCCCCTTGACAATAGCTTGATCTTCAGTCTTCCGTCTTTATGATGAGCTTTTTCAATTATCCGGTAATCTGCTGCCTACAGCACTCCATATCTTTTGCATATCTCCAACACTCTCTTATACTGCAATCCTTGTTCTATCCATTCATCAGTGAACATGATTTCATTCTTTCTCAATGTTCTCTGATCTTTCTTTGAAAAATTGATAAGATTCATTGCATCATAGAAACATACAATGACCTTATTATCTTTGTCTTCAATCCTTGCTTCACCAGTATTAACATCAACATACCACTATTTCATATTCCCAAGAAAATCTTGAGGAATCTTCTTCAACGGTATCTTGTGTACAGCATGTACTGGTTTGAACTTGTATTTCCAGGTCACTTTCCCAGTCTTTTGATCTATTATCCTCACTCTCTTTCCTTTCTGAGGCTTTAGCTTTTCATACTTTCCCGAACCACCTTCTCTCTTGATCAGATTAGCAATCACATCCGCTAAACCAAACTTGGATCTATTAATAAGTGGTTTTGAAGCTAGACCATTCATTTCACACCTTGGCAAGGTATTGAAATATTTGATCCTCGGCTTTAAGTACTGAACACCCTCAGATCTTTTAATAGCAAACAATTATGTGACATTATCATAAAACCAACTTATGATTCTTCCAACACACCTCTCTTTATTCACATATTTTTCTTTCTGAGCAGGTTGTGCTTGAGACTTGGGTAGCACCTTCATCCAGTTATTCACAACTTCTCTCCACTGTTCTCTAGTCATCCCTGTATTTCTTTACATCACAGGTTCTTCATTCACCTTAGGAGACACAGTGTGAGTAGTATCAGCTTCAGCATCTATATTGGATTGAACATTCTCATCATCAGTATCCATCTTGGATTCATCAGTATCTTCATGCACAGTGATGTCTTCAATAGAGTCCATAGAATCTGTTACTCCTTCATAAGAAAACTCAGGAATAACATCATCTTGGATGAAGTTATAAGGAACATTAAGACCATCACTGCCTTCATAAGTAACATTATCTTTATTTTTCTCTATCTCTATCTCCACTATCTCTCCTTCTTCGACGTCATTATCAGACACATCATCTTCAATGTCATTGAATAATTCATCAATGTCATCCAGACATTCTATCTTCTCAGCTTCTTCCTCTTCAGAATCCGCAAAGAATTCCAATAGCAAAACTCCATAAGCATCCTTGTTTCCTTCAATTGTTTGAGATGTTGACTCCCCCTGAACTGTAGATATAGGATTAACGTCAGCGTATTGATGATCACTCTCAGCATTTCCAGTAGGATCATTTTCTTCATCATCCTTTCTTTGAATGGACTCAGTGTGACACGTATCATGGATCCTTAACTCCCCTGAGCGTCAAGACGCTCAACAAGTTTGGATACCAATGCTTGCATGTCAGCAATCTGCTTGGCTTGAGTCTGAATCACCAGCTGTCTTTGAGAATCAGTAGATACAAGAGTATCCACCTGAGTTTGTAAAGTAAGCACTTGAGATTCAAGGAAAGTAATCCTCTCAGAATCAGAAGGCTTTGAAGGACCAGCTGAAGATTGAGGAATCGAAGGACTTGGAGTAATCACTGGAAGAACATGAGTTATAACAAGAGATGAATCTTTAGACCTTGGAGGTGTAACTATTAAAGAAGCAACAAAATTAGCATCCTCTACACCTTGTGAAGAATGAGCGGCAGCAATTGAACTAGACATAAGCTTCTGAGCTTTAGGATCCGGATTGAAATCACTATCAGAACTCTCATCCACCAATGTTCTTTTTCCAAGTACTGAGCCGGAAGGAGGATCCCGAACAGACTTCCGTCTTGGTCTTCTAGCTTGAGATTTAATACGTTTGCCAACATTTGCCAATGGTATTTCAGCTAACCTCTCATAATGATCTGAACAAAAATCTCTAGACGCATCAGAGTCGGTTTCTTCAGATAGAGGCAAAATTGTTTCACTTGAGCTGGAACTAGAATCATTCTCTGTCACCACATTCCCTTCAGCTTCATGAATGGGTGAGTTCACAGCATCATTAACAAAATCATCCATATTCATCCCTAGGTCTTGTTCATGTTCTTGAACGACCTCTTCTTGAACAGGTTCATTAAGAGGTATATCAACCTGAGCTTGTTGAATAGGAACTTGTTCTGGAATAGGAATTGGTTGTTGTACTGGAACTTGTTGTTGTTGAGGAACTTGTACATGTTGTTGTTGAGGTTGTTGTGGTTGTTGTACATTCTGACCATGTCCTTCAGCCAACTCTTCAGGATGAAACCAGTTTTCATTTGGTGGTTTAACATAATCAGGATTGATTAAGTGACCAAATAATGGAGTTTTAACAGGAATCAACGCTGCATTATGTTGTTTTACCTTAGTGCACTCTGTAAAAATTCTCTTTGACATTGGAGTCAATGTTAAACGAATAGGATGATGTGGGAGATCAGGAATAAGATGATTCAGAATCATTTGGATGAACCGAGGATACATTAGAAATCCTTGACCTTCTGCAGGAGTTATTTTCATAACCAATTCTCGGTAAATATAAAGAGCAAAACTGAATCGCTTGTTCAATGTCAAAGCCACCATAGCAGCTTGAAGATCATTCTTTAATCCATCTGTACCAGCATTACGAGGAGATAAGCATTGGATAATCACGTGCATGAAATACCTCCATTCACCAACCAAACCACCCTTACGAGCTTGTGTATCATTAGGTCTTCCACGGTAACCCATCCTTTGAAAACATCCCATAATCAAAGTTCCAGGATATGACATAGGATCATCAGCAATACCACCTAGAGCAAGAGCAGCACGAATAGTCTCTGACGATATGGCAATCTTCGTATTGTTCACAGTAGCATGAGGAACATGAGGTTCTACGTCTATATCTTGATGTACTGTGTCCTAAAATTGCTGAATATACACCAAGCTGATGTATGGATCTGCAGATAAAGCTACACGGAGACGTGAACGATTTAAGAACCTAATAATTCCTTGAAAATTAATGGCCTCTGACATGTTAGGATCTAACAGTGCCACCTGGTTATGTTTGTATTCTACACGACAAGCCATCTAAAAAGTATTTGGACAACAAACACATTAGACAAATAATAAACACACACAACAAGAAGTAAAAAAAAATTTGTAACAAAAAAAAATTCACAAGTCCAAAATCCCTCAGAGCCCCTAGGCGAACTTAGTAAGTTCGCTGAGTGTTACAAGAGGCGAACTTAATAAGTTCGCATAGACAAGTTCGCTTGAACAAGTTCGCCTGAACTTGTCTGCCGTTTCAAATTCTCACACAGAAATTAAACTTCATCAAATCGATATTGTAACCAAGAATTAACCATTGAAAGGACTTCGACTAGTACTCACGAAACAAAAACAAGACTCAATTTGTCGATTTAATATAGATATAGCATCAATTAGGTCAAAAGATGTCTCGGTTAAAATTTTGACGAAAACCAGAAAGAAAAAACCTAATTTCTCACGATTTAATGAATTAAATCCAACAAAATTACCTCATAAATGATCGCAATCAAGAATCGATTAGAATGTGAACGATTAACAACCAACAACACACTGATTTTGAAAATTTTTGAAAATCACTCAACACAGACAAGTTCGCTTAAAATTTTCTGAGAAGATAGAGTGACTAAATTCGCCTGGACAAAAATCCTTATACACATTAAGTTCGCTTAATTAGGCGAAGTTGTTAAGTTCGCTTAACAAGCCCCAGGCGAACATATTAAGTTCGCTTCACCAACCTCAGGCGAACATATTAAGTTCGCTTCACCTCAACCAAGCGAACATAACAAGTTCTCCTCAACCTTTTGCCTTGAACAATTTTCCAACTTTCAACACGTTATTTCTTGAACTTCCGTCAGCAGCATGTATCCGATCCAATCCAAAACATTTTAATAAAAGCTTAGAATTTTCATGGAAAATAAAAAAAAACAAAATCTTTTTGAATTTTATCTATACAAACGGAATCACATATTTTTGGATTTTTTATCTGTACAAACTGAAATCACATATTTTTGAATTTTTTTTATCTGAATAAACTGAAATCACATATTTTTGAATGAACATCATGTGTAAGAAGATCATATCAGTATCCGAGTAGTTCATCACACATTTTAGCAATAACCAAGTGTAACCTATGATATGAAACAATTCAACTCATTATTTTGCACATTTCACCTTTTTCATTTTTACATACTCTTTTCAGTATTTATAAATCCAACATATTTATTTCTTTGACATATTTCTCTCAAAGGTCTCTTGTCTCTTTTCTTTTCTAAAAATTTACTTTTCTTTTCAAACATTTCAATCAATTTGAATAATATTTGAAATGATACGTGATAAATTTCAAAGTAAATAAGATTAGGTTATGAAATGCTCAATTATTCATACCGAATTTGTAATATAAAGCATGAACTCTTAAATTTATCAATATTATATGATTTGAATCTATAAGCGTTTATTCCCCAAATTCATGTGATTTAGTACCATTTAGATGAAAAACATCGTGTACCCCACATATATGCCAAACAGAAATATAAATTGCACTATCTTCAAGACATATATAGTTTATTTTAAGATTAGATCAATTTCCAAGATGAAATTATCTCTTTTAGCACAATTATAGAAAAGCAGATCCCAAAGGATATAAGAATCATGATGATTCAGAATCAGAAGATTCTAATGAATTGGCTGATTAATGAGAATCAACAGATTCAGGTATGAGAATCCAAATTTTATCTGGATAAGTTTCAATGGAGTCAGACTAGATGATGTATCTAACTGATCCAAGGGCGAATATATGTTTCAACAGATGTTGTTTGAAAGCATATCTTAGTTCAACAACACATTGCATGTTTTTCGGGGCATGGGCAGTGAAGTGAACTGAAAAAGATTTGAGCTAAAGATATAATTCGATATTGGTCTCATGAAATTCTTAAAACCATATATTATTTATCTGATAATTATCTTTTACACACACACCTAGGCATATAATGGATTCAAATCATAGATGTAATCATATCATATTTAATTTTCACACTACTATTAGTTTCAAAACGCTTCTAGTCTATTGACAATTCAAGTTTCAAAACTCATACACAAATTTAAAAACAGATTATGAAGACTAGAACATTCAAAACACTATCATTTCTTATTTATGCAGACTTTGAAATTTAGATCAAACCAACTCACTTTAAGCAAACATATATCAAAGGTCTACTAAGGTCGTGTGAAATGAACTAATCACTGATGTATTATCATTTCTTCTCTAACTTCAAATGATGTCAAATTTTATATTTTTCACTTTGTTTTGACTTTTTATAAATTAAGAACTTTTTGACTGAAAATTTAAAATGCAGAAATGTAATAAAGCAATAAAAGAAATTAAAAACAAAATTTTCCCTGAAAATCTGATTTTGCAAAACTTTTATTCGGGATTGATCATACCTATCATTTTGATTAGAAATTTAAACCTAGTACGATCAAATGCCTTGGTAAACAAATCAGCAAAATTATCATCAGTGTGAACCTTTACCAGCTCAACCAACCTTTTCTCTGCACAATCACGAATAAAATGATATCTAATCTTAATGTGCTATGTTTTACTATGCTTAACATGATTATTAGTTATAGACATTGTAGCATTATTATCAATAAGAATAGGGGTTCCTGTAAAATTCAAACCGTAATCTCTTAATTGCTGTTGTATCCACAAAATTTGTGAACAACAACTTGCAGCAGCGATGTATTCTGCTTCGCTTGTAGAAATGGAGACTATGGTTTGCTTTTTGCATTTCCAGGAAACAAGTCGATTACCTATGAACTGGCAACCACCTGTTGTAGATTTCCTGTCCAAACAACAACCACCAAAATCAGAATCAGTATAAGCATTGAAATCAAAGTTAGAACCATGTGGATACCATAGTCCCAATCTTTGTTTTCCTTTCAAATAACGAAAGATTCTTTTTACAGCTATCAAGTGAGATTCTTTTGGTTTTGCTTGGAATCTGGAACAAATACACACAGCGAACATTATATCTAGCCTTGAAGCGGTTAAGTACATGAGAGATCCAATCACTGCCCTGTAAAGTCGACAATCAACATCTTTTACATCCGGGTCAGAATTCAACTTATGATTGACCGGAATCAAAGTATCATATGGGGTACAGTCCTCCATCTTGAATCGGCTTAAGATGTTTTTGACATACTTGGACTGATGAATAAAGAAACCATCTTCCTTTTGATTTACTTGTAAACCTAGGAAAAATGATAACTCTCCCATAGCTGACATTTCAAACTTCGACTTCATAACACTCTCAAAATCTTTGCACAATCCTTCATTCGTAGAGCCAAAAATAATATCATCCACATATATCTGCACCAGTAGGTAATCTTGTTGAAGCACTTTCCTGTGACAAACACTCTGGATAGATAGAGTCTTAGTCTTAGGTTGTATTGTCTTGTTTGTAATTGTCTTTGTATATAAGAGTCTTTATGTATTAGTTTATCGAGTTGTATTTACTTTTACATATTGAATGTTGCAAAATTCTCTATGTGTTTTGAGCACTTGTAAGTGCGCAGGAGAAAGCTCCTGCGTACTTAGCAAGTACGCAAAAGTAACCTTGCGTACTTGCTAAGTACGCAAGAGCATTTTGCCCTGCGCACTTGCTAAGTGCGAACGCATCAGGTCTTGTATAAATAGGATAAGTTGACAGAAGTTAAGTACGCAGGCATTATAGCAAATACGCAGATTGTAATCTCAGTGCTTTTCTCTGTAACCTTAAAGTGTTTATAATACAAAGAACGTTTAAAGTGTTTTCTCTTGTCGGTTTATTTTGTTTAGTTTGACTCTCCACCTAGTCACTGGCATTCCGCACCCGGTCCGACTAGTAGACCCACTTGTATGTGACGATCCGCCACACCCGAGAGACCTACAAGTGGTATCAGAGCATTGCTCCTGATTTCGAGTGTTGTGAGTGAGTTTGGAGAGTTTCTACCGAGTTTTTACAAGCAAAAAGAGGTATTTTTGTTGTTTTTTGTGATAAAATAGGGGTAGCTCTTGAGCACTATTTTAGAAGCAAAAATCACTCAAAAACTGATTTTTGTTGTGTATTTGAGTGTTTTGAGCATCAAAGGTTGGTTAGAAACAAGTTTCTGACCCTTTGGCTCATTTGCATTGATCATCAGTTCAATTTTTACCATATCCGGCGACTTTCAGGTGACCGGAAAAGTTTGGTGAGAGTTACTGAAAAGGTGTTGTGCGTACTTACCATTTCTGGCAAAAAGTACAGTTTTGTGCGTACTTACTAAATACGCAAGACTTATCTCCTGCGTACTTACAAGTGCGCAAGACTGATCTTCTGCGAACTTAAGTTATATCCTGTGTACTTATCAAGTACGCAAGAGCAAATCTAAATACGCAAGACCATTTCTCAAGTGCGCAAGGCCAAAATCAAGTGCACAACTGTGTCTGACTTTTCTGAAATTTGAGTAAGTGTTCACTATGTCGAATCTTCAGAATTTGGGAAACATGTTAAACTATGATAATGAGATCGGTACACCATAGAAACCGCCAAAGTTGCTGAACATGAATGATTATTCTAATTGGAAAGCACGTTTCAAGCACTACATTTCTTTTACAGACTCATCGCTATGGATACCAATCCTTGAGGGATATAAGCATCCCACACACATCTATCTTGATGAAACCATGCCCAAACCTATCTCTAAGCTTTCTAACGAAGAAAAGAAAGCTTATGATCGTGAAAAGAAGGAACTTGGTTCGATCACTATGGCATTAACTCAGGAATTGTTCCATAGTTTCCGAGGTTATGACAATTCCAAGGATCTTTGGAAAGCTTTACAAAAAAGATTCAAAGGAAATAGTGACATAAAGAAGAGTAAGAGGGATCTTCCCAGGAAGCAGTATGAGTGCTTCAGATTTTTAGAGAACGAATCTTTAGATGACCTCATCTCTAGATTCTATCATTTACAGACTGAGTTGAAGGCTTTTGAACTCAGGTATTCAGATGAAGAGATGGTGGAAAAGTTTTTGGATGCTTTACCACCCATATTTGAGATGTACACAACCCTGATGAGGGAAAATCCAAAGTTCTATGAGTTAACAGTGGAGGAGGCAATAGGAAAGGTTCAAGCTCATGACATGAACCTAAGAAGAAAGGAGAGCTCAGGAAGATGCCAGATACAAGACCCTTCTATGTATCATGGGACGACTTCTACATCCAAGTCATCGGGCTCTGGAATTGACCTCTTCACTGGAAACCCTACTGAAGAAGACCACTCAACTGGTTGTGGTGGTCATGCATGCTATGCATCTGGATCAGGGTTGGGGTCTCATCATCAATATACCTCAAGAAATCCTCCCGCTGCGTCTTCAGCTAACCAATCAGCTATAGCCAGAATAGGTGAAGATCATGTAGCACTATTCTCATCTTGTATGCTTGAGTATGATAATTTCATTGGTAGCAAGCTTACAGATTCCGAGACGATTGAAGAAGATTTTAATCAAGTGGATCCTGATGACATGGAGGACATGGATATTCAATGGAATATGGCCATGCTATTGAGGAGAGCCAAGCATTTCCTGAACAGAACAGGAAGAAAGTTTATTGGCGGGCAACCTAATGCCAAGGTCGGGTTTGACAAATCAAAGGCCAAATGCTATAAGTGTCTAAATTTTGGACACTTTGCTCGTGAGTGTCAGAAAGACAGAGCACCGGCCTCTAGTTTTACCTGACCCAACAAAGGAAACAGCCATGGCCACAACAACTCAAACCACCACAATCAAAGCCAAGCTGGAACGTCCAATGCACTGGTAGCCCAACAGGACGAAAGCTTTGACTGGGGTGTTCATCTTGAGGGTGCCATCATCGCACAGACACAGGTTGGTCTCATGGCTGATATCATGGAGATGATGGAAGCAGAGAAAAGGGAAGCTTCTATGGCTGACCTAGAAGAGTCTACTGCTGCTATAGAGGAAGAGAAGGAAGCTGAAGAAAAGGAAGCTTCTGTAGCTGATAAGGAGGAATCGACTACAGCTGTTGCTCTCATGGCAATTGGAGAAGCAACAAGATCATCTTCTGAGGTAGATTCTAACCCCTTTTTTGTTATTTCATGTTCTAAATGTCTAGGGCTAAAACTTGAAAATTCTAGGCTCCAAGACAAAATCGAACCCCTAAGTATGGCAGCTCTAAACTATAAAGAAAATGAAAAACGTTTTAAAGATTCTATTGAAAACTTGAAAAAGGAAAAATGTGAATATTCTTTAAAAATAAGCGATCAACAGCTTCACTTAGATGTTGCATACAGGGGTTGGAAAAACGGAACAATGAAATCAACAAACTGCAAAATGAGATCTTGCAGTTAAAATGTTCTAATGAGAAGTTGAAAAACTCTCGTTTTGTGGTGGAACACTACGAATCTGTAGTGAGACAAATGAATGAGTTAGGGCTGGGTACTAATGCCATTCCTCCACCAGTGAGCGGAAAGTTTGTCAATAGCTTAATAGACATTGATCTCACTTGTCTAGATGAGTCCTCTGATAAGGATGATTCCCCTAAAAAGGATGAATCCTCAAGTAAGGCTAACTCCACATCTAGTGAGGAGTTCGTTACTGCTTCTGAAGATAGGTCGGTTAACTCTTGCCCTGAAGGAGTACTATCTGAGGAGTTGTTGACTGAACAGAAAGTAAAGAAAAATGTTATCACTAATGGTGATAATTGCATTTTAACTGAACCCGATATAATTGAAACAAATGATAATCTAAAAGTAATGCTTTATGGGGGTTATAAAAGTCTTAACCAAATAAAGAAAGAAGCTTTTTCAGCTCATTATGGGCTTGGGTACAAAGAAAATTTGGAAAAATACTATACCCCCAAAAACCAAACTGTAAAGGGTCAGACTCCTGTTCATAAATGGACTTCTCCTGCTCATAATGCTGAGTTATCTAAGGCCAGATCTAATGAGCCTTACCGGAGAACTTATGTAGACAAGATGAATTGTTTTCACTGTGGCTTGGTTGGTCACATTTTTGTGAACTGTCCTTCAAAGAACCAAGGGAAACGGGATATTGTTTCATAACCAGCTGTTATCCCTAAGTCGCCATCAGTGACCCCTCCCAAATGTCCAAAGCAAAATGTGGTGAAACCACCCGTCAAACCGATGGTAAAGCCTAAGATCAAATCTGAAGCTAAACCATCCGTTTCAAGAAAGGTAATGCAACCTGCTGTACCTCGTGTATCTACCTCTGGTAGTACACGTACTGGTGAGAAATCTGTGGCAAGACTCTCTAAACCACAGAGAAGAAGAAGGAACAAGAGGTTGAGAAAGCTGGAACAGCTGATTTCAGTTCAATCAGGTGAAGCTTCCACAAGTTCACATGCTGTTGTTGAACCAAAGTCTCCTGTTTCGGTTAAGAAACAGAAGAGATCCTGGACTGCCAAATCCAAAACTTCTCAATCTCCTAGTTCTAATTCTTTAAAAGATTCATCCGTTTTGAACAGTCATCACGACTGTGAGTTAAAGGAAGTAGTTTATTTTGAAAAAGATGGACGACCCAAGACCACAATGGCTTGGGTCTCTAAATCTAACTAATTCTTTTGTTACTCGTGCAGGGACGTCCGAAGGGTACAATCTCTAACCGCTGGTATGTAGATAGTGGATGCTCCCGGCACATGACAGGAAACATGGCCTTGCTTCAAGACGTGAAACCATTCAGAGGCGGCTATGTGTCCTTTGCTGGAGAAAAACGCGGCAGTATCACGTGTCAAGGCGTGGTTTCGAACGGTTGTGTCAGCTTTGACAATGTCAACTTTTGCGAGCAGCTGAAGCATAACCTGTTGAGTGTCTCCAAAATGTGTGACAAGGAGTACTCAGTGATGTTTGACAAGTCAGAATGCCTGATTCTCAAACCTGGTTTTGAAGTTCCGGAAGACTGGATCCTGATGAGAGCGCCAAGAACAAACGACACCTATCATATCGATATGAGCGTGGCAACAACCACCTCATCAGTTGCTACCAGTTTGCTTACAAAAGCGACAGAGCTTGACTCCATCTTGTGGCATGGGAAACTCAGACATATTTCGTATCGTAAAATGAATCATCTTGTCCGAAACGGTTTGGTAACCGGGGTTCCTAAGCTGAGATTTACCGTTGCAGATGACTGTATGCCTTGTAAAAAGGGCAAACAGCAACGGAAGCCTCACAAGCCCAAGCTCCAAAACTCTATTGATACCCCTTTGGAGCTATTACACATGGATCTGTTTGGCCCCATAAGTATCAGGAGTATTGGAGGTAAGTCATTTTGTCTGGTTGTAACTGATGATTTCTCATGTTTTTCTTGGGTGCATTTTTTAGGTACTAAAGACGAGACTACTGATATTCTTCAATACTTGATCCTAAGCTTCGAATCTCTTTGCAAGCTGAAAGTTAGAAGGATAAGGAGCGACGACGGAACTAAGTTCAAGAATAATTTGATGGAGATTTTCTGTCTCAAGAAAGGGATTCGTCATGAATTCAGCGCGCCGTACACGCCTCAGCAGAATGGAGTTGCTGAACGGAAAAACAGAACACTGATTGAGACTGCAAGGACAATGCTGTCGGATGCAAAGCTTCCTGTCACTTTCTGGGCAAAAGCCGTGACTACAGCTTGTCACGTCTTAAACAGAGTTCTGGTTGTGAAGAGGCACAACAAGACTTGTTACGAGTTGATCAACAATCGACTTCCCAATCTTGATTACCTAGTTCCTTTTGGTAGTCCTTGTTCCTTGTTGCTACAGTACAAAGACCGCCAGTCTAAGTTTCATGCAAAAGCGGTGGAAGGTATCTTCTTAGGATACGTTACCAACTCGCCTTCAAGAGAGTGTAAAACATAGGAACTCCTACTGTCGAGGAATGGTTTGAAGTGGATTGCAGTAAACACAGCATTCCACCCGAACCAACAGGTCCAGCTTTGGGTTTTGATTATGATGCGCTATTCAAGTCATTCAATCTTCCTGATCTATCTGCAGTTGACGCCGCAAATGTTTATGAATTATTAGGTGGCGACAATGACTTCAGCTTCTCTACTCATGCTACTGTACCAATTATAACTCCTGATTCCAATGCTGCATCTGCATCTGGAACTCATGACAGTGATAACAGTGAAGATGTTCTTGTCGTTAGAGATGACGCTCAAGCTAATCCTAACATAACTGTAGGAAATGAAGCTCCAGCTGATCCAATTAACATTGAATCTTCTTCCTCTGGAACACAGGAAATGGGGGAGTTAAGCACGAATCCAGATCTAGAAATTCAGGAACCGATTGTACCGGAGACGAGAGTGCATAGGAATCATCCAATCGACAACATTATTGTTGATCCTTATGCCGGTCTTCAGACTCGTCATCGAACCATCACTAAGAACACCAGTCTTTACTCAGAGATACTTGACTCTGGTGTCATGGAAACATGTCTGCATGCTGCATTCGTGTCCCAGTTAGAGCCGAAGAATGTGAAGGAGGCTCTCACTGACAACTGCTGGATTGAGGCGATGCAAGATGAATTGTCTCAATTCAAAAAGTTGCACGTGTGGGATTTGGTTGACTTGCCAAAAGGCTTTCAGCCAATTGGAACCAGATGGGTGTTCAAATGCAAGACGGATGATCGTCATGTTGTTGTGAAGAACAAAGCAAGATTGGTTGTTAAGGGTTTTTATCAGCAAGAGGGCTTGGATTACACGGAAGTATATGCCCCAGTTGCTTGAATTGAGGCCATTCGACTATTCTTGGCTTATGCCACATATGTCGGCTTCAAGGTCTATTAACTTGATGTGAAGAGTGATTTCCATTATGGTAAAGTTCATGAAGAGGTCTAAGTCACTCAACCTCCCGGCTTTGAAGATCCGCATAATATCAATAAAGTGTATAAGCTCGACAAAGCACTTTATGGTCTTCATCAAGCACCGCGGGCATGGTATGAGACATTATCTAAGAATTTACTGTCCAATGGTTTCGATCGTGGATGGATTGACTCGACTCTCTTCATTAGGAAAGTAGGAGGTGACATTCTTCTTGTACAAGTATACGTCGATGACATTATTTTTGGATCTACCAATGAAGGGATGTGTAGGGAATTCAAAAAGGTGATGAAGTCCAAGTTCGAAATGAGTAACATGGGTGAATTGTCATTCTTCCTGGGTCTGCAAGTCAGTCAAAGAGAGGATGGCATTTATCTACATCAAACCAAGTATGTGCAGGACATCTTGTCAAAATACAAGATGAATGATAGCAGTACTTATGGCACACCTATCCCAGTCAATCATGGTCTGCATCCTGACAAAGATGGAAAGGATGTAGATAGCAGATTGTACCATGGGATGATCGGATCACTTATGTATCTCACAGCTTCAAGACCCGATATAATGTTTGCTGTGTGCTTGTGCTCAAGGTTTCAGTCTCAACCGTAGGAGTCACATATGATAGCCGTGAAGAGAATTTTCAGATACTTGAAAGAGAAAACCTCGATTGGGTCTTTGATACTCTAAGCAGCAGTCATTCGACTTCAAAGCCTACACTGATTCAGATTATGGATGTTGTAACCTTGACAGAAAGTCAACTTCTGGTGGATGTCAATTCTTGGGAGACAGACTGGTCTCCTGGCAGTGCAAGAAGCAGTCAACGGTTTCTGTCTCAACTTGTGAAGCAGAATACATTGCTGCAGCGAGCGGTTGTTCTCAGATATTGTGGATTCAGCAGCAATTGAGAGACTACGGCTTGAACTTCACTGGAACTCCTCTATTCATTGACAACAATGCCACCATGTCTATCACAAATAATCCGGTGAAACATTCCAAAACTAAACATATAGAGATTCGCCATCATTTCATCCGTGATTGTGCTGAAAAGCATTTAATTGAACTTGTAGAAGTTCACACGGATGACAATCTTGCCGACCTTTTCACAAAGGCATTTGATCGATCCTGTTTTGAGCATCTTGTCAACTTGATAGGAATGTTCAATCCTGAGTGAAAATTAATTTTTCTTAAATCAATTCAATTCATGGAAGTTAAACTTTATTTCTTTTAAATTTTATGTATAGTTCTTTTAAGTTTCAAAATATTTTACAAAAACAAAAACAAAATAGAAAATGGAGAAAATTTCAAAGTTAACTTGAGAAAAGAGGAAATGATAGTACATCAGAAATGATCTAAACGTCTCAGAATGCTCTTATGGGAAATGATTGCGTCATGCTTACTTAATTGTTTAAATTATTGTGTTTTTAATCTGTTTATTTACAAGTAATTTGAATTGTCAGTAGGCTGTATGCGTCTTTGAATCACTAGTAGTGTGGAAACTAAATCTAAATTACAACCGTGATTTGAACCCATGTTTGCAAGTGTGTGTGCGTAAAAGAATAGAAAAGATCATTATTAGATAAAGGATGTTAGATTTTGGCAATAATTTTCTTTTGAGGTTAGTTTCGGGTTATGTCGTTAGCACAATTAATGCGGTTCATCTCACTGCCCATACTCACAAGTATGCAAGGAGAGATTGAATCAAGACATGTCTCTACATTAACCGTTGAGCATATATTCACCCTTGAATCACTCCTGATTCATTGAAATCAAATCCAGATAAAAGTTGGATCCCCTTACCTTAAAACTCAAACACCATATATATTATCCTGAATCATCATACCGATATTCAATGAAGAAAATCAAATGAAACCAAGACAAATGAATCACTCGATTCTGAATCTTATGATTCCTGATAATCCTTATGGATTCTGCTTGATTTTTCCTGTGCTAATAGATGTAACTTCATTCTGAAAATTTAGAAAATCATTGGGAAAATCTTAGATGCCTTGAGATAATGCAATTTACATTAGTGTAGCATATCAGTGGGGTACACGTTGTATATCTTATAATTAATACCTTAATACACATGAACGTGATACAAATATGCTTATAGTTTCAAATCTTATAATATTGTCAACTTGAATTACTTGTTTATGTGCTTATTCCGTATGAATAAATAGTAATCCATGACATGATCCCATATTCTTTGATGTTTATATTGTATCGTTTTTGCTAAAAGATAGCCTTATATGATCCTCTGCTCGTGTCTTTGATCAAAAATAGTTTGTGTGAATACTTGTATATTGTTATTAGAAAAGATCAAAAAGATTTTAAGTTTATGCATAGTTCAATTTTATTCAAAAAAGCCAAAAATATTTGTGTTTAACCTTCCTGAATTGTATTTGAATCCTCTTGGTTGAATATTTTTAATTTGTTCGTTATTTGACTTGATAAACTTCATAAATTTGAGTTGAAAGTTTGCGCACTTAAGAGTTTGTGCGTACTTGTTAGTGCGCATGAAGTAAGCCCTGCATACTTAATAAGTACACAAGAGTTAAGTCTTGCGCACTTGTAAGTACGCAAGAGTTAATTCTTGCGCACTTGTAAGTATGCACGAGTTAAATCGTGCGCACTTGTTAAGTACGCACGGACTTTTAGTGTTGAGTATAAAAGGGGGAGTTAGAAATTTTCTGAGTTTTTCATCACATTCAAACGGACTCTTTCCCTCTGCAAACTTACTGAAAAATGCAAGTGTTCCAAGCCGATTTTTCGTCCCACTACAAGTTTTATCATCTCATAACATCGATTTGGTGAGATTTTAGGCTTAATCCATCCACGAATTCGTGACATTGGACCGATTCATTGACTAAGAAAATCTAGGTTCAATCCGTGATTTTTAGGGAAAATTGTGGGTTGTTTAGGTAACCTCTTATCATTAAAACATGATTAGATCACATAATCGACCCTTAATCGTCCTTTTTAGTCTTTGATTTTGACCTTGTGCATGAAGTTGAACCGACAGTGGTTCGGTTGAACATTTTTAGGTTAAAATTGGTCATGTATAGTATTATTTGGTGTTGTTGTTGGTCCCATAGGTTAGAATCATTGATTCCGACCTAGTGGTGACCCAATACACACCAATTTTTGAACTTCTGTTGAATTTCAAATTCTGGAATTTGAAACCAAGTACGTTTCCTGCGCACTTAACAAGTACGCAAGAAGCACTTCATGCGTACTTGTTAAGTACGCAAGAGGAAAATCCTGCGTACTTGCTAAGTACGCAGGACCAACACTTGGCAAAAATTCCTAAGTCTGAAATTCAGTTCAAAGAGTAACTGCTATACTGAGTCATGTTTATCCATTTCCAATGATACGTGTTGTTCTGATTCTGTTTTCTGTGTGTTTTTGCAGATCATGGCTCGGGCATTTACTAACGAATTCAACGTGTTAGCTAACACTGAAGCAGAGTGGAAGGGTGCATCATTGCAGTACAGAGACATAGTTGATTTCTTGAACCGTTCAAGAATCAGCTACGCCATTTCTGCTGACCCGATCGTGTCAAGACCCTACCTCGAGTAGTTTTGGGAGACTGCGGAGCACGACTGCACGGTAACCCCCAACATTATAAGGGCTACCGTTGCTGATCATGCTATTGCTTTATCTGAAGATACTATAAGAAGGGTCCTTCAATTCAGAGATCTCGCGACCGACCCGACAGCCTATCCAGACTACTTTGTGGACGGCTGTTGGAGGCAAAAAATGGGCTATGTCGGTGCGAGGGACTATGCTTCATACAAGAAGATGTGGGTGTTAGACCAATGGAGATACTTCGCCCACGTCATGATCATGTGCATCTCATCAAGGAAAGCTGTGAAAGATGCCATGGGTTATGACCTTGCAGCAACCATGGTCGGCCTTTCTCTCAATAAGGACTACAACTTCTCCCGCTACATCTTCAAGGCCATCAATGACCAGATCAACACAGCGGAGAGGTTTCGGTTCTTGTTATACCCTCGGTTTGTGCAACTTCAGATTAATGACGCGTTGCCAAACCTTCCTGCTATAGGGGAGAGATTACAGGTAAAGAGGGTGGACAAAAGAGTATTCGCCCAATTCCTAAAGCCAGGCAGTGTAGATCCTACCCCTGTGCATACAGAACTGTTTGGCCACCTCATCAATGAAGCATACGTGGCCCCAGGTAACTGGAGATGGTACAGTCATGACTAGGAGCCTGAATTAAGTGAACACTCCGACGAACAACAAGAACAACAAGGGGAGGAAATGGAAAGTGATGATGGATCGTCTGATGATGGAGACGACGAAGGAGGAAATGATGGTGCTACGGGATCCGACTGAGTCAGATTCTTCTGATTTCGATGATGCACCGTTGCAAGTACACCCATGGAGAATGGCTAAGGTAACCCTACCTGAGTCGTCCTCCAATAGAAAGCGACAGTCCTCTAGCAGCGAATACGAGCCTGACTCTGACTCTGACGCTGCTATAAAAAGACAAAGAAGAGAAAGCATTCACAAGAACAGGGGCGATAGGCAACAGCCTTCTATCCCCAGTGAGGTGGAGGCTCAGCAGCAAGTACAAGTGTCAGCTGCTAGTCCTGATTCAGCCTCCACCCCACCTTCACAGTAGCTTTACCGTAGGAGGAGGAGGCCGCAAGTGCAAAGTGAAGTGGCCGTCACTACAATCACAGAGGTGATTCCTATGATAGTGACCCTCCCTACCACAACTACTCAGGTGGCGGTGACTACTCCAATCCTTACGGAGTCAGTCACCATCACCCCTACCATTACCCCTACAACTCTTGTCACATCATCAATCCCAACCACCACCACTGAGCCTTTAAGTCAACCCTTCAACTATGGTGACTTCACACAAGGGTTTGACTTTGATACCATATTCTCCTCCCCTACTCATATTGCCGAGGCGTCCTCATCCAGACATCCTGATCTGTAACCTTTCTGATTTTCATATTTATTTTATGCCGTGCAATAAAAGACGATTCCGATTCCAACCTTACATGCATTTTTCATGTGCAATAACAAATATACACGCGTTTATTATATTACAATATTAACTAAAACCATCTTGCAAACCTCGAGGACCAAACTTGACCAAAACTCAAAACAACATCAAGACTACAAAACTACAAGGACCATTCTTGTAAATATCAAAAAGTGCACAAGCACGGTCGTGCTTAGTCCCAAGCACGGTCGCGCTTAAGCCACGAACACGGTCGTGCTTAACTTTAAGCACGGTCGTGCCTGAGATACAGTTTGACTCCGTAAAAGTCAAACCGACACAAATCTTTTCCAAAAATAGGTTTCAAACCTGTTTTAGAAATCGCGGGACTTGTAGAAGAAGTTATTCGACCAATTAAGCCTAAAACCCGACCAAATACACGTCTGATCGACCGAATTCCCGCGACTACGACCGAACCTTCCTTTTTAAATCAAATCTCGTAATTAAGACCAAATCAACACAAATCAAACCACGATACGGACTTCGTACGACTCCTATAAGATTCTACAACCCCTAATTCGTCTAAACAACCTCTCTAATTCTCTGTCGATCAAGAAAGAGCCGCGGTTCCTTTACCGTAGCCGTCTGCACTTGTTGCCAATCAAACCAAGGTAAGTAATAGTCTAATAGATTCGTTTCTTCATTCCAGACGAAAACCATAATCTAATTGGAATCAATAATACACGATATTTCCAATTCGAATCTAAGTTTTGATAAAAAAAATGGTTTTAAACGATCGACACGTTAAACAGGAGATAAATCTAATTAAACGGTGTCATTCGATTCGCAAACACTCTCTAAATGAAAACCCTAAGTTTCTAATCAGTTTTAATACAAGAATCAGGCGAATTGTGTCTGAAAAGGACCAGACACGGTCGCGCTCATCAAAAAGCGCGGTCGTGCCTGACCAAGCACAGTCGTGCCAGAGTGTGGCGCGGTCATTCTTACCGACCAAACAAAATCCTGACCTAGACAAACCCTAGACGCGGTCGTGCCGGGTACGAGCACGGTCGTGTCTTATGAACAGACTCTTGTTGTGACTTCTGACCAACCACGGGCGCGTTACCGACCAAGCGCGGTCGCGTACGAGCTGAGCACGGTCGTGCCGTATACGAGCACGGTCGTGTTCCCCTTAACAGAATCTTTATTTTTATTCTTTTAATTTGATAAAATATATTACAGTTTATATAATCATTTTTATAAACTAATTACTGGAATACCTATATTCCTTACACTTGTTTCCAAACCAACATTAATTATTTAAACTTATACAAATAAATATATATAATATTCTAAATAAATAAATAGTATTTTAAAACAAACCCTACACGTTTAAACTTAAACAAATCCGCTTCCGACATCGAATAACGCAACTCAATAATACGTAATCATATATTGTTCATTAGGTCGAATCTAGCAATCTACAACACACCGCTGTTTTCCATTTGCTTGTGCAACCTACACTCTGCATAACACGTGAGTTACATAGCCCCTCTTTTACTCTGTTTTACAAACTTTTGTGGTGGAACATGCGTTCTATTTACATGTTTTCAATTATACACATATACAGTTCCATCCTATGTATATACAATTTTGCGCTTTGTGCTTGAGTACTAGGTGTGTAGACCAATTATTATGCTCTTCATGTACAATCATTAACTATCAGCCGACAGTAAACAGTGGTAGATCTACTGAGTCTGACAAACCCACCCAGGTAGGGTGACTGTTACTGACAACACTATTTTGCGTGCAAGTTACAAAGGTTTGATTGTATAGGTCACCCGATAGTTTCTCTCCATAATTGCCTTAATTGACATGTTGTATTGAATTGTATGCACACAACACGTTTTTGCTATCACACGAATAAACCTATGTATTCTCACCAACTTTTTAGTTGACCCTGTTTTAACCATGTTTCATGTACCAATGTTTGAAGTAATCAAGATATGCTACACATAGGATTTTTGGACCTAGAATTCAATTAAACCAGTTTATTATATGTAATTTACATTTTTGTTTTATGGATTGGTTGTGTTTTGATTGAACTTATTGATTACAATGAAAACAATTATTAAATATTCAAACTTTAGCAAACCATGAGCAATGAACAGTCTGCACGCTTCACGCCCCGACGTTTCCGCCGTCGGTTGGGGTGTGACAGATTGGTATCAGAACCAGGTTATAGGGAATTAGGTTATTAGACACCTTTGACCTAGACTATAACTTTAGGATACCCACTTATGCCATGCTTCATGATTTACATGCTATGTGTTACATGCTATATGATATATGCTACATGTTTTATATGTATATATAAATAACAACTTAAATAAACAATATCCCTACCCATATCCTAAACCACATATCCTTCATGCCTGCTTCCATGTCATCATCAACATAACTTGAATCATATTCTTAGACTTTGGTCTATAAAATTTTCTTTTACACCCGTTAAGGTTTTTAGACTTTGTTTAATTGTTAAAGGACACGTGCAATCTGGAAGAGTGACACCTGTATTCTGGGCTTTCTGTCTAGGAAAGTATTTCATATAAATCCCAATCAACCGAGGGATCCGTATGCTTTCCTGGGAATTCCCGGAATGAGTGTTTACTTATAGGCTAAATCACGTCTTCTTGATAATTATATAAGTTTAAATTAACCTTAATATGTCATAGTACTCGAGTGATTATGTCACTATTTGAGTACAATCCAAACTATGAACTACTTATATCTATTTATCCTTCTATTTAATCTAAGAAATTCTCACAACTCTTATTGTGTCTAAATCTGTAGAATGCCTCCCCGTCGTGACAACAGCAACAACAGCAATAACACTGACCTGGCTGCTCTACTCACACAGCTGGTGAATCAAATTACCCAAGCCAACAACAACACTAATGGTCATGCCAGTGGGAGTGCTAACACCGGAGGTGGTGGTGGTGCCAACCCGCCACAATGCACCTTCAAACACTTCAACTCCTGTAATCCCCTCAAATTCTATGGCAACGAAGGAGCCACGGGACTCCTTCAATGGTTTGAAAGCATTGAGAGCACTTTCCTCAATAGCGACTGTCCCGACAACCTCCGTGTTCGTCATGCTACTAGTGTCTTTCAAAAAAGGGCGCTTACTTGGTGGAATGGTGAGAAAAGGACTAGGGGAGTGGATGTAGCAATGGCACTGCCGTGGGATGAGTTGAAGAGGATCATGACTGAGGAATTCTATCCTCGAAATGAGATGAAGAAGCTGGAAGTGGAATTTTGGGATCTTGCTCAAGATAGTGGTGAAAGCTTAGCATACACCACCCGTTTCCACGAGCTGAGTCTACTTGTGCCACACATGGTTACACCTCTGTCTAGGTGTATTGAAAAGTATTGGTGGTCTACCTAGACAAATTCAAGATACTGTGGTAGGAGGAAATCCTGCTACTCTGGAGGATGCTATCCGCTTGTCAGCCACACTTACTGACAACCGTGTTAAAGCGGGTACACTTACAAGAAAGGGTGCCAAGAAAGTGTCTGACACAACAACACCTCCCGCTCATGTCAAAGAAGTCCAAACTGAACCATACCGCAACACTAGGAAGAGAAAGGTCAAGAACTGTGTTGTAATCACTCCGGCTGCTCCAGTGAATCAAGTTGCACCCATGGCTCAAAACCTAGCAAAGAAACCCTATGGGGGCAGCCACCCACTTTGCAACACCTGCAACTATCATCACCCTCCAGGCATACCTTGTCGTCTTTGCAACCACTGCGGGAAACATGGCCACACAGCCAATATTTGTCGAGCCAAGGCACTTGCCAACCAAACCAACCCAGCAAATCAAGCCAATCAACAAGCAACTAACCAAGTCATCCCAGCCGTTGCAAATGGACGTGCTTGCTTCGAATGTGGCAACCCGAACCACTTCCGTAACCAGTGCCCAAGACTGATCAATGTTGACCAAGGCGGAGCTCGTGGGCGTGCTTTCAACATCAACGCCAATGAGGCTCAGGCCAACACTGATGTGGTTAACGGTACGTTCCTTATGAATAATCGTTATGCTTCTATACTATTTGATACCGGAGCCGATAAAAGTTTTGTGTCACTAGACTTCGAATCGTTACTTGCAAAAACCCGGTCTAAACTAGAGAAAACCTTTACCGTTGAAGTAGCCGATGGTAACACCGTTACAATTGACACCATCATTTATGATTGCTCCCTAGAACTAAATAAACACACTTTTCCAATCAACCTCGTACCAATGCCATTAGGGAGTTTTGACGTCATCATAGGTATGGATTGGTTGTCAAAGCACCATGCCGAAGTCATGTGCTTTGAAAAATGCATCCGTATACCACTCCCATCCGATGAAACGTTGACGGTCTTTGGTGAGAAACCTTGCAAAGGACTCAAACTAATGTCATGCATTACCGTCCAAAAGTATATACGAAAGAAGTTCATGGTTTTCCTAGCCCATGTTATCCAAAAAGAAAACAAAAAGAGGAGTGTACAAGACATCCCCATCGTTCGGGATTTTCCCGAAGTCTTTCCTGATGACTTGCCCGGTCTTCCACCTGTTCGGAAAGTGGAATTTCGCATCGATCTTGTACCTGGAGCAAACCCGGTGGCTAAAGCTCCATACCGGCTTGCACCTTCCGAGATGCAAGAACTTGCAAGCCAACTTCAAGAACTCGCCGACAAAGGGTTCATACGCCCGAGTCATTCACCGTGGGGTGCGCCGGTCTTATTTGTTAAAAAGAAGGACGGTTCATTCCGCATGTGTATTGACTATCGAGAACTCAACAAGCTTACAATAAAAAACCGCTACCCTTTACCTAGGATTGACGATCTCTTCGATCAACTCCAAGGTTCTACCTACTTCTCGAAGATTGATCTTCGATCTGGTTATCATCAACTCCGTGTGTAAGAGGAGGATATTCCCAAGACCGCCTTCCGAACGAGATATGGTCACTACGAGTTCATGGTTATGCCTTTTGGGCTAACCAATGCACCTGCTGTCTTCATGGACCTCATGAATAGCATGTGCAAACCATACCTTGACAAATTTGTGATCGTGTTCATTGATGACATCTTGATCTATTCAAGGACTAAGGAAGATCATGAACAACACCTTAGGTTGATTTTGGATCTCTTGAAAACCGAACAGCTATACGCCAAGTTCTCCAAGTGTGATTTTTGGCTAAAAGAAGTGCAATTTTTGGGTCACGTTGTCAATGAAAAGGGAATTCATGTTGACCCCGCCAAAATTGAAGCTGTTAAGAATTGGAAAGCTCCTAAAACCCCTACCGAAGTTCGTTCGTTTCTTGGCTTAGCAGGTTACTATCGAAGGTTCATCTCTAATTTCTCCAAGATCGCTGTTCCCCTCACTGCCTTAACCCAAAAAGGTAAACCTTATGAGTGGGGACCGAAACAAGAAGAAGCCTTTCAAATTCTCAAGAAAAAGTTGTGCAATGCTCCTATCCTCACCCTTCCTGAAGGTGAAGATGATCTAGTTGTTTACTGTGATGCTTCAAACCAAGGTCTTGGTTGCGTTCTCATGCAACGAGGCAAGGTGATCGCTTATGCGTCAAGACAACTCAAAATCCATGAGAAGAATTATACGACGCATGATCTGGAGTTGGGTGCTGTCATATTCGCGTTGAAGATTTGGAGACATTATCTCTATGGCACGAAATGTGTGGTGTTCACCGACCACAAAAGCCTCCAACATATCTTCAACCAAAAGGAACTCAACATGAGACAACGACGTTGGGTTGAACTCCTCAACGATTACGATTGCGAATTCGTTATCATCCCGGCAAGGCTAATGTTGTAGCCGATGCACTAAGCCGCAAGGAACATGTCATGCTTCAAAGTGTCAAGATCCATTCCGATATTCAAGTTCGTATTCTAGAAGCTCAACATGTCTCGGTTACCGAGGGAAATATGTATATAGAAATGTCTTGTGGTGCTGAATTCCAATTAGAGACTAAAACCAATGGCTTGCTTTATTTTTTAAATCGTCTTTGGGTTCCCGATCGTGACGATCTCCGAGCATTCATCATGACCGAAGCACACAAGTCTCGATATTCTATCCATCCTGGTGTGGATAAAATGTACCAAAATCTTCGTCCACAATATTGGTGGCCTGGTATGAAGAAAGACATTGCTTTGTTCGTAGCAAAATGTGTCACATGTTCTAAAGTCAAAGCTGAGCATCAACGTCCTTCTGGTTTACTTGAACAACCGGAAATCCCCGTGTGGAAATGGGAGAATCTAGCTATGGATTTCATCACTAAACTCCCTCGCACTTCGAGCGGTTATGACAGCATCTGGGTGATCATTGACCGTCTCACTAAGTCCGCACACTTCTTGCCTATCCGTGAAGACTATAAGGTTGAGAAATTGGCCCGAATTTACATTGACGAGATCGTGAGTCGTCACGGTGTTCCTTTGAACATAATCTCCGATAGAGATGCTCGTTTCACTTCTCGGTTTTGGCAATCTCTTCAAAAGGCACTTGGTACACGACTGGATTTGAGCACGGCCTACCATCCCCAAACTGATGGTCAGACCGAGCGAACAATCCAAACCCTGGAAGACATGCTGAGAGCCTGTGTCATCGACTTTGGTGGCAATTGGGATTCACATTTGACACTTATCGAATTTTCCTACAACAATAGTTACCACACCAGCATCGACATGGCTCTGTTTGAAGCTCTCTACGGTCGTAAGTGTCGTTCTCCCATCTGTTGGAACGAGATTGGTGAAGCACAAATCACCGGTCCCGAGTTAATTCAAGAAACCTCCGACAAGATTATTCAAATCCGTGACAACATTGGAGTTGCGAGAAGTCGGCAAAAGAGCTATGCCGACAAACGACGCAAACCCTTGGAATTCCAAATCGGTGATCTTGTACTTCTAAAGGTGTCTCCTTGGAAGGGGGTGATCCGTTTTGGGAAGAAAGGCAAGCTAGCACCTCGCTATGTGGGTCCATTCAAGATCCTTGAAAGGATTGGGAAAGTGGCTTACAAGCTCGAGTTACCTCCATCACTTGGCAACGTACATCCTACATTCCACGTATCCAACCTCAAGAAGTGTATTGCTGATGAAAACCTTCATATACCTCTTGACGATGTGCGCATTGATGAGACGATGTACTTCGTTGAAAAACCAGTCGACATTATGGATCGTGAGATAAAACAACTCAAGCGCAGCCGTATTCCTATTGTCAAGGTTTGTTGGGAATCTAAACGAGGACCCGAGTTTACTTGGGAACGAGAAGACCAAATGAATCTCAAGTACCCACATCTTTTTGCTGAAGCAGTAGCCTCAACTAGTTGAATTTCGGGACGAAATTCCCTCAACATGGGGATACTGTAACCTTTCTGATTTTCATATTTATTTTATGCCGTGCAATAAAAGACGATTCCGATTCCAACCTTACATGCATTTTTCATGTGCAATAACAAATATACACGCGTTTATTATATTACAATATTAACTAAAACCATCTTGCAAACCTCGAGGACCAAACTTGACCAAAACTCAAAACAACATCAAGACTACAAAACTACAGGGACCATTCTTGTAAATATCAAAAAGTGCACAAGCACGGTCGTGCTTAGTCCCAAGCACGGTCGCGCTTAAGCCACGAACACGGTCGTGCTTAACTTTAAGCACGGTCGTGCCTGAGATACAGTTTGACTCCATAAAAGTCAAACCGACACAAATCTTTTCCAAAAATAGGTTTCAAACCTGTTTTAGAAATCGCGGGACTTGTAGAAGAAGTTATTCGACCAATTAAGCCTAAAACCCGACCAAATACACGTCTGATCGACCGAATTCCCGCGACTACGACCGAACCTTCCTTTTTAAATCAAATCTCGTAATTAAGACCAAATCAACACAAATCAAACCACGATACGGACTTCGTACGACTCCTATAAGATTCTACAACCCCTAATTCGTCTAAACAACCTCTCTAATTGTTTGTCGATCAAGAATGAGCCGCGGTTCCTTTACCGTAGCCGTCTGCACTTGTTGCCAATCAAACCAAGGTAAGTAATAGTCCAATAGATTCGTTTCTTCATTCCAGACGAAAACCCTAATCTAATTGGAATCAATAATACACGATATTTCCAATTCGAATATAAGTTTTGATAAAAAAAATGGTTTTAAACGATCGACACGTTAAACAGGAGATAAATCTAATTAAATGGTGTCATTCGATTCGCAAACACTCTCTAAATGAAAACCCTAAGTTTCTAATCAGTTTTAATACAAGAATCAGGCGAATTGTGTCTGAAAAGGACCAGACACGGTCGCGCTAATCAAAAAGCGCGGTCGTACCTGACCAAGCACAGTCGTGCCCGAGTGTGGCGCGGTCATTCTTACCGACCAAACAAAATCCTGACCTAGACAAACCCTAGACGCGGTCGTGCCGGGTACGAGCACGGTCGTGTCTTATGAACAGACTCTTGTTGTGACTTCTGACCAACCACGGGCGCGTTACCGACCAAGCGCGGTCGCGTACGAGCTGAGCACGGTCGTGCCATATACGAGCACGGTCGTGTTCCCCTTAACAGAATCTTTATTTTTATTCTTTTAATTTGATAAAATATATTACAGTTTATATAATCATTTTTATAAACTAATTACCGGAATACCTATATTCCTTACACTTGTTTCCAAACCAACATTAATTATTTAAACTTATACAAATAAATATATATAATATTCTAAATAAATAAATAGTATTTTAAAACAAACCCTACACGTTTAAACTTAAACAAATCCGCTTCCGACATCGAATAACGCAACTCAATAATACGTAATCATATATTGTTCATTAGGTCGAATCTAGCAATCTACAACACACCGCTGTTTTCCATTTGCTTGTGCAACCTACACTCTGCATAACACGTGAGTTACATAGCCCCTCTTTTACTCTGTTTTACAAACTTTTGGGGTGGAACATGCGTTCTATTTACATGTTTTCAATTATACACATATACAGTTCCATCCTATGCATATACAATTTTTCGCTTTGTGCTTGAGTACTAGGTGTGTAGACCAATTATTATGCTCTTCATGTACAATCATTAACTATCAGCCGACAGTAAACAGTGGTAGATCTACTGAGTCTGACAAACCCACCCAGGTAGGGTGACTGTTACTGACAACACTATTTTGCGTGCAAGTTACAAAGGTTTGATTGTATAGGTCACCCGATAGTTTCTCTCCATAATTGCCTTAATTGACATGTTGTATTGAACTGTATGCACACAACACGTTTTTGCTATCACACAAATAAACCTATGTATTCTCACCAACTTTTTAGTTGACCCTGTTTTAACCATGTTTCAGGTACCAATGTTTGAAGTAATCAAGATATGCTACACATAGGATTTTTGGACCTAGAATTCAATTAAACCAGTTTATTCTATGTAATTTACTTTTTTGTTTTATGGATTGGTTGTGTTTTGATTGAACTTATTGATTGCAATGAAAACCATTATTAAATATTCAAACTTTAGCAAACCATGAGCAATGAACAGTCTGCACGCTTCACGCCCCGACGTTTCCGCCGTCGGTTGGGGTGTGACATGATCCGAATAATGAAAGGATATATGTTCTGGAAACCCAAGTTGCTGAACTACTGGAGACTGTTCGGAAGTCAAAGGAGGAGTCTGACGCTCAACAAGCACAGATCAATTCTTTGGTAGACGAAGTCAGAATCCTTCGTAGCCAGAGAACGGGGATTGAGGAACGACTGAAGAACGTCATGGCCCAGAACGAGCTCCTAATCAAGACTAATGAAATGCTTCTGGGTCACGGGTCGTCCTTGGAGCTGAGGTTTGACACTCAAAGGAAGGAGCATGAGCTGATGGTCAAGCTGATTGCTGATTTAACCAAGAAGCTTGATGCTCAGGGGGAGAAGGAGACAGAGAAAGAGAAAGAGAAAGAAAAGAGGACTACTGGTGATGAGGCGTGTCATCCGGTCGACTTGACTAAGGATGACGACAAGGACAAGGATCCCGAAGCCGGTCCTAGTGGAGGTGAGCACCAAGCTTTAGCAATTGTGCCCATCTCTGCTGTTCCAATGGCTCAGGGGGAGTCGACTCATCAAGAGGGTGGTGATACCTCTGGTGGTGGTGGTGGTGACAAAGGAAAGTCAGTGGCTTAAGTACTTAAGGACTCCTATATCTAGAGCCTGACTATTCTAAAGAAGCACAGATCGATGCTCTCTTCAATCTAGAAGAAGGAGAGATCGACTCTGGTGACGATTGGGATGATGATGAAGATGTTGTGATCGCAATTCCCAAGGGTGATAGGGAAGGAGAGTACGAGTTAGAAGATGGAGAAATCTTTGAATTTCCATCCTTCAAAGGTCCGCTCGACATAGGTTTAGTCGAGCAGGCTAGTAATGTAGAAGCCTCGACTGAAGCCTCCCTAGTTAACTCTGCACATGTGGACCCAGAGGCACCGAAAGAAACAGACATGCCTTCTACTTCATCAAAGGGTCCAGCTCCTGTGTGGCAAAAGACGTCTATTATAGACAAACACGGAGCAACAGGGATGATCTTGGCTGTAAGGTTCGAGGAGGATAAGCAGTTGTTTGCTATCAAAAGATCTAGCGGGGTTCAATACTTGAAACCCACCAGTGAAGCGTTAAGCTCCTTACCTAAGTACGACCTTGTGAACCTAGCAAACCGAGAGCTGCTGGGTCATTCCAATCACGCAGTGGCGATAGGTTTGTGGGTGGTTCTACAGCGGGAAGCAAGATCGGGGAAATTTGAGATGTTCAAGCCTCAAGTGGCCAAGAGAGTCAAGCATAAGCACACTATACATCCTGTGACTAAGAAGCACTTAAAGAAATTGGTATACAAACCAGTGCGATGTGAAACTAAGATTCCCCTGAGCAAGTTATCTCAGGATATACTTGGTGACATGTGGTACTGGTACGTAGATCCAAAGACGGGCGAGGCTGTGATCATGGGTAAATGACGTTCAGAGAGCGGGAACATAGTGCCAAAGGAACTGATCAGATTAGTTGATGAAGTCTGCTTCATCAACTTTTCTGTGAAAGATCTAGAGGCACTAGCAGACAGGTACTGTGTCTACACCGATGAATGGACAAAGCTCCTTGCTTCTAAATATGACAAGGTGATTAAGTTCTGCCTTGATTACAAGAAGAAGATGGAAGCTAAAGATCAAGTGCTGTGAAGACTGAAGATGTGAAGACCGAAGACTGAAGATTATCCAGAGCTGTTGTCAAGGGGGAGTTTGTTGAAGCACTTTCATGTGACAAACACTCTGGATAGATAGAGTCTTAGTCTTAGGTTGTATTGTCTTGTTTGTAATTGTCTTTGTATGTAAGAGTCTTTATGTATTAGTTTATCCAGTTGTATTTACTTTTACATATTGAATGTTGCAAAATTCTCTAAGTGTTTTGCGCACTTGTAAGTGCGCAGGAGAAAGCTCCTGCGTACCTAGCAAGTACGCAAAAGTAACCTTGCGTACTTGCTAAGTACGCAAGAGCATTTTGCCCTGCGCACTTGCTAAGTGCGCAAGCATCAGGTCTTGTATAAATAGGATAGGTTGACAGAAGTTAAGTACGCATGCATTATAGCAAATACGCAGATTGTAATCTCAGTGCTTTTCTCTGTAACCTTCAAGTGTTTATAATACAAAGAACGTTTAAAGTGTTTTCTCTTGTCGGTTTACTTTGTTTAGTTTGACTCTCCACCTAGTCACGGGAATTTCGCACCCGGTCCGACTAGTAGACCCACTTGCATGTGACGATCTGCCACACCCGAGGGACCTACAAATCTCCCCCTGATTTCTTTATGAATAAGGTCGAGTCAATCTTGCCACGAACAAAATCATTTGCCAAAAGATGTCTGGACAACGTTCCATACCACGCACGAGGAGCCTGATGAAGACCATAGAGGGCCTTATCAAGCTTGAAAACCATATTCGGATTAAGTGGATCTTCAAACCCCGGTGGCTTACAAACATAAACTTCCTCCTTGACCTGTCCATATAAAAAAGCAGTTTTCACATCCAATTGAAACACCTTAAAACCTTTATAAGAAGCAAAATCCAGAAACAGCCGTATAGCTTCAAGCCTCGCAACAGGAGCATAAACCTCGGTGTAATCAATTCCCTCTTGTTGATTGAAACCCTGGACAACTAATCTTGCCTTATTTCTTACCACGACACCTTGATCGTCTTTCTTACATTTAAACACCCATTTTGTACTAATTGGATACATACCATTCGGAAGATCTACAAGATTCCAAACCTTGAGTTTGTCAAACTGAGCAAGTTCTTCTTGCATGGCCTCTATCCAATTGTTATCATTTAAAGTCATTTCAACATTCTTTGGTTCGACCTGAGAAATAAAACATGAATGTGAGCAATCATCAAGAACACCAGAATCTTTAATACATGTATACAAACAAGTATTGTCAACAATAGAACGTGTTTTCACCCCATCATGCAAATTTCCTATTATATTCATCACAGGATGATCTTTGAGTTTCTTGATTGATGTGACCTCAGGAACCGACAACACTTCAACTTGAGTTGTATCAGATTGATAAGAAAAATCTTGATTAATTGGAATTTACGAGTCTAAATTTGTAGAAATCTCCCCCTGAGCCTGTGTCGAAGGTAATGGATCATCACCCAACAAAGGATCAGCAGAAGAATCTTGAAAAATAGCATTGTCTTCCTCACTCTCAGAATCTTCTGGTCCTGAACAAGAAGCAACATTAGGATCGGGAGCAGAAGTACATGGAATTGATGAATTTTGAACTGCATTTGGTAGAAAACCACTGTGCTGTACATCCTGACATGAATCATAGAGAACAGCAGCTTCTTCAGGAGAAATATCAGAAGGTAAATGAAAAGACTTGAATAAATTTTCATAATCAAATGCCCAATCTGGTCCAATCGCCATTTGAGGTAAAGACCGATTTGAACAGTCAATATGGAACCATTCTTCAACTTGGCGCGTCTCTTTCTTATAAACCCTCTTAGTAGTAGAATTTGCAACATACCCCAGAAAAATCCCTTCAATAGCCTTAGCACTGAACTTGGTTGGGACATCTCTAACTTTCAATAGGGTGCATGGATTACCAAAAGGTAGTAAATATTCCAGATTCGGCTTTAGATTATTCAGCAACTCGTAGCATGTCTTGTTGTGACGCTTGACGGTCAAGACTCTGTTCAAAACGTGACACGCAGTATTCACAGCCTCAGCCCAAAAAGTAACTGGAAGCTTAGAATATGCAAGCATCGTGCGTGCCGTTTCAACCAATGTCCTGTTCTTTCGTTCATCAACACCATTTTGTTGAGTAACATATGGCGCACTGAATTCATGATGAATTCTCTTTTGTAGACAGAATAAGCCCATCTTTCTATTCTTAAACTCGCTGCCATTGTCACTCCTAATTATTTTGACCTTCAGATTGAACAAATTCTCCAAACCCAGGATTAAGTATTGCATCAACTCAGTGGTTTCAATTTTAGAAGCAAGAAACTTAACCCATGAAAATCTAGATAAATCATCCGTTACTACCAAACAGTACGATTTTCTACCAATGCTCTTGATACTAATCGGATCGAACAAATCCATATGCAGCAGCTCCAAAGGAGTTACGATAGAATTCTTTGATTTAGATTTGTGTGATTTCTTTCATTGTTCCCCTTCTTGCAAGGAATACAATCATCAGTAACAGAGAATTTCATCTTCGGAATACCAAGAACCATATCATTCTTAACAATATAGTTCATCTTCCGATAGTTGATGTGAGCGAGCTTCCTGTGCGACAAAATAGAATCTGATTCCAACGCCTTGGAGAGTAAACAAGTAGGAATTGAATCCATTGTAGTAGCGACACTCATGTCAAGGACATACGTGTTATTTCTCCTCGGAGCCTTCATGAGAATCCATTCGTCTGGAATAACGAAGCCCGGTTTCAAGATATAACACTCAGCATCATTGAAATGGAACGAAAACTTCTTGTCACAAACTTGTCATACACTCAAAAGATTGTGTTCAAGCTGCTCCACATAATTCACCTTCTCAAATTTGACTTTGTCATTCTTTAAAGTACCTTGACCAGTTATGTACCCGCCTTTATTTCCCGCAAAAGCGACATAACCTCCATCAATATTTTTGACATCTTCAAGCAACCGAATATTCCCTATCATATGTCGAGAGCAACCACTATCCACATACCACGTATTGTTGATAGTCCTCCTTGGTTGTCCCTACATAAACAAAGAAAATTAGTTAGAAATTGGAACCCAAGCCATTGTGGTCTTGGGTCGTCCAGATTGATCAAAATAAACAAATTCAAGCAATTCACAATCAATGTTATCATTAACCTTTGGAACAGAAGTTTCACACTTAGACTTTTTCAAAGAAGACACATTATGCTTAATTGAAAAAACATTGTTTGATATATTATTATCAGATTCAGAAGTTTCCAAGAGTTTCTTCAATTTTCTGTTTTGTCTTCTCCTTTGTTGTCTAGACAGTTTAACTTCAGGTGGAGAATCTTTTGATATTTTCCAACATGTGGAATCTCAAATTTCTCTTGACAAACAAATGATTTAGAATTCAATTTATCCTGTTGTTTAAATCCAGAAGATTTAACAAAAGATCGACAAGGCATATTTTTATCCACATTAGAAGTCGACTTTCCCTCATCTATTCTTTTCAGAATTTGCACCACTTTTGATTGTGAAGGAGCAGTCTTCAATTTGCCTTGGTTCTTATAAGGACAATTTATCAGAATATGACCAGCTTCATTGCCATGAAAACAAACTCTTCTCTCTTGATGAGTTCTAAAATAATGGGTTTTTCTTGAGTTTGAGGAACCATCAGATAAGTAAGCTTCAGAAGATTGTACAGAACACTTTACTTGCTTCTTTGGAACATAAACATGTTTAGGTACCTTTGATGAAAGCATCTTTTGATGACCGACAGCAACAAACCCACTTGACTGTAAAATTAGGGAAAGCTTAGGTGTAATAACTTTCACCTCGTCAGGTTCAGTCAGAATGCATATATCACGAGTAACAGTTTTTACAACTGTTGGTTCATCAAGATTCACCTCTTTTGGAATACCTTCAACCTTCTTCTCATCAAATACCTCATCCTCGGAATCAGATTCATAAACCATATCCTCACCAGTTACCGGATTCACTTTTAATACTGTTTTTGGATCAATTTCCTCTTCATGTATGATTTCAGGTTCAACCACATAATTTGCATTAAATGGTGGAGGAATAAATCCAATCCCAGCAACTCTCTTATTAGGATCAGCATTAGCATTAAAATAATCCAATACAACCGATGAATTTTCAAACTTTTCCAGCTTTCTATGAAGTTTGATCACCTCAGACTCTTTGTCAGAAATTTCTTTATTCTTTTGAGCGACAACTTCATTTCATTTTTCTATCTCAGCATAAGCCATATCCAGATGATAAGCTTGTTATTTATATTTCAACCCCAGAGAATTTAAGTCTCTTTTCAAAGAATCAATTTTATCGATGCACAATTTATCATTATCTTTCAGTTTCTGATTAACTGAATGCATCGATTTCATATCATAAATCAAGTTTGTGTTATCATCCATGACCTTTTGCAATTTATCTTTTACAGTAATGTAGTTAGAACAGTAAATATGACAAACAGAGTCTTTTACCTTTGACGCATCAGACATGTCTGCCATGAAAACTTTAGCAATGGGAATACTCTCTGAATCAGCACCATCTGAAGCATTTTGTGTTAGAACAATATCATCTTCAGCAACACCTGATGCAATATCAGAATCAATATTCTGCACTTGTTCTATCTCTCCATCAACGCTCGGCACACTTTCACCATCACTCGAACTATCATCATCAGTCGACTCTTCCAGATGAAAACCCCAGTAATAGTTTTCATCGTTCTGAGCAACCAAAGCCGATGATGTAGATACATGATTAGAATTACCAGATGAACCATGTGACTGATTTACGATTATGCTGAAAGTTATTCGGCTTCTTTTGAGAATCAAACTCAAATTTTTGGCTTCACACATTCTTTAGAAAAGTGACCATACTCTTGACAGTTATAGCAACGCACTTTGGTTTTATCAAATCCCATGCGTGATCGACTGTTAGAGCCAATATATTTTCTTCCAGTCTTTTTCAGAAAATCTTTTGCTTGTCGCATCAGCATAGCCATACTCCATTGAATGTTCATTTCTTCTAGATCAACATGATCAATATGTCTTAAATCTTCTTCTATAACTTCTGGATCATGAATTTTTCCTCCAATAAATTTTTCATACGACGCCATGAATGAGGAAAACATAGCCAAATAATCATCAGCAACCTTTTGATTCATATTGTGAGTTCCTGACGATGAAGACGCTGTAGTTGCAGAAAAACCAGAATGACTAGAATGACCAGAATGAAGAGGAACTCCAGAACACTGATCATTAGAAGTATCTTGAGCATCACCAGAAAAAATGCAACCCCTATACCTGTTTTACCAGAAGGCTTGGCAAAATACATTGAAGGATCTTGTATATGTTCCATATTAGTCTCCTTCTTCTTCATATTCATATCATGAGATTGAATCTTTCCAAGAAGCTCTTCCAGAGACATTGATTTATACTTGATATTCTCTTTTATTAAAACTGTATACACATCAAACTTAGATGGTAATGCCTCCAAGAATTTATCGTTAATCTCTTCAATCTCATACACCACAGAAGCACTCGACAATTCACTCAGCAGATGATAGAATCTTGTAGCAAGATCATCCAAGGATTCATTTTGAAAGTGCTTGAAAACCAAGAATTGCTTCTTCAGTAGCTCTTTTCTACTCTTCTTTTCATCCAAACTACCTTCACATCTTTTCTGTAATGTTTCCCACAGTTGTTGAGAAGACTTGAATTGTTTAAAACTGTGATATATTTCCTTCGGAAGAGAAATCGAAATACTCGCCATCGCTTTCTTTTCCCGATCAAACAGCAAGTTTTCTTCTGTGGTTAATGCAGACACTGGCTTTGGAACATCATCCTTTCCCATCCACGAGTTAGTCGGATGCGTATAACCTTCTAAGATTGGAATCCATAGACTAGTATCGGTAAAGGATACGAACTGATCAAACCGATCTTTCCAATTAGAATAATCAGCAAGATTTAACAACTTCGGCGGTTTCTGAGATGTACCAATCTCATTATCATAATTGAACATATTAGTTACTTGAACCATATTTGCCATTTTCCAAAAAAAAAAAAAATTTCCAAGTGTTGAACACACACTACCCTTAGGCGAAGATTGTAAGTTTGCTTCAGATGCACCCAAGCGAATTTAATATGAAGCGAACTTAATAAGTTCGCTTAAACCAGAATCCAGAAACCTGATTAAGTTCCCTAAAAATTAAGTTCGCCTAATTTGAGAGAAGCGAACTTGACAAGTTCGTTTGCTAAGTTCGCCTACAGACCAATTCAGCAAGTTCTCTTACTTCAGCAGAATCAAACTCAAGAACATATTGACCTCAAGAACACAAACCCAATTTCACCAAAAATCATCATAATCACTGATTTAAAGGAATTAGACCAAATTAAACCGTAGGATTGTGTATTTTCTCAATTAGAACCTTTCTATCGGATCAATTTCTTCAAAATCCACTTCAAAAACACCAAATCGGAAGCAAAATAAGCTTGAAAACTCCATGGAAATGAAAATTTCAAAGATGATGAATTTCTTGTCAATTTGCATACAAAACCATCTAAAATCACCAAGAATCACGAGCATAAGCCCTGATACCACTTGTAGGTCCACATGGCTCTTCTACGGATCGTTCTCATGATAAGACGTATTGTTAACGCGGAGTGTGGAATCCAACCGAATCAACAATTGTATACACAAAAGACAATAGAAACAATCACGTAAATAACATTCAATATTGTATTCCAACAATCATAGAGTTTACAGACTCAATCAGACAATTCGTTAGCTTCTCTACTCAAACTGACTATGTAACCTCTATATATAGACATCTGATCTGTATTAGGCAAACTTAACAAGTTCGCCTCTAACAGACTAAGTGAACTTAACAAGTTCGTCTCAGATAGACTAAGCGAACTTAACAAGTTCGCCTCTGTTAAGTTCGCCTCTAGCATAACTTGTATAAAACACTTAGAACATTACATACAAAAACATAAAGATATTAGATCTAAACTATTACAAACCTTTTGTCATTACAAACTATGTCCTAACAGTTTATATTACACCATAAACACTTATCCATACTCAATTCAACATTTAAACACCTCCATTTATAAAACCCCCAAATTAGGTTCTCAAGAACCCTAATTTTTCAAATCAACATATTGATTTAGGTTTCTTATCAAATAATGTGTCTATTACCACCATAGACACTTACCAACATTCAATTCATCATATATACATCCCTAGTTAGAAACCTCTAAATCACCCTCCAGAACCCTTATTCTTGAATCATCAAATTGCATGTTATCATGATGTTGTCTACCACCCTTAACCTTTAATCAAGTTAGATTATCACTTTTAACAAGTTAATAATCAATTACAACACCCAAATCAGCCCCATTGCTTGATTTCAACAAAACCCACCAAGAACACTTAACATTGCGGTTCAAAAGAAGTAATTGATACTTACTTGAAATCTAGAAGATTATGAACACTCCAAATCAAGCAGATTGCACATGCAAAACACCAAATTCTTGTTCTTGGCCCTCCTCCCCTTTTTCCTTTGTGTTTCACAACACACACACACACACTCAATTGAGTGTGTGTATGTGCCATCCCCGCTAAAATAAATCTGAGTTTTCAGATTTTACACATTTAGTCCCTGCACTTTCAGTTTTGGCTCTCCTTCCAAAACTAAGTAATTCCACCACTTAAAACAAACCCTCAACTTCCAATTTATTTAATAATACCCCCTATATATTATAAGGTAAACCCGAAAGTTGGTTCGTTACAAATCACACCCCCTAAATTTTGGTTTCCTCCCCGAAACCCGATCCACCAAAAGATTAGGGTAACACTCGAGTATTTATGCTAAGATTCTCGAGTTCTTTCCGCTCCTTATAAAGGATCCCGCTGAACCAACACTTGATTAATCCGCTTATACCACAAGTATTTCACCTAGCTACCTAATGTAGCCACCAGTTCCTCTAGATGAACATTCATCATCCACCTCAACGCCGCTATGAGAAGCAACAACCAATTCTCTCGCCACACATTCCCGTGGATGAATTGTAGGTCCCCGTGTGTCTCGGATCGTTAAGTGTGGGTGTGTGACTAGTCAGACCGGGTGCGTAATGCCCGTGACTAGGTGGAGAGTCAAGCAACACAAGGTAAACCGACAACGAAATCAGTTTCAAAATCCGTCTTTTATAAACTTAAAGGTTACAAAGAGAATACAACCGAGATCAAATGTCTGCGTACATAACTTCTGTTAACTTAGCCTATTTATACTAGACCTGATCTTTGTGCGCTTAACAAGTGCGCATGGCAAATTGTTCCTGCGTACTTAGCAAGTACGGAGAGAGTTCTTGCGTACTTGCTAAATACGCAGGAGATAACTCCTGCGCACATGCTATGTGCGCAAAACACTTAGAGAAATTAGACAACGAGAACATACAATAGTAAATACAACTCGATAACTAATACATACAGACACTAACATACAAAGACTAATACATACAAGACAAGTACAAAAATCTAAGACAATGTCAAGAGTGTTTGTCACACAAAAGTGCTTCAACAAACTCCCCCTTGACAACAGCTCTGGATTGTCTTCGGTCTTCACTGCTCCCCAGCTTTAGCATCCATCTTCTTCTTGTAATCATGGCAGAACTTGATCACCTTGTCGTATTTAGAAGTAAGGAACTTTGCCCACTCGTCCGTGTACATGCAGTACTTGTCAGCTAGCGCCTCCAGATCTTTCACAGAGAAGTTTATGAAGCATACTTCATCAAACACTCTGATCAGTTCCCTTGGCACTAAGCTTCCACTCTCGGACCACACCTTTCCAATCACCACTGCCTCGCCCGATTTAGGATCTACGTACCAGTACCATATGTTATCGAGGATATCCTGAGATAACTTGCTCAGGGGAATCTTGGTATCACATAGCACTGGCGTGTATACCGGTTTCTTTAAGCTTCTATTAGTCACAGGATGTCTAGCGTTCTTGTCCCTGACTCGCTTGGGCACTTGAGGCTTAAACATTTCAAATTTCCCAGATCTTACCTCTCACTGTAGAACCTGCCACAAACCCATTGCTACTGCGTGATTTGAGTGACCCAGCAGCTTTCAGTTTGCTAGGTTCACGAGGTCGTATCTTGGTAAGGAGTTGAAAGCTTCGCTGGTTGGTTTCAAGTATTGAACCCCCCCAGCTCGCTTGATTGCAAACAACTTCTTATCCTCCTCGAACTTCACAGCTAAAATCATACCTGTTGTTCCATGTTTGTCTATGATTGACGTATTTTGCTAGACAGGAGCCGGATCCTTCGATGAACTTGCAGGCATATGTTTGTCTTTCTGTGCCTCTGGATCCACAGGTGTAGGGTCGGCAGGGGAGGCTTCAGTCAAAGCCTCAGCAGTACTAGCAGGCTCGACTTAACCTGTGTCAAGATGAGTTTCAAAGGATGGAACCTCGAATATCTCTCCATCTTCAAACTCATACTCTCCTTCCCCGTCACCCTTGGGAACTTCGATTACAACATCATCATCTTTCTCATCCCAGTCGTCACCAGAGTCGATCTCTCCCTCTTCTAGATTGCAGAGAGCTTCGATCTGTGCTTCTTTGGAATAGTCTGGCTCTAAGAATAGGACCGACACGTCGTCCGATAGATCTTTTAGAACGTCAGCCACCGACTTTCCTTTATTACCACCTAAAGCATCACCTCCACCTTCACTCTGAGTGGACTCCCCCTCAGCTATATACACGGCAGAAATGGGAACAATTGCCAAAGCCGACGATTGCTCCTCACTTCCACTCGGTCCGGATTCAGGATCCTTGTCCTTATCATCACCCTTAGTTAGATCAACTAATTGACAATCCTCTTCACTGCTAGGCTTAGGTGGTTGCTTCTCCAACAACTCCTTCAACTTCTCCCCCGGAGCAGCAAGCGTCTTGGCCATATCACAGACCAATTTAACCATAGTGTCATGCTCTAACTGCTGCTTGTCTTCAGCCGCCAGCTGTTTCTTCAACGTGGCTACTTCATCAATCAAAGAGTTTATCTAGCCCTGTTGCTTGTCATATTCTTGTCTTGACTTCCGTACCATTTCAAGAAGACTCACGACTTGAGTTTCTAGGGTAGTGATCACGAGGATCAGGTCCCCTGGAAGACGATGCTTCGGCTTGATGAGCTGGGAATGTGAAGATTTCATCAAAATCAAATCCATGAGTAAAATCTAACTATGGAAATGGTTCACTGATGTGGTGAATGGTGGTTGTGGGGATTAAGGTAGGGATTGTGGTAGTTTGGATGGTAGTAGGGGTGATGGTGATAGACTCTGTTAGAATAGGAGTCGTCACCGCCACTTGGACAGATTGCACAGGGAGGGACACTATCACATGAACCTCCTCTGTGATAGCAGTCATAGCCACAAAAGGTGGTACACTTGGCCTCCTCTGCTATCGCCTGTAAAGATGTTGTGAAGGTGAGGTAGAAGTGGAATCAGTACTCGCAGCCGTTACATGTGCTTGCCTCTGAGCACTGATTTCTTCCTCATGAAGGATAGCTTGGTGTGGCCTATCCCCCCGTTTCTTGTTTATACTTTCTCTTCTGCGTCTCTGTATAGCAGCGTCCGAATTAGAATCAGGCTCGTATTAACTGCTAGACTCTTGTCGCTTTCTCTTGGAAGATGACTCGGGAAGGGTCACCTTCGTCAATCTTCGTGGGTGTGCCCGAGATGGTGCATCATCAGAATCAGAGGAATCTGACTCGGTCGATTCAGAGTCGGAATCTTCAGCACCTCCAACTCCATGTTCTTCATCTCCTTCTTCTTCAGACATTTCATCTTTAGATTCAACTTCCTCTTCTTCCTGTTGTTCATCACTGTGTTGACTGAGTTCAGGCTCAGACTTTGCACTATACCATATGAAGTCAGCAGGGGCCACATATGCTTCATTGATCAGGTGGCCAAAGAGTGGAGTATGCTATAGGGTAGGTTATACACTTCCTGGCATTAAGAACTTTGAGAAAACTCTCTTGGCCACCCGTTTGACTTGAAGTCTCTCTCTAATTGTCGGTGGATTAGGTACAACATCATTAATCAACAGCGGCACGAACCGAGGGTATAATAGAAATCTAAACCTATCAGCAGCATTGATATGATCAGTGATAGACTTGTAGATATATTTTGAAAAGTTATAATGTCACACCCCAACCGACGGCGGAATCATCGGGGCGGGACATGTAGACCGTTCATGAGCTCAAGGTTGACTAAATTATAATATGTTAAATCCATTTCCATTCAAACAAACATGAATCAAATTCAAAGTACATAATGAAATACAATTTGTTTTTGAATTAAGATTAACTAGGTCCAAAGCCTATGTGTAGCATGTCTTGATCAAACTCATATGAAAGCACCTGAAACATGAATAAAATAAGGTCAACTAAAAAGTTGGTGAGTATAACACATGTTTGTATATTGGTAGCATATAATTTGTACACCAAATCCTTTACATAACATGATAAATAAGGCATTTATGGGGAGCAGCTATTGTGTAACCAAGTACAATCAAACCTTTGTAACTAGCATGCAAAAATTGTGTTGTCGGTTTCAATCACCGCGCACCTGGGTGGGTTTGTCAGACTCGGTAGATCTATCATTGAAAACCGTCGGCTTGTATAGTTAATGATTGCACATAATCGCATACAAAGGTTAGCACAACTAGCACTCGGGCACAAAGCTCAAATTTTGCACACATGTATGTAAATTGGATTTTGCACTTGTGTTGTTTGCGTAAATGTAAATGTGTAATGTGTATAGAGTTCATGTTCCACCCCAAAAGTGTAAAAGAGTAAAAAGGGGTTGTGAATACTCACTTGTATCGAAGGCGTAGCTAACACGAGATACTAGATAGTAATGTGATCCTTGTATTGCACAATGTTAACCTAGAGTGTAATGTATATTGCATTAATAATGCATAATAGTCTAAGTCTAAGTCTAAGGTTGAATTGGATAAAGTTAGTGATTGGTACTTGAAAGTATTGTATAAAATGGAAGATTTGAAATGAATATTTTTAGAATATTTTGAATAAGGTTTGAGTTTGAAATAATTAAATAAGTAAATTAGATAATTATTGTTTATGAAAATGATGTAAGTATTAGATGTATTTAAGTATAACTAAATAGATGCTTTTGTTCAAATATAAATCAAATAAATAATTATTACTCTATTCATTTATTTATAAAGTGTAACTTAGACATTAAAATATTATTAAGTGTAGGGTTTATGAATTAAATGTTGGACTTTAAATAATTCTTTTTTATTTTAAGATTAAACATTTGATCTTTTCTAAATAAAGGTAATACAGATTTTTAAATTTAATTACTTTTATTTTAAAAACAACTCTGGAATATAAATTGTTTTAAAAATATAAAATATAAACATTCTGCCAACATACACGACCGTGCCAGGGAAGGGCACGATCGTGCTTGGTCGGGCGCGACCGTTCTGGACGGGGCGCGACCGTGTTAGTCAAACAGAGGACAACTGGCCAAATCACTAGGCACGACCGTGCCTTAGACAGGCACGACCGTGTCTATGCTTCAAGGGCACGACCAGGTCTAGCCAACGAGCATGACTAGGTCTGAGCAGGAGGCACGACCGCGCTGGAAGTTGACACGACCGCGTCTCCCGAGGCATGACCGCGCTAGATGATTAGCGCGACCGTGTCTCTTTCAAAACAAAAACGAATTGAATGATTTTAATATTTATAGAACTGGAATGCATAGGGCTTTCATTAACAAGGTTCTTATGAGTCTTTTGGTACAGGTTAACTGTGTTTAAAACATGTTTAGAACCGGATTCGGTTAAACTATTTTAAATGAAAATACGGTTTCGGGTTCGAGTAGATTTCGATATTGAAAGCCGAAATTTAATTAGGGCTTTTGATCTAAAGAATAAATAGATAGTTTAGAAGGTTTCGATTACCCTGCAAGACGATGAATTGATGGCCTAGGGTAGGGACGATTTCTGACGATGACAGGAGTGGTCTCCGGTGCCTTCTGCTGCAACTCCGACTGCTTCAATGGCTTCGGTTGTTCCAGAGAGGGTAGTATATCGTATAGTGATGGATTGCTCGAGAGCATTCGGATTGTAGAGAGGATTTGTGGCCTTGAGATAAAATCCTTTGAGGCTAAACGAATTCTGGATTAATTGATCGTAAAGGGAATAATTGGTAGTATTATTTTCTTGGTTAATGAGAATAAAACGTAAAACGGTTTTGAATTCAAACGATCGGGTGATTAAAGTCACAATTACGTTTCAACTGGTACGCAGGCGCGACCGTGCCAAGATAGGCGCGACCGTGCCAAGCCACCGGGCACGACCGTTCCAAAGCAAGGCACGCGACCGTGCCAAGGCACTTGGCGCGACCGTGCTAAATGGAGGCGCGACCGTGCCTATTAGGGTTTCTGGTTTATTTACCAAATCAACCCTTGCAACTTCAGTTTTGCTATAATTCACTTGGTTAGGTTTTAACAATACACCCAACGGGGTCACTAACTGAGCTAACTCTAGGAGGTCTTACCGCGCGAAAATGAGTTCAAAGTCTTTGAATTAAATATGATCGGTTAATAATTAATGAGGCGTAGGTTGAATAAGTATAGGGTCTAGTGTTATATTTGTCATTAAAATAAGTTAAAATAGGGTCGGAAAATCGGGAATGTTATAGTCTCCCCATGTTAAGGGAATTTCGTCCCGAAATTTTATCTAATGGAGGCTGCAAAATCAAGAAAGAGGTGGGAGTTTGGGTTCTTGGTGAGCTTTGATTGTTGGACATGGCTTAGGCCTGATCATCGAGGTGGAATATGAATGATGACAATGAATTTAGTTTTTGAAATGGACTTAAGGAGAAGATTGTCGAATAGCAATTTGAATTCTAAATGTAAGATGTATTACTTGGAACAAATTTGATGAGATTTTGAAATTTTGAGTTTGTGTAAGATGTAGTCTAACATGCTCAAAATTGTTAGTGGGTAAAAGATTTCATAAACATTGGTCTAGGTCAAAACTTCACGTGACACGAACAACGCTACTCCTGATAATATGATAGGACACTTATATATAGGAAGTACCATCGGCGTATCCACCATGCCCTCGTCACATTACATCCGTTTCGTTGTTACACATCATGATAAGTTTTAGGTCACAACACACGACAAAATTTCACTATAGTTTCCATGCGCTGAATTTCATAATTCCGTGTGCACTCGTAATTATTCAAATCATCGTATGGTCCGTATAGATTGTTTCGTTGTGTGTGGATAAGGGGGCACAATTTCGCTATGATCATGTCTATTGTTTACACATAGAAAGTCGCTAACAAGTAACTAAGTCCCTAATTAGGTCAGTTCACAACTAAAGAGTAGTAAAGTAGTAACACTTAAAGTTTCTTAGTTTGCTCGTGTTTGAGCAAGAATACATCAAACCCCGAGTCGTTTCAATGTATTATGGTCTTCAATTTTGGTGTACAAAGTGCATGACCATGTCTTGTGTATAATGTAATCAATCCATTGCAATAGTTGTAAGCAAATTTTGTTTCGAGTATATAGTAAGCACACAAGTCTCATGTATGATCTAGTGTCACGTAGTTTGTAATCAAATAGATCGCATATATAGCGTAAATAATTTAGCGTCTTGTATTTTGTAAATAAAAAATCTCTAATGTGTAATGTATACAACATAGTATTATGTGTATTGTAGGAAATGGATCTCATGTATAGTGTTAGCAACTTAGCATCATGTATTTTGTATAATGTACACCGTTTAGTATAAAGTGCTTTGTAACCAAATGAGTTTCATGTATAGTGTGGTCAATCTAGAATTATGTATCAATGAAGCAATTCTTATGTATAACATATATTGCAAACAACTAAGTTTCGTGTATCATGTGCTCAATCCAGTAGCATATGTATTGCAAGTAAACATGTTTCGTGCATTACGTGATCAATCGAGCAAATTGTGATTTGTAGGCAAACTAGTTTCATGTATTATGTAGTTTGTGTAGAATTGGATATGTTGAAGATAATTGAGTTTCATGTACCATGAGATTGCGTTGAATATATTGTGAACGTGTATACATGAGTATTGAACTTCGCGTGCGATGCGTACTAACGGGTCTTGCATGTGATTGCGTGCTGCGGACAAACGTGTTGTTTGGCGTTCTTGCATAATGTGGTAGTTAGGTTCAAGTCCTCAAATCTCATTGAGGTTGGTGGGAAAGGTTAATGTTTACGCGATATGGATCGTCTCTTGAAGCGTCGAGTGAAAGGTAACGAGGAGGTTTTGGAAATATTCTGGAATTTGTGTTTACAAATACGGGTCTTTGTTTGAACATAGAAAGTGGGAAATTGTTTTTTTTTGTTGTAGATATATATAAAGTTGTGAAATCATTGAATCGTATATTTTAAATGAATATGCAATTTATGAGAAAATATTTTTAATTTAAATTTTCGACTATTGGCTAAACAAGTAGGGGCATATTAATTTAACCAAAGTTTAGAAATATTTACTTTAATGAGGAAAAATCATAATTATTTATCAGTTTTAAAAATATTTTTATAAAATTGATTGCATTACTTTCCTTATTAGGTGAAAAAGTTTTATGGAAAATTTATGTTTTTGATATTATCAAAAAATTTCAATAAACATTTTGTTAAACAAGATAGCGATGTTTTGTTTAAATCATAAAATAGGATGATTTATTTATGAAAGAGATTGTTGGTAATGTACTAAATCATGTTGAATGAAAGAAGTGATATTTGAGAAAGTTTGATGAAAATATAACAGGTGTAATTTACGCTCCACGGGTCAAATCAATGAACAATAACTGTAGAGTTGAAATATATGGAATTGACTAGATGCTGAAATGTTAAACATTACTCAAAATATAAGGAAATGGTTCTCAATTCGAAAATTTAAAGAAAATCAGTAGAAGCTCCTTCTAACGTCTCTGGTAGCTTTCCACTAGGAAGAAGATAATCGCTAAGATGAGCACCGCTATAGTCACTCGAGTAGTAGATCTGGCTTCAGTTCTGGCGGTCTCCGTGCGATGACCCCGTATTTCTCTTTCGAGGGTGGAGATTAACTCCTTTTGGTATCCTAATTGGTTTGCTAGGCTATCCTTTTTTTGTCTTTGCAAGTCGTGTATTACTCCCTGCTCTATCCTTTGCCTCTCGAATTCTGAATTTCTTACATATTGATAGAAGTCATTGGTTGGAATTTCCATAACACCAGGGGGTGCCATGGTATGCCTTACTCAAGGATTAGAGTAATACGGGTCGGGCATTAGATATGAGTCTCTTAGTGGGAGTGGTAGTTGATTGTGGGGATGAGGTGTATGATACGGGTTTATGGGTACGGGTGATCCAGGTGTTCGAAGTCTCGGGTCAGTGTTCCTAATCCAGTTTACCCTTACATCAAACCTTGATCTAGCAGCTGCGGGTGTTGGTGATCGATGTACGGGTGATCCGGTGTCTTCTTCCCAATCAGACTCTTCTTCGGGACGGTATACCGGGGAGGTAGGACAGTAGGGGTTCATGCTTAGTAGGAAGAAATGGAAAGGTTGTAAGCGATAAAAAAATACTGAGTGTCAAATATAGGAGTTCTCGTAGGTTTAGAGTTTGACTAGTCATAACGCCGAGTCTTCACAATATTATTTTAGGAGTACACTTGACCTATAAGTAGTGAATCCCTGAGGGGAATTCCCATGAAAGAGGGGTGGGTCAATAAGACACACTTAAGTACCCTATCTTTCCTTAGCCAGAATTTCTCATGGGTCTACACACTCTTCCAGCCATCATGTATTTAATAATACCATTATTGGGCTCATGGTCATGATGAGAATTGTTGTGGACTAGGCCTTGAGGCCCAAGAGTAATGTTTATGCGTTTCAGCGGGCTTCTTCTTCTTGGAGGATAGATGGGCTTCTTGGTTTATTATTGGTGGGTATTAGGCCCAATAGTTTAAGTCTTTGCTCATAAAGGGTGATGGTATCATGTATTTGGGTCCAAAGGTCTATGAATAATTTTGGTGCGTATGTGTGTGTGTTAAACTTAGGATAGTGTTTTAAATAAATTATGTAGGTAGCTATGAATAGAAGAAGAAGTGGGCAGGTAACGTGACACATAAACTATTGGGTATTGTATCGTGTGATGTAATCATATAGTATAATATGTAAAAATATTCACATAGGTGAATAATCATATAGCATGTAGGTAGTAATGAGTGTAAGTACAAGAGTTATCAAGTAGTGTGACACATAAGTCATTATGTATTGTATCAGGTAGTGTAAGTACTTAGGATAGCATGTAAAAATAATCACACATGTATTGATAATGTAACATATAGTATCATGGCATTGTATGGGTGTCCTAAAGTTATAGTCTAGGTCAAGAGTGTCTAATAACCTAGTTCCCTATAACCAAGGCTCTGATACCAATTTGTCACACCCCAACCGACGGCGGAATCATCGGGGCGGGACATGTAGACTGTTCATGAGCTCAAGGTTGACTAAATTGTAATATGTTAAATCCATTTCCATTCAAACAAACATGAATCAAATTCAATGTACATAATGAAATACAATTTGTTTTTGAATTAAGATTAACTAGGTCCAAAGCCTATGTGTAGCATGTCTTGATCAAACTCATATGAAGCACCTGAAACATGAATAAAATAAGGTCAACTAAAAAGTTGGTGAGTATAACACATGTTTGTATATTGGTAGCATATAATTTGTACACCAAATCCTTTACATAACATGATAAATAAGGCATTTATGGGGAGCAGCTATTGTGTAACCAAGTACAATCTAACCTTTGTAACTAGCATGCAAAAATTGTGTTGTCGGTTTCAATCACCGCGCACCTGGGTGGGTTTGTCAGACTCAGTAGATCTATCATTGAAAACCGTCGGCTTGTATAGTTAATGATTGCACATAATCGCATACAAAGGTTAGCACAACTAGCACTCGGGCACAAAGCTCAAATTTTGCACACATGTATGTAAATTGGATTTTGCACTTGTGTTGTTTGCGTAAATGTAAATGTGTAATGTGTATAGAGTTCATGTTCCACCCCAAAAGTGTAAAAGAGTAAAAAGGGGTTGTGAATACTCACTTGTATCGAAGGCGTAGCTAACACGAGATACTAGATAGTAATGTGATCCTTGTATTGCACAATGTTAACCTAGAGTGTAATGTATATTGCATTAATAATGCACAATAGTCTAAGTCTAAGTCTAAGGTTGAATTGGATAAAGTTAGTGATTGGTACTTGAAAGTATTGTATAAAATGGAAGATTTGAAATGAATATTTTTAGAATATTTTGAATAAGGTTTGAGTTTGAAATAATTAAATAAGTAAATTAGATAATTATTGTTTATGAAAATGATGTAAGTATTAGATGTATTTAAGTATAACTAAATAGATGCTTTTGTTCAAATATAAATCAAATAAATAATTATTACTCTATTCATTTATTTATAAAGTGTAACTTAGACATTAAAATATTATTAAGTGTAGGGTTTATGAATTAAATGTTGGACTTTAAATAATTCTTTTTTATTTTAAGATTAAACATTTGATCTTTTCTAAATAAAGGTAATACAGATTTTTAAATTTAATTACTTTTATTTTAAAAACAACTCTGGAATATAAATTGTTTTAAAAATATAAAATATAAACATTCTGCCAACACACACGACCGTGCCAGGGAAGGGCACGATCGTGCTTGGTCGGGCACGACCGTTCTGGACGGGCCGCGACCGTGTTGGTCAAACAGAGGACAACTGGCCAAATCACTAGGCACGACCGTGCCTTAGACAGGCACGACCGTGTCTATGCTTCAAGGGCACGACCAGGTCTAGCCAACGAGCATGACTAGGTCTGAGTAGGAGGCACGACCGCGCTGGAAGTTGACACGACCGCGTCTCCCGAGGCACGACCGCGCTAGATGATTAGCGCGACCGTGTCTCTTTCAAAACAGGAACGAATTGAATGATTTTAATATTTATAGAACTGGAATGCATAGTGCTTTCATTAACAAGGTTCTTATGAGTCTTTTGGTACAGGTTAATTGTGTTTAAAACATGTTTAGAACCGGATTCGGTTAAACTATTTTAAATGAAAATACGGTTTCGGGTTCGAGTAGATTTCGATATTGAAAGCCGAAATTTAATTAGGGCTTTTGATCTAAAGAATAAATAGATAGTTTAGAAGGTTTTGATTACCCTGCAAGACGATGAATTGATGGCCTAGGGTAGGGACGATTTCTGACGATGACAGGAGTGGTCTCCGGTGCCTTCTACTGCAACTCCGACTGCTTCAATGGCTTCGGTTGTTCCAGAGAGGGTAGTATATCGTATAGTGATGGATTGCTCGAGAGCATTCGGATTGTAGAGAGGATTTGTGGCCTTGAGATAAAATCCTTTGAGGCTAAACGAATTCTGGATTAATTAATCGTAAAGGGAATAATTGGTAGTATTATTTTCTTGGTTAATGAGAATAAAATGTAAAACGGTTTTGAATTCAAACGATAGGGTGATTAAAGTCACAATTACGTTTCAACTGGTACGCAGGCGCGACCGTGCCAAGATAGGCGCGACCGTGCCAAGCCACCGGGCACGACCGTTCCAAAGCAAGGCACGCGACCGTGCCAAGGCACTTGGCGCGACCGTGCTAAATGGAGGCGCGACTGTGCCTATTAGGGTTTCTGGTTTATTTACCAAATCAACCCTTGCAACTTCAGTTTTGCTATAATTCACTTGGTTAGGTTTTAACAATACACCCAACGGGGTCACTAACTGAGCTAACTCTAGAAGGTGTTACCGCGCGAAAATGAGTTCAAAGTCTTTGAATTAAATATGATCGGTTAATAATTAATGAGGCGTAGGTTGAATAAGTATAGGGTCTAGTGTTGTATTTGTCATTAAAATAAGTTAAAATAGGGTCGGAAAATCAGGAATATTACATATAACCCTTGTTAAGAGGGAGGGCAACCATTACAGCCGCCAAGTCATGCCCCATGGCATCCTTTCCCGCCTTTCTAGCAGACAGACACATGATCATGACGTGCACGAAGTAACGCCACCGATTAAGTACCCACATTTTCTTGTACGATGAGTAGTCCATGGTACCAACATACCCCATCCTTTGTCTCCAACATCCATCAACGAAGTAGTTAGGGTAACTCACTGGATCAGTTGATAAGTCCCTAAACTGTAGCACTCGTCTGATGGTGTCTTCAGATATAGCAATATCATGACCTGCTACAGTAGCCCTAATGACGTTTGGGGTTACTCTATAGCCGTGATCAACAGTTTCCCACAATTGCTCCAGATACGGTCTTGAGACATCAGCAGAGATGGCATAGCTGATCTTCGATCGGTTCAGGAAGTAGATAATCTACCTATATTGAAGTGCAGCACCCTTCCACTCGGGCTGTGTTAGAGCCAGCAGATTGAATTCGCTGGTAAATGCACGAACCATCACTGCAAAAACAAACAATAAACACAATAAGAACAAGAAGCATCATTAGCAATAACACAATGAACTGAATTTCAGACATAGAAATTTTTCACAAGTGTCCTTCCTGCGTACTTAGCAAGTACGCATGGGTTAGTTCTTGCGTACTTAGCAAGTACGCATGGATTTCTTCTTGTGTAGTTGTTAAGTGCGTAGGAACCTACACTTAGCCAAAGTTTAAATTCCAAAATTTAACAGATGTGAGTCATTGTTGTGGATTAGGGTCACTACAAGGTCGAAATACATGATTAGGACTTATGGAACCACTATCAACAGCAATGAGTTGCAAAACTAGTCAATTTTAACCTAGCCTTGGTCTGACGGTAGTCTACAGTCAAACAAGGGGTCAAAGACAAAAATCAAACCCTGATACAGACAAATTACGAGTCAAAAAGCTTCGATTAGAGACTAATAACATGTTTTAGGTCTTAATTTTCATTTAGAACAACCAAAATCGGTCAAAGCTTCACTATCAAACCCTTCAACGAATCTGTCAATAACAGGAGATTTAACGGATGGAATGGACTGAGATTCTCACCAAAGATTAGTAAGGTGAAGATGAAACAATGATCGGGATGAAAAATCAATTAGGAACACATGAAAATCTTGAGTGAAAAAGAGTAGGAGGTATTCAATAGTGTGAAACGTTTGAAATGAGATGAAGCTCAAGAAAAATTCTAACTGCTGTATATATACCCAACACAAACTGGTCGTGCATACTTGTTAAGTGCGTAGGACTTAACTCCTGCTTACTTACTAAGTACGCGTGACTTAAGTCGTGCGTACTTGTTAAGTACGCAGGGTTTACCTCATGCGCACTTAATAAGTACGCAGAGACCATTGTGTGCTCAAACTTTCAACTCAAGTTATGAAGATTTCAAGTCAAATAACGAACAAGATAAGCACATTCAATCAAGAGGATTCAAAGTCAATTCAAGAAGGCTAAACAAAATATTTTTGTCTTTTCTGATTAAAATTGAACTGTACATAAACTTAGAATCTTTTTGATATTTTCTAGATAGAGATATACAAGTCTATACACACACACTATTTTTGTTCAAAGACACGGGCAGAGGATCATATCAGGCTAAACTATAGCAAAAACGATACAAGATAAACGTCAAAGAATATGGGATCATGTCATGGATTACAATTTATTCATACGTAATAAGCACATAAACAAGTAATTCAAGTTGGCAATATTATAAGATTTGAAACCATAAGCATCTTTGTATCACTTTCTTGTGTGTTAAGGTATTAATTTTCAGATATACAACGTGTACCCCACTGTTATGGTACAGAAATATAAATTGCACTATCTCAAGGCATCTAAGATTTTCCCAAAGATTTTCAAATCTCCAGAATGAAATTATATCGTTTTAGCACAGAAAAAATCAAGCAGAATCCATAAGGATTATCAAGAATAATGAGATTCAAATCGAGTGATTCAGATATCTTGGTTTGATTGGTTTTTCTTCTTTGAATATCATATGATGATTCAGGTTAATAGATATGGAGTCTGAGGATTAGGTAAGGGGATCCAACTTTTATCTGGATTTGATTTCAATGAATCAGGTATGATTCAAGGGTGAATATAAGCTTAACGGTTGATGTCAAGACTGTTAGGACATAGATTTGTAATGACAAAAGCTTGTAATAGTTAGTTTTTATGTCTTTATGTTTTGTTAAGTAATTGTAAAAAGTTGCTAAGTGTTTTTACAAGTATGCCTAGAGGCGAACTTGTTAAGTTCGCCTGGTCTATCAGAGGCGAACTTAATAAGTTCGCTTAAGTCTAACTGAGGCGAACTTATTAAGTTCTTTTATTGCTTTATTACATTTCTGGTCTATCAGAGGCGAACTTAATAAGTTCGCCTGGTCTATCATGTTCGCTTAAGGCATTTGATCGTACCAGGTTTGAATTCTTGATAAAAATGATTGGTATGATCAATCCCGAATAAAAGTTTTTTTTTTAAATCAAAATTTCATGGAAAATTTTCTTTTAAGTTCTTTTATTGCTTTATTACATTTCTGCATTTACTTTTTCAGTCAAAAAGCTTAATTTATAAAAAGTCAAAACAAATTGAAAAATATAAAATTTGACATCATTTGAGGTTTTGAGAAGAAATGATAGTACATCAGTGATTAGTTCATTTCACACGACCTTCCTAGACCTTGATATCTGAATGATTAAAATAAGTTGATCTGATCTAAATTTCAAAGTCTGCATAAATAAGAAATGATAGTGTTGTGAATGCTCTATTCTTGATATTTTGTTTTATAATTTGTGTATAAAATTTGAAACTTGAATTGTCAATAGGCTAAAAGCGTTTTGAAACTAATAGTAGTGTGAAAAATTAAATATAATATGATTACATCTGTGATTTACATCCATTATATGCCTGGGTGTGTGTGTTAAAAGATCACTATCAGATAAAGAATATTAGCTTTTAATAAGGATTTTCCTATGAGATCAGTTTCGGGTTATGTCCTTAGCACTATTCATTCGATTTGCTTCAGTGTCCATGTCCCGAAAAGCATGCAATTTGAAGTATAATCAAGATATGTACTTGACAACATTTGTCAAACATATACTTGCCCTTGAATCATATTGATATATTATCTTTACTGATTCCATTGAATTTATAATCCAGATAACAGTTGGATCCACGTGCCTGAATCTTATTATTCCACAAATATAAGCCAAAATATTGAATCATTCGATTCTGAATCTCATTGATTCCTTTACAATCCAATTTGGATTCTGCTATTCATGTGCTAAGTGATGTCTCCTCATTCTGAATATTCGGATAATCTTTAGTAAAATCTTATATACGTCTTGAAGATAGTGCATTTATTTTCTTTTTGGCATATATGTGGGGTACACAATGTTTATCATCTAAATGGTACTAAATCACATGAATTTGGAGAATAAATGCTTATAGTTTCAAATAATATAATATTGACAATTTTAAGAATTCATGCTTTATATTTCAAATTCGGTATACATAAAAGAGCATTTTATAACCTGATCTTATTTACTTTGAAATTTATCGCGTATCATTTCAAATATTATTCAAATTAAACAAGTTTCAAAAGAAAAAGATGCAAAATGCACAAAATTGAGTTGAATGGTCTCTTACTATAGGTTACCCTTTGTTATTGATAATATGTGTGATGAATTAATTGAATACTGATATAATCTTCTTGCTCATGATGTACAAACCAAAAATATGTGATTTCAGTTTATTCAGGTAAAAGTAAAAATAAAAAATATGTGATTCTGTTTGTATAAAGAAAAAAAAAACCAAAAATATGTGATTTCAGTTTGTACAGAGAAAAATCAAAAATATGTGTTTTCTGTGTGTATAGATAAAATTCAAAAAGATTTTGATTTTGATTTTCCATGAAAATTTTAAACTTTTATTAAAATTGTTCGGGATTGAATCAAATATGTGTTGTTGACGGAAGTTTGAGATTTGAGAGGTTGAAGTTGGTAAAAAATTGTGTTTAAGGCAAAAAGGTTGAACAGTAATTAAGTTCGCCTATGTACAGTGAAGCGAACTTAATATGTTCGCTTAAATCAGTGAAGCGAACTTATTCTACAGTCTGGGGTGAAGCGAACTTAGGGGTGAAGCGAACTTATCTTGTTCGCCGAAGGCTTGTTAAGCGAACTTAAGCGAACTTAATCTGAATATGGGTTGAATCAAGCGAACTTATCATGTTCATCGTTTTACTCAGAACTTAGGCGAACTTGTTCAAAATTCTCAAAAATTTTATTCTGTGTTGTGAGTGTTAATTTCTGGTTGCATCTTGATCGAAATTGAAGTGCGAATCTAACAAAGGTATTTTCGTTGGATTTCATCCGCTAAATTGAGTGTATTCAAAGGTTTTGAGTCTCGATTTTCGTCGGATTGTTTCAAGGACGATTTTGACCTAAGTATTGATCGAGATATCAAATTGATCATCGTTTTTGGTCATAATGTGATATTAGATTGATTGGATATGTTTATTTCATGATTTGATATCGATTTGCTGGAAATTTAAAATTCAGTGTTTGAATTTGAAACGTCTCAGGTTCAGGCGAACTTGTCAGGCGAACTTAATAAGTTCGCCTCTTGCACTACTAAGCGAACTTATTAAGTTCGCCTAGGGGTCAGAGGTGAAAAGGACTTGTGATTTTTTTTGTGTTAAAATTTTTTTTTGTTTTTGTTTTTGTTTTGTTTTTGTTTGAAAATTTTTTTTTGTTTGATTTTTTTTTGTTTGTTGTTTCATATATGTGTTAGTCTACTAATGTTTGTTGTGTTGTCCGAAATTTTTCACAGATGGCTCGACGTGTCGAATATAAGAATAATCAAGTGGCGTTGTTAGATCCTAATTTGCCAGAAGCAGTTCATTTTCAGGGCATTATCAATTTTCTGAATCGATCAAGACTACATGTTGCATTATCTGCGGATCCTTTTATTAGCTTGGGGTACATCCAACAATTCTGGGATACGATACATCAAGATATCGATGTGGAACCACATGTCCTTCGTGCAACAGTCAATAATACCGAGATTGCAATTTCCGAAGAGACGATTCGTGCTGCTCTTGATTTAGGAGGAAATGCTGAAGATCCAATTTCTTATCCTAACACTCTTATTATGGGTTGTTTTCAACGGATGGGTTATCGTGGACGACAAAATGATACACAAGCTAGGAAAGGTGGACTAGTAGGTGAATGGCGGTACTTTATGGATGTGATTATACAATGCATCTCTCCACGAAAAGCTGGTACAGATGGCTTGAAGATGGCACTTCAAACAGCAATGGTGGCCTTAACTTTGAATAAAAGATTCAGTTTTCCTCTGTATTTTTATCGGGAGATGGTAATGCAGATAAATCCGGCTGAAGGTCAAGGTTTCTTGATGTATCCACGATTCATTCAAATGATACTCTATCATCTTATTCCAGATCTTCCACAACATGCCATAAGATTGACTTTGACTCCGATGTCAAAACGTATTTTTACTGACTGTACAAAGGTGAAACAGCAAAATGCTGCGTTGATTCCAGTTAATACTCCACCGTTTGGGCACTTAATCAATCCTGAATATGTTGCACCACCTAATGATAATTGGTTTCATCCTAATGAACTTGCTCAAGCTCAAGGAGTTAACGTTCCAGCACAACAACAACCTGCCCAACAACAACAGATACCAGTTCCACAACCACAAACAAATACAAGTTCCTGTACAACCACAAATTCCTATTCCTGAACAAGTTCCTATTCCACAAGCTGCAGTTGATATTCCTATTCAGGAACCAGTTCAAGAAGAGGTCGTTCATGATCCTGATCACGATCTAGGAATGAACATGGATGATTTTGTTAATGAAGCTGTGAACTCGCCCATTCTTGAACAAGAAGGGAATGTGGTGACAGACGCTGAGTCTAGTTCCAGTTCAAGTGATACAACATCATCTGATGATGACAGCACTGATTCTGATGAGTCTAGGGATTTTTCTCCAGGTCATTATAAACGGTTGGCTGCTATTCCACTGGCTAATGCTGGAAAACGCATTAAGTCTCAAGCCAGACGACCACGACGCAAGTCTGTTCGGGATCCTCCTTTCGGATCAGTACTTGGAAAAAGATCGTTGGTAGATGAGAGTTCTGACACTGACAGTGACTTTAATCCAGATCCTTCACGACAAAAGTTAATGTCTGCGTCAATTGCTGCTGCTAGATCTTCTCAAGGAGTTGAAGATGCTAATTTTGTTGCTTCTCTGATCATTACTCCTCCACGATCTAAGGATCCATCTCCAGTTCATACTCCTGTTCCTCTAGTCATTCCTACTACTTCAAGTCCTTCTATTCCACAATCAACAGCTGGTCCGTCAAAGCCTTCTGATTCTGACAGGATTACTTTCCTTGAATCTCAAGTGCTGTCACTACAAACACAAGTTAACTCACTTGTATCTATTGATTCCCAACGGCAGCTGGCGATTCAGACTCAAGCTCAACAGATTGCTGATATGCAAGTCTTAGTGTCCAAACTCGTTCAGCGTCTTGACGCTCAGGGGGAGTTGAGGATACCTGATACTTGTCACACAGAGTCAATTCAAAGACGTGATGATGAAGACAATGATCCTGCTGGAAATATTGAGGGTGATCGTCAATACACTGACGCTAATCCTATATCTAGAGTTCAGGGGGAGTCGACATCACAATCTCTTGAAAGAAACAAGGACAAAGATACTTCTGGTACTAATGACGAAGAAATTCTGTTATTAGAATTCTTTCAAGACTCCGAAGAAGAGGAAGCTGAAAAGATTGAATGTCTTGATGACATTGACGATTTATTCAATGACATGGAAGATGATATGTCAGATACTGAGATAGAAGAAGGAGAAATTGTAGAGATTGAAATAGAGAAAGATAAAGACAGTGTTACCTATGAAGGTTGTGACGGTCTAAAGGTGCCGTATAACTTCATCCAAGAGGATGTTGTTCCTGAGTTCTCTTATGACGGAATAACTGACTCTATGGACTCTATTGAAGACGTCACACTGCCTGATGATACAGCCGAGTCAAAGATGGATACTGATGATGAGAATCTTCAATTCAATAAGGGTGCTGAAACTGAAACTACTCAAACTGAGTCTCCGAAGATTAATGAAGAACCTGTGATGTTCAGAGATACAGGAATGACACAAGAACAGTGGAGAAAAGTTGTAAACAGTTGGATGAAGGTGCTACCCAAGTCTCCAGCACAACCTGCTCAGAAAGAGAAATATGTGAATAAAGAGCAGTGTGTAGGAAGGATCATAAGTTGGTTCTATGATGGTGAATCAAAATTGTTTGTAATCAAACGATCTGATGGTGTTCAATACTTAAAGCCAAGGATCAAATATTTCAATACATTGCCGAGGTGTGAAATAAATGGTCTAGCTTCAAAGCCACTCATAAATAGATCGAAGAATGGTTTGGCTGATGTGATAGAAAACCTGATAAATAAAGAAGGTAGTTCGGGTAAGTATGAACGGCTGAAACCACAGAAGGGAAAGAGAGTGAAGATTACAGGTCCTAAGACTGGGAAACTAACCTGGAGATACAAGTATAGATCAGTGCGTGCTATACACAAGATACCATTAAAGAATATTCCTCAAGATTTTCTTGGGAATATGAAATGGTGGTATGTTGATGTTAATACTGGTGAAGCAAGGGTTGAAGATAAAGATAATAAGGTCATTGTGCGTTTCTATGATGCAATGAATCTTATTAATTTTTCAAAGAAAGATCAAAGGACACTGCGAAAGAATGAGATTATGTATACTGATGAATGGAGAGAACAAGGTCTACAGTACAAAAGAGTTTTGGAGATATGCAGAAGATATGGAGTGCATGCTGGCAGCAGACTACCAGACAACTGGAAGAGTTCAAGATAAAGACTGAAGACAGAAGATCAAGCTATTGTCAAGGGGGAGTCTGTTAGGACATAGATTTGTAATGAAAAAAGCTTGTAATAGTTAGTTTTTATGTCTTTATGTTTTGTTAAGTAATTGTAAAAAGTTGCTAAGTGTTTTTACAAGTATGCCTAGAGGCGAACTTAATAAGTTCGCCTGGTCTATCAGAGGCGAACTTAATAAGTTCGCTTAAGTCTATCAAAGGCGAACTTTTTAAGTTCGCTTAGCCTATTAGAGGCGAACTTAATAAGTTCACCTAAGCACAGTGAAGCGAACTTTTTAAGTTCGCTTGGTGTAGAACAATGCTTATATATTGACAGAACAGAGTCTATTGAAGATATACAAGACAGACTAGAGACTGAGAGAAATTCTGTAATCTTGTAACCTGATATTGTGGTGGGAATACAAAGCTTTTATTTACACCATTGTTGTTGATTGAGTTACACGAGCACGTTGATCATGGATTCCGCACGTTATCACCGTGTCGTACCGCGAGTCTAGAGATCCGTCACGCACCGAATTAGGGACCTACAAAGACATATCTTAGCCCAACTTACCATTGCATACTTGTGAATATGGGCAGTCAAGTGAACCAAAAAATTATGCTAAAGACATAACCTGAAACTGGTCTCTTAAGAAAATATTTGCTAAAATCTTACTTCCTTTATCTGATAATGATCTTATTGTATTCTTTTACACACGCACACATGCATACATGGGTTCAAATCATAGTTGGAGTCTAGATTTAGTTTCCACACTACTAATGATTCAAAGATGCCTACAACCTACTGACAATTCAAATTACTTGTAAATAGACATATTAAAAACACAACCACAATCAAGTAAGCATGACGCAATCATTTCCCATACGTGAAGTATATGGCGTTTAGATCATTTCTGATGTACTATCATTTCCCCTTTTCTCAAGATAACTTTGAAATTTTCTCCATTTTCTATTTTGTCTGGATTTTTGTAAAATATTTGAAAACTAAAAGAACTATACAAAAAACTTAAAAGATATAAAATTTATCGTTCATGAATTGAATTGTTTTAAGAAAAACTAGTTTTCACTCTGGACTTGTTGGAGCATATTCTAGTGACAACGAGCTTGAAGATTATATGTCTTAGCCTTAGAGTATTCGACTTGTAATTGATAGAATTGTTAGCAACAGTTAAAGGGGAGTCTGTTAGGATATGTTTTGTAACTGTTGATAAAATTCTGTGTAAGTTCATAGAGAGGCGAACTTAACAAGTTCACCTGGTTTATTAGAGGCAAACTTGTTAATTTCGCTTAAGTCTATTTGAGGCGAACTTGTTAAGTTCTCTTAGCCTATTAGAGGCGAACTTAATAAGTTCGCCTAAGCATCTTTTAGGCGAACTTGTTAAGTTCGCCTGGTACAGATCAGAAGTTTATAAATAGAGTTTACAAAGTCAGCAGTAGACTAGAGAGAGACACGATATCAGGAGGAACTGATTAGAGACGGAATTATTGTAAACTGATATTGTGGTGGAAATACGAAGAGTTTATTTACACCGTTGTTGTTGATTGAGTTACACGAGCACGTTGATCGTGGAATCCGCACGTTATCACCGTGTCGTACTGCGAGTCTAGAGATCCGTCATGCACCGAATTAGGGACCTACAAGTGGTATCAGAGCTTTTGCTCTTGATTAGCAGAAGATTCGTGATGTTTTCGTGTCCAATCAACATCAAATTTCAGAGATTTTGAAGATTTTTCATCTGTTTTTGTGTTCTTGATAAAAATGGAAGATTTTTGATTATTTTAGATTGATTTTGGATTCTTTTGATGAAATTGACCGATAGAAGTGTTCCTAATCAGTTCCTACACATCCTACGGTTCAATTTAATCAAATTCCATCAATTTAGTAAGATATGATGATTTTCGAAATTTTTGGTTCGTGTTTGGTTGAACAGCTGATGCAGGCGAACTTAGCAATTCTGTTGCAGGCGAACTTAGATAGGCGAACTTAATAAGTTCGCTTGGTGCAGATTGGGCGAACTTAACAAGTTCGCTCGGGTCAAGTTCGCTTGGGGTCAAGTTCGCTCAGGTCAGTTTCAGGTGAATTTTGTCAGGCGAACTTATTAAGTTCTCTTGATATTAAAAAAAAAAAAGTTTATATGCTTGTTTTGAACTATTTTTGAAATTTTAAATTTTCGAAATTTTTTAAAAAGAGTATTTTGGCGGGAAATTTTTTTTCTGGATTTTTTCGCACAAATTTCAAAATGTCAATTTCATGTGATGATAATGAGATTGAAACTATGCCATTGGGACTTTTGTGCATATCAGATTACTGTAGCTGGAAAGTCCGGTTCAAACAGTTCGTATCAGAAACTAATGAAAACTTTTGGACATCCATATTTGAAGGATATGTGCATCCTACTTATGACTATATGGGATATTATGATGTTCCTAAAACAGTGACAACTCTTACTAAAGTAGAAAAGCAGAAGTTTGATCGAGAGATGATGACGCGTGAAACTTTAACGATGTCTTTACCTAAATAAATCATTCATAGTCTCGGGAAGTGTCCAACTTCAAGAGATCTATGGGAAGCATTGAAGAAAAAGGGTGAAGCTACTACTCAAGCGTTTGTGGTCTTGATCAAAGAAGAAGTAGTAAAGCAGAGTGTTTCTGAAAGTGATTCTTCTACCAAGTTAAGTGATAGTGAGAGTATTAGATCTGGTGAAAGTACTCAGTCTACCGAGAGTGATATGATGACTGACGTAAGCTTCCAGATAGTTGAAGATGATTTGAGTGAATCAGAAATTGATACAGAGCCTGTCATTGTTGATCAAAAGGGTGAAGCTAATGATGACGTATTAATGGCTCCTTCTACATCTTCTTCAGAAGTACAACCTGAGGTACTTTCTAACTCTGAAACTTTTTGTTCTAACTGTATTTCAGTGAAGGATAAAATGATGAGGGTCATGGATGACAATGTAAACCTCATTTGTGATATGAAATCGATGCACATGGTAAATCAGAAATTAAAAGATAATGAGAATGTGTGTATTGAGATAATAGAATCACTGAAGAGGGATATAAGTTCTCTGACTTTGAAGATCAAAGAGCAGGCATATCACTTGGATATGTCCTTTGCAGAAATTGAGAAAAGAAATAATGATCTTGTTGAGAAAGATAAGGAATTAGCTGAATCTAAAGCAGAGGTAATCAGATTACACAGAAAGATAGAAAGCTTTGGAAATTCCTCATTCTTATTAGGACATTACCATTATCATACTGAAGAGGGGAAGGGAACTAATGATATTGGTTATGTTCCTCCACCATTCAACGAAAATTATTCTGTTACACTTGAGATTATAAAAGATGAGGATTTAGATCCTAAGACTGTGTTAAAGGTGAATCCAGTCACAGGTGAAGATATGGTGTATTATGATGATAGTGATGATGAATATTTTGATGAAGCTAAGGTAGAGGGGATACCGAAATCTGTTAAGAAAGAATACTCAAAGGTTGATTTTAATTCATCTAGAAATTATACATTTGGAAGTTCTTCAAATTCAAGGAGATTTCCATATGTCAGAGATTATAAAGACATGCGTACATGTTTTCATTGTAATGAGATGGGACACATTGTGGTGACCTGTCCTTACAAAAATAAAGGGAAGAAGCATGTAGTTCCTGAGAAGATGAAGCCTAAATCAAAACCTGTTGCAAAATCTGGAGTTTCAGAGAAAATAAAGCAAAAAGAAGTTCATGTAGGAGAATCTTCTTCAAGTGCATCTTATCGTTTGAAGATTCCTTATATGAGAGATTATCGTGAGATGAGATCTTGCTTTTCTTGTGGTCTTGTGGGTCACATTCGGATTACTTGTCCTCACAACGCCAAAGGTAACCGACACAGAAAAGGTAAGAACTCATGGTAAGCCATATGTTAACCCAAATGTGGTTAAACCTCATGATACACGAAAAGGTAATTCAAAATATGAGGTTAGGCTTTCTAGACCTCAAAGACGGAGGATAAACAGAAGATTGAGAAAACCTTTAGCACAACAAGAGTTTTCACAATCAAATTAATTTTTAAATGAAAGAAAATGTTCAAACACTTCACATTTTAAGCAAAAAGAACTTAATGAACAGAAGTATGTTCGGAAATCTAAAGTTTCTGTTTCTGACTTGTAGGAACAATCTCCGAAAATAGATGAGAGATTCGGTTGTGAATGGAGTGAGGTTTATTATTTTGATATAGATGGACGACCCATGACTACCATGGCTTGGGTCCCAATTTCAAATTAATGTTTCTTGTTAGATGGGTAGGATTTACCAAGAGGGACTATTAATACCATTTTGGTTGTTGATAGTGGTTCTTCTAAGCACATGACAGGGAATGACATATGCAAGAGTAAAGAGTTGTTGATAACTGAGAATCTATTTGATTCAACGACTTGATGCTCAAGGGGGAGAATATGTCACACACAATGTTTTGGAAAGAGTTTTACAAAGTCCAAATGATAACCTGATACTTAGGATGACGATGGTGAACATAAAGTCGTTGATGCAACCATTTGACTAGTTGAGGGGAATCTACAGGATAGGGGGAGTACAGAACTGTGTTGGTGACAAAGGCAAAGGCATTCAATTTCAGGGTTACATTGGTTTGAGTTTTTAATTGATTGAATTGCTTAATCCTGAGTAACCAAGTAAAATGTTTTTCTTAAAATGTTTTCATGGAAGATTTTATTTTCGTTTGTTTTACTTTCTTTGAAAAAGATTTTGAAAAATCCAAACAAATTGAAAAAGTTAAAATCGACATTACTTGAAGTTAAAGAAGAGATGATAGTACATCAGTAGATGTTCTTTCACACATGACCTTAGATTGACTAGTTGGTGCTTTATGTTAATATATCTGAATAATATGTTTTGATCTAAACTTCAGAGACTGCACAAATAGGAAATGATAGTGTTGTGTATGCATATAATTTGAATTGTCAGTAGACTAAAAGCGTCACTGAACCATTAGTAGTGTGAAAACATAATTGCATATGTTACAACTGTGATTTGAACCCATTTTATGCCTGGGTGTGTGTGTTAAAAGATCACTATCAGATAAAGAATATTAGCTTTTAATAAAGATTTTCCTATGAGATCAGTTTCGGGTTATGTCCTTAGCACTATTCATTCGATTTGCTTCAGTGCCCATGTCCCGAAAAGCATGCAATTTGAAGTATAATCAAGATATGTACTTGACAACATCTGTCAAACATATACTAGCCCTTGGATCATATTGATAAATCATCTTTATTGATTCCATTGAATTCATAATCCAGATAACAGTTGGATCCACATACCTGAATCTTATGATTCCACATATATAAGCCAAAACATATAATCATTCGATTATGAATCTCATTGATTCCTATACAATCCAATTTGGATTCTGCTATTCATCTCTTAAGTGATGTCTCCTCATTCTGGAAATTCGGATAATCTTTAGTAAAATCTCATATGTCTTGAAGATAGTGCATTTACTTTCTGTTGGCATACTAGTGGGGTACATGTTGTATTTCATACTTAAAATGGTACCTTAACTCACAAGAAAGTGGGAATGAGATGCTTTAGTTTCAAATCTTATAATATTGACAATTTGAATTTGTGTGTCATAGCGTGATCCTATTTTCTTTGAATGTTTATCGCGTATCATAACATGCAATATGAAAGTCTTGAAAAGATAGAGTGTGATAATCTTGAAAGATATTGGTTTGATTGGTCAAGGCTTGAAAGAATGACATAGGATACCATTTGATATTATATGGATTTTATATCCAAGATGTGTGATTGATATCTCATATATACTGATATGATCTTCTTACTCGTGATGTTCGAACAAAAAGATGTGATTTTGTATTTTACATTTCAGTTTATATAGAGAAAAACCAAAAAGATTTTTGTGTTTCTTAAGTTTGAAAAACCAAAAAGTTGGTTATTCTTGCTTATTCTAATTGTTGGTTATTTTAATTGTTGGTTATTCTAAGCGTCCATGGAAATTTTAATTGTTGGTTATTCTTGCTTATTCTCCTGTTCAAAAACTGAATATTGTAGACAAAAGTTGATAAGGGGTCCTTCTCCCAAGTTTTCTTCTAGAAATAAAGAGAGAAAGTGCAGATGAACAAGACGAAGACTAAAGTGTGTTTGATGATATATGAATATGGATGACAATCTTCTAAAGCTGTTGTCAAGGGGGAGTCTGTTGGAGCATATTCTGGTGACAACGAGCTTGAAGATTATATGTTTTAGTTTTAGAGTCTTTGACTTGTAATTGATAGAATTGTTAGCAACAGTTAAAGGGGAGTCTGTTAGGACATGTTTTGTAACTGTTGATAAAATTTTGTGTAAGTTCATAGAGAGGCGAACTTAACAAGTTCGCCTGGTTTATCAGAGGCAAACTTGTTAAGTTCGCTTAAGTCTATCTGAGGCGAACTTGTTAAGTTCGCTTAGCCTATTAGAGGCGAACTTAATAAGTTCGCCTAAGCAACTTTTAGGCGAACTTGTTAAGTTCGCCTGGTATAAATCAGATGTTTATAAATAGAGTTTACAGAGTCAGTAGTAGACTAGAGAGAGACATGATATCAGGAGGAACTGATTAGAGACAGAATTATTGCAAACTGATATTGTGGTGGAAATACGAAGAGTTTATTTACACCGTTGTTGTTGATTGAGTTACACGAGCACGTTGATCATGGATTCCGCACGTTATCACCGTGTTGTACTGCGAGTATAGAGATCTATCACACACCGAATTAGGGACCTACAGGACTGAGCATTCCTTTCAAGTTGAAAAGATGTTCAAAACGGGTTCTATCAAACGCCTTAGTGAAAAGGTCAGTAAAGTTGTCATCCGTGTGAACCTTTATGAGTTCAATGAGATGCTTTTCAGCACAATCACGGATGAAATGATGGAGAATTTCAAAATGTTTAGTTTTGGAATGTTTCACCGGGTTGTTTGTGATGGACATGGTGGCATTGTTGTCAATGAACAGTGGAGTTCCAGTGATGTTTAAGCCGTAGTCTCTCAATTGCTGCTGAATCGACAATATTTGAGAACAACCGCTCGCTGCAGCAATGTACTCTGCTTCACATTTTGAGACAGAAACCGTTGACTGCTTCTTACACTGCCATGAAACCAGCCTGTCTCCCAAGAATTGACATCTACCAGAAGTTGACTTTCTATCAAGGTTACAACCGCCATAGTCTGAATCAGTATATGCTTTGAAGTCAAATGACTGCTTCTTTGAGTACCAAAGACCCAATCGGGGTTTCCCTTTCAAGTATCTAAATATCCTCTTGACAGCTATCGTATGAGACTCCTTTGGTTGTGACTGAAACCTTGAGCACAAGCATATAGCAAAAATTATGTCGGGCCTTGAAGCTGTGAGATACATAAGAGATCCGATCATCCCACGGTACAATTTGCAATCCACATCCTTTCCATCTTTGTCTGGATGCAGACCATGATTGACAGGGATAGGTGTGCCATAAGTACTACTATCATTCATCTTGTATTTTGACAAGATGTCCTGCACATACTTAGTTTGATGTAGATAGATGCCATCCTCTCTTTGACTGACTTGCAGACCTAGGAAGAACGAAAATTCACCCATGTTACTCATCTCAAACTTGGACTTCATCACCTGTTCGAATTCCCTACACATCTCTTCATTTGTAGACCCAAAGCTAATGTAGTCGACATACACTTGTACAAGAAAAATATCACCTTCTGCTTTCTGAATGAAGAGGGTCGAGTCAATCTGTCCACGGTCGAAACCATTTGACAGTAGATGTTTATATAATGTCTCATACCATGCCTGAGGTGCTTGATGAAGAACATAAAGTTCTTTGTCGAGTTTATACACTTTATTGATATTATGCGGATCTTCAAAGCTGGGAGGTTGAGTGACATAGACCTCTTCATGAACTTTTCCATACAGGAAACCACTCTTCATATCAAGTTGATAGACCTTGAAGCCGACATAGGAGGCATACGCCAGAAACAGTCGAATGGTACCAAGTCTAGCAACTGGGGCATATACTTCTGTGTAATCCAAGCCCTCTTGTTGATAAAAACCCTGAACTACCAACCTTGCTTTATTCTTCACTACGACATGACGATCATCCATCTTGAACTTGAACACCCATCTGGTTCCAATTGGTTGTACGCCTCTTAGCAAATCAAACAAATCCCACACATGCAACTTTTGGAATTGAGACAGTTCTTCTTGTATAGCCTCAATCTACCAGTTGTCAGTGAGAGCCTCCTTCACATTCTTCGGCTCTAACTGGGACACAAATGTAGCATGCAGACATGTTTCCATGACACCAGTGTCAAGTATCTCAGAGTACAAACTAGTGTTCTCAGCAGTGGTTTTATGACGAGTCTGAACACTGGCATGAGGATAACCAATAAGGTTGTCAATTGGATGATTCTTATACACTCTTGTCTTTGGTATATCCGGTTCCTGAATTTCTGAATCCAAATTCGTGCTCAAGTCCCCCATATACTGTGTTCCAGAAGAAGAATATTCAATGTTGATTGGATCAGTTGGAGCTTCATGTCCTACACGAGTGTTAGGATTAGCTTGAGCGTCATTTCCGTCAACATGAGTATCTTCAATGTTATCACTATCATGAGTTCCAGATGCAGATTTTAGGATCGGTAAATACAAGATGGTTCTATTCTAGTTTAGATTGGCGGAAACAATCACAGCTAATCAATGTAAACAAGTAAACACAAGAAGTATTGGTAAAATGCAATTTGTATTAAGCTTCAATGGTTACAAGATTACAGAGAAAAAACTAAGAAAAGCACTCTAATACAATGACTCTAAGTACTACTTATATAGTAACACAGAATCAAGACAGACCCTTGATTCTAATGATCAGATCTAACACAACCCGTTGATCTTGTATTGAAGCTATTCTACATGAAACGACAATAACAACTATACTAGTTAACTTTACTCAAACGTCTTCTTAGGCATCATTGTTGGCATGCTTGGAGAAGAGCGTTGTGGTTCTTTATTTTCTGCACCAGTGACATTCTTTCTGCGTGGAGTGTGTTAGTGTTGAAGCAGAAAGTTGTCAGTGGTAATGGTTGCTTTATCGAAGCCGAGCTGCAACGTTTGACCTTCAGTGGGAATGGCTATCAGCAACAAAGTTAGAGATCAGCAGCAAGATGTAACCATCCAAAGATGCTGATGATTTTCCTATCAGCAGCATCAAGTGTTGAAGCTGTTGAGAAGCCTATCCGAAGCAACTCTGGTCTTCAGCAGATAAGGCTTATCCGCAGCAGATTTATTCTTTAGCAGAAGAACAAGTATCCGCTGTAGATAAGCTTAGCCGTAGCAGCTTGTTGGTCAGCAGCAAACTCTAAGGTAAGCAACATTTGTACTTAGAAAGTTTTGTAGCCATCGGTCTTTATTTCTACAAACTCCCCCTAGACTGATGCTACCAAAACTCTATTACTTCTTTTGTTGCTGAAGCTTTTCCATGTTGCTGACTATTCTTACAACCTCATATCCTCTCTGGTCCTTGCAGGGATTGTTAAGAGGAAGCTTAGATAAACTCTTGATATCTTTGCTTGCCATTTTGAATATAGCCTTGCTTGAACACCTCATCTTCTATCCTTTAACAACTTTCAATGTGAACTCATCCTTTTCAGTATTGTAGGACCAACTGATGAATGGAGAGTGGGATTGGAGAGGTTTGGCATCAATAATTTCATCTTTGCTGGGGTTGAAGTGATGTTTGATCACCAGCAACAGATGTCTCCCACCTTCATTCTCAAGCTCATTAGCTTCACCCAGCTCCATCATTCTTCTTAGATTAGAATCTGGAAGCTGCAATACCTCATCAACAGTTGTATAGATTGATCTTCTTTCTTCTGTTCTTCCCCTGAAGACTTCAAACTGTTGATCTTGAGTGCTGTAGAACCAGTTGACGATTTCTCTTGAGTCTTCTAGGTTTGGTAGTAGGTTTGCTTTTCTTCTTGGGAGGTTGTTGATGAGTAGGAGCTGGGTGGAAGGATTTGGACTTTGTGGGTGGAGAGGAGGGAGGTCTAGGATGGAGAGAGGAAGGTTTTTGGATAGAGGAAGTGGTGGATGAGGGAGAAGGCTTTGGTTTCTTTGGTTTCATTTCTTCTTCTTGATTGATTACCCTCTTCTTTGAGCCATTCTTCCCCACTCTTTCTTCCTCTTCCTTCTTAACTTTAACGTATAGGGCTTGCAGGTTCATGAAGTTCATGGGACCCAGCCTTTTTCCACTTTCTCCTCTAGATTTTAGGAAGTCAATCATGACCTTCCTTTCTTTATGGGATCTTTTGTTGAAGGCAATGGTCTTCTTGGATTTCTATTTGGCTTTTTCTTCTTCTTCAGCGCTTTTCTTATTTGCCAATAGACCTTGCTGAGGCATGAAGGCTCTGTAGATTTCTTTATTGGATAAATTCTCAAGGTAGTCTGCATCCTCACCTTGAGAAACAAGAGCTTTTATCCACTCCTCTCTCATCTCTTTGGCTAGTTTAGAGTTAGTAATTCTAAACTTAGCCTCTTCTTTTTTTTGTGCTCTCTTTCTTCTTCTTCTTCTTCTTCTTCTTCTTTATTTAGTTGTTTCTACAGCTGAAGAGCTAGAGCTTCATCTTCTTGTATTTGGAAAGCTGAAGGAATCTTGACTTTCAGATCATTCAGCTGCTTAGCATACAGCTGGATCTCTTGTTCTCTGAGGAGAATGGCTGTTTTTCTGTCTTGAGCTTTTCGTAATTCAGCCACCTCCTCTTATTCTCTTCTTCTTCCTCTTTCCTCCTTTTCCTTCTGTTCCTTCACTATCCTTTCTTCATCTTCTTTTGTCATAAGTCCCTTCCCCTTGTCTTTGTTTGATGCCTCTGCTTCAGCTTCATGGACCACAACGACAGATGTAGGAGATGTTGTTGGGATCTCAGCTTCAGCTTCATTGGTAGTTTGGGGAATGGACAAGGGAAGGACACTTTTTTTCATCTTCTTCCCATTCAAGACCTGTTACTTCTTTCCACCCTTTCTTCACCTTTTCCTCTTCTCTTCATTTGGATACTTCTTCTGTGTTCAGTCTGACTCTAGGTGAGGAAAGGAAGGATAGGTCTGAGTCAGAGTCAGAGGCGTCCATTGCAAGTAGACCTTCCTTTTCAAGCTGAGCTTTGATGGTTTTTATCATTGATTGAATATCTAAGGAATTAAGGTTGCAGATGTGTGTTATGAGCTCGAAGACCTTGTGCAGAAAGTTTGAATTTAAGAGTAGGATCTCATTGATGTTGATTGAGAGAGATGATCCATTACTCAGGAAGAATTTGAAGTCAAAAGACCCAGTGCTCGACCATCCTAGCACATCCACATATCTGACCACTTTGTTGTATAGAGATCTTCTCCAGTAGACAACTTCTTCTTCTGTTAAAGTGCTGCTCCTGATTAAGTCAAGTCTTCTAGGAGCCAGTCTTTGTTTTGCTGCTGTTGAAGATTCTGCACTGTCTTTAGGATAGCCACCCTGTTTGCTTCTTCTAATAGTGTTTCAAACCAGGGCAGATTTTCCTCCATTAGGTCTTGGAACCTGCTGATTGCAAGTTCTGCTGAGAGATCTGTAGAGGTGTTGATGCAGTTGGATAGGTATAGTTCAAGCACTTGGAGTGGATTTAGTGCATTCCAGTTCAGCTCTTCTACTCCGCTGAACTCTTTCCCAATCCAGAATCTCTCAGTTGAATCATCATACCCCCAAGCTAGTATGGAGTCAAATTCTAGCTTATTTACAGACAATGTGAATTGAGGGGCAGTGGTTTGTTTTATTATTGCTGCTGCTTCAGGAACTATGCTGACTCATGGAGGTGTGTCTTTATTTTGACTTTCATCCTTTAACACCTCATCAACAGCTCTGACAACCAACTTGCAGTCCTTAGTGATTTCTTCCTCTTCATCTATTGAGTCTAGCAAGTCATGAACTTGAACAAAGGCAGGCTTGAATAATGAACTTTGAAATGCGGCCTGCTCTTGTATCCATTATTCTAGGCTGTCAGCATCATCTTCTACTGGAACCATCTCCCCCTTTTTAGTTGCATCAGTGTAAAGGGCTGCATCTGTTTGAATTCCTACTGATACAAGGGAGGGAGTAGGCATAGTTGGGCATTGATGGGCTTCATGCATAGAGACTTGGTACCTTATTTTGAACACTTCAGCCTCTAGCATAGCTACCCTGGCCGTCAATTCCATATTATGAAGTTTCAGTCTGTCCTCATCCATAGTTGTGGAATCCTTGGATCCAGATGGGGCCTTAGGCCTAGCCTCTGCATCCCCATCACCCTGGTTTTCTTGGCACCTGAGATTCCTCTCAGTGAAGAGTGTTTCAAAGGAAACATCCTCACTGTGAGTTTCCATGGTTAGGGTCTTAGTGTTGTTGTCATTGTCCTCCTAGTCAGTTGATGTACCAGGAGTAGTGACAGCCCTTTCCACATTCACTCTATCATCACTCCCATAGTGAACCTTCTTAGGTGAAGAACTTGAGTTAGGTGCACTAGCAGCCAAGTCAATCAATACCTCAGAGATAGTGGTTGTTGGAGAAGGTATATCATCTTGACAAGGAGCCTCTATGTTAGGACATGTTTTGTAACTGTTGATAAAATTCTGTGTAAGTTCTGCTAGAGGCGAACTTAACAAGTTCGCCTAGCCTATCAGAGGCGAACTTAATAAGTTCGCTTAAGTCTATCAGAGGCGAACTTATTAAGTTCGCTTAGCCTATTAGAGGCGAACTTAATAAGTTCGCTTAAGCACAGTGAGGCAAACTTGTTAAGTTCGCCTGGTGCAGAACAGTAGCTTATATATACATAACAGAGTCAGTTAGAACAAATGGATTAGAGGTGTGAGACGATATCAGAGTAGACGAGAGAGAATTCTTGTAACCTGATATTGGTGGAATACAAAGAGTTTATTTACACCGTTGTTGTTGATTGAGTTACACGAGCACGTTGATCATTGATTCCGCACGTTATCACCGTGTCGTACCGCGAGTCTAGAGATTCGTCACGCACCTAATTAGGGACCTACAAGTGGTATCAGAGCCTTTGCTCTTGATTAGCAAAAGATTCGTGGTGTTTTCGTGTCCAATCAACATCAAAGTTCAGAGATTTTGAAGATTTTTGATGAATTCGTGTTCTTGATAAAAATGGAAGAATTTTGACAAATTTGGATTGATTTTGAATTGTTTTGATGAAATTGATCAGATAGAAGTGTTCCAAATCAGTTTCTACACATTCCTACGGTTCAATTTTATCAAATTCCATCAATTAAGCAAGAAATCATGAATTTCGGAATTTTTGGTTCGTGTTCGGGTTGAACAGCTGAACCAGGCGAACTTAAAATTCTGTTGCAGACGAACTTATAGGCGAACTAAATAAGTTCGCTTCATTCAGTATTAGGCGAACTTAATAAGTTCACTTGGTGAAGATTAGGCGAACTTAACAAGTTCGCTTCGGGTCAAGTTCGCTTGTACAGTATCAGGCGAACTTAGTGTTCATAAAAAAAAAAAAAAAAAAAAAAAAATCCATCTTGTCCAAATTTTTTAGGGAAAGTTTATATGGTCGTTTTGAATCATTTTTGAAATTTTGAATTTTCAAAATTTTTTAAAAAGAGTATTTTGGCGGGAAAATTTTTTCCGAATATTTTCGCCAAAATTTCAAAATGTCAATTTCATGTGATGATAATGAGATTGAAACTATGCCACCGAGACTTTTGTGCATATCAGATTTTCGTAGCTGGAAAGTCCGGTTCGAACATTTCGTATCAGTCACTGATGAAAACTTTTGGACATCCATATTTGAAGGATATGTTCATCCTACTTTTGACTATATGGGATATTATGATGTTCCTAAACCAATGACAGCTCTTACTAAAGTAGAAAAGAAGAATTTTGATCGAGAGATGAAAACGCGTGAAACTTTAACGTTGTCTTTACCAAAAGAAATCATTCATAGTCTCGGGAAGTGTCCAACTTCAAGAGATCTATGGGAAGCTTTGAAGAAAAAGGGTGAAGCTACTACTCAAGCGTTTGTGGTCTTGATCAAAGAAGAAGTAGTAAAGCAGAGTGTCTCTGAAAGTGATTCTTCTACCGAGTTAAGTGATAGTTAGAGTGTTAGATCTGGTGAAAGTACTCAGTCTACCGAGAGTGATGTAGAGACTGAAGTAAGCTTCCAGACAGTTGAAGATGATCTGAGTGTATCAGAAACTGATGCAGAGCCTCTCATTGTTGAACAAAAGAGTGAAGCTGATGATGACGTATTCATGGCTCCTGGTGCATCTTCTTCAGAAGTACAACCTGAGGTATTTTCTAACTCTGAAACGTTTTGTTCTAACTGTGTTTCAGTTAAGGATAAAATGATGAGGGTTATGGATGACAACGTCAACATCATTTGTGATATGAAATCGATGCACACGGTAAATCAGAAATTAAAAGATAATGAGAATGTGTGTATTGAGAGAATAGAATCACTAAAGAGGGATATAAATTCTCTGACTTTGAAGATCAAAGAGCAGGCATATCACCTGGATATGTCCTTTGCAGAAATTGAGAACAGAAATAATGATCTTGCTGCAAAAGATAAGGAACTAGCTGAATCTAAAGCAGAGGTAATTAGATTACATAGAAAGTTAGAAAGCTTTGCAAATTCTTCATTCTTATTAGAACATTATCATAATAATACTGAAGAGGGGAAGGGAACTAGTGGTATTGGCTATGTTCCTCCACCATTCAACGGAAATTATTCTGTTACACCTGAGATTATAAACGATGAGGATTTAGATCCTAAGACTATGTTGAAAGTGAATCCAGTCACAGGTGAAGATATGGTGTATTCTGATGAGAGTTATGATGAATATTTTGATGAAGCTAAGGTAAAGGGGATACCGAAAGAGATTAAGAAAGAAGACTCAAAGGTTGATTCTAATTCATCTGGTAAAAATACATTTGGAAGTTCTTCAAATTCAAGGAGAGTTCCATATGTCAGAGATTATAAAGACAGGCGTACATGTTTTCATTGTAATGAGATAGGACACATTGTGGTGAACTGTCCTTACAAAAATAAAGGAAGGAAGCATGTAGTTCCTGAGAAGGTGAAGACTGAATCAAGACCTATTGAGAAAAAGTTTGTTCCATCTCAAACTTCAAAAGAAGTTCATGTTGGAGAATCTTCTTCAAATGCATCTAATCGTGTGAAGATTCCTTATATGAGAGATTATCGTGAGACGAGATCTTGCTTTTACTGTGGTCTTGTTGGTCACATTCGGATTGGTTGTCCACACAAAGCCAAAGGTAACCGACATGTTACTCCAGAAAAGGTAAGAACTCATGGTAAGCCTTATATTAACCCAAATGTGGTTAAACCTCGTGATACACCAAAGGGTAATTCAAAATCTGAGGTTAGGCTTTCTAGACCTCAAAGACGGAGGAGAAACAGAAGATTGAGAAAACTTTTAGAACAACAAGAGTTTTCACAATCTAAACCTTTTTCAAATGAACAAGATTGTTCAAACACTTCACATTTTAAGCAAAAAGAACTCAATGAACAGAAGTATGTTTGGAAATCTAAAGTTTCTGTTTCTGACTCGTCGGATCAATCTCCAAAAATTGATGAGAGATTCGATTGTGAATGGAGTGAGGTTTATTATTTTGATACAGATGGACGACTCATGACTACCATGGCTTGGGTCCCAATTTCAAAATAATGTTTCTTGTTAGTTGTGCAGGATTGACTAAGAGGGACTATTAATATCATTTTGGTTGTTGATAGTGGTGGTTCTTAGCACATAACAGGGAATGACATCTGCACGAGTAATGAGTTGTTGATAACTGAAATATCTATATGTTTCAATGACTTGATGCTCAAGGGGGAGATTATGTCACACACAATGTTTTGGAAACAGTTGTACAAAGTCCAAATGATAAACTGAAACTTAGGATGACGATGGTGAGCATAAAGTCGTTGATGCAACCATTTGACTAGTTGAGGGGGAGTCTACAGGACAGGGGGAGTACAGAACTGTGTTGATGACAAAAGGCAAAGACATTCAATTACAGGATTACATCGGTTTGAGTTTTTAAATTGATTGACTTGCTTAATCCTGAGTAACCAAGTAAAATGTTTTTCATAAAATATTTTCATGGAAGCGTTTATTTTCGTTTGTTTTAGTTTCTTTGAAAAAGATTTTGAAAAAGCCAAACAAATTGAAAAAGATAAAATCGACATTACTTGAAGTTAAAGAAGAGATGATAGTACATCAGTAGATGTTCTATCACACATAACCTTAGATTGACTGGTTGGTGCTTTATGTTAATATATGAATTATATGTTTTGATCTAAACTTCAGAGGCTACACAAATAGGAAATGATAGTGTTGTGTATGCATATAATTTGAATAGTCAGTAGACTAAAAGCGTCACTGAACCATTAGTAGTGTGAAAACATAATTGCATGTGTTACAACTGTGATTTTAACCCATTTTATGCCTGGGTGTGTGTGTTAAAAGATCACTATCAGATAAAGAATATTAGCTTTTAATAAAGATTTTCCTATGAGATCAGTTTCGGGTTATGTCCTTAGCACTATTCATTCAATTTGCTTCAGTGCCCATGTCCCGAAAAGCATGCAATTTGAAGTATAATCAAGATATGTACTTGACAACACTGTCAAACATATACTAGCCCTTGGATCATATTGATAAATCATCTTTACTGATTCCATTGAATTCATAATCCAGATAACAGTTGGATCCACGTACCTGAATCTTATGATTCCACATATATAAGCCAAAACATTGAATCATTCGATTCTGAATCTCATTGATTCATATACAATCCAATTTGGATTCTGCTATTCATGTGCTAAGTGATGTCTCCTCATTCTGGAAATTCGAATAATCTTTAGTAAAATCATATATGTCTTGAAGATAGTGCGTTTACTTTATGTTGGCATACTAGTGGGGTACACGTTGTATTTCATACTTAAATGGTACCTTAACTCACAAGAAAGTAGGAATGAGATTCTTCAGTTTCAAATCTTATAATATTGACAATTTAAATTTGTGTGTCATAGCATGATCCTATTTTCTTTGAATGTTTATCGCGTATCATAACATGCAATATAAAAGTCTTGAAAAGATAGAGTGTGATAATCTTGAAAGATATTGGTTTGATTGGTCAAGGCTTGAAAGAATGACATAGGATACCATTTGATATTATATGGATTTTATATCCAAGATGTGTGATTGATATAGCATATATACTGATATGATCTTCTTACTCGTGATGTTCGATCAAAAATATTTGATTTTGTATTTTACATTTCAGTTTGTACAGAGAAAAACCAAAAAGATTTTGTCTTTCTTATGTTTGAAAAAACAAAAAGATTTTATTTTTTCAGCCTCCATGGAAATCTTAATTGTTGGTTATTCTTGGTTGTTCTCCTTAGCAAAAATTGAAAATTGTAGACAGAAGTTGACAAGGGGTCCTTCTCCCAAGTTTTCTTCTAGATTGAAAGAGAGAGTGCAGATGAACAATACGAAGACTACAACTTGTTTGATGATATATGAAGACTGATGACAATCTTCTGAAGTTGTTGTCAAGGGGGAGTCTATCTGTTGGAGCATATTCTGGTGACAACGAGCTTGAAGATATTATGTCTTAGTCTTAGAGTCTTTGACTTGTAATTGATAGAATTGTTAGCAACAGTTAAAGGGGAGTCTGTTAGGACATGTTTTGTAACTGTTGATAAAATTCTGTGTAAGTTCTGCCAGAGGCGAACTTAATAAGTTCGCCTAGCCTATCAGAGGCGAACTTATTAAGTTCGCCTAGTATATCAGAGGCAAACTTATTAAGTTCGCTTAGCCTATTAGAGGCGAACTTAATAGGTTCACCTAAGCACAGTGAAGCGAACTTGTTAAGTTCGCTTGGTGTAGAACAGTAGCTTATATATACAGTTAGAGAGTCTGTGAAACAGTGTGTGAGACAGAGAGATCAGGAGGAACTGATTAGAGACTGAATTCTTGTAAACTGATATCTTGGTGGAAATACAAAGCGTTTATTTACACCGTTGTTGTTGATTGAGTAACACGAGCACGTTGATCATGGATTCCGCACGTTATCACCGTGTCGTACCGCGAGTCTAGAGAACCGTCACGCACCGAATTAGGGACCTACACCTACACTCTACACTTAAGTTCAGAGAATAGAAATAAAAGTATGGCTCAGCAGGTTGTTATGTGGAGCCGAGATGTGATCCTGATCCTAATAGAGAAACTTCCAAGGAGGTCTCTCTAATGTTTTGGCTATCCCTTTTGATATTCTCATCAAAATGTTGGGATTCTGAATGAGGGCTTTGAGGTTGGGATTGGGCCTTTGAGACAAGAAGAGAAGGAGTCTTCTTGCTCCTTTTTCTAGTGTATGTTGTTGCAACTGGGCCCTTTGTTCCAGTTGAACGATAACATCTAAAACAAATGTAAGTGATTTTTGTACAAGGTCTTTGTGCTCAGTATACGTCAAACAGCCTCCAGGCTTTGTAGATCATGCACATCCTACTCAAGTGTTCAAACTAGACAAAGCTCTGTATGGCTTACATCAAGCACCAAGAGCCTGGTATGAAACTTTGTAAGGATATGTACTAAGCAACAACTTCAGAAGAGGTGCTATTGACCAGACCTTGTGTTATCAAAGATGAAGAGGGAGAAATCTTACTAGTTCAAATCTATGTTGATGATATCATCTTTGGATCAACAAGGAAAAAGCTGTGCAAAGACTTTGAGATTTTGATGCACTCAAAGTTTGAAATGAGTTCAATGGGTGAACTAAATTTCTTTTTGGGTCTACAAGTCAAACAAGTCCCAATGGAATCTTTATTAGCCAATCCAAATATGTAAAGAGCATTTTGTAAAGATTCAAGATGGCTGACTGCTTTGCTACAAGAACCCCTATGCAAGTGCACCATCAGCTGACTCCAGACAAAGATGGCCAAGTGTCACACCCCCAATTTCAACTAATGGAGTTTTTCCGTTTGGGTAGTGACGAACCAGGATCTCAGACATTAGTTACTTTGAACGACTCTACGTGGGACTCAAAATGAAAATATCTTTTAAATCAGAGTATCAATGCAGAAGCGTAAAGAAAGTAAATGCGCAAAATACACGCGCCCAAAACCAAAGTTCAAAAGTCCAAAAAGTCCAAACGTCCAATCAAAAGCAAGTACAATAGAATAACTCAAGCAAACATAATTAAGTAAAAATCAAGCAGTTGAATCCCATGCATGCCCTAACGTGCACCTGGGTCTTAGCTTAGCGACCTGAGAAAACATGTAAGAAAATATGTCAACATGAGGTTGGTGAGTCCACATGTTTCAATATATGTAAATAAGCATTTACCGGATTTATGTTCATTCAGTACGTATCTATAGGTAGCTAACCTATGTTCATGTTCAGCTTAAGCGCTCGCAACCGAAGCTGACTGTTTGTTTATTGCCTCCTGCCAGATCTATCAACTCTGGCGGTGTGAGTAGGCTAACATTTCACCCGTTCGTTATCTAATCGAGTTAACGTGACTAACGTGGGTGGGATTTGTCAAACCCAGTAGTACTACTAAATATTACCTCGCTAAGATCCATATTAACGGTCCGATTTTAGTTAAGGACTTTCTGTGATAGCGTGTTACGCTTAGCATTTAACATTGATAGCATACGAATTAAAAATCCAAAAATCATTTAGTCATGTTTTCTCCCCCCAAGTTAAAAACAGTAAAAGGGGCCGTGAAAACTCACCTGAGCTGAGTAGTGGTTATCACACAAGTACGAGATTAAAATCTCAAGCAGTAGCCTGACACGGCTCACGGATGCCCTAGAATTATACACATAACAATTAGGGACAAAAAATGGGAATTGTGACGACAACATGGAAGATTGGACGTACTAAGGAAACGCTTTAATGATTAAGAGTAGACGAATATGTCTATGGGAATACGGATCTCTAAGTTAAACGATTAAGACGATTATGATAGGCGACGAAAGACAATAGATACAATCATTAGTAAATACATTTAATTGACTTCGTCATTTAAATAAAGATTTAGAAAAATAATATTAACATATTATTTTTAAACTCACATAGTTAATACGATAACTATTGACGTGGTAAAAATATTATTATATATATTTTTATTTTAGAATATAAACGAGTATAGACGATTATATCATTTATGACTTTGAACGTTCCAACAATGTTTATTATACGGGGGAAATAACAAATATTTTATTTTTACATAGTGTCACGGACCAACAATAATATGAATATATTATTTTATAAATAGGTTTTAATAATAATTACGGTTTGCAAGACCAAACCCGAGTTCACGGTTGGTTTTCGGTTTCAAATTGTACATATATTAATATAATAATATAGGATGGTTTTTAAATATTTTTAAAATGTTTAAAAATAATTAAACCAAAACAGGGGGAGACTCGAACCCGAGTCTCCTCCCTGTATGCATACGTGATTAACCAGTCCGCCCGCTAGGGTCATTGCGACATGATCCGAACCGAAATGCTTTTAATCAAGCATTACCGAGAGTCCCCCTCCCCAATCAAGCCGCGATCGATTCCCATCCCAACAACATCGAAATCGGCCACGATTCATCGAGTTTACACAGGGGTTTTGACATTCGAGTATAGTCGAGTCTGTGGGCTAGTTTAATTGCAAATCTAGCAATTTTAAGATTGTTAAATTTTAAAAAGAAGGGCCGAACCCTAGCCCAAGAACACAAGATTAATTTGATCGAATTCAGTATTGATTTGGATTAAAATCTTAGGGCTTTTATTAAACGAGGGGTTGCAAACCTGCTCATGTAGTTTAATTTGGTTAATATAGTGTCTAATATCAAAAGCCCCAAATCTAAATTCGTAAGAACCCTAGGTTAGTGATTTCAAATAATTTGATGTTATAAGTTTGAATTAGCATAGGGCTTTTGATCTAGACATCTCGACGAGTCTGTGAACGTGTTCAATTTCAGTATTAATTACCGAATTGATACGGTTCGATTAAATCCGAAAGTATATGAACCCTAGAACTGGTTCCCGAAGAATTCGATAATGCAAGCCCTGATAATGATAGGGCTTTCAATCTAGATATAGAAACGAAACTACAAGTATAATTGATTACCAGATTGGATGTCGGATTGATAGGATTTGACTAAATGAATGCCGACGGCAACGACTTCGATCCTCGGCGACAATTGCAGCGGTTCCGGCAAAATTCCAGTGTGCAACAGGTTCAAACGGGTGCGATTTAGGTTTGAGAGTGTTCAATTTCAGTGTATTCGATCGAATGATTGCGAATTGGTGAATAATAAGAGTGAAGTCGACGGTTACAAATTGATTTCCCATTATCTGGATTAATTGTTCGTAATTGTGGTGTTTAATGGTTCAGTGATGAACATTAACAACTCATTATGCATATCCGATACAAATTCGATTCAATTTCGGTTATGGATTACGATTTTGAACCAAAGAGTCCACTATTTGACTTTAAAAAGTCAACAGGGACAATTTCACTCCAATTTGACTTTGCCTGGTCAACAAATCGAGTTTTGGTTAATTACAACTTTGATCCCTGCAGTTTGAGTTCAGATATTGACAGAATTTGACCCTGTGGTTAGATTTAACTGGGTTTAGTTAACGGGGTTAAATTTTCTATTGGATTTTTAACGGAATTGTTAACGGCGTTATTATGAAAACTCCGAGTTGTCACATCATCCCCTAGTTGAAAGAATTTTCGTCTCGAAAATTAATAAAACAAAAAAAAATTTCCGGGATATCACATCATCCCCTAGTTGAAAGAATTTTCGTCCCGAAAATTAAATAGTACCTTAAGAATTTGACGCGGACTGCTTGAACAGATTAGGATATTTGCGCATCATCTGATCCTCGCGCTCACACGTGAATTCCGGTCCGCGTTTCGAGTTCCAACGAACTCTGACAATAGGGATCTTACTGTGCTTTAACGTTTTAACTTCCCTATCCATAATTTCCACAGGTTCTTCGATGAAGCGTAACTGTTTATCAACGTGTAGTTCCTCAAGAGGAACTGCGAGTGAATCGTCTGCTAGACATTTCTTTAAATTTGAGACGTGAAAGACGTTGTGCACACCACTAAGTCTTTCAGGTAGGTCCAGTTGATACGCTACTGGTCCGATTCTCTTCATTATTTTGAGTGGTCCAACATAACGAGGATTCAGCTTGCCTCGTTTCCCGAAATGAATGACACCTTTCCAAGGTGAGACTTTGAGTAAGACCATGTCACCTATTTGAAACTCTAAGGGTTTACGACGCTTGTCGGCATAGCTCTTTTGACGATCACGCCATACGGTTTCTAATTTGAACGATCTTTTCGGAAGTTTCAAATACAAGTTCAGGACCTGTGAGTTGGCTATCTCTAAGCTCGGTCCAACAAATGGGAGAACGACATTTCCGTCCATAAAGTGCTTCAAATGGAGCTGCCTTGTTGCTAGTGTGATAGCGGATCCTTATATTAGCTTGGTGTACATCCAACAATTATGGGATACTGTACATCAAGATATTGATGTGGAACCACATGTCCTTCGTGCAACAGTTAATAATATCGAGATTGCAATTTCAGAAGAGACAATTCGGGCTGCTCTAGTTTTGGGAGGCAATGCTGAAGATCCAATATCTTATCCCAATACTCTTATTATGGGTGGTTTTCAAAGGATGGGATATCGTGGAAGACAAAATGATACATAAGCTAGGAAAGGTGGATTAGTGGGAGAATGGAGGTACTTTATGCATGTGATTATACAATGCATCTCTCCGCGAAAAGCTGGTACCGATGGCTTGAAGATGGCTCTTCAAACAGCAATGGTGGCATTAACTTTGAATAAAAGATTCAATTTTCCGCTTTATTTTTATCGGGAGATGGTAATGCAGATAAATCCGGCTGAAGGTCAAGGTTTCTTGATGTATCCACGATTCATTCAAATGATACTCAATCATCTTATTCCGGATCTTCCACAACATGCCATACGATTGACTTTGACTCCGATGTCAAAACGTATCTTTACAGATTGTACAAAGGTGAAACAGCAAAATGCTGCGTTGATTCCAGTTAATACTCCACTGTTTGGGTACTTAATCAATCTTGATTATGTTGCACCACCTAATGATAATTGGTTTCATCCCAATGAACTTGCTCAAGTTCAAGGAGTTAATGTTCAACCTCAACCACAACCACAACAACCACAACAACAACCACAACAACAACCACAACAACCTGCCCAACAACCACAAATACAAGTTCCTATACAACCACAAATTCCTATTCCTGAACAAGTTCCTATTCCCCAAGCTGCAGTCAATATTCCTATTCAGGAACCAGTTCAAGAAGAGGTCGTTCATGATCCTAATCAAGATCTAGGTATGAACATGGATGATTTTTTTGATGAAGCTGTGAACTCGCCCATTCATGAACAAGAAGGGAATGTGGTGACAGACGCTGAGTCTAGTTCCAGTTCATGTGATACAACATCATCTGATGATGACAGCACTGATTCTGATGAATCTAGAGATTTTTCTCTAGGTCATTATGAACGGTTGGCTGCTATTCCACTAGCTAATGCTGGAAAACGCATTAAATCTCAAGCCAGACGACCACGACGCAAGTCTGTTCGGGATCCTCCTTCCGGATCAGTACTTGGAAAAAGATCGTTGGTAGATGAAAGTTCTGACATTGACAGTGACTTTAATCCAGATCCTTCACGACAAAAGTTAATGTCTGCATCAATTGAAGCTGCACAATCTTCTCAAGGAGTTGAGGATGCAAATTTTGTTGCTTCTCTGATCATTACTCCACCAAGATCTAAGGATCCATCTCTAGTTCCATCTCCTGTTCCTACAGAGATTCCTACTACTTCGGGTCCTTCTTTTCCACAATCAACAGCTGGTCCAACAATGCCTTCTGATTCTGATAGGATAACTTTCCTTGAATCTCAAGTGCTATCTCTACAAACACAGGTTAACTCTCTTGTGCCTATTGATTCTCAACGACAGCTGGTGATTCAGACTCAAGCTCAACAGATTGCTGATATGCATGTCTTAGTGTCCAAACTCGTTCAGCGTCTTGACGCTCAGGGGGAGTTGAGGATACCTGATACTTGTCACACAGAGTCAATTCAAAGACGTGATGATGAAGACAATGATCCCGCTGGAAATATTGAGGGTGATCGTCAATACACTGACGCTAATCCTATATCTAGAGTTCAGGGGGAGTCGACATCACAATCTCTTGAAGGAAACAACGACAAAGATACTTCTGGTACTAATGAAGAAGAAATTCTGTTATTAAAATTCTTTCAAGATTCAGAAGAAGAGAATGCTGAAAAGATTGAATGTCTTGATGACATTGACGATTTATTCAATGACATGGAAGATGATATGTCAGACACTGAGATAGAAGAAGGAGAAATAGTAGAGATTGAAATAGAAAAAGATAAAGACAGTGTTACCTATGAAGGCTGTGATGGTCTTAAGGTGCCTTATAACTTCATCCAAGAGGATGTTGTTCCTGAATTCTCTTATGATGGAATAACTGACTCTATGGACTCTATTGAAGACGTCACATTGCCTGATGATACAGCTGAGTCAAAGATGGATACTGATGATGAGAATCTTCAATTCAATAAGGGTGCTGAAACTGAAACTACTCACACTGAGTCTCCGAAGATTAATGAAGAACCTGTAATGTTCAGAGATACAGGAATGACACGAGAATAGTGGAGAGAAGTTGTAAACAGTTGGATGAAGGTGCTACCCAAGTCTCCAATACAACCTGCTCAGAAAGAGAAATATGTGAATAAAGAGCAGTGTGTAGGAAGGATCATTAGTTGGTTCTATGATGGTGAATCAAAATTGTTTGTAATCAAACGATCAGACGGTGTTCAATACTTAAAGCCAAGGATCAAATATTTCAATACCTTGCCGAGGTGTGAAATAAATGGTCTAGCTTCAAAGCCACTCATAAATAGATCAAATAATGGTTTGGCTGATGTGATAGCAAACCTGATAAAGAAAGAAGGTAGTTCGGGTAAGTATGAACAGCTGAAACCACAGAAGGGAAAAACAGTGAAGATTACAGATCATAAGACTGGGAAAGTAACCTGGAGATACAAGTATAGACCAGTGCGTGCTATTCACAAGATACCATTAAAGAATATTCCTCAAGACTTTCTTGGGAATATGAAATGGTGGTATGTTGATGTTAATACTGGTGAAGCAAGGGTTGAAGATAAAGATAATAAGGTCATTGTGTGTTTCTATGACGCAATGAATCTTATTAATTTTTCAAAGAAAGATCAGAGGACACTGCGAAAGAATGAGATCATGTATACTGATGAATGGAGAGAACAAGGTCTACAGTATAAAAGAGTTTTAGAGATATGTAGAAGATACGGTGTGCATGCTGGAAGCAGACTACCAGACAACTGGAAGAGTTCAAGATAAAGACTGAAGACGAAAGATCAAGCTATTGTCAAGGGGGAGTCTGTTAGGACATAGATTTGTAATGACAAAATCTTGTAATAGTTAGATTTTATGTCTTTGTGTTTTTGATATGTAATTGTTTATAGTTGCTAAGTGTTTAACTAGTGAGCCTAGAGGCGAACTTGTTAAGTTCGCCTGGTCTATCAGAGGCGAACTTAATAAGTTCGCTTAGGTATAACTGAGGCGAACTTGTTAAGTTCGCTTGGTCTGTTGGAGGCGAACTTAACAAGTTCGCTTACAACAGGTGTGTTTCTATATATATGTGTTACAGAGTCATTAGAATAGATCGATCCAAAGAGAGAAAAACTTGTCTGATTGAGTCTGTAACCACAGTGATTTGGAATATAACGAGAAGTTTATTTACGCGTGTTGTTTGAATTGTCAGTTAGTATGCAAACGTTAATACGAAGGATTCCGCACTTCGTGTTTTAGAAACGTCATAACACGAGTTCGATCAGTAGTTGAGTTACCTGGACCTACAGTTCCCTTAGGTTTCTGAATACTGGAACCCATATTCGCTCGGCAAAGTAGCGAATACCGTCAGATTTGACTTCAAGTTGTGCTTCCAGACCGCGCGTACTTTCCAACGGTAGATTTTCTTCTTTTAGGGCTTCGAGTTGAGCACTACGGATTTTGTTAGGTAATCAGGGGTGAATAGTAAGCTGTAATGCTCGAACTCGTTTGGGTTTTGTTTCTTTTCGACTCAGGGCGTCAGCTACAACGTTAGCTTTGCCCGGGTGATATCGGTTCGCACAGTCATAATCGTTTAAGAGTTCGGCCCAACGACGTTGTCGCATGTTCAATTCTTTCTGCTCTAAGATGTGTTGAAGACTCTTGTGATCGATGTAGATGGTGCATTTGGTACCGTACAAGTAATGTCTCCATATCTTAAGTGCGAAGACTACGGCCCCAACTCTAAGTCATGAGAGGTGTAGTTCCTCTCATGGACCTTTAGTTGACGTGAAGCGTATGCGATCACCTTTTCGCGTTGCATTAAGACACAACCCAGACCCTGAATAGATGCATCACAATACACCACAAAATCATCGGATCCTTCTGGAAGAGATAGAATAGGTGCACTGCAAAGTTTCTGTTTGAGGTGTTGGAATGCTGACTCTTGGTTGTCGCCCAGTTATAGGCTTTACCCTTTTGTGTTAAAGCAGTGAGGGGTTGAGCAATTTTGGAAAATCCTTCGATGAATTGACGTTAATATCCAGCCAATCCCAGAAATTGTCGCACCTCAGTCGGAGTCGTCGGTGCTGACCAATTCTTGATGGCTTCTATTTTGGATGGGTCGAAATGTATCCCTTTCTCGTTAACCACTTGTCCTAGAAACCGAACTTCCCGGATCCAGAATTCACACTTGGAAAACTTAGCATACAGTTGCTCTCGCTTAAGTAATTCCAAAATTAGGCGTAGATGTTCCGCATGTTACTCCTTGTTCTTGGAATAAATGAGGATGCCGTCGATGAAGACGATAATGAATTAGTCAAGATAAGGCTTACACACACGGTTCATGAGATCCATGAATACCGCAGGTGCGTTGGTTAACCCGAAAGGCATGACCATAAACTCGTAATGGCCGTACCTCGTTCTGAATGCAGTCTTTGAGATATCCTCTTCTCGGACTCTTAACTGATGGTAGTTGGACCTAAGATCTATCTTGGAATAGAAACTTAATCCTTGGAGCTGATCAAAGAGGTCATCTATGCGGGGTAAAGGATAGCGGTTCTTGATGGTGAATTTATTCAGCTCCCGGTAATCAATACACATACGGAAAGTTCCGTCCTTCTTCTTGACAAATAGTATCGGAGATCCCCACGGTGTTGATCTAGGTCCGATAAAACCTTTATCCAACAAATCTTGCAATTGAGTGGACACTTCTTGTAATTCACTGGGTGCCAGTCTGTAAGGTGCCCAAGCAATCGGCGCTGCTCCGGGTGCTAAATCAATTTGGAATTCAACTTGACGGTGCGGTGGCAAACCGTGCAGATCCTCGGGAAACACTTCCAAAAATTCACGCACAATAGGAATATCTTCAATCTTCTTCTCTTCTGAGGGCTGCTCAGCAACGAGAGCCAAAATAGCCGTATGCCCCTTTCGAAAGCATTTTTGTGCTTTCATAAAATATATGATGCCCATGACTGCACCAACTTTTTCACCTTGAAAGGAAAGGGTTTCTCCACTCGGGAGAGGTATACGAACAATCTTCTCACGACAGATAATTTCGGCTTGGTTTCTAGATAACCAATCCATGCCGACAATTATATCAAAACTACCAAGTATGACCGGCATAAGGTCGATATCAAATATATGTGTAGCTAGTTCAAGTTTACATCCCTTGAGAATGTGAGTTGCCTCAATTATTTGGCCATCAGCTATCTCTATTGTATACTTAGCTTCTAATAGAGATGAAGTTCCTTTTATCATATTACTAAATTTCTTAAATATAAAACTTCTATCAGCACCAGTGTCAAAAGGGACTGAAGAAAAGTAATTATTTACGAGGAACTTACCGGTGACCACATTATGGTCGTAACGGGCTTCTCCAGATCCTAGTACAAAGGCTCGTCCCTTCGCACCATTTCCTCCACCATTTCCATTGTTACCACCAATGCCATTGTTATTCTGGTTAGGGTTGTCGTTTTCGTTACCCCCTTTCTTCAATTGAGGACAATTCTTCCGAATATGCCCTTCTTTTCCGCACTCAAAGCAACCCCTTGTGGATCCCGGTTGTTGAAAAGTTTGTTTAGTTTGTAACTCACCCCTGCAGTCCTTAGCAGCATGACCTATTTTGCCACACCTCTGGCAATGAAGTTACACTTGTTACACTTCGGAGACTTCCCCGCGTAAGCACCCTGCTTTTTACTAGAAGAGGTCGACTGATTGAAGTTTTCTTGGTAGGCTCAAACCTACGCTGTTGTTGCTGCTGTGGTTGATTAAACTGGGGTTGGTTGGGTTGGGGTCCTTTGGAGTGGGAGTTGGAGTGGTTGTGGGTGTTTGAATGGTGATCGAACTTGCGTTTGTGATTGTCGGTGGGTTAGCAACTGAACCTCTCGGAGGTAGGGTTCCTTGTGTCACCGCTTGGTCGGTTAACTTATGCGCAATTCAGATGGTTTGTTGGATAGTGGTAGGATTGGATGAAGTCACCATGCTTTGTATTTGAGGCACTAGACCTCCAATGTAAAGCTCAATTATTTTGTAATCAGGAGTTACCATATGCGGGCACATAGTAGCCAGTTCATGGGAACGTGTGGTGTAGAGTTCAATTTCAGAACCCTCCATCTTTAAGTTCCAAAACTCTCCCTCTAACTTCTGGATCTCATCGCGAGGACGGTATTCTTCCTTCATCATGGATTTGAATTCTTCTCACGAAAGTCCATTCGCCATGGCCAGACCCAACATTTGGACCTGGGCGTTCCACCATGTTAGTGTCGGGCCTTCTAAAGTTCCGGCGGCAAACTTCACCTGATTAGCCACGGGGCAGTTGCACATGGCAATTACTGATTTAACCTTCTCAAACCAGCGAAGTAGTCCAACGGCTCCTTCAGCTCCACTAAAGGCTTGGGGCTTGCAATCCATGAATGCCTTGAAAGTGCATGCTGGTTGTTAGTTTTGCTGATTTTGCTGGCCTGGATTTAGAAATACAATAGAATTGGAATTATAGAGTTTAGGGCAGGCTTTTTAAGAGATAGATTGACATCATTAGTCAATAGCTAAAGCATTTACCTGCAGCATTCTGTGCTGCCAGAGCCTCCACCACACTATCATTTATCAGTGTTGCTAGCTCTGCTGCCGTCATGTTAATGGTACCACGACCACCGGCATGGCCTCCACGTCCTCTCCCTGACATGATTCTTCACAATCACAAATGAAAATAATGAGAAATATATCGCATATTAATCATCATTCAGGTATGAGTAAGGAGATACAACATCTAATATTTTGAAAATTAAATAAATTGTAAGGCTACAAAATAAATAACTCAAACATTAAACTTCTCATGCTTTTATTGGATGGGAACAACCTTACCCATTTAGGTTTGAAAAGGGAAATAACATAAGTAAAAGCAAACATGAAAGGAAGATAGAATAGGAAGATCATCAAGCATCTTCGTCATCGAAAGAAACATACCATTGTGCATCGTCTATCTCTACTGGTTCTTCCTCCACGGGCTCCTCCTCAAAGGGCTCTTCTTCAAAAGGTTCCTCCTCAAAAGGTTCCTCCTCGCCATCAGAATGTGGAATCTCTTCAGGAACTAAAGCGGCTTGTAGTTGGGCTTCCAAGTGAGTCACCCTCTCTTGAAGACCTTCAGCAGTGTGGTTTGCTACATGTAGTTGAGCTTCCATAGCAGCCAATCTCTCCAGAACTCCTTCCATATCATCGTCCATAGTGTCCACCCTCGTCTCCAAGTGTGTCACACGATCCACTAAATGGTTATGGAACCGGTCGGTTACTGCTAGCTCGGCAGTCAAAAGTTCTATCCCTACTTTATTCTCCTCTATTTGAGGCTCTTTCTTCAAAATGTTCGTTATCTCATCGGTAGCATCCTTTACAATGCTATTCTCTAGACATATAAAACACAAAGGCTGCAAAAGCTTATTCCATAGTACATGGCAAGCTAGGCAAGGTGGGTGATGAGGAAGTAGAACCGAAGTAAGGTGATGGGACATTTCCCATTTCGATCCATCTTTGGATCATTTGTGGGTATGTGTTCCAGTTTCGAGCAGGATTTTAGTGCTTGCATGTTGCTCGCTTCCCCTTGGTCAACTGAATAGTCACTGGAAGTAGTCCGGCGCCTTTTGGGCTCCGGGGATGATATGATAGGTGCCTTATGTCTAGGTGCCATAGGTGAAGAAGGTGGGGTTGACGACATGTTCCTGTAACAATACATATAAGTGCCAAACATCCAAATGACATGTAACTAATATGTGAGGCGATAGTCTAGTATGCAATCCTAGTTCTCTATAACCAATGACTCTGATACCAATCTGTCACACCCTCAATTTCAACTAATGGAGTTTTACCGTTTAGGAAGTGACGAACCAGGATCTCAGACATTAGTTACTTTGAACGACTCTACATGGGACTCAAAATGAAAATATCTTTTAAATCAGAATATCAATGCGGAAGCATAAAGAAAGTAAATGCGCAAAATACACGCGCCCAAAACCAAAGTTCTAAAGTCCAAAATGTCCAAACGTCCAATAAAAAGCAAGTACAATAGAATAACTCAAGAAAACATAATTAAATAAAAATCAAGCAGTTAAATCCCATGCATGCCCTAACGTGCACCTGTGTCTTAGCTTAGCGACCTGAGAAAACATGTAAGAAAATATGTCAACACGAGGTTGGTGAGTCCACATGTCACACCCCCAATTTCAACTAACGGAGTATTACCGTTTTGGGAAGTGACAAACCAGGATCTCAGACACTAGTTACATTGAACAACTCTACATGGGACTCAAAATGAAAATATCTTTTAAATCAGAGTATCAATGCGGAAGCGTAAAGAAAATAAATGCGCAAAATACACGCGCCCAAAACCAAAGTCCAAAAGTCTCAAAAGTCCAAACGTCCAAACCAAACAAAGTACAATAAAATAATTCAACCAAACATAAATAGACACAAAGGAAAGCAGTTGAATCCCATGCATGCCCTAACGTGCACTTGTGTCTTAGCTTAGCGTCCTGAGAAAACATGTAAGAAAAAGTGTCAACACGAGGTTGGTGAATTCACATGTTTCAATATATAAATAAACGTTTACCATATTTATTGTACAATCAACATATATACCAAATGAGTAGCTAACCCATGTTCATGTTTGCTATTACGCTCGCAACCGTAAACTGACTGTTTGTATTGCCTCCCACCAGGTCTATCAACCACGGTGCACGTTTAGGTCAATATTGCACCCGTTCGATATCCAATCGAGTTAGCGCGACTAACGCGGGTGAGGTTTGTCAAACCCAGTAGTACTACCCAACATACCTCGCTATATTCATATTTAAACGGTTCGATGTAAGGACTTTCATGATAGAGTTTACGCATAGTCATAACAACTGATATAAAATGAAGTACAAAAATCAAAAAGAGTTTGTATCATGTTTTCTCCCCCAGTTTAAAAGCAGTAAAAAGGGGCCGTGAAAACTCACATGAGCTTGAGTAGAGATTTGGATCACACAAGGAAAAAGTTGGAACCACGAGTGTAAGTCTCAGACGACTTACGTATGCCCTAAAATTATAAACATATAAATTAGGGACAAGTTGAGATTTGTGACGACGACACGGAAGATTTAATGCCTAGTATTCTAGGAATTTAAGAGTAGACGAACGTGTCCACGAGAAAATAATTCTTTAATTAATAATTAAGATATATACGATACGCGACGAATGATAAAATAATATATAATAAATAAACACTTCCAATCGTCTTTGACATTAAGTAATGATTTAGAAAAATAATATTACTATATTATTTTTACACTCAAATAGTTAATACGATAACTATTTATGTGGCAAAATAATAATATATTATTTTATTCGAGAATGTAATTACGGGTAAACAATATAAATATTTATATTATTTATAACTTTGAAACGTTACAAAAAATGTTTTATAATAAGGGGGAAATAATATATAAAATATATTATTTTTAATTTGTGCCACAGTACAAAATAATATGAACATATTATTTCATAATTAGATTTTAATAACAAATATGGTTTGCAAGACCAAACCCGAGTCCACGGGTGGTTTCCAGGTTCAAAACATTTTTATATATTAGTATAATAATATGGAATTTGATTTTTATATTAAATTATTAGTTAAAATAATTTTTTAAACACAAAAGGTTGTAGAGAGACTCGAACCCGGGTCTCTTTCACAACATACCACAGCTTTAACCAGTCGAACCCGCTAGGGTAATCGCATTAGAACCCGGTTCCCATTGGTTTTGACATACAAGTTCCTATGGTTCCCCCCCCCCATATACACACCATCGATCGAAACTAGTCCAATACCCACAACTTCGTCCGCGATTGAGCAAGATTGATCAGGGGTTTTGATAAACGAGTATATACGAATATGTAGGTGTAATTAATTTGAAAAAAAACAAGTTTGATATCGTTTAATTACAGATTCAAGAACCGAAAACCCTAGGTTTGGTTTTGAATCGATTTGATTGATTCTGATATTGAAAAGTGTTGGATTCATAGGGCTTTCAATAAAAAGAGGGTTTCGAATCGAACCATATAATTTAATTGGATTAAGGTTGGGTCTGGAGTGGGTTTTGATTAAACCGAATCAGTATGAACCCTAGATACTTGTTTATGTTAAATTCGATAATGTAAGCCCCATTAAGGATAGGGCTTTTGATCTAGAGACTGAAACGAAGCTAAGGAAGCATTTGATTACCAGATTTGATGATGAATTGATGGAGTCCGAGTAAAAGCCGGTTGCGGCTTGCGTAGTTTGATATCCGGCGAGACTGACTGCTTTTCCGACGAAGCAGAGGTGTGCAAAAGTTTTAGTGGGGGTCATTTGAAGTGCGCAGAGTGTTCAATTGTGAGAGTAATGATCAAAACAACGAATTTGATGAGTATGAGATCGTGGTCGACTGTTTCAATCTTAATGCCCATAATTGGGATTAATTCACGATCGTTAAAGCTGTTAATTGATTCAATAATGGTCGGTTATGACATTTAGGAACAAATCAGTTACGAATTCGGGTTGTTAAGGAGTTATAATTTGAGATTGGAGTCAAGAACTATCGATTTTGACTTACAAAAGTCAACGAAATCGATTTTTGATTAATTACAGGACTAGTCCCTGAATTTTCATGTATTTAGGTTTGAGATAAGGCAAGTTTAGTCCCTGGGGTTTGAATAGAGTTAAGGACTAGTTTGTTTGACTTTCAAAAGTCATTACAATAACAATTTTGACTTTGCAAAGTCAACAGATTTGATTTATGAGAATTTACATAGCTAATCCTTGTAGTTTCTGTTTTCTTATTGACAGAATAAGTCCCTAAGGTTTGTAACAGAGTTAACTGGACTAACCGAGTTCGTGCGAGATAACGGAGTTCGAGTTAACTGTGTTAACCGAAATTTGTCGGATGTCACATCATCCCCTAGTTGAAAGAATTTTCGTCCCGAAAATTAAAATAAATTTTTTTTTCTAGGGTGTCACATCATCCTCTAGTTGAAAGAATTTTTGTACCGAAAATTAGAATAGTACCTTAAGAATTTGAAGTGGGGTGCTTGAACAGATTAGGATATTTGCGCATCATCTGATCCTCGCGCTCCCAAGTAAATTCCGGTCCGTGTTTCGAGTTCCAACGAACTCTAACAATAGGGATTTTACTACGCTTAAGCGTTTTGACCTCCCTATCCATAATTTCGACAGGTTCTTCGATGAAACGCAACTGTTCATCATTGTGTAGTTCCTCAAGAGGAACCGCGAGTGACTCGTCTATTAGACATTTTCTTCAAGTTTGAGACGTGAAAGACGTTGTGTACACCACTGAGTCCTTCAGGTAGGTCTAGTTGATACGCTACTAGGCTAATTCTCTTCACTATCTCGAATGGTCCAACATAACGAGGATCCAGTTTGCCTCGTTTCCCAAAATGAATGACACCCTTCCAAAGTGAGACTTTTAACAAAACCATATCTCCTAGTTGAAATTCTAATGGTTTATGACGCTTATCGGCATAGCTCTTTTGACGATCACGAGCTGCTGCCATACGGTTTCTAATTTGAACGATTTTCTCAGAAGTTTTAAGTACAAGTTCAGGACCTGTAAGTTGACTATCCCCAACCTCGGCCAAACAAATAGGAGAACGGCATTTCCGTCCATACAATGCTTCAAATGGAGCTGCCTTGATGCTAGTGTGATAACTGTTGTTGTAGGAGAACTCCACCAAAGGTAGGTGAGACCCCCAGGTGTTACCGAAGTCAATCACACAAGCTCGTAGCATATCCTCCAGAGTTTTAATAGTACGCTCTGTCTGGCCATCAGTTTGAGGATGGTATGCTGTGCTCATATCTAGACGCATTTATGTAACAATTGCCAGAAACGAGAGGTGAATCGTGCATCACGATCCGAAATGATGGAGATTGGCACCCCGTGCCGAGAGACTACTTCTTTCAAGTAAATACGAGTAAGCTTATCCATTTTGTCGGTTTCCTTGATTGCTAAGAAGTGAGCGGGCTTTGTTAAACGATCGACTATTACTCAAATAGTATCACATCCGGTAGGAGTTCGAGGCAATCTGGTGATAAACTCTATAGAGATTTGCTTCCATTTCCACATAGGAATCTCTCGTTGTTGAAGTAGACCAGAAGGCTTTTGGTATTCCACCTTGACCATTGAGTATGTCAGGCACTTGCTCACATAGGTGGCTATATCAGCTTTCATCTTTGGCCACCAATACAGCACCTTCAGGTCATGATACATCTTGTCGGAACCTAGATGAATGGAGTAACAAGATTTATGAGCTTCATCCATGACTAGTTCCCTTAAGTTACCGAATGTTGGAACTCATATTCGCTCGGCGAAGTAGCGAATACCGTCAGATTTGGCCTCGAGTTGTGCTTCCATACCGTGTGTACCTTGCAGCGGTAGGTTTTCCTCTTTCAGAGCTTCAAGTTGAGCACTTTGGATTTTATCAGGTAATCCGGTGTGAATAGTATTTTGTAATGCTCGAACTCATTTAGGTTTGGTGTCCTTACGACTTAGGGCATCGGCTACCACATTAGCCTTCCCTGGATGGTATCTGATTGCACAGTCATAGTCGTTTAAGAGTTCGACCCAACGACGTTGTCGCATGTTCAACTCTTTCTGTTCGAAGATATGCTGAAGACTCTTGTGATCGGTGTAGATAGTGCATTTGGTACCGTACAAGTAATGTCTCCAGATCTTTAGTGCAAATACCGTGGCTCCCAACTCTAAGTCATGAGTCGTGTAGTTTTTCTCGTGGATTTTCAATTGACGAGAAGCGTATGCGATCACTTTCTCGCGTTGCATCAACACATAACCAAGATCTTGAATGGATGCATCACAATATACCACAAAATCATCCGTTCCCTCTGGAAGAGATAGGATTTGGTGCACTATAGAGATAGGGTTTACCTTTTTTTGAGTTAAGGCCGTGAAGGGTTGGGAAATCTTGGAGAATCCTTCAATGAGACGATGGTAGTAGCCAGCCAATCCCAGAAATTGACGCACCTCCGTCGGCGTTGTACGTGCTGCCCAATTCTTGATTGCTTTTACTTTAGTTGGATTGACACGTATTCCCGTCTTGTTGACTATATGTTCTTAGAATTGCACTTCTCCAACCCAGAGTTCGCACTTAGAAATTTTAGCATACAATTGCTCTTGTTTTAGCAATTCTGAAATCAAACACAGGTGTTCCTCATGTTCATCCATATTCTTGGAGTAGGTGAGGATGTCATCGATGAAGACGATAACGAACTGATCTAGGTACAGTTTACACACACGGTTTATGAGGTCCATGAATATCGCGGGTGCATTGGTCAATCTGAAGGGCATGACCATGAATTCATAGTGAGCATACCTAGTTCTGAATGCCGTCTTTGAGATGTTTTTGTCTCGGAATCTCAACCGATGATAACCGGATTCTAAGATCTATCTTGGAATATAAGCTTGATCCTTGGAGTTTGTCAAACATACCGTCAATGTGGGGTAGAGGATATCGGTTCTTGATGGTTACTTTGTTCAGCTCACGGTAGTCAATGCACACACGGAAAGTCCTGTCTTTCTTCTTGGCGAATAGGACTAGAGCTCTCCATGGCGATGAGCTAGGTTGGATGGAGCCTTTATCCAACAACTTTTGCAGTTGCGTGGATAGTTCTGGTAGCTCACTAGGTGTAAGTCTATAGGGTGCTCGAGCAATAGGCGCTGCTCCGGGTTCTAGATCAATTTGGAATTTGACTTGATGATGTGGCTGAAGACCAGGCAAGTCTTTCCGGAAATACCTCCGGATGATCACGAACGATCAGGATATCGTAAATCTTCTCCTCCTCAGATGGCTGCTCGGCGACGATATCCAAAATGACAATACAACCGTTACGTATATGCTTGGACAGAAAGGGTTTCTCCATTCGAGAGAGGTAGGCGAACAAATTTGCTCACGACAAATCATTTCGTCTTGGTTCTTAGATAACCAATCCATACCGATAATTACGTCGAAGTTGTCGGGTGTGACTGGCATAAGGTCATTGTCAATCTTTTGACCAGCCAATCCTAGTTAACAAGCCTTAAGATTGTGAGTTGTTTTGATTACTTGACCATCTTCTTTCCCTATAGTGTGCTTAGTTGCTAATAGAGTCGGAGTACGACCGTACCAACATGAAATTCATGAAGTCATGCTGAGACTTCTAGTGAGACCAGTGTTTATAAGGCAAGTGTCAGCCAATGCATAGGCTAAGGGAAGAGGTTCACATGTAAGGAAGAAAAGTCTAATGAGATATAGATCCCAGTAGCATAAGAGGTAGGGTGTATGTTTAAGTAGTTGCGTTCAACTGATGGTTGGTTTGGTTAAATCTTCGTTTCCTAATGTCATTGGATCAACATAATCATTTTGTGAAGAAAGAAATCCGTTTACAGGATTGAATATGTTGGGGTAAAATTCGAAGTTAGACTAAGGATTAGTCACAGGATGAGGTAACAAGTTCAAGTGGGTTCTATTGTAGGAGTGTAAGGAATAACGTTTTAGCATAGAAAGAATTCCTCAAATTTTGTATACATAGTTGGAGTCGGTGGTTTTACTCTGAGGTTCTACTAGAGTTTCACTCTAGGTGGTTCTATTGATTACGTTTGAATGAGATTCGTAAGATCACTAAGACTCTTACATGGGTGAAAATAACATTGATGGATTCCATTGATGATAACTCAGTGTGTCCGTAAACATTTTCAACCTGATAGTCGCGTCTATCAATTGTTGAACGAGTTTAATGATACCAACTAGTCGTTGAGCGGGTTATGAGAGTCTCTACAGATAGTGGAAACTTAAGTCTGTAAATCACTGATTAGGAACATTCATCCACACACTAGGTTTCACCAGGACTTACATGCACCTCAAATTACTATTACGTGTGCACCCGTAATGATAATTTGTTTTGCATGCTCACCCTAGCTTCTCCCTACCCTGTGTCAAAATGTTCCTCAATTTGCATTACCGAGTACAATGTGTTGTCAGATATGATAAGTCATCAAGAGGCTTAGTCATCAACCACAAGTTGACCAACTAGGACTCTTATCAGGATGAGTAGTCAGGAATCGTTCGATCCGAGTATTCACTCGAGTGAAACACAATACAGGAGTCCAACCCAGCGGATTGTAAATGAGAACATGTAACAAACATGTACATGAAATGCGACTTCGAAAAATGAAACTAATTTCCTGAATACAAGTTACAGAAAGCAGCAAGGTAGCTGTCCTTTCAACTTAGTCAAGATAGGGTTTGAGTATGCATTGAGCAATGCGTTCTCAGATTTGTGTTCGATCTATTCTCAACAGAATATCGACCAAAGACACGAGCCCATGGCTCGAGAAAGTGATGACATCTACGTGTCAATAGATTCTGCAATAATACGTGTAACGGTCTGCCTCACTCGGCGTATTGTTGCTAGCGGTTACGTAGGGACTCGCCTCCGACGATCCCAATTCCCAAAGAGATATGCGTTAGTGCTGAGTGTCGTCCATAACATGGACCTGAGAAAGCCCACCATACCCAACAGGTGATGGTGATGTAAGTGACTCCTACGAAGGCTCCGTCTCGCTGCCCTTGAACGGGAGTGGATGATATTCCGGTGATTCCCCGAGTGTCGCCACTGGGAATGATGATGCAATGCAAATGATGTGTCCCTCGCCAACTGAGGGTGATACGGCTGGTATAAACATGCATGCACTGCAATGTATGTATAGGTGCTATACGTAGCAGGTATAAGTGTCTGTGCCGTGTAACTAATGTGTGAGGTTATAGTCTAGTATGCAATCCTAGTTCTCTATAACCAATGGCTCTGATACCAATCTGTCACACCCCCAATTTCAACTAACGGAGTATTACCGTTTTGGGAAGTGACAAACCAGGATCTCAGACACTAGTTACATTGAACGACTCTACATGGGACTTAAAATGAAAATATCTTTTAAATAAGAGTATCAATGCGGAAGCGTAAAGAAAATAAATGCGCAAAATACACGCGCCCAAAACCAAAGTTCAAAAGTCTCAAAAGTCCAAACGTCCAAACCAAACAAAGTACAATAAAATAATTCAACCAAACATAAATAGACACAAAGCAAAGCAGTTGAATCCCATGCATGCCCTAACGTGCACCTGTGTCTTAGCTTAGCGTCCTGAGAAAACATGTAAGAAAAAGTGTCAACACGAGGTTGGTGAATTCACAGGTTTCAATATATAAATAAACGTTTACCAGATTTATTGTACAATCAACATATATACCAAATGAGTAGCTAACCCATGTTCATGTTTGCTATTACGCTCGCAACCGTAAACTGACTGTTTGTATTGCCTCCCACCAGGTCTATCAACCACGGTGCACGTTTAGGTCAATATTGCACCCGTTCGATATCCAATCGAGTTAACGCGACTAACGCGGGTGAGGTTTGTCAAACCCAGTAGTACTACCCAACATACCTCGCTATATTCATATTTAAACGGTTCTATGTGAGGACTTTCATGATAGAGTTTACGCATAGTCATAACAACTGATATAAAATGAAGTACAAAAATAAAAAAGAGTTTGTATCATGATTTCTCCCCCAGTTTAAAAGCAGTAAAAAGGGGCCGTGAAAACTCTCCTGAGCTTGAGTAGAGATTTGGATCACACAAGGAAAAAGTTGGAACCACGAGTGTAAGTCTCAGACGACTTACGTATGCCCCAAAATTATAAACATATAAATTAGGGACAAGTTGAGATTTGTGACGACGACACGGAAGATTTAATGTCTTAACGTATTCTAGGAATTTAAGAGTAGACGAACGTGTCCACGAGAAAATAATTCTTTAATTAATAATTATGATATATACGATACGCGACGAATAATAAAATAATATATAATAAATACACACTTCCAATCGTCTTCGACATTAAGTAATGATTTAGAAAAATAATATTACTATATTATTTTTACACTCACATAGTTAATACGATAACTATTTATGTGGCAAAATAATAATATATTATTTTATTCGAGAATGTAATTACGGGTAAACAATATAAATATTTATATTATTTATAACTTTGAAACGTTACAAAAAATGTTTTATAATATGGGGGAAATAATATATAAAATATATTATTTTTAATTTGTGCCACAGTACAAAATAATATGAACATATTATTTCATAATTAGATTTTAATAACAAATTTGGTTTGTAAGACCAAACCCGAGTCCACGGGTGGTTTCCAGGTTCAAAACATTTTTATATATTAGTATAATAATATGGAATTTGATTTTTATATTAAATTATTAGTTAAAATAATTTTTTAAAAACAAAAGGTTGTAGAGAGACTCGAACCCGGGTCTCTCTCACAACACACCACAGCTTTAACCAGTCGAACCCGCTAGGGTAATCGCATTAGAACCGGGTTCCCATTGGTTTTGACATACAAGTTCCTATGGTTCCCCCCCATATACACACCATCGATGGAAACTAGTCCAATACCCACAACTTCGTCCGCGATTGAGCAAGATTGATCAGGGGTTTTGCTAAACGAGTATATACGAATATGTAGGTGTAATTAATTTGAAAAAAAACAAGTTTGATATCGTTTAATTACAGATTCAAGAACCGAAAACCCTAGGTTTGGTTTTGAATCGATTTGATTGATTCTGATATTGAAAAGTGTTGGATTCATAGGGCTTTCAATAAAAAGAGGGTTTCGAGTCGAACCATATAATTTAATTGGATTGAGGTTGGGTCTGGAGTGGGTTTCGATAAAACCGAATCAGTATGAACCCTAGATACTTGTTTATGTTAAATTCGATAATGTAAGCCCCATTAAGGATAGGGCTTTTGATCTAGAGACTGAAACGAAGCTAAGGAAGCATTTGATTACCAGATTTGATGATGAATTGATGGAGTCCGAGTAAAAGCCGGTTGCGGCTTGCGTAGTTTGATCTCCGGCGAGACTGACTGCTTTTCCGACGAAGCAGAGGTGTGCAAAAGTTTTAGTGGGGGTCGTTTGAAGTGCGCAGAGTGTTCAATTGTGAGAGTAATGATCAAAAAAATGAATTTGATGAGTATGAGATCGTGGTCGACTGTTTCAATCTTAATGCCCATAATTGGGATTAATTCACGATCGTTAAAGCTGTTAATTGATTCAATAATAGTCGGTTATGACATTTAGGAACAAATCAGTTACTAATTCGGGTTGTTAAGGAGTTATAATTTGAGACTGGAGTCAAGTACTATCGATTTTGTCTTACAAAAGTCAACGATATCGATTTTTGATTAATTACAGGACTAGTCCCTGAATTTTCATGTAATTAGGTTTGAGATAAGGCAGGTTTAGTCCCTAGGGTTTGAATAGAGTTAAGGACTAGTTTGTTTGACTTTCAAAAGTCAATACAATAACAATTTTGACTTTGCAAAGTCAACTGATTTGATTTATGAGAATTTACATAGCTAATCCTTGTAGTTTCTGTTTTCTTATTGACAGAATAAGTACCTGAGGTTTGTAACAAAGTTAACTGGACTAACCGATTCGTGCGAGATAACGGAGTTCGAGTTAACTGTGTTAACCGAAATTTGTCGGGTGTCACACCACATGTTTCTATATATGTAAATAAGCGTTTACCGGATTTATGTTCATTCAGTACGTATCTATAGGTAGCTAACCTATGTTTATGTTCAGCTCAAGCGCTCGCAACCGAAGCTGACTGTTTGTTTATTGCCTCCTGCCAGGTCTATCAACACTGGCGGTGTGACTAGACTAACATTTCGCCCGTTCGATATCTAATCCAGTTAGCGTGACTAACGCGGGTGGGATTTGTCAAACCCAGTAGTACTACTAAATATTACCTCGCTAAGATCCATATTAACGGTCCGATATTAGTTGAGGACTTTCTGTGATAGCGTGTTACGCTTAGCATTTAACATTGATAGCATACGAATTAAAAATCCAAAAATCGTTTAGTCATGTTTTCTCCCCCAAGTTAAAACAGTAAATGGGGCCGTGAAAACTCACCTGAGCTGAGTAGTGGTTATCACACAAGTACGAGATTAAAATCTCAAGCAGTAGCCGGACATGGCTCACGGATGCCCTTGAATTATACACATAACAATTAGGGACAAAAAATGGGAATTGTGACGACAACATGGAAGATTGGACGTACTAAGGAAACGCTTTAATGATTAAGAGTAGACGAATATGTCTATGGGAATACGGATCTCTAAGTTAAACGATTAAGGCGATTATGATAGGAGACAAAAGACAATAGTTACAATCATTAGTAAATACATTTAATTGACTTCGTCATTTAAATAATGATTTAGAAAAATAATATTAACATATTATTTTTAAACTCACATAGTTAATACGATAACTATTGACGTGGTAAAAATATTATTATATATATTTTTATTTTAGAATATAAACGAGTATAGACGATTATATCATTTATGACTTTGAACGTTCCAACAATGTTTATTATACGGGGGAAATAAAAAATATTTTATTTTTACATTGTGTCATATAAATAGGTTTTAATAATAATTACGGTTTACAAGACCAAACCTGAGTTCACGGTTGGTTTTCGGTTTCAAATTGTATATATATATTAATATAATAATATAGGATGGTTTTTAAATATTTTTAAAATGTTTAAAAATAATTAAACCAAAACAGGGGGGAGACTCGAACCCGTGTCTCCTCCCTGTATGCACACGTGATTAACCAGTCCACCCGCTAGGGTCATCGTGACATGATCCGAACCGAAATGCTTTTAATCAAGCATTACCGAGAGTCCCCCTCCCCAATCAAGCCGCGATCGATTCCCATCCCAACATCATCGAAATCGGCCACGATTCATCGAGTTTAAACAGGGGTTTTGACATTCGAGTATAGGCGAGTCTGTGGGCTAGTTTAATTGCAAATCTACCAATTTTAAGATCGTTAAATTTTAAAAAGAAGGGCCGAACCCTAGCCCAAGAACACAAGATTAATTTGATCGAATTTGGTATTGATTTGGATTGAAATCCTAGGACTTTTATTAAACGAGGGGTTGCGAACCTGCTCATGTAGTTTAATTTGGTTAATATAGTGTCTAATATCGAAAGCCCCAAATCTAAATTCGTAAGAACCCAAGGTTAGTGATTTCAAAAAATTTAACGTTATAAGTTTGAATTAGCATAGGGCTTTTGATCTAGACATCTCGACGAGTCTATGAACGTGTTCAATTTCAGTATTAATTACCGAATTGATACGGTTCGATTAAATCCAAAAGTATATGAACCCTAGAATTGGTTCCCGAAGAATTTGATAATGCAAGCCCTGATAATGATAGGGCTTTCAATCTAGATAAAGAAACGAAACTACAGGTATAATTGATTACCAGATTGGATGTCGGATTGATAGGATTTGACTAAATGAATGCCGACGGCAACGACTTTGATCCTCGGCGACAATTGCAGCGGTTCCGGCAAAAATCTAGTGTGCAACAGGTTCAAACGGGTGCGATTTAGGTTTGAGAGTGTTCAATTTCAGTGTATTCGATCGAATGATTGCGAATTGGTGAATAATAAGAGTGAAGTCGACGGTTACAAATTGATTTCCCATTATCGGGATTAATTGTTCGTAATTGCGGTGTTTAATGGTTCAATGATGAACATTAACAACTTCATTATGCATATCCGATACAAATTCGGTTATGGATTACGATTTTGAACCAAAGAGTCTACTATTTGACTTTAAAAAGTCAACAGGGACAATTTCACTCCAATTTGACTTTGCCTGGTCAACAAATCGAGTTTTGGTTAATTACAACTTTGATCCCTGCATTTTGAGTTCAGATATTGACAGAATTTGACCCTGTGGTTAGATTTAACTGGGTTTAGTTAACGGGGTTAAGTTTTCTATTGGATTTTTAACGGAATTGTTAACGGCGTTATTATGAAAAGTCCGAGTTGTCACACCAAGACACTGATCAACATTAGTACCGTGCAATGATAGGGTCTCTCATGTATCTCACTGCCTCAAGGCCAGATATCATGTTTGCAGTATGTCTCTGTGCAAGATTTCAAGCAGCTCCAAAGGTTTCACATCTTCAAGCTGTCAAGAGAATTATTTGATACCTAATGGGAGCCCCAAGACTTGGGCTTTGGTACTTTAAAAATGACAAGTTCAATCTGTATTCATACACTGACAGTGATTATGGGGGATGCAACTTGGACAAAAAGTCCACATCAGGGGGATGTCAGTTTCTGGGAGGAAGACTGATTTCATGGCAGTGCAAGAAGCAAACATGTGTTTCAACTTCTACCGCTGAAGAAGAATACATTGCAGCTTGAAGTTGCTATGCACAAGTCATCTAGATACAAAATCAAATGCTAGATTATGGGATGACTTTCATGGCAACTCCAATTAACATTGACAACATGAGTGCTATATCAATCACAAACAATCCAGTGCAGCACTCCAAGACAAAGCACATTGACATCAGGTATCATTTCATAAGAGATCAAGCTGAGAAAAAGAGGACTATTTTAACCAAAGTTCATACAAATGAGCAATATGCTGATTTGTTTACAAAACCTTTTGATGAAGCTAGATTTAGATATTTAGTTGAATCGATTGGTATGATGAACTTTGATTAAAATCTATCTCTAAAATTCTATTTAAAAATGTGTTTTGTCTCTTGTTGTAAATAAAAGTTATGAGTCAGCAGCATTTTTGTCCTTCTACTGCTGACAGGTTTAATCTTCAGCAGCAAAGGATTTGCCACTGACTTCTTTAAGTTATCAGCAGGAACAAGTTTCCTATGGATAGCTTTAAGGCTGTCAGCAGCAACATCCTTGCTGCAGATCATTGAATCCATCAACAGCAATTGAGTTCGCTGCTGACAGACTTAACCTTCCGCAGCAACCAAGCTTGCAGCGGACAAGCTTATCCATCCACAGCAACCAAGTTTGCTGCTGATGGGTAAAGTTAAGTCCAAATTAACTTTTACCCGCTGTAAAAATTAACGTCAGTTTTTACCATGACTGCCTCGGTGTATTACAGATGTAACAGTACAAAGTGAGTAAGGTTGTACTGTACAAGTCATTTTGCTTTTTCCCTCCTCTACCGTTATAAGAATAAATCAAATTTCCTTACCACCTATTCACATTCAATTTCACCCTAAACCCACATCACTTTCTCTCAAGTCCCCACCACATTCAAAGCCTTCCATCCTTAAAACATTCAAAGCCTTCCATCCTTAAAACATTCAAAGCCTTCCATCCTTAAAACCTTCAAACCTTCCCTCCAAAATAAAACTTATAATGGCAGACATCAATAAACCTGTTTATAAGTTCTCCCCGTACCACAACCTTACAGCATACTTAACCAAGGGAAAGAAATCCGAAGGATTCGATGATATGATCAACTTCCTATGCCAATCAAAAATCCATTTTTCCCTCACAACCAACCCCACCATATATATCCCTCATATGGAGGATTTCGGGAATACCACCGTCTACTCTACCGAACAGAGGATTCCCCAAATAAAAGCCAAAGTAGACGGCAGGGACATCATTATCTCTGAAGCTACCCTCCGAAAGCATCTTAAGCTTCAGGATGAGGGAGCAGCCATCTCATACTCAAAGGACGAGTACATGAAGACCTTTGTATCCATAGGGTACACTGGAAATCAAAATGAGAATACAATCGAGAAGGCACTGATGGGCCCTCCATGGAAATATCTCTGCCACACTTTTCTCCAATGCATATCTCAGAAGAGAAGTGGATGGCATCAAGTGAGCTCCGCACTTTCCTCTGCTTTCCATGGTATGATTACTGGCCTAGGTTTCAACTTTGCACACCTCATCTTTGAGGTTTTGAGATATAACCTTCAAGAGGGTGCAAAGCAACAATTTTTTATGTACCCAAGATTGTTGCAGGAAGTTTTCAACCAGGAACTAAAAGAACTCTCAAAACCTGCAAGAATCTACATCATATTGGGACATAAAAATAATATTTTTCAAAGTATGAGAACTGTTTCCAAAAAGTTCTCAGGGGTCAATGTTCCATTGTTATCTACAATGCTGAACATACAAAGTATCCCGGGTGACAGTTCAACAATCCCAGCTGATACTGATCCCACACCCTCCACACCACATCCTGAACAACAATCTACTTCCACCATTCGAATCCCTGTGCATACTACTAAGGATGCACAGGTACAAAAACCACTTACATCTGTTTTGGATGTTATCTTTAAACTGGAACAAAGGGCCCTAGTTGCAACGACATACACCAGTAAAAGGAGCAAGAAGACTCATTCTCTTCTTGTCTCAAAGGCCCAAGCCCAACCTCTAAGCCCTCATTCAGAATCCCAACATTCTGATGAGAATACCAAAAGGGATAGCCACAACACTAGAGAGACTTCCTTGGAAGGCTCTCTATTAGGATCAGGATCACATCCTGGATCCATAGAGCAATCCCCTGAGCCATTCTATTATTTCTCTTATCTGAACTTAAGTGCAGAGGCACCTGGTCAAGATGATATACCTTCTCCAACAACCATTATATCGGAGGTATTGATTGACTTGGCTGCTGGTGCACCCAACCCAGGTTCATCACCCAAGAAGGTTCACTCTGGTAGTATTGATAGAGTGAATATGGAAAGGGCTATCACTACTCCAGGTACATCAACTGCCCAGGAGGACTGTGATAACATAGCTAAGACCCTAACCACGACAACTCCCAGTGAGGATGTTTCCTATGAAACACTCTTCACTGAGAGGAATCCCAGGCGCCAAGAAAACCAGGGTGATGGGGATGCAGAGGCTAGGCCTAAGGCCCCATCTAGCTCCAAGGATTCCACAACTGTGGATGAGGACAGACTGAAACTTCATAACTTGGAATTGACGGCCAGGGTGGCAATGCTAGAGGCTGAAGTGTCCGAACTAGGATACCAAGTCTCTATGCATGAAGCCCATCAATGCCCACCTGTGCCTACTCCCTCTCTTGTATCAGTGGGAACTCAAACGGATACATCCCTTTTCACTGATGCAACCAAAAAGGGGGAGGTGGTTACTAAGGAAGATGATGCTGATAGCCTCGAAGAATAGATACAAGAGCAGACTGTGTTTCAAAGTTCTCTATATAAACCTGCTTTTGTTCAAATCCATGACTTGCCAGACTCAGTAGATGAAGAAGATGTCACTGAGGATTGGAGGTTAGTCGTCTGAGCTGTTGATGAGGTGCTACAAGAAGAAACTCTCCATGAAAACACACCTCCATCATTCATCATTCTTCCTGAAGCTGCAGCCATAATAAGTCATTCATCTACCCCCAACTCTTCCTAACTTCAAAGAAGCTAAAATTTGACTCCATTCTAGCTTGGGGGTATGATGAAATAGCTGAGAGATTCTGGATTGGATGGGAGTTTAGTGGAGAAGAAGAGCTAAACTGGAACTCTCTCAATGCCCTCCAAGTTCTCAATCTGTATCTGACAAAATGTATTAACACTTCATCAGATCTCTCAGCAGAACTTGTAATCAGCAGGTTCTATGACTTAATGGAGGATAATATGCCCTGGTTTGAAAGACTACTAACAGAAGCAAATAGGGTGGCTTATCCTGAATCTTCATCAACAGCAGAACAAAGACTGGCTCCAAGAAGACTTGACCTAATCAGGAGCAGTGCTTTAACTGAAGAAGAAGTTATCTGTTGGCGAAGATTCATGTACAACATAATGGTCAGGGACTTGGAAGTGATAGGATGGGTGAGCACTCCTACCTCTTATTTCACCTTCTTCCTAAACAATTGATCTTCTCTCTCAATCAACATCGAATAGATCCTACTCCTACCTTCAGACTTCCTGCACAAGGTCTTTGAGCTCAGAACACTCATCTGCAACATCAACTCCTTAGAAAGTCAAAAAATGATCAAACTCATCAAGGCTTCTCTTAATAAGGAGGAATCACTTGCAATGTCTGACTCTGACTCAGATCTATCATTCCTTTCTTCACCAACATTCAAAATGACCACATAAGAAGAATCAAAGAGAAGAGAAAAGGAAAATGTGAAGGATTGTTGGAAAGAAGTGACAGGTTTGGAATGGGAGGAAAATGAAGAAAGTGTCCTTCCCTTGTCCATTCCCCAAATTGCCAATGAAGCTGAAGCTGAGATCCCAACAACATCTACTACATCTGCGGTTGGGGTCCATGAAGCTGAAGTAGAGGCACCCAAGAAAAACAAGGGGAAGGGACTCATGACTAAAGAAGATGAAGAGAGGATTGAGAAGGAGAAGAAAGAAAAAGAGGAAAGAAGAAGAAGAAGAGAAGAAGAGGAGATGGCTGAACTAAGAAAAGCTCAAGAAAGAAAAACAGCCATTCTCCTCAGAGAACAACAGATCCAGCTGTATGCAAAACAGCTGGATGATCTGAAAGTAAAAATTCCTGCAGTTTATCAAATTGAAGAAGATGAAGCTCTTGCTGTTCAAATGCAGGAACAATTCAATAAAGAAGAAGAAGAGATAGAGAAGAAGAAGAAGAAGAAGAAGAAGGAAGAGGCTAAGTTCAGAATAACTGATTCTGAACTAGCCAAAGAAATAAGAGAGGAGTGGGTAAAGGCTCTAGTTTCTCAAGGTGAGGATGCAGACTACCTTGAGAAACTATCAAATAAAGAAATCTACAGAGCCTTCATGGGTCAGCAGGTTCAATTGGCAAACAACAAAAAGGCTGAAGAAGAAGAAAAGGCCAAACAAAAGTCCGAGAAGACCATTTCCTTTAACCGAAGATCTCATGAAGAAAGGAAGATCATGATTGACTTCCTTAAGGCTAGAGGAGAGAGTGGAAAGAGGCTAGGTCTCATGAACTTCATGAACCTGCAAGCCCTCTACCTTAAAGTCAAGAAGGATGAGGAAGAAAGACTGGGGAAGAAAGGCTCCAAGAACATGATAATCATTCAAGAAGAAGAAAGGAAAACAAAGAAACCCAAGCCTTCTCCCTCACCCAACACTTCCTCAATCCAACAACCTTCCACTATCCATCCTAGACCTCCCTCCTCTCCACCCTCAAAGTCCAAATCCCCACACCCAGCTCCTACTCATCAACAACCTCCCAAAAAGAAAAACAAAACTACTTCCAAACCAGAAGACTCAAGAGAAATAGTCATCTGGTCATACAGCTCTCAAGACCAATGGTTTGAAGTTTTCAGGAGGAGGACAGAAGTTAAAAGATCAATTTATACATCTTTTGATGAGGTACTACATGTTAGGACATAGAATTGTAATGACAAAAGCTTGTAATAGTTAGATTTTGTGTCTTTATGTTTTGTTATGAAATTGTAAAGTTGCTAAGTGTTTTTACTAGTAAGCCTAGAGGCGAACTTGTTAAGTTCGCCTGCTCTAACAGAGGCGAACTTAATAAGTTCGCTTAGGCATAACTGAGGCGAACTTGTTAAGTTCGCTTAGTCTGTTTCAGGCGAACTTAACTAAGTTCGCTTACAGCAGTTTTGGTTCTATATATATGTGTTACAGAGTCATTAGACAGTAGTGAACAGAGATCGATCTGAGAGAGAAACAATTGTCTGATTGAGTCTGTAACCATTGTTATTTGGAATATAATCGAGAAGTTTATTTACGCGTGTTGTCGGTTAGTATAAAAACGTTAATACGAAGGATTCCGCACTTCGTGTTATAGCAACGTCATATCACGAGTTTGATCTGTAGCTGAGTTACCTGGACCTACAAGTGGTATCAGAGCAAAGCGCTCGTGAATTAAGTACGATTCTTGGTGATAATTGACGGTTTTTGTGTACAATTCGACAAGATATACAACTTTTTGAAGTTTCTGCAACAATGGAGTTTTTCAAGTTCTTGAAGATCGTTTCTTTGCTGAATTTGTGATTTTGGAAGGGATTTTGACAAAATTAGTCCAATAGAACTGTTCCATTTGTTAAAATTCATAATCCTACGGATAAATTTTCTTAAATTCCATCAATTCGCTGAGAAATCATGAATTTTGAAGGTTTCGGTTCGTGTTTGGACGAAGACTGTGTTGATTCTGTTACAGCAGTTTAAGCGAACTTGCTGAGTTCCTGTTCAAGCGAACTTAGCAAGCGAACTTATTAAGTTCGCTTCTCACATTTCAAGCGAACTTAGCTGTTAAGCGAACTTACCGGATTTCCTCCTTAAGCGAACTTGTCTTGTTCGCCTGATATTAAGTTCGCTTAGTACTCCCTAAAGCGAACTTATTAAGTTCGCCTGAGGGTAAAATCAGTTCAGTACTTAGAAATTTTTCAGAAAATTTTTTTAACATGGTAAATATGGTTCAAGTCACAAACATGTTCAATTATGATAATGAGATTGGTACATCTCAAAAACCTCCGAAGTTGCTGAATCTAGCTGATTATTCAAATTAGAAAGATCGGTTTGACCAATTCGTATCTTTTACCGATACTAGTTTGTTGATTCAAATTTTGGAAGGATATACACACCCTACTTATTCATGGATGGGAAAAGATGATGTTCCAAAACCAGTGTCTGCTTTATCTACTGAAGAGAAGCTGTTATTTGATCGAGAAAAGAAAGCAATGGCTAGCATTTCCATGTCTCTACCAAAGGAAGTTTATCACAGTTTTAAACAGTTCAAGTCTTCTCAACAGCTGTGGGAAGCTCTACAGAAAAGGTGTGAATGGAGTTTAGATGTTAAGAAAAGTAGAAAAGAATTACTAAAGAAGCAGTTCCTAGTTTTTAAACATTTTCAGAATGAATCTTTGGATGATCTTGCTACAAGATTCTATCATCTTCTTAGTGAACTGGATAGTGCATCTGTGGTATATGAGACTGAGGAAATCAATGATAAATTCTTGGAGGCATTACCATCAAAGTTTGATGTGTATACGGTTTTGATCAAGGAAAATGTTAAGTACAAAACCATGTCTCTTGAAGAAGTCCTAGGGAAGATCCAGTCACATGACATGAATTTGAAAAAGAAAGAGACTAATTTGGAGCATATCCAGGATCCCTCGATGTATTTTGCCAAATCTGTTGGTAAATCTGGTACTGGTGTGGCATTTTTTTCTGGTGATGCTCAAGAGTCTACAAATGATAAGTGTTCTGGAGTTCCAACTTATTCTGGTCATACAAGCCATTCTGGATTTTCTGCTACTACTGCTTCAACATCATCTGGATCTCATGTGAATCAGAAAGTTGCGGATGATTATTTGGCTATGTTTTCTTCATTTATGGCATCATATGAGAATTTCATTGGAGGAAAAATACATGATCCTGAGGTAATAGAAGATGATTTCAGACAGATTGACCCTGTTGATCTGGAAGAAATGAATATCCAATGGAATATGGCCATGTTAATGAGACAAGCTAAAGATTTCTTGAAGAGAACTAGAGAAAATATATTGGTTCAAATAGTCGATCGCGTATGGGTTTTGATAAGAGCAAAGTTAGGTGTTATAACTGCCAATAGTATGGTCATTTTGCTAAGGAGTGTGTGAAACCAAAGGTAGAATTTGATTCTCAAAAGAAGCAATCTAACTTTCAGTATAATAGGAATCAGCCTCATGGTTCATCTGGTAATCAAAGTCATGGTCCTTCTGGTAATACAAATCATGCATCTGCATCATCAGCTCTAGTTGCTCAAAACGATGATAACTATGATTGGGGCATTCATCTGGAAGATTTGGTGGGTGCTGTTAGTCAGGCTTTTGTTGCAGAAATTCATTCAGAAAAACCAGAAAAATCTACTGATGATGAAAGCTCTAGTGATGATTCATGTGATGGTGAGAGTGTTCCAAATGTTGTTGATGAGGAAGAAAGAGAGCAAAGTAGTGATTCTGATGCTATGACAGGGGTTGCTGAGGAAGAAATTGTTCTTACAGAAAATGCGTCAGTTGGTGAAGATTCAGAAAACATTCCGATTGCCAAAGTATTCATGGCAGACATGTCTGATCCGACTAAGGTAAAAGACTCTGTTTGTCATATATTTTGTACTAATTGCATTTCTGTTAAAGATAAACTACAAAAAGTCATGGATGATAACACCAATTTGATTTGTGACATGAAATCAATGCGTTCAGTAAATCAGAAACTGAAAGATAATGATAAACTGTGCATTGATAGAATTGAATCTTTGAAAAGAGATTTAAATTCTCTTGGGTTAAAATACAAAGAGCAGGGTTATCATCTAGACATGGCTTATGCTGAAATTGAAAAACGTAATGAAGTAGTTGCTCAAAAGAACAAGGAGATTTCTGAAGAAGAATCTGAAGTGATAAAGTTACATAGAAAGTTGGAACAGTTTGAGAATTCATCTGTAGTGTTGGATTATTTTAATGCTAATGCTGATCCCACAAAAAGGGTTGCTGGTATTGGGTTTGTTCCTCCTCCGTTCAATGGAAATTATGTTGTTGAGCCTGAAATAATTCATGAAGAGGAGATTGATCCCAAGACAGTATTAAAAGTGAATCCAGTGACGGGTGAAGACATGGTGTATGATTCTGATACAGAGGATGAAATATTTGATGATTCAAAGGTTGAAGCCATTCCGAGAGAGGTGAAAATTGATGAACCAAAGATTGTGAAGAATGTTACTCGGGATAAGTGCATCTTGACAGAACCTGAAGAGGTGAAAGTGGTTCAAACTAAACTTTCTCCAATATTAAAGTCAAGTGGGTTTGTTGCGGCTGGTTTTCAAAAAGTGAATTCTTCAAAGGTGCTAAAACAGACTTATGTTCCTAAGAAGCCGGTAAATTGTTCTGGGCATTCATCCGAAGCTTCTTTTTCTGATGGTTCTTCAAATTCAAATAAAATACCTTATTTCAGAACTTATCAAGAAAGACGTGTGTGCTTTCATTGCAATGAGCCTGGTCATATTTTGATTAATTGTCCATACAAGAACCAGTGCAAACTGAAGACTGTTCCTTCACAACCGAAAGTGGTGAAGATTCTGAAAAGAAAAGATGAGGGAAAATTGTCTTCTAGTTTGGGAAATGATATGACTGGACGATCTTTTGTTAATTCTCCTGGAATTAAACAACAGAATATATTGCATGCTAAATCTTTTGTATGCAGAGAAAATATTGAGATTCCAAAAGTTGGGATTTCAAAAGATACTATTCAGGAGGTTAAATTGTCTAGACCTCAAAGAAGAAGAAGAAACAGAAAATTAAAGAAAATTTTGGAAACATCTGAATCTGAAAATAATATTTCAAATAATGTTTCTAAAAATAATAAAATTGGTTCTTCTTTGAAAAGGTCTGATTGTCACACTTTTGTTCAAAAAGTAAATGATACAATTGATTGTCAATTGCAAGAAGTAGTTTATTTTGATCAATCCGGACGACCCAAGACCACGATGGCTTGGGTTCCACTTTCTAACTGATTCTTGTTGTTTATGTAGGGACAATCAAGGAGGACTATCAACAACACTTGGTATGTGGATAGTGGTTGCTCTCGACATATGACAGGGAATGTGAAATTGCTTGAGGATGTGATTAAAATTGATGGTGGTTATGTCGCTTTTGCGGGTAATAAAGGCGGGTACATAACAGGCCAGGGAACGTTAAAGAATGACAAAGTAAAATTTGAAAAGGTGAATTATGTTGAACAGCTTGAACACAATCTTTTAAGCGTATCACAAGTCTGTGACAAGAAGTTTTCGTTCCATTTCAACGATCATGAATGTTATATTCTGAAATCGGGTTTAGTGATTCCTGATGAATGGATTCTTATGAAGGCTCCAAGGAGAAATGACACGTATGTCCTTGACATGAGTGTCGCCACTACAACGGATTCAATTCCAACATGTTTACTCTCCAAGGCGTCGGAATCTGATTCAATATTGTGGTACAGGAAGCTAGCTCACATAAACTACAGGAAGATGAACTACATTGTTAGGAATGATCTTGTGCTTAGTATTTCGAAAATGAAATTCTCAGTTCCTGATGATTGTATTCCGTGCAAGAAGGGGAAGCAAAGAAAGAAATCTCACAAATCAAAATCGACGAATTCTATCGTAACTCCCTTGGAGTTGCTGCATATGGATTTGTTCGGTCCTATCAGTATTAGGAGCATAGGTGGGAAATCATATTGTTTGGTTGTAACTGATGATTACTCCAGATTTTCATGGGTTAAGTATCTTTCCTCTAAAGCTGAAACCACTGAGTTGGTACAATACTTAATCCTGGGTTTGGAGAATTTATTCAATCTGAAAGTCAGAAGAATCAGGAGTGACAATGGCAGCGAATTTAAGAATAGCAAAATGGGCTTATTCTGTTTACAAAAAGGAATTCATCATTAATTCAGTGCGCCATATGTTCCTCAACAAAACGGTGTCGCTGAACGAAAGAACAGGACGTTGGTCGAAACAGCTCGCACGATGCTTGCAGATTCTAAGCTTCCAGTCACCTTTTGGGCTGAAGCTGTTAATACTGCGTGTCATGTTTTGAACCGGGTCTTGACCGTCAAGCGACATAACAAGACTTGCTATGAATTGTTAAACAATCGAAAGCCGAATCTGGAATACTTATTACCTTTTGGTAATCCGTGTACCCTACTGAAAATTAGAGATATCCCAACAAAATTCAGTGCAAAGGCTATTGAAGGGATTTTTCTGGGGTATGTGGCTAATTCGACAACTAAGAGGGTTTATAACAAAGAGTCACGCCAAGTTGAAGAATGGTTCCATATTGACTGTTCAAATCGGTCTTTACCACAAATGGCGATTGGTCCGGATTGGGCATTTGATTATGAAAACTTATTCAAGTCTTTTCATTTACCTTCTGACATTTCTGATGAAGATGCTGCTGTTCTTTATGATTCTTGTCAAGATGCACATCATAATGGATTTCTACCAAATGCAGTTCCCAATTCATCGATTCCATCTACTTCTGCTCCCGATCCTAATGTTGCTTCTTGTTCCGGTCCACAAGATTCAGAGAGTGAGGAGGATAATGCTATTTTTCAAGATTCTTCTGCTGATCAGCTGTTGAGTGATGATCCATTACCTTCGACACAGGATCAGGGGGAGATTCCAACAAATTTAGACTCAGAAATTCCAATTCCTTAAGATTATTCTTATCAATCTGATTCTACTCAAGTTGATGTGTTGCCAGTTCCAGTTCCTGAGGTCGCATCCATCAAGGAACACAAAGATCATCCAGTAACAAATATAATTGGAAATTTACAGGATGGAGTGAAAACCCGTTCTCTTGTTGACAATACTTGTTTGTATACTTGCATTAAAGATTCTGGTGTTCTTGATGATTGCTCACATTCTTGCTTTATCTCACAGGTTGAACCCAAGAATGTAGAGATGGCTTTAAATGACAATAACTGGATAGAAGCTATGCAGGAAGAACTAGCTCAATTTGATAAACTGAAGGTTTGGAATCTGGTTGATTTACCGAAAGGTGCGTATCCGATAGGAACCAAATGGGTGTTTAAATGTAAAAAGGACGATCGAGGTGTCGTGGTACGCAATAAGGCAAGATTAGTTGTCCAGAGCTTCAATCAACAAGAAGGAATTGATTACACCGAAGTTTATGCGCCGGTTGCAAGGCTTGAAGCTATAAGGCTGTTTCTCGCTTTTGCTTCCTTTAAAGGATTTAAGGTGTTTCAATTAGATGTCAAGAGTGCATTTTTATATGGAAAGGTCAAGGAGGAAGTCTATGTGTGTCAGCCGCCAGGGTTTGAAGATCCACTGAATCCGAACATGGTTTTCAAGCTAGATAAGGCCCTCTATGGTCTTCATCAGGCTCCTCGTGCGTGGTATGAGACTTTATTAACACATCTTTTGGCGAATAACTTTGTTCGTGGAAAGATAGACTCAACCTTATTCATAAAGAAATCAGGGGGAGATTACCTACTGGTACAGATTTATGTGGATGATATTATATTTGGCTCGACAAATGAAGGGTTGTGCAAAGAATTTGAGGGTGTTATGAAGTCGAAATTTGAAATGTCTGCGATGGGAGAGTTATCGTTTTTCTTAGGTTTACAAGTAAATCAAAAGGAAGATGGTTTCTTTATTCATCAGTCCAAGTATGTCAAAGACATCTTGAGCCGGTTCAAGATGGAGGACTGTACTTCATACGATACTCCAATTCCGGTCAATCATAAGTTAAATTCTGACCCGGAAGGAAAAGATGTGGACTGTCGACTTTATAGAGCTATGATTGTATCCCTCATGTACTTAACCGCTTCAAGGCCGGATATAATGTTCGCCGTGTGTATCTGTTCCAGATTTCAAGCAAAACCAAAAGAATCTCACTTAATTGCTGTGAAAAGAATCTTTCGGTATTTAAAAGGAAAACAACGTTTAGGGCTATGGTATCCTCATGGTTCTAACTTTGATTTCAATGCTTATACTGATTCTGATTTTGGTGGTTGTTGTCTGGACATGAAATCTATAACAGGTGGTTGCCAGTTCTTAGGTAATCGACTTGTATCCTGGCAATGCAAAAAGCAAACCACAGTCTCGATTTCAACATGCGAAGCAGAATACATCGCTGCTGCAAGTTGCTGTTCACAGATCCTGTGGATACAACAACAATTGAGAGATTACGGTTTGAATTTCACAGGAACCCCAATGTTTATTGATAACAATGCTACTATGTCCATAACGAATAATCCTGTTAAACATAGTAAAACTAAGCACATCGAAATTCGATATCATTTTATCCGTGATTGTGCAGAGAAAAGGTTGATTGAGCTGGTCAAGGTACATACTGAAGATAATTTTGCTGATTTGTTTACTAAAGCATTTGATCGTACCAGGTTTGAGTTCCTAATTAAAATGATTGGTATGATCAATCCCGAATAAAAATTTTTCAAAATCAGAATTTCATGGAAAAATTTTCTTTTAGTTTCTTTTATTGCTTTATTACATTTCTGCAGTTACATTTTCAGTCAAAAAGTCTAAATTATAAAAAGTCAAAACAAATTGAAAAATATAAAATTTGACATCATTTGAGGTTAGAGAAGAAATGATAGAACATCAGTGATTAGTTCATTTCACACGACCTTAGTAGACCTTGATATATGAATGTTTAAAATAAGTTGATTTGATCTAAATTTCAAAGTTTGCATAAATAAGAAATGATAGTGTTATGAATGTTCTATTCTTGATAATTTGTTTTAAAATTTGTGTATAAAATTTGAAACTTGAATTGTTAATAGGCTAAAAGCGTTTTGAAACTAATAGTAGTGTGAAAATTAAATATAATATGATTACATCTGTGATTTAAACCCATTTTATGCCTGGGTGTGTGTGTTAAAAGATCACTATCAGATAAAGAATATTAGCTTTTAATAAGGATTTTCCTATGAGATCAGTTTCGGGTTATGTCCTTAGCACTATTCATTCGATTTGCTTCAGTGCCCATGTCCCGAAAAGCATGCAATTTGAAGTATAATCAAGATATGTACTTGACAACATCTGTCAATCATATACTAGCCCTTGGATCATATTGATATATTATCTTTACTGATTCCATTGAATTCATAATCCAGATAACAGTTGGATCCTCGTACCCGAATCTTATGATTCCACAAATATAAGCCAAAACATTGAATCATTCGATTGTGAATCTCATTGATTCCTATTCAATCCAATTTGGATTCTGCTATTCATGTGCTAAGTGATGTCTCCTCATTCTGAATATTCGGAAAATTTTTAGTAAAATCTTATATGTGTCTTGAAGATAGTGCATTTATTTTCTATTTGGAATATATGTGGGGTACACGATGTTTATCATCTAAATGGTACTAAATCACATGAATTTGGAGAATAAACGCTTATAGTTTCAAATAATATAATATTGACAATTTTAAGAATTCAGGCTTTATATTTCAAATTCGGTATAAATAAAAGAACATTTTATAACCTGATCTTATTTACTTTGAAATTTATCGCGTATCATTTCAAATATTATTCAAATTGAATGAGTTTCAAAATGAAAAAGATGCAATATGCACAAAATTGAGTTGAATGGTCTCTTATTATAGGTTACCCTTTGTTATTGATAATATGTGTGATGAATTAATTGAATACTGATATGATCTTCTTGCTCATGATGTTCAAACCAAAAATATGTCATTTCAGTTTATTCAGAGAAAAATCAAAAATATGTGTTTCCGTCTGTATAGATAAAATTCAAAAAGATTTTATTTTTACTTTCCATGAAAATTCTAAACTTTTATTAAAATTGTTCGGGATTGGCTCAAATATGTGTTGCTGACGGAAGTTCAAGATTTGAAAGGTTGAAGTTGGGAAAGTTTGTGTTTCAAGGCAAAAAGGTTGAAAAAGTAATTAAGTTCGCCTGTGAACAGTGAAGCGATCTTAATATGTTCGCTTAAATTGGTGAAGCGAACTTAATTTTTAGTCTCGGGTGAAGCGAACTTAAGGTTCAAGCGAACTTATCTTGTTCGCCGAAGGATTGTTAAGCGAACTTAACAAGTTCGCTTAATCAAGCGAACTTAACCTGAATAAGTGTTGAATCAGGCGAACTTGACTCTCATCGTCTTCATCAGAAAATCAAGCGAACTTGTTCAAATTTCTCAAAATTTTAAATCTGTGTTGTGGGTATTAATTTTCGGTTGCCTCTTGATCGGAATCTCGTTGCGAATCTAACAAAGGTATTTTCGTTGGATTTCATCCAATAAATTATGTGTATTCGATGGTTTTTCATCTCGGGTTTCGTCGGCCTGTTTCACGTTGATTTTGACCTAATTTGTGACCGAGATATCAAATTGTGTAGAATTTTTGGTCATATTGTGATATTCGATTGTTTGGATAGGTTTATTTCATGTTCTAATATCGGTTTGCAGGATTTTGAAATTTCAGTGTGTGAATTTGAAACGTCTCAGGTTCCAAGCGAACTTGTCAGGCGAACTTAATAAGTTCGCCTCTTGTACTACTAAGCGAACTTATTAAGTTCGCCTAGGGTTCAGAAGTGAAAAAGAGTTGTGATTTTTTTTTGTGTGTTTGAAATTTAAAATTTTTTTTTTGTTTGAACTTTTTTTTCATTTTTGTTGTTGTTTTGTTTGTGTGTTTTATTAATTGTGTATTCTATATGTGTACGTGTTCTAATGTTTGTTAAGTTGTCCAATATTTTCACAGATGGCTCGTCGTGTCGAATACAAACATAATCAAGTGGCGTTAATAGATCCAAATTTGCCTGAAGCAGTTCACTATCAAGGCATTATAAATTTTCTGAATAGATCAAGACTACATGTTGCATTATCTGCGGATCCTTATATTAGTTTGGTGTACATCCAACAATTCTGGGATACTGTACATCAAGATATCGATGTGGAACCACATGTTCTTCGTGCAACAGTCAATAATACAGAGATTGCTATTTCAGAAGAGACAATTCGGGCTGCTCTAGTTTTGGGAGGTAATGCTGAAGATCCAATATCTTATCCCAATACTCTTATTATTGGGTGTTTTCAACGGATGGGATATCATGGAAGACAAAATGATACACAAGCTAGGAAAGGTGGATTAGTGGGAGAATGGAGGTACTTTATGCATGTGATTATACAATGCATTTCTCCGCGAAAAGCTGGTACCGATGGCTTGAAGATGGCACTTCAAACAGCGATGGTGGCCTTAACTTTGAATAAAAGATTCAATTTTCCGCTTTATTTTTACTGAGAGATGGTAATGCAGATCAATCCAGCTGAAGGTCAAGGTTTCTTGATGTATCCACGATTTATTCAACTGATACTCAATCATCTTAATCCGGATCTTCCACAACATGCCATACGATTGACTTTGACTTCGATGTCAAAACGTATTTTTACAGATTGTACAAAGGTTAAACAGCAAAATGCAGCGTTGATTCCGGTTAATACTCCACTGTTTGGGCACTTAATCAATCCTGATTATGTTGCACCACCAAATGATAATTGGTTTCATCCAAATGAACTTGCTCAAGTTCAAGGAGCTAACGTTCCAGTACAACAACAACTGCAACAACCACAACAACCTGCCCAACAACAACAAATACCAGTTCCACAAATTCAAGTTCAACAACCACAAATACAAGTTCCTGTACAACCTCAAATTCCTATTCCTGAACAAGTTCCTATTCCACAGGTTGCAGTTAATATTCCTATTCAGGAACCTGTTCTAGAAGAGGTCGTTCATGATCCTAATCAAGATATGGGTATGAACATGGATGATTTTGTTGATGAAGCTGTGAACTCGCCCATTCATGAACAAGAAGGGAATGTGGTGACAGACGCTGAGTCTAGTTCCAGTTCAAGTGATACTTCATCATCTGATGATGACAGCACTGATTCTGATGAATCTAGAGATTTTTCTCCAGGTCATTATGAATGGTTGGCTGCTATTCCACTGGCTAATGCTGGAAAACGTATTAAATCTCAAGCCAGACGACCACGACGCAAGTCTGTTCGGGATCCTCCTTCCGGTTCAGTTCTTGGAAAAAGATCGTTGGTAGATGAAAGTTCTGACACTGATAGTGACTTTAATCCTGATCCTTCACGACAAAAGTTAATGTCTGCTTCAATTGCGGCTGCACAATCTTCTCAAGGAGTTGAGGATGCAAATTTTGTTGCTTCTCTGATTGTTACTCCTCCAAGTTCTAAAGATCCATCTCCAGTTCCATCTCCTATTCCTACAGAGATTCCTACTACTTCAAGTCCTTCTATTCCACAATCAACAGCTGGTCCATCAAAGCCTTCTGATTCTGACAGGATTACTTTCCTTGAATCTCAAGTGCTTACTTTACAAACACAAGTTAACTCTATTGTGTCTATTGATTCTCAACGACAGCTGGTGATTCAGACTCAAGCTCAACAAATTGCTGATATGCAAGCGTTAGTGTCCAAACTCGTTCAGCGTCTTGACGCTCAGGGGGAGTTGAGGATACCTGATACTTGTCACACTGAGTCAATACAAAGACGTGATGATGAAGACAATGATCCTGCTGGAAACATTGAGGGTGATCGTCAATACACTGACGTTAATCCTATATCTAGAGTTCAGGGGGAGTCGACATCACAATCTCTTGAAGGAAACAAAGATAAAGATACTTCAGGTAATAATGAAGAAGAAATTTTGTTATTAGAATTCTTTCAAGATTCAGAAGAAGAGGAAGCTGAAAAAAATTGAATGTCTTGATGACATTGAAGATTTATTCAATGACATGGAAGATGATATGTCAGACACTGAGATAGAAGAAGGAGAAATAGTGGAGATAGAAATAGAGAAAGATAAAGACAATGTTACATATGAAGGCTGTGACGGTCTTAAGGTGCCGTATAACTTCATCCAAGAGGATGTTGTTCCTGAGTTCTATTATGATGGAATAACTGACTCTATGGACTCTATTGAAGACGTCACATTGCCTGATGATACAGCTGACTCAAAGATGGATACTGATGATGAGAATCTTCAATTCAATAAGGGTGCTGAAACTGAAACTACTCACACTGAGTCTCCGAAGATTAATGAAGAACCTGTGATGTTTAGAGATACAGGAATGACACGAGAACAGTGGAGAGAAGTAGTAAATAGTTGGATGAAGGTACAACCCAAGTCTCCAATACAACCTGCTCAGAAAGAAAAATATGTGAATAAAGAGCAGTGTATAGGAAGGATCATTAGTTGGTTTTATGATGGTGAATCAAAATTGTTTGTAATCAAACGATCTGATGGCGTTCAATACTTAAAGCCAAGGATCAAATATTTCAATACCTTGCCGAGGTGTGAAATAAATGGTCTAGCTTCTAAGCCACTCATAAATAGATCGAAGAATGGTTTGGCTGATGTGATAGCAAACCTGATAAAGAAGGAAGGTAGTTCGGGTAAGTATGAAAGGCTGAAGCCACAGAAGGGAAAGAGAGTGAAGATTACAGATCCTAAGACTGGGAAAGTAACCTGGAGATACAAGTATAGACCAGTGCGTGCTGTTCACAAGATACCATTAAAGAAGATTCCTCAAGACTTTCTTGGGAATATGAAATGGTGGTATGTTGATGTAAATACTGGTGAAGCAAGGGTTGAAGATAAAGATAATAAGGTCATTATGTGTTTCTATGACGCAATGAATCTTATTAATTTTTTAAAGAAAGATCAGAGGACGATGCGAAAGAATGAGATAATGTATACTGATGAATGGATAGAACAAGGTCTACAGTATAAAAGAGTTTTGGAGATATGCAGAAGATACGGTGTGCATGCTGGCAGCAGACTACCAGACAACTGGAAGAGTTCAAGATAAAGACTGAAGACAGAAGATCAAGCTATTGTCAAGGGGGAGTCTGTTAGGACATAGAATTGTAATGACAAAAGCTTGTAATAGTTAGATTTTGTGTCTTTATGTTTTGTTATGAAATTGTAAAGTTGCTAAGTGTTTTTACTAGTAAGCCTAGAGGCGAACTTGTTAAGTTCGCCTGCTCTAACAGAGGCGAACTTAATAAGTTCGCTTAGGCATAACTGAGGCGAACTTGTTAAGTTCGCTTAGTCTGTTTCAGGCGAACTTAACTAAGTTCGCTTACAGCAGTTTTGGTTCTATATATATGTGTTACAGAGTCATTAGACAGTAGTGAACAGAGATCGGTCTGAGAGAGAAACAATTGTCTGATTGAGTCTGTAACCATTGTTATTTGGAATATAATCGAGAAGTTTATTTACGCGTGTTGTCGGTTAGTATACAAACGTTAATACGAAGGATTCCGCACTTCGTGTTATAGCAACGTCATATCACGAGTTTGATCAGTAGCTGAGTTACCTGGACCTACACTACAGCTTCCAGATTCCGATCTAAGTAGAATGATGGAGCTGGGTGAAGCCAATGAGCCTGAAAATGAAGGTGTGTAGGTCCCTCGGTGTGGCGGATCATCACATGCAAGTGGGTCTACTAGTCGGACCGGGTGCGGAATACCCGTGACTAGGTGGAGAGTCAAACTAAACAAAGTAAACCGACAAGAGAAAACACTTTAAATGTTCTTTGTATTATAAACACTTGAAGGTTACAGAGAAAAGCACTGAGATTACAATCTGTGTATTTGCTATAATGCCTGTGTACTTAACTTCTGTCAACCTATCCTATTTATACAAGACCTGATGCCTGCGCACTTAGCAAGTGCGCAGGGCAAAATGCTCTTGCATACTTAGCAAGTACGCAAAGTTACTCTTGCGTAGTTGCTAAGTACGCAGGAGCTTTCTCCTGCGCACTTACAAGTGCGCAAAACACTTAGAGAAATTTGCAACATTCAATATGTAAAAGTAAATACAACTCGATAAACTAATACATAAAGACTCTTACATACAAAGACAATTACAAACAAGACAATACAACCTAAGACTAAGACTTTATCTATCCAGAGTGTTTATCACAGGAGAGTGCTTCAATAAACTCCCCCTTGACAACAGCTCTGGATATTCTTCAGTCTTCGGTCTTCACGTCTTCAGTCTTCACAGCACTTGATCTTTAGCTTCCATCTTCTTCTTGTAATAAAGGCAAAACTTAATCACCTTGTCATATTTAGAAGCAAGGAGCTTTGTCCAATCATCCGTGTAGACGCAATAACGTTCTGCTAGTACCTCTAGATCTTTCACAGAAAAGTTGATGAAGCAGACTTCATCAAATATTCTGATCAGTTCCTTTGGCACTATGTTCCCGCTCTCTGAACGTCCTTTACCCATGATCACAGCCTCGCCCGTCTTTGGATCTACGTACCAGTACCACATGTCACCAAGAATATCCTGAGATAACTTGCTTAGGGTAATCTTAGTTTCACATCGCACTGGCTTGTATACCAATTTCTTTAAGTGCTTCTTAGTCACAGGATCTATAGCATGCTTATCCTTGACTCTCTTGGGCACTTGAGGCTTGAACATCTCGAACTTCCCAGATCTTGCTTCCAGCTGCAAAACCACCCACAAACCCATCGCCACTGCATGATTGTAATAACCAAGCATTTGCTCCTGAACGCTAGGTTCACAAGGTCGTATTTGGGTAAGGAGCTGAACGCTTCACTGGTGGGTTTCAAGTATTGAATCCCGCCAGATCGTTTGATTGCGAACAACTGCTTATCCTCCTCGAACCTTACAGCCAAGATCATCCCTGTTGCTCCGTGTTTGTCTATTATAGACGTCTTTTGCCACACAGGAGCTGGACCCTTTGATGAAGTAGAAGGCATGTATGTTTCTTTTGGTGCCTCTGGGTCCACAGGTGTATGGTCAACTGGGGAAGCTTCAGTCGAGGCTTCAACTTTACTAGCCTGCTCGACTGAACCTGTGTCAAGCGGAGCGCCGAAGGATGGAAATTCAAATATTTCTCCATCTTCTAGCTCGTACTCTCCTTCCCCGTCACCCTTGGGAATTTCGATTACAACGTCATCCTCGTCATCATCATCCCAATCTTCACCAGAGTCGATCTCTCCTTCTTCTAGATTGAAGAGAGCATCGATCTGTGCTTCTTTGGAATAGTCAGGCTCTAGATATAGGATCTCTTCATCAGATAAGTCCTTAAGTACTTCAGCCACTGACTTTTCTTTATCACCACCACCACCACTAGAGGTATCACTACCCTCTTGATGAGTCGACTCCCCCCGGGCCATTGGAACAGCAGAGATGGGCACGATTGCTAAAGCTTGGTGCTCACCTCTGCTAAGACCGGCTTCAGGATCCTTGTCCTTGTCGTCATCCTTAGTCAAGTCTACAGGATGACACGCCTCATCACCAGTAGACCTCTTTTCCTTCTCTTTCTCTTTGTCCTTCTCCCCTTGAGCATCAAGCTTGTTGGTCAGATCAGCAATCAGCTTGACCATAAGCACATGCTCCTTCCTTTGAGCGTCAAACCTCAGCTCTAAGGACGACCCGTGACCCAGAAGCATTTCATTTGTCTTGATTTGGAGCTCGTTCTGGGCCATGACGCTCTTCAGTCGTTCCTCAGTCCCTGTTCTCTGGCTACGAAGGATTTTAACTTCGTCTATCAAAGAATTGATCTGTGCTTGTTGAGCGTCAGACTCCTCCTTCGATTTCTGAATAGTCTCCAGTAGGTCAGCAACTTGGGTTTCCAGAACATCTATCCTTGCATCATTCGGATCAGGATGTCTGGATGAGGAAGCCTCGGCAATATGATTAGGGCAGGAGAATATGGTATCAAAGTCAAACCCTTGTGTGAAGTCTCCATAGTTGAAGGGTTGACTTGGAGGCTCAATGGTGGTGGTTGGGATGGAAGATGTGAGGAGGGTTGTAGGGGTAATGGTAGGGGTGATGGTGACTGACTCCGTGAGAACTGGAGTAGTCACCGCTACCTGAACAGTAGTGGTAGGGAGGGTCACTATCACAGGGATCTCCGCTGTGATTGAAGTGACGGCCACTTCACTTTACACCTGCGGCCTCCTCCTACGGTAAAGCTGCTGTGAAGGTGGGGTGGAGGCTGAATCCGGACTAGCAACTGACACTTGTACTTGCTGCTGAGCCTCCACCACACTGGGGATAGAAGGTTGTTGCCTATCGCCCCTGTTCTTGTGAATGCTTTCCCTTCTTTGTCTTTGTATAGCAGCGTCAGAGTCAGAGTCTGGCTCGTATTCGCTGCTAGAGGACTGTCGCTTTCTCTTGGAGGATGACTCAGGTAGGGTTACCTTAGCCGTTCTCCTTGGGTGTACCTGCGATGGTGCATCATCGGAATCGGAAGAATCTGACTCAGTCGCTTCCGAGTCAGATCCCTCAGCACCATCATTTCATCCTTCGTCATCTCCATCATCAGATGATCCATCATCACTCTCCATTTCCTCCCCTTGTTGTTCCTGTTGTTCGTCGGAGTGTTCACTCAATTCCGGCTCCGAGTCATGACTGTACCATCTCCAGTCACCTGGGCCACATAAGCTTCATTGATGCGGTGGCCAAAGAGTTCTGTATGCACAGGAGTAGGAAACACACTTGGTGAAAAATTCAGAAGTTTGAAATTCAACTTGATGTTCAAAAATTGGTGTGTATTGGGTCACCACTAAGTTGGAATCAATGATTCGAGCCTATGGGACCAATACTTACACCAAGACACTGCTAACCTTGACCGATTTTGACCTAACCGTCGAACGACACCACTAATGGTTCGAATTCAAGCCCAAAGTCAAAATCAAAGACTAAAAAGGATGATTAAGGGTAGATTAACTTATCTAATCATGTTTTAATGATAAGAGGTTACCCAAACAACCCACAATTTGCCCTAAAAATCACGGATTTAACCTAGATTTTTTTAGTCAAAGAATCGGTCTAATGTCACGAATTCGTGGATGAATTAAGCCTAAAATCTCACCAAATCGATGTTATAAGATGTTGAAACTTGTAGTGGGATGAAAAATCGGATTGGAACACCTGAATTTTTGAGTAAGTTTGCAGAGGGAAAAAGTTTGTTTGAATGTGATGAAAAATTCTGAAATTTTCTAAACACTAAAAGGCTGTGCGTACTTAACAAGTGCACACGATTTAACTCGTGCGTACTTACAAGTGCGCAAGAATTAACTCTTGCGTACTTACAAGTGCGCAAGACTTAACTCTTACGTACTTATTAAGTACGCAGGGCTTACTTCATGCGCACTAACAAGTACGCACAAACTCTTAATTGCGCAAACTTTCAACTCAAATTTATGAAGTTTATCAAGTCAAATAACGAACAAGTTAAAAATATTCAACCAAGAGGATTCAAATACAATCCAGGAAGGTTAAACACAAATATTTTTGGCTTTTCTGAATAAAATTGAACTATGCATAAACTTAAAATCTTTTTGATCTTTTCTAATAACAATATACAAGTATTCACACAAACTATTTTTGATCAAAGACACGAGCAGAGGATCATATCAGGCTATCTTTTAGCAAAAACGATACAATATAAACATCAAAGAATATGGGATCATGTCATGGATTACTATTTATTCATACGTAATAAACACATAAACAAGTAATTCAAGTTGACAATATTATAAGATTTGAAACTATAAGCTTCTTTGTATCACGTTTTTGTGTATTAAGGTATTAATTATAAGATATACAACGTGTACCCCACTGATATGCTACACTAATGTATATTGCATTATCTCAAGGTATCTAAGATTTTCCCAATGATTTTCTAAATTTTCAGAATGAAGTTACATCTATTAGCACAGGAAAAATCAAGCAGAATCCATAAGGATTATCAAGAATCATAAGATTCAGAATCGAGTGATTCATTTGTCTTGGTTTCATTTGATTTTCTTCATTGAATATCGGTATGATGATTCATGTTGAAGCATTTTCTTCATTGAATTAGTTTGTATTTTCATTTCTTTCTAGGTGACCGGAGAAGGAGAAAGAGAAAGAAAAGAAATCCACTGATGCTGAGCCCTGTCATCCAGTCGACTTGACTAAGGATGACGATAAAGACAAGGATCCTGAAGCCGGTCCTAGTGGAGGTTAGCACCAAGCTTTGGCAATTGTGCCCATCTCTGCTATTCCAATGGCTGAGGGGGAGTTTACTCATCAAGAGGGTGGTGATACCTTTGGTGGTGGTGGTGATAAAGGAAAGTCAGTGGCTGAAGTACTTAAGGACTTATCTGATGATGAGATCCTGTATCTAGAGCCTGACTATTCCAAAGAAGCACAGATCGATGCTCTCTTCAATCTAGAAGAAGGAGAGATCGACTCTGGTGACGATTGGGATGATGAAGACGAAGATGTTGTGATCGAAATTCCCAAGGGTGACGGGGAAGGAGAGTACGAGCTAGAAGATGGAGAGATCTTTGAAGTTTCATCCTTCGACGCTCCACTCGACACAGGTTCAGTCGAGCAGGCCAGCAATGTAGAAGCCTCGACTGAAGCCTCCCCAGTTGACCCTACACCTGTGGACCCAGAGGAACCAAAAGAAACAGACATGCCTTCCACTTCATCAAAGGGTCCAACTCTGGTGTGGTAAAAGACGTCTATCATAGACAAGCACGGAGCAACAGGGATGATCTTGGTTGTAAGGTTCGAGGAGGACAAGTAGCTGTTCGCCATCAAAAGATCTGGCGGGGTTCAATACTTGAAATCCACCAGTGAAGCATTCAGATCCTTGCCCAAATACGACCTGGTGAACCTAGCAAACCGAGATGTTCAAGCCTCAAGTGGCGATGGGTCATTCCAATCATGCAGTGGCGATGGGTTTGTGGGTGGTTCTGCAGCTGGAAGCAAGATCTCGGAAGTTCGAGATGTTTAAGCCTTAAGTGCACAAGAGACTCAAGGATAAGCATGCTGTACATCCTGTGACTAAGAAGCACTTAAAGAAATTGGTATACAAGCCAGTGTGAAGTGAAACTAAGATTACCCTAAGCAAGTTATCTCAGGATATTCTTGGTGACATGTGGTACTGGTACGTAGATCAAAAGACGGGGCGAGGCTGTGATCATGGGAAAGGGATGTTCCGAGAATGAGAACTTAGTGCCAAAAGAACTGATCAGAATATTTGATGAAGTCTGCTTCATCAACTTTTCTGTAAAAGATCTGGAGGTACTAGCATAACACTATTGCGTTTACACGGACGAATGGACAAAGCTCCTTGCTTCTAAATATGACAAGGTGATCAAGTTCTGCCTTGAATACAAGAAGAAGATGGAAGCTAATGATGCACAGCTATGAAGACTGAAGATTGAAGACTGAAGACGATGATGATCCCGAGCTGTTGTCAAGGGGAAGTTTGTTGAAGCACTTTCCTGTGACAACACTCTGGATAGAGTCTTAGTTTGTATTTTCTTGTCTGTAATTGTCTTTGTATGTAAGAGTCTTTATGTATTACTTTATCGAGTTGTATTTACTTTTACATATTGAATGTTGCATTTCTTTCTAAGTGTTTTGCGCACTTACATGTGCACAGGAGAAAGCTCCTGCGTACTTAGCAAGTACGCAAGAATACCTTTGCGTACTTGTTAAGTATGCAAAAGCATTTTGCCCTGCGCACTTGCTAAGTGCGCAGGCATCAAGTCAGGTATAAGTAGGATAGGTTGACAGAAGTTAAGTACGCAGGCTTTAGTACAAATACGCAGATTGTAACCTAAGTGCTTTTCTCTGTAACCTTCAAGTGTTTATAATACAAATAACGTTTAAAGTGTTTTCTCTTGTCAGTTTACTTTGTTTAGCTAGACTCTCCACCTAGTCATGGGCATTCCGCACCCAGTCCGACTAGTAGACCCACTTGCATGTGAAACGATCCGCCACACCCGAGGGACCTACAAGTGGTATCAGAGCATTTGCTCCTGATTTCGAGTGTTGTGAGTGAGTTTGGAGAGTTTTTACAAGCAAAAAGAAGTATTTTTATTTATTTTTGTGATAAAATAGGGGTAGCTCTTGAGCACTATTTTAGAAACAAAAATCACTCAAAAACTGATTTTTGTTGTGTATTTGAGCATCAAAGGTTCGTTAGAAACAAGTTTCTGACCCTTTGGCTCATTTGCATTGATCATCAGATGAATTTTTACCATCTCTGGCGAGTTTCAGGTGACCGGAAAAGTTTGGTGAGAGTTGCTGAAAAAGGTATCCTGCGTACTTACCATTTCTTGCAAAAAGTACAGTTTTGTGCGTACTTACTAAATACGCAAGAATTATTTCCTGCGTACTTATAAGTGCGCAAGACTGAACTTGTGCGAACTTAAGTTATATCCTACGTACTTACATTTCCTGCGTACTTACAAGTACGCAAGAAGAAATCTAAATATGCAAGGCCATTTCTCAAGTGCGCAAGGCCAAAACCAAGTGCGCAACTGTGTCTGACTTTTCTGAATTTTGACTAAGTGTTCACTATGTCGAATCTTTAGAAACATGGAAACCTGCTGAATTATGATAATGAGATCGGTACACCACAGAAACCACCAAAGTTGCTGAACGTGAACGATTATTCCAATTGGAAAGCACGTTTCCAGCACTACATTTCTTATACCGACTCATCACTATGGATACCAATCCTTGAGGGATATAAGCATCCCACACACATCTATCTTGATGAAACCATGCCCAAACCTATCTCTAAGCTTTCTGACGAAGAAAAGAAAGCTTATGATCGTGAAAAGAAGGCACTTGGTTCGATCACTATGGCATTAACTCGGGAATTGTTCCACAGTTTCCAAGGGTATGACAATTCTAAGGATCTCTGGAAAGATTTACAGAAGAGATTCGAAGGAAATAGTGACATCAAGAAGTGCGGGATCTTCTCAGGAAGCAGTATGAGTGCTTCAGATTTCTAGAGAACGAATCTTTAGATGATCTCATATCTAGATTCTATCATTTACAGACTGAGTTGAAGGATTTTGAACTCAGGTATCCAGATGAAGAGATGGTGGAAAAGTTTTTGGACGCTTTACCACCCAAATTTGAGATGTACACAACCCTGATGAGGGAAAATCCTAAATTCTATGAGTTGACAGTTGAGGAGGCAATAGGAAAGGTTCAAGCTCATGCAATGAACCTAAGAAGAAAGGAGAGCCCAGGAAGACCCCAGATACAAGACCCTTCTATGTATCATGGGACGACTTCTACATCCAAGTCATCGGACTCTGGAATTGCCCTCTTCACTGGAAATCCTACTGAAGAAGACCACTCAACTGGGTGTGGTGGTCATGCTTGCTATGCTTCAGGATCAGGGTTGGGGTCTCATCATCAAAATACCTCAAAAAATCCTCCTGCTACGTCTTCAGCTAACAACTCAGCTATAGCCAGAATAGCTGAAGATCATGTAGCACTATTCTCATCTTGTATGCTTGCATATGAAAATTTCATAGGTGGCAAGCTTACTGATCAAGAGACGATTGAAGAAGAATTTAATCAAGTGGATCCTGATGACATGGAGGACATGGATATTCAATGGAATATGGCCATGCTATTGAGGAGAGCCAATCGTTTCCTGAACAGAACAGGAAGAAAGTTTATTGGCGGGCATCCTAATGTCAAGGTCGGGTTTGACAAATCTAAGGCCAAATGCTACAAGTGTCTAAACTATGGACACTTTGCTCGTGAGTGTCAGAAAGACAGAGCACCTGCCTCTAGTTTTACCCGACCCAGACAAGGAAACAGCCATGGCCACAACAATCCAAACCACCGCAATCAAAGCCAAGGTGGAACGTCCAATGCACTAGTATCCCAACAGGACGACAACTTTGATTGGGGGGTTCATCTTGAGGATGCCATCATCGCACAAACCCAGGTTGGTCTCATGGCTGAGATCATGGAGATGATGGAAGCAGAGAAAAGGGAAGCTTCTGTAGCTGATACATAGGAGGTGAAGGAAGCTGGAGAAAAGGAAGCTTCTGTAGCTGATGAAGAGGAATCAACCACTGTTGTTGCTCTCATGGCCATTGGAGAAGCAACAAGTTCATCGTCTGAGGTAGATTCTAACCCTTTCTCTGTTATTTCATGTTCTAAATGTCTAGGGCTAAAACTTGAAAATTCTAGGCTCCAAGGCAAAATCGAACCCCTAAGTATGGCAGCTCTAAACTAAAAAGAAAATGAAAAACATTTTAAAGATTCTATTGAAACGTTGAAAAAAGAAAAATGTGAATATTCTTTAAAAATAAGTGATCAACAGCTTCACTTAGATGTTGCATACAGGGGGTTAGAAAAACGGAACAATGAAATCAACAAACTGCAAAATGAGATCTTGCAGTTAAAATGCACTAATGAGAAGTTGAAAAACTCTCGCTTTGTGGTGGAACACTACGAGTCAGTGGTGAGACAACTGAATGGGTTAGGTTTGGGTACTAATGCCATTCCTCCACCAGTGAGCGGGAAGTTTGTCAATAGTTTAATAGACATTGATCTCACTTATCTAGGTGAGTCCTCTGATAAGGATGATTCCCCTAATAAGGATGAATCCTCATGTAAGGCTAACTCCACATCTAGTGAGGAGTTTGTTACTGCTTCTGAAGACGGGTCGGTTAATTCTTGCCCTGAAGGAGTAGTATCTGAGGAGTTGTTGACTGAACAAAAGGTAAAGAAAAACGTTATCACTAATGGTGATAATTGCATTTTAACTGAACCCGATATTATTGAAACAAATGATAATCTAAAGGTAATGCTTTATGGGGGGTATAAAAGTCTTAGCCAAGCTAAGAAAGAGGCTTTTTCAGCTCATTATGGGCTTGGGTATAAAGAAAATTTGGAAAAATATTATACTCCCAATAACCAAACTGTTAAGGTTCAGACTAATGTTCATAAACCAACTCCTCCTTCTCATAATGCTGAGTTATCTAAGGCCAGATCTAATGAGCCTTACAAGAGAACTTATGTAGACAAGAGGAACTGTTTTCACTGTGGCTTGGTTGGTCACATTTTTGTGAACTGTCCTTCGAAGAATGAAGGGAAACAGCCTGTTGTTTCACAACAAGCTGTTATCCCCAGGTCGCCACCAGTGAAACCATCTCCCAAACATCCAAAGCAAAATGTGGTGAAACCACCAGTCAAACCGATGGTAAAGCCTAAGATCAAATCTGAAGCTAAACCATATGTTCCAAGAAAGGTAACGCAACCTGCTGTACCTCGTGTATCTATCTCTGGTAATACATGTACTGGTGAGAAACCTGTGGCAAGACTCTCTAAGCTACAGAGGAGGAGACGGAACAAGAGGTTGAGAAAGCTTGAACAGCTGACTTCAGTTCAATCAGGTGAAGCTTCCACAAGTTCACCTGCTGTAGTTGAACCAAAGTCTCCTGTTCCGGTTAAGAAACTGTAGAGATCCTGGACTGCCAAATCCCAAACTTCTCAATCTCCTAGTTCTATTTCTTCTAAAGATTCATTAATTTTGAACAGTCATCATGACTGTGAGTTAAAGGGAGTAGTTTATTTTGAAAAGGATGGACGACCCAAGACCACAATGGCTTGGGTCTCCAAATCTAACTAATTCTTTTGTGACTCGTGCAGGGACGTCCGAAGGGTACTATCTCTAACCGCTGGTATGTAGATAGTGGATGTTCCAGGCACATGACAGGAAACATGGCCTTGCTTCAAGACGTTAAACCATTCAGAGGCGGCTATGTGGCCTTTGCCGGAGAAAAAAGGCGGCAACATCACGTGTCAAGGCGTGGTTTCGAACGGTTGTGTCAGCTTTGACAATGTCAACTTCTGCGAGCAGCTGAAACATAACCTGTTGAGTGTCTGCCAAATGTGTGATAGGGAGTACTCGGTGATGTTTGACAAGTAAGAATGCCTGATTCTCAAACCCGGTTTTGATGTTCAGGAAGATTGGATCCTGATGAGAGCGCCAAGAACAAACGACACCTATCAGATCGATATGAGGGTGGCAACAACCACCTCATCAGTTCCTACATGTTTGCTTATTAAAGCGAAGAGCTTGACTCCATCTTGTGGCATAGGAAACTCGGACATATTTCGTATCATAAAATGACTCATCTTGTCCGAAACGGTTTGGTAACCGGAGTTCCTAAGCTGAGGTTTACCGTTGCAGATGACTGTATGCCTTTTAAAAAGGGCTAACAGCAACGAAGTCTCACAAGCCCAAGCTCCAAAACTCTATTGATACCCCTTTGGAGCTACTACACATGGATCTGTTTGGTCCCATAAGTATCAGGAGTATTGGAGGTAAGTCGTTCTGTCTAGTAGTAACTGATGATTTCTCACGTTTTTCTTGGGTGCATTTTTTAGGTACTAAAGACGAGACTGCTGATATTGTTCAATACTTGATCCTGAGCTTGGAATCTCTTTGCAAGCTAAAAGTTAGAAGGATAAGGAGCGACAACGGAACTGAGTTCAAGAATAATTTGATGGAGCTTTTCTGTCTCAAGAAAGGGATCCGTCACGAATTCAGCGCGCCGTACACGCCTCAGCAGAATGGAGTTGATGAACGGAAGAACAGAACGCTGATTGAGACTGCAAGGACTATGCTGTCGGATGCAAAGCTTCCTGTCATTTTCTGGGCAGAAGCCGTTAATACAGCTTGTCACGTCTTATACAGAGTTCTGATTGTGAAAAGGCACAACAAGACTTGTTACAAGTTGATCAACAATCGATTTCCCAATCTTGGTTACCTAGTTCCTTTTGGTAGTCCTTGTTCCTTGTTGCTACAGTACAAAGACTGCCAGTCTAAGTTTCATGCAAACACGGTGGAAGGAATCTTCTTAGGATACGTTGCCAACTCGCATTGCAAGAGAGTGTACAACATAGGAACTCGTACTGTCGAGGAATGGTTTGAAGTGGATTGTAGTAAACACAACATTCCACCCGAACCAACAGGTCCAGCTTGGGGTTTTGATTATGATGCGCTATTCAAGTCATTCAATCTTCCTAATCAATCTGCAGTTAACGCCGCAAACGTTTATGAATTATTGGATGGCGGTGATGACTCCAGCTTCTCTACTCGTGCTACTGTACCAATTATAACTCCTGATTCCAATGCTGCATCTGCATCTGGAACTCATGACAGTGATGACAGTGAAGATGTTCTTGTTGTTGGAGATGACGCTCAAGCCAATCCTAACACAACTGTAGGAAATAAAGCTCCAACTGATCTAATTAACATTGAATCTTCTTCCTTTAGAACACAGGAAATAGGGGAGCTGTAGGTCCCTACTACGGTGCGTGACGGATCTCTAGACTCGCGGTACGACACGGTGATAACGTGCGGAATCCATGATCAACGTGCTCGTGTAACTCAATCAACAACAACGGTGTAAATAAACTCTTTGTATTTCCACCAAGATATCAGTTTACAATAATCCTGTCTCTAATCAGTTCTTCCTGATATCTCTATCTCACACTTCTGTCTCTGTGTATTTATAAACTACTGTTCTGCACCAGGCGAACTTATTAAGTTCGCCTCTAACAGACTAAGCGAACTTAATAAGTTCGCCTCTGATAGACTTAAGCGAACTTATTAAGTTCGCCTGTGATGAGTTCGCCTCTGATATACTAGGCGAACTTAATAAGTTCGCCTCTGATAGAGTTAAGTTCGCCTCTAGCAGAACTTACATAGAAATTTATCAACAGTTACAAAACATGTCCTAACAGACTCCCCTTTAACTGTTGCTAACAATTCAATCAATTACAAGTCAAAGACTCTAAGACTAAGACATAATATCTTCAAGCTCGTTTTCACCAGAATATGCTCCAACAGACTCCCCCTTGACAACAGCTTTAGAAGATTGCCATCAGTCTTCATATATAATCAAACAAGTTGTAGTCTTCGCCTTGTTCATCTGCACACTCTCTCTATATTAAGAAGAAACCTTGGGAGAAGGACCCCTTGTCAACTTCTGTCTGCAATTTTCATTTATGCAAAGGAGAACAACCAATAATAACCAACAATTAAAATTTCCATGGAAGCTGGAAAAATTAAATTTTTTTGATTTTTCAAACATAAGAAACACAAAATCTTTTTGGTTTTTCTCTATATAAACTAAAATGTAAAATACAAAATCACATCTTTTTGGTCGAACATCATGAGTAAGAAGATCATATCAGTATATATGAGATATCAATCACACATCTTGGATATAAAATCCATATAATATCAAATGGTATCCTATGTCATTTTTTTAAGCCTTGAGCAAACAAACGAATATCTTTCAAGATTGTCATACTCTATCTTTTCTAGACTTTCATATTGCATGTTATGATACTCGATAAACATTCAAAGAAAATATGATCAGGCTATGACACACAAATTCAAATTGTCAATATTATAAGATTTGAAACTAAAGCATCTCATTCCCACTTTCTTGTGAGTTAAGGTACCATTTAAGTATGAAATACGTGTACCCTACTAGTATGCCAACAGAAAGTAAATGCACTATCTTCAAGACATATGAGATTTTACTAAAGATTATCCGAATTTCTAGAATGAGGAGACATCACTTAGCACACGAATAGCAGAATCCAAATTGGATTGTATTGAAATCAATGAGATTCAGAATCGAATGATTCAATGTCTTGGCTTATATATGTGGAATCATAAGATTCAGGTACGTGGATCCAACTGTTATCTGGATTATGAATTCAATGGAATCAGTAAAGATGATTTATCAATATGATCCAGGGGCTAGTATATGTTTGACAGATGATGTCAAGTACATATCTTGATTATAGTTCAAATTGCATGCTTTTCGGGACATGGGCACTGAAGCAAATTGACTGAATAGTGCTAAGGACATAACTCGAAACTGATCTCATAGGAAAATCTTTATTAAAAACTAATATTCTTTATCTGATAGTGATCTTTTAACGCACACACCCAGGCATAAAATGGGTTCAAATCACAGTTGTAACATATGAAATTATGTTTTCACACTACTAATGGTTCAGTGACGCTTTTAGTCTACTGACAATTCAAATTATATGCATACACAACACTATCATTTCCTATTTGTGCAGTCTCTAAAGTTTAGATCAAAACATATAATTCAGATATATTAACATAAAGCACCAACCAGTCAATTAAGGTCATGTGTGAAAGAACATCTACTGATGTACTATCATCTCTTCTTTAACTTCAAGTAATGTCGATTTTATCTTTTTCAATTTGTTTGGCTTTCTCAAAATATTTTTCAAAGAAACTAAAACAAACGAAAATAAACCTTCCATGAAAACATTTTAAGAAAAATATTTTACTTGGTTACTCAGGATTAAGCAAGTCAATCAATTAAAAAACACAAACCAATGTAATGTAATTGAATGTCATTGCCTCTGTCACCAACACAGTTCTGTACTCCCCCTATCCCGTAGACTCCCCCTCAACTAGTCAAATGGTTGCATCAACGACTTTATGATCACCATCGTCATTCAAAGTTTCAGATTATCATTTGGACTTTGTACAACTGTTTCCAAAACATTGTGTGTGACATATTCTCCCCCTTGAGCATCAAGTCGTTGAATCAAATATATTCTCAGTTATCAACAACTCTTTACTCTTGCAGATGTCATTCCCTGTTATGTGCTAAGAACCACCACTATCAACAAACCAAATGTTATAAATAGTCCCTCTTGGTAATCCTGCACAACTAACAAGAAACATTAATTTGAAATTGGGACCCAAGCCATGGTAGTCATGGGTCGTCCATCTGTATCAAAATAATAAACCTCACTCCATTCACAATCGAATCTCTCATCAATTTTCGGTGATTGCTCTGACGAGTCAGAAACAGAAACTTTAGATTTCCAAACATACTTCTTTTCATTAAGTTCTTTTTGCTTAAAATGTGAAGAGTTTGAACAATCATGTTCATTTGAAAAATGCTTAGACTGTGAAAACTCTTGTTGTTCTAAAAGTTTTCTCAATCTTCTGTTTCTCCTCCGTCTTTGAGGTCTAGAAAGCCTAACCTCAGATTTTGAATTACCCTTTGGTGTAACATGAGGTTTAACCACATTTGGGTTAATATAAGGCTTACCATGAGTTATTACCTTTTCTGGAATAACATGTCGGTTACCTTTGGCTTTGTGAGGACAAGCAATCCGAATGTGACCCACAAGACCACAAGAAAAGCAAGATCTCTTCTCACTATATTCTCTCATATAAGGAATCTTCACACGATAAGACGCACTTGAAGAAGATTCTCCTACATGAACTTCTTTTGGCTTTGTTTTCTCTGGAACTCCAGATTTTGCAACAGGTTTTGATTCAGGCTTCATCTTCTTAGGAAATACATGCTTCTTTCCTTTATTTTTGTAAGGACAGTTCACCACAATGTGTCCTACTCATTACAATGAAAACATGTACGCCTGTCTTTATAATCTCTGACATATGGAACTCTCCTTGAATTTGAAGAACTTCCAAATGTAGAATTTTCAGATGAATTAGAATCAACCTTTGAGTCTTCTTTCTTAATCTCTTTTGGTATCCCTTCCACCTTAGCTTCATCAAAATATTCATCATCACTCTCATCAGAATACACCATATCTTCACCTGTGACTGTATTCACTTTCAACACAGTCTTAGGATCTAAATCCTCATCGTTTATTATCTCAGGTGCAACAGAATAATTGCCATTGAATGGTGGAGGAACATAGCCAATACCACTAGTTCCCTTCCCCTCTTCAGTATTCTCATGATAATATCCTAATAAGAATGATGAATTTCCAAAGCTTTCTAACTTTCTATGCAATCTGATCCCCTCTAGTTCCTTATCTTTCGAAGCAAGATCATTATTTCGTTTCTCAATTTCTACAAAGGACATATCCAGGTGATATGCCTGATCTTTGATCTTCAAAGTCAGAGAACTTATATCCCTCTTCAGTGATTCTATTCTCTCAATACACACATTCTCATTATCTTTTAATTCTGATTGACCGTGTGCATGGATTTCATATCATAAATGAGGTTTACATTGTCATCCATAACCCTCATCATTTTATCCTTAACTGAAACACAGTTAGAACAAAACGTTTCAGAGTTAGAAAATACCTCAGGTTTTACTTCTGAAGAAGATGCACTAGGAGCCATGAATAGTCATCATCAGCTTCACTCTTTTGTTCAACAATGACAGGCTCTGCATCAGTTTCTAAGTCACTCAAATCATCTTCAAATGTCTGAAAACTTTCTTCACTCATCACATCAGTCTCAGAAGATTGAATACTTTCACCAGAACGAATACTCTCACTATCAGTTAAATCTGCAGAAGAATCACTTTGAGAAAAACTCGGCTTCTCCAATACTTCTTTTGTAATCTCCAGGAAATTTCCTGCTTTTATTTTAACTTTTCCGGCAATGTAAGTTCATTATTTTGGTGAATCGCATTTATGAAGAACCTTAATTACCTACTTCAAATTCATAAGTAATAAATATTTATGTTATATGCTTGTAAATAATTGTCACCATCCTATTCCATAAATATATAGGTACATACTAAGTCATTTCTAAAACTATATATATACACACATGATATAAACAATTTATTATGAAAATATAACATTACTAGTATTTTTAAATTACTAAAGGTAAATAAAATAAATAAATATATAATTATATCTATAAACATATTAAATATGAATTATGATGAAATGAAGTCATGAACATAAAATTTATGGGCACTTAAGCTGAAATATGTTATGAAATTAAAAACTATTTTTCATATTTTGCAATCTTAATCCCTATAACAAATTAAATTTTGTAAATAAGACCATGATACTACCCTATAAATAGACCCTCATTCTTCCCTCATTCTCACAGCATATCAAGTTCTAATCCCTCTCTCAAGATTCAAAGTCGTTTCCATATTCATAAGTAAGTTCTTCTTATATTCTTGTTTGTTCATACTTTTCCTTTAAAAATTTCTCATAACTTGCTAGATCTATGATCCCTAACATGTTTATGTTATAATCATAGACATATCCAAGACCAAAAGCCCTATTTTAATTAAAATTGTGTCAAACTTTTATTTAAAAGCTTGGTTGATCATTCTTACTCCTTTCAATTTCAAAAATTATGTTTTTACTAAAAATCCTTATTTTCAAGTTAAAATATTTAATATTCAATTTCTATCTTTACATAAACTTATATTTTCACTTTAGCCCATATACTTTCCAAACACAAACTAAACTTGGTTAAGTATGCAAATAGAGTAAATTTCAAACCAGTATGTAGTTATCTGGCAAACATTAAAGTTCTAGCTAGGAAAAGACTGGGTTCTGATCCGACCAACTCTTTTCTGGGAACTTTTCTGTTGGAGGTACTACTCTGGAATGATAACCATTCTAGTGTACAACAATCACTTTCAACAAATTATGATTATGATTATAAACTCATATCTTTATAAATATTTATACAAACTTTTATATAATTTATTATTATTATATGAGAACATTTAAAATTCAATTCTATACTTTTAATTAATAATTAATTATTGTTTAATTATTAATTAATTAAAACATTATTATACTTTAAATTTTGGTTTATTTACCAACTAATTAAATCATTATTTTTAACACTTGTTTTTCTTAAATCAGATGAAAGTTTTCATTCATTTATTTATGTAGTAAATTATTTAATTACTCAACTAATTATTACTCATTTATTTATTCATCTATCTATCTATTAATTTATGCAATTACAAATAAAAGAAAACTAGTCATTTATTTATTTGTGTATTTATTTACAAACAAAAGAAACCTAATTATTTATTCATACGTTTATATAATTATTACAAACAAACAACATCGTTATTAATTCTTTCACTTATTACAATACAAATATTTATCAAAGATTTACATAAAATATTATTTGCAACTCAAATAATTATTTTATTATTAAAATGAGGACACTCACATCAATCTCCTCGCACAATAGGATTCTCTATTTTAGTTGTACAAATTATTGATATATATGTTCCATCAAACATAGGTTAACCTTGTGATTAGCTAGAACATTTGTGCAATATACTTGTGTGACATCCAAGCTACTCATTGCAAGGTGAGTTTACATAGCCCTTTTTTACTGTTTTTTCTTTTGGGGTGAAACATGTTATCAACTTTATCTATTTAAACAGTTCAATATCTATGTTCTTGTGCTTGATCTTTATGCTTTATATTTGAACTACTTGGTGACCATTGCATGTGTTTCATGCCAGTACATTCATTAACTTGCAGCCCAAGCCTAAGGTAGTACCTAACATGATCACTTATATAGGAAACTGAAACTATAACTTACCACAAGACCTTGGCGGGGTTTGTTGGGTATCAACTATAACTTGGAGTATCCGCTTGCTCCCTTTTTCATAATGGCAATCAGTGGGATTGCGTATCTAGTTTTCTATTATCAGGCTTGATTTGTACGCTTGGAACCTTGTATGTTTTCACAAATATGCTTTAGACATGCTTTGAACATATTGAATTGTAAACCTATACTTAACTTTTGTTTGGTGTCAAAACCTATGTTACTCACCAACTACTTGTAGTTGACATTTACTCACATGTTTCAGGTGCACCAGTTTGAGGACATTATTTGATCACTTAGGACATTGGACCTAGCTCTATTAAAGATTAAATTCAACTTATGTCATGTTTGAACGCTTTATTATCCATTTCTACTTGTAACGGATGCGTTTAATTTTGATGGATAACTATTGTCACATTTAATAGATGATCGTGTGCTTATGAACAACCGCGTCAGCCCCGGCATATAATCCGCCGCCGGCCGGGGTGTGATAGATTGGTATCAGAGCCATGGTTATAGGGAATTAGGTTATTAGACACACGTGATCTAGACTATAACCTAGGAGTCCCCAAACATAAGTTTAACTCATGTCTTTTATTAGGAACTCCACTTTATACTCATTTATACACATACTTATCTACATCTATCTATTTCTGTTTACATGATACAATTACATGAACTACAACATTCCAAGGACTACATGGATTTATTTAAAATCATATGGATTACTTGAAACATATTTCTAGACTATATCTTATAACCTTAGGATACCCCTATGTAAGTATTCTACATATTATCTGGTGTATTACATTGCATGATACAATACAAATTTTCTTATGTACTATATTACTTGATAACCTACATGTTCACAAAAACTGCTACTCCTGTAATACCTCATTTTTTACACTATTTGAATTGTCTGCGCAATACCTATTTGATATTACTAAATGCTATCCTAAGTTTTGACATATACACCTCCATCTTTACACATCATCACTGATCACTCATGGAAAGATTTAAAACTCCTAGATCCAATACCTATTAAAATTTTAAAGTCCTATTAAAGTTTTGAGTTCTGAAAATTAGTAGAGAACATGTGCAATCTGGAAGGGTGAATGCCTGTACTTTGGGTCTTCTGTCTAGGAAAGCATTTCATATAAATCCAAATCAACCGAAGGATCCGTATGCTTTCCTGGGAATTCCCGAAGTGAGTGTTCACCTATAGGCTAAAGCATGTCTTCTTGAAAGTATAAGGACTTGAATCAATTTGATTTATCGTAACATCCGTTCGGCTATACACCAGATGAATGCAATCTAAACATCATCCGCTTAATTATTATAATTTGGTACACAAGTCTAAACCCTCTATTTTATCCTTACACTTAATCATATTTAAGTCAACTATACCTCTTCATCCTTATGCCTTGGAAATTTTATCACCCTTATTATCATTTACAAAGGATTTAAACTCTTAGCCCTTACCATCTGAGGAAAAGAAGCTGCTTCAATAGGTGAAGCACACCCTTGAGCCACAAGACACAATCCCTAACGATCCTCACCATAACCATGAGTTCAAATAATAATGTCACTTGTACATGATGGATGGAAGAGTGGGTGTAAGTCCATGAAAGATTCTGACTAAGGAAAGACTGAGTACTTCAGTGTGTCCTTTGTGACCTACCTCTCTTTCCTGGGAATCCTTCTCGTGGGTACACTACTTATAGGTCAAGTGTTACTCCTAATATATTATTATAAGAGCTCGATGTTATGATTAGTCAAAATTTTAAACTCATGAATACCTTTGTACTTAACAACTTACCATTACACTTACGACCTTTTCGTGCTAGACATGGTCTCTTACACTCTTCATTCCCCTAAGAATCACCCCAGATCAGAGTCAACACAAGAGGAATACTTTGGGTCCCCATCACCAGACAACCCGTCACCGGAATGACTAGTTGCCAGATCCATGTTTGACTGCATAGCAGATTGGCTTAGGAGCAGACTTGAGACTCCGAGAAGCTGAATCACTTCCGAGAAACCTTATTTAACACCTAACCTATACCATCCAGATCCAGGAGCAGGACAAGACAAGGAACCTACCAGTGCGTTAGGAGTTCCACCTGATGCCGCTCACCTATATGTAAGGACCATAGAGTTTCTAAGGCAAGGAGTGGAGACCAGGGAATACTTGATGCACATACGAAAATAACTAGGGCTGACGCCCGGTTTGCAATACGAATAACTACAACGATGTTCGTCTTGGTACTCGTCTGCTTCCTGGTGGAAAACTACCTGAGATGTTAGCCGGATACCCTATTTCGCGTCTTCTTAAAAACTTAAATTGAAACCCATATTCTGTACCTAAATATAAATGTTAAATTTTTTTTTAACTTTCCTTAATGATTGATATCTAAACCTTCTTTGTAAACTAGTTATTTTGTTATTTCCCCAATTTAACTAATATAGTTATTTTGTTCAAACAAAACCTTTATCAAACTCTTGGTTTATAGATTTTATCTACAGTATAAACTATTTACAAACCCCCTTTACCTCGCAAAGAAGCTTAATACCAGTCTTGTACAAATGATTTTATAAAAGTAATAACAAGTATTTCATCCTCTTTATGATGACTTGATTAACTATTTTATTATGACTTGTTATTTCGTTAAACTAATTATTATTTAAATTTTGGCTTATTTATTAAATAGGAAGGAAATTATTATCTTTTGAAACATTTGCTTTATGATAATCAAATTAAAAGGTTTTTATTTATCAAAATATTCATCCGCCAAAATTATTATTCCATTTATTAATTTACAAACAAGAGTACAAATTTCAAATTACCAGTTTATTTATAAACAAAAAACATAAATTAGATATTCATGTACACATTATGCTGAATACCTGCAAAACCTTCCAATCACCTTGCACCTTCCGGAATGTATGAGCTTACTAGTCATTTCAAGGTGATGAATCATTTCGCGTAGGCGTTAACCACTCATATAAACCTCAACGAAAATGGAAAACTTAAAACCCAACTACCTACATGATAGATGAATGTCAAGCAACATGCCTGGCTGCAAAACTCGATCACCTACAAAATTTGATAGCTTACGTTACTCATGAGAGTTGATTACTTACATATAACGTTCACATTATACGTGAAAACCAATTTGTTTACTTCATAGACGAAACTTAATTAGTCACATTATACACGAAACTTGGTTGTTTGCAATATGCATGATACTAGATTGATCACATCACACTTGAAACTTACTCGTTTGCAATATACATGATACTAGCTTGTTCACATGATACAGATACTTGGTTGTTTACAATATATATGATACTAGATTGATCACATTATAGACAGAACTTGATTACTTGCAACATGCACGACGCTAGATTGTTCACACGATACGTGATACTTGGTTAATTACAATATGCATAGTACTATATTATTCACGCTATACATGAAACTTGAGTGCCTACATTACACACGAAACTAGACTGTTTACATTGTTTACAATAAATTGCCCACTATATACATGAAGCATGATCATTCACTTTATCTATGAAACTTGATAGCTATAAACTTTAAGCTACTCGGGGTTTGACGTATTCTTGTTCAAACACAAGAAAGCTATAAACTTTGAGTTACTCGGGGTTTGACGTATTCTTGTTCAAACACGAGAGAGCTATAAACTTTATGGATAACCTGGAGGGTGTGCCATCTACTTAGGGCACCCATGTATGGGGTTGTGCCAGTCTTTACTCCCTGATTGACTTTACCAACTAGACACACAATTACTCACTAGAAACTCATGTATGAAAACAATAATAAAGTAAATGTTTTTGATATATCCCCCACCTCTGTACCCACACGTAATAGAACGATTTATACGGACCATACGGCGATTTGAGTAATTACGGGTGCACACGTAATTATAAAAATCAGCGCATGGAAAACATAGTAAATTCTGTCGTGTGCGATGACATAAAACCTATGGTGAAATACACTAACGAAACTAACGGAATATGATAAGGGCATAGTAGATATACCGCTGATACATCCTATATATATATATGTGTGCTCCTGTCATATTGTAAGAAGTAACGTTGTCCGTATTCATGTAGGGATTTCCTATTACTCTGACCTTGACTAGTAGTTTTGAAATCCTTATCCAGTGACATCACTCGAACATCTAAGACTATATCTTAAACAAGTTTAGATCTAAAAGTTTCCATCATCCTCATTACAAGTGATGCATTCCATCATTTGAATCCAAAAAAAATCATTCTCGGGCAATCTTTTCCTTATTTCCACTCAAACAAAATCCACTACCACCATCCATACCTCACACGATGACCTGACCTAAAGCTTGTCATCAACTATACTCCTCAAACCGAAAAGCAAAGATAGTTAAGAATCCAAACACATGTCACTTCCTTAGACCCTTCTCCTAAATAATTTCGAGACGAAATTTCCTAAAGTAGGGGAGACTGTAATCTCCAGGAAATTTCCCGCGTTTATTTTAACTTTTCCGGCAATGTAGGTTCATTATTTTGGTGAATCACATTTATGAAGAACCTTAATTACCTACTTCAAATTCATAGGTAATAAATATTTATGTTATATGCTTGTAAATAATTGTCACCATCCTTTTCCATAAATATATAGGTACATACTAAGTCATTTCTAAAACTATATATATACACACATGATATAAACAATTTATTATGAAAATATAACATTGCTAGTATTTTTAAATTACTAAAGGTAAATAAAACAAATAAATATTAAATTATATCTATAAACATATTAAATATGAATTATGATGAAATGAAGTGATGAACATAAAATTTATGGGCACTTAAGTTGAAATATGTTATGAAATTAAAAACTATTTTTCATATTTTGCAATCTTAATCCCTATAACAAATTAAATTTTGTAAATAAGCCCATGATACTACCCTATAAATAGACCCTCATTCTTCCCTCATTCTCACAGCATATCAAGTTCTAATCCCTCTCTCAAGATTCAAAGTCGTTTCCATATTCATAAGTAAGTTCTTCTTATATTCTTGCTTGTTCATACTTTTCCTTTAAAAATCTCACATAACTAGCTAGATCTATGATCCCTAACATGTTTATGTTATAATCATAGACCTATCCAAGACCAAAAGCCCTATTTTAATTAAAATTGTGTCAAACTTTTATTTAAAAGCTTGGTTGATCATTCTTACTCCTTTCAATTTCAAAAATTATGTTTTTACTAAAAATCCTTATTTTCAAGTTAAATTATTTAATATTCAATTTCTATCTTTACATAAACTTATATTTTCACTTTAGCCCATATACTTTCCAAACACAAACTAAACTTGGTTAAGTATGCAAATAGAGTAAATTTCAAACCAGTATGTAGTTATTTGACAAACATTAAAGTTCTGGCTAGGAAAAGACGGGGTTCTGATCCGACCAACTCTTTCCTGGGAACTTTTCTGTTGGAGGTACTACTCTGGAATGATAACCATTCTAGTATACAACAACCACTTTCAACTAATTATGATTATGATTATAAAATCATTTCTTTATAAATATTTATACAAACTTTTATATAATTTATTTTTATTATATGAGTACATTGAAAACTCAATTCTATACTTTTAATTAATAATTAATTATGGTTTAATTATTAATTAATTAAAACATTATTATTCTTTAAATTTTGGTTTAATTACCAACTAATTAAATCATTATTTTTAACACTTGTTTTTCATAAATCAAATGAAAGGTTTCATTCATTTATTTATGTAGTAAATTATTCAATTACTCAACCAATTATTACTCATTTATTTATTCATCTATCTATCTATTAATTTATGCAATTACAAATAAAAGAAAACTAGTCATTTATTTATTTGTGTATTTATTTACAAACAAAAGAAACCTAATTATTTATTCATACGTTTATATAATTATTACAAACAAACAACATCGTTATTAATTCTTTCACTTATTACAATACAAATATTTATCAAAGATTTACATAAAATATTTTTTGCAACTCAATTAATTATTTTATTATTAAAATGAGGACACTCACATCAATCTCCTCGCACAATAGGATTCTCTATTTCAGTTGTACAAATCATTGATATATATGTTCCATCAAACATAGGTTAACCTTGTGATTAGCTAAAACATTTGTGCAATATACTTGTGTGACATCCAAGCTACTCATTGCAAGGTGAGTTTACATAGCCCTTTTTTACTGTTTTTGCTTTTGGGGTGAAACATGTTATCAAATTTATCTATTTAAACAATTCAATATCTATGTTCTTGTGCTTGATCTTTATGCTTTATATTTGAACTACTTGGTGACCATTGCATGTGTTTCATGCCAGTACATTCATTAACTTGCAGCCCAAGCCTAAGGTAGTACCTAACATGATCATTTATATGGGAAACTGAAACTATAACTTACCACAAGACCTTGGCGGGTTTTGTTGGGTATCAACTATAACTTGGAGTATCCGCTTGCTCCCTTTTTCAAAATGGCAAATAGTGGGATTGCGTATCTAGTTTTCTATTATCAGGCTTGAATTGTACGCTTGGAACCTTGTATGTTTTCACATATATGCTTTAGACATGCTTTGAACATACTGAATTGTAAACCTATACTTAACTTTTGTTTGGTGTCAAAACCTATGTTACTCACCAACTACTTGTAGTTGACATTTACTTTCATGTTTCAGGTGCACCAGTTTGAGGACACTACTTGATCACTTAGGAAATTGGACCTAGCTCTATTAAAGATTAAATTCAACTTATGTCATGTTTGAACGCTTTATTATCCATTTCTACTTGTAACGGATGCGTTTAATTTTGATGAATAACTATTGTCACATTTAATAGATGATCGTGTGCTTATGAACAACCGCGTCAGCCCCGGCGTATAATCTGCCGTCGGCCGGGGTGTGACATCTTTGATCAAGACCTCAAACGCTTGAGAAGTTGCTTCACCCTTTTTATTCAATGCTTCCCATAGATCTCTTGAAGTTGGAAACTTCCCGAGACTATGAATGATTTCTTTAGGTAAAGACAGCGTTAAAGTTTCACGCGTCTTCATCTCTCGATCAAATTTATGCTTTTCTACTTTAGTAAGAGCTGTCACTGGTTTAGGAACATCATAATATCCCATATAATCATAAGTAGGATGCACATATCCTTCAAATATGGATGTCCAAAAGTTTTCATCAGTTTCTGATACGAACTGTTCGAACCGGACTTTCCAGCTACGAAAATCTGATATGCACAAAAGTCTTGGTGGCGTAGTTCCAATCTCATTATCATCACATGAAATTGACATTTTGAAATTTTTGCGAAAATATCCGGAAAAAATTTCCCGCCAAAATACTCTTTTTTAAAAAATTTTGAAAATTCAAAATTTCAAAAATGATTCAAAACGACCATATAAACTTTCCCTAAAAAATTTGGACAAGATGAAATTTCCCGCCAAAATACTCTTTTTTTTATAATTCAAGCGAACTTAAGTTGACCCGAGCGAACTTGATCCCAAGCGAACTTGTTAAGTTCACCTACTCTGCACCAAGCGAACTTATTAAGTTCGCCTAATATTCACCAAGCGAACTTATTAAGTTCGCCTCCCTAAGTTCGTCTGCACAACAAACAGCAAGTTCGCCTAAATCAGCTGAAACAAACTCAGAAACCCAAACACGAACAAACTCGGCTGAAAATCATGATTTCTGATCAAAATGATGGAATTAAGCAATTCTGAACCGTATGATTGTGTAGAAACTGATTAGGAACAATCCTATCGGATCAAATTCTTCAAACCAATCCAAAATCAATCCAAATTGATCAAAAATCTTACATTTTTATCAAGAACACAAAAAAGATGAAAAATCTTCAAAATCTCTGAAATTTGATGTTGATTGGACACGAAAACACCACGAATCTTCTGCTAATCAAGAGCAAAGGCTCTGATACCACTTGTAGGTCCCTAATTCGGTGCGTGATGGATCTCTAGACTCACGGTACAATACGGTGATAACGTGCGGAATCCATGATCAACGTGCTCGTGTAACTCAATCAATAACAACGGTGTAAATAAACTCTTTGTTTACAATAATCCAGTCTCTAATCAGTTCCTCCTGATATCTATATCTCACACTTCTGTCTCTGTGTATTTATAAAATACAGTTCTGCACCAGGCGAACTTATTAAGTTCGCCTCTAACAGACTAAGAGAACTTAATAAGTTCGCCTCTGAAAGACTTAAGCGAACTTATTAAGTTCGCCTCTGATAGGCTAGGCGAACTTATTAAGTTCGCCTCTGATATACTAGGCGAACTTAATAAGTTCGCCTCTGATAGGCTAGGCGAACTTGTTAAGTTCGCCTCTAGCAGAACATACACAGAATTTTATCAACAGTTACAAAACATGTCCTAACAGGAGCTAAGCACGAATTTAGATCCCGAAATTCAGGAACCGATTGTACCGGAAACAAGAGTGCATAGGAATCATACAATCGACAACATTATTGGTGATCCTTATGCCGGTATTCAGACTCGTCATCGAACCATCACTAAGAACACCAGTCTTTACACATAGATACTTGACACTGGTGTCATGGAAACATATATGCATGCTACATTCTTGTCCCAGTTAGAGCCGAAGAATGTGAAGGAGGCTCTCACTGACAACTGCTGGATTGAGGCGATGCAAGATGAATTGTCTCAATTCCAAAAGTTACACGTGTGAGATTTGGTTGACTTGCCAAAGGGCTTTCAACCAATTGGAAGCAGATGGGTGTTCAAATGCAAGACAAATGATCGTCATGTTGTTGTGAAGAACAAAGCAAGATTGGTTGTTCATGGTTTTTATCAGCAAGAGGGATTGGATTACACAGAAGTATATGCCCTAGTTGCTAGAATTGAGGCCATTCGACTGTTCTTGGCTTATGTCACATATGTCGGCTTCAAGGTCTATCAACTTGATGTGAAGAGTGCTTTCCTTTATGGTAAAGTTCATGAAGAGGTCTATGTCACTCAACCTCCCGGTTTTGAAGATCCGCATAATATCAATAAAGTGTATAAGCTTGACAAAGCACTTTATGGTCTTCATCAAGCACCGCGGGCATTGTATGAGACATTATCTAAGCATTTACTGTCTAATGGTTTCGACCGTGGATAGATTGACTCGACTCTCTTCATTAGGAAAGCAGGAGGTGACATTCTTCTTGTACAAGTATACGTCGACGACATTATCTTTTGATCTACCAATGAAGGGATGTGTTGGGAATTCGAGCAGGTGATGAAGTTCAAGTTTGAAATGAGTAATACAGGTGAATTATCATTCTTCCTGGGTCTGCAAGTCAGTCAAAGAGAGGATGGCATCTATCTACATCAAACTAAGTATGTGCAGGACATCTTGTCAAAATACAAGATGAATGATAGTAGTACTTATGGCACACCTATCCCAGTCAATCATGGTCTGCATCCTGACAAAGATGGAAAGGATGTCGATAGCAGATTGTACCGTGGGATGATCAGATCACTTATGTATCTCACAGCTTCAAGTCTCGATATAATGTTTGATGTGTGCTTGTGCTCAAGGTTTCAGTCTCAACCGAAGGAGTCACATATGATAGCCGTGAAGAGAATTTTCACATACCTGAAAGGGAAACCCCAATTAGGTCTTTGGTACTTTAAGCAGCAGTCATTCGACTTCAAGGCCTACACTGATTCAGATTATGGCAGTTGTAACCTTGACAGAAAGTCAACTTCTGGTGGATGTCAATTCTTAGGAGACAGACTGGTCTCCTGGCACTGTAAGAAGCAGTCAACGATTTCTGTCTCAACTTGTGAAGCAGAATACATTGCTGCAGCGAGCAGTTGTTCTCAGATGCTGTGGATTCAGCAGCAGTTGAGAGACTACGACTTAAACTTCACTGGAACTCCTCTATTCATTGACAACAATGACACAATGTCCATCACAAATAACCCGGTGAAACATTCCAAAACTAAACATATAGAGATTCGCCATCATTTCATCCGTGATTGTGCTGAAAAGCATTTAATTGAACTTGTAAAAGTTAACACGGATGACAATCTTGCTAACCTTTTCACAAAGGCATTTGATCGATCCCGTTTTGAGCATCTTGTCAACATGATAGGAATGTTCAATCCTGAGTGAAAATTAATTTTTCTTGAATCAATTCAATTCATGGAAGTTAAACTTTATTTCTTTTAAATTTTCTATATAGTTCTTTTAAGTTTCAAAATATGTTACAAAAACAAAAACAAAAATAGAAAATGGAGAAAATTTCAAAGTTAACTTGAGAAAAGAGGAAATGATAGTACATCAGAAATGATCTAAACGTCACAGACTGCTCATATCGGAAATGATTGCGTCATGCTTACTTAACTGTTTAACTTATTATGTTTTTAATATGCTTATTTACAAGTAATTTAAATTGTCAGTAGGCTGTATGCGTCTTTGAATCACTAGTAGTGTGGAAACTAAATCTAAATTACAACTGTGATTTGAACCCATGATTGCAAGTGTGTGTGCGTAAAAGAATAGAAAAGATCATTATCAGATATAGGATGTTAGATTTTGGCAATAATTTTCTTTTGAGGTCAGTTTCGGGTTATGTCGTTAGCACAATTAATGCGGTTCATCTCACTGCCCATACTCACAAGTATGCAAGGAGAGATTGAATCAAGACATGTCTCTACATTAACCATTGAGCATGTATTCACCCTTGAATCACTCCTGATTCATTGAAATCAAATCAAGATAAAAGTTGGATTCCCTTACCTTAAAACTCAAACACCATATATATTATCCTGAATCATCATACCAATATTCAATGAAGAAAATCAAATGAAACTAAGACAAATGAATCACTCGATTCTGAATCTTATGATTCCTGATAATCCTTATGGATTCTGCTTGATTTTTCCTGTGCTAATAGATGTAACTTCATTCTTAAAATTTAGAAAATCATTCGGAAAATCTTAGATGCAATTTACATTAGTATAGCATATCAGTGGGGTACACGTTGTATATCTTATAAATAATACCTTAATACACAAGAATGTGATACAAAGATGCATATAGTTTCAAATCTTATAATATTGCCAACTTGAATTACTTTTTTATGTGCTTATTACGTATGAATAAATAGTAATCCCTGACATGATCCCATATTCTTTGATGTTTATACTGTATCATTTTTGCTAAAAGATAGCCTGATATGATCCTCTGCTCGTGTCTTTGATCAAAAATAGTTTGTGTGAATTCTTGTATATTTTATTAGAAAAGATTAAAAAGATTTTAAGTTTATGCATAGCTCAATTTTATTCAGAAAAGCCAAAAATATTTTTGTTTAACCTTCCTGAATTGTATTTGAATCCTCTTGATTGAATATTTTTATCTTGTTCATTATTTGACTTGAAATACTTCATAAATTCTGAGTTTAAAATTTGCGCAAGAGTTTAAGCTTGTGCACTTGTAAATGCGCAAGAGTTAAAGACTGCGCACTTGTAAGTACGCAAGAGTTAACTCGTGCGCACTTAACAAATACGCACGACCGATTGAGGCTGGGTATAAAAGTGACACTTAGAAAATTATCTGTTTCATGCTTTCAAACGAAAAATTTTTCCCTCTACAAATTTCACTCAAAATCAAAGTGTTCCTAAACCATCTTTTCGTCCCGTCTATAGTTTCATCATCTCATTTCATCGATTTGGTGAGAATCTAGGCTAAATCCATCCGTGAAATCGTAACATTTGGACCGATTCTCGACTTAAAAAAAATTTAGGTTTATTCTTGAATTTTTGGGTAAAATTGGGGTTGTTTGGGTATATTTCTTATCACTAATACCGGATTAGAAAACTTAATCGACTCCCATTCATCCCTTTTGGTCCTCGATTTTGATCTGTCGGTTGACTATGAATCGACAGTGGGTCGGGCGACTTTTTAGGTCAAAATTGGTCATATGTAGGTAGGTTGTGGTGTTGATACTGGTCCCATAGGTTAGAATCATTGATTCCGACCTAGTGGCGACCTATTCGACCCGCTTTTTGAACGATCAGTCAATTTGTCAATATTCTGGAATTTTTGTCAAGTGGTGTTCTTGCGCACTTAGCAAGTACGCAAGAAGTACTTCTTGTGTACTTGTTAAGTACGCAAGAGGAAAAGACTGCGCACTTAGCAAGTGCGCAGGACCAACACTTGGGAAAAATTCTATGTCTAAAAATTTTGTTCAAAGAGTAACTACTATACTGAGTCATGTTTGTTCATTTCCAATGATACGTGTTGTTCTGATTGTGTTTTCTGTGTGTTTTTGCAGATTATGGCTCAAGCGTTTACTAACGAATTCAACTTGTTAGCAAACACTCAACCCGAATGGAATGGTGCACGCCCACGAGCTCCGGCTTGGGCGTATGAATCCTTTGTCGGCGAGTTCTTGAAGTTGACTTGCAAGTTCTTGCATCTCGGAAGGTGCAAGTCGGTATGGAGTTTTAGCCACTGGGTTTGCTCCGGGTACAAGATCGATGCGAAACTTTACTTGCCGAACAGGTGGAAGACCGGGCAAGTCATCGGGAAAGACTTCGGGAAACTCCCGAATGATGGGAATATCTTGTACACTTTTCTTCTTGTCTTCATTTTGAATCACATGGGCTAGGAAAACCATGCACTTCTTTCGAATGTATTTCTGGGCAGTTATGCATGACATCAGTTTGAGTCCCTTGCAAGGTTTCTCGCCAAAGACTTTCAATATGTCTCCCGATGGAAGAGGTACTCGGATGTATTTTTCAAAGCACATGACTTCGGCATGGTTTTTAGACAACCAATCCATGCCGATGATGACGTCAAAACTTCCTAGTGGCATTGGTATAAGGTTGACTGGGAATGTGTGACCATTGAGTTCTAGGGAGCAGTCAAGAATAATGGAGTCAATAGTGATGGAATTTCCATCCGCTACTTCCACGGTGAAGGTTCTTTCTAGTTTGGATCGTGTTTTTGCAAGTAAGGGTTCAAAGTTAAGTGACACAAAACTCTTATCGGCTCCGGTATCAAATAGTATGGATGCAAATTGCTTATTTACAAGGAACGTACCGTTAACCACATGATCGCTGGCTTGAGCTTCATTGGCGCTGATGTTGAAAGCACGCCCACGAGCTCCGGCTTGATTAGCATTCACAAGTTTCGGACATTGGTTCCGGAAGTGAGTCGGGTCACCACATTCAAAGCAAGCCCGTCCATTTGCGTTGACTGGAATCACTTGATTAGCTCTTGGTTGATTTGCTGGGTTGGCTTGGGTACCAAGTGCCCTAGATCGGCAAATATTGGCCGTATGGCCAAGTTTCCCACAATGGTTGCAAAGGCGACATGGGATAGTTTGGGGGTGATGATAGTTGCAGTTGTTGCAGAGTGGGTAGGTGCCCCCACAAGGTTTCTTAGCTGGGTGTTGAGCCATAGGTGCAACTTGATTAACCGGAGTGAGCACCACATAATTCTTCACCTTTCTCTTTCTAGTGTTTCGGTAAGGTTCGGTTTGGACTTCTTTGACATGAGCAGGAGGGGTTGTGGTGTCTTGGACTTTCTTGGCACCCTTTCGGGTAAGAGTACCCGCTTTAACATGGTTGTCGGTCAAAGTAGCAGATAGGCGAATCGCATCCTCCAGACTAGCGGGATTTCTCCCCAAAACAGTGTCTTGGATTTGTCTAGGCAATCCACCAATGTACTTCTCAATACACCTAGACAAGGGTGTGACCATGTGTGGTACCAGCATGCTCAGTTCGTGGAAACGGTTGGTGTATGCTAAGCTCTCACCACTATCTTGGGTAAGATCCCAAAATTCTGCTTCCAACTTTTTCATTTCGTTCCGAGGACGGAATTCCTCGGTCATGATCCTCTTTAGCTCATCCCATGGCAGAGCCATTGCTACATCCACTCCCCTGGTTCTCTTCTCCCCATTCCACCAGGTTAGTGCCCGTTTCTGGAAGACACTGGTGGCATGGCGGACACGCAGATTGTCCGGACAGTCACTATTGAGGAAGGTGCCCTCAATACTCTCGAACCATTGAAGGAGTCCCGTGGCTCCTTCGGTGCCATAAAATTTGAGGGGATTGCAGGAGTTGAAGTGTTTGAAGGTACATTGTGGCGGGTTGGCACCACCACCACCTCCACCATTTGCACTACCACTGGTGTGCCCATTATTGTTGTTGTTATTGGCTTGGGTAAGTTGAGTCACAAGCTAGGTGAGCAGAGCAGCAAGATCATTGCTATTGTTGTTGCTATTGTTGTTGTTGACACGACGTGGAGGCATTCTACAGATTTAAATAACACAATGAGAGTTGTAAGAATTCTTGAATTACATAGAAGGGTGATAAAAACATAAGTATTTCATAGTTCGGATTGTACTCAAATAGTGACATAATCACTCGAATACTATGACATATTAAGGTTAATTAGACTCATATAATTACCAAGGAGACGTGCTTTAGCCTATAAGTAAACACTCATCCCGGGAATTCTCAGGAAAGCATACGGATCCCTTGGTTGATTGGGATTTATATGAAATGCTTTCCTAGACAGAAAACCCGGAATACAGGTGTCACCCTTCCAGATTGCACATGTCCTTTAATAATTAACAAAGCCTAAAAGCCTTAATGGAGAGAGAGAAAAAATTTTATTTTAATAGACTAAAGTCTAGGAATACGATTCCACAAGCTATGATGATGATGATATGGAGCAGGCAAGAAGGATGTGTGGTTTAGGGTATGGGTATGGATATTGGTTATTTAATTTATTATTTGAGTTTACCTAATAAGTCATGAAGTTTAATAAGTTAAGTATCAAATAAACTAACACATAAAAAAAATATTAAACATGTGACATATAGCAAATAGCACGTATCACATAAAACATGTAGCATGGCATTGTTGGGTGTCCTAAAGTTATAGTCTAGGTCAATGGTGTCTAATAACCTAAATCCCTATAACCAAGGCTCTGATACCAATCTGTCACCACCGACGGCGGAATACGTCGGGGCGGGACATGTAGATTGTTCACAGCTCATGGTTTACTAACGTTTGAATAATTATCAATCACATTTCATTTCAATTCAAGTAACACCAACATTCAATCCAATAACTCAACAAAGTAGATTACAAAAGATAAATTGTTCAAATTAATACTAGGCCAAATCCTAAGTGTAGCAAGACTTGAAGCACCTCAAACATTAGTACCTGAAACATGGTTAAAACAAAGTCAACTAGAAAGTTGGTGAGAATACATAGGTTTTCGTGTCATGTAATAGAATATAGTGTTGTGTGCATACAATTCATACAAACATGGCAATTAAGGCATTTATGGAGAGATACCATCGTGTGACCTAAGTATACAATCAAACCTTTGTAACTAGCATGCAAAACAAAAGCGTGTTGGCAGTAACAGTCACCCTACCTGGGTGGGTTTGTCAGACTCAATAGATCTATCACTGTTTACCGTCGGCTAAATAGTTAATGATTGTACAGTAGCATAAAGATGGTCTACACACCTAGTACTCAAGCACAAAGCACAAAATTGTAACACATGGATGTAGGGTGGAATTGTATTGTGTAGTTTGTAAACATATAGATTGAACTCATGTTCCACCCCAAAAGTTTGTAAAATAGAGTAAAAGAGGGGCTATGTAACTCACATGTATAACGAACGTAGATTGCACAATCAAATAGATAGTAGCGGTGAGTTGTAGGTCACTAGGTGCGACCTAATGAATAAATGTATAAACATGTATTATTGTTATGTACAAAGATCTAAAGTCTAAGGTTTTAGTGGGTTTATAAGTGTAAGGACTTGTGCTGATGGTTTGTGTCATTCTTTGTCAAAAATGGATTCGTTGGTGGTTATATAAAATAAGTTTAGGGTTTGTAAGAATAATGAATAAATAAATTAAATAATTTATTTTTTTAGAATATTGCTTTTAAATAAATAGTGTGGTATATATATTTATTTAAATATAATATAAATAAATAAATTTTTTTTGTTTATTTATTTATTTATGAAAATGTCTCAAAATATAAAATAGTTATTTATTAGTTTATATGTTTTGAAATAAGTTTTATTCGTTTGAATATGGTTTCTACACTATTATATTTGATTTAATAACACGAATGGTTTGTAAAAGTTCGTTTTACAATAAAGCGATTTACAAAAATCTTGTCATAATTTTTATAATTTAGGAATTTAATTAAATATTATATTTCCTTGTGATAATTAAAAGATGGAATTTTTTTAAACAATTTGAATTTATTAGAATTATTGTTTTAAGTTAAAAATTGCGAATTTCTGATTTAAACTGACTTAATTTAAGTGGGGGTTTATAAAAATATTTTTATAGAATTTTTTTGTTTATAAAACTGTTTAAAAATGATTTTTTTTATAAAAAGAACTCCACCCGGTCCGAACCCGGGTGGGTTCTGTGTGTGGGTCGTGCTCTACCGCCGGACCAGGGCACCATCCCGTGTAACATCTCGGTTCAAATGGACCTTAATCGAGGGCGAAGAGGGGGTCGGGTCTGGTCAGGTTTAAACGCGCAAAAAGGCTTCGGTGTGCGGGTTTCGAACCCGTGCCACCCGGTTCAATGGAGCAGTGTCGTAACCAGTTGAGCCGGGTGGTTTCGGTGGTTGAATATGTATTCCGAAATTCTAAATAGAACACCCGGTCCCCGGCCCTAAATCCAATCGATCGATATGAACCCTAATCCCCCTTTGGTCCCGATTCGATTTGAAATCCCAAATTGTTATGGGGCTATCGGACTACATCCTAGGACGAATCAAAAGAGACTAACCTTATTCGATTTAGTGGAGGATCGGGTGAGAACGACTAGGACTTGGCTCCGGCGGTTCCTGATGCTCGACAGCGTCTCAGAGGTGTAATGCCGATTGAATTGGGGTCGGGAGAGTTTGTGGGTGAGTATGCGAAGGTGTGGGTATGGTCTAATTGGCTTGATTTCATCTAGATAGCAGAATTCGATTAGGGGTTGGAGGATGACAGCCGTTTAGACGAATTACGCGTTAATTCAGTTAATTAGGAATGTATTGGGTCGAGATTGTGGTCTGGGGTCATGCGCGAACCGTTTAGGGATGATTTGCTGTCATCAACACGCCCTAAATTCCCTGAATTCATTCTAATTTAGCTCGGTTTGACTCTACCGAGTCAAATGTGTTTGGATTTGAAATTAACCGCGCGACTTGATCGAATTGGATTGTTGTTTGGGCCTGGGACTGATTAGTACTTGGTCTAACACTCAAAACAGGTCCAATCCAACCGGCTTAAACAAGCCTCCTGCCGGATTGCATTGATTTTGGCCTGTTTGACTTTTAAAAGTCAAACAGGGTCACATTTGGTGTTGTAGGTCAAAATTGAAAGTCAAGGTTCAATTCCAAAGGTCCAATTGAGGATTTAATTATTAGGTTCAATGTTTAAAGGGGGGGGGGGTTGTACCGTTACATTGTAATTATACATGTATATATATATATATATATATTTGTTTACATATAGATAGGTAACTTGACTTACATGTATATATGTATATTTGTTTTATGTGGATAAGTATGTATATGGAATAAGGATATGAAATCCTTAAATTCTAACTTGTATATAAACAGGATAATATTGCGGAAATCTGAACCATAATATTTGTGTGGATAACATAGAGAATTATACTAGAAGTTGGAAATGGAAACACTGTTTATTGCACTTAAAACAAATACATGGAAAGATCAGAGATGTTACAGAAATGGAGAGTGATGATGGTTCGTCTGAGGATGGAGACAATGAAGGCGGTGATGGTGGTGCTGAGGAATCCGATTCAGAAGCAACAGAATCAGATTCTTCTGATTCCGATGACGCACCATCGCAGGTAAACCCAAGGAGAACGGCTAAGGTAACCCTACTTGAGTCGTCCTCCAAAAGGAAGCGACAAAGCTCAAGCAGCGAATATGAGCCAAATTCTGACTCTGACGCGGCTGTAAAAAGACAAAGAAGGGAAAGCATTCATAAGAACAGGGGTGATAGGAAACAGGTTGCTAACCCCAGTGTGGTAGAGATACCGATTATGCAGCAAGTATATGTTTCAGCTGCCAGTCCGGATTCAGCTTCTACCCCACCTACACAGCAGTTAAACAGAAGGAGGAGAAGGTCACAAGTTCAACCTGACATGGCAGTCACGTCAGTCACAGAGGAGGTTCCTGTGATGGTGACCCTCCCTACTACATTCGTCCAGGTTGCGGTGACTACTCCAATTGTCACGGAGTCTGTCACCATCACCCCTACCATTACCCCAACAACTCTCGTCACATCTTCCATCCCAACTACCACCACTGAGCCTCTCAGTCAACCCTTCAATTATGGAGATTTCACGCAAGGGTTTGACTTTGATACCATATTCTCCTCCCCTATTCATACTGCCGTGGCGTCCTCATCCAGACATCCTGATCCGAATGATGCAAGGATCGATGTGCTAGAAACCCAAGTTGCTGGACTGCTGAAGACTATTCAGAAGTCAAAGGAGGAATCTGATGCTCAACAAGCACAGATTAATTCACTGGCCGATGAAGTTAGGATTCTACATAGCCAGAGAACGGGGACTAATGAGCGACTGAAGAATGTAATGGCACAGAACGAGCTGTTAATGAAGACAAATGAAATGATTCTAGGCCACAGAACTTCAATTGAGCTAAGGCTGGATTTACAAAGAAAAGAGCAGGAAGCGATGGTCAAATTAGTTGCAGAACTGAAAAAGAAGCTTGATGCTCATGGGGAGAAGGAGAAGGAGAAGGAGAAAGAGAAAGTGAAAGAAAAGAAATCCACTGGTGCTGAGCCTTGTCATCGAGTCGACTTGACTAAGGATGACGATAAAGATAAGGATCCTGAAACCGGTCCTAGTGGAGGTGAGCACCAAGCTTTGGCAATTGTGCCCATCTCTTCTATTCCAATGGTTGAGGGGGAGTTTACTTAGCAAGAGGGTGGTGATACCTCTGGTGGAGGTGGTGATAAAGGAAAGTTAGTGGCTAAAGTACTTAAGGACTTATCTGATGATGAGATCCTATATCTAGAACCTGACTATTCCAAAGAAGCACAGATCGATGCTCTCTTCAATCTAGAAGAAGGAGAGATCGACTTTGGTGATGATTGGGATGATGAAGACGAAGATGTTGTGATCGAAATTCCCAAGGGTGACGGGGAAGGAGAGTACGAGCTAGAATATGGAGAGATCTTTGAAGTTCCATCCTTCGACGCTCCACTCGACACAGGTTCAGACGAGCAGGCCAGCAATGTAGAAGCCTCGACTGAAGCCTCCCCAATTGACCCTACCCTACACATGTGGACCCAGAGGCACCAAAAGAAACAGACATGCCTTCCACTTCATCAAAGGGTCCAGCTCTGGTGTGGCAAAAGACGTCTATCATAGACAAGCACGGAGCAACAGGGATGATCTTGGCTGTAAGGTTCGAGGAGGACAAGCAGTTGTTCGCCATCAAAAGATCTGGCGGGGTTCAATACTTGAAACCCACCAGTGAAACGTTCAGCTCCTTGCCCAAATACGACCTGGTGAACCAAGCAAACCGAGAGCTGCTGGGTCATTCCAATCATGCAGTGGCGATGAGTTTGTGGGTGGTTCTACAGTGGGAAGCAAGATCTGGGAAGTTCGAGATGTTCAAGCCTCAAGTGCCCAAGAGAGTCAAGGATAAGCATGTTGTACATCCTGTGACTAAGAAGCACTTAAAGAAATTGGTATACAAGCCAGTGCGACGTGAAACTAAGATTCCCCTGAGCAAGTTATCTCAGGATATTCTTGGTGACGTGTGGTACTGGTACGTAGATCCAAAGACGGCGAGGCTGTGATCATGGGAAAGGGACGTTCCGAGAGTGGGAACTTAGTGCCAAAAGAACTGATCAGAATATTTGATGAAGTCTGCTTCATCAACTTTTCTGTGAAAGATCTGGAGGTACTAGCAGAACACTATTGCATCTACACGGACGAATGGACAAAGCTCCTTGCTTCTAAATATGACAAGGTGATCAAGTTCTGCCTTGAATATAAGAAGAAGATGGAAGATAATGATGCACAGCTGTGAAGACTGAAGATTGAAGACTGAAGATGATGAAGATCCCGAGCTGTTGTCAAGGGGGAGTTTGTTGAAGCACTTTCCTGTGACAACACTCTGGATAGAGTCTTAGTTTGTATTTTCATGTCTGTAATTGTCTTTGTATGTAAGAGTCTTTATGTATTGGTTTATCGAGTTGTATTTACTTTTACATATTGAATGTTGCATTTCTTTCTAAGTGTTTTGCGCACTTACATGTGCGTAGGAGAAAGCTCCTGCGTACTTAGCAAGTATGCAAGAATACCTTTACGTACTTGTTAAGTACGCAAGAGCATTTTGCCCTGCGCACTTGCTAAGTGCGCAGGCATCAGGTCAGGTATAAGTAGGATAGGTTGACAGAAGTTAAGTACGCAGGCTTTAGTGCAAATACGCAGATTGTAACCTAAATGCTTTTCTCTGTAACCTTCAAGTGTTTATAATATAAAGAATGTTTAAAGTGTTTTCTCTTGTCGGTTTACTTTGTTTAGCTAGACTCTCCACCTAGTCACGGGCATTCCGCACCCGGTCCGACTAGTAGACCCACTTGCATGTGACGATCCGCCACACCTGAGGGACCTACAATTCAGGATAATATATATGGTGTTTGAGTTTTAAGGTAAGGGGATCCAACTTTTATCTGGATTTGATTTCAATGAATCAAGAGTAATTCAAGGGTGAATACATGCTCAACGGTTAATGTAGAGACATGTCTTGATTCAATCTCTCCTTGCATACTTGTGAGTATAGGTAGTGAGATGAATCGCATTAATTGTGCTAACGAAATAACCCGAAACTGACCTCAAAAGAAAATTATTGCCAAAATCTAACATCCTTTATCTGATAATGATCTTTTCTATTCTTTTACGCACACACACTTGCAAACATGGGTTCAAATCACGGTTGTAATTTAAATTTAGTTTCCACACTACTAGTGATTCAAAGACGCATACAACCTACTGACAATTCAAATTACTTGTAAATAAGCAGATTAAAAACACAATAATTTAAACAATTAAGTAAGCATGACGCAATCATTTCCCATATGAGCAGTCTGTGACGTTTAGATCATTTCTGATGTACTATCATTTCCTCTTTTCTATTTTGTTTTTGTTTTTGTAAAATATTTTGAAACTTAAAAGAACTATACAGAAAATTTAAAAGAAATAAAGTTTAACTTCCATGAATTGAATTGATTTAAGAAAAATTAATTTTCACTCAGGATTGAACATTCCTATCAAGTTGACAAGATGCTCAAAACGGGATCGATCAAATGCCTTTGTGAAAAGGTCGGCAAGATTGTCATCCGTGTGAACTTTTACAAGTTCAATTAAATGCTTTTCAGCACAATCACGGATGAAATGATGGCGAATCTCTATATGTTTAGTTTTGGAATGTTTCACCAGGTTATTTGTGATAGACATGGTGGCATTGTTGTCAATGAATAGAGGAGTTCCAGTGAAGTTCAAGTCGTAGTCTCTCATTTGCTGCTGAATCCACAATATCTGAGAACAACCACTCGCTACAGCAATGTATTCTGCTTCACAAGTTGAGACAGAAACCGTTGACTGCTTCTTGCACTTCTAGAAGACCAGTCTGTCTCCTAATAATTGACATCCACCAGAAGTTAACTTTCTGTCAAGGTTATAACCGCCATAATCTGAATCAGTGTAGGCTTTGAAGTCGAATGACTGCTGCTTAGAGTACCAAAGACCCAATCGAGGTTTCCCTTTCAAGTATCTAAAAATTATCTTCACGGCTATCATATGTGACTCCTTCGGTTGAGACTGAAACCTTGAGCACAAGCACACAACAAACATTATATCGGGTCTTGAAGATGTGAGATACATAAGTGATCCGATCATCCTACGGTACAATCTGCTATCTACATCCTTTCCATCTTTGTCAGGATGCAGACCATGATTGACTGGGATAGGTGTGCCATAAGTACTGCTATCATTCATCTTGTATTTTGACAAGATGTCCTGCACATACTTGGTTTGATGGAGGTAAATGCCATCCTCTTTTTGACTGAGTTGCAGACCCAGGAAGAATGACAATTCACCCATGTTACTCATTTCGAACTTGGACTTCATTACCTTTTCGAATTCCCTACACATCCCTTCATTGGTAGATCCAAAAATAATGTCATCGACGTATACTTGTACAAGAAGAATGTCACCTCCTACTTTCCTAATGAAGAGAGTCGAGTCAATCTGTCCACGGTGGAAACCATTAGACAGTAAATGCTTAGATAATGTCTCATACCATGCCCACGGTGCTTGATGAAGACCATAAAGTGCTTTGTCGAGCTTATACACTTTATTGATATTATGCGGATCTTCAAAGCCTGGAGGTTGAGTGACGTAGACCTCTTCATGAACTTTACCATAAAGGAAAGCACTCTTCACATCAAGTTGATAGACCTTGAAGCCGACATATGTGGCATAAGCCAAGAACAGTCGAATGGCCTCAATTCTAGCAACTGGGGTATATACTTCCGTGTAATCCAAGCCCTCTTGCTAATAAAAACCCTAAACAACCAATCTTGCTTTGTTCTTCACAACGACATGACTATCATTCGTCTTGCATTTGAATACCCATCTGGTTCCAATTGGCTGAAAGCCTTTTGGAAAGTCAACCAAATCCCACACGTGCAACTTTTGTAATTGAGACAATTCATCTTGCATCGCCTCAATCCAGCAGTTGTCAGTGAGAGCCTCCTTCACCTTCTTTGGCTCTAACGGGGACACGAATAGAGCATGCAGACATGTTTCCATGACACCAGTGTCTAGTATCTTTGTGTAAAGACTGGTGTTCTCAGTGATGGTTCGATGACGAGTCTGAACACCGGCATAAGGATCACCAATAATGTTATCGATTGGATGATTCCTATGCACTCTCGTCTCCGGTACAATCGGTTCCTGAATTTCTGGATCTAGATTCGTACTTAACTCCCCCATTTCATGTGTTCCAGAGGAAGAAGATTCAATGTTAATTGGATCAGCTGGAGCTTCATTTCCTACAGTTGTGTTAGGATTAGCTGGAGCGTCATCTCCAACGACAAGAACATCTTCAATGTTATCACTGTCATGAGTTCCAGATGTAGATGCAGCATTGGAATCAGGAGTTATAATCGGTACAGTAGCACGAGTAAAGAAGCTGTAGTCATTGTCGCCACCTAATAATTCATAAACATTTGCGGCGTCAACTGTAGATAGATCAGGAAGATTGAATGACTTGAATAGCGCATCATAATCAAAACCCCAAGCTGGACCTGTTGGTTCAGGTGGAATGCTGTATTTACTGCAATCCACTTCAAACCATTCCTCTACAGTACGAGTTCCTATGTTGTACACTCTCTTGCAAGGCGAGTTGGCAACGTATCCAAAGAAGATGCCTTCCACCGCTTTTGCATGAAACTTAGACTGGCGGTCTTTGTACTGTAGCAACAAGGAACAGGGACTACCAAAAGGAACTAGGTAATCAAGATTGGGAAGTCGATTGTTGATCAGCTCGTAACAAGTCTTGTTGTGCCTCTTCACAACCAGAACTCTGTTTAAGACGTGACAAGCTGTATTCACGGCTTCTGCCCAGAAAGTGACAGGAAGCTTTGCATCCAACAGCATAGTCCTTGCAGTCTCAATCAGTGTTCTATTTTTCCGTTCAGCAACTCCATTCTGCTGAGGCGTGCACGGCGCGCTGAATTCGTGACGGATCCCTTTCTTGAGACAGAAAAGCTCCATCAAATTATTCTTGAACGCAGTTCCGTTGTCGCTCCTTATCCTTCTAACTTTCAGCTTGCAAAGAGATTCCAAGCTCAGGATCAAGTATTGAAGAATATCAGCAGTCTCGTCCTTAGTACCTAAAAAATGCACCCAAGAAAAACATGAGAAATCATCAGTTACTACCAGACAGAACGACTTACCTCCAATAGTCCTGATACTTATGGGGCTAAACAGATCCATGTGTAATAGCTCCAAAGGGGTATCAATAGAGTTTTGGATCTTGGGCTTGTGAGACTTCCGTTGCTGTTTGCCCTTTTTACAAGGAATACAGTCATCTGCAACGGTAAATCACCAAACCATTTCGGACAAGATGATTCATTTTATGATACGAAATATGTCCGAGTTTCCTATGCCACAAGATGCAGTCAAGATCTGTCTCTTTTGTAAGCAAACATGTATCAACTGATGAGGTGGTTGTTGCCACGCTCATATCGATCTGATATGTGTCGTTTGTTCTTGGCGCTCTCATCAGGATCCAGTCTTCCGGAACTTCAAAACCAGGTTTGAGAATCAGGCATTCTGACTTGTCAAACATCACCGAGTACTCCTTATCACACATTTGGGAGACACTCAACAGGTTATGCTTCAGCTGCTCGCAAAAGTTGACATTGTCAAAGCTGACACAACCGTTCGAAACCACGCCTTGACACGTGATGCTGCCGCCTTTTTCTCCGGCAAAATCCACATAGCCGCCTCTGAATGGTTTAACGTCTTGAAGCAAGGCCATGTTTCTTGTCATGTGCCGGGAGCATCCACTATCTACATACCAGCGGTTAGAGATAGTACCCTTCGGACGTCCCTACATGAGTCACAAAAGAATTAGTTAGATTTGGAGACCCAAGCCATTGTGGTCTTGGGTCGTCCATTCTTTTCAAAATAAACTACTTCCTTTAACTCACAATCGTGATGACAGTTCAAAACGGATGAATCTTTTAAAGAATTAGAACTATGAGATTGAGAAGTTTTGGATTTGGTAGTCCAGGATCTCTTCTGTTTCTTAACCGGAACATGAGACTTTGGTTCAACAACAGCAGGTGAACTTGTGGAAGCTTCACCTGATTGAACTGAAATCAGCTGTTCCAGCTTTCTCAACCTCTTGTTCCTTCTTCTTCTCCGTGGTTTAGAGAGTCTTGCCACAGGTTTCTCACCAGTACATGTACTACCAGAGGTAGATACACGAGGTACAGCAGGTTGCGTTACCTTTCTTGAAACAAATGGTTTAGCTTCAGATTTGATCTTAGGCTTTACCATCGGTTTGACTGGTGGTTTCACCACATTTTGCTTTGGACATTTGGGAGGGGTCACTGATGGCGACTTAGGGATAACAACTGGTTGTGAAACAACATGCCGTTTCCCTTGGTTCTTTGAAAGACAGTTCACAAAAATGTGACCAACCAAGCCACAGTGAAAACAACTCCTCTTGTCCACATAAGTTCTCCTGTAAGGCTCATTAGATCTGGCCCTTAGTCTGAACCTTTACAGTTTGGTTTTTGTGAGTATAATATTTTTCCAAATTTTCTTTATACCTAAGCCCATAATAAGCTGAAAAACCTTCTTTCTTTGGTTGGTTAAGACTTGTATACCCCCCATAAAGCATTACCTTTAGATTATCATTTGTTTCAATGATATCGGGTTCAGTTAAAATGCAATTATCACTATTAGTGATAACGTTTTTCTTTACTTTCTGTTCAGTCAACAACTCCTCAGATACTACTCCTTCAGGGCAAGAGTTAACCGACCCGTCTTCAGAAGCAGTAATGAACTCCTCACTAGATGTGGAGTTAGCCTTACTTGAGGATTCATCCTTTTTAGGGGAATCATCCTTATCAGAGGACTCATCTAGACAAGTGAGATCAATATCTATTAAGCTATTCACAAACTTCCCGCTCACTGTGTGAATAAATGGCATTAGTACCCAAACCTAAACCATTCAGTTGTCTCACTACGGATTCTTAGTGTTCCACCACAAAGCGAGAGTTTTTCAACTTTTCATTAGCACATTTTAACTGCAAGATCTCATTTTGCAGTTTGTTGATTTCATTGTTCCGTTTTTCCAACCCCTAGTATGCAACATCTAAGTGAAGCTGTTGATCACTTATTTTTAATGAATATTCACATTTTTGTTTTTTCAACGTTTCAATAGAATCTTTAAAACGTTTTTCATTTTCTTTGTAGTTTAGAGCTGCCATACTTAGGGGTTCGATTTTGTCTTGGAGCCTAGAATTTTCAAGTTTTAGCCCTAGACATTTAGAACATGAAATAACAGAAAAAGGGTTAGAATCTACCTCAGAAGATGAACTTGTTGCTTCTCCAATGACCATGAGAGCAACAGCAGTTGTTGATTCCTCTTTATCAGCTACACGAGCTTCCATATCTCCAGCCTCTTTTCACCTCCTCTGTATCAGCAGTTGTAGATTCTTCTAGGTCTGCCATAGAAGCTTCCCTTTTCTCTGCTTCTATCATCTCCATGATCTCAGCCATGAGACCAATCTGTGTTTGTGCGATGATGGCATCCTCAAGATGAACACCCCAGTCAAAGCTTTCATCCTGTTGGGCTACCAGTGCATTGGACGTTCCAGCTTGGCTTTGATTGTGGTGGTTTGAGTGGTTGTGGCCATAGCTGTTTCCTTGGCTGGGTCGGGTAAAACCAGAGGCCGGTGCTCTGTCTTTCTGACACTCACGAGAAAAGTGTCCAAAATTTAGACACTTATAGCATTTGGCCTTTGATTTGTCAAACCCGAACTTGGCATTAGGATGCCCGCCAATAAACTTTCTTCTTGTTCTGTTCAGGAAATGCTTGGCTCTCCTCAATAGCATGGCCATATTCCATTGAATATCCATGTCCTCCAGGTCATCAGGATCCACTTGATTAAAATCTTCTTCAATCGTCTCGGGATCTGTAAGCTTGCCACCAATGAAATTCTCATACGCAAGCATACAAGATGAGAATAGTGCTACATGATCTTTAGCTATTCTGGCTATAGCTGATTGGTTAGCTGAAGACGCAGCCGGAGGATTTTGTTGAGGTATGTTGATGATGAGACCCCAACCTTGATCCAGATGCATAGCATGCATGAACACCACAACCATTTAAGTGGTCTTCTTCAGTAGGGTTTCCAGTGAAGAGGGCAATTCCAGAGCCCGATGACTTGGATGTATAAGTCGTCCCATAATACATTGAAGGGTCTTGTATATGGGGTCTTCCTGAGCTCTCCTTTCTTCTTAGGTTCATGTCATGAGCTTGAACCTTTCCTATTGCCTCTTCTACTATCAACTCATAGAATTTAGGATTTTCACTCATCAAGGTTGTGTACATCTCAAATTTGGGTGGTAAAGCATCCAAAAACTTTTCCACCATTTCTTCACCTGGATACCTGAGTTCAAAAGCCTTTAACTCAGTCTGTAAATGATAGAATCTAGAGATGAGATCATCTAAAGATTCATTCTCTAAAAATATGAAGCACTCATACTGCTTCCTGAGAAGATCCCTCTTACTCTTCTTGATGTCACTATTTCCTTCGAATCTTTTCTGTAAAGCTTTCCAAAGATCCTTGGAATTGTCATAACCTCGGAAACTGTGGAACAATTCCCAAGTTAATGCCATAGTGATCGAACCAAGTGCCTTCTTTTCACGATCATAAACTTTCTTTTCTTCGTCAGAAAGCTTAGAGATAGGTTTGGGTATGGTTTCATCAAGATAGATGTGTGTGGGATGCTTATATCCCTCAAGGATTGGTATCCATAGCGATGAGTCGGTATAAGAAATGTAGTGCTCGAAACGTGCTTTCCAAGGATTGGTATCCATAGCAACTTTGGTGGTTTCTGTGGTGTACCGATCTCATTATCATAATTTAACAGGTTTCCCAAATTCTGAAGATTCGACATAGTGAACACTTAGTCAAATTTTAGAAAAGTCAGGCACAGTTGCGCACTTGATTTTGGCCTTGCGCACTTGAGAAATGGTCTTGCGTATTTAGATTTGCTCTTGCGTACTTGATAAGTACGCAAGAGTATATGATAAGTACGCAGGATATAACTTAAGTTCACAGAAGATCAGTCTTGCGCACTTATAAGTACGCAGAAGATAAGTCTTGCGTATTTAGTAAGTACGCACAAAACTGTACTTTTTGCCAGAAATGGTAAGTACGCACAACACCTTTTCAGCAACTCTCACCAAACTTTTCTGGTCACCTGAAAGTCGCCGGAGATGGTAAAAATTGAACTGATGATCAATGCAAATGAGCCAAAGGGTCAGAAACTTGTTTCTAACCAACCTTTGATGCTCAAAACACTCAAATACACAACAAAAATCAGTTTTTGAGTGATTTTTGCTTCTAAAATAATGTCAAGAGCTACCCCTATTTTATCACAAAAATACTTTTTTTTGCTTGTAAAAACTCGGTAGAAACTCTCCAAACTAACTCACAACACTCGAAATAAGGAGCAACGCTCTGATACCACTTGTAGGTCCCTCGGGTGTGGCGGATCGTCACATGCAAGTGGGTCTACTAGTTGGACCGAGTGCGGAATACCCGTGACTAGGTGGAGAGTCAAACTAAACAAAGTAAACTGACTAGAGAAAACACTTTAAAAGTTCTTTGTATTATAAACACTTGAAGGTTACATAGAAAAGCACTGAGATTGCAATCTGCGTATTTGCTATAATGCCTGCGTACTTAACTTCTGTCAACCTATCCTATTTATACAAGACCTGATGCCTGCGCACTTAGCAAGTGAGCAGGGCAAAATGCTCTTGCGTACTTGCTGAGTACGCAGGAGCTTTCTCCTGCGCACTTACAAGTGCGCAAAACACTTAGAGAATTTTGCAACATTCAATATGTAAAAGTAAATACAACTCGATAAACTAATACATAAAGACTCTTACATACAAAGACAATTACAAACAAGATAATACAACCTAAGACTAAGACTCTATCTATCCAGAGTGTTTGTCACAGGAGAGTGCTTCAACAAGGTGGGAGACGTCTATTGCTTGTAATCAAACATTACTTCAATCCCAGCAAAGATGAGATTATTGATGTCAAACCTCTCCAATCCCACTCTCCATTCATCAGCAGGTCCTACAGTGCTGAAAAGGATGAATTCACACTAACAGATGTTAAAGGACAGAAGATGAGGTGTTCAAGCAAGGCTATCTTCAAAATGGCAAGCAAAGACATCAAGACTCTATCTGAGCTTCCTCTTAACAATTCCTGCAAGGACCAGAGAGGATATTAGGTTGAAAGAATAGTAAGCAACATGCAAAAGCTTCAGCAACAAAAGCAGTAAGAGAGTTTTGGTAGCATCAATCTAGGGGGAGTTTGTAGAAATAAAGACTGCTGGTTACAAAATTCTCTAAGTAAAATTGTTGCTTACCTCAGAGATTGCTGTTGATCCATAAACTACTACGGATAAGCTTATCTGCAGCGGATACTTGTTCTTCTCCTGAAGAACAAATCTGCTACGGATTGGACTTATCTGTTGAAGACCAAAGTTGCAGCTGATAGGCATATGCTGTTGAAGACCAAAGTTGCAGCTGATAGGCATATGCTGCTGATCTCCAAAGCTGTAGCTGATAGCTATCTCCACTGAAGATCAAATGTTGCAGCTGACTGTTCTTGGTAAAGCAACCTTTACCACTGACAACTTTCTGCTGCTACACTGACACACTCCACGCAGAAAGAATGTCATTGGTACAAGACAATAAAAGACAACAAAGCTCTTCTCCAAGCATGCAAACAATGATGCCTTAGAAGACGTTTGAATAAAGTTAACTAGCATAGTTATTATTATTGTCTGTATATGTAGAATAGCTTCAATACATGATCAACGGTCTGTGTTAGATCTGATCCTTAGAATCAAGGGTCTGTCTTGATTCTAAGTTACTATATAAGTAGTACTTAGATTCATTGTAAAATCCCTTTTTTGCTTAAGAGTTTTCTCTGTAATCTTGTAACACTTGAAGCTTAATGCAAATTGCATTTATCAGTATTCTTCTTGTCTACTTGTTTACTTTGCTTAAGTTGTGATTGTTTCCGCCAATCTCAACTGGAATAGAACCATCTTGTATTTACCGATCCTACACAGTTGAACGATAACATCCAAAACAGATGTAAGTGATTTTTGTACCTGTGCATCCTTAGTAGTATGCACAGGGGTTCGAATAGTGGAAGCAGATGGTTGTTTAGGATGTGAGGAGGATGGTGTGGGATCAATATCAGCTGGGATTGCTGAACTGCCACCCTGGGTACTTTGTATGTTCACCATTGTAGATAACAATGGAACATTGACCCCTGAGAACTTTTTGGAAACAATTCTCATGCTTTGAAAAATGTTGCTTTTATGACCCAGCATAAGATAGATTTCTGCAGGTTTTGAAAGTTATTTTGTGTCATTGTTAAACACCTCCTTCAAGAATCTTGGGTACATGAAAAATTGCTGCTTTGCACCCTCTTGAAGGTTGTATCTCAAACCTTCAAAGATGAGATGTGCAAAGTTGAATCCTTGGCCAGTAACCATACCGTGAACAGCAGAGGCAAGTGCAAAGCTCACTTGATGCCATCCACTTCTCTTCTGAGATATGCATTGTAGAAGAGTGTGGCATAGATACTTCCATGGGGGTCCCAGCAGTGCCTTCTCTATTGTGTACTCATTCTGATTTCCAGTGTACCCTATGGATACAAAGGTCCTCTTGTAGACTTCTTTTCAGTACAAAATGGCATCCCCCTCATCTTGAAGCTTGAGGTGTTTGCGAAGAGTGGCTTCAGAAATGGTGATGCCCTTGCCATCTACCTTGGCTTTAATTTGGGGTATCCCCTGTTCGATAGAGTAGATGGCAGATTTCCAAAAATTCTCCATGTGAGGAATGTAAATGGGTGGGTTGACAGTGAGTGCATGGTATATTTTGATCGACAGAGAAATTCGATCATGTCATCAAATCCGTCAGACTTCTTCCCTTTTATTAAGTATGCTGTGAGGTTGTGATATGGAGAGAACTTATCATCTGGATGGTTTATGTCTACCTCTGCCATTGTTTGGTTTGGAGGGAAAGAGGAAAGTTTTGAAGGGTGGTTAGGAATGCAAGGCTTTGAATGTTGTGGGGGCTTGAGAGAAAGTGATGGGAGTTAGGGCGAAATTGATTGTAAAGGGGTGGTGAGGAAATTTGATTTGTTCTTATAACGGCAAAGGAGGGAAAAGCAAAATGACTTGTACAGTACAACCTCATTCTCTTTTTACTGTTACAGTTGTAATGCACTATAGCAGTCATGGTAAAGACTGAAAGTAATTTTTACAGTGGGTAAAAGTTAATTTAGACTTATTTTTACCCATTAGCAGCAAACTTGGTTACTGCGGATGGTTAAGCCTATTGTGGCAGATGGTTATGTCTGTCAGTAGCAAACTCAATTGCTGCTGATGGATGCATTGATCTGCAGCAAGGATGTTGCTGCTGACAGCCTTAAAGCTATCCGCTAGAAACTTGTTCCTCCTGATAACTTAAAGCAGTCAGTGGCAAATTCTTTGCTAATGGATGCAATAACCTGCAGGAAGGATGTTGCTGCTGACAGCCTTAAAGCTATCCGCAGGAAACTTGTTCCTGCTGATAACTTAAAGCAGTCAGTGGTAAAATCTTTGCTGCTTATGATTAAAATGTCAGCAGCAAGAAATGGATGCTGCTGACTTATAACTTTTATTTACAAAAAAAAGACAAACACATTTACAAACCAAAATGTTAGAGACAGATTTTAATCAAAGTTCATCACCCAGGTGTTATTCTTGTGACCTGGCTGTCCCTGCACATGAGAGAGATCTAGTTTGTGGGAGGAGTCCAAGAGCTTGCATCCTTGTAAAAAAGGGTTCTCGGATTATCAGTATCAGCATGTGTGCATTCAACGGAACCAATGATGATTCTTGGAGGGGTAGAATCTGGGATCTTTTCTTTCCATTGCTGAGGAGATGGTTTTCTAGTTCTCTTTGCTCTATTAGCAACTGATGTTGCTTTGGTTGCTGATGGATTTGCTTTATCAGCAGCAGATTTTGATGCTGACGACTTTAGCATATCAGCAGCCGATTTTGTTGCTGCTGAGGACTTCGGCTTATCAGCAGTAGATTTTGTTGCTGCTGATGGTTTTGCTTGAGCAGCACCAGACTTGGTTGCTGCTGAAGGCTTGTCCTTTGGTTTCTTGGGCTTGGCTTGATTACCAACATTTTTGCTGGCTGCTGATGGTTCAACAACCAATGTATGCTTATCTATCTTTACCTTGTTGACGGAGGGCTTCTCTGTAGAAGTTCTCATGCTGATGGGCTTTTGTTTAGGAAGGGCTTGTTGAAGAGAATAAATTAACAATTTGAAGCAAAGTGGTCTGATTCACCAAAGATGATGCAAGATTGTTGAGGCTTTGGCAGCTGCTTCCTTGGTGGGGAAAGAGAGCTTCTGAAATGAGCTGCCTTGGCTTCATAACTCCTTACCTTTCTGTTCTTGTTTGTCTTCTCAAAAGCATGTTGTTTGAGGTTTCTTTGCTGCTGAAGGTAGTAGAAGCAGGTGCTGGCAGTGTGGTTGTATTTGCCACAGATAAAGCATGATTTAGCCAGTTTGTCCCTTGAAAGGTAAACATAGTCCTTTCTTTTGAACAAGTCTTTGAAGTTCCAGGGGTGAGCTTTGTTGTGCTCCAAGGTGGCTTATTCCAATGTCTTTTGAACATATGGAACTCTTTCTCCAGGCGCATGACATATGTCAAACACCTTTCTTTGAGGCTTTGAGTTGGTGGAGGTTGAAGACTGTCTCTTTTCAACAGTTAGCTTTCTTCCTTCCGGAGGATAGCTGATTTTGAGTTGGTTGAAAGGCATAGGAACCGGAACAGCTGGTAAAGGGACAGGAGCACTTGTTTGAATGACTTCAAGAACAGGCGGTGCTGGTACTTGTACTGGTGATGAGGCCTCCTCAGTTTTAGTGGACTCTGAGCAAGTTGACTCAGACTCTTACGAGGTAGTGAATTCTTGCACCAATGGTTCATGCGTTGAAGGATCAAGATCTCGGTTGTCCTTTTCAAGATTTGAGAGATTGAGGCTTGGTTCATGGATGACAACGTCGTCAGCAAGAGGTGCAACGGCTTGGTATTGTTCAGCATGATACCCCAGACCAGTTTTTACCTTGTCATGAATTTGAGCATCCAAAATTCTTTGAAGCTTTTTGGATGCAAATTCATATTTGTCAACATGAACTTTCTGTTCTGCCAATTCTACTCTGGTAGCTTTTAAGCTAGCCAGTAGATCATCAATCTAAGTTTCAAGATTGGTTTGTTCATGTTTTATTAATGAAATCTCTTTCTTTAGGCAGTTAATTTTTTCTTTATAACTGTTTTCTACTTTTGTGAATTCAGATTTCATTTGATAAAACTCTTCATTTTGATCTATAAGGTTTTGATTATGCTTTCTGTAGCCTAACACCTTATCAATACAAGCTTGGGAACAAAGATTTTCATATACCTGAGGCGGTATCTCAGTTGTGTCTGCCATAAGAGCTTGGTTGTTAGCAGGCAGATCTTCATACTGGAAGTTCCAGTCAAAGTCAGAAGTTCCAACAGCTGAACAAGCTGTAGTTTGAGCTGGAGGAGTAGCTTGTTGCTGTTGTTTTCTTGGTTGGGCTTGGTGAGCTTGTCTTGATTGAGGAGCTACTAGGTTTGCGCTAGGTGCCTTGCATTCTCTAGCAAAATGACCAGGTTGGTTAAAGTTGTAACATCTTAATTTGTTTTTATCCAAGCCAACTCTGGTGTGGGAGTTGTTACTTGGAATGGGTCTTTCGGTTCTACTGTAGAACCTTTTTGCTCTTATAGAGAGCATGGCATACGAGTGTTGTATATCCATTTCTTCTATGCCATCTGGATGGAAGCATTCCAGATCCTCCTTGATAAAGGACATGTTGCTTGAGTTTTCAGAAACAAAAGCAGTAGAGGTTGAGGTTTGAGGAATAGCTACTAGGAGAAACGGTGATGTGTTTGTTTGAGAGGTTGGAGTTTGGGGGTGAGTGACGATGGGAGGATAATAGTTTCTAGAACTAGGACCTGAGTGGTCATTGTGGAGTGCAGAAGAGATGGTGGTGGATGTTGAGGCTGTTTGGTAGCTTGAGCTTCTTTCTTTTGCCTGAATCATCTCTAGCGCATAGGTTTTTAGCATTCCGAAGAGCTCAGTCATCTAGAGAGTCTTCAGATTCTCAGTTCTTCTGATGGGCACTGTGTAGAGTGTCTAGCAACTCGGTAGAGACCGGATGAACTTCTTGGGAATATCTTCATTCTATAGCTTCACCTTTGAGCACTACAGCTCACCTACAAGATAGGTATATCTGTTATATAAAACAGTTAGAGTCTCACCTTCCTTCCAGACAAAGTTTTGATATTGTTGCTTCAGGATGTCTCTTCTGTTTTTTTTTACTTCTTCTGAACCAGCAAACATTTTCTTAAGAACCTCCCATAGCTCATTTTCAGTTTTATAACCTCTGAAGTTATGAAAAACTTCATTTGGTAAGCACATCTGGATGGCTCCCAAGGCTTTGAAATCTACCTCCATTTTCTTGATGTCTTCATCAGAGTACTTGGAGGATTCTTTGGGAACCAGTGTACCTCCATAATCAGCTGAGGCCATCATGGGTATGTATGTTCCATTTTTAATGGATTTCCACATCCCATATTCTAGATAGTATAAGAAGCTTTCCATTATGTTCTTCCACATATCATAGTCTTCTCTAGACGCCAGTCTTGGTGGTCTGGAGATGCTTCCAATATCTTCAAATCCATTGTTTTGTGCCAAGAGACTTTAGCAAAGAGATAGTTTAGAATAGAACCGGAGAATGATTAAACAAGTGTGAGTTTGTTTAATCTGTGAGCCATAGCTCTGATACCGCTTGTAGGATCGGTTAATACACGATGGTTCTATTCTAGTTGAGATTGGAGGAAACAATCACAACTAATCAATGTAAACAAGTAAACACAAGAAGTACTGATAAATGGAATTTGTATTAAGCTTCAATGGTTACAAGCTTACAGAGAAAACTCTAAGAAAAGCACTCTAATACAATGACTCTAAGTACTACTTATATAGTAACTTAGAATCAAGACAGACCCTTGATTCTAAGGATTAGATCTAACACAAGCCGTTAATCTTGTATTGAAGTTATTCTACATGAAACGACAATAACAACTATACTAGTTAACTTGACTCAAACGTCTTCTTAGACATCATTGCTTGCATGCTTGGAGAAGAGCGTTGTGGTTCTTTATTGTTTGCACCAGTGACATTCTTTCTGCGTAGAGTGTGTCAGTGTTGCAGTAGAAAGTTATCAGTGGTAATGGTTGCTTTATCGAAGCCAGTCAGCTACAACGTTTGATCTTCAGTGGGAATGGCAATCAGCAGCAAAGTTAGAGATCAGCAGCAAGATGTAACCATCCAAAGCTGCTGATGATTTGCCTATCAGCAGCATCAAGTGTTGATGCTGCTGACAAGCCTATCCACAGCAACTCTTGTCTTCAGCAGATAAGGCTTATCCGCAACAGATTTATTCTTCAGCATAAGAACAAGTATCCGCTGTAGATAAGCTTATCCGCAGCAGCTTGTTGGTCAGCAGCAAACTCTGAGGTAAGCAGCATTTGTACTTAGAAATTTTTGTAGCCATCATTCTTTATTTCTACACATATGCAGCATTGGAATCGGGAGATACAATTGGCACCGTTGCACGGGTTGAGAAACTGGAGTCATCACCGCCACAAAAGAATTCATACACATTTGTGGCATCGGCGGAAGACAAATCAGGAACGTTGAAAGACTTGAATAGCGCATCATAATCAAAACCCCAAGCTGGACCAGTTGGTTCTGGTGGAATGATGTGTTTACTGCAATCCACTTCAAACCATTCCTCGACAGTACGAGTTCCTATATTGTACACTCTCTTGCAAGGCGAGTGGGCAACATATCCTAAGAAGATGCCTTCCACCGCTTTTGCATGAAACTTAGACTTGCGGTCTTTATATTGAAGCAATAAGGAACAGGGACTACCAAAAGGAACTAGGTAGTCAAGATTGGGAGGTCGATTGTTGATCAACTCATAGCAAGTCTTGTTGTGCCTCTTCACAACCAGAACTCTGTTCAAAACGTGACAAGCTGTATTTACTGCTTCTGCCAAGAAAGTGACAGGTAGCTTTGCATTTGACAGCATTGTCCTTGCAGTCTCAATTAGTGTTATGTTCTTCCTTTCTGCAACTCCATTCTGCTGAGGTGTATACGGGGCACTAAATTCGTAACGGATCCCCTTCTTGACACAGAAAAGTTCCATCAAATTATTCTTGAATTCAGTTCCGTTATCACTCCTTATTATTCTAACCTTCAACTTGCAAAGAGATTCCATGCTCAGGATCAGGTATTGAAGAATGTCAGCAGTCTCTTCCTTTATATCTAAAAAATGCACCCAAGAAAAACGTGAGAAATCATCAGTTACAACTAGATAGTATGACTTACCTCCAATACTCCTGATATTTATGGTGCCAAACAGATCCATATGAAATAGCTCCAAAGGGGTATCGATGGAGTTTTGGAGCTTGGGCTAGTGAGACTTCCGTTGTTGTTTGCCCTTTTTACAAGGCATACAATCATCTGCAATGGCAAATCTCAGCTTAGGAACACCGGTTATCAAACCTTTTAGGACAAGATGATTCATTTTTCGATAAGAAATGTGTCCGAGTTTCCTATGCCACAAGATTGAGTCAAGCTCTATCGCTTTGGTAAGCAAACAGGTAGCCACTAAAGATGTGGTTTTCGCCACGCTCATGTCGATCTAATAAGTGTCGTTTATCCTTGGTGCACGCATCAGAATCCAGTCTTCAGGAACTTCAAAACCAAGTTTGAGAATCATGCATTTTGTCTCGTCAAACATAACTGAGTAATCCTCATCGCACATCTAGGAGACACTCAACAAGTTATGCTTTAGCTGCTCGGAGTAGTTGACATTGTCGAAGCTGACACAACCATTTGAAACCACGCCTTGACACGTGATACTACCGCCTTTCTCTCCAGCAAAGGCCACATAGCTGCCACTGAATGGTTTTACATCTTGAAGTAGGGCCATGTTACCTGTCATGTGCCGGGAGCATCCACTATCTACATACCAACGATTAGAGATAGTACCCTTCGGATGTCCCTGCACGAGTCATAAGAAATTAATTAGATTTGGAGACCCAAGCCATAGTGTTCTTCGGTCGTCCGTCTTTCTAAAAAAAACAACCTCAATTAATTCACAATCGTGACTGTCAAAAATGGATGAATCTTTAGAAGACTTGGGACCAGGAGATTGAGAACTTTTGGATTTCTTATTCCAGGACCTATTCTTTTTCTTAACTTGAACAGTAGACTGAGATCCAACAGCAGCAAGTGAACTAATGGAAGCTTCACCTGATTGAACTCCAGCCAGCTGTTCCAGCTTTCTCAATCTCTTGTTCCTTCTTCTCCTCTATGGCTTAGAGAGTTTCACCATAGGTTTCTCACAAGTAGGTGCACTACCAGAGGTAGATGTACAAGGTTTAGTAGGTAGCTTTCCCCTTTTTGAAACAGATGGTTTAGCTTCAGATGTGATCTTTGGCTTTACCATAGGTTTTACTGGTGGTTTCACCACATTTCCTTTTGGACTCTTGGAATGCTTCACTGGTGGTGACTTAGGGATAACAGCCGGTTGTGAAACAATTGGCTGTTTCCCTTGGTTTTTAGCTGGGCAGTTCACAAGGATGTGACCAACCATACCACAGTGAAAGCAAGTTCTCTTGTCTTTGTAAGTCCTCCTGTAAGGCTCATTAGATCTGGCATTAGATGACTCAGCATGATGAGCAGGAGAAGTTGTTTGGTGAACATGAGTTTGACCCGATGATGATTGGTTTTTGGGAATATAATATTTTTTTCAAATTTCTTGATAACCAAGCCCATAATGAGCTGAAAAAGCTTCTTTCTTAACTTGATTAATGTTTTTATATATTAGATTCAGTTAAAATACAATTATCACTATCAGTGATATTGTTTTTCTTAACTTTCTGTTCACTTAGCAACTCCTCAGATACTACTCCTTCAAGGCAGGTGTTCTCAGACCCATCATCAGAAGCAGTAAAGAACTCTTTATTAGATGCAGAGTCAGCCTTACTTGAGGAATCACCCTTGTAAGAGGAATCATCCTGACTTGAGGACTCATCAAGGCAAGACAAATCAATGTCAATTAAGTTGTTGACAAATTTCCCGCAAACTGGTGGAGGAAGGCATTAGTACCCAACCCTAAGCCATTCACTTCACTCACTACTGATTCGTAGTGTTCCACCACAAAGCGAGAATTTTTCAACTTCTCAATTTTACCATTTAACTACAAGACCTCATTCTGCAGCTTGGTAATTTAATTATTTCTCTTTTCTAACCCCTTGTACGCAACATCCAAATGAAACTGCTGTTCACTGATTTTAAGTGACAAATCACGTTTTTCTTTCTTTAAAGTTTCAATTGAATCTTTGTAACGTTTTTCATTTTCCTTGTAGCTTAACGCTGCAATACGAAGGGGTTCGACCTTTTCCTGAAGCTTAGAATTTTCTTCTTTCAAGCCAAGACATTTGGAACATGAAATGACAACAAAAGAATTAGAGTCTACCTCAGTTGACGAACTTGATGCTTCCCCAATAGCCATGAGGGCAAAGGCAGTTGTAGACTCCTCTTGGTCAGCTACAGACGCTTCCCATTCTTCTGCTTTCATCATCTCCATAATCTCATCCATTAGACCAACCTGGGTTTGAGCAATAAGGGCATCCTCTAAATGAACACCCCAATCAAAGCTTTCGTCTTGTTGAGCTACCAATGCATTGGACACTCCACCTTGACCTTGATTGCGGTTGTTAGAGTTGTTGTACCCTTGATTGTTTCCTAGGTTGTTTCCCTAGCTTGGTCTAGTGAATCTTAAGGCATGTGCTTTATCCTTCTGACGTTCATGACCAAAGTGTCCAACGTTCTGACACTTGTAGCACTTGGCTTTGGATTTGTCAAAACCCACCTTGGCATTTGAATGGCCACCAATAAACTTTTGGCCAGTTCTGTTCAAGAAACGTTTGGCCCTTCTCAAGATCATGGCCATATTCCACTGAATATCCATGTCATCTGGATCCACCTGCTTAAAATCTTCTTCAATTGTTTCAGGATCTGTAAGCTTGCCACCAATGAAGTTTTCATAGGCAAGCATACACGATGAAAATAATGCTACATGATCTTCAGCTATCTTGGCTATAGTGGTCTGGTTAGCTGAAGATGTGGAGGGAGGATTTCTTGAGGGATGTTGGTGGTGAGAACCAGATCCAGATGCTGTAAAGCATGTATGACCACCGCAACCATTCAAGTTATCTTCTTCATGAGAGTTCCCTGAGAATAAGGCGATACCAGAACCAGATGATTTAGATGTGGAAGACGTCCCATAATACATTGAAAGGCTTGGATTTGAGGTCTTCCTGAGCTTTCTTTTCTTTTCAGGTTCATATCGTGAGCTTGAACCTTACCGATTGCTTCTTCAATCGTTATCTCATAGAACTTGGGGTTCTCTCTTAGCAGAGTGGTATACATCTCAAACTTTGGTGGTAACGCATCTAAAAAATTTTCAACTAATTCCTTATCAGGATACTTCAGCTCAAAAGCTTTTAACTCAGTTTGGAGATGATAGAATCTAGATATAAGTTCATCAGTAGATTCATTCTCTAGGTATCTGAAGCACTCATACTGCTTTCTCAGGAGATATCTTTTGCTCTTCTTGATGTCACTGTTCCCTTCAAATCTTTTCTGCAATGCCTTCAAGAGATCTTTCGAATTATCATATCCTCTGAAGTTGTGAAAGAGTTCTCTAGTTAGGGCCATTGTGATAGATCCATGTACTTTCTTTTCTGTATCATAGACTTTCTTTTCTTCTTCGTCTAGCTTAGAAGTAGTCTTGGGAACAACTTCATCAAGATATGTATAAGTTGGATGCTTATAACCCTCTAGTATAGGTATCCACCAAGAGGAGTCAGTATATGAGATATAATGCTCAAAGCGTGCTTTCCAATTTGAATAAGCATTCACATTAAGCAGCTTTGGTGGTTTTTGCTGGGTTCCAATCTTATTGTCATAATTAAGTAGGTTTCCGAGGTTCTGAAGATTTGCCATAGTGTAATACTTAGTCAAATTTCAGAAAAATCAAAACAACTTGCGCACTTGAATCTGGCCTTGCGCACTTAAAGACCTGGTCTTGCGTATTTAGAATTTACAAATGATAAGTACGCAGGAGATCAATTAAGTACGCAGCAAATATGGTCTTGTGTACTTGGTAAGTACGCATCAAGACTGTACTTGATGCCAAATATGGTAAGTACATAGGTCACTTTTTCACCAACCCTCACCAACTTTTTTCGGACACTGGAATCTCACCGGAGACAGAAAAAGGTTGAAGATATGACCAAACAAAATGAGCCAAAGGGTCAAAAACTTGTTTCTAACCAACCTTTGATGCTCAAAACACTCATATACACAACAAAAGTCGGTTTTTAAGTGAGTTTTGCTTCTAAAATAATGCTCAAGTGCTACCTCTATTTTATCACAAAAATCAACAAAAACACCCACTTTTACTTGCAAAATCTATGTAGGATGTGTAGAAGATGCTCCTAACACACTCATGTAACATTTCTGATTTTTAGTATTCATATTTCAATTCAATGTAATGCAATTTCGAATTCAATACTCGTGCACTGTCTTATTATTTTTCACTACAGAAATCATCTTCAACCGAAGTGCTTATTTTAATAAAAATGATTTAATCGAATCCGGTCTTAAACACGTTTTACATACAATAAAACTATATGAAAAGACTCGTAATAACTCAATAATCAAAAGCCCTAACAATTCCATCATTTAAAATACCAGAATATGTCAATTCGTGTCTGATTTGGAAGAGACACGGTCGCGCTAATCATCTAGCGCGGCCGTGCCTCATGAAACGCGGTCGTGCCGATTTGCAGCGCGGTCGTGTCCTCCTGTCTAGACCTAGTCATGCCCTTTGGGCTAGTCTCTGTTGTGTCTAAGAATCATAGACACGACCGTGCCGGGCCAAGGCACGGTCGTGTCTGTTGACTTCTGTTGATTAACCCGGTCACGCCCGTGGCTTAAGCACGATCGTGCCCTTCATTGGCACGGTCGTGTGTAATTCAGAATGTTTGGCAGAATTGTAAATTTTATATTTTTCAATCAGTAAATGTTTCAGACTTTATAAAAAATGTGTTTTCTGTATTTAAAAAGGATTAAAAGTTTAATCTTGGCATAAATATTATTTATTTAAAAGTTTATAAAAATTAAATTTATATTTATTGTAAAATCTTACACTTAAATGATATTTTAAATGTTTAGGTTACAAATTTTTATAAATGAATAAGATAATGACTATTTATTTAATTCATGTTTAAACAAAATCAATTATTTATTTATTTTCATAAGCAATAATATTATACTTTACTTAATTATTTATTCAAACTCAAACCTCAATCAAAATGTTTTGATAATATTCATTTTAAACTTTATATGTTATTCAACACATCCAAGTTCAAATCAATAACATTTTACTCAAGTCCAAACCATCATTTAACTTACACTTTTGCGCACACTATTTGATACAACATACATTACTCTTTAGGTTAATTTGTGCACCCGAGGATCTTTATTTTTCTATCTATTATCCTTGTTAGCTACACCTCCTTATCAAGTGAGTATTTTATAGCCCCTTTTACTCTTTTACACTTTTGGGGTGAAACATGAACATTATTCAAATTACACGTTACATTTACACAAACAACACAAGTACAAATCCTATTTACATTCATGTGTGCAATTTGTGCTTTATGCTCGAGTGCTAGGTGTGCTAACCTTTGTATGCGATTATGTGCAATCATTAACTATACAAGCCGATGGTTTTCAATGATGGATCTATTGAGTCTGACAAACCCATCCAGGTGCGCGGTGATTGAAACCGACAACACAATTTTTGCATGCTAGTTACAAAGGTTTGGTTGTACATGGTTACACAATAGCTGCTCCCTATAAATGCCTTATTTATCATGATATGTAAAGGATCTGTTTTCAACTATATGCTATCTATATACAACTGTGTTATACTCACCAACTTTTTAGTTGACTTTATTTTATTCATGTTTCAGGCCCTAATACGTGAGAATGATTCAAGACGTGCTCAATATAGGATTTGGACTTAGCAATTTAAATCAAGAATTCTATGAATTGTTTTATGTTTCTTTGTTTGAATTTGGTTTGTACTTGGATTAATTGTAATGGAAATTTGACTTTAATATATTTCAATCTAGTCAACCATGTGCTATGAACAGTCTACATGTCCCGCCCCGATGATTCCGCCATCGGTCGGGGTGTGACAACTCACAACACTCGAAATCAAGAGCAATGCTCTGATACCACGTGTAGGTCCCCGGGTGTCTCGGATCGTTACGTGTGGGTGTGTGACTAGTCGGACCGGGTGAGGAATGACCATGACTAGGTGGAGAATCAAGCAACACAAGGAAAACCGACAACGAAATCACTTTCAAAATCCGTCTATTATAAACTTGAAGGTTACAGATAGAATACAACTGAGTGCAAATGTCTGCGTACATAACTTCTGTCAACCTAGCCTATTTATACTAGACCTGATCTCTACGCACTTAACAAGTGCGCAGGGCAAATTGTTCCTACGTACTTAGCAAGTACGCAAAGAGTTCTTGCGTACTTGCTAAGTACGCAGGAGATAACTGCTACGCACATGCTAAGTGCGTAAAACACTTAGAGAAATTAGACAACGAGTACATACAATAGTAAATACAACTCGATAACTAATAATACAGACACTAATATACAAAGACTAATACATAGAAGACAAGTACAAAAAGCTAAGACAATGTCCAGAGTGTTTGTCACACAAAAGTGCTTCAACATGAATCACGAGAAATGTATAATGGATTCTACACAATCCACCGAGTACTCCTAATGGCATACCACTTAACAAAGTAATGTGAAGTTTGAACGGTTCAACAAAATGGGGACTTGGCCTACCACATTTTCAAACCCGATTTACCTCCTTTATAAGGGAAACTTTTATATCGTCAAAGTTTCCATTTGAAATTCAATACACCACCTCCCTAAATCCACTTAGGGTTTTCTATCCATCTTGAGTGGATTTTTCAATCACACTCAATAAACAAGATCTTTCGAGCTAAGTCTTAAATCACACTATGATTCTTAGTTTCACGACAACTCAAACCACCCAACCAAACAATATTCGACACCGTTGACCATTTAGTAATTCAATTATCGGCATATGAATACTCAAATGGTAGTTAAGATGACACCATCTTTCAACTAATGGTAATTAGTCCCTCGGTTTCCTCCAAATCGAAGAAGAAACTAACACATCAAACCGACTCAACAGGTACAAATGTACCATGTCATATCACACACTTCTTGAACCAAAGTTATCCGACCATTCGGAAAAGTCGGTTCCCTTTTGGTATTCGGCCTTAACCCGTAGGCAAGTGAGAAACTTATAACCACACACTTGATTGTGCCTCTTTTCATCCCCAGCCACCAAAACTTATACTCCAAAACAACATACAGCATCCCACGGGACTTTTAAGTCTCATTAATCATCCATGAAGTTCAAAGACATCAAGAAAACTATTGAAGTTCGGGGACTTCAACTCAACCTTCTAATGCTCGCCCATAAATAGATTCATCAATTCCCTATCCAAATTCTCCCTTTGAAGTTTAAAGACTTCATATTCATTCACCGGTTGTGAAATTCTAAGGGTTCAAACGCCACCTATGAAGTTCTAAGACTCCAAACACCATATAACCCTTGATTACTTCAATTATTGTCGGGTCAACATATATATGTCTTCAGAATTCACCGCCTTATCCAATAATGGATTTCCACAAAATCCAAAATGGCACACCAAATCATTCCGAAGAAAGGCCTCTCCTTTCAGGGAATTTCAGGAAACTCATGAAGATACAGAGCTTGAACGACTTTGCTTCGAAGATATAAATGATTATCATCGAATAAACGACCACCATATTAGCATACACGGGTCTACACACCTTTCACATTTATCCACAAAAACCGCGCAACTTCTAATAAGTTAGAAAGCTACATCAGTAATCCCATAGCATTCATAACGGAAATGATACCATTCACGGGATAACATCCTCCTCTACCTTCAATGTTGAACTAGGACTTAGACACCTGTTCAAACCCGACAAATGTACGTATACATTCTTCCATTCTTCTTTTCCTACAGAGAATGGTTACACCCTAAGAAGTGACATTCGGGCATAGAACCATAATGAACTTCTTCACGTCTGGAACATCGAGTATTCCATTGCTCTGGTTGGTGTCAATGGCATGAGCCAGGAACACACCAATTCATGCACCACATGTTTCACCGTCTCTAGGCGAGAACGGGTCGACACATCACCCTTTAGTCATACACGACATTGATACGGTTACTAAGTAACCACACAATTTCCACTACAATCATAGGACTCCAATCCATGTGATTGTTTCACCCACATCCTTCATATAAATAATTCATACAATTGTCAACATTATGAATCCCTCAATGGTGATCACCTCCGAATCCACCGATTCACATAAAATCTCATCCGACAAAAGTACCAAAAGACTTCAGTCCCCTCTTTGGTAGTTAGAAATGTTCGGCTCGACAACCTTAAAACTTCTATTTTCTCCCCCTTTAATTTGTGTGCCTTAAACTCGGGACATTCACTTCCAATGCATCCCGTAGTGTGCCCATCATTCCACTTGTATATCCTCCCACACATATGGCAACAACAAGTATTGTTTCCCAAAGGGATTTCTAGCTCGGCTCTAAAATTTGGCTTTCCTGAAGACACCACAAACTCCCTCTCACACCTCACTAGTTTCTCGAGTTTGATCTCCTTTCATCACATAATAATCAACTGCTCCAAAGTTGTACACCATAAAGGAGAATCCACTCTAACAGGCAACCGATAGCTTCAATAAAGCCGATCTATCTTCCTTCCCTCTGGTATTATATGATTTGGGAAAGACCACACTTAGTCATACGACATGCCCATAATCCTTTGATTAATCCACCGGTCTAACGTACGTGAAGAAAACTCCCAATTGCAAGATCCATAACCGTTTGTGGACAAAGCTAACTCGAGAACGTCTCTTGAATTCACCCTGTTGCATTATTCTAACGCTTTTATGCTTTTATCCCTATGGGAACTTCCAACCGAATATCCACCATTTTCTGGAGTCGACTCTCCGTGAGTAGTACTCTATCCGCCAATACAATAATAGTGATGCTTCGTTGATTAATCAACGAATAAACTCCTACTATTTTACTCCTTTGGCTCACACACCATGAACCCCTTGTGAAGACAAGGTTTCCTTCCTCCACGTATTCGACTACGTTTGATCCTCCCGCCCTTAAGGCTTCATTCGGTTCTTCAAAGTACCGCCTCAATGAGCTCCTATATTCCTTGAAGGAAGATTGGTATAACATTATAGAAATCTTTAGCCATCCTCCACTAAATCGTTGCTTTCCAATTCTCCCGATTAATCCAGAGTTCATCCCCATCCTTGAGGTGATTAGCGTGTAGACTCTATCGTACCTGATTCCCTAAAATAACTACCATTCACAGTTTCCATCTACCAACACTTATCCCCGTTAGTCATTCCCCGACTATGTTTTATTTAAATTTTTAGATGTTCTACCTACGTATAGGCCTTTAATAATACTCTATAAGGCTTATCTCCCATCTATATGTATGTATAATCACCCCCTTATAATCACCTAATATACATATAGTACATCATACACATATAATCACCTTCACCTAATCCTTGCTAATGTTCATTGTTGTATGGTTATCAGAAGGGCACTTACACATCTTATCTTACGAATCATACTGGCCAGACATGATTGGTAACATAATATGCATAATTTCATTTATCATCTCGATATAACAAATTCCAAGACAAGTTTCAGTACACATAATTCATCTTGGACACCACATATATCGACCAACGACATTTATCATTACTAACCTTTCGCCTTTAAGCTCCGTGTCTCGGTTATTCCTTCGTTGGATTCTCATTACACCCGCCCATATCAAGAGAAAATAAGTTTGAGTTTAGCGTCTCGCACACCCGATTCCCTCAAACCATTGCTCTGATACCAAGTTGTGACAACCAAAAATTTTAACCAATTTTAACTTTCAACGCAAGCGGAAAATAGGTCCCATATAACACACTTGACAAAACAACACATGTTATTTACAATAAAATGACGACATAACTTGTTTTAAAATGTTCGACCGACATCTCAAAATGACAACAAGTTTCAATATCAAAGATATTACTCAAACAAGTTTAATGAACCCCAATCAATGAGTTCTAACTCCAACCGTTAAAAATACAACAAACCGAATGAGAATCCAATTCCACCACGAAGCGTGACCCAATACTTCAAACCGGAGCTTAACATGCAAAACGCCATGCATAACACCATTAGTAATGATATATAACCTCGCTTAGACCCCCATGGATTAAACCCAAGCAAATACCTAAAAAATGAGAAGTTTTGAAGAAAATAAATTTCTAACATGGCCATGTGCACCTAATGCCCACAACAATTTCTAGACATGGCCATGTGTAGACTGACATAACCATGTCCACCTGATGAACTAAAAACTTCTGACATGGCCATGTGCAGAATCAGACATGGCCTTGTCAACCTGAAGCTAATTTTAGTTTTCCATCTTTTCGACCCTCCTAACTCGACCCCCGGTCGTTATAAGCAACCAACAACATTTTGTGAATGTTTTAAACTCCTCATACGAGAACCACAAAATCGTTTTTACCCATTATCCAATCCGACTCATTCGTTATCATTTGTAGTCTTTAACTACAAGCTTACCACCCTAGTTTACCACACTCGTTAAGTTATGTCATTGAGTTATTGACTCTTAGACTGACATTTAGACAAGTATTGACATCATACAAGTCCTATTGTTATACTAATTCACCATTATTCCACAACGGTTTGACTTATACTACATTAAGTCAATTTACAACATTTCACCATTATTCCACAATGGTTTGACGTATATACCACATACGTCAATTTACACCATTATTCCACAATGGTTTGACTTATACCACATTAAGTCAATTTACACCAATTCACCATTATTCCACAATGGTTTGACTTATATACCACATAAGTCAATTTACACCAATTTCAACATTATTCCACAATGGTTTGACTTATTCCACATTAAGTCAATTTACACCAATTCACCATTATTCCACAATGGTTTGACTTATATACCACATAAGTCAATTACCCCGAATTACCACATTTAGATTGACTTTACACCACATAAGTCAATTACACCAATTTACCACATCTAGTTTGACTATACACCACATAAGTCAATTAAACCGAATTACCACATTCTAGTTTTTAGTATAACTATATACCACATAGTCAACTACGCCAATTTATCATATTCTACAATTTAGTTTGACTATATACCACATAGTCAACTATACCAATTTCAAACTACATTATGTATACAAGTTTGAGTTTACCACACAGGTCAATTTTACACCAATACACCATATATGTTTATTAACTTAATTTATCAAACAATAAGGCAATGTTCTTAGACCTCAAAAACCACGCACCCACCCTTGCATATTTTCACCATGTACAATTTCCTTAATTTTTAACATACAATTAGACACATATAAGATATTTGAACAACCAACATGAAAATCAAATATGTGCAATTACCACCACCTATCATTACTAAGTAAGTGCAAAGCACTTACCTTTAGCTAGAGACGATTCCACTTGTTCTTCCAAGCTAGCTCCTTTAACGCCTTGATCACCTAGCAATCAATTTGGATTCTGATGAGGGCTCCGAGGAAGAATGACACTTATGTCTTAGACATGAGTATTGCTACAACAACGGATTTAGTTTTGACATGCTTACTTTCAAAGGCGTCTGAGTCTGACTCTATTCTTTGGCATAGGAAGCTAGCACACATAAATTTCAGGAAAAAGAATTACTTGGTGAAAAATGACTTGGTTAATGGTGTACCCAAAATGAAGTTTTATGTGCCTGATGACTGTATACCTTGTAAGAAGGGCAAGAAACACAGAAAGTCCCACAAATAAAAGAAGCAAAATTCTATTTTCACTCAATTAGTTGAAACATCCTACTTGTTTCTTATTATTTTATCAGAGTTTAATCCGAAAAACGGTCCCAGTTTAATAAAACCTTGTCATTTAATGACTAAGGTATCTTTTTCATTTATAAATATTGTTTTCATTTACAATATTCTATTACAAAAGTATAGGAATTCTTCATTTTCGTCCGGCCTCATCCACATGAAGCTCTATTCCATATGCTTCTTTCCTGCAGTGTTTAGAAAGTGTTTTTAAATTAGCTTACGCTAAGTAAGTACACTGCATCATTTGTTTTATGATGTACCCTTTAGGTTCTTATTATTGTTCAAGTTTCCAAGGCTCCCGGCGTCCCCGTGACCATCTCCAGACGTACCTCCGGTCACGTTATTAATATATTTTATTGGTGTGCTAACCCCCTCGCGACCATCTTCGGACGTTCCTCTGGTCCGAGTTTTTAGCAAGGTTCATATACTCGTCAGTATATATCCCTTTCATTTTTGACGAAGAATCATTCATTTCCTCAGCCCCATAGGCTTAGAATCTTTTTCTCGGCCCCGTAGGCTTGGAATCTTTTTCCTCAACCCTGTAGGCTTGGAATCTTTTTCCTCAGCCCCGTAGGCTTGTAATCTTTTTAGTTTTCATCTTTATTATTGAGATCCACCTTACAGGCCGGGTATCTCATTTCGTTTCGGACCTTGAGTATATCAGACTCACAGCCTCCTAATTGTATCAAGCATTTGTTTTCATTTCGTATATGCTTGACTTATTTCCCAACCAGTTCTCACCTTAAAACTTCGTAACAGTTTCTCCACGATGTATTAAAAGGGTTTATATATAGGAAGTACCAGCGGTGTATCCATCACCCCTTTAACACCTCGTGAGCACTCCGTTTTTCCATTTTAGGGTTTAGACTCGTTCAATCATACTCATTCATACTTGCACGTATCATCATGCATTCACGTATTCATGTTTATCATGAATCACATGTTCATGTATTCAACACATATTCATACTTGTCATATATTATAAACTGGGGTGATTATCCTTCCAGAGCAGTACCTCTAACAGAGATGTTCCCTAGAAAGAGTGACGGGTCTAGGAGAGATTTATACACCACTCATTCCTTAGACAGAACATTCCGTTTGTCAGATAACTTCATACCGGTTGGAAGTTCTCCCGTACATTTACTATAATTTCATCACTGTCTTTTAGTCTATACCTCAAAACATTCATAATGGTTTCACCACGAAGCACCAAAAGATTTATATACAGGAAGTACCAGCGGCGTATCCACCACCCCTTGGATACGTCGTGGCTACTCCATTATTCCCGTTTAGACTAATCCCTTATTACCTTTCTTTATTTCTCCATACCTTAGTTCCACATAGATAGCACGTAGCACATAATCACATAATTCACATACTCATTATCTAGGGTACGGGTCCAGTGTACTTACTATAATCTCGGGTCGTTTTAGACGCTCGTTCCTCGCTTAAATGCTTCTCCAAACTCGAACCGCTCTTGCAGTGTAAAGCACTTGTAACCTCCATGCTCGTAACCGTCGTGCTAGCCTTACGTGTTTGTGTGTGTGTTTGTTGTGTTTGTGTCTCAAAAGAAATGGCCAACTCCATATATTTATAGGTAATTCCTGGGTCCGTGACAAACCGTTTCCAAACTCGTGACAGTTCGTCACCGTTATCTTGGTGACTACGCACTTAGCGAAAAAGTAACGGACCGTTATCCCTTCATGACGGTCCGTTATGACCCGTAACGGACCGTTACCCGTCATGACGGTCCGTCATAGGATTTACACATGTCACTTCATCGTGATGAGTCGCAGGACACGTGTCACGTTCTGATCCAACCCTTGCTCAACTCGTAACGGACCGTTACCATCTCGTGACAGTCCGTCATTGCTTTATGGACGGTTACCGTCCATGACGGTTCATTATAGGCTCAAAACTCAAATTGATCATTTTAAAACCTAAACTTTGATTTACTTTTCGTTCTTGTTTCTCGATCCTTTAAATTTTGGGATGTTACTACTCTTCCCCCCTAAAATTAGGTTTCGTCCTCGAAACCTGTTATTTCTTGAATAATTAAGGATAATTCTTCCTCATTACTTCCTCGCTTTCCCAGGTCATCTCTTTTCTGTGTTTCCATTGAACTAACACTTGTTTGATCCATTTGTGACGTAATTGCTTTTCTTTTGTCTCTAGAATCTTGATAAGTTCTTCAACATAGGTTAGTTTATCATCAACTTCTATATATTATAAAGGAACGTGTGTAGCTTCATCAGCCAAACATTTCTTTAAATAAGATACATGAAACGTGTTGTGTATATTATTCAATTCTTCAGGTAGTTCTAGTTGATAGGCTACCTTTCCAATTCGTTTGATGATTTTGAAAGGACCAATGAATCGTGGACTTAGCTTGCCACGTTTCTTGAATCGGATTAAACCTTTCCAAGGGGATACCTTTAATAAAACGTAATCTCCCTCTTGGAATTCTATTGGTCTACTTCACTTATCTGTGTATGACTTTTGTCTATCTTGTGCAGTTTTCAAACGTGCCTTGATCAAGTCTAGCTTTTCTGATGTGGCTTAAACTATTTCTTTGTTGCCCAACTCTTTCTGACCAACTTCTCCCCAACATTCAGGAGTCCTACATCTTCTACCATATAGCATCTTGTATGGTGGCATACCAATACAGGAATGGTACTTATTATTGTACGAGAATTATGCTAACGGTAAACGATTATCCTAACTTCCACCAAAATCAATTATACAAGCACGCAGCATATCTTCGAGGGTCTGCATTGTCCTCTCACTTTGACCGTCAGTTTGAGGATGACATGTTGTGCTGATTAATAATCTAGTTCCCATCTTTTCATGGAAATTTTTTGTAACATCCCTAAATCCAAATAGCTAACATGTGGGGTTAATGGGTAACCCGAAGTTCTAAAAATGACATGGTTAGCTTGGGTCATTGATTAAAGTTCGGATCAACAAGAGTTAGAGGACCTGATTAGCCGAGTATTGAACAATTCGAGACCAAAAAATGTGAGATGGAACTAGAGGGACCCGGATGTAAACCTTAGAGGTTTAAAAGAGATGTTGAGGAAAACCCTAGGCCTTCGCAAACGGCAGCGGAAAGAAGGGAAGGGGGGAATCCGATGACGAGGGTGGCTACTACGGTGGCTACGACGGTGTCGATCGGAGGAACTTCATTACACGGTAAGGTAAACCCCATTCAAACGTATTTTTCCTTTTTATATTGCTTTCGGTTTGCACATGGAATACCATTTTGGGTTGGGGGTTTCACGGTGGTGAGTAGCGACGGAGTGTGAGGGAGGACGACGACATGGGTGACTGGCTTGATGGCGGCCTCGAGAGTGGCCGGAGAAGACGTGAGGGGTGACGGTGCTCGGTGATACTTCACGGCAGAATAGAGACGACGGTGATGGTACGGCTGAGCAAGGGAGACCACGGTTGGCCCGCGGTGGTGGTGGATCGGAGAAGAAGGTAGTGGCTGCAGCGAAGGTGGTGCGGCGATGGCGCAGGGTGGAGAACGACAGTAGGGTGTTACTTAGTAAGGGCAAGGATAACGATGGTCATACGTGGTGGTGATGCGAGGAGTGGCATTACACGGTGGGGGTGCCCGGGATGGAGGTGGACGACGACGATAGGCCGGCTAGGGTTTTCCTATCGTGCATGGGTTGCATGTGAGTGGGTAAAGCGGCTCTTGTACGTGCGTCTGTGAAGAACTAGGGTTTGCATGGTCTTAGACGTGCATGCATGGGAACCTAGTCCGGTTATACAAGTTCTAAACGGGTCATGAGCGATCCGGTAGGGAGGTAACGTGAAACTAGGGTTTAATGGAGATGGATTAACAAGCGTCGGGGTCTTATTATATTATTATACATTATTCAACATATGTTATGAGCATATCCTGATCGTGTGATCACACCTTTGACAGGTTCGGGGTTTAAGCGAGTGTGCGCGGTGAAGAGCTAGGATTTTGACTCGGTATAACCGGTGAGTTTCTAATCCCCTCTATAAATGCTTTTAATCTTTCGGGGCTATCATACATGCTTTCAAGACATGTTTTACTGCATTAAATGTGTAAAGAACCTTGGAGTATAACCTGATGAGTTTATGAAGTTAAATAGTTAAATCTGGGGCTAAGGGACTGTGTGTGTCCATAGGATGTGCGGGTTATAGGTGAGTATATGGTCATGGGTCGTATAGTGACCTAATAGGGATGAGTCAGGATTGTATCTACACGTCGTACGAGTACGACTAGGAGGTGTCACAGGGTGTGCATGTATGTGGTATGTGTTTAGATATTGAGATAGAGTATTTGTATGTGTGATGATATATTAGAAGGGTATTGTGTTATGAGTTAGTCGGGGTGAGTCCGGGTATGAGCTAAACGCTTATGAATATGTGTAGGATACTTTGTCTTAGTGCTATGTGTGAAGTGCATGTGTAGTTAATGAGTCATGTACATAGAATATAATGCTATGTGATTATACATGTGTTGTGTGCATTGTGTCGTGGTCACGACGGGTATTGTGTTTGCGTTGTTGTCGTTATGACACGGAAATCGGGATTGTGGAGGACGACGTCCTTCAGGAAGTCACCTAAGGTGACAAAAATTCAGCAGGTTAATGATGAGCTCGGGGTGTGTCAAACGCCCTGATGAGGGTAACCCTGACAAGGGTGTAGAGATAAGGTATGTGTTTGTGTGTGTGTATATATGTGTTAAATTGCATACAAGTGTTGAGTTATATTTATTTTACGTACAATAATATCAATGCGATGTGTAGATGATATTTATGATGCGAGTAGAGTTAGATTGACCGTTGTGTCTAGATATTGATGTGGCATTTACAACTGTTATGTCAGTTGATTTGTAAGAGGCTTGGTCAAGGTCGAGTAAGTATATGTTTAGGGATTGTTGGTGTTAACCAAGTGTCGAGTTAATACGTGCACTTGAGCATGAGTTATTAGTGTAGGTAAGTCCGACCTATGTCGATGAGACTGCGAGATTATTATTATTATGGGACGAGTCTTGGGTAATAAACTATTATGGGATATCTTGTTATAACAGGCGTTATCTATTCGCTAATGAATTGTAGACCTGATCATTTCCAACATATTTACTTTTCTGCAATTTAATATTCTGTTTGTTACATTTCTGTTACACACTTCACACACATTTCTACTTTTATGCTATTTACTTTACCGTCATTTACTTTTCTGTCATTTACTATTTTGCTTCATAAGCACACAAAACCCACTCACTAATTAATCCGGCTAAATTATAACAAAAGTTAAGTAATGAAACTCGACCGTGTCCATTGGTTTGATAGTTGGTTTTTACCTAAACTATATTACGTTGCAATAGGTACACTTGCCTATTGTGTGTGTTTTAAGTTAAAGTAATTATCATTATATAAATTTAAAACCTGATCTCGTGAAACCAATATCTCTAAATATTAGTATATTATTATATTAATATATATTTACTTATAAACAACACGCATCAAATTTTTGGCGCCGTTGCCGGGGACACGGTGATTTCAAGAAAGATTCGAGTTAACGGATTAGCCTTTTTAACCTCAACATTTATTTTTATGGCTTTTTATTGTTCTTTACAACAACTTTCATGGATGAAAACTATGAGAGTTGTTATGGAGGATACCAAGACAACTATGAGTACCACTATTCGGAGGTTTGGTGTGAGATATGTGGGGAAGGCCACTACACTCAAGATTGTTATCACTATCAAGGGTATTCCACATATTTTCACCAACCCTACTGGTAACCATATAATGAAACCACACCGCCCCAAGAAAGTTAACACTCAGCTCTAGATTCCGACTCATAGACCCCTGGAAATCTGTTTCATCATTTGGAAGAAATTAAGGTTCAACTCTTAAAGAGCTCTCCAACTGAACAACAAGTGTTTCGTCATTTAGAAGAAATTAAGGTTCAAATCCTAAAGAGGTTTCCAAATGAACAACAAGACGATCTCTTCAAAGTCCAAGAATCGGAAGTTATAGCTCTAACATCTCTAGTAGGATTAAGTGACTATAAGGAGCAAGAACCTTCCAACTTCACAAGCATGGATCAGTCGGAAGTGAGACCGGATGATTCAGAAGAAAGGGTTACAACAACTTTATAATCACTTCTTTGACTTCTCTGAGAGGCTGGAAGCTAAAACATCAATGGTGTTAGAAGAACGAATCTCTAAAGGAGAGTTAGTGGGAATCCTAAATATGGAAGCACATGAAGGATGCATGGAACAGTCTGGAGTTCCTGTCACTTAAGAGACAACATCATATGAAAAACTAGATTGTGAGACCAACATCCAGGAGGAGATTATGCAGGAGAATGTGATCACCAACAAACAAATGACAATGGTGGCACCTCTTCCATGCAACAGTGATAGCTGGCCTATGACCAAGCATATCATTGAATCATACCTTAAATCACATAAGCCACATGATAGGTCATATCACTCTGAGGACCACTTCTCATGGAAGAAGCATCGTTCATCCAACAAAAATCACGTGACAAATTTATCATACCGGGGTGACCGTCTCCTTCACTACATGGGTTTCTTGAAGTTTGGTCCAGGAAATTTCAAACGGTGGTGGCGTGATTTAATTACATTATTTTCTTTAGGTGCTTTTCTATAGAGCATTCTGAATTTGGCAGATTTACAAAAATTTTCAAAATTTCAAATCGATCCATCAAAACCAAAATTAAAACTAAAAATATACTTTGAAAATACATAAATCAATGATGTAGAAGCATGTTTTAGTAACTATAGATTAAATTCTATGTATCGGTGTACTAGGCTAGTATGCGGGAGGGTGTTCCTGCGTACTTAGCTTGTTCAGCAGTTGGTCCTGCGTATGTAGTGTTACTACCCCTATAAATAGAAGACTTGTCTTCATTTGTAGGTGGAACTTCTAGGAACTAGGTCGAGAGGTGTCTGGGCGGGATGAGCTCCCCGCCCCTGGACCGTGAGCGTAGACGAGAGATGTGTACTTCTTCGGTATGTAAAGTGAGATGACTTCGTTGTTACGTATCGTTTGATTCTACTGTCTTTTATCTTTGCTTTTTCTTTGTCTCGTTCTTCTTGGTTCCCACACAAATCACTGAACAGATTCGTGTATTTCCGCTGCTCGATCGAGTCTCCGAGGACCTTCAAATGATTCACCCGTTTTAGCACAAAAAAGTTGAATGAATTAAAAACAGAAAATTGGGGAAAATCTTTGATTTATGAAATTGGGCCATTTGATGGGGGAATTTGGCTCGGACCATTAGGACAATCCACCTACAGTGTTTTCCACATGATTCAGCTCATCGAAACCTTTCCGTCCCCTGGTCGGGGGCCCTCTAACTTCAAATGTTGCTCAAGTTATGGCCGTTTCAAGTTTGAACACTTTTTACCATGTTTTTCTCTATCTAGCTGGTCCAGGATGGACTCCACTAATTTCTGGATCAGTGGTTATTAAATGGGTTAGATGAAACTCTCCATATTACAATCCACCCATTTGATAGATTATTCCACCAATAGCACTGAATTAGAAATTCACAATGCACATACGTGTCTGGCCAACGACCCTTAAATAAACGTGGCGCTTCCGGTAGGCAACCCGATAATCATGAATAAATTGAGAAGTTGGTGCACACGGCATAATACATGGACCTCAGGTTTGGTTTTCCAAATTTAAGTTTCTCATACTTCAGCCCCAAGGTATGCCTTCTCGATACTAGGACCTAAGTAGCTTAACTACTACCTTTTATTTTCCTTGTCTGCTTTTATGTTTTCCTTTATGTGTCAGGTAGAAGAGCATCAACAGATAGTCTCTCTACTTCTTTGAGGAATCACACTCCATCTCTACAACCTGAGGAATCGAAAACCACATCCAATTTCTTTGAAATTCTATGAAGTCTTTGAAGCAACGTGTTGACAAGCAGCTGATAGGCACAACCTAACAGCGGCAATAAGTTTTGGCCTTAGGTTATATACCGAATTGACCGGGGGAATACCAGTTTCTTTTTCCTTAAAACTTCATACATTTAAATTCCTACATAGCATTCCATTACATGCATTTTTACATTGAGGGCAATGCACAGTTTTAAGTATGGGGTGGGGAATTAGAGATTCAGGACTACTTGTAACCTCAAAGCAGTAAAATTTTAACTCGTGATTTTTTACCCATTTGACTAAAACATTACAAAACCTTAACTTATGTAAAACCCGTAAAATTTTCAAAAATTTTAAACCCTAAAATCTAAACCTGTTTAAGTTTGCACATAATTAAATAAAATGAATACATAGCAAGTAGAAACAAATGAATATTATGCATAACAAATCACTATATCTATTCCATCCATTTCCATGTGAGAATAATCTGAGTCTTTTTCATGAACATTATTATCATTATTTTTCGCATGCTCTTTCGTTTGGTATATTGATTGTTTTTTGATCGGATTTTATGCATAACTAGAACTTGTGCCACTTATACATATCAAGACCATGAACTAGTAGAAGTATGAAAGTGATTGAGGCACCTAGGAATTTAGTACGCCTATATATTATCCTTAAAACCAAAAATCACAAAAATATAATCCGCCTATATAGCCTTTTGAGCCTTAGCCTTTTCTTTTCTAATACCCGCATTTATCAACCAACCAGCTTTTTGTAAACACCTGTTATTGGCTAACTGTATTCAAAATAGAAAAAATATCCTATGTCGTTATTTCAAGTTTATTACCATTGAGGCAACTTTGGAAAGAATCTGTTTTACTCAAAGAATTGAAATATATAAAAGGTGGATGTATTAGGAAGAAACAGCCGAACTATCTGTAGGTAATTTATGAAAAAATTATTTCAAGTAAATTGAGGAAAAAGAATTATTGAAAAATTTTTCTTGATACAAAAAGAAAAGAAAAAAATAGAAAAAGGAGAAAAGAAAAAGAAAGAGAGAAGTTGGTATTTTACTGGTTAGATCTTAAAGAGCTGGATATGCATTCTTTTGATTTCAATTTGCTTTCTTGAATTCATCTCGCAAAGCCTGAATTACCATCCGAACTCTGAGAGAAGATTTTCAAAGCTACTAGTGATGAAATAAAACGGTGGCGCAAGCAAGAACAACTGCCACCATTCTACGGATTGTCAAAAAGTGCCGCTAAAAGAAGAGCCAAAAGATACGGAAAATGTGTGAAGTGTGGCAACTGGAGCCACGACGAAAAGTGTAGCAAGAATCAAACTTATTCCCAAAATGAGTATACACATCTGATCAAAGTAGGAGCTGTTAGGCTACAAGCCGAAAGCACCATACGGAAAGACAGTAATGTGTACTACGCAGTGAGGGAAGAGTTGGCATTGATGAAAGATCTTGGTCTTGGCGATCTGACCATAAACGAGCCCTCAGATTAGTTATACCATCATGATCTGAGTACTGTAGAGGGACCTGCTAGTATTTTCCATTTTAAGCCATGAAGCCGTAGCTGTGTGTTTCATGATAGTTGCAGCCCTTCAAACCCTTTAAATCCCTAAAAATCCAATTTTTTTTCATTTTCACCCTTTATTTTTATTTTAGCCACATTACAACCCTTTTAAAGTCCTCTTGATTCATGCATACTACTTAGTTAATTGGTGGAGACTTGATTTGCATACAAGCTTATGACCATTGCATAATTCGATTCGAACTTGAGTGTTTCACTTAAACTTACATTATCCATACATATATAACCCGAGACTAGTGTGAACATTGTGAGGAGTGAAAGTTTATGCATAATTGAAGTTCTAGTAGGCTTGTCATCAATTCCATCATAGAAAAACACAAAAATAGAATTAGCAACTTAAGAGTTATCCCGGAGTTTCAACTACTTGGATCTCCATTTCCCTTGTAAAGTTTTTAGTTATGGGTATAATCATGCATGAGTTTGCTTGAGGACAAGCAAAGTTTAAGTGTGGGGTATTATGATATGCCCTAAATTATACATGTTTTGCATGCATAATAATCCCCAGATTATGGTACTAATTGACTAATAACCTTGCAAATGATACTTAAAGCGTTTATATTTTACAATTGCAGGTTATTCGGTGCCCCAAGATAAATAGAGCAAAAACCAGCTTAAAACATGATGAAATCAACCTTTTGGAGGACCAAACCCGAACATTGACCCCCAAGAAGTCAAACCAGGTCAACGTAAGTCAACAAGCAGCTAAAAGACAAGCCTAGGGAGCAAACAGGGCATTGTATGGTCGTGCAATGCCATGCACGGAAGTGCATTGCTAGTCTTGCTTCCCAAGGCTCTGGTCCACTGTCCTTTGTACCCTGTTTGAGTCCCGAGGTGTTTGCACGCCCGTGCATTACACATTTTGAGGACTATAAATAGAAGGCTTGGGTTCTGCATTCCACACACCCATCCATACCTCAAGAACACACCAGAGAGAGCTTATTTTGTAGTTTAGAGTAGAGAGTAAAGAGTAGAGGGGCTCTTCCTCCTTGTTCCAAAATAGGGGAGCCTACGAAACTCAGCGTTACGCTAGCTAGTATGGCCATTCGTGGCTAAACTCCTTGTATTGCTTGGGTGAAGATGAAGTTTGGTGCATGTGAATGTTTGACGTATTAATCAAAGTGATATGTTTATGTCTTTAATTATTCGTCCTTAAAACCACCATTTGGTGGGATTTTATTATTGTTTAAATCCGTCTTTATATTTGTGAGTGTTCTTGGATTTAATGCGTAAGATCATAAAACCTTTTTAATCAAACTTCCTTAAAAACTTGTACGTGTTTATACAAGCAGAGACTGATAAGCCAAGGCTTGGTCAACATTATTAAGGTCGTACGTCTTTATACAAACTTATTATGCGACCAAGAGTTGGTCAACTCGTGTTGGGAACGAAACGTCTTTATACTCGGTCCCATTGTTACACCGCCTCCCGATGAACAAAATATAATCACCTATTTAACATTAATACAAACCATTTACATTCGATGTCTCAAACCAACACGGAGATGACCATTTAAAGGGTGGAGGGTAACTGTTGTCCTTAACGGGATGCACTACTATTTTAATTTAAAGATTTTAATTCGTGAATCAAATGTCGTGAGGACGAGGCTAAGTTTGTAGTAGTCATATCACTTGATTAATCAACTTAACATTATCATGTACCAAGCGGATTCAAAGCCCAAAGCAATACTGTTCGTGACCCAATCATTTCCCAGATATTTACTTTCCTGCTATTTACTATTATGTTCGTTACATTTCTGTTACACACTTCACACACATTTTTACTTTTATGCTATTTAGTTTACCGTCATTTACTTTTCTATCATTTACTATTTTGCTTCATAAGCACACAAAACCCACTCACTAATTAATCCGACTAAACGATAACAAAAGTTGAGTATTGAAACTCGATCGTGTCCATTGGTTTGGTACTTGGTTCTTATCTAAACTATATTACACTGCGATAGGTACACTTGCCTATTATGTGTGTTTTAAGTTAAAGTAATTATCATTTTATAAATTTAAAACCTGATCTTGTGAAACCAATATCTCTGAATATTAGTATATTATTATATTAATATATATTTACTTATAAACAACACGCGTCGAGTTTTTGGCGCCGTTGCCGGGGACACGGTGATTTCAAGAAAGATTCGAGTTAACGGATTAGCCTTTTTAACCTTAACATTTATTTTTGTGGTTTTTTTTAATGTTCTTTACAACAACTTTCATGGATGAAAACTACGAGAGTTGTTATGGAGGATACCAAGACAAGTCAGTTTGATGACAAGCATCAATCATTCTGGGTCTACAGCTGCTCTCCCCTTGAGCATCAAGCCGTTGTACAAGAGATTGCTCTAACGCTCTCATCTCGGTAATTTCTGTTTGCTGAGCATCGACATTACCTTCATAAGAACTCGAGGGATGCTAAGATTACTTACTTGGAATCTCAAGTCAGCACGCTTGTGAATGAAATGACAAGTTTAAGAAGCTAATCTTTGAGTCAAAAGCAACAGATTACTACTTTGAATGAGCACCGTGAGCTTCATTTGACCATTATTGAGCGTATGAAGAAGCAGAACAGTTCTTATGAAGGTAAGGTCGATGCTCAGCAAACAGAAATTACCGAGATGAAAGCGTCAGTGCAATCTCTTATACAACGGCTTGATGCTCAGGGGGAGAGCAGTCGTAGACCCAGAATGATTGATGCTTGTCAACAAACTAATTTATCAGGTGATAAAAGAGAAGATGATTCCGATGCTGGAAGAGGTGGTGATCATCAAGCTTCGTTCGATGTCACTCCCATTTCTATGTTTCATGGAATCAACTCATCAAGTTGAAGGTTCGGGAGTTAGTAGTGATAAAGGAGTGCAATAGGTGTTAGAGATTTAATGGAATGTGGAAGATTCAGATGTGGCGATTGAAGTTGAGAAGGATGATGGGGAGGTTGTGTACTTATTATAGAATGGTACTGAGTTCAATGCTCGTACTATTGATGATTTTGTTTCTGAGATTGAGATGGAAGACATTCTGGAACCCTCTGAAGATGAAAATGTTGAATCGTCGGTTTTGCAAGAGGAAGAACATGTTGGTGATGATATTCCTAAGCCTAATTCTACTAAGCGTATTATATTCAGAGATGGTAAGACTAAGGAGGAGTGGCTGGAGTGGAAGAAAATTTGGTTTAAGAAGTTGCCGGTTCCACCTCCGTCTTCGATTCTTAAGTATGTTGAGAAGAAGGAGGCTGTTGGGATGATTCTATTAGTGTTGTTCGACCTTGAGTTGAAACTGTTCGCATTGAAAAGACTTGACGGTGTACAATACCTTAAGCCTAATGATGGTTCTTTCAATTCTTTTCCGGACGTTGAACTTTCCAGTTTGGCTTTGAGACATCTAGTTATTAGAGGTTCTCATGGAGTAGCCGAAGGGTTATGGTCGGTTCTGAAGCAGGAAGTTAATCAGAAGAAGTTTGAGTATTTTAAGCCTCAAGTGGGTCGAAGGGGTGTTGGATAAGAACATGTTTGATCCGATTACCAAGACATATCAGAAGAAGTTTGTGTACAAGCCTGTGATATTTCTGAAAAAGATTCCGATGAAAAAGATTCCTCAAGACATTCTTAGGAATCTGAAACATTGGTATATCGATTGGTGCATAGGAGAGGCTATTATGATTGATTGAGATGTGGATGAGCATGTGACTAGTGAAGAAAGAGAGATGAGAGTTTATGATAAAGAGTTTATCAGAGTCTTTGATCCGATGACTCTGATTAACTTTTCTGAACAAGATTTGTTGATCCTACATGATAAGACGTTGATGTATGGGGATGCTTGGGGAAAGCATGTGGCTGGACAGTTTGAGAAGATTGTTAGAGTTTGTTTGAAGCATGGGATTCACGTGGGAAGTCTTTTCCCAAGCAAATGGAAATGATTGTAGATCAAGAAGACCGAGAGCTGATGTAAAGGGGGAGTCTGTTGGACCATGTTTTGTGACAGTCAGTCTAGATATAGTATTGATCTTGTAATAGAGTGGTAGGATTAAAATTTGTAATCTTGTTATTAGCTTTTGTATTGTGCCTAGCGCACTTGACAACTGCGCTAGAGGTTGTTCTAGCGTAGTTGTTAAGTACGCTAGTGATTGGTCTAGTGCACTTGTTAACCGCGCAAGAGATGTTTATAGCGCAGATAACAAGTGCGCTGCGTCTGATGTTGGGGTCTATATATATCTGTGTTTAGTTCTAATTCTATAGCTATTGATCATTTTTGTCAAGTTTGTAACTCAGAGCTTTTACTCAGTGAATATGGACAAGGATTGTATTTACTCTCTGTTCATCTTGTGTTCTCGATTGTTACGTATGATTCCTCACTACGTATTCGATTGTCAAGCTTTCGTATTGATATGTTGGTGTATCTAGGACCTTACATAAACTTCAATGTTTAAGTCTGTACATGGTGATTTAACATTTAAACTTCAATATTTAAGTCTGTACATGATGTTTACGTCTTTACATGGTGTAGTTTAAGTCTGTACATGGTGTTGTTTAAGTTCGTACATGGTGTTTAAGTATGTACATGGTGTTTAAGCCTGTAAATGGTGTTTTAACATTTAAACATAAATGTTTAAGTCTGTACATGGAGTTTTTAACATGTTACACATGGTTTTTATATAACAATATTATACTCATATTAAAGATAACAAACGCTCGTTATTATGATGTAATTTAAAAAAAAAATAATAACGCATAAAAAAGTTATGAACGTTTAAAAAATATGGGGGAATATGCATGTAACTTGCATGTGCATGTTCCTTGTCATTTGATAATCATACGCATGTTCCTTTGACGCTTTTGCCCTTCTCCATTGTTCCCCTCCTTGGACACATGTCACTCTATGGTGGTTTCCTACACTTTGTAAGGTTTTGAGACTTTGTAGAATATCCCTCCCATATATATATACACACATATAAGGGAGGGATATTTCTACAAAGACAAAAAAACTCAACAAAGTGTAGGAAGCCACCATAGAGTGATATGTGTCTAAGTAGGGGACCAAGGGGGAAGGGCAAAATCGTCAAAGGAACATGCGTATAATTCTCAAAGGCTCAAAACATGCACATGCAAGTCACATGCATATTCTCCTATTTTTTTAAACGTTCATAACTTTTTTATGCGTTGTTATTTTAAAAAAAATTATACCATGATAACGAGCGTTTTTTTTATCTAATATGAGCATAATATTGTTATATAAAAATAAAAAAAAATTACGTGTAAACTGAATTTTTTTATTCATAGCGTTTTTGAACTCGGTTGTACAAAGTTTATAAAAAAACACCATAAAATTCATCATAGAAGCACCATAAGAAAACGCCATAAACAAAAAACATCGTAAAATTGCCTAATTCAAAAATTTTATGGTGTTTTTAAACTAGGTACAAACACCATAAAATTGCCTAAAGAAAAAACACTTACAAAATTGTCTAGTTCGAAAACAATATAAAACGCCTAGTTCAAAAAAATCGTAAAATTATCCATCTCAAAAACACCATAAAATTATCAAATCCTTTTAACCATAAAATTATTAATTGTATTCAAGTTCGAATCACTAAAAATCACCCGAAATAATTTTCGTAATACTTGAATCCACTCCACCTTTAGTTTCTAGATTTCCGGGATGTTACATCTCGGAGAAAATATGTTGGTTTAGCAGAAACAATTAGAGGCTTTCAATTAATCCTTTATGAAGAATTAGATGGTCTTCCCGAACAAGCCTTTTTATTGGTAGGTAACATCGATGAAGCTACGGCGAAAGCTATAAACTTAGAAATGGAAAATGTGGTCAAGTCCAAAGTTTTAAACGACATAAAATATAAAACACCATGGGTAGATTGACGTTTAATTGTAAAACACTATGTATAAAATGTTAAAACACCATGTAAAGAGTAAAAACACCATGTACAGACTTAAAACGCCAAGACCATAAAACATAACAAACATGTAAAACATCATGTGTAGATTAACGTTTAAGTGTAAAACACCTTGTGTAAAAAGTTAAAAACACCATGTATAGACTTAAACATTGAAGTTTAAATGTTAAAACACTATGTACAGACCTAAATACCATGTAGAGACTTAAACACCATGTACAGACTTAAACAACATGTACAGACGTAAACACCATGTACGGACTTGAACATTGATTTGGAAATGTTAAAACACCATGTACAGACTTAAACATTGAAGTTTAAATTTTAAAACTCATTGTAAAAAGTAAAAACACCATGTACAGACTTAAACATTGAACTTTAAATGTTAAAACACCATGTACAGACTTAAACATTGAAGTTTAAATGTTAAAACACCATGTACAGACTTAAACACCACGTACAGACTTAAACAATACCATGTACAGACTTAAACACCATGTACAGACTCAAACATTGATGTTTAAATGTTAAAAACCATGTAAAGAGTAAAAAGACCATGTACAGACTTAAACATTGAATTTTAAATGTTAAAACATCATGTAAAGAGTAAAAACACCATGTACATATTTAAACATTGAAGTTTAAATGTTAAAACACCATGTACAGACTTAAAAACCATGTACAAATTGAAATATTCACGTTTAAATGTTAAAACACCAGAGAGAATCAATGTTACCTTTTTGTGGGTAGTCGCTGCAGTCGGGGGACGAATTTTGTTGTGTAGTAGCGAAAAGAAAAAAAAACGCTTTATAACGTTTGTTATTTGGTTATGTAGTTGCGGAAAAGAAACATAACTAGTTTGTAAAATGCAATAAAAACACCATGTACACCATAAAAATACCCAGTTTTATGCAACACCTGGTTCATCGATTTTTTTCTAATATATTAATACCATACTCCTTGGAAAGATAAAAAAAAACGCTCGATTTTATGGAATAATTTAAAAAAAAAATAATGACGTATAAAAAAGTCGTGAACGTTTAAAAAAATGGGAGAAATGGCATGTGACTAGCATGTGCATATTTTTGGCTAGATCTTCCTTTCATGCCCCTACAAGGGGATTGTAGGTCCCACCGGGGTCTCTACGGATCTGTCTAGACGAGCGACTCCACACACACACGGAGTGCGGAATCCAACGCATGCATGTTTGTATAGTGATGAAAAGAAAAATAGTCATGAACAAAAGATGTAAATAATCTTCTCTTCTATTGCTCTCAAAACTCGTATGTTTACAGAACTGATCAATACCATTCATACCAAACTAGAACATGTAAACACTATATATAGGCACACAAACTGCCGAATGCGAACTTAACAAGTTCGCAAGAAACTTGTCCTAGGCGAACTTTGTAATCCCCACTGATCTGATGATATCCAAGTCTATAATCCTCAAACAGTTTCTTGATAGGCGGAATCAATCCAGGAAACAACTAAAACTGAGAATGTGACATCCGACAATTCCAGGTTAACTCCATTAACACAAACCTCGTTAGTTCAAACATTATTCGTTGCAAACTCAGTTATCTCAGTTAGTCACATGTGCATTGCATTTAATTAGGTTAATTAAATGTGTCAGTTATTTCACACACAACGGCTATCCGTAGAATTACCGGATCACACTTGAGTCTAACCCGGAATGTTGGTGATTAATCAAAATAAATATTACGAATATTTAATAATTTATACTTAATATAAATTATGTGATTTTACGTGTTACGTGAATTATGTGAATTTTCTTGATATCGCGCATGTTTATCAAATACTGATTGTGTTAATTATTTTTATAGAAGTTGGAGTTTTTATAAAAATAATAGTTAAGGGATTTAATTATTATTAGTGTTAATTGTATTAAAATAGCCTATGGACCTTTAGAAAGCCCATAATCCATTTAAAAACCCATACATGCAAATATGTATAAAAGGAAATTTATAAAATTAAAAACCCTAAACCCATTTTCCCTTTTGTTGCCGTCGCGATCCCAACCCCCACCCCCTTGGAGCCGAGAGCTTCAAGCAACCAAAACACACCTCAATCGACCTTCGATCGTGAATCCGGAAGTAGATACGAGCTAGTCTAGGCATTCCTAACATTCCTACGTAAGTCGTTTTATTGAATTCCGTCGTTATTTCAATGTTATTTTTCAGATCGAAACCCTAGTTCATCCAAACTTGATATTTTCGAAATATATTAATGAATTAGTTAATTGTTTGATATTGTTATATCGTATTGATGATTTTATGAACGTATGTGAAACCCTAGTTTTCATACGAGATGTAAATATGGATTTGTTAAATATGTGAAGTATAGGATTTGCATGCTAGACGTGAATTATGATTAATATAGTTGTAATTATATTAGTTGAAAGATTTGGGATTGATCAGACGTGTTAATTGTGTAAACAAAACGTGTAATGGACGACTTACTAAAAGAGGAAACTTTGTTAAAAAGTGATTTTTGAATGTGAAGGTTTCTAGGTGTGTATAATGTTATAAATTGACTCTAGTATGTTAGTACGATTATAATGAGGCTCGTTAAAGGATTATTGAATGCAAATAGCTTAAATAGATCATAGGTTACTAAAAGTGGAAACTTTGTGATTTGGAACTTGATGTCTAAACTTAATGATGTGTGTTATGGTAATCTATTATGTATTAGCATGTGTAGATAGACGTGGGATGATGATACGAACTTGTTATAGATAATGTGATTCATTTGAAAGCAAACATGAGTTTATATATTTTCAAAAAAATAAAGAAATAATAAATTAATGTAACGTGTATTGTTGACGTAGTTTGCCATGCTAAATTAGTTATGACTTAGGTAGCATGAAACGTGAATTATTTATGTGCTAAGAATGTTATGCAAGTCAAACATTTAATCACTAAATGGGTCACCAACGGGTCGTCGAGTCAAACTTTGTCAAACTTGGTCAAACTAATAAATATTTTCTAAACACTTAAAACAATGAGATTGTTTGGATACTTAGGGTTCCTATCACCTTGCACAAACACACACTTATAAACCGGTGTTTAAAGGTGGCAGTTAGTCGTCAAGCATTCTAAGTTCGCATTCTTTCGCACGCACTCTAAGGTGAGTTTCACGGCCCCTTTTTCTTATGGTTTAAACTTGGGGGAGAAAACATGGGTACAAACATTTAGATCTTACATTTCATTTATATCACTTGTTATACTAAGCGCAAACATATCATGTAAGTCCTTACTTATCGAACCGTTTAATATATGGGATAGCGAGGTAATCTTGAGTAGTACTACTGGGCATTGACAAGTCCCACCCGCGTTAGTCGCGCTAACACGACAGGTAGTCGAACGTGTGTAATATTGACCTAAACATTTACCATTGATCATGATAGTCATGGTAGGAGGCAGTTCAAACATAAACAGTCAGCTTCGGTGTCGAAACGCTTTAGTAACATGTAACTAGGTTAGCTACCTATGATATAAATTGTAAATGGTTTTATCTATGTAACATCCCGAGTTTTAGAGCACGAGAGAATTCACGAGGAATTAAAACTTAAATAAAAAGAAAGGAAGCGGGCTTGGGGCGGGGTGTATGGGCCGAAAGGGGCAAGGATCGGGCCCTTATAAGCCTCAAGATCAGCCAAAAGCTCTCATTTCCATCATCATTTTCGTTTCTAGAGAGAGAAGGTGAGAGAGAGTCTAGAGAGAGAAAGTCCCGTTTTTCAAATCCGAGCTCATAGGACTGTGGGCATACGTATCTGGACCGTTTAGCTGTGAAGGAGAAGCGATTTCAGGTAACCTATTCTCTTAGATCTGAGTTTTAGTTCGTTTTTGGGATTTTCGGGTTTTGGATAAAAAGGCAACGATTTTGCGGATGGAACTTGAAAATGAGCTTAGGTATAGCATCTAGAATGGAAACCGAACATTTTGATCTAAGAAAAGTTGAGATACTGACTCGATCAGACTCGCATGCAAAAGCTTCAGATTTTTGGAAAGACAATCTGTGCAGACCCATCGAAACTACAAGTTTCGATATGTTCAGACTCCATCGAAACTACAAGTTTCGATATGTTCAGACCCCATCGAAACTACAAGTTTCGATATGTTCAGACCCCATCGAAACTACAAGTTTCGATATGTTCAGACTCCATCGAAACTACAAGTTTCGATATGTTCAGACCCCATCGAAACTACAAGTTTCGATATGTTCAGACTCCATCGAAACTACAAGTTTCGATATGTTCAGACCCCATCGAAACTACAAGTTTCGATATGTTCAGACTCCATCGAAACTACAAGTTTCGATATGTTCAGACTCCATCGAAACTACAAGTTTCGATATGTTCAGACCCCATCGAAACTACAAGTTTCGATATGTTCAGACTCCATCGAAACTACAAGTTTCGATATGTGCAGACCCATCGAAACTACCTAGTTTCGATAGGTGCAAATCCATCGAAACTACTAGGTTTAAGCATAGAGATGTCTAGTGTCATCTAAGAGCACTACCTTACAAGTACGGCTTTATTATAACAGATCGTGGGTGACATTAGTGACGCGCAGTAAACAGCTAAGAGTATTTCAGAACTGCTTATCAGGTGAGTTCTAATCCCCTTTTTGCCTTCTTTAGGGGTGGTATGCATACTTAGTGTAAAGTGTTTATTATATTTTATATATTATAAACTGAAGAGAAAAGCTATGTTTTAGTGAAAGGTTTAAAAGAGGCAAAAGTATGTTTCAGTAAAGTAAGATATATCATTTGGCAAGCGTTTACTATATTTTCATATACATAAACAAAGGCATGATATATGTGCTAGTATGTTTTCAGTAAAGTAAGATATATCATTTGGCAAGCGTTTACTATATTTTTTATATACATAAACAAAGGCATGATATATATGATAAGCTATGTTTCAGAAAGTAAGATGTATTTTATGATAAGCTATGTTTCAGAAAGTAAGATGTATTTTATGATAAGCTATGTTTCAGTAAAAGCAAAGATATATCATTTGGCAAGCGTTTACTATATTTTTATATACATAAACAAAGGCATGATATATGTGTTAAGATATATTTCAGTAAAAGCAAAGATATATCATTTGGCAAGCGTTTACTATATTTTTATATACATAAACAAAGGCATGATATATGTTAAGTTATGAACAAGATTTACAGAAAGATTTATGAACAGTAAAGTGAACAGTTTTCCTTCGGGAATATGTACCAGCTATAAAGGTCCTTGGGACAGATGTTACTTGTACAAGATGTCAGATATGGGTTCTACCCATTAGTAAGAACCTTTGGGTTCGTTAACGGTTGTACAACTGGGATGAGTGACGGCGGTTGCTCGGGAGGTCCACGCAACCTCCCCTTAGCGTTAAGCGGTATTGTCGGTTCATGGATGTAAGCCATGGGGGCATTGACCAGGGTATTGTCGGTTCATGGTCGTTGATCATGGGGGCATTGACCAGGTACTCGTCGGTTCATGGATGAAAGCCATGGGGGCGGTACAGTAGTGACAAGGAATTGACGGATAAGCGGTATTGTCGGTTCATGGTCGTTGATCATGGGGGCATTGACCAGGTACTTGTCGGTTCATGGATGTAAGCCATGAAGGCAGTACAGTAAAGAGGAATTGACGGTTTATTATACGTTTTAAACTGTTTGAAAAGTAAAGTGTGTTAAGTTTAGCCTTAATGGCAGTATATATGTTTGAAAAGTAAAGTGTGTTAAGTTTAGCCTTAATGGCAGTATATATGTTTGAAAAGTAAAGTGTGTTAAGTTTAGCCTTATTGGCAGTATATGTGTTTTAGTAAATCTTTTGTAAAATTGATTTAAAGTAAACGTTAGAACTCACTCAGCGTTGCTGATTTTTAGTATGCATATCAGTTAAGTGCAGGTTTAGATGATGGATGTGGATGCTTGGGCTTAGAGAGAAGAGTTACCCGAAGATCAGTGTCTGGCATCCCGATTATGTTTATGTTATGTTTTAGCTTGACGTTGTTAAAGACAATTTGTATTAGACATGTTTATGTTTCCGCTGCGTATGTAAAGAAGATTAAATCGTTTCTGCTGTATTAATGAATGCCTTATGTTTAGAGTGCTATGTGTTGATGAGTAAATCCAATAAGTGAGGTCTCCCGGGATCGGGGCCTCACAATCTAGTATTCTTTACTAACATTGAAACCCGTGAACTCACCAACTTAGTGTTGACATGTTTTAGCATGTTTTCTCAGGTCATTAAGGTACAAGCACAAGCTAAGGCATGTATGCATTCGAAGTACATCATTTTCAAACTCAAGAACTATTTATTTTATTTTTTGTTGGATTATTTATTTTTGGCGCGACTGTTTTGGCGAATGCTTTTCATTTAACTTTTCGCTTCCGCAGTCTTACATTAAATCAGTGTTTTCATTACTAGTGTTGCATCGTGACGATGTTCCTGCCGTACCTTTGCTAGAGCCGAGGAAACGTAGACTCAACCAGATCAATACCACTGTAGGGTATGATGAGCCTATTCATGTGCGTTTCAGAGGCAACACGCATGACGGGGATTGGTATCCCGATAGGATCAGGAACTGGATCCGCGAGGAGGAAGTCTCACCTCCACTCACTGCTGACATTGCTTCTTCATCATCTTCTGTGTGAGCGTTACCAACATTGCAGTACCCCTTTGAGCAGGTGTTAGCTGCCTTTGTAGCTAGGATGGACCGGGAGATCCGGAACATGAGAGATGCAGCAGGGGAGATTTCTCGTATATTAGAGCAACAGATTCTGATGAATCAGAAAATTGACAAACTAACTTCAGATTTAGCAGTCACTTATAAAGTCCATGAGAATTTGGCAAATGGATTTTTGGATATGGAAGACCGGCTGAACACTACAGAGTGGAACCTCGATATACTCCACACCAGGATTGAGCAAGTGGAGGCACAACTTGCAGCGGTTGAAGCAGCAGGAGTTGCACCAGAGGATGCACCTGCAGGAGACCAGGATGAGGACGATGATGCAGCACCCGATGTTACATCAGCTGGAAGTGGCATTTGATTTTCTATCTTCATTACTTATTTATGTCATTCCTTTTGATCCTAGATGGGCAGGGTTGTTCCCATCCAATAGATGTTTCTAGAATTTTGATGTTTGGTTGAATTTAGTTGTAATCGTTACAATTTGTTTTATCAAGTATTACTATTATTGAAATGTTAGATGTTGTGGTTTGAATTTCTTTGTTTACTAGTACTTGTATGATGATAAAAATGCGATGTATTTTTTTTCTCATTATTGTATGTTGTGAATGTAAAGATAATGTCTAGAAGAGGAAATGGACGTGGTCGCGGTGGTCACGAAAACATTAACTTGACTGCAGCCGAGCTCGCGACACTCATAAACGAGTGTGTGGCTGAAGCGGTAGCAGCTAGTTAAGTCGCTGTTAATGCTAGAGGTAAAGCAATATATTATCGACTATAGTGAGCCATCATTCATCCTAAACTCAAATTCGAATATGGTATTCTTAAAGCGCATTCTTGTTTACAATTCAGGTCAGCACAACCATCAGCAGGTTTGTACTTTTAAAGCTTACATGGATTGCAAGCCTCACTCGTTCAGTGGAGCCGAAGTGGCAGTTGGCTTACTCCGCTGGATGGAGAAATCTGAATCCGCCTTTGCGATGTGCAATTGCCCGCCAAATAATCAGGTGAAGTATGCATCCGGCACACTTGAGGGTCCGCCCCTTACTTGGTGGAACTCCCAAGTGCAAATGCTAACTCTTGAGATGGCAAACGCATTGCCAAGGGACGAATTTAAGACTAAGCTGCGGGAGGAGTATTGTCCCCACGATGAAGTGCAGAAACTTGAGGGCGAGTTCTGGAACCTCAAGATGGAAGGATCTGAAATTGAAGCCTACACTAATCGTTCGCATGAACAGGCGAACTTGTGTCTGCAAATGGTAACACTTCCCTATAAGAGAATCGAGAAATTCATTGATGGTTTGGTTTTGCAAATTCAGAGCATGGTGACATCTTCTAATCCTACTACAATCCAGCAAGTAATCAGGTTGGCTCACAGGCTAACCGATCAGGCAGTCTCTCAGGGCACCCTACCCCCTAGAGGTGTGTTATCAAAGACAACTGACAACAAGCGGAAGTTTGACAGTTCATTCCCCAAAACCTTCCAGTCAAACCCACCTTCTCAGCAACAGCAACAACAGCATCGTAAACTTAAACCGTTAAAGAACAACAATCAGTCTACCTCTTCACAACAGATTTAGGGTTCATATTTTGGCAAGTACCCGAAGTGCAACAAATGTAATTTCGATCATCATGGAGTGTGTAACCGGTACCGTTGCCACCGGTGTGGAAAGATGGGTTATTTGGCGAAAGACTGTAGAGTATATCTGCAGAACAAACAGACACCACCTGGAGACGCACCCAAAGGCTGTTTTGAGTGTGGTAAAGAAGGGCATTTCAAGAAAAATTGCCCGCAGTTGAGGAGCAACGAAAACGGGAATGGAAATGGCAACAATCATCAGGGCGGTAATGGAAATGGTAATAACCACCAGGGTGGAAATGGTAATAACAACGGAAATGGTGCTAAAGGTCGAGCCTTCGTTATTGGCTCGAGGGAAGCTAGGAATGATTGGAACGTTGTTAATGGTATGTTTCTTTTAAACGATCATTTTGCTTCTGTACTTTTTGATACTGGCGCCGATAGAAGTTTTATATCTAGAGAACTTAGTAGTCGGTTAGGAATAAACCCAACTTTACTAGAACATCATTATACCATAGAGATAGCAGACGGTAAAGTAATCAAGGCAACCCACATTCTCAAGGGATGTAAGTTAGAACTATCTGGTCACAAACTCGACATCGATCTCATGCAAGTTACACTTGGTGTTAGGACATAGTTTGTAATGACAAAAGCTTGTATGTCTTTATGTTTTTGTTATGTAAATGTTAAAAGTCACTAAGTGTTTTACAAGTATAGCCTAGAGGCGAACTTGTTAAGTTCGCCTGGTCTATCAGAGGCGAACTTAATAAGTTCGCTCAGGTCTAACTAAGGCGAACTTGTTAAGTTCGCTTAAGCTGTTAGAGGCGAACTTAATAAGTTCGCTTATATCAGGTCAGTTGGTTATATATATGTGTGTTTACAGAGTCAGTTATAACGAACTAGAACGAACCAGAGAGATCAGATCAGAGAAGTCCGATTGAGTCTGTAAACATCATTGTGATTGGAATACGAATTGAGAAGTTTATTTATTTGATTGTTTGCTTTGTCTTTTATGCGTATAAACGTTGACTCGTTGGATTCCGCACTCCGAGTAAACGTCACGTCTTATCACAAGATCGATCCATAGATGCGCCATGGGGACCTACAAGTGGTATCAGAGCATTTGCTCGTGATTCTTGTTGATTCTAGACGATTTTGTATGCAAATTGACATCAAATTCATCATTTTTGAGTTTTTCATTTCAATGGAGTTTTCAAGACTGATTTTGTTCTGATTTGGTGTTTTTGAAGAGGATTATGATGAAATTGATCCGATAGAAAGCTTCTAATTGACAAATTACACAATCCTACAGTCCAATTTTGTTTAATTCCTTAAATTCAGTGATTAATGATGATTTTTGGTTGATTTTGGTTCGCGGCTGTGGTCTGAAGAAGTTCTTGATCAAGATTCTGTTACGGCAAGCGAACTTGCTGAATTCTGTGCAGGCGAACTTAGCAGCAGACGAACTTGTCAAGTTCGCTTCTCACAGGGTTAAGCAAACTTGATCAGATTTTTGAATTCTGTTTTAAGCGAACTTATTAAGTTCGCTTCTCATTAGGTTCGCTTGGGTGACTTAGCAGGAGAACTTATTATCTTCGCCTAAGGGTAAAGGAAGTTCAACACTTGGAAAATTTTTCAGAAAAAAAATGGCAAATATGGTTCAAGTCACGAATATGTTCAATTATGAAAATGAGATCGGTACATCTCCAAAACCTCCGAAGTTGTTGAATCTAGCTGATTATTCTAATTGGAAAGATCGGTTTGACCAGTTTGTATCTTTTACAGATACTAGTTAGTGGATTCCGATTTTGGAAGGATATACGCATCCGACTTATTCTTGGATGGGACAGGACAATGTTCCAAAGCCGGTATCAGCGTTAACTACTGAAGAGAAGTTGTTATTTGATAGAGAAAAGAAAGCAATGGCTAGCATTTCGATGTCTCTTCCAAAGGAAATATATCACAGTTTTAAACAGTTCAAGTCTTCTCAACAACTGTGGGAAGCATTATAGAAAATGTGTGAAGGAAGTTTGGATGTGAAGAAGAGTAGAAAGGAGTTACTAAAGAAGCAGTTTCTAGTCTTTAAACATTTTCAAAATGAATCCTTGGATGATCTTGCTACAAGATTCTATCATCTTCTTAGTGAACTGGCTAGTGCGTCTGTGGTATATGAGACTGAGGAAATCAATGATAAATTCTTGGAGGCTTTACCATCAAAATTTGATGTGTATAAGGTTTTAATCAAAGAGAATATTAAATACAAAACCATGTCTCTTGAAGAAGTTCTAGGGAAGATTCAGTCACATGACATGAATATGAAGAAGAAATAGACTAATATGGAGCATATCTAGGATCCCTTAATGTATTTTGCCAAATATACTGGTAAATATGGTACTGGAGTGGCATTCTTTTCTAGTGATGCTCAAGAGTCTTCAAATGATCAGTGTTCTAGAGTTGCAATTTATTCTGGTCATTCAAGCCATTCTGGATTTTCTGCGACTACAGCTTCAACATCATCTGGATCTCATTTGAATCAGAAAGTTGCTGATGATTATCTTGCTATGTTTTCTTCATTCATGGCATCATATGAAAATTTCATTGGAGGTAAAATACATGATCCTGAGGTTATAGAAGAAGATTTCAGACAGATTGACCCTGTTGATCTAGAAGAAATGAATATCCAATGGAATATGGCCATGTTAATGCGTCAAGCTAAAGATTTCTTGAAAAGAATTGGCAGAAAATATATTGGTTCTAATAGTAGATCTCGTATGGGTTTTGATAAGAGCAAAGTTCGTTGTTACAACTGCCAAGAGTATGGTCACTTTGCTTAGGAGTGTGTGAAGCCGAAGGTAGAATTTGATTCTCAAAAGAAGCAGAATAATTTTCAAAACAATCAGCCTAACTTTCAGCATAATAGGAATCAGTCACATGGTTCATCTGGTAATCAAAATCATGGTCCTTCTGGTAATACAAATCATGCATTTGCATCATCTGCTTTGGTTCCTCAAAACGACGAAAACTATGACTGGGGCATTCATCTGGAAGATTTGGTGGGTGCTGTGAGTCAGGCTTTTGTTGCAAAAATTCATTCTGAAAAACCAGAGGAGTCTACTGATGGTGAAAGTTCTAGTGATGATTCTTGTGATGGTGATAGTGTTCCAAGCGTTGATGATGAGGTAGAACAAGGGCAGAATATTGATTCTAATGCTGCATCAGGGGTTGCTGAGGAGGAAATTGTTCTTACAGAAAATGCTTCAGTTGGTGATGATTCAGAGAATATTCCCATTGCCAAAGTATTCATGGTAGACATGTCTAATCCGTCTAAGGTAAAAGACTCTGTTTGTCATATATACTGTTCTAACTGCATTTCTGTTAAAGAAAAATTGCAAAAGGTCATGGATGATAACACAAACTTGATTTGTGACATGAAATCAATGCATTCAGTTAATCAGAAACTGAAAGATAATGATAAGTTGTGCATTGATAGAATTGAGTCTTTGAAAAGAGACTTAAATTCTCTTGGGCTAAAATACAAAGAACAGGGTTATCATCTAGATATGGCCTATGCTGAAATAGAAAAACATAATGAAGTTGTTGCCCAAAAGAATAAAGAAATATCTGACAAAGAGTCTGAGGTGAACAAACTTCATCGAAAGTTGGAACAATTTGAAAGTTCTTTAGTTGTTTTGGATTATTTTAACTCAAATGCTGATCGTACTAAACGTGTTGCTGGTATTGGATTTATTCCTCCACCGTTTAATGCAAATTATGTGGTGGAACCTGAAATCATAAATGAAGAGGAGATAGATCCAAAAACTGTGTTAAAGGGGAATCCGGTAACTGGGGAGGATATGGTGTATGAGTCTGATTCTGAAGATGAGATGTTTAATGAAAAGAAGGTCGAGGGCATTCCAAAAGAAGTGAAAATTGATGACCCAACGGTTGTTAAAAATGTTACCCGGGATAGATGCATTATGACTGAACCTGAAGAGGTGAAAGTGGTTCCAACTAAACTTTCTCCAATCTTACAGTCAAGTGGGTTTGTTGCGGCTGGTTATCAAAAAGTGAATTCTTCAAAGATGCCAACACAGACTTATGTTCCAAGGAAGCTGATAAATTGTTCTAGACATTCCTTTGAAGCTTATTCTTCTGATGGATCTTCAAATTCAAAGAAAACCTCTTATTTCAGAAATTATCAAGAAAGAAGAGTGTGTTTTCATTGCAATGAGGCTGGTCATATTTTGATCAATTGTCCATACATGAACCAGGGTAAAATGAAGATTGTTCCTTCACAACCGAAAGTGGTGAATATTCTGAAAGAAAAGATGAGGGAAAGTCGTCTTCTAGTTTGAATTTGCCTGGTCGATCTTTTGTTAAATCCCCTGGATTTAAACAACAGAATACATTGAATGCTAAATCCTTTGTATGCAAAGAGAAACTTGAGATTTCAAAAGTTGGGATTTCAAAAGATTCTTTTCAGGAGGTTAAATTGTCTAGACCTCAAAGAAGAAGAAGAAACAGAAAATTAAAGAAAGTTTTGGAAACATCCGAATCTGACAATAATATATCAAATAATGTTTTTTCAAATAATAAAAATGGATCTTCTTTGAAAAAGTCTGATTATCAAACTTCTGTTTCAAAAATGAATGATAAGATTGATTGTAAATTACAAGATGTTGTTTATTTTGATCAATCTGGACGACCCAAGACCACGATGGCTTGGGTTCCTATTTCTAACTGATTCTCATTGTTTATGTAGGGACAACCAAGGAGGACTATCAACAATACATGGTATGTGGATAGTGGTTGCTCTCGACATATGACAGGGAATGTTAGATTGCTTGAGGATGTAAAACAAATTGATGGTGGTTATGTCGCTTTTGCGGGTAATAAATGCGGGTACATAACTGGGCAGGGAACGTTAAAGAATGAAAAAGTCAAATTTGAAAAGGTGAATTATGTTGAGCAGCTGGAACACAATCTTTTAAGCGTATCACAAGTCAGTGACAGGAAGTTTTCGTTCCATTTCAACGATACTGAATGCTATATTCTGAAACCGGGCTTCGTGATTCCTGATGAATGGATTCTCATGACGGCTCCGAGGAGAAATGACACGTATGTCCTTGACATGAGTGTCGCCACTACAACGGATTCAATTCCAACATGTTTACTCTCCAAGGCGTCGGAATCTGATTCAATATTGTGGCACAGGAAGCTAGCTCACATTAACTACCGGAAGATGAACTACATTGTTAGGAATGATTTGGTTCTTGGTATTCTGAAGATGAAATTTTCAGTTCCTGATGATTGTATTCCTTGCAAGAAGGGGAAGCAAAGAAGGAAATCTCACAAATCTAAATCGATGAATTCTATCGTAACTCCTTTGGAGTTACTGGATATGGATTTGTTCGGTCCTATCAGTATCAGGAGCATCGGTGGGAAATCGTATTGCTTGGTAGTAACTGATGATTACTCCAGATTTTCATGGGTTAAGTTTCTTTCTTCTAAAGCTGAAACCACTGAGTTGGTGCAATACTTAATCCTGGGTTTGGAAAATTTATTCAATCTGAAAGTCAGAAGAATAAGGAGTGACAATGGTAGCGAATTTAAGAATAGCAAAATGGGCTTATTCTGTCTACAAAGAGGAATTCATCATGAATTCAGTGCGCCATATGTTCCTCAACAAAACGGTGCCGCTGAACGAAAGAACAGGACGTTGGTCGAAACGGCTCGTACAATGCTTGCAGATTCAAAGCTTCCAGTCACCTTTTTGGGCTGAAGCTGTGAATACTGCGTGTCACGTTTTGAACAGGATCTTGACCGTCAAGCGACATAACAAGACTTGCTATGAATTGCTGAATAATTGAAAGCCGAATCTGGATTATTTACTACCTTTTGGTAATCCTTGCACCCTACTGAAAGTTCGAGATGTCCTAACAAAATTCAGTGCCAAGGCTATTGAAGGTATTTTTCTAGGGTATTTGGCAAATTCAACAACCAAGGGGGTTTATGACAAAGAGACGCGCCAAGTTGAAGAATGGTTCCATATTGACTGTTCAAATCGGTCTTTACCACAAATGGCGATTGGTCCGGATTGGGCATTCGATTATGAAAACTTATTCAAGTCTTTTCATTTACCTTCTGATATTTCTGATGAAGATGCTGCTATTCTTTATGATTCTTGTCAGGATGCACAGCACAATGGATTTCTACCAAATGTAGTTCCAAATTCATCGATTCCATCTACTTCTGCTCCCGATCCTAATGTTGCTTCTTGTTCAGGTCCACAAGATTCAGAGAGTGAGGAGGATAATACTATTTTTCAAGATTCTTCTGCTGATCCGTTGTTGGGTGATGATCCGTTACCTTTGACACAGACTCAGGGGGAGATTCCTACAAATTTAGACTCGAAAATTCCAATTCATCAAGATTATTCTTATCAATCTGCTTCTACTCAAGTTGATGTGCTGCCGGTTCCTGAGGTTGCATCCATCAAGGAACTCAAAGATCATCCGGTGACAAATATAATTGGAAATTTACAGGATGGAGTGAAAACACGTTTTCTTGTTGACAATACTTGTTTGTATACCGGCATTAAAGATTCTGGTGTTCTTGATGTTTGCTCACATTCATGCTTTATTTCGCAGGTTGAACCCAAGAATGTTGAGATGGCTTTAATTGACAACAACTGGATAGAAGCTATGCAGGAAGAACTTGCTCAATTTGACAAACTTAAGGTTTGGAATCTTGTTGATCTTCCGAAGGATGCGTATCCGATAGGAACAAAATGGGTGTTTAAATGTAAGAAAGACGATCGTGGTGTCGTGGTACGCAACAAGGCAAGATTAGTTGTCCAGGGATTTAATCAACAGGAAGGAATTGATTACACCGAGGTTTATGCGCCGGTTACGAGGCTCGAAGCTATAAGGTTGTTTCTAGCTTTTTCTTCTTTTAAAGGTTTTAAGGTGTTTCAATTAGACATCAAGAGTGCATTTTTATATGGAAAGGTCAAGGAGGAAGTCTATGTGTGTCAGCCGTCGGGGTTTGAAGATCCAATGAATCCGAACATGGTTTTCAAGCTTGATAAGGCCCTCTATGGTCTTCATCAGGCTCCTCGTGCGTGGTATGAGACTTTATCCACACATCTTTTGGCAAATGACTTTGTTCGTGGAAAGATAGATTCGACCTTATTCATAAAGAAATTAGGGGGAGATTACCTACTGGTGCAGATTTATGTGGATGATATTATTTTTGTCTCGACAAACGAAGGGTTATGTAAAGAGTTTGAGGGTGTTATGAAGTCGAAATTTGAAATGTCTGCTATGGGAGAGTTATCGTTTTTCTTAGGCTTACAAGTAAATCAGAAGGAAGATGGTTTCTTTATTCATCAGTCCAAGTATGTCAATGACATCTTGAGCCGGTTCAAGATGGAGGACTGTACCCCATATGATACTCCAATTCCGATCAATCATAAGTTGAATTCTGACCCGGAAGGAAAAGATATGGATTATCGACTTTACAGAGCTACGATTGGATCCCTCATGTACTTAACCGCTTCAAGGCCGGATATAATGTTCGCCGTGTGCATCTGTTCCAGATTTCAGACAAAGCCAAAAGAATCTCACTTAATTGCTGTGAAAAGAATCTTTCTGTATTTAAAAGGAAAACAACGTTTAGGGCTATGGTATCCTCATGGTTCTAACTTTGATTTCAATGCTTATACTGATTCTGATTTTGGTGGTTGTTGTCTGGACAGGAAATCTACAACAGGTGGTTGCCAGTTCTTAGGTAATCGAATTGTATCCTGGCAATGCAAAAAGCAAACCACAGTCTCAATTTCAACATGCGAAGCAGAATACATCGCTGTTGCAAGTTGTTGTTCACAGATCCTGTGGATACAACAACAATTGAGAGATTACGGTTTAAATTTCACAGGAACCCCTATTCTTAATGATAATAATGCTACTATGTCCATAACGAATAATCCTGTTAAACATAGTAAAACTAAGCACACCGAAATTCGATATCATTTTATACGTGATTGTGCAGAGAAAAGGGTGATTGAGCTGGTCAAGGTACACACTGAAGATAATTTTGCTGATTTGTTTACTAAGGCATTTAATCATACGAGGTTTGAATTTCTAATTAAAATGATTGGTATGATCAATCCCGAATAAAAGTTTTTCAAAATCAGAATTTCATGGAAAATTTTGTTTTTAAATTCTTTTATTGCTTTATTACATTTCTGCATTTACATTTTCAGTCAAAAAGTTTAATTTATAAAAAGTCAAAACAAATTGAAAAATATAAAATTTGACATCATTTGAGGTTAGAGAAGAAATGATAGTACATCAGTGATTAGTTCATTTCACACGACCTTAGTAGACCTTGATATATGATTGATTAAAATAAGTTGATTTGATCTAAATTTCAAAGTCTGCATAAATAAGAAATGATAGTGTTGTGAATGCTCTATTCTTGATAATTTGTTTTAAAATTTGTGTATAAAATTTGAAACTTGAATTGTCAATAGGCTAAAACCGTTTTGAAACTAATAGTAGTGTGAAAATTAAATATAATATGATTACATCTGTGATTTAAATCCATTATATGCCTGGGTGTGTGTGTAAAAGATCATTATCAGATAAAGAATATATGGTTATAAAGAATTTCATGAGACCAATATCGAATTATATCTTTAGCACAAATTTATTTCAGTTCACTGCCCATGCCCCGAAAAACATGCAAGGTGTTGTTGAACTAAGATATGCTTTCAAATCTGTTGAAAGATATATTCGCCCTTGGATCAGTTAGATACATCTAGTCTGATTCCATTGAATTTCATCCAGATAATAGTTGGATTCTCATACCTGAATCTGTTGATTCTCATTAAACAGCCAATCCATTAGAATCTTCTGATTCTGAATCATCATGATTCTTATACCATTTGGGATCTGCTTTTATACTTGTGCTAAAAGGGATAATTTCATCTTGGAAATTGATCTAATCTTAACATTAACTGTATATGTCTTGAAGATAGTGCAATTTATATTTCTGTTTGGCATATATGTGGGGTACACGATGTTTTTCATCTAAATTGTACTAAATCACAAGAATTTGGAGAATAAACGCTTATAGTTTCAAATAATATATTATTGACAAATTTAAGAATTCATGCTTTATATTTCAAATACGATATAAATACAAGAGCAATTTATAACCTGAACTTATTTACTTTGAAATTTATCGCGTATCATTTCAAATATTATTCAAATTGAATGAGTTTCAAAAATGAAAAAGATGCAAAGTGCACAACACTGAGTTGAATGATTTCATACTATAGGTTACCCTTTGTTATTGCTAAAATGTGTGATGAATTAATTGAATACTGATATGATCTTCTTGTTCATGATATTAAATCCAAAAATATGTGTTTCTGTTTGTACAGATAAAATCCAAATATATGTGTTTCTATTTGTACAGATAAAATCCAAATATATGTGTTTCTGTTTGTACAGATAAAATCCAAAAATATTTGATTTCAGTTTATTCAGATAAAATTCAAAAATATGTGATTCCGTTTGTATAGATAAAACTCAAAAGATTTTGTTTTTTATTTTCCATGAAAATTCTAAAATTTTATTAAAATTGTTCGGGATTGGATCGGATACGTGTTGCTAACGGAAGTTCAAGATTTGACAGGTTGAAGTTGATAAAATTTTTGTTCAAGGCAAAAAGGTTGAGAAGCTATTAAGTTCGCCTGTGTACAGTGAAGCGAACTTAATAAGTTCGCTTAAAAAACAGTGAAGCGAACTTAATCTGATTATCTGGGGTGAAGCGAACTTATCTTGTTCGCCGAAGGCTTGTTAAGTGAACTTAACAAGTTCGCCTAATTAAGCGAACTTAATGGGTATAAGGTTCTAGATCAAGCGAACTTATCAGTTCATCGTCTTCTTCATTTTTACGCAAACTTAACTGCAAATTTTTCGAAATTCTTAAACGTTGTTGTTGGAGTTGTTTACCGGTTCTGTCTTAATCCAAATTGAATTGCGAACTCAACCAAAGCAATTTCATTGAATTTCATCAATTAAATTGTAAGAATTTGATGCTTTTTATCTCGATTTCCGTCGAAACTTTCAACGGACGATTTTTGACCTAATTTTGACCGGATTTATAAAATTGATCATCCTATTTGGTTGTAAATTGACACTCGACTGATGCTTATTGTTTATTCCATGATTTTATCTCGATTTGTTGATTATTGATTGTCTGTGTTTGAATTTGAAACGTCACATGTTCAGGCGAACTTGTCAGACGAACTTAATAAGTTCGCCTCTTGCACTACTAAGCGAACTTATTAAGTTCGCCTAGGGGACAGTGAGGATTTGGACTTGTGAAAAAATTTTTGTTGTGAAAAAATTTTTGTTTGAAAATTTTTTTTATCTTTGTTGTTTTGTTTTGTTTTGTTTGTATTCGTTATTTTTTCTAATATGTTTGTTGTCCAAATGTTTCAGATGGCTCGACATGTCGAATATAAACATAATCAAGTGGCATTGTTAGATCCGAACATGTCCGAGGCTGTGAATTTTCAAGGCATTATAGGATTTTTGAACAGATCACGTCCTCATGTTGCTTTATATGCTGATCCTTACATAAGTCTCGTGTACATACATCAATTTTGGGATACTGTGCATCAAGATATGGACGTTGAACCTCATGTTCTTCGTGTCGCTGTTAATAATACCGACATTGCAATTTCTGAAGAGACGATTCGTGCTGCTCTTGATTTGGGTGGAAATGCTGATGATCCGTTATCTTATCCAGGAACTCTTATTTTGGGTTGTTTTCAACAGATGGGTTATCGTGGACGACAGAATGATACCCAAGCACGGAAAGGTGGATTAGTCGGTGAATGGAGGTATTTCATGCATGTGATTATTCAATGCATCTCTCCTCGCAAAGCTGGTACCGATGGATTGAAGATGGCTCTCCAAACTGCTATGGTGGCTTTAACATTGAATAAGAGATTCAATTTTCCACTTTACATCTATCAGGAGATGGTCATGCAGATTAATCCAGCTGAGGGTCAAGGATTCTTGATGTATCCTCGTTTTATTCAAATGATTCTCAATCACCTTATTCCGGATCTTCCACAACATCCTATAAGATTAACTTTGACTCCAATGTCAAAGCGTATCTTTACCGACTGCACGAAGGTGAAACAGCAGAATGCTGCATTGATTCCAGTCAATACTCCTTTGTTTGGGCACTTAATCAATCCTGATTATGTTGCACCACTAAATGACAACTGGTTTCATCCTGATGAAATTGCTCAAGCAAGGCTTGAATGTTCAACAACAACAACAACCCGCACAAATACAAGTTCAACAACAACAGATACCAGTTCCACAAGTACAAGTTCCCGTACAACCACAAATTCCTATTCCTGAACATGTTCCTATTCCACAAGCTGAAGTTGAAATACCTATTCAGGAACCAGTTCAAGAAGAGGTCGTTCATGATCCTGATCAAGATCTAGGAATGAACATGGAAGATTTCGTTGATGACGCTGTGAACTCGCCAATTCCAGAAGCTGAAGGGAATGTGGTGACTGATGATGATTCTAGTTCCAGCTCAAGTGATATGATATTATCGGTTAATGAAAGCACTGATTCTGATGACTCTAGGGATTTTTCCTCAGGTCATTATGAACGGTTGGCTACAATTCCACTGGCTAATGCTGGCAAACGCATTAAATCTCAAGCCAGACGACCAAGAAGAAAGTCTGTTCGGGATCCTCCTTCCGGATCAGTACTTGGCAAAAGATCTTTGGTCAATGAGAGTACTGACACTGATAGTGACTTTAATCCAGATCCTAAGCGTCAAAAGTTGATGTCTGCTTCGATTGTTGCTGCAAAATCTTCTCATGGAGTCGAGGATGCTAATTTTGTTGCTTCATTGATAATTACTCCTCCAAGATCTAAGGATCCATCTCCGGTGATTTCTCCTGTTCCTCTAGTCATTCCGACTACTTCAAGTCCTTCTATTCCACAATCGTCAGATGGTCCGTCAAAGCCTTCTGATTCTGAAAGGATTACTTTCCTTGAATCTCAAGTGCTTTCTCTACAAACCCAAGTAAACACTCTTGCGTCTACTGATTCACAACGGCAGCTGGTGATTCAGACTCCAGCTCAACAGATTGCTGACATGCAAGCATTAGTATCCAAACTCGTTCAGCGTCTTGACGCTCAGGGGTAGTTGAGGATACCTGATACTTGTCACACAGAGTCTATTCAAAGACGTGATAATGAAGACAATGATCATGCTGGAAATATTGAGGGTGATCGTCAATACACTGACGCTAATCCTATATCTAGGGTTCAGGGGGAGTCGATGTAACATCTCATATTTTTATCATGTATTTGTTTGGGGCAATAAACAATAATTCAATTATAACACAATCTTGATGCAAACATTTAAGATTTCATTTGGTACATTTCTAGGGTTACATGAATATATATTTAAAAAAAAACATACTAAATATTAAATTTCCAAGTTGAACATACATATATGCATATGATATGCATGATCATACAATTAAACCATTGGACTAGACTTGAACCCATATGAACCCATTTTGACCTCAAATTGTCAACTTTGACTCCCAAGGTCAAACCGGCCCAAAATCAACAAAATCCAACTGAGAAAGCGATCTAAACTCAGTGAGTTGGATTTCCCCTACACACTAACCCACAAATCGGCCTCACCCTGATCCAAGTAAAAGCCTAAATTCATTCGTTTTAGCGGCCAGTTCCAAATTCAAAACTAGTTTGACTCTACAAAGTCAAACCGAGATCAAATCAGCCTCTAGTCACGAAATTACAACGCGTTTAATCCCGCAATTCACGTGAAATTAGTCTAACATGAATACATACCACATACCTGACTCAATACATTAGCATTCATTCGGGTGTGGTGGATCGTCACATGCAAGTGGTCTACTAGTCGGACCGGGTGCGGAATACCCGTGACTAGGTGGAGAGTCTAACTGAACAAAGTAAACCGAACACAAGAGTCACAATAATCGTTCTTTGTATTATAAACACTCGACGGTTACAGAGAGAATACAAGCTGCGTACTTAGCAAAACTGAGTTCGTATGAACAAATGGTTCTGCGTGCTTAGCTTCTGTGAACCTATCCTATTTATACTGACCTGATGCCTGCGTACTTAGCAAGTGCGCAGGACCAATTACTCCTGCGTACTTAACAAGTACGCATAGGTATTCCTGCGTACTTACTAAGTACGCATGAGCATTCTCCTGCGCACATACAAGTGCGCAAAACACTTAGAAGAAATCCACAAAACATTAAGTAAAAGTAAATACAACTCGATAAACTTTTACATAATGACTCTTACATACAAAGACAAAATACAGACATTAGACATACAAACCTAGACTCTATCCAGAGTGTTGTCATAGGAAAGTGCATCAACAAACTCCCCCTGGACAACAGCTCGGGATCTTCATCGTCTTCAGTCTTCAATCTTCAGTCTTCACAGCACCGCTTCCTTAGCTTCCATCTTCTTTTTGTAATCAAGACAGAACTTGATTAACTTGTCGTATTTGGCCGAGAGAAGCTTTGTCCATTCGTCAGTGTGGATGCAGAATTTGTCTGCTAGTACCTCCAGATCGTTCACAGAGAAATTGATGAAGCAGACTTCATCAAAAACCCTGATCACTTCCTTTGGCACTGTGTTTCCACTATCTGACTTACCTTTACCCATGATCACAGCCTCGCCCGTTTTTGGATCAACGTACCAGTACCACATGTCACCAAGAATATCCTGAGGTAACTTGCTCAGGAGAATCTTAGTTTCACATCGCACTGGCTTGTATACCAATCTCTTTAACGGCTTCTTAGTCACAGGATGCACAGTGTGCTTATCCTTGACTCTTCTGGGCACTTGAGGCTTGAGATACTCATACTTTCCCGATCTTGCTTCACGTTGTAGTATACTCCACAAACCCATTGCTACTGCATGATTCGAATGATTCAGCAGGTCGCGGTTTGCAAGGTTAACTAGGTCGTACCTGGGCAAAGAGTTGAACGCCTCACTGGTTGGTTTCAAGTATTGAACCCCTCCAGATCTTTTGATGGCGAACAACTGCTTGTCCTCCTCAAACCTGACAGCTAAGATCATACCTGTCGCTCCATACTTGTCTTTGATAGACGTCTTTTGCCACACTGGAGCTGGACCTTTTGTAGATGCAGAAGGCATGTCTTTCTCTTTTTGTGCCTCGGGGTCCACAGGTATAGGGTCGACCGGGGGGGCATCAGTTGTAGCTTCAACATTACTTGCTGTATCAACTGAGCCTGTGTCTGTTTCGAGCAGAGATTCGAGCGATGGTATTTCAAAGATCTCACCATCCTCTAACTCATACTCTAGATCCCCGTCGCCCTTGGGAATCTCGATTATCACATCATCATCATCATCATTCCAATCATCACCAGAGTCGATCTTTCCTTCTTCCAGATTAAGGAGAGCATCGATCTGTGCTTCTTTAGAATAGTCAGGCTCGAGACATAGAATCTCACCAGCCACTGACTTCCCTTTATCACCGCCACCACCACCTGCTGAGGTATCACCACCCTCTTGCGTAGTAGACTCCCCCTCAGCCATTGACGTAGTAGAGATGGGCACAATTGCCGAAGCTTGGTGCTCACCTCCACTAGGACCGACTTCAGGATCCTTGTCTTTGTCATCATCCTTGGTCAAATCGACTGGATGACAAACCTCTGCACCGGTGGATTTTTCTTTTTCCTTCTCCCCCTGAGCACCTAGCTTCTCGGTCAGTTCTGCAATCAATTTGACCATAGTAGCGTGCTCCTGCCTTTGAGCATCCATCCTTAGCTCAATTGAAGTTCTGTGGGCCAGAATCATTTCATTCGTCTTCATTAATAGTTCATTCTGCGCCATCACATTCTTCAGCCGTTCATCAGTCCCCGTTCTCTGACTACGCAGAATCCTAACTTCATCTGCCAGAGAGTTTATCTGTGCTTGTTGAGCATCAGAATCCTCTTTTGACTTTTGAATAGTCTTAAACAAGCCAGCAACTTGGGCTTCTAGCACATCGATCCTAGCGTCATTTGGATCCGGATGCCTAGATGATGAGGCTTCGGCGTTGTGGATGGGGGAAGAGAAGATTGTGTCAAAGTCGAACCCCTGTGAGATGTCACCATAATTAAAGGGTTGACCTGACGGCTCTTTGGTGGGTGTTGGGGTTGGGGATGGTATGATGTGAGTGGGTGTTATGGTTGGGGTGACTGTGACTGACTCTGTGAGAAGTGGAGCAGTCACCATCACCTGGACGGTTGGAATAGGGAGGGTCACCGTCACAGGAATCACCTCTGTGACCGCCGTGACCGCCACATCTGCTTGTACCAGTGGCCTTCTCCTCCTACTAAACAGTTGCCGTGCTGGCATGGTAGATTCTGGAATGGCAGCCTCAACTTGTACTGGTTGCATAGTTGGAATCTCTTCAACCCTGGGGATGGCAACCTCTTGCCTATCGCCCCTTTTCTTGTTGGTGCTCTCATGCCTCTGTCTTTGTAAAGCAGCGTCAGAGTCGGAATCCGGCTCATATTCGCTGCTGGAGCTTTGTCTCTTTCTTTTTGAAGATGACGCAGGCTGGGTTACCTGTGCCTGTCTCCTCGGATGTGCCTGTGATGGTGCATCATCGGAATCAGAAGAATCTGATTCTGTAGCCTCCGAATCGGATTCCTCAGCACCACCAACACCACCTTCATCATCACCCTCATCATTACCTTCATCATTACCTTCATCATCCTCATTCTCTTCATCTTGTTCTTCATCAGAGTGATCACTCATCTCTGGTCCCGAGTTGGGACTATACCAGTTCCAGTCCTCCGGAGCGACGTATGCTTCATTTAATAGGTGGCCAAAGAGTTCAGTGTGCTCAGGGGTAGGATCTACACTGCCTGGCTTTAGAAACTGTGCAAAAACTCTCTTGGCCACTCTCTTCACTTGTCGTCTCTCCCCGATCGCACGCAGGTTTGGCAACGCATCATCTATCAAAAGTTGGAAAACCTCGGGTATAAAAGGAACCTAAACCTCTCCGCCGTATTTATCTGGTCATTGATTGCTTTGAAAATAAAGCGGGAGAAGTTGTAGCCCCGATTGAGAGACAAGCCCACCATGGCTGCGGCAAGGTCATGACCCATGGCATCCTTCCCTGCTTTCCTTGATGAGATGCACATGATCATGATGTGGGCAAAGTAACGCCATTGATCTAGAACCCACATTTTTTTGTATGAAGCATAGTCCCTTTCCACGACATATCCCATTCTCTGCCTCCAACACCCATCCACGTAGTAATCTGGATAGGATGTCGGGTCGGTGGGAAGGTCTCCAAACTGCAGTACTCTCCTTATTGTATCCTCAGAGATGGCAATAGCCCGACCGTCAACGGTAGCCCTTATGACATTTGGAGATACCGTGCAATCGTGCTCTGCTGTCTCCCAGAATTGCTCTAAGTAAGGTCTTGAGACTGTTGGATTAGCCGAGATTGCATAACTTATTTTAGATCTGTTCAGGAAGTCCACAATCTCTCTATATTGTAAGGCTGCCCCTTTCCATTCTGGTTCAGTGTGCGCCAACAGATTGAATTCGTCAGTGAATGCACGAGCCATTATCTGCAAACACACACAGAAAACATAATTAGATCAATTAATAACAATGGAAGTAGACTCAGATGACATAGAATAGTAGTTACACTTTGTAAAAAATTTCAGACTTTGAAAAATTTTCTAAGTGTTGGTCCTGCGCACTTAGCAAGTGCGCAGGATTTTACTCTTGCATACTTAACAAGTACGCAGGAATTACTTCTTGTGTACTTGCTAAGTGCGCAAGAACAACCCTTAGCAAAAATTTCAAAGATTTAAATTCGTTCAAAAAGCGGGTTGATTAGGTAGCCACTAGGTCGGAATCAGGGATTTGAACCTATGGTACCATGATCAACACCATTAACCACTACGACACGATCAAATTTTGACCTAGGTCAGTGATCGACCCACTGACGGTTCGACTTCAACCCGTCGGATCAATCGATGACCAAAGGGAAAATGTATGATCGATTAGGCAATCTAATAGCTTGTTAGTGACATTAGTTACCCAAACAACCCATTTTACCCCAAAAATTCTACGGATTTAACCTAAAAATTCTAAGTCAAAAATCGGTCCAAAATTTCATGAATTTACGGATGAAATCGGTCTAACATCTCACCAAGGAGATGAAATACGAAGATGATAATGTGGAAGGGATGAAAAACGGGTTTGAACACACTCGATTTTGAGAGAAAATTGCAGGGGGAAAAATTTCGGTTTGAAAGCTTAACCTGAAAATTTTTCTAAGTGTTGAACTTATACCCCACTGATAATGTTCGTGCGTACTTGCTAAGTGCGCACGAATTAACTCTTGCGTACTTAACAAGTACGCAGGAATTAACTCTTGCGTACTTGCTAAGTGCGCAAGTCTTACTTCGTGCGTACTTGACAAGTGCGCAGAAACTTTAAGTGCGCAATTTTCAACTCAGAATTATGAAGATTTTCAAGTCAAATAACGAACAAGATAAAAATATTCAATCGGGAGGATTCAAATACAATTCATGAAGGTTAAACATAAAATATTTTTGGCCTTTTCTGAATTAAACTTAAACAATGCATAAACTTAAAATCTTTTTGTTCTTTTCAAAATAGATATGTACAAGTATTCACACAAGCTATTTTTGATCAAAGACACGAGCAGAGGATCATATCAGGCTAACTTATAGCAAAAACGATACAATATAAACATCAAAGAATATGGGATCATGTCATGTATTACTCTTTATTCTTATGTAATAAGCAAATAAACAAGTAATTCAAGTTGACAATATTATAAGATTTGAAACTATATGCATCTTTCTATCATGTTCTTGTGTATTAAGTTATTAATTATAAAATATACAACGTGTACCCCACTTAAATGCTATGATATTTTGCACTATCTCAAGGCATCTAAGTTTTTTCCAATGATATTCTTAATTTTCAGAATGAAGTTACATCAATTAGCACAGAAAAATCAAGCAGAATCCATGAGGATTATCAAGAATCATAAGATTCAGAATCGAGTGATTCAATTGTCTTGGTTTCATGTGATTTTCTTCTTTGAATATCGGTATGATGATTCGGGATAAGGAGCATGGTGTTTGATTATAAGGTAACGGGATCCAACTTTTATCTGGATTTGATTTCAATGAACCAGGAATGATTCAAGGGTGAATACATGCTCAACGGTTGATGTAGAGAAATGTCTTGATTCAATCTCTCCTTGCATACTTGTGAGTATGGGCAGTGAGATGAACCGCATTAATTGTGCTAACAACATAACCCGAAACTGATCTCAAAAGAAAATTATTGCCAAAATCTAACATCCTTTATCTGATAATGATCTTTTCTATTCTTTAACACACACACACTTGCAAATATGGGTTCAAATCACAGTTGTAATTTAGATTTAGTTTCCACACTACTAGTGATTCAAAGACGCATACAGCCTACTGACAATTCAAATTACTTGTAAGTAAACAGATTAAAAACATAATAATTTAAACAATTAAGTAAACATGACGCAATCATTTCCCATGAGCATTCTATGATGGTTAGATCATTTCAGATGTACTATCATTTCCTCGTTTCTCAAGTGAACTTTTGAAATTTTCTCCATTTTCTAATTTTTTTTTATTTTTTTTATTTTTGTAAAGTATTTTAAACTAACAGAACTATACAGAAAAATTTTAAAAGAAATAAAATTTAACTTCCATGAATTGAATTGATTTAAGAAAATTAATTTTTCACTCGGGATTGAACATTCCTATCAAGTTGACAAGATGCTCAAAACGGGACCGATCAAATGCCTTTGTGAAAATGTCAGCAAGATTGTCATCCGTGTGAACCTTTACAAGTTCAATTAAATGCTTTTCAGCACAATCACGGATGAAATGATGGCGAATTTCAATATGCTTAGTTTTGGAATGTTTCACCGGGTTATTTGTGATGGACATGGTGGCATTGTTGTCAATGAATAAAGGAGTTCCAGTGAAGTTCAAGCCGTAGTCTCGCAATTGCTGCTGAATCCACAATATCTGAGAACAACCGCTAGCTGCAGCAATGTATTCTGCTTCACAAGTTGAGACAGAAACCGTTGACTGCTTCTTGCACTGCCAGGAGACCAGTCTGTCTCCCAAGAATTGACATCCGCCAGAAGTTGACTTTCTGTCAAGGTTACAACCGCCATAATCTGAATCAGTGTAGGCTTTGAAGTCGAATGACTGCTGCTTAGAGTACCAAATACCCAATCGGGGTTTCCCTTTCAGGTATCTGAAAATCCTCTTCACGGCTATCATATGTGACTCATTCGGTTGAGACTGAAACCTTGAGCACAAGCATACAGCAAACATAATATCGGGTCTTGAAGCTGTGAGATACATAAGTGATCCGATCATCCCATGGTACAACCTACTGTCTACATCCTTACCATCTTTGTCAGGAAGCAAACCATGATTGACTGGGATTAGTGTTCCATAAGTAGTGCTATCACTCATCTTGTATTTTGACAGGATGTCTTGCACGTACTTATTTTGATGTAGATAAATGCCATCCTCTCTTTGACTGACTTGCAGACCCAGGAAGAACGACAGTTCACCCATATTGCTCATTTCAAACTTGGACTTCATCACATTCTCGAATTCCCTACACATCCCTTCATTGGTCGACCCAAAGATGATGTCGTCGACATATACTTGCACAAGTAGAATGTCACCTCCTGCTTTCCTTATGAAGAGAGTCGAGTCAATCTGTCCACGGTCGAAACCATTAGACAGTAAATGCTTTGATAGTGTCTCATACCATGCCCGCGGTGCTTGATGAAGACCATAAAGTGCTTTGTCGAGCTTGTAAACTTTATTGATATTATGCGGATCTTCAAAACCGGGAGGTTGAGTGACATAGACTTCTTCATGAACTTTACCATAAAGGAAAGCACTCTTCACATCAAGTTGGTAGACCTTGAAGCCGACATATGTGGCATAAGCCAAGAACAGTCGAATGGCCTCAATTCTAGCAACTGGGGCATATACTTCCGTGTAATCCAAGCCCTCTTCTTGATAAAAACCCTGAACAACCAATCTTTCCTTGTTCTTCACAACTACATGACGATCATCTGTCTTGCATTTGAACACCCATCTGGTTCCAATTGGCTGAAAGCCTTTTGGCAAGTCAACTAAATCCCATACATGCAACTTTTGGAATTGGGACAATTCATCTTGCAACGCCTCAATCCAACAGTTGTCAGTGAGAGCCTCCTTCACATTCTTCGGCTCTATCTGGGACACGAATACAGCATGCAGACATGTTTCCATGACACCAGTGTCAAATATCTCTGTGTAAAGACTGGTGTTCTCTGTGATGGTTCTATGACGAGTCTGAACACCGGCATAAGGATCACCAATAATGTTGTCGATTGGATGATTCCTATGCACTCTCGTCTCTGGTACAATTGGTTCTTGAATTTCTGGATCTAAATTTGTGCTCAACTCCCCCATTTCCTGTGTTTCAGCAGAAGAAGATTCAATGTTAATTGGATCAGCTGGAGCTTCATTTCCTACAGTTGTGTTAGGATTGGCTCGAGCGTCATCTCCAACAACATGAACACTTTCACTGTTAACACTGTCATGAGTTCCAGATGCAGATGCAGCATTGGAATCCGGAGTTATAATTGGTACAGTAGCACGAGTCGAAAAACTGCCGCCATTCAGTAGATTATAGACATTTTCGGCGTCTTCTGCAGATAGCTCAGGAAGATTGAAAGACTTGAATAGCGCATCATAATCAAAACCCTAAGCTGGACCTTTTGGTTCTGGTGGAATGCTGTGTTTACTACAATCCAATTCGAACCATTCCTCGACAGTACGAGTTCCTATGTTGTACACTCTCTTGCAAGGCGAGTTGGCAACATATCCTAAGAAAATGCCTTCCACCGCTTTTGCATGAAACTTAGACTGGCGGTCTTTGTACTGTAGCAACAAGGAACAAGGACTACCAAGAGGAACTAGGTAATCAAGATTGGGAAGTCGATTGTTGATCAACTCATAACAAGTCTTGTTGTGTCTTTTCACCACCAAAACTCTGTTTAAGACGTGACAAGCTGTATTTACTGCTTCTGCCCAGAAAGTGACAGGAAGCTTTGCATCTGACAGCATAGTCCTGGACGTCTCAATCAGTGTTCTGTTCTTCCGTTCAGCAACTCCATTCTGCTGAGGCGTGTACGGCGCGCTGAATTCGTGACGGATCCCTTTCTTGAGACAGAAAAGTTCCATCAAATTATTCTTGAACTCAGTTCCGTTGTCACTCCTTATTCTTCTAACTTTCAGCTTGCAAAGAGATTCCAAGCTCAGGATCAAGTATTGAAGAATATCAGCAGTCTCATCTTTTGTACCTAAAAAATGCACCTAAGAAAAACGTGAGAAATCATCAGTTACAACTAGACAGAATGACTTACCTCCAATACTCCTGATACTTATGGGGCCAAACAGATCCATGTGTAATAGCTCCAAAGGGGTATCGATAGAGTTTTGGAGCTTGGGCTTGTGAGACTTCCGTTGCTGTTTGCCCTTTTTACAAGGCATACAGTCATCTGCAACGGTAAATCTCAGCTTAGGAACCCCGGTTACCAAACCGTTTCAGACAAGATGATTCATTTTACGATAAGAAATATGTCCGAGTTTCCTATGCCACAAGATGGAGTCAAGCTCTGTCGCTTTTGTAAGCAAACAAGTAGCAACTGATGAGGTGGTTTTTGTCACGCTCATATCAATCTGATAAGTGTCGTTTGTTCTTGGTGCTCTCATTAGAATCCAGTCATCAGGAACTTTGAAACCGGGTTTGAGAATCAGACATTCTGACTTGTCAAACATCACTGAGTACTCCTTGTCACACATTTGTGAGACACTCAACAGGTTATGCTTCAGCTGCTCGCAGAAGTTGACATTGTCAAAGCTAACACAACCGTTCGAAACCACGCCTTGACACGTGATACTGCCGCCTTTTTCTCCGGTAAAGGCCACATAGCCGCCTCTAAATGGTTTAACGTCTTGAAGCAAGGCCATGTTTCCTGTCATGTGTCGGGAGCATCCACTATCTACATACTAGCGGTTAGAGATAGTACCCTTCGGACGTCCCTGCACGAGTAACAAAAGAATTAGTTAGATTTGGAGACCCAAGCCATTGTGGTCTTGGGTCGTCCATCCTTCTCAAAATAAACTACTTCTTTCAACTCACAGTCATGATGACTGTCCAAAATTGGTGAATCTTTGGAGGAATTGAGAACAGGAGATTGAGAATCTTTAACTTTCTTGTTCCAGGATCTCTTTTGAATCTTAACCAGAACAGGAGACTTTGGTTCAATCACAGCTGGTGAACTTGTGGAAGCTTCACCTGATTGAGCTTTAGTCAGCTGTTCCAGCTTTCTCAACCTCTTATTCCTTCTTCTTCTCTGTGGCTTAGAGAGTCTAGCCACAGGTTTCTCACCAGTGCGTGTACTACCAGATGTAGACACACGAGGTACAGCAGGTTGCTTTACCTTTCTTACAACAGATGGCTTGGCCTCAGATTTGATCTTTGGCTTAGCTATCGGTTGCACTGGTGGTTTCACCACATTTTGCTTTGGTCTGATAGGAGCTTTCACTACTGGCGACTTAGGGATAACAGCTGGTCGTGAAACAACATGCCGTTTCCCTGGGTTCTTAGAAGGACAGTTCACAACAATGTGACCAACCAAGCCACAGTGAAAGCAATTCCTCTTGTCAACATAAGTTCTCATGTAAGGCTCTTTAGTTCTGGCCTTAGAAAACTCACCATTGTGAGAAGGAAGAGTTGGTTTATGAACAGAAGTTTGAACTTTTACAGTTTGATGTTTGGGGGTATAATACTTTTGCAAATTTTATTTGTAACCCAGCCCATAATGAGATGAAAAAGCCTCTTTCTTAGCTTGGTTAATATTTTTAAAACCCCCGTAAAGCATTCCCTTAAGTTTATCATTTGTTTCAATGATATCAGGTTCAATTAAAATGCAATTATAACCATTAGTGATAATGTTTTTCTGGACTTTCTGTTCAGTCAACAACTCCTTAGATACTACTCCTTCAGGGCAAGTGTTAACCGACCCATCCTCAGAAGCAATAACATACTCCTCACTAGATGTGGAGTTAGCCTTACTTGAGGATTCATCCTTTTTAGGGGAATCATCCTTATCAGAGGGCTCATCTAGACAAGTGAGATCAATGTCTATCAAGCTATTGACAAACTTCCCACTTATTGGTGGAGGAATGGCATTGGTACCAAGTCCTAGGCCATTCATTTTTCTCACCACGGATTCGTAGTGTTCCACCACGAAGCGAGAGTTTTTCAATTTCACGTTAGTGCATTTGAGCTGCAAGATCTCATTTTGCAGTTTGTTAATTTCATTGTTCTTCTTTTCCAAAGCCCTATACGCAATGTCCAAATGAACCTGTTGGTCGCTTATTTTTAAAGAATAGTCTTGTTTTTTGTTATGTAGCATTTCAACTGATTCTTTAAAACATGATTCATTCATTTTGTAATTTTTAGCTGCCAACTTTAGTGGTTCAATTATGTCTTGGAGATCAGAAATTTCATTTTTTAGCCCTAGACATTTAGAACAAGAAACAACAGAGAAAGGGTTAGAATCTACCTCAGATGATGAACTTTGTCCTTCTCCAATTGCCATGAGAGCGACAGCAGTGGTAGACTCATTTTCATCAGCTACAGAAGCTTCCTCTTCTTCAGATTCAGAAGATTCCTCTCCTTCAGATTCAGAAGATTCCTCTTCTTCAGCTTCCTTCCTCTCGGCCTCCTTCCTCTCGGCCTCCATCAGCTCCATGATTTCTGCTATGAGACCAACCTGTGCTTGAGCAATGATGGCGTCTTTTAGATGCACACCCCAATCAAAATTTTCGTCATTCTGTGCGACCAGTGCATTGGACTGATTACTTTGGGTATGATTGTGGTGACTTTGGTTGTTTTGGCCATGGCTGTTTCCCTGGCTAGGTCTGGTAAAACCAGAGGCAGGTGCTCTGTCCTTTTGACATTCACGAGCAAAGTGTCCATAGTTTTGACACTTGTAGCACTTGGCCTTGGATTTGTCAAATCCAACCTTGGCATTAGAATGCCCGCCAATATACTTTCATCCTGTTCTGTTCAGGAAACGCTTGGCCCTCCTCAGTAACATGGCCATATTCCACTGAATATCCATGTCTTCAATATCATCAGGATCCACTTGATTGAAGTCCTCTTCAATAGTCTCAGGATCCGTTAGCTTTCCACCAATGAAATTCTCATATGCCAGCATGCAAGATGAGAATAGTGCTACATGATCTTCAGCTATCTTGGCAATAGCTGACTGGTTGGCTGAGCACGTATTCTGAGGAGTCTTTGAGTTTTGTTAATGAGATCCAAACCCTGATCCTGATGCATAACATGCATGACCACCACAACCATTAGAGTGGTCTTCTTCAATGGATTTCCCAGTATAGAGTGCAATCCCAGAGCCGGAAGACATTGACGTGGAAGTCGTCCCGTGATACATGGAAGGGTCCTGTATCTGAGGTCTTCCAGAATTCTCCCTTTTTATAAGATTCATGTTATGAGCCTGAATCTTACCGACTACCTCATCTACTGTCATCTCGTAGAACTTTGAACTTTCCCTCATCAGGGTTGTATACATCTCATATCTCGGTGGCAGAGCATCCAAAAACTTTTCCACCATTTCCTCTTCTGGATATTTAAGCTCAAACGATTTCAACTCCGTTTGTAGGTGATAGAATTTAGAGATAAGATCATCTAAAGATTCATTTTCTATAAATCTGAAGCACTCGTATTGCTTCCGGAGCAGATCCCTCTTGCTTTTCTTGATGTCACTATTTCCTTCGAATCTTTTCTGTAAAGCTTTCCAAAGATCCTTAGAAGATTCATATCCTCGGAAACTGTGGAACAAATCCCGAGTTAATGACATAGTGATTGAACCTAATGCCTTCTTCTCTCGATCATAATTTTTCTTTTCTTCTGCATCCAGCTTGGAAATAGGCTTAGGTACGTTTTCATCAAGATACAAGTGGGTGGGATGCTTATATCCCTCAAGAATAGGTATCCATAACGATGAATCGGTGTATGAAATATAGTGCTCAAAGCGGGCTTTCCAATTGGAATAATCGTTTACATTGAGCAACTTGGGAGGTTTCTGTGGAGTACCGATTTCATTATCATAATTTAACATACTACTAAGGTTCTGAAGGTTTGACATGGTGAACACTTGGTCAAAAATCAGAAAAGTCAGTAGCTATTGCGCACTTAGGATTGGCCTTGCGCACTTATGAATGGTCTTGCGTATTTAATATTTGCCCTTGCGTACTTGTAAGTACGCAGGAGTAAATTTTTAAGTACGCAGGATAAGTCTTAAGTTCGCAGTTCAGTCTTGCGCACTTGTAAGTACGCAGGAGATAACTCTTGCGTATTTAGCAGGTTTGCAGAAAACTGTACTTTTTGCCAAAAATGGTAAGTATGCGGGACACCTTTTCAGCAACTCTCACCAAACTTTTCCGGTGACCTGAAACTCGCTGGAGTTGGTAAAAAATGGTCTGATGATCAATGCAATTGAGTCAAAGGGTCAGAAACAAGTTTCTAACCAACCTATGATGCTCAAAACACACAAATACACAACAAAAATCGGTTTTTGAGAGATTTTTGCTTCTAAAAAAGTGCTCAAGAGCTACCCCTTTTTTATCACAAAAATCAACAAAATAACCTCTCTTTGCTTGTAAAACTCAGTAAAAACGTCTCCAAACTCACTTACAACACTCGAATTCAAGAGCACTCGCTCTGATACCACTTGTAGGTCCCTCGGGTGTGGTGGATCGTCACATGCAAGTGGTCTACTAGTCGGACCGGGTGCAGAATACCCGTGACTAGGTGGAGAGTCTAACTGAACAAAGTAAACCGAACACAAGAGTCACAATAATCGTTCTTTGTATTATAAACACTCGACGGTTACAGAGAGAATACAAGCTGCGTACTTAGCAAAACTGAGTTCGTATGAACAAATGGTTCTGCGTGCTTAGCTTCTGTGAACCTATCCTATTTATACTGACCTGATGCCTGCGCACTTAGCAAGTGCGCAGGACCAATTACTCCTGCGTACTTAACAAGTACACGTAGGTATTCCTGCGTACTTACTAAGTACGCAGGAGCATTCTCTTGCGCACATACAAGTGCGCAAAACACTTAGAAGAAATCAACAAAACATTAAGTAAAAGTAAATACAACTCGATAAACTTTTACATAATGACTCTTACATACAAAGACAAAATACAGACATTAGATATACAAACCTAGACTCTATCCAGAGTGTTGTCACAGGAAAGTGCATCAACACGAATTAACGCGTAAACGGGGTCACAACTGTTGCCCGTAATCCCCTCAATCGAATTGGACATTATTGATGAAATTAATCGAATTAAATTACCACAAACCTTAGCACGACTCTATATAATCTTCCCCAACCTTCATTTGTGTCTCATTCCATCTCGGTTCGTCGATCTAGCACTCTGAACTCCGCCCCTGTCCGGCTAGCCGACGACCTTTGCTACGCTACCATCACATGTATGGTTTACATCGTTCGATTTGCATTTAATCACTTATCGAAAGCCCCTTATCATCCTACAATACCACAATCCAAATCATTTCCAATATCTGGAAATCTTACGAACCTGTTCATAGGGTTTTTAAAAAAGAAATTTCGATTAAAATGGTTTACTGCATTTAAATTTTTACACTTTAGTTTATAACAACGAAACCACTCGGTCCAACTGGTTAAGACCTTGCACCATTGGACCGAGTGGCGTGGGTTCGAAACCCATACAACCGCCCCTTTTAGCGCGAAATTCATAACAAGACCCGGCCCCCTGACCCGAATGTGTTATATAAAAATTGAACTGGTTCTGTAACAAGGATAGTCCCCTGGTCCAGCGGTAAACGCGACTTGCACCCACGAAAACCACCCGGGTGGTCTGCTTTCTTTTTAAAATCAATTTTTAAAACCTAAACCTTTTATAAAAAAAATTATTTTTATAAACCATGTTTTAATTAGAACCGATTATAATAAAAATCTTGAGACTTTTACATAAAATAACCATCTTTACAAATTTATTTAATCTAACCTTTGATTATATTAAAAAAAACTTTTAAATGATTAAACAAAATAATAAATTTTCCTAACTTATCAATACTTTGACAAGACATTTTATACAATCAATCATTTACGGTATATATATTCGAGCGTACAAATAAAAACCTTTTTTCCTAAATATATTTAAACATGCAGTTAAATTTCATTTGTCTTTAACAAACAATAAATGAATAAATTATTACATTACGCACTTAAAGTTTTATTTTTTATTTTGACACATCGCCCTAATAAATAAATAAATAAAATTATTTATTTATTCTAGTATATATATAAACGTATTATTTCTTTTAAGAGACTCAATATTTAAAATAGAATATTTTCGTTAAACCGTGAACCTCAACAATAATATTTTCATAAGGCGTTTTGGACATACCACACAAACCTTACACAAACTCCTACCCGATGAACGTTAGATCTATCCTTAGACTTAGTACATGTTATCAATTTAAGATCATAATTTATGTTAACTCGTGATCTAAGAATCAATTGTTGCTTCATACTTGCGCGTGTCATCCACACAACACATACGAGTGAGTTTACATAGCCCCTCTTTTACATTTTTACATATTTTGGGGTGAAACATGATCTATCCTTTAAAGCTTTTTACATAAACTTAAATACAATTCAATAATGTGATATTATGTGTTACGTGCTTTATGCTTTAATGCTATGAGTTAAGACTACATATACATGACATTAGTACAATCATTAACTCTGTACAAGCCAACGGTTAACATTGATAGATCTATTGTGTCTGACAAACCCACCCGGTTAGGGTGTTTGTTACCAACTTTACATTAGGGTAACCTGCGTGTTATGCCTCAGTCACAAGGTTTGATTGTACACACTTAGTTTAACTATAGATTCTCCATAAATGTCTTATACACGTGTATCGTATGAATTGTATAAAACACTTTAAACTTGGTTGTGTGTCAAAACCTATGTATGCTCACCAACTTTTTAGTTGACCTTGTTTTCATCATGTTTCGGGTACAAATGCTTGAGAATAAGTACAAGATGCTTCACTTAGGACCGAGGACCTAGAATTTAATTTAAAGAGACTATTTATGTATTTCTATTTTCCTTGTATTGTTGGATTCATGATTATTTGTGATATGAAATTGGTTGTTTAAATATTTAAACTTTAGTAAACCTTGAGCTTTTGAACAGTCTACATTCCCGCCCCGACGTATTCCGCCGTCGGTTGGGGTGTGACAGATTGGTATCAGAGCCTTGGTTATAGGGAAATTAGGTTATTAGGCACCTTTGACCTAGATTATAACCTTATGACACCAATTATTGCCATGTTCTATGATATGCTACATGCTATGTGTTACTTGCCTATTATATTAATATTTATTTTATTTTGATACCTTATTTGCTAAAATTCATGACTTAGTAGACTATACTAAATAAATAAATAATATCCCTACCCATACCCTAAGCCTCATAACCTTCTTACCTGCTTCTCTGTCATCATCATCATAGCATGTGGAAACTTCATGAATTTAAATCTATAGAATTCCTTTACTTTCTCGTTAAGGTTTTAAACTTTGTTAATTATTAGAGGACACGTGCAAACTGGAAGGGTGACACCTGTATTCTGGGTTTTCTGTCTAGGAAAGCATTTCGTATAAATCCCAATCAACCGAGGGATCCGTATGCTTTCCTGGGAATTCCCGGTATGAGTGTTTACTTATAGGCTAAAGCACGTCTCCTTGAAATTTATATGAGTTTAATTAACCTTAATGTGTCATAGTATTCAAGCAATTATGTCACTATTTGAGTACAATCCAAACTATGATCTAGTACTCCATCTATTATTTTGCTCTCTTTTAAATTCAATCAACTTTCATAAGTTCTTACATCTCTTCTTGTGTTGTGCAAATATGTAGAATGCCTCCTTGTCGTGCTACCGTGGCCAACAACGACACTGATATTGCTGCTATCCTTGCACAACTTATAACTCAACTCACCCAAGTTAATGGTGCTACAAACGGCAACCATGGGACTAATGGTGGTGGTGGTGCCAACCCACCGCAATGCACCTTCAAGCACTTTAACTAGTGCAACCCCACTAAGTTTTATGGCATTGAAGAAGCCACGGGTCTTTTACAATGGTTCGAGAGCATTGAAAGCACTTTTCTCAACAACGATTGTCCCGACAACCTCCGGGTCCGCTATACCACCAGCATCTTCCAAAAACGGGCGCTCACTTGGTGGAATGGTGAAAAGAGGAATAGGGGAATGGATGTGGCAATGGCCTTGCCATGGGATGAGGTCAAACGACTCATGACCGAGGAGTTCTGTCCTCGCAATGAAATGAAGAAGTTGGAGGCCGAATTTTGGGATCTTGCCCAAGATAGTGGTGAAAGTTTTGCCTACACCACCCGCTTCCATGAGCTAAGTATTCTACTCATATGGTCACGCATTTGAATCGGGGTATTGAAAAGTACATCGGTGTTCTGCCGATGAAGATCCAAGACACTGTTTTAGGGAGGAACCCAGCTACCCTTGAAGATGCCATCCGCCTATCCGCCACATTAACCGATAACCATGTAAAGGCGGGTACGCTAACAAGGAAGGGTGCTAAGAAAGTCCTAGACCCGGCAACACCTTCTGAGTCCTCCAAAGGGGTCAAACTTGAACCTTTCTCCAACAACAAGAAACGAAAAACTAGGAATTTTGCTGTTGTTACCCCGGCTGCCCCAGTCAATCACGTTGCTCCTATGACTCAGAATGCAGCCAAGAAACATTATGTGGGCAGCAGTCCTTTGTGCAACACGTGCGATTACCATCATTTCCCAAATATACCGTGTCGGATATGTGCCAGCTGTGGAAGATATGGACATTTAGCCAACACCTGCAGGGTCAAACCACCCGGCAATACAGCTAACCAGGGAAACAAAGGGGTTCCAACTATCACTAATGGGAATGTGTGCTTTGAATGTGGCAACCCAAACCACTTCCGAAACCGATGCCCAAAACTTATCAACCCAAATCAAGGTGGAGCTAGAGGGCGTGCTTTCAACATAAATGCTAATGAGGCCCATGCCAACAATGATATGGTCAACGGTACGTTCCTCGTTAATAACCAATATGCTTCCATACTATTTGATACCGGTGCCGATAAGAGTTTTGTTTCACTTAATTTTGAACCTTTGCTTGCTAAAACCCGAACTAAGTTAGAGAAAATGTTTACCGTTGAAGTAGCGGATGGAAACCCCATCGTCATTGACTCCATTATCCAAGATTGTTTCATCGAACTTAATGAACATTCCTTTCCCGTCAACCTTATACCTATGCAACTAGGAAGCTTTGACATCATCATAGGCATGGATTGGCTATGTAGTCATCATGCCGAAGTCACTTGTTTCGAGAAGTGCATCCGAATCCCTCTCCCCTCGGGTGATACATTAAAAGTCTTTGGTGAGAAACCATGTAGTGGACTTAAGCTCATGTCATGCACTACAACCCGAAAGTACTTACGGAAGAAGTATGTGGCCTTTCTAGCCCATATCGTTCAAAAGAAGGACCAAGAGAAGAGCATTCAAGACATCCCCATCATTGGTGACTTTCCCGAAGTATTTCCTGAAGATCTATTTGGTCTTCCACCCGTTCGTCAAGTCGAGTTTCGTATCGACCTTGTACCCGGAGCTAATCCTGTGGCTAAAGATCCATACCGCCTAGCACCTTCTGAAATGCAAGAATTTGCAAGTCAGCTTCAAGAACTTTCCGATAAAGGTTTCATTCGTCCCAGTCCTTCACCATGGGGTGCACCCGTCCTATTCGTGAAGAAGAAAGATGGCTCATTCCGGATGTGTATTGACTACCGCGAACTCAAAAAACTTACCATCAAGAACCGTTACCCTTTGCCGAGGATTGATGATCTCTTTGATCAACTCCAAGGTTCCACTTACTTCTCGAAGATTGATCTTCGATCCGGATATCACCAACTTCGTGTGCAAGAGGAGGATATTCCAAAGACTACCTTTCGTACAAGATATGGTCACTACAAATTTATGGTTATGCCTTTTGGGCTAACCAATGCCCCCGTGGTTTTCATGGATCTCATGAATCGCGTATGCAAACCATACCTAGATAAATTCGTGATCGTTTTCATTGACGACATCTTGATCTACTCCAAGACCAAATCAGATCATGAACAACACCTTAAGTTGGTTTTAGACCTTTTAAGAAAAGAACAACTATATGCTAAGTTCTCCAAGTGTGAATTTTGGCTAAAGGAAGTTCAATTTTTCGGTCATATTGTCAAAGAAAAGGGAATCCATGTTGATCCCGCAAAGATCGAAGCCATTAAGAATTGGAGTACCCCTAAGACCCCTATCGAAGTTCGTTCATTTCTTGGTCTTGCTGGTTATTACCGTCGTTTCATCTCAAATTTTTCCAAGATTGGTATCCCTCTCACGGCCTTGACCCACAAGGGTAAACACTATGAGTGGGGACCAAAACAAGAGGAAGCCTTCCAACTCCTAAAGCAAAAATTATGCGATGCTCCTATTCTTACTCTTCCAGATGGCAACGATGATCTGGTGGTCTACTGCGATGCATCAAACCAAGGTCTCGGTTGTGTTCTCATGCAACGGGGCAAGGTGATCGCTTATGCATCAAGACAACTTAAAATTCACGAAAAGAATTATATGACGCACGATCTTGAGTTGGGTGCGGTCAAAGATTTGGAGACATTATCTCTATGGCACGAAATGCGTGGTGTTCACTGACCACAAAAGTCTCCAACACATCTTCAATCAAAAAGAACTCAATATGAGGCAACGACGTTGGGTCGAGCTCCTTAACTACTACGACTGCGAGATTCGGTACCATCCCGGTAAAGCGAATGTTGTGGCCGATGCCTTGAGTCGTAAGGACCACGTTATGTTTCATTGTGTTAGGATTCAAACCGATATTCAAAATCGCATCTTAGAAGCTCAACACGTCTCGGTCACCGAGGGTAATCTGTATAACGAAATGTCGTGTGGTGTTGAACTCCTATTAGAAACCAAACCTAATGGCCTCCTCTATTACTTGAATCGTATCTGGGTCCCCGACCGTGATGACCTCCGCGTAGTACCTATGAACGAGGCACACAAAACTCGTTGCTCCGTCCATCCCGGGGCGGATAAAATGTACAAGGGTCTTCACCAGCAATATTGGTGGTCCGGCATGAAGAAAGACATTGCACTTTACGTTGCAAAATGCCTAACTTGCTCAAAGGTCAAAGCTGAACATCAACGTCCTTCTGGTTTGCTTGAGCAACCAGAAATCCCTGTGTGGAGATGGGAGAACCTAGCCATGGATTTCATTACTAAACTTCCTCGTACTTCTAGCGGTAATGATAGCATTTGGGTAATCATTGACCGTCTCACCAAGTCTGCTCACTTTCTACCCATCCGTGAAGACTATCGGGTTGAAAAGTTGGCCCGAATTTACATTGACGAGATTGTGAGTCGTCACGCTGTCCCTCTTAACATAATCTTTGATAGGGATGGTCGTTTCACCTCCCGCTTTTGGCAATCTCTCCAAACTGCTCTTGGTACACGTTTGGATTTAAGCACGGCTTACCATCCCCAAACTGATGGTCAGACCGAGCGAACAATCCAAACTCTTGAAGACATGCTTAGAGCTTGTGTAATCGATTTTGGTGGCAATTTGGATTCACATCTATCCCTCATTGAGTTCTCCTACAACAACAGCTACCACACCAGCATCAACATGGCTCCGTTTGAAGCTCTCTATGGTCGGAATTGTCGTTCTCCTATTTGTTGGAACGACATTGATGAAGCACAAATCACCGGTCCTGAACTAATCCAAGAAACTTCCGACAAGATCATTCAAATCCGTAACAACATTTAAGTAGCGAGGAGTCGGCAAAAGAGCTATGTCGACAAAAGATGTAAACCCTTGGAATTTCAAGTCGGGGATCTTGTACTTCTAAAGGTGTCTCCTTGGAAGGTGGTGGTCTGTTTCAGGAAGAAGGGTAAACTAGCACCTCGCTATGTGGGTCCATTCAAAATCCCCGAAAGGATTGGGAAAGTGGCTTACAAACTCGAGTTACCTCCATCACTTGCTAATGTACATCCCACCTTTCATGTATCCAACCTAAAGAAATGTCTTGCTGACGAGAACCTCCATATACCTCTTGACGATGAGCGCATTGATGACATGATGCACTTCGTTGAGAAACCCGTAGAGATCATGGATCGTGAGATCAAGCGACTCAAGCGAAGCCGTATTCCTATTGTCAAAGTTCGTTGGGATTCTAAGTGCGGTCCTGAGTTCACTTGGGAACGAGAAGACCAAATGAAGCTTAAGTATCCACACCTCTTTTCTGATTCAGTAGCCTCAACTAGTTGAATTTCGGGACGAAATTCCCTCAACATGGGGATACTGTAACATCTCATATTTTTATCATGTATTTGTTTGGAGCAATAAACAATAATTCAATTATAACACAATCTTGATGCAAACATTTAAGATTTCATTTGGTACATTTCTAGGGTTACATGAATATATATATATATATATATATTTTTAAAAAACACACTAAATATTAAATTTCCAAGTTGAACATACATATATGCATATGATATGCATGATCATACAATTAAACCATTGGACTAGACCTGAACCCATATGAACCCATTTTGACCTCAAATTGTCAACTTTGACTCCCAAGGTCAAACCGGCCCAAAATCAACAAAATCCAACTGAGAAATCAATCTAAACTCGGTGAGTTGGATTTCCCCTACATACTAACACACAAATCAGACTCACCCTGATCCAAGTAGAAGCCCAAATTCATTCGTTTTAGCGGCCAATTCCAAATTCAAAACTAGTTTGACTCTACAAAGTCAAACCGAGATCAAATCAGCCTCTAATCATGAAATTACAACGCGTTCAATCCCGCAATTCACGTGAAATCAGTCTAACATGAATACAGACCACATACCTGACTCAATACATTAGCATTCGTTCGAATTAACGCGTAAACGGGGTCACAACTGTCGCCCGTAATCCCCTCAATCTGTAACATCCCAAAAATAAAACGACGGTTAAAATGACGAAATAAACGAACGAGGCATGTCGGGTCGGGTCAGATGGGCTAGAAGGGGAGCCTCCCCTATAAATAGCCAAGGTCACAACCCATTTCTCTCATTTGCAACATCTAGAGAGAGAAACCGTAGAGAGAGAAAGTTATCGGATCGACCCGAGATTTGAGAAGTGTGTTGCTCCATAACTCGTGAGAAGAACCTCCGGATCAGAAGCTCGATTCAGGTAACGATCCGACCTAAATCTGAGTTTTTGTTCGTTTTTGGGTTTTTCAGGTTTTGGGTGAAAAGGCAACGTTTTTACGGATGGAACTGAAAGATAATCACGGATTTGAGTTCCTTAATGGAAAACGAACGTTTTGAATGCAACAGGTTCGGGATCTTGACATGATCAGACCCGAATGCGAAAGTTAGGGTTTTCGCGAAGAACAGGTCGTGCGCACTTGCTAAGTGCACACGGAGCAGGTCCTGCGCACTTGCTAAGTGCGCAGGAGGAGGGACCTGCGCACTTGCTAAGTGCGCAGGAAGAGGAACCTGCGCACTTGCTAAGTGCGCAGGAGGAAGGACCTGCGCACTTGCTAAGTGCGCAGGAAGCATGGTCTGCGCACTTGCTAAGTGCGCAGACATCAGAACTGATGAAGTGAAGTCAGTATGTTAGAATGGTTAAACCGTTAGAGTCGGTATTGGTCTGATGTGCATTAACTAATCAATTCAGATCGGAAGTGAAGTTGTTGGACCTTTGTTAGGACAACCGAGACTAGCTTATAAGGTGAGTTCTAGAAGCCCTCTTTTAAATGTTTTAATAATGTTTTTGGGCTGGTGTGCACACGTGATGATTTTATAAAATGATGTTTATGAAACGATGTTTATGTAACGATGTTTATGAAACGATATTTACGAAGATTGTATGTAACGTTTTATAAAATGATGTTTACGAAGGTTGTATGTAACGTTTTATAAAATGATGTTTACGAAGGTTGTATGTAACGTTTTATAAAATGATGTTTATGAAGGAAGTATGTAACGTTTTATAAAATTATGTTTATGAAGGAAGTGTTTATGAAATATTTTGCCAAAAGAAGTTTACGAAGTTTACGAAGTGTTTTAACGAATGAGAATGTTTTTAATAAAATGTACGAATGCTTTAACTGAAATTTTTGAAGTAAAAGAAGCGAAGGTTTACGAAAGTCACAAACGAACGAATCTGCCAATATTCCTTAGGGAATGAAGGTTAAGGGATGGGAAGTATGTTATAGGCCTTTACCTTTTAGGGGACTCTGTGGCTGGCCAACTGTTGTACAACTGGGGTGATGAAGGTCACCAAGGGGATTATCGTGATCCTTGAAGTTTGGTACGATTTACCTTACGGGGTAGTCGTGCTTGAAGTTTGGTACTTGCGCCCGACGGGGCGCAGTGCTTGAAGTTTGGTACGCGCTATCCTTTGGGACGCCGTGCTTGAAGGGTTGGATGACCTAAGTATCGGGCCCTAGGAGTTCCTCACCCGAAGGACAGTACGGTGATGATGGGCCTAGTGGTGGTGATCCTTAAGTTATTCAACCAGTATGTAACGTTTGGATTTGACGGTTACGAGAAGGCGCAGATTCTATATGTTCGTTGACTTATGAAGTGTTATGTTTGTTATTGCATTATTTACGTACGCTTTTTATTAAATGAAGTATGAAGTGATGTTTTTGGCAATTTATTTGAAGTTAAGGTTTTATGTTAAAACTAGAACTCACCAGCGTAGCTGACGTTTTTAAGTGTGCACATTCAGGTTAAGGTAGGTTATGAGGATGGACGGTGATGCTTGGCAAGCGAGAAGAGTTACCCGGCTGATCATGAAGACTGGCATCCCGTTATGTTTAGTTATGATGTAAATATGTTTTAAACTATGTTTACGCTTCCGCATGTATGAACAAGTTTTAATTATGATGAATGAATGAAGTTTTCCGCTGCGTTATTTGATATTCATGTTTAAGAACTGTTTGTGAATGGGTAAATCTAACAAGTGGGGCCTCCCGGGTTTGCGGCCTTACAAGTTGGTATCAGAGCAATAGTTTGAGAGATTCGGACACTCCCAGTGTCTGAACTTAAACTTTGAATGGGACCGAAAGCGGATGCCAATACGGGTAACTCGAGCCAAAGCATCAGGTATGAAGGTAATATATATATTACGTATATAGTATGCCTTAGAAAGGGTTAAGTAAGGACTTGTGTTCTGATGGAATCACAAAGGTGGTCAAATAGAAATCGAAAGGTAGTGTAATGGTTAATTACAGATGGCCAGTGTATATTAACATCTTACAGTGCTTATTGAATTCTATTTGTTAACTAGCGTGATGACATTGGATTTCTTGTCTTATAGAACGAAATGGCGAGAAGAGGAAACAGAAGGCGTGGTGGCCGTACCGGTGGTCGTACCGGCGGACGAAATGGTGGGCGTGGCAGGATCCCTGCGCGCCAAGAGTATAGTGAAGAGGGAAGTGTTCACACTGAACCGGCGGTTAGTGTGCATGAAGCCGAGCAGACACAGGTTGAAGAACAACCCTTCACCTTTGAACCAGAAGTTAGGGCAGCCATAGCTCGAGAATTTACAGAATTGATGAAGACTTCTCTACCAGGTCTGTTGGCAGAAGCATTGAAGCAGGTCAATGCGGTGAGTGGGTCTAGCGCAGCAGTTGGTGCTCAGAACAATGAGACCGACAATGCACCGCCTGCTCGCGGATGTGATTATAAGTCCTTTAAGGCATGTGACCCGCCGGTCCTGACTGGGAAGAAGGACGCGGTGGCTACTTTTGATTGGGTAATACGTATGGAAGCCGCCATCCGTCTGAGCGAGTGTCGAGCTAATCAAGTAGTGAAGTTTGCTGCTAACTCCTTGAGGAAGGAAGCATCTCATTGGTGGGAAGGTATACGTCAGGCAAAGGGGAGCGAGATTGTGGATGCGATGATGTGGGCTGACTTGAAAACTTTGGTGATCAAGAATTTCTGCCCAAGGAACGAGATTGAGAAGGTAGAGAGGGAATTTTTGGGTTTGAAGGCCGGGAACATGACGCACCGGCAGTACACAACCCGATTTAATGAACTGGCACGTCTGGTGCCACACCTTGTCACTACTGAAGAGAGAAAGATTGCCTGTTATATTCAAGGGTTGCCGGACCATGTCCGCACCTATGTTAAGGCAAACGCCCCTACTACCTATGATTCGGCGGTAGAGCTAAGTGGCGTGGTATTCAATGATCTGGCGCTGAATGTTGTTGCCATTGAAGAGCCTAAAAAGAAGTTGAGTTTTCCCGCTAAACGATAGAGTGGGAAGTTGTTTGGGGCTCGGGACAAGCAGGCCAGGATAGGCGAGACGACAGTCTGTGGGAAATGCGGGGTAAGACATGCGGGTGAATGTCGGTTAGGATCGAATCTGTGTTTTAAATACGGCAAGACCGGACATTACTCCCGTGAATGCCCGCAAGGTTACAAATGCTACAATTGTGGGGAGAATGGTCATATGAGTCGGGAATGCACCAAGCCCAGGATGGGGGAAACCGGGAAGGGAAAGGGCCCGGAAAAGAAGGGAGAGGGATCTCGTGCAAAGACTCGTGCGTACGCACTGACGCAGGAACAAGCCAGGGCGGATCCCGATGTGGCGTCAGGTACGTTCCTCCTTGACAACACTCTTGTTTCTGTGTTATTTGATTCGGGTGCCGGTAAGAGTTTTATATCTGCGTCTTTTTGTAAGAGAATGAAGTACGCTGCCAGTAAGTTAGAAAGGGCCTTTAGCGTAGAAACCGCAGAGGGTAGAACTGCGAGAGTGACCGATGTAGTTGACAACTCCACAATAAAAATAGAAGGACATAGGTTCCCTCTCAGATTGTTTGTTATGGTTTTGGGAGGGTTTGATGTCGTGTTAGGTATGGATTGGCTAACTGCCAATGAAGCACAAATTATATGTAAACGAAAGATAATCTAACTCAAGGCTCCGGATGGTAGCAAAGTCGAAGTCTTTGGAGATCGTGACGCCTCGATGCCAAATGTCATCTCAATGATTAAGGCAACGAATTACTTGAGGCGCGGATGCGAGGCTTATCTGGTATATGTAATTGACAAATGTAAGGTAGTGAAGGAACTAGACGATGTACCCGTGGTACGCGAGTACCCGGAGGTGTTTCCAGAGGATTTGCCTGGGATACCACGCGATAGAGAAATTGAGTTCCGAATTGATTTAGTACCAGATGCCCAGCCCGTGGCTAAGGCTCCATATCGACTAGCACCAGTGGAAATGAAGGAACTTATGGTCCAACTAGACGAGTTACATGAAAAAGGATTTATCCAACCGAGCATCTCGCCGTGGGGTGCTCCGGTGTTGTTCGTAAAGAAGAAAGATGGTTCGATGAGAATGTGTATCGATTACCGCGAGTTGAATAAACGAACGATGAAGAACAAGTACCCTTTACCAAGGATCGATGACCTGTTCGACCAGTTGCAAGGCGCAAGTTGGGTTTCGAAAATCGACCTTCGGTCCGGGTACCATCAGTTGAAGGTGAGGGAAGAAGACATACCGAAAACTGCATTTCGCACGCGTTATGGACATTTCGAGTTCCGCGTAATGTCTTTCGGATTGACGAACGCCCCCGCAGCATTCATGGATTTAATGAATAGGGTGTGTCGACCGATGCTGGATCGATCGGTAATCGTGTTCATCGATGATATCCTTATCTACTCCAAGAATGAGGGTGATCACGCGTGTCACTTGAAAGAAGTATTGGAAGCTCTGAAAAAGGAGAAGTTGTATGCTAAGTTCTCTAAATGCGCGTTCTGGCTTAGGGAAGTCCAATTCCTAGGTCACGTCATTGGCCCGAACGGCATTATGGTTGACCCAGCAAAGATAGTAACGGTAAGTGAATGGGACATTCCTAAGACACCAACTGAAATCCGCAGTTTCTTGGGATTGGCGGGCTACTATCGGAGATTCATCCAGGATTTCTCGAAAATAGCTTCGCCATTGACAAAGTTGACTCGGAAAGAAGTAAAGTACGAATGGGGTTCGACCCAGGATGAGGCGTTTAAGGAATTGAAAGAGAAGCTAACACAAGCTCCAGTCTTGGCCCATCCCGAGGGCAGTGAAGACCTGGTGGTATACTCTGACGCGTCGGGTCAGGGATTAGGGTGTGTGTTGATGCAACGCGGTAGAGTAATTACATATGCGTCGCGGCAATTGAAAGTTCACGAAGTCAACTATCCGACTCACGATTTGGAACTTGCTGCTGTCGTATTCGCATTAAAAATCTGGAGGCACTACCTGTACGGGGTAAAGTTTACTATTTACTCCGACCACAAAAGTTTGAAGTACTTCTTCGAACAAAAGGAGCTTAATATGACGCAGAGGAGATGGTTGGAACTCCTGAAGGACTATGACTGTGAAATAATGTACCACCCTCGAAAGGCAAACGTGGTGGCTGACGCTCTAAGCCGAAAGGATGTGCCTACTCCTATTAGAGTGAAAGCTTGCCAGTTGGTGGTAACATCAGATGTGATGAGAGAAATCGAAAGAGCTCAAGATGAAGCTTTGAAGGAAGAAAATATAAAGAAAGAAAGGATGGTTGGCCAACAGGACAAGTTGGAATATAACACCCTTGGTGTTAGAACGCGTTATGGACGGGTATGGATACCTATGGGTGGCGAGCTTAGAACCAAAATCTTGGATGAGGCTCATAAGTCTCGTTACTCTATCCATCCTGGTACCAACAAAATGTTTCAAGATCTGAGGAAGGAATACTGGTGGCCTGGAATGAAATGTGATGTGACGAAGTATGTAAGCAAGTGCTTGACTTGCTCGCAAGTAAAGGCTGAACACCAGAAACCGTATGGAAAGATTCAACCACTTGACATACCAGAATGGAAGTGGGAACACATTACCATGGACTTCATAACCAAGCTACCCCGCACAGCTAAAGGTCATGACACCATTTGGGTAATTGTGGACCGATTAACGAAGAGTGCTCATTTCCTACCTATTCGCGAGACGTTCTCGTCGGAAAGGTTAGCTGAAGTGTTTATCAACGAAGTAGTAGCACGACATGGGATGCCTTTGATGATAGTATCTGACCGGGACACACGATTCACATCGAGGTTCTGGAAAAGATTTCATGAGGCGATGGGCACGAGGCTTAATATCAGCACAGCATACCACCCGCAAACGGATGGTCAGTCCGAAAGGACTATTCAGACGTTGGAGGATATGCTCTGTGCTTGTATTATCGACTTCGGTGGCAGTTGGGACAGCCATCTGCCGTTAGCTGAATTCTCCTACAACAATAGTCATCACACGACGATAGGCATGCCGCCTTACGAAATGTTGTATGGGAGAAGATGTAGGACCCCGGTTTGTTGGGGTGAGATTGGACAGAAAGAATTAGGAAGTCTCGAAGTCGTAAGAGATACGTCGAAAAGGTTTGATCAGATCAAAGCGCGAATGAAGGCCGCACAAGATCGTCAGAAGTCCTATGCGGATAGACGACGAAGGCCTATCGAGTTTGATGTTGGGGACAGAGTAATGTTGAAAGTGTCGCCCTGGAAGGGAATCATACGATTCAGGAAGAGAGGAAAGTTAAGTCCGAGGTTTATCGGACCATTCAGGATAATGGCACGGGTTGGGGAAGTCGCTTATAGGTTGGAGTTGCCGGATGAGTTAAGTGGGATTCATCCTACCTTCCATGTATCACACTTGCGAAAGTGTTTGGCGGATGAATCGGCTCACGTACCGCTTATCGACATCGAGGTCGACAACAGCCTTAATTACATCGAAGAACCCGTGGCCATCTTAGACAGGAAGGAGAAGCGGTTGCGTAATAAGGTTATCCAATTGGTTAAAGTCCAATGGAAACATCGAAAGGGATCGGAAGCCACTTGGGAAACGGAGAAGGAAATGAGGGAGTCGTACCCTCATCTATTTGACTTATGATAGGTTTCGGGGACGAAACCTATTGTAAGGGGGGTAGACTTCTAACATCCCAAAAATAAAACGACGGTTAAAATGACGAAATAAATGAACGAGGCATGTCGGGTCGGGTCAGATGGGCTAGAAGGGGAGCCTCCCCTATAAATAGCCAAGGTCACAACCCATTTCTCTCATTTGCAACTTATAGAGAGAGAAACCGTAGAGAGAGAAAGTTGTCGGATCGACCCGAGATTTGAGAAGTGTGTTGCTCCATAACTCGTGAGAAGAACCTCCGGATCAGAAGCTCGATTCAGGTAACGATCCGACCTAAATCTGAGTTTTTGTTCGTTTTTGGGTTTTTCGGGTTTTGGGTGAAAAGGCAACGTTTTTACGGATGGAACTGAAAGATAATCACGGATTTGAGTTCCTTAATGGAAAACGAAGGTTTTGAATGCAACAGGTTCGGGATCTTGACATGATCAGACCCGAATGCGAAAGTTAGGGTTTTCGCGAAGAACAGGTCGTGCGCACTTGCTAAGTGTGCACAGAGCAGGTCCTGCGTACTTGCTAAGTGCGCAGGAGGAGGGACCTGCGAACTTGCTAATTGCGCAGGAAGAGGAACCTGCGCACTTGCTAAGTGCGCAGGAGGAAGGACCTGCGCACTTGCTAAGTGCGCAGACATCAGAACTGATGAAGTGAAGTCAGTATGTTAGAATGGTTAAACCGTTAGAGTCGGTATTGGTCTGATGTGCATTAACTAATCAATTCAGATCGGAAGTGAAGTTGTTGGACCTTTGTTAGGACAACCGAGACTAGCTTATAAGGTGAGTTCTAGAAGCCCACTTTTAAATGTTTTAATAATGTTTTTGGGCTGGTGTGCACACGTGATGATTTTATAAAACGATGTTTATGAAACGATATTTACGAAGGTTGTATGTAACGTTTTATAAAATGATGTTTACGAAGGTTGTATGTAACGTTTTATAAAATGATGTTTACGAAGGTTGTATGTAACGTTTTATAAAATGATGTTTATGAAGGAAGTATGTAACGTTTTATAAAATGATGTTTATGAAGGAAGTGTTTATGAAATATTTTGCCAAAAGAAGTTTACGAAGTGTTTTAACGAATGAGAATGTTTTTAATAAAACGTACGAATGCTTTAACTGAAGTTTTTGAAGTAAAAGAAGCGAAGGTTTACGAAAGTCACAAACGAACGAATCTGCCAATATTCCTTAGGGAATGAAGGTTAAGGGATGGGAAGTATGTTATGGGCCTTTACCTTTTAGGGGCCTCTGTGGCTGGCCAACTGTTGTACAACTGGGGTGATGACGGTCACCAAGGGGATTATCGTGATCCTTAAAGTTTGGTACGATTTACCTTACGGGGTAGTCGTGCTTGAAGTTTGGTACTTGCGCCCGACGGGGCGCTGTGCTTGAAGTTTGGTACGCGCTATCCTTTGGGACGCCGTGCTTGAAGGGTTGGATGACCTAAGTATCGGGACCTAGGAGTTCCTCACCCGAAGGACAGTACGGTGATGATGGGCCTAGTGGTGGTGATCCTTAAGTTATTCAACCAGTATGTAACGTTTGGATTTGACGGTTACGAGAAGGCGCAGATTCTATATGTTCGTTGACTTATGAAGTGTTATGTTTGTTATTGCATTATTTACGTACGCTTTTTATTAAATGAAGTATGAAGTGATGTTTTTGGCAATTTATTTGAAGTTAAGGTTTTATGTTAAAACTAGAACTCACCAGCGTAGCTGACGTTTTTAAGTGTGCACATTCAGGTTAAGGTAGGTTATGAGGATGGACGGTGATGCTTGGCAAGCGAGAAGAGTTACCCGGCTGATCATGAAGACTGGCATCCCGTTATGTTTAGTTATGATGTAAATATGTTTTAAACTATGTTTACGCTTCCGCATGTATGAACAAGTTTTAATTATGATGAATGAATGAAGTTTTCCGCTGCGTTATTTGATATTCATGTTTAAGAACTGTTTGTGAATGGGTAAATCCAACAAGTGGGGCCTCCCGGGTTTGGGGCCTTACACAATCGAATCAGACATTAATGATGAAATTAATCGAATTAAATTACCATGAACCTTCGCACGACTCTATATAATCTTCCCCAACCCTCATTTGAGTCTCATTCCATCTCGGTTCGTCCATCTAGCACTCTGAACTCCGCCCCTGTCCGGCTAGCCGACGACCTTCGCTATGCTACCATCACAGGTATGGTTTACATCGTTCGATTCGCATTTAATCACTTATCGAAAGCCCTTTATCATCATACAATACCACAATCCAAATTGTTTCTAATTTCTGGAAATCTTACGAACCTGTTCATACGTTTTTTAAAAAAGAAGTTTTGATTAAAATGGTTTAATGCATTTAAATTTTTACACTTTAGTTTATAACAGCGAAACCACTCGGTCCAACTGGTTAAGACCTTGCACCATTGGACCGAGTGGCATGGGTTCGAAACCCATACAACCGCCCCTTTTTGCGCGTAATTCATAACCAAACCCGGCCCCCTGACCCGAAGGTGTTATATAAAAATTGAACTGGTTCTGTAACAAGGATAGTCCCCTGGTCCAGCGGTAAACACGACTTGCACCCACGAAAACCACCCGGGTTCGAGCCGGGTGGTCTGCTTTCTTTTTAAAATCAATTTTTAAAACCCAAACCTTTTATAAAAAAAATTATTTTTATAAACCATGTTTTAATTAGAACCGATTACAATAAAAATCTTGAGGCTTTTACATAAAATAACCATCTTTACAAATTTATTTAATCTAACCTTTGATTATATTAAAATAAACTTTTAAGTGATTAAACAAAATAATAAATTTTCCTAACTTATCAATACTTTGACAAGAAATTTTATACAATCAATCGTTTACGGTATATATATTCGAGCGTACAAATAAAAACCTTTTTTCCTAAATATATTTAAACATGTAGTTAAATTTCATTTGTTTTTAGCAAACAATAAATGAATAAATTATTACATTACGCACTTAAAGTTTTATTTTTCATTTTGACACATTTCCCTAATAAATAAATAAATAAAATTATTTATTTATTCTAGTATATATATAAACGTATTATTTCTTTTAAGAGACTCATTATTTAAAATAGAATATTTTCGTTAAACCATGAACCTCAACAATAATATTTTCATAAGGCGTTTTGGACATACCACACAAACCTTACACAAACTCCTACCCGATGAACGTTAGATCTATCCTTAGACTTAGTACATGTTATCAATTTAAGATCATAATTGTTACATTAGGTTAACTCGTGATCTAAGAATCAATTGTTGCTTCATACTTGCGTGTGTCATCCACACAACACATACAAGTGAGTTTACATAGCCCCTCTTTTACATTTTTACATATTTTGGGGTGAAACATGATCTATTTTTTAAAGCTTTTTACATAAACTTAAATACAATTCAATAATATGATATTATGTGTTACGTGCTTTATGCTTGAATGCTATGAGTTAAGACTACATATACATGACATTAGTACAATCATTAACTCCGTACAAGCCAACGGTTAACATTGATAGATCTATTGTGTCTGACAAACCCACCCGGTTAGGGTGTTTGTTACCGACTTTACATTAGGGTAACCTGCGTGTTATGCCTTAGCGACAAGGTTTGATTGTACACACTTAGTTTAACTATAGATTCTCCATAAATGTCTTATACACGTGTATCGTATGAATTGTATAAAACACTTTAAACTTGGTTGTGTGTCAAAACCTATGTATGCTCACCAACTTTTTAGTTGACCATGTTTTCATCATGTTTCAGGTACAAATGCTTGAGAATAAGTACAAGATGCTTCACTTAGTACCGAGGACCTAGAATTTAATTTAAAGAGACTATTTATGTATTTCTATTTTCCTTGTATTGTTGGATTCATGATTATTTGTGATATGAAATTGGTTGTTTAAATATTTAAACTTTAGTAAACCTTGAGCTTTTGAACAGTCTACGTGTCCCGCCCCGACGTATTCCGCCGTCGGTTGGGGTGTGACAGTCGACATCACAATCACTTGAAGGAAACAAAGACAAAGACACTTCTGGTACTAATGAAGAAGAAATTCTATTATTGGAGTTCTTTCAAGATTCAGAAGAAGAGGAAGCTGAAAAGATTGCATGTCTTGATGACATTGATGATTTATTCAATGACATGGAAGATGATATGTCGGATAATGAGATAGAAGAAGGAGAAATAGTAGAGATTGAAATAGAGAAAGATAAAGATAGTGTTACTTATGAAGGCTGTGATGGTCTTAAAGTGTCGTATAACTTCATCCAGGATGATGTTATTCCTGAATTCACTTATGAAGGAGTAACAGATTCTATGGACTCTGTTGAAGACATCACACTGCCTGAAGACACTGCTGATTCAAAGATAGATACTGATGATGAAAATATTCAATCCAATAAAGATGCTGAAACTGAAACTACTCACACTGAGTCTCCAAAGGTTAATGAAGAACCTGTGATGTACAGAGATACAGGGATGACACGAGAACAGTGGAGAGAAGTTGTAAACAGTTGGATGAAGGTGCTACCCAAGTCTCCAGCACAACCTGCTCAGAAAGAGAAATATGTGAATAAAGAGCAGTGTGTAGGAAGGATAATAAGTTGGTTCTATGATGATGAATAAAAATTATTTGCAATTAAACGATCTGACGGTGTTCAATACTTAAAGCCGACGATCAAATATTTCAATACCTTGTCGAGGTGTGAAATAAATGGTCTAGCTTCAAAGCCACTCATAAATAGATCGAAGAATGGTTTGGCTGATGTGATAGCAAACTGATCAAGAAAGAAGGTAGTCCAGGAAAGTATGATCGGCTGAAACCACAAAAGGGAAAGAGAGTGAAGAACACAGATCCAAAGACTGGGAAAGTGACCTGGAGATACAAGTATAAACCAGTGCGTGCTATTCACAAGATACTATTAAAGAAGATTCCTCAAGACTTTCTTGGGAATATGAAATGGTGGTATGTTGACGTTAATACTGGAGAAGCAAGGATTGAAGATAAAGATAATAAGGTCATTGTGTGTTTCTATGACACAATGAATCTTATTAATTTTTCAAAGAAAGATCAGAAGACATTACGAAAGAATGAGATCATGTACACTTATGTTTGGAGAGAACAAGGTCTACAGTACAAAAGAGTTTTGAAGATATGGAGTGCATGCTGGCAGCAGACTACCGGATAACTGGAAGAGTTCAAGATAAAGACTGAAGACTGAAGATCAAGCTATTGTCAAGGGGGAGTCTGTTAGGACATAGTTTGTAATGACAAAAGCTTGTAATAGTTAGATTTTATGTCTTTATGTTTTTGTTATGTAAATGTTAAAAGTCACTAAGTGTTTTACAAGTATAGCCTAGAGGCGAACTTGTTAAGTTCGCCTGGTCTATCGGAGGCGAACTTAATAAGTTCGCTTAGGTCTAACTGAGGCGAACTTGTTAAGCTCGCTTAAGCTGTTAGAGGCGAACTTAATAAGTTGGCTTATATCAGGTCAGTTGGTTATATATATGTGTTTACAGAGTCAGTTATAACGAACTAGAACAAACTAGAGAGATCAGATCAGAGAAGTCCAATTGAGTCTGTAAACATCATTGTGATTGGAATACGAATTGGGAAGTTTATTTACTTGATTGTTTGCTTTGTCTTTTATGCGTATAAACGTTGACTCGTTGGATTCCGCACTCCGAGTAAACGTCACGTCTTATCACGAGATCGATCCGTAGATGCGCCATGGGGACCTACACTTGGCAGTTTTGACATAATTGTGGGCATGGATTGGTTGTCTAAAAACCATACTGAGATCATCTGTAGTGAGAAGATCATTCGTATACCCCTTCCTAGTGGAGAGATCCTATCCGTACAGGGCGAAAGAAGTGGTGCAGTGATGGGCATCATATGTTTCATGAAGGCGTAGAAGTGTTTGCGTAAGGGTCATACCGCAATTCTAGCCCTTGTCGCTGACAAGTCCACCGAGGAGAAAAAGTCAGAAGATATCCTGATCGTTCATGAATTCCCAGAAGTATTTCCTGAAGACCTACCTGGTCTTCCACCTCATCGCCAAGTCGAATTCCAGATTGACCTAACACCCAGAGCAGCGCCTATTGCTCGAGCACCAAATAGACTTTCACCAAGTGAGTTGCAGGAGCTATCCACTCAACTACAAGAATTGTTGGATAAAGGTTTCATCCGACCGAGCTTATCACCATGGGGAGCTCTAGTCCTATTTGTCCAAAAGAAAGATGGAACTTTCCGCATGTGCATTGATTACCGAGAGTTAAACAAGGTAACAGTCAAGAACCGCTACCCACTACCCCGCATTGACGATTTATTCGACCAACTTCAAGGGTCAAGTTTCTACTAGAAAATCGACTTAAGATCTGGATATCATCAGCTGAGAGTTCGAGATGAAGATGTATCCAAGACTGCATTCAGAACCTGGTACGCCCATTTCGAGTTTTTGGTCATACCATTTGGATTAACCAACGCACCCGTGGTGTTCATGGACGTCATGAACCGTGTGTGTAAACCTTACCTGGACCAGTTCGTCATTGTTTTTATTGACGATATCCTCATATACTCTAAGATTCAGGAAGAGCATGAGGAGCATCTGTGTTTGATCCTTAAGCTACTGAAACTGGAGCAGCTGTACGCTAAATTTTCCAAATGTGATTTTTGGATTCGCGAGGTTCAATTTCTAGGACATGTGATCAATGAGAAAGGAATACATGTCGACCCAGCCAAAGTGGAAGCAATCAAGAATTGGGCAGCACCAACAACTCCAACCGAAGTTCGGCAATTTCTAGGATTGGCCGGATACAACCGTCGCTTTATCGAGGGATTCTCAAAGATTGCCCAACCTCTCACCGCCTTAACCCAAAAAGATAAACCCTATAATTTGAGCGAGACTCAAGAATCAGCATTCCAGCTACTGAAGCAGAAACTATGTAGCGCACCCATCCTGTCTCTACTAGAGGGAACGGATGACTTCATGGTGTATTGCGATGTCTCCATCCAAGGTCTCAGTTGTGTATTGATGCAACGCGACAAGGTTATCGCATACGCTTCTCTACAGTTAAAAATCCACGAAAAGAACTACACGACTCATGATTTAGAGTTAGGAGCCGTGGTGTTTGCGCTCAAGATATGGAGACATTACTTGTACGGTACCAAGTGCACCATCTACACCGATCACAAGAGTCTTCAGCATATTTTTGAGCAGAAAGAGTTGAACATGCGTCAACGTCGTTGGATCGAGTTATTAAACGATTATGATTATGCAATCAAGTACCATTCGGGAAAAGCTAATGTGGTGGCCAATGCCCTAAGCAGAAAAGAAACCAAACCCCGACGGGTTAGAGCATTACAACTCAATATTCATACAAGACTACCCGAACAAATCCGCAATGCCCAACTCGAAGCCTTAAAAGAGGAGAACTTACCATTGGAATCCACTCGTGGTATGGAGAAACAACTTGAGGTTAAAGCAGATGGTATTCGCTACTTCACGGAAAGAATATGGATACCAATAAATGGAAACCTAAGAGATCTAGTCATGGATGAAGCTCACAAATCCCGATACTCTATCCATGCAGGATCCGACAAGATGTATCACGATCTCAAAGTTTTGTATTGGTGGCCGAACATGAAAGCCGACATATCCACCTCGTGAACAAGTGTCTGATTTGTGCAAAGGTCAAGGTGGAGTACCAAAAGCCATCCGGATTACTTCAACAACCGAAAATCCCGATGTGGAAATGGGAGCAGGTTTCCATGGTTTTCATAACCAAATTACCCCCGAACCCCTACTAGATGTGACATAATCTGGGTGATAGTGGATCGCCTAACCAAATCCGCACATTTTCTTGCTATCAAAGAGACAGACAAAATGGAAAAGTTAACTCGCCTCAATCTTAAAGAAGTAGTATCTCGTCATGGAGTGCCAATCTCCATCATTTCCGATAAAGACGCCGGATTCACCTCACGTTTCTGGCAATCATTGCAGAAAGCTCTAGGCACGCGCCTGGATATGAGCACAACGTACCATCCTCAAACAGATGGCCAGAGTGAGCGTACCATTCAAACCCTAGAAGACATGTTAAGGGCTTGTGTGATTGATTTTAGTAAAAGTTGGGAGACTCACTTGCCTTTAGTGGAATTCTCTTACAATAACATCTATCATACTAGAATCAAAGCAGCACCGTTCGAAGCCTTGTACGGGAGAAAGTGTTGATCAGCAATTTGTTGGGTTGAGGTTGGAGATAGCCAACTTACAGGTCCTGAACTTGTGCATGAAACCTCAGAGAAAATCGTGTAAATCCGAAACCGTATGGCGGCAGCTCGTGACCGTCAAAAGAGTTATGCAGACAAGCGCAGAAAACCGCTAGAATTCCAAGTGGGCGACAAAGTATTATTAAAGGTCTCACCGTGGAAAGGTGTGATTCATTTTGGAAAACGAGGAAAGTTAAACCCGCGTTACGTTGGACCATTCGAGATAGAGAAAAGGATCAGTCCAGTAGCATACCAACTGAACCTACCTGATACATTCAATGGAGTACACAATGTATTCCATGTCTCAAAACTAAAGAAGTGCCTATCAGATGAGACGCTTGTAGTTCCACTCGAGGAGTTAGAAATCGATGAACAGCTGCGTTTCATTGAGGAACCTGTCAAAATCATGGACCGAGAGGTCAAAACTCTCAAGCGCAGTAAGATACCTATTGTCAGAGCTCGCTGGAACTCGAAGCGTGGACTGGAGTTCACGTGGGAACGCGAGGATCAAATGATGAAAAAGTATCCTCACCTTTTCAAACAGTCAACGGCAAACACGAAAGGTACTAACTAAATTTTGAGACGAAATTTATTTCAACAAGGGGATGATGTGACAAACCTAAACTTTTTGTTTCAGACGTTACCGACTTCGTTTAATTTTCGGGACGAAAATTCTTTCAACAAGGGGATGATGTGACATCCGGAAATTCCAGGTTAACTCCGTTAACACAAACCTCGTTAGTTCAAACATTATTCGTTGCAAACTCAGTTATCTCAGTTAGTCACACGTGCATTGCATTTAATTAGGTTAATTAAATGTGTCAGTTATTTCACACACAACGGTTATCCGTAGAATTACTGGATCACACTTGAGTCTAACCCGGAACGTTGGTGATTAATCAAAATAAATATTACGAATATTTAATAATTTATACTTAATATAAATTATGTGATTTTACGTGTTACGTGAATTATGTGAATTTTCTTGATATCGCGCATGTTTATCAAATACTTATTGTGTTAATTATTTTTATAGATGTTGGAGTTTTTATAAAAATAATAGTTAAGAGATTTAATTATTATTAGTGTTAATTATATTAAAATAGCCTATGGACCTTTTGAAAGCCCATAATCCGTTTAAAAACCCATACATGCAAATATGTATAAAAGGAAATTTATAAAATTAAAAACCCTAAACCCATTTTCCCTTTTGTTGCCGTCGCGATCCCAACCCCCACCCCTGGAGCCAAGAGCTTCAAGCAACCAAAACACACCTCAAGCGACCTTCGATCGTGAATCCGGAAGTAGATACGAACTACTCTAGGCATTCCTAACATTCCTACGTAAGTCGTTTTATTGAATTCCGTCGTTATTTCATTGTTATTTTTAAGATCGAAACCCTAGTTCATCCAAACTTGATATTTTCAAAATATATTAATGAAATAGTTAATTTTTTGATATTGTTATATCTTATTGATGATTTTATGAACGTATGTGAAACCCTAGTTTTCATACGAGGTGTAAATTGAGATTTGTTGATTATGTGAAGTATAGGAATTGCATGCTAGACGTGAATTATGATTAATATAGTTGTAATTATATTAGTTGAAAGATTTGGGATTGATTAGACGTGTTAATTGTGTAAACAAATGGACGACTTACTAAAAGAGGAAACTTTGTTAAAAAATAATTTTTGAATGTGAAGGTGTCTAGGTGTGTATAATGTTATAAATTGACTCTAGTATGTTAGTACGATTGTAATGAGGCTCGTTAAAGGATTATTGAATGCAAATATCTTAAAAAGATTATAGGTTACTAAAAGTGGAAACTTTGTTATTTGGAACTTGATGTCTAAACTTAATGATGTGTGTTATGGTAATCTATTATGTATTAGCATGTGTAGATAGACATCGGATGATGATACGAACGTGTTATAGATAATGTGATTCATTTGAAAGCAAACATGAGTTTATATATTTAAAAAAAAAGAAATAATAAATTAATGTAACGTGTAATGTTGACATACTTTGCCATGCTAAATTAGTTATGACTTAGGTAGCATGAAATGTGAATTATTTGTGTGCTAAGCGTGTTGTTATGCAAGTCAAACATTTAATCACTAAACGGGTCACCAACGGGTCGTCGAGTCAAACTTGGTCAAACTTAGTCAAACTTCATCAAACTTGGTCAAACTAACAAATATTTTCTAAACCCTTAAAACAATGAGATTGTTTGGAGTCTTAGGGTTCCTATCGCCTTGCACAAACACACACTTATAAACCGGTGTTTATAGGTGGCAGTTAGTCGTCAAGAATTCTAAGTTCGCTTTCTTTCGCATGCACTCTATGGTGAGTTTCACGACCCCTTTTTCTTATGGTTTAAACTTGTGGGAGAAAATATGGCTAAAAACATTTAGATCTTACATTTCATTTATATCACTTGTTATACTAAGTGCAAACATATCATGTAAGTCCTTACTTATCGAACCGTTTAATATATGGGATAGCGAGGTAATCTTGAGTAGTACTACTGGGCATTGACGAGCCCCACCCACGTTAGTCGTGCTAAAACGACAGGTAGTCAAACGGGTGTAATATTGACCTAAAAATTTACCATTGATCATGATAATCATGGTAGGAGGCAATTCAAACATAAACCGTCAGCTTCGGTGTCGAAACGCTTTAGTAACATGTAACTAGGTTAGCTACCTATGATATAAATTGTAAATGGTTTTATCTAGTATTCTTTACTAACATTGAAACCTGTGAACTCACCAATCTAGTGTTGACACGTTTTAGCATGTTTTCCAGGTCATTAAGGTACAAGCACAAGCTAAGGCATGCATGCATTCGAAGTCCATAATTTTCAAACTCAAGAACTTTTTATTTTATTTATTGTTGGATTATTTATTTTTGGCGCGACTGTTTTGGCGCATGCTTTTCATTTAAATTTTCGCTTCCGCAGTCTTACATTAAATCAGTGTTTTCATTACCAGTGTTGCATCGTGACTATGAGCAATACTAGTGGTTTTCTTAAACTCATATAGAGTCGTTCAAAGGAACTAATGACTGAGATCCTAGTATGTCACGCTCCTAACGGTAAAACTCTGTTAGTGGACTTTGGGGGTGTGACAGAGAAGATCCAATCAAACACGAACTAGAAAGAGAAACGCCGTAAACATGAAAATGCACAATCAAACACATGATTTCCATTGATAATATGTTGTAATTACACCTTGATTCAACAACTTCAAAGTTATAATTCCTGTAAACTAGATCTTATCAAAGTTGTACAAATGATAAATCTCCTTAAAATTACAAAAGACAAACATATTTATACCAGAAAGAATTCAATCGAAAACTTCTGATCAGAAAGTGTTTTCGCCCGAAAACACTTTTCGATCGAAAACTTAGTTTTTGACCAAAAACTCTAGAGTTATACAATTTCAGCCTATAATTGATTTCTATGGACTACTAGCTTCCAACAATCTCCCCCTAGTCCACAGAACATCAATTCTTAACTTGTTGTCTTTATCAGGCTTGGATTTGGCTTTGGCTTTCACTTTCTTGGCATCCAGCTAAGCAAGTCTTTTCTTGGTAACATTCGCTTCATATCTTCTTGATAAGCAACGAGCAACAACTCTCATATTCAAATTCGCTTCAGCCTTAATCTTTGTGCTCATATCACACTCAATCGGATTGTGATACAGAATCCTCAAATCTTCCTCAGAAAAGTTAAGCAAATCCACTAGATTGAAAACTCTAACTTCTGGTAAATCATGTTGTGTGATCACAGCTTCATGAATTCTGCTGTCATACTCCCATCTCTTGAAGCTTTTGATGAACACTTATTTTCATGCCCGGATGTAGACAGTTGAAACTGTATCAGCTGGCTTGACAATGTACCTGAATCTTCTTTTTCCATCTTTATCTTTATTCTTTAACTTTCTGCATTCAAGCACCTGTGGTATAAAATTCTCAAACTTATCTTTTGCACTCTCTTTCTTCAGATAATCTTTAAAGTTTTCAGCAAAGGTATTCTTGGATGGGTTGATCAACTTCAGGCGACTTAGCTCCCGAATATTCAAGTACTGTAAGGTCTTTAACTTAGAGCATCTGTCAAAATACTGGATATTCCCTTCACTTTTTTTGTAACATACATCTTCTTGTCACCATCATACATCTAGCTTAGAATTTCTCCCGTTAAAGCTTGCTCTGGATTTCTTATCTTCTAAGTTATCCTTTCAACAATGGTAGGCTTTTCAGTTACTTTCCACCATGTACTTTTATCCACACTTGTAGTCTTTGGATGATTAGAAGATTCTTCAACCTCATCAGGTACTTGAAATGGTTGATTTTCATCTACCAAGTTATCCAATTTTTCAATAACTTATCAATCTTCTTCAACATATGTTTGTTGTTGCTCATATTCATACTTTTTATACTCTGTGTTGATCTCAGCATCTTTATCAGTTTCTTCTACTGTCTTTCCAATTTCACCAACTCCTCCAGCTCCACCACTGTCACTATCATCATCAGAAGATTGATCATCACCTTTCTTTTCACCAGTTATCATCAACTCTTCATCCTCTACTTCTTCTTTCTCAGTTTCTTCATCATTCTCACCAGTCACCTCCATTCCTTCACCCTCATGATTTAGTAACATGTCAATATCAAACATATTATTGTCTTCATACATTTCAGCATCACATACTAGAAAAAGAATGGGTTCAGTAGCAGTTGGACTTCCTTGATTCTCAATATTTTCTTCTTGATTGATATTATGTTCATTAGATGGAGCACCAACATGAGCTATCAAAGCTTGCACCATCCTCTAAAGTTGATCAATTTGTTGCTGTTGTTGAGTAATGATACTTTGTTGCCTATTACTTCCAGTCTTCAACTCCCTGATTTCTCTAGAATTACCAGCTTCTCTGCTTTATAGGTTTAAAATCTGAGTCTTCAGCGGACTTACTACATCTGCAGTCTCTCTTGTAGCATAATTCAGAAACTCTTCATCTACAAGATTATAATCTTTTGACTTTTTAGACTTGTGCTTTTTAGGAATTTCTTTAGCCTTGCCCTTGTCGTTGCCTTTGTCAAACTTAAAGTAGTTGTTGTCTTTTGCTTCTTTAACTCTAGATCTGTAAACACGATACCCTTAGACGGAGGAGGTCTAGAAGGCATGATTTTTGTTACTTCAGGTTCTTTTCTCTTCTTTGATGATGTTGTTGCAGTTGCTTGAATCTCAGAATCTTCAATTACTACAATATTAACACTTAACACACCATCATCCTCTGCTACAAAATCTTCTGTATGACTTAGGATTGGTTCATTTACTTCAACGGTTACTTCTGGAGCTTTATTATCTCCAACATTCACATTAGTCATTTCATGATCACCAACATTTGTATCAACCTGATGTTCTACTTCTTAAACTGTTAGGACATGTTTTGTAACTGTTGATAAAATTCTGTGTAAGTTCATAGAGAGGCGAACTTATCAGAGGCGAACTTGTTAAGTTCGCTTAGCCTATTAGAGGCGAACTTAATAAGTTCGCCTAAGCAACTTTTAGGTGAACTTGTTAAGTTCGCCTGGTGCAGAACTGGTGCTTATAACTAGACAGTTTACAGAGTCTGTTAGATTAGAGATCAGAATAGACTTGAGAGAGACACGATATCAGGAGGAACTGATTAAAGACAGAATTATTGTTAACTGATATTGTGGTGGAAATACAAAGAGTTTATTTACACCGTTGTTGTTGATTGAGTTACACGAGCACGTTGATCATGGATTCCGCACGTTATCACCGTGTCATACCGCGAGTCTAGAGATCCGTCACGCACCGAATTAGGGACCTACAAGTGGTATCAGAGCTTATGCTCATGATTCTTGGTGATTTGAGACGGTTTTGTATGCAAATTGACAAGAAATTGATCATCTTTTTTTATTTTTCATTTCCATGGAGTTTACAAGTTCTTGAAACTGATTTTGCTACTGATTTGGTGTTTTTGAAGAAATTGATCCGATAGAAAGGTTCTAATTGAGAAAATACACAATCCTACGGTTTAATTTGGTCTAATTCCTTCAAATCAGTGAATTATGAAGATTTTTGGTGAAATTGGGTTCGTGTTTTTGGGTTGAAGCTGTTCTTGATTTTGATTCTGCTGAAGCAAGCGAACTTGCTGAATCTGTGTGCAGGCAAACTTAGCAGGCGAACTTGTCAAGTTCGCTTCTCTCAAATTAGGCGAACTTAATCAGATTTCTGGATTCTTGTTTAAGCGAACATTTCATATTAAATTCGCTTGGGTGTATCAGAGGCGAACTTATTTTCTAGGCGAACTTACTAAATTTTCTGGATTTTTTATTTAAGCGAACTTATCAAATTCGTTTGGGGTCAAGTTCCCTCAGTCAAACAAACTTATTACGTTCGCTCAGGCAGTATCAGGCGAACTTAGCTAGTATTCTTAAAAAAAAAATAAATGTATTTTGGCGGGAAATTTCATCTTGTCCAAATTTTTTAGGAAAAGCTTATATTGTTGTTTTGAATCATTTTTGAAATTTTGAAATTTTTTAAAATGAGTATTTTGGCGGAAATTTTTTTTTCTAAATATTTTCGCAAAAATTTTAAAATGTCAATTTCATGTGATGATAATGAGATTGGAACTATGCCACCAAGGCTTTTGTGCATATCAGATTACAGTAGCTGGAAAGTCCGGTTCGTACAGTTCGTATCAGAAACTGATGAAAATTTTTGGAGACCAATTACAGAAGGATATGTGCATCCTACTTTTGACTTTCTGGAATTTTGTGATGTTCCTAAACCAGTGACAGCTCTTACTAAAGTAGAAAAGCAGAAGTTTGATCGAGAAATGAAAACGTGTGAAACTTTAACGATGTCTTTACCAAAAGAAATCATTCATAGTCTCGGGAAGTGTCCAACTTCAAGAGATCTATGGAAAGCATTAAACAAAAAGGGTGAAGCACATATCAAGCGTTTGTGGTCTTGATCAAAGAAGTATTGGAGAAGCAGGTTGATTCTCAAAGTGATTCTTCTGCAGATTTAACTGATAGTGAGAGTATTCGTTCTTGTGAAAGTACTCAATCTACTGAGACTGATGTGATAAGTGAAGAAAGCTTTCAGACAGTTGAAGATGATTTGAGTGTATCAGAAACTGATGCAAAGCCTGTCATTGTTGATCAAAAGAGTGAAGCTGATGATGACATATTCATGGCTCCTGGTGCATCTTCTTCAGAAGTACAAGCTGAGGTAGTTTCTAACTCTGAAACGTTTTGTTCTAACTGTGTTTCAGTGAAAGATAAAATGATGAGGGTTATGGATGACAACGTAAACCTCATTTGTGATATGAAATCAATGCACACGGTAAACCAGAAATTAAAGGATAATGAGAATGTGTGTATTGAGAGAATAGAATCACTGAAGGGGGATATAAGTTCTCTGACTTTGAAGATCAAAGAGCAGGCATATCACCTGGATATGTCCTTTGTAGAAATTGAGAAAAGAAATAATGATCTTGTTGAGAAAGATAAGAAACTAGCTGAATCTAAAGTAGAGGTGATTAGCTTGCATAGAAAGTTAGAAAGCTTTGGAAATTCATCATTCTTAATAGAACATCATCATAATAATAATAAAGAGGGGAAGGGAACTAGTGGTATTGGTTATGTTCCTCCACCATTCAACGTAAATTATTCTGTTACACCTGAGATTATAAAAGATGAGGATTTAGATCCTAAGACTGTGTTGAAAGTGAATCCAGTCACAGGTGAAGATATGGTGTATTCTGATGAGAGTGATGATGAATATTTTGATGAAGCTAAGGTATAGGGGATACCGAAAGAGTTTAAGAAAGAAGACTCAAAGGTTGATTCTAATTCATCTGGAAATTATACATTTGGAAGTTCTTCAAACTCAAGGAGAGTTCCATATGTCAGAGATTATAAAGACAGGCGTACATGTTTTCATTGTATTGAGATAGGACACATTGTGGTGACCTGTCCTTACAAAAATAAAGGAAAGAAGCATGTATTTCATGAGAAGATGAAGCCTGAATCAAAACCTGTTGCAAAATCTGGAGTTCCAGAGAACATAAAACCAAAAGAAGTTCATGTAGGCGAATCTTCTTCAAGTGCAGCTTATCGTGTGAACATTCCTTATATGAGAGATTATCGTGAGACGAGATCTTGCTTTTCTTGTGGTCTTGTGGGTCACATTCGGATTGCTTGTCCTCACAACGCCAAAGGTAACCGACATGTTACTCCAGAAAAGGTAAGAACTCATGGTAAGCCTTATGTTAACCCAAATGTGGTTAAACCTCATGATACACCAAAGGGTAACTCAAAATCTGAGGTTAGGCTTTCTAGACCTCAAAGTCAGGGGAGAAATAGAAGATTGAGAAAACTTTTAGAAAAACAAGAGTTTTCACATTCTAAACATTTTTTAAATGAACGAAAATGTTCAAACACTTCACATTTTAAGCAAAAAGAACTTAATGAACAGATGTATGTTTGGAAATCTAAAGTTTCTGTTTCTGACTCGTCGAAACAATCTCCAAAAATTGATGAGAGATTCGAGTGTGAATGGAGTGAGGTTTATTATTTTGATACAGATGGATGACCCATGACTACCATGGCATGGGTCCCAATTTCAATTAATGTTTCTTGTTAGATGTGTAGGAATAACCAAGAGGGACTATTAATATCATTTTAGTTGTTGATAGTGGTGGTTCTAAGCACATGACAGGGAATAACATCTGCAAGAATAAAGAGTTGTTGATAATTGAGAAATCTATTTGATTCAACGACTTGATGCTCAAGGGGGAGAATAAGTCACACACAATGTTTTGGAAAGAGTTTTTACAAAGTCCAAATGATAACCTGAAACTTAGGATGACGATGGTGAGCATAAAGTCGTTAATGTAACCATTTGACTAGTTGAGGGAGAGTATATAGGACAGGGGGAGTATAAAACTGTGTTGGTGACAAACGCAAAGACATTCAATTACATGATTACATGGTTTGAGTTTTTAATTGATTGAATTGCTTAATCCTGAGTAACCAAGTAAAATGTTTTCATGGAATATTTTATTTTCGTTTGTTTTAATTTCTTTGAAAAAGATTTTGAAAAAGCCAAACAAATTGAAAACGATAAAATCGACATTACTTGAAGTTAAAGAAGAGATGATAGTACATCAGTAGATGTTCTTTTACACATGACCTTAGATTGACTGGTTGGTGCTTTATGTTAATATATCTGAATTATATGTTTTGATCTAAACTTTAGAGACTGCACAAATAGGAAATGATAGTGTTGTGTATGCATATAATTTGAATTGTCAGTAGACTAAAAGCGTCACTAAACCATTAGTAGTATGAAAACATAATTGCATATGTTACAACTGTCATTTGAACCCATTTTATGCCTGGGTGTGTGTGTTAAAAGATCACTATCAGATAAAGAATATTAGCTTTTAATAAAGATTTTCCTATGAGATCAGTTTCGGGTTATGTCCTTAGCACTATTCATTCGATTTGCTTCAGTGCCCATGTCCCGAAAAGCATGCAATTTGAAGTATAATCAAGATATGTTCTTGACAACATCTGTCAAACATATACTAGCCCTTGGATCATATTGATAAATCATCTTTACTGATTCCATTGAATTCATAATCCAGATAACAGTTGGATCCACGTACCTGAATCTTATGATTCCACATATATAAGCCAAAACATTGAATCATTCGATTCTGAATCTCATTGATTCCTATACAATCCAATTTGGATTTTGCTATTCATGTGCTAAGTGATGTCTCTTCATTCTGGAAATTCAGATAATCATTAGTAAAATCTCATATGTCTTGAATATAATGCATTTACTTTCTGTTGGCATACTAGTGGGGTACACGTTGTATTTCATACTTAAATGGTACCTTAACTTACAAGAAAGTGGGAATGAGATGCTTTAGTTTCAAATCTTTTAATATTGACAATTTGAATTTGTATGTCATAGCCTGATCCTATTTTATTTGAATGTTTATCGCGTATCATAACATGCAATATGAAAGTCTTGAAAAGATAGAGTGTGCAAATCTTGAAAGATATTGGTTTGATTGGTCAAGGCTTGAAAGAATAACATAGGATACCATTTGATATTATATGGATTTTATATCCAAGATGTGTGATTGATATCTCATATATACTGATATGATCTTCTTACTCGTGATGTTCGACCAAAAAGATGTGATTTTGTATTTTACATTTCAGTTTATATAGAGAAAAACCAAAAAGATTTTGTGTTTTTTATGTTTGAAAAACCAAAAAGAGTTTATTTTTCCAGCTTCCATGGAAATCTTAATTGTTGGTTATTCTTGGTGGTTTTCCTTTGCATAAACTGAATATTGTAGACAGAAGTTGACAAAGGGTCCTTCTCCCAAGTTTTCTTCTAGAAATAAAGAGAGTGTGAAGAAGAACAAGACGAAGACTACAATGTGTTTGATGATATATGAAGACGGATGACAATCTTCTAAAGCTGTTGTCAAGAGGGAGTCTGTTGGAGCATATTCTAGTGACAACGAGCTTGAAGATATTATGTCTTAGTCTTAGAGTCTTTGACTTGTAATTGATAGAATTGTTAGCAACAGTTAAAGGGGAGTCTGTTAAGACATGTTTTGTAACTGTTGATAAAATTCTGTGTAAGTTCATAGAGAGGCGAACTTTTATCAGAGGCGAACTTGTTAAGTTCGCTTAGCCTATTAGAGGTGAACTTAATAAGTTCGCCTAAGCATCTTTTAGGCGAACTTGTTAAGTTCGTCTGGTGCAGAACTGGTGATTATAAATAGACAGTTTACGGAGTCTGTTAGATTAGAGATCAGAGTAGACTTGAGAGAGACACGATATCAGGAGGAACTAATTAGAGACAGAATTATTGTAAACTGATATTGTGGTTGAAATACGAAGAGTTTATTTACACCGTTGTTGTTGATTAAGTTACACGAGCACGTTGATCATAGATTCCGCACGTTATCACCGTGTCGTACCACGAGTCTAGAGATCCGTCACGCACCGAATTAGGGACCTACATAAACATGTACTTATGGTTGAACCTCAGGTATAACATTACCATCACCACCATTATTGCCCTTATCATCATTATCTTCACCATCACTATCACTATCGGCACCATCTTCTATATCACTTGCTAACAGATCATCTACCTCATCAACTATATTGAAGTCTGGATCAGGATTCTCAGCTAACATATTTGGGAACAATGGTGTTATTGTTCCACTAAACTTGCTAGTCTTCCTCACATTGTTCATACTACTAAAGATAACCTCTTGCATATATTCTAATAGAAGTTCAACTCCATCATTTTGAAGATCTGGCAACAACGTGTTGATTATCATTTGAATGAATCTTGGGTACATCAAAAACTTGTAATTATGCCTTGGCCCCACAAAGTTTCTTATCATGGCTTCTAATATCATTCTTGAGAAATTGAACCGCCTATGTGTAGCCAAACACACTAGAGCCCTGCTAAACACTTCTCCAATCTGATCAAAAGCAGATGCTTTTGGACTCATGCAGTGAATCAAAACATGAACTAAGTATCTCCATTGTTTCCCAAACATTGTCTTAGTAACCTGCCTTCTTAAGAAATTTCCCTCATAACCCATAGTCAAAATAATTCTAGAAACTGCTGTGTTGCTAATCTTGTAAGGAAAATCTTCCGCATCTCTAAAATTCAGAACTTCTCATATAACTTGTTCAGTAACCTTTATGGTATTGCCACCCACTGTACTTTCGATCCATATTTCTTTGTTCACATGCTTGTACTCAACATTATCCCAAAATTCTCTAACATGTTTTTCAAATACTCTGACTTGAGTAGATATTTCTGTGTGAATCCTTGAATTTGTAAAAAACCGAACTATTTCTTCATATCCACGAGATTTCTTTGTTTTTGTGGTCAAACATGCACAAATATTGTGCTTCGGTTCAAACTTCAACCTATTCATATCTTGAAAGAACAAATAAACCAAAGTTAGAACTTTTTGAAAGTTTTCTAAAAAAATTCATAACTCCTGATATTTCGGTCGAGAAACCTTTTAACAATCCATTTTTCGATAGAAAACTCTTTTGAACCTTTTTTTTATCAAACACACAAATTTTACAAACATTTAAATTTTCGATCGAAAAAACCCTTCATAAAAGATACCATCATTTCGATTGAAAACTCCTGATATTTTAAAACCTTTTCAAACTTGAATCATTTCGGATAAATCAGAAACGACTCTTCATTTCCATCCGAAAATATATTAGGATCCATTCATGAAACTTTTCGGGCAATGCATATGACTTTTTGGGCAATTTATAGGTCCCTCGGGTGTCTCGGATTATCACATGCAAGTGTGTTCCTAATCAAACCGGGTGCAGAATGCCCGTGATTAGGTGGAGTATCAAGCAACACAAAGTAAACCGACAATAAAACACAAGATACTTTCAAACTTCGTCTATTGATAATCACAGCTGGTTATAGTGAGAATGAGTGCATACATAATTCTGTCACTAACTGGCTATATACACTAGGAACTGTTGCCTGCGCACTTAGCAAGTGCGCAAGGCTTAACTCCTGCGTACTTAGCAAGTATGCATACAATGTTCTTGCGTACATGCTAAGTATACAGGATATACATCCTGCACACTTACTAAGTGCGTACAACACTTAACAGAAACATACAAGACTAAGTACATACATAAGTGATTACAACTCGATCATCAATACATATAGATACTTAAATACAAATACAAATACAAATACATAAAGACAAGTACAAAAGCTAAGACAACATCCAGAGTGTCTGTCACACAAACGTGCTTCAACAAACTCCCCCTTGACAACAGCTCTAGATTGTCTTCGGTCTTCAAACTCCACCAGCTTTAGCTTCCATATTCAGCTTGTAGTCAAGGTAGAACTTGACCAACTTGTTGTATATTGATGCTTGAAGCTTTGTCCACTCGTCCGTGTAGATGCAACACTTGTCATTTAGGGCCGTCAGATCTTTCACAGAGAAATTAATGAAAGTAATTTCATCAAAGACTCTGATCAGTTCCTTTGGCACCAAGCTTCCACTTTCGGACCTAATCTTTCCCATCACCACTGCCTCGCCCGTCTTTTGGTCCACGTACCAGTACCACATGTTACCATGTATATCCTGAGAAAACTTGCTTAGGGGTATCCTGATTTTACATAGCACTGGGTTGTAGACCAGCTTCTTTAGGTATCTATGAGTCACGTGATATCTGACGTTCTTGTCCCGGACTCTCTTGGGCTTCTGTGACTTAAACATCTTGAAGTTCCCCGATCTTCCCTCTTTCTATAGTGTTCTCCACAAACCCATTGTTGATGCATGACTACTGTCACATAGCAGGTCATAGTTTGCAAGGTTCAACAGATCGTACTTCGGCAGGGAGCTGAACGCTTCACTGGTAGGTTTCAAGTATTAAACCCCACCAGCTCGTTTAATAGCGAACAACTTCTTGTCGTCGGCGAACTTGATAGACAAGATCATCCCTGTGGCTCCGTGTTTGTCTATGATATAAGTCTTTTGCCAGACTAGAGCTTGATCCTTAGTAAACCATCCTTGCGGATATATGTTTTTCCAGGCTTTGGGATCAACAAGTTGAGGATCGGAAGGAGAGGCTGCAGTCGAGGTTGTTGCACCACTAGCCTCAGCAACAAATTCAGGCTCGACTGAACGTGTGTTAGAAGTAGCTTCAAAGGCTAGATCTTCAAAGATCTCTCCATCCTCAAGCTCATATACTCCTTCACCGTCCCCCTTGGGAAACTCCACCACTACGTCTTCATCATCCACATCCCATTCATCATCAGACTCGATCTCTCCTTCCTCCAGATTGCTGAGAGCATCGATCTGAGCTTCTTTGGAATAGTCTGGCTTAATTAGTAGAATGACCTCATTAGATAGGTCATGTAGCACCTCAGCCGCAGACTTTCCTTTCTCACCTCCACTACTAGAAGCATCACTGCCTTCCTGGTGAGTCGATTACCCCTCAACCATTGGAATAGCAGAAATCGGCACTATCGCCAAAACTTGTTGCTGACTTCCACTAGAACCGGTTTCAGGATCCTTGTCTTTGTCATCATCCTTGGTTAGATCAATCAGATGACAAGCCTCATTCCCGCTAGGTTTTGATTGCTTTTCCTTCTCTTTCTCTCTTTCCCCTGAGCAGCAAGCTTCTTGGTCAATTCAGCTACTAACTTGACCTTTATTTCATGTTCTTTCCGCTGCATGTCAAACCGTAGCTCTAAAGACGTCCTGCGTCCCAGAATCATATTGTTTGTCTTGATCATGAGTTCGTTCTGGGCCAGCACATTCTTAAGTCTCTCTTCAGTCCCAGTCCTCTAGCTTCGCAGAATAGTAACTTCGTCCAACAAAGAATTTATCTGAGTATGTTGAGCCTCAAATTCTTCCCTTGATTTCTGAACAGTTTCAAGTAGACCAGCAATCTATGTTTCTAAAGTGGTTATCCTTGCATCACGGGGATCATGATCGTTGGATGTAGAGGCTTCAGCAGTATGGAGTGGAGATGAGTAGATCGCATCAAATTCAAACAACTGGGTAAAGTCCCCATAGTTGTAGGGTTGACTGATGGGTTCAAGGATGGTAGTAGGGATTGTGGATTGGATGGTTGTTGGAATTGTGGTGGCTTCAATGGTAGTTGGTGTGATAGTGACCGACTCAGTCTGAATTATAGTCGTCACTATCGGTTGATGGACAGTCTCAATTGGTAGGGGTACTGTCTCAGGCACCTCCTCTGAGATGGTGGCAACAGCCACTTGAGTTGTTACCCGTGGCCGCCTCCCCGTCCTTTGATATAGCTGGGTAGATGTTGACGTAGAGGTTGAAGTAGTGCTCACAGCCTCAGTGACTTGTTGCCGTGCAACACTAGCTTTTACTTCTCTAGGGAGAGCCGCAAATGGCCTATCCCCTCGACGCTTGTTAGTACTTTCTCGTCTTTGTCTTTGTACAACAGCATCTGAATCAGAGTCGGGTTCATACTCACTACTTGTACTTTCTTGCCTCTTTCTCTTAGAAGACGACTCGGGAAGGGTCACCGCTGTCGTTCTTCTCAGGTGTGATTGGTCTGGTGCATCATCAGAATCACATGAATCAGATTTTGTTGCTTCGGAGTCAGATTCTTCAGCACCAACACTTCCTTCTTCTTCGTCTCCTTCATCTTCAGATTCATCACCAATTTCAACTTCCTCCTCTTCTTAGTCGTTAGAGTGTTCACTGTGTTCAGGCTCCGACTCGAGACTATACCATTTGAAATCATCTGGGGCCACATATGCTTCGTTGATTAAGTGTCCAAAGAGACGAGTATGCACAGGGGTAGGTTCTACACTGCCTGGCTTTAAGAATTAAGCAAATACTCTCTTGTCCGCTCTTTTCACTTATAATCTCTCCCTAATTGCTGGTAGATTTGGTAACACATCATTGATTAGCAGCTGGATAAATCTTGGATACAACATGAATCTAAACTTCTTCGCTGTATAGATCTGGTCGGTTATGGCCTTGTATACGTACTTAAAGAAGGTGTAGCCCTTGTTGAGAGATAAACCCACCATTGTAGCCGCTAAGTGATGACCCATGGCATCCTTGCCTGTTTTCCTTGAAAAGATGCACATGATCATGATGTGGGCAAAGTAGCACCATTGACCGAGTACCCACATCTTCTTACACGAAGCGTAATCCGTTGCACCGACGTATCCCATTCTTCGCCTCCAACAACCATCGACAAAGTAATCAGGATAGGTAATTGGGTTAATTGCAAGATCCCGGAACTATAACACTCTCCTGATGGTGTCTTTGGATATGGCTATCTGTTGACCTGCTACAGTAGCCCTAATGACGTTCGGGGTTACAATACAGTCATGATCTGTTGTTGCCCATAATTGATCCATGTACGGTCTTGAGACGATAGGATCTGCAGAAATAGCATAGCTGATCTTCGAGCGGTTCAAGAAATCAACTATCTCCCTGTATTCAAGTGCAACACCTTTCCACTCGGGCTGTGTTAGAGCCAGTAGATTAAATTCATTTGTAAATGCACAAGCCATCACTGCAAGAACACACAATGAACACAATAAGAACAAGAATAATCACTAGAATTGAACAAACATGACACTGTATAGCACATTCACAAGGAAGAAGTTTCCAAACTTAGGAAAAATTTGCAATTTGCCTTCTTACGTACTTAGCAAGTACGCAGGGTTTATACCTTACATACTTACGCATGAGTTATTTCTTGTGTACATACCAAGTGCGCAAGGTCTAACACTTGAGCAAAAAGCTGCTTTTCCAAATCAAAAAATGGCGAATTTGACGTTGTTCAAGGTCACCACAACTTCGAAAAACGCATTTAGAACTCATGGGAGCTAGTCCAACACCAGAATCGCGCTAAACCAGGTCAATTTTGACCTAAATCTGACCTGACCACAATAGACGGTCAGACGAAGGTCAAATACGAAATCAAACGATGTTAAGGACGAAATTTGAGTAATTAGGGTTCGATTAAAGATCATGAACAAGATTTAGGACTTAATTTCAGTAAAGAACATCCAAAACTTGTCTCAATTTTGATATCCAACCCTAGGTTCAAGAATAGTCAAGAATCGGTCCAAAACATGATGATTTGAGGATGGAATCATCTGAGAATCTCACCAATAGTTAATTAGGTGAAGATGAAACAATGATCGGGACGAAAAATTCATTTGGAATCACACAAATTTTTGAGAAATACGGATTGGAGGGAATAGCACAGTGGGTTCGTTTGAAATGAGATAAAGTCTGAGAAATTTTCTAAGTCCACTATATATACTCACACATTCGGGTCTTGCATACTTAACAAGTGCGCAAGACTTAACTCTTGTGTACTTGGCAAGTAAGCATGACTTACGTCTTGCGTACTTACAAGTACATAAGGTTTAATTCCTACGCACTTGACAAGTACGCAAAAACCCTTGTGAAATCCAATTTCAACTCAAATTATGAAGATTGTCAAGTCAAAATAGCGAACTGGATAAGAACATCAATCAAGAGGTTTCAAAAGCAATTCAAGGAAGTTAAACACAAATATTTTTTGCTTTTCTTAAGTTTTGATAAACTGTACTTAAAATCTTTTTGGCATTTTTGATAAAAAAATGAATTGTACATTAACATAAAATCTTTTTGAGCTTTTCTGAATGAAGATAAAATGCACAAGAATATACGCACAAGCTATTTTGGTCAAAGCCATGATCAGAGGATCATACCAGGCTAAGAATTTTGCAAAAAATGATACACGATAAACATTAAAGAATATGGGATCATGTCATGCATTACTATTTATTCATACGTAATATGCAACACAAGCAAGTTAATTCAAGTTGGCAATATTATAAGATTTGAAACAATAAGCATCTTTGTATCACGTTCTTGTGTGTTAAGTGTAACATTTCTGGTTTTTCCGACCCTATTTTAAATTTATTTTAACAAATAAAATAACAACACGACACTAAAACATATACTTGTTCAAACCTACACCTCATTAATCGTTAGCCGGTCGTATTCAATTCAAAGATTTAGAACTCATAATCATGTGGTAACACTCCTAGAGTTAATCCAGTTAGTAATCCCGTTAGGTGTTCTGTTAAATCCTAACCAGGCTAATTCTGTCAAAGCTGAAGTTGCAAGGGCTGATTTTGTAAATAACCAGAAACCATAGTAGGCACGGTTGCGCCACGTTTTGGCACGGTCGCGCCTCGTCTGGCACGGTCGCGTCTATTGTTGGCAAGGTCGCGCCTTGTGTTGGCACGGTCGCGCCTCGCGTCAGCTGAAACGTAAATACAACCTTTAATCGCGGGACCATTCGATTTCGTAACCAATTCTTGCATTAACAAACCCATTATGAGTTTAACCATCTCAATTATATCAAATAAACCCGTTTTTTAGTCGATCCCTCTCCTAATTACCAAAACCCTCCATTGTGACCATCGATTTCATCGTTTCGTTGTAAATTCTCTCAACCAAACAAACCAACACCTTAGTCGATTCCCCCTAAAGCTCCAGAACACATCAACTGGGCCGGAGTTGTAGCAGAAAGCAACGGAGACCACACCCGTCATAGCCGGAACTCGTCCCCACCGTAGGCCATCAAATCATCATCTCACAGGGTAATTGAAACTTTCAAAACTATCTATTTTTTCTATAGATCAAAAGCCCTAATCCAATTTAGACTCTCAATATCGAAATTTACTCGAACCCGATCCTAAGTTTCATTTAAAAACGGTTTAATCGAATCCAACTTTAAACATGTTTTAAACACAATTAATCTACACCAACAGACTCGTACTAACCTTGTGAATGAAAGCCCTATACATTCCAGCACTATCAATATAAGAATCAATCAAACCGTTCCTGTTTTGAAAGAGACACGGTCAAGCTAATCACCTAGCGCGGTCGTGCCTCGGGAGACGTGGTCGTGTCGACTTCCAGCGCTGTCGTGCCTCCTGCTCAGACCCAGTCATGCTCGTGGTTTGACTTGATCGTACCCCAGAAGCATAGACACGGTCGTGCCTATCGAAGGCACGGTCATGCCTAGTGGTTTGGCTAGTTGTCCTCTGTTTGACCAACACGGTCGCGCCCTGTCTAGAACGGTCGCGCCCGCCCTAGCTCGATCTGCCCTACCCTAGGCACGGTCGTGTGTGTTGGCAGAATGTTTATAATTTTTTTTATATATTTCTAAACAATTAGTATTTCAGATTAATTTCTAAAATAAAAATAATTGAATTTATAAAAATCTGTATTATTTTTATTTAGAAAAGATCAAATATTTAATCTTAAAATAAATGGAAATTATTTAAAGTTCAACATTTAATTTATAAACCCTACACCTAAATAATATTTTAATGTCTAAGTTACATTATATAACTAAATGAATAAGGTAATAATTATTTATTTGATTTATAATCAAACAAAAACATTTATTTAGTTATACTTAATTACATCTAACACTTACATTATTTTCATAAACAATAATTATTTATTTTACATATTTAATTATTCCAAACTCAAACCTTATTCAGAAATGTTCTAAAACTATTCATTTCAAATCTTCCATTTTATACAATACTTTCAAGTACCAATCACTAACTTTATCCAATTTAACTTTAGATATAGACTTAGACTATTGTGCATTACAATTTAGTCAACCTTGAGCTCATGAACAGTCTACATGTCCCGCCCCGACGTTTCCGCCGTCGGTTGGGGTGTGACAGATTGGTATCAGAGCCTTGGTTATAGGGAACTAGGTTATTAGACACCCTTGACCTAGACTATAACTTTAGGACACCCATACAATGTCATGCTACTACATGTTACATTATTAGTTCTTATGCAAATATTTTTACATGCTATCATAAGTACTTACACTACGTGATACAATACATAATGACTTATGTGTCACACTACTTGATAACTTTTGTGCTTACACCCATTACTATCTACATGCTATATGATTATTTTTTTATGCGAATATTCTCATATGTTATACTATATAATTACATCATATGATACAATACTTAATAATCTATGTGTCACATTACCTGCCAATTTTTTTTTCTCTCCTATTCATTGCTACCTATTTAATTTATTTAAAGTGTTATCCTAAGTTTTCACACACACTCATACCCACTTAGTTATTCATGCACCCCTAAACTCACATACATAATACCTCACCTCTTGTGGACAACAAAATTTTTTTAAACTATTGGGCCTAAGGACCATCAATATTAAACTAAGCAGTCCACCTATCCCCTAAGAAGCAAAAGCCCACTGGAATGCATAAACCTTACTTTCGGGCCACAAGGCCCAGTTCACAACAATTCTCATCATGACCATGAGCCCAACAATAGTGTTATTAATACATGATGGCTGGAAGAGTGTGTAGACCCATAAGGGATTCTGACTAAGGAAAGATAGGGTACTTAAGTGTGTCCTAGTGACCCACCCCTCTTTCCTGGGAATTCTCCTCAGGGATACACTACTTATAAGTCAAGTGTACTCGTAAAATACTATTGTGAAGACTCGGCGTTATGACTAGTCAAACTCTAAACCTATGAGAACTCCTATGTTTGACACTCAGTATTTATTTATCGGTTACAACCTTTCCATTGTTTTCCTGCTAAGCATGGACTCCTACTCTCCTACCTCCTCGGTATGCCATCCCGATAAAGAGTGTGATTGGGAAGAAGACACCGGATCACCCGTACATCGATCACCAACACTCGCAGCTGCTAGACCAAGGTTTGATGTAAGGGTAGATTGGATTAGGAACACCAACCCAAGACTTCGAACACCTGGATCAGCCGCGCCCAGAAACCCGTATCAGACACCTCATCCCCACAATCAACTACCACTTCCACTAAGAGGCCCATATCTAATGCCCGACCCGTATTACTCTAATCTTTGAGTAGGGCATATCATGGCACTCACTAGTACTATAGAATTTCCAATCAATGACACGCACCAATATGTAAGGACCTCAGAATTTGAGAGGTAAAGAATGGAGCAAGGGTTAATGCACGACTTGCAAGGACAAGGAATGAATAGCCTAGCAAACCAATTAGGGTACCAAAAGGAATTAATCTCCATCCTCGAAGCGGTGCTCGCCTTGGGAATTTTTCTCCTTCTAGTGGAAAGCTACAGGAGGCGTTAACAAGATTATTTTTCTTATTTATTTCAGTTTTAGAACCATTTCCCTGTGTTTTGAATACATTTCAGCATTCCTAAATTTTATATTTTCCAAAGTTCTTATTCATAAATTCAATACGTTGAGTGTGAATTACACCCATCATATTTTCATCAAAATTCTCCAAGTATTATCTTTCCCATTCACCACAATTTAGTACACTACCAGCAATCTCCTTCATAAACAAATCATCCAATTATTTGATTTAAACAAACCTCGTTATTTCGTTCAAACAAAATGTTTATCAAACTTTTAGATAGTAAAAATAAAAAAATATAAAAAAAACATAAATTTTCCATAAAACTTCTCTCCTGATAGAGAAACTTAACACAATCTATTTTATAAAAATATTATTCCGAATTGATAAATAATTATGATTTTCCTCATTAAAGAAAAATATTCCTAAACCCTGGCTAAATTAGTATACGAATACTTGTTTAGCCAATAATTCCGCTTAGAAATATTCTTTCAATAATAGCTGAAAATTTAAATTAAAAGATTTTTCTATAAATTGTCTATTTATTTAAATTATGTGAATCAATGGATTCACTACTTTATATATCTACGACAAGGAAAAAATTTACCACTCTGTATTTTCAAACAAAGATCAGTATTTGTAAACACATTTCCCCGAACGTTTTCAAAACCTCCTCGCTACCTTTCGTTTGTCGCTTCAAGAGACGATCCATATCGCGTAGACTTTAACCCTCCCCATCAACTTCAATGAGACTTAAGAGCTACAACCTAACTGCCACATTATACAGGAACGTCAAACAACACGCTTGTCCGCAACACTCGATCACATGCAAAACCCGTTAGTATACATCACACACGAAGTCCAACAACTTACGTATACACGTTCACAATATACCCAACGCAACCACATGGTACATGAAACTCAATTATTCTCAATATACCCAATGCTACACAAATTACATTATACAAGAAACTAGTTTTCCTACAAATCATAATTTACTGGATTGATCACATAACACACGAAACATGTTCATTTACAATACACATGCTACCGGATTGAGCACATAATACACGAAACTTAGTTGTTTGCGATATACGTCATATATAACAATTGTTTGATTGATACATAATTATAGATTAATCACATTAAACATGAAACTCATTTAGTTACAAAGTACATCATACTAAACTGTACATATTATGCAGTACACATGATGCTATGTTGTTTACATTACACGTGAGAGCATATTGATTTACAAAATACATAATGTTAAGTCGTAAACGCCATACATGAAATTCATTTCCTATAATACATGTGATACTATGTTGTTTACATTACACGCGAGAGCTCATTGATTTACAAAATACATAATGCTAGTTGTTCATGCTACACAAGAGACTTGTGTGTTTACTTTATACATGAAACGAAATTGCTTACAATTATTACAATTGGTTGATTACATTATACACAAGACATGGTCATGCACTTTGTTCACCAAAGTTGAAGACCATAATACATGGAAACGACTCGGGGTTTGACGTATTCTTGTTCAAACATGAGCAAACTAAGAAACTTTAAGTTGTTCTACTTTACTACTCTTTAGTTGTGAACTTACCTGCTTAAGGACATAGTTACTTGTTAGCGACTTTTATGTGAAAACAATGGACATGGACGGAGTGAAATTGTGCCCCTTGACCCGCACACAACGAGATGACCTATACGGACCATACGACGATTTGAGTAATTACCGGTGCACACGGAATTATAAAAATCTGCGCATGGAAAACATAGTGAAATTTTGTGGTGTGTTGTGACCAAAAACTTATCATGATATGTAACAACAAAACTGATGCGATATGACAAGGACATGGTGGATACGCGGATGGTACTTCCTATATATAAGTGTCCTATCATGTTATTAGAAGTAGCGTTGTTCGTGTCACGTGAAGTTTTGACCTAGACCAATGTTTATGAAATCTTTTACCACTGACATTTTTAAACATATTAGACTACATCATGCACAAACCCTAACGATGAAGGTCCCATCAAATTCATTACAAATAATACATCTCACATTTAGAATTCAGAATTTGTATTCGACAATCTCCTCCTTAAATTCATTCCAAAACAAAATTCATTATCACCCTTCATATTCAACTTTGAGTATCAGGACTAAGCCATGTTAATGGTTACACTCCCCAGAATCCAACAATCAAAACTCACCGAGAACCCAAAACTCCCACCTTTTTCTTGATTTTTAGTAGCCTCCATTAGTTAAATTTCGGGACGAAATTCCCTTAACATGGGGAGACTGTAACATTTCTGATTTTTCCGACCCTATTTTAAATTTATTTTAACTAATAAAATAACAACGCGACACTAAAACATATACTTGTTCAAACCTACACCTCATTAATCGTTAGCCGATCGTATTCAATTCAAAGATTTAGAACTCATAATCATGTGGTAACACTCCTAGAGTTAATCCAGTTAGTAATCCTGTTAGGTGTTCTGTTAAATCTTAACCAGAATAATTCTGTCAAAGCTGAAGTTGCAAGGGCTGATTTTGTAAATAACCAGAAACCCTAGTAGTCACGGTCGCGCCTCGCGTCAGTTGAAACGTAAATACAGCCTTTAATCGCGGGACCATTCGATTTCGTAACCAATTCTTGCATTAACAAACCCATTATGAGTTTAACCATCTCAATTATATCAAATAAACCCGTTTTTTAGTTGGTCCCTCTCCTAATTACCAAAACCCTCCATTGTGACCATCGATTTCATCGTTTCGTTGTAAATTCTCTCAACCAAACAAACCAACACCTTAGTCGATTCCCCCTAAAGCTCCAGAACACATCAACTGGGCCGGAGTTGTAGCAGAAAGCACCGGAGACCACACCCGTCATAGCCAGAACTCGTCCCACCGTAGGCCATCAATTCATCGTCTCACAGGGTAATTGAAACTTTCAAAACTATCTATTTATTCTATAGATCAAAAGCCCTAATCCAATTTAGACTCTCAATATCGAAATTTACTCGAACCCGATCCTAAGTTTCATTTAAAAATGGTTTAATCGAATCCAACTTTAAACATGTTTTAAACACAATTAATCTACACCAACAGACTCGTACTAACCTTGTGAATGAAAGCCCTATACATTCCAGCACTATCAATATAAGAATCAATCAATTCGTTCCTGTTTTGAAAGAGACACGGTCGCGCTAATCATCTAGCGCGGTCATGCCTCGGGAGACCGGTCGTGTCGACTTCCAGCGCGGTCGTGCCTCCTGCTCAGACCCAGTCATGCTCGTGGTTAGACTTGATCGTACCCCAGAAGCATAGACACGGTCGTGCCTATCGAAGGCACGGTCGTTCCTAGTGGTTTGGCTAGTTGTCCTCTGTTTGACCAACACGGTTGCGCCCTGTCTAGAACGGTCACGCCCGCCCTAGCACGATCGTGCCCTACCCTAGGCACGGTCGTGTGTGTTAGCAGAATGTTTATAATTTTTTTTATATATTTCTAAACAATTAGTATTTCAGATTAATTTCTAAAATAAAAATAATTGAATTTATAAAAAACTGTATTATTTTTATTTAGAAAAGATCAAATATTTAATCTTAAAATAAATGGAAATTATTTAAAGTTCAACATTTAATTTATAAACCCTACACCTAAATAATATTTTAATGTCTAAGTTACATTATATAAATAAATGAATAAGGTAATAATTATTTATTTGATTTATAATTAAACAAAAACATTTATTTAGTTATACTTAATTACATCTAACACTTACATTATTTTCATAAACAGTAATTATTTAATTTACATATTTAATTATTCCAAACTCAAACCTTATTAAAAAATGTTCTAAAAATATTCATTTCAAATCTTTCATTTTATACAATACTTTCAAGTACCAATCACTAACTTTGTCCAATTTAACTTTAGATATAGACTTAGAATATTGTGCATTATTAATGCAATATACATTACACTCTAGGTTAACATTGTGCAATACAAGGATCACATTACTATCTAGTATCTCATGTTAGCTACGCCTTCGAATCAAGTGAGTATACATAGCCCCTTTTACTCTTCTACATTTTTGGGGTGAAACATGAACACTATTCAAATTACATGTTTACATTTACACAAACAACACAAGTACAAATCCTATTTACATTCATGTGTACAAATTTGAGCTTTATGCCCGAGTGCTATGTGTGCTAACTTTTGTATGCGATTATGTGCAATCATTAACTATTCAAGCCGACGGTTTTCAATGATAGATCTATTGAGTCTGATAAACCCACCCAGATTGGGGTGATTGATACCGACAACACAATTTTGCATGCTAGTTACAAAGGTTTGATTGTACTTGGTTACACAATAGCTGCTCCCCATAAATGCCTTATTTATCATGTTATGTAAGGATTTGTTTTACAAACTATATGCTATCTATATACAAACCTGTGTTATACTCACCAACTTTTAAGTTGACCTTATTTTATTCATGTTTCAGGTGCTTTCATATGAGTTTGATCAAGACATGCTACACATAGGCTTTGGACGTAGTTAATCTTAATTCAAAAACAAATTGTATTTCATTATGTACTTGGAACTTGATTCATGTTTATTTGAATGGAAATGGATTTAACATAATACAATTTAGTCAACCTTGAGCTCATGAACAGTCTACATGTCCCGCCCCGACGTTTCTGCCGTCAGTTGGGGTGTGACATTAATGTATTAATTATAAGTATACAACGTGTACCCAATAGTTCTGCTACAGAAATTTAAATTGCACTATCTCAAGGCATCTAAGATTTTCCCAAAGATTTCCAAATCTCTAGAATGAAGTTACATCGTATAGCACAAAAAAAATCAAGCAGAATCCATAATGATTATCAAGAATCGTAAGATACATAATCGAGTGATTCATTTGTCTTGGTTTGATAGGTTTTACTTCAGTTAATATCACATGATGATTCATGTTAATAGATATGGAGTCTGTGTATTTGGGTAAGGGGATCCAACTTTTATCTGGATTTGATTTCAATGAATCAGGTATGATTCAAGGGTGAGTATATGCTTAACGGTTGATGTCAAGACATATCTTGGCCCAACTTCCCATTGCATACTTGTGAGTATAGGCAGTGAAGTGAACCGAAAAATTGTGCTAAAGACATAACCCGAAACTGGTTTCATAAGAAAATATTTGCCAAAATCTTACATCCTTTATCTGATAATGATCTTTTTTGTATTCTTTTACACATACACACATGCATACATGGGTTCAAATCACAGTTTTAGTATTGATTTAGTTTCCACACTACTAATGATTCAAAAATGCTTATAGCCTACTGACAATTCAAATTACTTGCATATATTCAAATTAATACTGAAACAACTTAAACTTTCAAGTATTCATGACGCGATCATTTCTCATATGTGCAGTGTAAGACGTTTAGATCATTACTGATGTGCTATCATTTCCTCTTTCCTTCAAAAGACTTTGAAATTTTCTTGAATTTGTATTTTGTTTGGATTTTTCTGAAGATGTTAATTAAAGAGAAACCAATCTGAACAAAAGAAATTTAAAAGAAATAAAGATTAAATTCCATGAAATGATTTGATTTAAAAAAAAAATTTCACTCACAATTGAACATTCCTATCAAGTTGACCAGATGTTCATAACGGGTACTGTCAAACGCCTTAGTTAAAAGGTCAACAAAGTTGTCATCCGTGTGAACTTTTACAAGTTCAACCAAATGCTTTTCAGCACAGTCACGTATGAAATGATGGCGAATATCTATATGCTTAGTTTTGGAATTTTTCACCGGGTTGTTCGTGATAGACATAGTGGCATTATTGTCAATGAATAAAGGAGTTCCAGTGTAGTTCAAGCCATAATCTCTCAATTGCTGCTGGATCCACAATATCTAAGAAAAACAGCTCGCGGCAGCAATATACTCTGCGTCACATGTTGAGACAGAAACCATTGACTGCTTCTTACACTGCTAGGAGATCAGCCTGTCCCCCAAGAATTGACATCCACCTGAAGTTGATTTTCTATCAAGGTTACAACCGCCATAATCAGAATCGGTATAGGCTTTGAAGTCGAATAACTGCTGCTTCGAGTACCAAAAACCCAATCGGGGTTCCCCCTTCAAGTATCTGAAGATCCTCTTAACAGCTATCAGGTGAGACTCCTTTGGTTGTGACTGAAACCTTGAGCACAAGCATACAGCAAACATTATGTCAGGCCTTGAAGCTGTGAGATACATAAGAGATCCGATCATCCACATCCTTTCCATCTTTGTTTGGTTGCAGACCATGATTGACAGGGATAGGTGTGCCATAAGTACTGCTATCATTCATTTTGTATTTTGTCAAGATGTCCTGCACATACTTAGTTTGATGTAGATAAATGCCATCCTCTCCTTGACTGACTTTCATACCTAGGAAGAACGACAAGTCACCTATGTTGCTCATTTCAAACTTGGACTTCATCACCTTTTCGAATTCCCTACACATCCCTTCATTTGTAGACCCAAAGATAATGTCGTCCACATAAACATGCACTAGTAGAATATCACCTCCTGCTTTCCTAATGAATAGAGTCGAGTCAATTAGTCCTCGGTCGAAACCATTGGACAATAGATGTTTTGATAAACTCTCATACCATACCCTAGGTGCTTGATGAAGACCATAAAGTACTTTATCCAGCTTGTACACTTTATTGATATTATGCAGATCTTCAAAACCTAGAGGTTGAGTGACATAGACCTCTTCTTGAACTTTCCCATTTAGAAAATCACTTTTCACATCAATTTGATAGACCTTGAAGCCGACAAATGAGGCGTAAGCCAGAAACAGTCGAATGGCCTCAAGTCTCGTAACTTGGGCATACACCTCTTTGTAATCCAGGCCCTCTTGCTGATAAAAACCCTAAACAACCAACCTTGCTTTATTCTTCACTACAATATGTCGATCGTCCGTTTTGCAGTTGAACACCCATTTGGTTCCAATCGGATGCATACCCTTCGAAATCTCAACCAAATCCCACACGTGCAACTTTTGGAATTGAGACAATTCATCTTGCATCGCGTCTATCTAGCAGCTGTTAGCGAGAGCCTCATTCACATTCTTCAGCTCCAATTGGGATACGAAGCCAGCATGCAGACATGTTTCCATGATACTAGTCTCAAGTATCTCTGCATATAGACTGGTGTTCTCGGCTATGGTTCTGTGATGAGTTAGAACGCCGACATTAGGATCACCAATAATGTTGTCAATTGGATGATTCTTATGGACTCTCGTCTCTAGTACAAGTGGTTCCTGGATGTTTGAATCTAGATTCGTACTCAACTCCCCCATATTCTGTGTTCCAGAAGAAGAAGATTCAACGTTGATTGGATCAGCTGGAGCTTCATTTCCTACGTGAGTGTTAGGATCAGCTTGAGCGTCATTTCCATCACCATGAACAACTTCAATGTCATCACTATCAAGAGTTCCAGGTGAAGAAGTAGCATCTGAATCAGGAGTGGCTATTGGTACAGTTGCATGGGTTGAGAAATCGGAGTCATCACCGCCACCAAAGAACTCGTACACATTGGCAGCATCATCTGTAGATAGATCAGGAAGGTTGAAAGACATGAATAGAGCATCATAATCAAAACCCCAAGCGGGACCTGTTGGTTTTGGTGGAATGATGTGTTTGATGCAATCCACTTCGAACCATTATTCGACTGAACGAGTTCCTATATTGTACACTCTCTTGCATGAACATATCCAAAGAAGATGCCTTCCACCGCTTTTGCATGAAATTCGGATTGACGATCCTTATACTGTAACAATAAGAAACAAGGATTACCAAATGGGACTAGGTAGTCAAGATTGGGAGGTCGATTATTGATAAGCTCATAACATGTTTTGTTGTGCCTCTTAACCACCAGAACCTATTTAAAACGTGACAAGTTGTGGTGACTGCTTCCGCCCAGAAAGTTACAGGAAGCTTAGCATCTGACAGCATTGCCCGTGCAGTTTCAATAAAAGTCCTGTTCTTCCGTTCTGCAACTCCATTCTGCTGGGGTGTATATGACGCACTGAAATCATGACGAATTCCCTTCTTGATACAGAAAAGCTCCATCATGTTGTTCTTGAACTCTGTGCCATTGTCACTCCTTATTCTAATAACCTTCAGCTTGCATAAAGATCCCATGCTCAAGATCAGGTATTAAAGAGTATCAGCAGTCTCATCCTTTGTAACTAAGAAATGCACCCAAGAAAAACGTGAGAAATCATCAGTTACAACTAGAAAGTATGACTTCCCTTCAATACTCCTGATACTTATGGGTCCAAACAAATCCATGTGAAGGAGCTCCAAAGGGGTATCAATAGAGTTTTGGATCTTGGGCTTGAGAAAATTTCGTTGCTGTTTGCTCTTTTTACACGGCATACAGTCATCTGTAACGGAGAATCTCAGCTTAGGAACCCCGGTAACTAAACCGTTTCGGACAAGATGGTTCATTTTATGATAAGAAATGTGTCTGAGATTTCAATGCCACAAGATTGAGTCAAGTTCTATCACTTTGGTAAGCAAACAAGTAGCAACTGAAGATGTGGTTTTCGCCACGCTCATGTCGATCTGATAGGTATCATTCGTTCTTGGCGCACGCATCAAAATCTAGTCTTCAGGAACCTCAAACCCATGTTTGAGAATCATGCACTCAGAGTTGTCAAACATAACCGAGTACTCCTTGTCACACATCTGAGAAACACTAAACGGGTTATGCTTTAACTGCTCGCAGTAGTTGACGTTGTCGAAGCTTACACATCCATTAGAAACCACGCCTTGACACATAATACTGTCACCTTTCTCACCTGCAAAGGCCACATAGCCGCCTCTGAATGGTTTAATGTCTTGAGGAAGTGCCATGTTGCATGTCATGTGCCGGGAGCATCCACTATCTACATACCAAAGATTAGAGATAGTTCCCTTCGGATGTCCCTGCACGAGTCACAAGAAATTAATTAGATTTGGAGACCCAAGCCATAGTGGTCTTGGGTCGTCCATCTTTCTCAAAATAAACTACCTCAATCAATTCACAATCATGACTGTCAAAAATGGGTGAATATTTAGAAGATTTTGGATCATAAGATTGAGAATTTTTAGATTTCTTGTTCTAGGACCGTTTCTTTTGTTTTACTGGAACAGTCGGCTTGCATTCAGAAGCATCAGGTGAACTAGTAGAAGCTTCACCTGATTGAATTCCAGCCAGCTGTTCCAGCTTTCTCAATCTCTTATTCCTTCTTCTCCTCTATGGTTTGGAGAGTTTAACCATAGACTTCTCACCAGTTGGTGCACTACCAGAAGTAGACACACAGGGTTTAGCAGGTTGCTTTTCCCTTTTTGAAACAGATGGCTTAGCCTCGGATGTGGTCTTTGGCTTCACCATAGGTTTCACTGGTGGTTTCACCACATTTGGTTTAGGATTATTAGGTTGCTTCACTGGTGGTGACTTAGAGATAACAGCTGGTTGTGAAACAATTGGCCGTTTCCCTTGGTACTTAGCAGGGCAGTTCACAAGGATGTGACCAACCATACCACAGTGAAAGCAAACACGCTTTTCCTTATGAATCCTCCTGTAGGGCTCGTTAGATATAGAATTTGATGACTCAGCGTGATGAGCAGGAGGAGTTGTTTGATGAATATGAGTAGTGTTTTTGATGGACTTGATGTTGATTCATTTTTGGGGACGTAATATTTTTCCAAATTAGCTTTATTACGAAGCCCATAATGATTTGCATAGGCTACTTTCTCTACTTGGTTAATATTCTTATAACCCCCATAAAGCATTACTTTTAGTTTTTAATTTGTTTCAATGGTATCGGGCTCAGTCAAAATGCAATTATCATGATTAGTGACAATGTTTTTCACAACTTTTTGTTCACCAATCAACTCCTCTGAGACAGCACCATCAGGGATGGTGTTCTCAGAGCCTTCATCAGTGAAGAACTCCTGATCAGAAGTAGAGTCAGCCTTACTTGAGGAATCATCCTTGTTAGAGGAATCATCCTGACTTGAGGATTCATCAAGGCATGACAAGTCAATATCAATTAAGCCGTTGACAAATTTCCCGCTTACTGGTGGAGGAATGGCATTAGTACCCAACCCTAAGCCATTCACTTGTCTCACTACTGATTCGTAGTGTTCCGCCACAAAACGAGAATTTTTTAACTTCTCAATTCTACAATTCAACTGCAAGACCTCATTCTACAGCTTGGTAATTTCATTATTTCTCTTTTCTAACCCCTTGTAAGCAACATCCAAATGAATCTGTTGTTCACTGATTTTAAGTTAAAAATCACGTCATTTTTTCTTTTAAGTTTCAATTGAATCTTTGTAACGTTTTACATTTTCTTTGTAGCTTAAAGCTGCAATATGAAGGGGTTCGACCTTGTCCTAAACCTTAGAATTTTCTTCTGTCAAGCCAAGACATCTAGAACAAGAAATAACAGCAAAAGAATTAGAGTCTACCTCAGTTGACGAACTTAATGCCTCCCCAATAGCCATGAGGGCAAATGCAGTTGTAGACTCCCTTTGGTTATCTACAGAAGCTTCCCTTTCTTCTGCTTCAATCATCTCAACGATCTCAGCCATGAGACCAACTTGTGATTGAGCAATAAGGGCATCCTCCAAATGAACACCCCAATCAAAGCTTTCGTCCTGTTGAGCTACCAAAGCATTGGACGTTCCACCTTGACTTTGATTACGGTTGTTAAAATTGTTGTACCCTTGACCATTTCCTTGGTTGTTTCCCTAGCTTGGTCTGGTGAAACCTGAAGCAGGTGCTTTATCCTTATGACATTCATGAGCAAAGTGTCAAAAGTTTTGACACTTGTAGCACTTAGCTTTGGATTTATCAAAACCCTCCTTGGCATTTGAATGCCCACCAATGAACTTCCTGCCAGTTCTATTCAAGAAACGTTTGGCCCTTCTCATGATGGGCATATTCCATTGAATATCCATGTCCTCCATGTCATCTAGATCCACCTGATTAAAGTCTTCTTCAATGGTTTCAGGATCCGTAAGCTTGCCACCAATGAAGTTCTTATAGGCAAGCATACACGATGAAAACAATGCTACATGATCTTCAGCTATCTTGGCTATAGCAGTCTGATTAGCTGAAGATGTGGAGGTAGGATTTCTTGAGAAATGTTGGTGGTGAGAACCAGATCCAGATGCTGTAAAGCATGTATGACCACCACAACCATTAGAGTTATCTTCTTCATGAGAGTTATCTGAGAATAAGGCGATTCCTGAACCCGATGACTTAGCTTTAGAAGACGTGCTATAATACATAGAAGGGTCTTGGATTTGAGGTCTCTCTGAGCTTTCTTTTCTTTTCAGTTTCATATCGTGTGCTTGAACCTTTCCAATTGCTTCTTCAATCGTCATCTCATAGAACTTGGGGTTCTCTCTTAGCAGAGTGGTATACATCTCAAACTTTGGTGGTAACGCATCTAGAAACTTTTCAACTAATTGCTCATCAAGATACTTTAGCTCATAAGCTTTTAACTCAATTTGCAGATGATAGAATCTAGATATAAGTTCATCTGTAGATTCATTCTCCACGTATCTGAAGCACTCATACTACTTTCTCAAGAGATCTCTTTTGCTCTTCTTGATGTCACTGTTCCCCTCAAATCTTTTCTGCAATGCGTTCCAGAGATCTTTCAAATTATCATATCCTCTGAAGATGTGAAAAAGCTCTCTAGTCAGGGCCATTGTGATAGATCCATGTGCCTTCTTTTCTCTATCATAAACTTTCTTTTCTTCTTCATTTAGCTTAGATATAGGCTTGGGAACAATCTCATCAAGATATGTATAAGTCAGATGCTTATAACCCTCAAGTATTAGTATCAACAAAGAGGAATCAGTGTATTAGATATAATGTTCAAAGCGTGCTTTCCTATTTGAATAATCATTAACATTAAGTAGATTTTGCGGTTTTTGCGGAGTACCTATCTCGTTATCATAGTTAAGTGGGTTACCAAGATTCTGAACATTTTCCATAGTGTAAAACATAGTCAAAAACTCAGAAAGTCAACACAACTTGCGCACTTAAGAATGGCCTTGCGCACTTAAGAAATTGGTTTTGCGCACTTGAGATTTCCTCTTGCGTACTTAGCAAGTACGCAGGAGTAAATGTTAAGTATGCAGAAAGAAAGATTAAGTGCGCACAAGAATGGTCTTGCATACTTAGTAAGTACACACGAAGACTGTCCTTTTTGCCAAAAAGGGTAAGTACGCAGAATGTTTTATCCACCTGCTCCACCAACTTTTTCCAGTCGCCGGAAATAGCTCAAATCTTCAAATTTTGAAGATATTAACAAATTGATCAACCCAAAAGGGTAGAAACTTGTTTCTAACAAACCCTTGATGATCAAAACACTCAAACAAACAAGAAAAAGGTCGGATTTTGAAGGATTTTTTCTTTTAAAATGGCGCTGAAGAGCTACCTCTATTTTATCACAAAAATCACCAAGATCGGTTACTTTTCCTTGTATAAAGGCTGTAGATTGTGTTGAAAATGCTCCTAACACACTCATAACACTGGAAATCAAGATCAAATGCTCTAATACCACTTGTAGGTCCCTCGGGTATCTCGGATCGTCACATGCAAGTGTGTTCCTAGTCAAACGGGTGCGGAATGCCTGTGATTAGGTGGCGTATCAAGCAACACAAAGTAAATAAAAAACAAAACACAAGATACTTTCAAACTTCGTCTATTGATAATCACAGCCGGTTACAGTGAGAATGAGTGCGTACATAATTCTGTTACTAACTGGCTATATATACTAAGACATGTTGCCTGCGCACTTGCTAAGTGCGCAGGGCTTAACTCCTATGTACTTAGCAAGTACGCAGACAATGTTCTTGCGTACTTGCAAAGTATGCAGGATATACATCCTGCGCACTTACTAAGTGTACACAACATAAGTGATTACAACTCGATCATCAATACATACAGATACTTAAATACAAATACAAATACATAAAGACAAGTACAAAAGCTAAGACAACATCGAGAGTGTCTGTCACACAAACGTGCTTCACCATAATTCAACTATTCAAAGATTCAAACTAAATCTAAGGCCTGGATCTACCCTATGCTCCTCTACAAGTTACGAAAACGTACCTTTATGATCGAAAAACTGTAAAAAGCTCAATGACGTCACAAAATTTAATATTTATAGATTTTGAGATTTCGACTGGACAATCCTTTTCGGTTAAGAAGATTTACTTGTAGGTCCCTCGTGTCACACCCCGACCGATGGCGGAATCATCGGGGCGGGACATGTAAGACTGTTCATGAGCTCAAGGTTGACTAAATTGTAATATGTTATATTCATTTCCATTCAAACGAACATGAAATCAAGTTCAAATACATAATGAAATAAAATTTGTTTTGTGATTTAAGATTAACTAGGTCCAAAGCCTATGTGTAGCATGTCTTGATCAAAATCATATGTAGGCACCTGAAACATGAATAAAATAAAGTCAACTAAAAAGTTGGTGAGTATAACACATGTTTGCATATAGATAGCATATAGATTGTAAACCAAATCCTTTACATAACATGATAAATAAGGCATTTATGGGGAGCAGCTATTGTGTAACCAAGTACAATCAAACCTTTGTAACTAGCATGCAAAACAAAGTGTGTTGTCGGTTTCAATCACCGCGTACCATGGGTGGGTTTGTCAGACTCAATAGATCTATCATTGAAAACCGTCGGCTTGAATAGTTAATGATTGCACATAGCATACAAGAGTTAGCACAACTAGCACTCGGGCATAAAGCTCAAATTGCACACATGAATGTAAATAGGATTTGTACTTGTGTTGTTTGTGTAAATGTAAACATGTAATTTGTATATAGTTCATGTTCCACCCCAAAAGTGAAAAAGAGTAAAAGGGGTTGTGAAATACTCACTTGAATCAAGAGTGTAGCTAGCACGCGTGTCTAGGTGACAAAATGATCCTTGTAACTCACCACGTTAACCTAGTGTATAATATATATTGAATTACTAGCGTGTACAATAGTCTAGGATTAAATTGGATGCACGTACAAAGGGTTTGAGTTATAGTTTGAAAGGAAGAGTGTAGATTATTGTATTTATACTTGAACGGGTGTTTTTATAAAACGAACGTTTGAAATGAGTGGTTTAAAATGATTGAAGTTAGTGTTTGGGTTTGAATAACTAAATAAAATTAAATAAATTTTATTTATTTATTTATCTATTTAGTTAGTTCGAAAAATGGAGTGAAAATTATGTTTAAGGTATAAATTAAATAAATAATCTTTCTTTATTTATTCATTTATAAAGTTATATAAAATATTGATATATAATTTAAATAAATAGTTCCTACTTTATTATTTATGTTCAAAGATTTATAATATAAAGTGATGTAAATTGTATTTATATATAAAATCTAACATTTACTTTTTAATGTGGGTTATAATAAATAAATCTTTATTTATTTATCATCTTCAAAGTAAATACTTGTTTGCTTTAAATAAAGTTAATATTTCATAAATTTTATAAAATCATTTGTCTTTATTTAGAAATTAATTTAAATATCTAAATTTTTGTTTTAATTATTTAATATATATTTTTTTTTAGTCATAAATTCATAATAAAATGAATTTATATTGAAAATTTATGAATCTGATTTCATTCTGTTAAAAATATTGCATGGTTTATAAAAATAATTTTTATGTATTTTTTGGAGTTTTTTAAAACGGTATTTAAAATATAAACAGGCCCAGGGGTTCGAACCTGGGTCTGTGCTGTACGAGTCAGGGGACTAAACCACTGGGCCAGATGGTGGTTCTTTGATCAGGGTCCGGTAATAATTATTTTATCGAGTTACTGAAAGGGGCCAGGTTTTGATGTTCAGTGTAAGCGCAAAAAGGCCTGCCGGATACGGGCCGTGGGTTGTGGGTTTCGAACCCACGCCACCCGGTTCAATGGTGCAGTGCCTTAACCAGTTGAGCAGGGTGGTTCGCTGGTCTAACTACGGTGACGCTAAATTAAATAGGAAACACGAGTCAAACCCCAAATCAAACCAAATCGCTATGAACCCTAATTCCCAAATCGGACCCGATTGATTTTGTCTACTCGAATTGATAGGGGGCAAATGATCAAGACTCAATTACGAACATATTGATCTAAAAGTTACTCGTTAAGATGGGGCAACGAATGCTGTCGGCTACGGATTCCGACTTGAGGTTCTTGAGACTCGATTTCTGTCAGAGGCGTTTTTGAGATGGATTTGAGTATTCGAATAGCACAAAGAAGGTGTCGTGAGTGAGTTGGATGCGTTCTATAGGCTCCATTCTTCGTAATTAGTCGAATTGAAGGCTGCGTGATAGATGGACGGTTACGGGTTGAATGGTTGCCAAAATCATTGAAATCGGTTTTAATTGGGTCTTTAAGGTCCGTCGAACCAGATGTAGTAACATACTAGCACGATCCCTCGAGTTATTGCACACAATTTGACGATTTGTAACCGATTTGTGATGGAGTTGACTTTTTAAAGTCAAAATTAGAAAAAAAATATTTAGTTATATGAATTCAAAAGGATGGATAATTGTTATCTTTTATAAAAAGATATATGTAAAATTGTTATCGTTTATAAAAGATGAAGTTTTATTTATTTTTATTTTTTATAAAATCTGGATATAAAAAGATGAAAATATATATGTATAGATGTGTAAATGGATCATTTATTAAAATGAATGTATTTTTATAAAATTTGGTTTTCACTCATTATAAATTTATAAAAATTAATTATAAGTTTTCATTGTAATATATATAAAAAATATGCTCGAATAAATACATGATTTAAATATAGTGATATTATTGAAATAAATAAATAAGAATTTAGCCAAAACGTCATGGATGTTACAGTCTCCTCCTGTTAAGGGAATTTCGTCCCGAAATTTAAGTAGCAGAGACTACTGAATCTGGAAGGAAGTGAGTTGGAGTTTTGATTATTGGTTTGGGATGTATGATAGACATTAGGATTTAAGTCTAAAGCTCCAGTTTAATTATTAAAGGTATTACTTGACATGGATTTGGAGGGATTTTGAAATTTAGAGTTTGTATAGGATCTAGTCTAATATACTCAAAATTGTTAGTGGTTAAACGATTTCATAAGCACTGGTCTGGGTCAAAACTTTACGTGACACGAACAACGCTACTCATGATAATATGATAGGACACTTATATATATGAAGTACCATCGGCGTATCCACCATGCCCTTGTCATATCACATCAGTTTCGTTGTTACATATCATGATGAGTTTTAGGTCACAACACACGACAAAATTTCTCTATAGTTTCCATGCGCTGATTTTTTTTATAATTCCGTGTGCACCCGTAATTATTCAAATCATCGTATGGTCCGTATAGATTGTTTCGTTGTGTGCGGGTAAGGGGGGCACACTTTCACTATGATCACGTCTATTGTTTACACATAAAAGTTGTTAACAAGTAACTATGTCCCTAATCAGGTCAGTTCGCAACTAAAGAGTAGTAAAGTAGTAACACTTAAAGTTTCTTAGTTGGCTCGTGTTTGAACAAGAATACGTCAAACCCCGAGTGGTTTCAATGTATTATGGTCTTCAACTTTGGTGTATAAAGTGCATGACCATGACTTGTGTATAATGAAATCAATCCATTGCAATAATTGTAAGCAAATTTTGTTTCGAGTATATAGTAAGCACACAAGTCTCATGTATGATTCAGTGTCACGCAGCTCGTAATCAAATAAGTCTCATATATAACGTAAATAATTTAGCGTCTTGTATTTTGTAAATTAATAAGCTCTAATGTGTAATGTAAACAACATAGTATTATGTGTATTGTAGGAAATGGATCCCATGTATAGTGTTAGCAACTTAGCATCATGTATTTTGTATAATGTACACTGTTTAGTATAAAATGATTTGTAACCAAATGAGTTTCATGTACAGGGTGGTCAATCTAGAATTATGTATCAATCAAGCAATTGTTATGTATCACGTATATTGCAAACAACTAAGTTTCATGTATCATGTGCTCAATCTAGTAGCATGTGTATTGCAAATAAACATGTTTCGTGCATTCCGTGATCAATCGAGTAAATTGTGAGTCGTAGGCACACTAGTTTCATGTATTATGTAATTTGTGTAGCATTGGATATATTGAGAATAATTGAGTTTCAAGTACCATGTGGTTGCGTTGGATATATTGCGAACGTGTATACGTAAGTATTGAACTTCGCGTGCGATGTGTACTAACGGGTTTTGTATGTGATCGAGTGTTGCGGACAAACGTGTTGTTTGACGTTCTTGCATCATGTGGTAGTTAGGTTCGAGTCCTCGAATCTCATTGAGGTTAGTGGGAAAGTTTAACATTTACGCGGTATGGACCGTCTCTTGAAGTGTCAAGTGAAAGGTAACGAGGAGGTTTTGGAAATATTCGGGAATTTGTGTTTACAATTACGGGTCTTTGTTTGAACATAGAAAGTGGGAAATTTTTCTTGGTTGTAGATATATAAAGTAGTGAAATCATTGAATCGCATATTTTAAATGAATATGCAATTTTATGAGAAAATATTTTTAATTTAAAATTTCAACTATTGGTTAAACAAGTAGTAGTATATTAATTTAGCCAAAGTTTAGAAATGTTTACTTTAATGAATAAAAATCATAATTATTTATCAGTTTATATATCTATTTATAAAATTTGATTGCATTAACTTTCCTTATTAGGTGAAAAAGTTTTATGGGAAATTTATGTTTTTGAGTTTATCTAAAATTTCGTTAAACATTTTGTTTAAACAAGATAACGAGGTTTTGTTTAAATCACAAAATAGGATGATTTATTTAATGAAGGGGATTGTTGATAATGTACTAAACCATGTTGAATGAAAGAAGTGATATTTGGGAAAATTTGATGGGAATATAACAGGTGTAATTTACGCCCCACGGGTCAAATCAATGAACAATAGCTGTAGAGTTGAAATGTATGGAATTGTTTAAATGCTGAAATGTTAAACATTATTCAAAACATAGGGAAATGGTTCTCAAAAAAATTAAAGGAAATCAGTAGAAGCTTCTTCTAACGTCTCTGGTAGCTTTCCACTAGGAAGAAAATAATCGCCAAGATGAGCACCACTATGGTCACTCGAGTAGTAGATCTGGCTTCAGCCCTGGCGGTCTCCGTGCGGTGTTCTTGTACTTCTTTTTCGAGGATGGAGATTAGCTCCTTTTGGTACCCTAATTGGTTTGCTAGGCTATCCATTCTTTGTCTTTGCAAGTCGTGTATCACTACCTGCTCTATCCTTTGCCTCTCAAATTCTGAATTCCTTACATATTGATGGAAGTCATTGGTTGGAATTGCCATAACACCAGGGGGTATCATGGTATGCCTTACCCAAGGGTTAGGAAGGTACGGGTCGGGCATTAGGTATGGGTCTCTTAGTGGGGGTGGGAATTGATTGTGGATATAGGGTGTATGATACGGGTTTGCGGGTACGGAAGATCCAGGTGTTCGAAGTCTCGGGTCGGTGTTCCTAATCTAGTCCGCTCTTACATCAAACCTTGGCCTAGCAGTTGGGGGTGTTGGTGACCGGTACACGGGTGTCTCAGTGTCTTCTTCCAAATCAGATTCTGATCCAGGACGGTAAACCGGGGAGGGAGGAGGGTAGGAGTCCATGTCTAGCAGAAAAACAATGAAAAAGTTGTAAGTGATACTGAAATATGAAGTGTTAAATATAGAAGTTCTTATGGGTTTTAGAGTTTGACTAGTCATAACACCGAACCTTCACGATAGTATTTTAGAAATACACTTGACCTATAAGCAATGTATCCCTGAGGAGAATTCCCAGGAAAGAGGGGTGGGTCACTAAGACACACTTAAGTACCCTATCTTTCCTTAGCCAGAATTCCTCATGGGCTTACACACTCTTCCAGCCATCATGTATTAATAACACTATTGTTGGGCTCATGGTTACGATGAGAATTGTTTTGGACTGGGCTTTGAGGTCGAAGAGTAAGGTTTATGCATTTTAGTGGGCTTCTTCTTCTTGTAGGATATATGGGCTTCTTGGTTTATTATTGGTGGACATTAGGTCCACTAATTTAAGTCTTTGTTCATCAAGGTGATGGTATCACGTGTGGGAGTCTAAATGTGTATGAATAATTTGGTGTGTATGTGTGTGTGTTAAACTTAGGATAGTGTTTTAAATAATTTAAGTAGGTAGCTATGAATAGAAGGAAAAGTTGACACATAAACTATTGAGTATTGTATCATGTAAGGTAATCATATAGTATAACATATGAAGATATTCACATAGGAAATAATCATATAGCATGTAGGTAGTAATGAGTGTAAGCATGAGAGTTATAAAGTAGTGTGACACATAAGTCATCATGTATTGTATCATATGGTGTAAATACTTAGAATAGCATGTAAAAATAATCACACATGAATTGAAAATGTAACATGTAGTAGCATAGCATTGTATGGGTGTCCTAAAGTTATAGTCTAGGTCAAGAGTGTCTAATAACCTAGTTCCCTATAACCAAGGCTCTGATACCAATCTGTCACACCCCGACCAACGGCGGAATCATCGGGGCGGGACATGTAAGACTGTTCATGAGCTCAAGGTTGACTAAATTGTAATATGTTATATTCATTTCCATTCAAACGAACATGAAATCAAGTTCAAATACATAATGAAATAAAATTTGTTTTGTGATTTAAGATTAACTAGGTCCAAAACCTATGTGTAGCATGTCTTGATCAAACTCATATGTAGGCACCTGAAACATGAATAAAATAAGGTCAACTAAAAAGTTGGTGAGTATAACACATGTTTGCATATAGATAGCATATAGATTGTAAACCAAATCCTTTACATAACATGATAAATAAGGCATTTATGGGGAGCAGCTATTGTGTAACCAAGTACAATCAAACCTTTGTAACTAGCATGCAAAACAATGTGTGTTGTCGGTTTCAATCACCGCGTACCATGGGTGGGTTTGTCAGACTCAATAGATCTATCATTGAAAACCGTCGGCTTGAATAGTTAATGATTGCACATTGCATACAAGAGTTAGCACAACTAGCACTCGGGCATAAAGCTCAAATTGCACACATGAATGTAAATAGGATTTGTACTTGTGTTGTTTGTGTAAATGTAAACATGTAATTTGTATATAGTTCATGTTCCACCCCAAAAGTGAAAAAGAGTAAAAGGGGTTGTGAAATACTCACTTGAATCAAGAGTGTAGCTAGCACGTGTGTCTAGGTGACAAAATGATCCTTGTAACTTACCACGTTAACCTAGTGTATAATATATATTGAATTACTAGCGTGTACAATAGTCTAGGATTAAATTGGATGCACGTACAAAGGGTTTGAGTTATAGTTTGAAAGGAAGAGTGTAAATTATTGTATTTATACTTGAACGGGTGTTTTTATAAAACGAACGTTTGAAATGAGTGGTTTAAAATGATTGAAGTTAGTGTTTGGGTTTGAATAACTAAATAAAATTAAATAAATTTTATTTATTTATTTATCTATTTAGTTAGTTCGAAAAATGGAGTGAAAATTATGTTTAAGGTATAAATTAAATAAATAATCTTTATTTATTTATTCATTTATAAAGTTATATAAAATATTGATATATAATTTAAATAAATAGTTCCTACTTTATTATTTATGTTCAAAGATTTATAATATAAAGTGATGTAAATTGTATTTATATATAAAATCTAACATTTACTTTTTAATGTGGGTTATAATAAATAAATCTTTATTTATTTATCATCTTCAAAGTAAATACTTGTTTGCTTTAAATAAAGTTAATATTTCATAAATTTTATAAAATCATTTGTCTTTATTTGGAAATTAATTTAAATATCTAAATTTTTGTTTTAATTATTTAATATACATTTTTTTTAGTCATAAATTCATAATAAAATGAATTTATATTGAAAATTTATGAATCTGATTTCATTCTGTTAAAAATATTGCATGGTTTATAAAAATAATTTTTATGTATTTTTTGGAGTTTTTTAAAACGGTATTTAAAATATAAACAGGCCCAGGGGTTCGAACCTGGGTCTGTGCTGTACGAGTCAGGGGACTAAACCACTGGGCCAGATGGTGGTTCTTTGATCAGGGTCCGGTAATAATTATTTTATCGAGTTACTGAAAGGGGCCAGGTTTTGATGTTCAGTGTAAGCGCAAAAAGGCCTGCCGGATACGGGCCGTGGGTTGTGGGTTTCGAACCCACGCCACCTGGTTCAATGGTGCAGTGCCTTAACCAGTTGAGCAGGGTGGTTCGCTGGTCTAACTACGGTGACGCTAAATTAAATAGGAAACACGAGTCAAACCCCAAATCAAACCAAATCGCTATGAACCCTAATTCCCAAATCGGACCCGATTGATTTTGTCTACTCGAATTGATAGGGGGCAAATGATCAAGACTCAATTACGAACATATTGATCTAAAACTTACTCGTTAAGATGGGGCAACGAATGCTGTCGGCTACGGATTCCGACTTGAGGTTCTTGAGACTCGATTTCTGTCAGAGGCGTTTTTGAGATGGATTTGAGTATTCGAATAGCACAAAGAAGGTGTCGTGAGTGAGTTGGATGCGTTCTATAGGCTCCATTCTTCGTAATTAGTCGAATTGAAGGCTGCGTGATAGATGGACGGTTACGGGTTGAATGGTTGCCAAAATCATTGAAATCGGTTTTAATTGGGTCTTTAAGGTCCGTCGAACCAGATGTAGTAACATACTAGCACGATCCCTCGAGTTATTGCACACAATTTGACGATTTGTAACCGATTTGTGATGGAGTTGACTTTTTAAAGTCAAAATTAGAAAAAAAATATTTAGTTATATGAATTCAAAAGGATGGATAATTGTTATCTTTTATAAAAAGATATATGTAAAATTGTTATCGTTTATAAAAGATGAAGTTTTATTTATTTTTATTTTTTATAAAATCTGGATATAAAAAGATGAAAATATATATGTATAGATGTGTAAATGGATCATTTATTAAAATGAATGTATTTTTATAAAATTTGGTTTTCACTCATTATAAATTTATAAAAATTAATTATAAGTTTTCATTGTAATATATATAAAAAATATGCTCGAATAAATACATGATTTAAATATAGTGATATTATTGAAATAAATAAAGTAAGAATTTAGCCAAAAAGTCATGGATGTTACACCTCGGGTGTGGCGGATCGTCACTTGCAAGTGGGTCTACTAGTCGGACCGGGTGCGGAATGCCCGTGACTAGGTGGAGAGTCAAACTAAACAAAGTAAACCGACAAGAGAAAACACTTTAAACGTTCTTTGTATTATAAACACTTGAAGGTTACAGAGAAAAGCTCTGAGATTACAATCTGCGTATTTGCGTCTATGTCTGCGTACTTAACTTCTGTCAACCTATCCTATTTATACAAGACCTGATGCATGCGCACTTAGCAAGGGCGCAGGGCAAAATGCTCTTGCGTACTTAGCAAGTACGCAAAGTTACTCTTGCGTACTTGCTAAGTACGCAGGAGCTTTCTCCTGCGCACTTACAAGTGCGCAAAACACTTAGAGAATTTAGCAACATTCAGTATGTAAAAGTAAATACAACTCGATTAACTAATACATAAAAACTCTTACATACAAAGACAATTACAAACAAGACAAAACAACCTAAGACTAAGACTCTATCTATCCAGAGTGTTTGTCACAGGAAAGTGCTTCAACAAAGATTTCGACCAAAAACTTTAAACTTTATGAAATTTTAACAACCACAATTTTATTTTTCATTTTCTTGTCCACTTTGACAGTATTAAGACCTGTTCCAATTTTTATATACACGAGCACATACAAACATCAATACAAAACTCAATTCAAAACAAATACTTTAATCACAGATCTTTCACAATCATTTGATATCAAAGAAACATCTTATTCTATGAAACAAAATGAAAACACTTAGATGATGATTAACACATATTAAAACTTTTATGCATATTTATATACACTTTTATTTACTCACTATAAACTTCTCTTTCTTTTTTTTAATCATTTCACAATCTTTTATACTTTATTTTCTTTGGTGAACTGAACTTACATAGGATCATAAATGTATAATGTCTTAATTGCACTGCATATCAAATCAGGATCTAAACCGTTCAACCTTGACTGTCAGTATATTTTTCAACAAAAACTCAAACATCATATTTCAGCAAATACTGTGTGACATTTAAGGTAATTTTTATCAATACAAAGTGTACCCAAACATCGAGATGGATTGAACTGAGACTTAACAAAAAATTTCACCAAAACATGATCCAATCACCAGCATGAGGGTAGCGTTCTTAGCACAGAAAAATTTATCCAACTGGATTTGATATGAATCTTTTTTATTCTGAATCATTTGATTCTTTTATCTTGGTTTCTGATGAAATGAACACTGAATCATGTTGATTCGTATGAAATGGAATATGTCGAGAATCATTTTTGATTCAGGTGAATGAATATGGATGTGATGTTTAGTGATGAACTTTTTGAATCAGATTTGATTCGGGTAAGCGGATATCCATAGGATATTGGATATGTCAATTGAAATCACGAATGATTCAAAGGGCTAAACAGACTGACTTCCTAGTTTCCATCCGAGATTTTTACTAGAACCATCAGCTGTATAAGGGTGTTTAACTCTAAATCATATATTTGACGGGTATAGTCAATAGAGTAAACAAATTGTGCTAAGAACCCATCAAGATCCTGGTCTCATGATATGAATGGATTCACTTTGCATTTGAATGATGAAAGTACCGATATTTAGTGAGGGTAACACTAAGATTGCAGTTTAGTTAATCACACAAATACTGCCTAATTTATACATGCAGAGCCTACCGGGACATAAAAAATTGTAACCGATTTCACTATCATATCCAATTCATGCATAAGCTCAGTACACAAATGTACTATCATTTCCTATATGCACGTCAATAAATCACATAATTTCTTTCCAGCTTATATTTTTATGATCTTCAGACTTTTCTTTTACTAATATCACAAATATCCACATAGTCCCATAAAACACCATACACCACACTTATCAGAATAAGATATGATCATATATTCATCTCCTATTTTAATTTTCTTTTATTCTCCTCCTAAAATTGTGATATAATTTATTTAATACTTATACCACTGTAAGAACAAATACGTACTATACTAGAACAAACACTTATTATACTAGCACACGGTTAACAAACAAAAACACATAAAACATAAAGATTAAACTTCAACACAATTTTAAACACTAAAAGAAAATCTTTTTGAGGAACATTTTATGGTCTTTCAGTTCAAAAATGGACGTTTATTCTATTGAAAACTTATTATTTAAGATGTTGGGCTTTTTTTTTAAATGAGATCATCCCCAACATCTCAACCAGAGAGTTAAACCGATCTGTTGAAAAAGCATTTGTAAAAATGTCGGCATTTTGCTCTAAGGTATCGACGTGGACCAACTTTATCAAACCATTCTCAAAGCAATCACGAATAAAATGTAACCTGATGGTGATGTGCTTTGTCTTTGAGTGTTGAATTGGATTCTTTACTATACCAAGCACCGCCTTATTATCACAAAAGATTAGGGTCTCCAAGAAATTGATTCCAAAGTCCATCAGTTGATGCTCTATCCAGATGACTTGTGAACAACAGCTCGACGCGGCTGTGTATTCTGCCTCAGCAGTTGAAGTGGACACATTTGTTTGTTTCTTACACTGCCATGAAACAAGTCTCTCCCCCAAAAATTGACAACCGCCTGATGTAGATTTCCTGTCCAAATTACATCCACCATAATCGCTATCAGTATAAGGATAAAAGTTAATTCAGAATCAGAAGGATACCATAAACCGAGATTTACTCGGCCCTTAAGATAACGAAAAATTCTTTTACAGCCGATTCATTGCACTCTTTTGGAGCTGCCTGATATCTCGCACATGAGCAAACTGCGAACATAATATCAAGTGTACTTGATGTTAGATACATCAAGGAGCCAATCATTGAACAATATGTTTTTTGATTAACTTCAACTCCAGATAAATCCATAGTGAGAGGTTCATGGGGAGCAATGGGTGTAGAGGCTGATTTACAATCATTCATTTTAAACTTTTTCAAAATATCTTTCATATACTTTGCCTAATGAATAAGAATTCCAGCATCAGATTGTTCCACTTGCAATCCCAGAAAAAAATACATTTGTCCCATTAAACTCACTTTGAATTTGAGTTTCATGACAGCTTCAAAATCTTTATAAAGAGATTCATTTGTAAAACCATAGATGATGTCATCAACGTAGACTTGCACAATCAGCAAATCAGAATCAAAATTCTTCAGAAATAATGTTTTGTCAATTGTACCATGAACAAATCCATTAGATGTGAGATGTGTCGACAAGGTCTCATACCAAGCACGAGGTGCTTGATGTAACCCATACAATGCTTTATCGAGCTTGTACACCTGGAATGGATGATCAGGATCTTGTAGGTCCATATGACACATCTACAAATCGATCTCGTGACATGACGTCTCGATAACACAGAGTGCGGAATCCTTCGTGTTAACGTATGCATACGAATTGACAATAGAAACCGCAGGTAAATAAACTTCTCTTTGTATATCACCAAACACAGAGTTTACAAGATTTACAGAATACAATCGTTCAAGCCCCTCTAGAACAGAACCAGTAAACATCTATATATAGACACAAACCTACTATAGGCGAACTTAATAGACTAGGCGAACTTAACAAGTTCGCTCCTAAAGATGCTTAAGTTCGCCTCTCTAAGAACTTATACAGAATTTTATCAACAGTTACAAAACATGTTCTAACAGACTCCCCTTTAACTGTTGCTAACAATTCTATCAATTACAAGTCAAAGACTTTAAGACTAAGACATAATATCTTCAAGCTCGTTGTCACCAGAATATGCTCCAACAGAGCACTTGTAGCTCCACATGACTCATCTACAGATCGATCTCGTGACAGGACGTCTCGATAACACGGAGTGCGGAATCCTTCGTGTTAACGTATGTATACGAATTGACAATAGAAACAGCAGGTAAATAAACTTCTCTTTGTATATCACCAAATACAAAACAAGTAGCAACTGAAGACATGGTTTTAGCCACGCTCTGGTCGATCTGATAGGTATCATTTATTCTTGGAGCACACATCAAGATCCAGTCTATCCAAATGAGGAATTAGTTAAAAAATTTCTGGATGCTTTGCCACCCAAATTTGAGATGTATACTACCCTGATGAGAGAGAATTCTAAGTTTTATGAGATGACAATTGATGAGGCAATTAGAAAGGTTCAAGCACATGACATGAACCTAAAATGAAAGGAGAGCTCAGGAAGACCTCAAATACAAGACCCTTCTATGTATTATGGGACGTCTTCTACAACCAAGTCATCGGGCTCTAGAATTGCCCTTTTCTCAGGAAACTCTTATGAGGAAGAAACTTCAAAGGCTTGTGGTGGTCATGCGTGCTATGCAACATCTGGTTCTGGATCTCATCACAAGAACTCCTCAAGAAATCCTTCTCCCACATCTTCAGCTAACCAATCAGCAATAGCCAAGATAGCTGAAGATCATGTGGCTTTATTCTCATCATGCATGCTTGCCTATGAGAACTTCATTGGTAGTAAGCTAACAGATCCTAAAACCATCGAAGAAGACTTTAATCAGGTGGATCTGGATGATATGGAGGATATGGATATTCAATGGAATATGGCCATGATCTTGAGGAGGGCGAAGTGTTTCCTGAACAAAACTGGCCGAAAGTTCTTTGGTGGCCATTCTAATGCCAAGGTTGGTTTTGACAAATCCAAGGCCAAGTGCTACAAGTGTCTGAAGTTTGAACACTTTGCTCGTGAATGTCAGAAGGACAAAGCACCTACCTCTGGATTCATAAGACCAAGCCAGGGAAGCAACCAGGGAAACAACCAAGGGTACAACTCTAACAACCGCAATCAAAGTCAAAGTGGAACGTCTAATGCATTGGTTGCTCAACAGGATGATAGCTTTGATTGGGGTGTTCATTTGGAGGATGCCCTTATTGCACAAACACAGGTTGGTCTCATGGCTGAGATTATGGAGATGATGGAAGCTGAGGAAAGGGAAGCTTCTGTGGCTGATCCAGAAGAGTCTACAACTGCAGTTGCCCTCATAGCTATTGGAGAGGAATCATGTTCATCGAATGGGGTAGATTCTAATCCTTTTGCTGTTATTTCTTGTTCCAAATGTCTAAGCTTTAAGGTTGAAAACTCTAAGCTTCAAGAAAAAGTCGAACCCCTTCGTATCGCAGCGTTAAACTACAAGGAAAATGAAAAACATTACAAAGATTCAACTGAAACGTTGAAGAAAGAAAAACGTGATTATTCACTTAAAATCAGCGATCAATAGTTTCATTTAGATGTTGCGTACAAGGGGTTGGAGAAAAGGAACAATGAGATCAACAAGCTGCAAAATGAGATCTTGCAGTTGAAAGGCAATATTGAGAAGTTGAAAAATTCTTGTTCTGTGGTGGAACACTACGAGTCTGTAGTGAGGCAAGTGAATGGCTTAGGGCTGGGTACTAATGTCATTCCCCCACCAGTTAGCGGGAAATTTGTCAACAGCTTAATTGACATTGACTTATCTTGCCTTGATGAGTCCTCAAGCCAGGATGATTCCTCTAACAAGGATGATTCCTCAAGTAAGGCTGACTTTGCATCTAATGAAGAGTTCTTCACTGCTTCTGATGATGGATCTGAGAACACCTGCCCTGACGGAGTAGTCTCTGAGGAGTTGTTAAGTGAACAGAAAGTTAAGAAAAACATCATCACTAATAGTGATAATTGTATCTTGACTGAACCCGATATCATTGAATCTAATGAGAAATTGAAAGTGATGCTTTATGGAGGATATAAAAACATTAATCAAGTTAAGAAAGAAGCTTTTTCAGCTCATTTTGGGCTTGGTTTTCAAGAAAATTTGCAAAAACATTTTACTTCACAAAGCCAATCGTCATCGGGTCAAACTACTATTCACCAAACAACTTCTCCTTCTCATCATGCTGAGTCATCTAATGCCAGGTCAAATGAGCCTTACAGGAGGACTTACAGAGAAAAGAGAACCTGCTTTCACCGTGGTTTGGTTGGTCACATTCTTGTGAACTGTCCTACTAAGAACCAAGGGAAACGACCAATTGTTTCACAACCGGCTGTTATCCCTAAGTCACGACTAGTGAAGCATTCCAAAAGTAAATGTGATGAAACCACCAGTAAAACATATGGTAAAGCCAAAGATCATTTTCGAGGCTAAACCATTTGTTTCAAAGAAGGGAAAGCTACCAGCTAAACCTAGTGCATCTACCTCTGGTAGTGCACAAACTAGTGTGAAACCTGTGGTGAAACTCGCTAAGCCACAGAGGAGAAGAAGGAACAAGAAATTGAGAAAGCTTGAATAGCTGACTAAAATTCAATCAGGTGAAACTTCCACTAGTTCACCTGCTGCTGTTGAATCTAAGTCTACTGTTCCAGTTAAGGAAAAGAAGAGATCCTGGATTAACAAATCCAAATGTTCTCAATCTCCTGATCCCAGATCTTCTAAAAATTCATCCATTTTTGACAGTCACGACTGTGAGTTAATTGAGGTTGTTTATTTTGAGAAAGACGGACGACCCAAGACCACTATGGCTTAGGTCTCCAAATCTAATTAATTCTTTTTGTGACTTGTGCATGGACATCCGAAGGGTACTATCTCTAATCGTTGGTATGTAGATAGTGGATGCTCCCAGAACATGACTGGTAACATGGCCTTCCTTCAAGATGTGAAACCATTCAGAGGCGGCTATGTGGCCTTTGCTGGAGAGAAAGGCGGTAGTATCACGTGTCAAGGAGTGGTTTCAAATGGTTGTGTCAGCTTTGAAAATGTCAACTACTACGAGCAGCTGAAGCATAACTTGTTGAGTGTCTCCCAAATGTGCGACAAGGAGTACTCAGTGATGTTTGACAAGACTGAATGCTTGATACTCAAACCTGGTTTTGAGGTTCCTGAAGTCTGGATTTTGATGAGAGCGCCAAGGACACACGACACCTATCATATTGATATGAGCATGGCAACAACCCTCTCATCAGTTGCTACTTGTTTGCTTACCAAAGCGACAGAGCTTGACTCTATCTTGTGGCATAGGAAACTCGGACTCATTTCTTATCGAAAAATGTATCATCTTGTCCTAAACGGTTTGGTAACCGGTGTTCCTAAGCTGAGATTTACCGTTGCAGATGACTGTATGCCTTGTAAAAAGGACAAACAGCAACGGAAGTCTCATAAGCTCAAGCTCCAAAACTCCATTGATACCCCTTTGGAGCTATTACATATGGATTTGTTTGGCCCCATAAGTATCAGGAGTATTTGAGGTAAGTCATTCTGTCTGGTTGTAACTGATGATTTCTCATGTTTTTCTTGGGTGCATTTTTTAGGTACGAAGGGCGAAACTGCTGATATTCTTCAATACCTGATCCTGAGCTTGGAATCTCTTTGCAAATTGAAGGTTAGAAGAATAAGGAGTGACAACGGAACTGAATTCAAGAATAATTTGATGGAACTTTTCTGTCTCAAGAAGGGGATCCGTCACGAATTTAGTGCCCCGTACACACCTCAGCAGAATGGAGTCGCAGAACAGAAGAACAGAACCTTGATTGAGACTGCAAGGACAATGCTGTCAGATGCTGTTAATACAGCTTGTCACGTCTTGAACAGAGTTCTGGTTGTGAAGAGGCACAACAAGACTTGTTATGAGTTGATCAACAATCGACCTCCCAATCTTGACTATCTAGTACCTTTTGGTAGTCCCTGTTCCTTATTGCTACAACACAAAGATCACAAGTCTATGTTTCATGCAAAAGCGGTGGAAGACATCTTCTTAGGATATGTTGCCAACTCTCCTTGCAAGAGAGTGTACAATATAGTAACTTGTACTGTCAAGGAATGGTTTGAAGTGGATTGTAGTAAACACAACATTCCACCAGAACCAACTAGTCGAGCTTGGGGTTTTGATTATGATGCGCTATTCAAATCTTTCAATCTTCCTGATTTGTCTGCAAATGATGCTTCAAATGTATATGAATTATTTGGTGGCGGTGATGACTCCAGTTTCTCAACACATGCTACTGTACCAATTGTAACTCCTGATTCCTATGTTGCATCTGCATCTGGAACTCATAATGGTGATAACAGTGAAGATGTTCATGTTGACGGAAATGACGCTCAAGCTAATCCTAACATTCGTGTAGGAAATGAAGCTCCAGCTGATCCAATTAACATTAAATCTTCTTTTTCTGGAACACAGGATATGGGGAAGTTAAGCATGAACTTCGATTCAGAAATTCAGGAACCGAATGTACCAGAGATGAGAGTGCATAAGAAACATCCAATTGCCAACATTATTGGTGATCCTCATGCCGGTGTTCAAACTCGTCATCGAACCATTGCTGAGAACACGAGTCTCTACTCTGAGATACTTGACACTGGTGTCATGGAAACATGTCTGCATGTTGCATTCGTGTCCCAGTTAGAGCCGAAGAATGTGAAAGAGGCTCTCGCTAACAACTGCTGGATTGAGGCAATGCAAGAAGAACTGTCTCAATTCCAAAAGTTGCATGTGTGGGATTTGGTTGACTTGCCATGTGGAGTATAACCAATTGGCACCAGATGGGTGTTCAAATGCAAGATGGATGATCGTCATGTTGTGGTGAAGAACAAAGCAAGGTTGGTTGTTCAGGGTTTTTATCAATAAGCAGGCTTGGATTACACAGAAGTATATGCCTTAGTTGCTAGACTTGAAGCCATTCGACTGTTTCTAGCTTATGCCTCATATGTTGGCTTCAAGGTCTATCAACTTGACGTGAAGAGTGCTTTCCTATATGGAAAAGTTCATGAAGAGGTCTATGTCACTCAACCTCCCGGCTTTGAAGATCCGCATAATATCAATAAAGTGTATAAGCTTGATAAAGCACTTTATGGTCTTCATCAAGCACCACGGTAATGGTGTGAGACATTATCTAAACATCTACTGTCTAATGGTTTCGACCATGGACAGATTGACTTGACCCTCTTCATACGGAAAGCTGGAGGTGTACAAGTGTATGTCGATGACATTATCTTTGGGTCTACAAATGAAGAGATGTGTAGGGAATTCGAACACGTGATGAAGTCCAACTTTGAAATGAGTAACATGGGTGAATTTTCGTTCTTCCTGGGTTTGCAGGTCAGTCAAAGAGAGGATGACATTTATCTGCATCAAACCATGTATGTGCAGGATATCTTGTCAAAATACAAGATGAATGATAGTAGTACTTATGGCACACCTATCCCCGTCAGTCATGGTCTGCATCCTGACAAAGATGGAAAGGATGTGGATTGCAAATTGTACCGTGGGATGATCGGATCTCTTATGTATGTCACAGCTTCAAGGCCCAACATAATGTTTTCTATATGCTTGTGCTCAAGGTTTTAGTCATAACCGAAGGAGTCTCACATGATAGCTGTAAAGAGGATTTTCAGATACTTGAAAGGGAAACCCCGATTGGGTCTTTGGTACTCTAAGCAGCAGTCATTTGACCTCAAAGCCTTCACTGATTCAGACGATGACGGTTGTAACCTTGATAGAAAGTCAACTTCTGGTGGATGTCAATTCTTGGGAGACAGACTAGTTTCCTGGCAGTGTAAGAAGCAGTCAATGGTTTCTGTCTCAACACGTGAAGCAGAATACATTGCTGCAGCTAGCGGTTGTTCTTATATATTATGGATTGACCAGCAATTGAGAGACTACGGCTTGAACTTCACTAGAACTCCTCTGTTCAGTGACAACAATGCACCATGACCAACACAAACAACCCGGTGAAACATTCCAAAACTAAACATATTGAAATCCACCATCATTTCATCCGTGATTGTGCTGAAAAGCATCTCATTGAACTTGTAAAGGTTCACACGGATGACAACTTTGCTGACCTTTTCACTAAGGCATTTGATCGATCCCGTTTTGAGCATCTTGTCAACTTGATAGGAATGTTCAATCCAGAGTGAAAACTTGTTTTTTCTTAAATCAATTCAATTCATGAAAGTTATATTTTATTTATTTTAAGATTTCTGTATAGTTCTTTTAATTTTCAAACATTTTACAAAAATTCAAACAAAATAGAAAATGGAGAAATTTTCAGAGTAATCTTGAGAAAAGAGGAAATGGTAGTACATCAGAAATGATCTAAACGCCATAGACTGCTCATATGGGAAATGATTGCTTCATGCTTACTTGACTGTTTAAATTGTTATGTTTTTAATCTACTTATTTACAAGTAATTTGAATTGTCAGTAGGCTGTAGGCGTCTTTGAATCACTAGTAGTGTGGAAACTAAATCTAGACTACAACTATGATTTGAACCCATGTATGCATGTGTGCGTGTGTAAAAGAATACAAAAAGATCATTATCAGATAGAGGATGTAAGATTTTAGCAAATATTTTCTTAAGAGACCAGCTTCGGGTTATGTCTTTAGCACAGTTACTGCAGTTCATCTCGATGCCCATACTCACAAGTATGTAATGAGAGATTGAATCAAGACATGTCTTTACTTCAACCGTTGAGCATGTATTCACCCTTGAATCATACCTGATTCATTGAAATCAAATCCAGATAAAAGTTGGATCACCTTACCTAAATCCTTAGACTCCATATCTATTAACCTGAATCTTCATATGATATTCATATAAGAAAATCCAATCAAACCAAGACATCTGAATCACTCAATTCTGAATCTTATGATTCTTGATAATCCTTATGGATTCTGCTTGATTTTTTCTGTGCTAAACGATGTAACTTCATTCTAGTGATTTGGAAAATCTTTGGGAAAATATTAGATGCCTTGAGATAATGCAATTTACATTGCTGTAGCATATCAGTGAGGTACACGTTGTATATCCTTAAATCTAATACCTTAACACACAAGAACGTGATACAAAGATGCTTATGGTTACACTTCTTATAATATTGCCAACTTGAATTACTTGTTTATGTGCTTATTACGTATGAATAAATTGTAATTCATGACATGATCCCATATTCTTTGACGTCTATCTTGTATCGTTTTTGCTATAGTTTAGCCTGATATGATCCTCTGCTCGTGTCTTTGAACAAAAATAGTGTGTGTATATACTTGTATATTTCTATTTAGAAAAGATAAAAAAGATTCTAAGTTTGTGTACAGCTCATTTTAATCAGAAAAAACAAAAAAATATTTGTGTTTAACCTTCTTGAATTGACTTTGAATCCTCTTGATTGAATGTGCTTATCTTGTTCGTTATTTAACTTGAAATCTTCATAATTTGAGTTGAAAAACTTCACATAAGTCTCTGCGTACTTACCATGTACGCAAGACTTAAGACATGCATACTTAGTAAGTACGCAGGAGTTAAGTCCTGCGTACTTAATAAGTACGCACGACTGTTGTGATCCGGGTATATAAATAGGTGTTAGAATTTTTTATCTAAGTTTCATTTCATTCAATCGTTTTAACACTGTTTGCATCCTCTGCTCGATCTCACTAAAAAATTATGTGTGTTTCTAATCCGTTTTTTCATCCCGATCATAGTTTCATCATCACCTTACTAACATTTGGTGAGAATCTTGGTCTATTTCATCCGCAAAATCTCTTGTTGAGGGCCGATTTCTTGATTTTCGAGATTAGGGTTTTGATGTTGAAATTTAAACTGGTTTTGGGTGTTGATTAAGTGAAATTAAGCCCTAAAACTAGTTTATGTTCATCAATCGAAGTTCTAGCATGCTAAATTCATCCTTAACTGCTCTTGATTTTGGGTTTGACCCCTTGGTGTTCGTAGTTTTGTGTCGGACCGAGGTTAGGTCAAAATGACCTGGTTTTAGCTTTGCATTGGTGTTGGTTTTGGTCCCATAAGTCTTAAACATGTTTTTAGACATTGTGGTGACCGATATCATCATCTAAAACTTTGACTCTCTTGATCTTGGATTTTGTAAAAGTTCTAAGTGTTAGTTCCTTCGCACTTAGAAAGTACGCAAGAATTAGCTCTTGCGTACTTACTAAGTACACAAGAACAACTTACTGCGTATTTGTTAAATACGCAGGAAGGGCCACTAAGAATTTTTCCTAAGTCTGAAATTGAGTTCATAGTGCATGTGCTATACCATGTCATGCTTGTTCTATTCAAATGATTTTGTTTGATCTAATGTTTCTCTTATGTTCTTGCAGAAATGACTGGTGATGGAGGTGATGAAGAAGAAGGAGAAGATGGTGCTGAAGAGTCAGATTCTGAGGCTACTGAATCTGATTCATCTCTGGTGATGCACCAGACCAATCACACCCACGGAGAATGGCGAAGGTTTCCCTTCCCGAGCCATCCTCCAAAAGACAAAGACGAAAGAATTCAAACAATAATATGTTGCTGAACATGACACTGAGAGCGCTTAGCCATGCTGGCGTCGGTTTCACGGCGCTCAAATTTGGCATAGTCGTCTTTGAGCTCTCGGATTTTGACCTTGCGGAACCTCTGGTCACGGAGCTAAAATTTGACATAGTCGTCCTTGAGCTCACGGATTTTGACCTTGGGGAACCTCTACTACGACGTTGTTAGACAAATACTACTTGCATACAGATGATAGAGACTGAAGACAACTCCAGAGTTGCTGTCAATGGGGAGTTTGTTGAAGAAATTCTTGTGACAATCACTCTGAAGCTGTTTACTCTAAAGCTGTGTAGACATCTCCAGAGCTACTGTCAAGGGGGAGTTTGTTGAAGCAATTCTTGTGACAAGCACTGTGAAGATTGTTTTTACTTATGTATTGTCCTTATGTATTTGTATTTGTATATCAACATTTGTGTGTATTGGTTTATCGAGTTGTAATCATGTTCGTCGGTACTTGTTGTATTCGTCTTTGTTAAGTGTTGTGCGCACTTAACAAGTGCGCAGGTTGCTCAACCTGCGTACTTAGCAAGTATGCAAGAACATTGTATGCGTACTTGCTAAGTACGCAGCAACAAAGCCCTGCGCACTTAAGAAGTGCGCAGAGATCAGGTTTTGTATAAATAGAATAGGTTGACAGAAGATAAGTACGCAGACATTTGCACTCAATATTTTTCTCTCTTTAATCGTTCGAGTTTATAATAGAAGGAACTTTAAAGTGATTTTGTTGTTCGGTTTACTTTATGTTGTTTGATTATCCACCTAGTCACGTGTATTCCGCACCCGGTCCGACTAGTCATGCACCCACATGTAACGATCCGAGACACCCGGGGACCTACAAGGATTTTTTAAGGAATTCTGGTGATGAGATCCAGAACCAGATCCAGATGCTGCATAACAAGCATGACCACCACAAACAATTGAGTTATCCTCCTCATGAGAGTTCCCTGAGAAAAGGGCAATTCCAGATCCCGATGACTTGGCAGTGGAAGACGTCCCATAATACATAGAACGGTTTTGTATTTGAGGTCTCCCTGAGCTCTCTTTTCTTCTCATGTTCATATCGTTTGCTTGAACCTTTCCAATTACTTCATCAATAGTCATCTCATAGAATTTGGGATTCTGTCTCAGCAGAGTGGTATACATCTCAAAACTTGGTGGTATCGCATCCAGAAACTTTTCAACTAATTCCTCATCAGGATACGTTAGCTCATAAGCTTTTAACTCAGTTTGCTGATGATAGAATCTAGATATAAGTTCATCTGTAGACTCATTCTCCAGGTATCTGAAGATCCCTCTTACTCTTCTTGATGTCGCTGTTTCCCTCGAATATCTTTTTCAAAGCCTTTCAGAGATCCTTTGAGTTATCGTATCCTCTAAAGCTGTGAAATAACTCCCTGGTCAAGGCCATTGTAATAGATCCGTGTGCCTTCTTCTCTCTATCATACACTTTCTTTTCTTCTTCATCAAGTTTGGAGATAGGCTTGGGAACTTCCTCATCAAGATATGTATATGTGGGATCCCTCAAGAATGGGTATCCACAATGAAGAATCGGTATAAGAAATATAGTGTTCAAAGCGTGCTTTCCAGTTTGACTAATCATTTACATTAAGAAGCTTGAGTAATCATACACTTGTAGGTCCCTCGGGTGTCTCAGATCGTCACATGCAAGGGTGTTCATGGTCGAACCGGGTGCGAAATGCCCGTGACTAGGTGGAGTATCAATCAACACAAAGTAAACCGACAACAAAAACACTTTCAAACTTGCCTATTATAATCTTAGCCGGTTACAGAATTCTTACAAAATGAATGCGTACATAATTTTTGTCAACCGAGATGTTAGGACATAGAATGTATGACAAAAGCTTTGTAATATTTTAGGTCTTATTGTATTTATGTTTTTATGTAATTGTATAGATTTTGTCTACATGATAGAACAAGTTTCTGCTAGAGGCACTTGTTAAGTTCGCCTAGCCTATTAGAGGCGAACTTAACATGTGAGGCGAACTTGTTAAGTTCGCCTATTGCAGTGTTTGTGTCTATAAATAGGAGTTTACAGAATCTGTTCTAAAACAGAGAGAAAAGTAGAAAGACTTGATTGATTGTATTCTGTAAACTCTATGTTTTGGTGATACACAAAGAGAGTTTATTTACATGTTGTTTCTATTGTCAATTAGTATACAAACGTTAATACGGTAGGATTCCGCACTCCGTGTTGTCGAGACGTCCTGTCATGAGATCGATCTGAGATGAGTCATGTGGACCTACACTAGCCTATTTATACTAGACCTTGTCTCTGCGTACATGGCAAGTGCGTAGGGAAAAATGCTCATGCGTACTTAGCAAGTACGCAGAGAGTTCTTGCATACTTGCTAAGTACGCAAGAGGTTACTCCTGCCCACATGATAAGTGCGCAAAACACATAGAGAAAAAAGACAGCGATTACATACAACCGTAAATACAACTCGATAACTAATACATACAAACACTAAGATACAAAGACTAATACATACAAGACAAGTACAAAAGCTAAGACAGTATCCAGAGTGTTTGTCACACAAAAGTGCTTCAACATTTTGGCTAACCTAATCTGATTATATTATGTATTATGATGATATTAAAACAATCGTCTAATTTTTATTTACGCATTCGGTAAACTTAAAACCCTAAACGGTCCACTTAAGTGCAACCGTTGATAGTGGATAGAAAAGGTGCTTATTTTAACTAAGCATAACTTGATCATAATTAAACGAAATTGAGCAAACTCAAATTCCACGACGTATTTCGTCGAATTTTCTTTCCAACCATAATTGGCTCGTTTTTTAATTCAAACGTACGAATCCGTAGTAGCCACAACGGGACAGAAACCATTTTCAGTACCTTCTGTTTTGTTTGACCATTTTGACTATGATCCGAGTCTTAAACGGAAATATTTTCTAAACGAAACTTTTTCAAAACATTATAAGCTAGTCTCCTGTAAACTTTCATGATTTTAGTACATCGTTTGATATTTTTAACAAACCCGTTTCTGTTAATCTCTTATGCTGTCCAAATCTAAATATTTACAACATTAACAATTATATATTCAATCCTCTATTTCTCGCATCGCTTAACGTTCTAACTTCCGATAAACGCCATCCAAAACCCTAATTAACTATATCATGATCTTTTAGGGATTTGGTCTAAATCCTAGAATTCTCAAGCTTTGCGAGTCAATCACCTCTCAAAACAAATGTGAGTTTTAGCCACATTTTACATTTTGCACATTTTGGGGTGAAACATGATTATTCAATGAAAATTATTTGCATTTACAAACATACAATTCTATAATATGGTTATTTGTGCTTTATGCTTGAATGCTATTAGTTAAAACTACATATACATGACACACTCATGCAATCATTAACTCTGTACAAGCCAACGGTTAACAAGGATAGATCTATTGTGTCTGACAAACCAACCCAGGTAGGGTGTTTGTTACAGACAATACATTATGGTAACCTGCGTGTTATGCCTCAGTCATAAGGTTTGATTGTGCACTTAGTTTAACTATAGATTCTCCATAAATACCTTATACACCATGTATCATATGAATTGTATAAAACATTTGAACTCTATTTGTGGTGTCAAAACCTATGTAGGCTCACCAATTATTTTAGTTGACCTCATTTTTATCATGTTTCATGTACGAATAATTGAGTTGATCAAGTTTGGTTCACTTAAGTTTGAGGACCTAGTTAATTAAATAAAATAAGTTTGTTATGTATTTTAAATTCTTGTATTGTTGGATTTTTGTGTGGATTATGAAATGAAATTTGATGTTTTAATATATAAAACTTAGTCAACCATGTGCTTATGAACAGTCTCCATGTCCACTCCAACATGTTCCGACGTTGGTTGGGGTGTGACAGTGTTTGCACACATGTGTAGGAGTGTGTATTGTTCTATCGGATTACTTTTAATTATGTGTACCAATACTCATGAATCTGCCGACTATTGCCGTTACGGGATGAGGTTAATTGTAGAGAGGCACCACTAGTGTCTCTCAAAATAAAATGTGTATGGTGGAAGTTAGGCACTATGGGTAGGGCAAAGATCCTCAAATGAGTGTCGAGCAACTCATGATCGAATTATGTGTATGCATGGATCCACATAATACTGATGAATGTCTAGGTCTCCTGACCCGTGGAGTTCTCTCCCGTTTAGTCCTGCTTATCCACCTCGGGTTCCCTTATGTCTGGGCAATCCTGTCTGCCATATCGCATGGCGAAAGACTAGGCATCCAATCCGGAAACTCATGAAGGAGAGTATTTATACCGCACATATGTCCGAAAGAAAGTTGCCTCCACGGCTAGAGTATTTGTAGGTGTGGTGCAGGAATAGGTACATGTTCTGGTACAAGTTCGGCTTGTTGTGATGCTAAGTTCGGTGACTGGAGAGTACTACCGTCGTCGCCCAAGTTCTGTTCATAACTCGATCTTCGTAGGGTTATAGTGTGCTGAGTACCCGTCATCCTTGATTCGTAATGCGAATAGTGATACTTTGTTGAGAAACATCGTAGGTGTCTATTTGTACATGCTAAGCGTTCGTTACATGAGCCATGTAATCGTATTAAGTATTAGTGTAGCTAATAAAACCCCAAGTGTAACTCCATACACTAATAGTCTACACAAGTTGTTCGGCCATAGTTGGAATTTCTATTCTCAAGTCGTAGGTGTTCTTAATGCAATGTAAGTCTTAGAAATCTTTATCCCTGAATGAGTCTGGTTAGAGCCTAGGTGTCACTATGGAAACCTAATTCGCTAAAACCATTGGCTCTGATACCAATCTTCCACACCTCTAAATTTATATACTTAATAAATAAATAAAGGTTGCAACGATTGGTTCATTACACAATAGCGGAAGCTGTAATATTGATTTCTAAGACTTGAGTACATATACAATTACTAAGACTAAGTAATACAATGATCTTAATTCTTCTAGATCAGTGACAAAATTGAGACTTGATAATATATGCCCTTCCAACTACTAGCAGTTGATCCAACATAGCTAGCCTATTCCAACCGCGCCATGGGTAAGGTTTACCTGAGAAACATACTTGAAAGTGTCAACACAAATGTTGGTGAGTTCACAGAGTTAGTTATTTCAGTGCAAGTTGTTTTCCCCGAAAACATATACAGGACCTAACAATCATAAAAATGAGTACTTTTCCCCAAAAACTTGTACATGACCTCACCGTCATAAGTAGTTTTCACCGAAAACATGAACATGACATTACCGTCATAAAATAAGTAGTTTTCGCCGAAAACATGCACATGACATTACCGACATAAAATAAGTAGTTTTTCCCGAAAACATGTACATGACCTTACCGTCATAAAATAAGTAGTTTTCTCCGAAAACATGCACATGACATTACCGTTATAAAATAAGTAGCTTTCTTCGAAAACATGTACATGACCTTACCGTAATAAGTAGTTCCCCAAAAACATGCACATGACATTACCGTCATAAAATGAGTAGTTTTTGTAACATTTCTGATTTTATTATCTTTATTTCCAATTCAATGTAACACATTTAATTCCAAAATCTAGTACACTGGTTTATTCTATTCGTACCAACAATCAAACCCTAGATTACAATACAAATTCACGGGTTTTACACGGGTATACATTATTAAAATCATATATATATACGGATGTATTTATGTAAATACCAAACAAATACACACATACATAGATGCATTTATTCAACTAACAAGAAATTACTCGTTTGCTTGAACCCCAAACCATTTGAACCCTAAATTGGAACTCTAGGTTCAATTTTGACTTCTAAAAACGTCAATTTTGACTTTTCTTGGACTCCATTAACTTTCAAAAGTAAAAAATCCCAAACCGTGACAATTCAATGCGGCCATCGACGGATTTTTGTTGAGTTGGACTCCACATGTTTACCCAAACGAGAATCGACCAAGTCCCGGCCCAAACATCAATCAAATTCAACAAATTAAGCGGGCATAATTCAAACTCAAACGAATTTGACTCCTGAAAGTCAAACCGTATCAATTTATGTTTAATTCGTGTAAATGACGCGTAATCAATCCCAGAAATCATGCACCAATCAACCTCGAGTGTACCTGGACTATTATTAGACCCAATTCATTCCCGATTTGATGGATTAACGCGTAATCAGTCACCGTAACCGTTGCGGACTAAGATTGAAATCGAATTGTCCATTACTCACAAAATTAATCAAATTAAACCTCTCTCTCACTCGCGTATACCACCACACAAACTCTCCCAACCTCAGGCGAACCCACATTTCATCTCTGGAGTCCTATCGATCACGAAGAACAGTCGGAGAGAAACCGTAGCCATCTACATTTGTGCCTAAACCAATCAAGTAGGTTCTTACATCATTCAGTTCATTTTTCAGTGCTCGTCAAAAGCCCCTTATCAATTCGCATCCATATTACGCATCGAACTCAATTGCGACTTGAGTTCATGCCGTGTTCTTGCGTTTTATGATTTGGGGATTTGATGAATTTAATTTTAATATTTAAATTTTTGTGTTCCTGTTATAACCAGCGAACCACCCCGTCCGACTGGTTAAGACCAAGCACCATCGGACCCCGTGGTGTGGGTTCGAAACCCACGGCCCGCATGACTGTTTGGCTTTTTGCACCTCGTTTAAAAACCCAAACCCGGACCCAACTCAGTCGCAGGTTAAAACGTTTCGGAATCCAATTTAATCACCGGACCGACCTCCTAGTCCAGTGGTTTGTTCGTCCGGCGCACCCAGCACAAACCCGGGTTCGAGTCCCTATGGTCTGTTTAATTTTTAAAACCTTTTTTAAGGCTCCTAAAATTATAAAAAAATTGTTTTTATAAATTTACAACTATTAGATCAGAATGAAACCAGTTTTATAATTTTTGAATAAAAATCTCTATTTTTATAAAATAATTTATTGAATACTCAATTTAAATTATGTATTTATTTTGAATAAATTATTTATAAAAATTGGTGACAATTTTTATAAACGCTTTATACAAAGTTTTAAAAATTTTAATTTTTTTTACACAATAAAATCATATTTATAAATTTTCAATATAAATTCATTTTATTATGAAGTTATAACTAAAATTTGTACATTAAATATTTAATGCAAAAATCTAAATATTTAAATTAATTTCCAAATAAAAACAATTCATTTTATAAAATTTATAAAATATTAACTTCATTTAAAACGATCAAATATATTTATTTCTAAATGGTAAATAAATAAATTAAAGTTATTTATTATAAAGGTAAATGTATATTTAACTCTACACATAAATATTATTTACACAACTCCATTATACACATCCTTATAAATGAATATTATTTTTACACATTTTTATAAATAAATAAATAAAGCAAAATTATTTATTTAATTTATATTTAAGGTAATTCACACACTAATTTTATAACTAAATTACTAAATAATAATTATTTAATTTAGTTATTCAAACCCTAATCTAATTATTCTAAGACTATTCATTTTAATTTTCTTATTTTACAAAGCACCTCATTCAAGTATGAACCACTAACTCCTACAACTCCAACTCTTGATACACACATCCAATTCAATCCTAGACTTAGACATAGACTATTGTACCCACTATTAATTCAATATACATTACACACTAGGTTAACGTGGTGAGTTGCAAGGATCATTTTACTACCTAGTCTCACGTGCTAGCTACACCTTCGAATCAAGTGAGTATTACATAGCCACTATTCACACTTTTACACTTTTTGGGGTGAAACATGAACACTATACATACAATTGTTACATTTACACAAACTATACAAACACAAATCCTCTTTACATTCATGTATGCAAATTTGAGCTTTATGCTTGAGTGCTAGGTGTGTTAACTTTTTTGTGCAATTTATGTGCAATAATTAACTATACAAGCCGACGGTTAACAATGATAGATCTATTGAGTCTGACAAACCCACCCAGATTGGGGTGATTGTTACCGACAACACAATTTGCATGCTAGTTACAAAGGTTTGACTGTACTTTGGTTACACAATAGCTGCTCCCCATAAATGCCTTATTTTATCATGTTATGTAAGGATTTGATTATTTATATCTACACACTATCTATGTATAAACCTGTGTATGCTCACCAACTTTTTAGTTGACTTTATTTTATTCATGTTTCAGGTGCTAATATGTGAGTTTGATCAAGACATGCTACACATAGGCTTTGGACTTAGTTAAATTTAAATAAAGAATATTATGTATTTCAATTATGTACTTGTTTGAATTTGTTTGTGTTTGAATCGTTTGAAATGAAATTTGATGATTAAATTACTGAAATCTAGTCAATCTTGTGCTCATGAACAGTCTACATGTCCCGCCCTGACGTATCTCGCCGTCGGTTGGGGTGTGACAGATTGGTATCAGAGCGTTGGTTATAGGGAACTAGGTTATTAGACACCCTTGACCTAGACTATAACTTTAGGACACCCACTTATGCCATGCTTAATGATTTTGTGATATGTGCTACATGCTATGTGTTACATGCTTACTATGATTAGTTATTATCTCATTTTTTATGACTTGTTAAAATTCATGACTTATTAGACTATACTTAAATAATAAATTAAATGAACAATATCCCTACCTATACCCTAAAGCCTCATAACCTTCTTACCTATTTCTCTATCATCACTTTTGTAGCAGGTGGAAACTCCATGGATCTAAATCTATAAAATTTCTTTATTTCCTCATTAAGGCTTTTAAACTTTGTTAATTATTTGAGGACACGTGCAATCTGGAAGGGTGACACATGTATTCTGGGTTTTCTGTCAAGGAAAGCATTTCGTATTAATCCCAATCAACCGAGGGCCCCGTATGCTTTCCTGGGAATTCCCGGGATGAGTGTTTACTTATAGGCTAAAGCATGTCTCCTTGAAAATTATATGAGTTTAATTAACCTTAATGTGTCATAGTATTCAAGTGATTATATCACTATTTGAGTACAATCCAAACTATGATTAAGTATTTTACTTGTTATCTTACCCTTTTAAATCCAAGCAATCTTCATAAGTTCTTACATCTTTTCTTGTGTTGTGCAAATCTGTAGAATGCCTCCCCGTCGTGCTATCGTGACCAACAACAACACCGACATTGCTGCTATCCTTGCATAACTTGTAACTCAACTCACTCAAGTTAACGGTGCCACAAATGGTAACTTTAGATCTAATGGTGGTGGTGGTGCCAACCCATCACAATGCACCTTCAAACACTTCAACTCATGTAATCCTCTCAAGTTCTATGGTACCGAAGGGGCTACGGGACTCTTTCAATGGTTCGAAAGTACTGAGGGCACCTTCCTCAATAGTGACTGCCCCAATAACCTTCGTGTTCGTCACGCCACAAGTGTCTTACAAAAACGGGCACTCACGTGGAGGAATGGGGAAAAGAGAACTAGAGGCATGGAGGTAGCAATGGCCTTACCATGGGATGAGGTTAAGAGAGTAATGACCGAGGAGTTCTGTCCTCGGAATGAGGTGAAGAAACTGGAAGCTGAGTTCTGGGATCTTGCCCAAGATAGTGGTGAGAGTCTAGCTTATACAACTCGGTTCCATGAGTTGAGTCTCCTTATGCCCCATATTGTCACACCTTTATCCCGCTGCATTGAGAAGTACATTGGTGGATTACCTAGGCAGATTCAGGACACTGTCTTAGGGAGAAATCCCACAACACTCGAAGATGCTATCCGCTTATCTGCTACTTTAACCAACAACCATGTGAAGGCAGGGACTCTGACTAGAAAAGGCACCAAGAAAGTTCCCGACACCACAACCCCTCCTACACACATCAAAGAAGCCAAAATTGAACCCTACCACAATAATAAGAAGAGAAAGGCTAGAAATTTTGCTGTAGTCACTCCTGCCATCCCTGTTAACCAAGTTGCTCCCATGGCTCAAGCACCAGTCAAGAAGCCATATGTGGGGATCTACCCACTCTGTGCCACATGCAACTATCACCATCTCCAAAATATTCCCTGTCGCCTTTGCACTCACTATGGGAAATATGGCCATACGGTCAATGTTTGTAAAGCCAAAGCACTTGTAGGCCAAGTCAACCCACCAACCCGAACCAACCAACAAGTGACTAATCAAGGTGTTCCCGCTATTGCAAACGGGTGTGCTTGTAATGAATGTGGCAACCCAAATCATTTCCATGACCAGTGCCCGAAGTTCATCAATGCTAGGCAAGGCGGAGCTCGTGGGCGTGCTTTCAACATAAACGCCAGCCAACAATGATGTGGTCAATGGTACTTTCCTTGTTAATAGTCAATATGCCTCCATTTTATTTGATACCGGTGCAGATAAAAGTTTTGTGTCACTTAACTTTGAACCCTTACTTGCAAAAACACGATCCAAATTAGAGAAAACCTTCACCGTCGAAGTAGCAAATGGTGATTCCCTAACAATTGACTCTGTTATCCGTGACTGCTCCCTAGAACTTAATGATCATACGTTTCCAATCAACCTTGTGCCAATGCCACTAGGAAGTTTTGATATCATCATAGGCATGGATTGGCTATCAAATCACCATGCCGAAGTCATCTTTTTTGAGAAGTGCATCCGAATACCTCTTCCGTCAGGAGAAACGTTAAGAGTCTTTGGTGAAAAGCCTTGCAAAGGACTCAAGTTAATGTCATGCACTACTGTTCAAAAGTACTTACGAAAGAAGTACGTGGCCTTCTTAGCCCATGTTGTTCAAAAGGATGTCAAAGAGAAGAGTATTCAAGACATCCCCATCATCCGGGACTTTCCCGAAGTATTCCCCGAAGACTTATCCGGTCTTCCACCCGTTCGACAAGTAGAATTTCGCATTGACCTTGAACCCGGAGCTAACCTCGTGGCTAGAGCTCCTTACCGTCTTGCACCTTCTGAATTACAAGAACTTGCAAGCCAACTCCAAGAGCTCTCCGACAAGGGCTTCATCCGTCCTAGTCATTCACCGTGGGGTGCACCCGTCTTATTCGTCAAGAAGAAGGATGGATCATTTCGCATGTGTATTGACTACTGCGAACTCAACAAGCTTACCATCAAAAACCGTTATCCCTTGCCTAGAATTGATGATCTCTTTGATCAACTTCAAGGTTCTACTTGCTTCTCGAAGATTGATCTTCGATCTGGTTATCACCAACTCCGAGTACAAGAGGAAGATATTCCAAAGACTGCCTTTCGAACAAGGTATGGTCACTACGAGTTCATGGTCATGCCTTTTGGACTAACCAATGCACCCGCGGTCTTCATGGACCTCATGAATCGTGTGTGCAAACCATACCTTGATAAATTCGTGATCGTCTTCATTGATGATATTTTAATCTACTCCAAGACTAAAGCCAATCATGAGCAACACCTTAGAATTGTGACAATCCGGACTTTTCCAGTTAACTCCGTTAACAAAACCTAGTTAAAGTTAACCTAATTAACCTCATCACAAACTCCAGGGATTATTTCTGTCATTATTCCAACTAATAGTACAAGGACTAATATTGTAATAACCCTAAACTCTTTATGTTGACTCCAAAAAGTCAAAATTGAATGAGTTTGTTTCTATTTGACTTTTAAAAGTCAAACCCGGAATGTTCTTGGCTTGAATTCGAAATCTTAACCGATTAGCTATCCAAATGTAACTGAAATACACAATTATCACCATAAACGTTCATCATTGAAACATTATTGTGCGTTAATATGAATAATTAATCCATTTATTAAGTGATTAAACCACAACCGTCGACTTCATCTCAATTACTCGCAAATCTGTATCAATTCCATCTTCATACTGGAAATTAACCCTCTGCACACGATAGACGACTCTCCCTGAAGCTGTTACACACTCGTATTCGGTCAGAGAAACAGCAAGACTCACCGGGGACTAAATCATTTGAAGTCGGAAACCTAACTAGCTGATCTCTATCAATTGGATATCATTCAAGATAACAAATCACACCCTCGGACTCGTATTCATTCCTAAAACAAAAGCCCTAACATATCTAGGGCTTATAACATCGAATTGATTGAGAACCGATTCTAGGGTTCATCGTATGAACTTGGTAATCGAATCCTAACCTATACTCTGTTTCAATTCAATTAAGTTACATGAAAAGCTTCGAAATCTTCCAATCTTTGAAAGCCCTCTATTTAGTCAACCTCAAAATATCGAATTAATAATAATATGGAAATTAGGGTTTGTTCTTGAAACGATTTAGGGTTTTTGATCTTAACAGCTTTATAAATCCAATTAAACCACATGATCAGATTCGACATCCTTCGTTTAATAAAAACCCTATGTTTTCAACTGATTCCAATATACAAATTCTTCGATTTGACTCGTATCCAAAACTAGGGCTTCGACGGTTTCAAAGACGAATTAAACGACTTAAAACTCAATACTTCTCGAATTAAACATCACCACAGATTTGTCAAAACTCGAATAACAAAACCCCTAAACTTTGGATTCGAATCGTGATCGATTTGGTAGGAATTAGAGCCGGACTTGATTCGGCTTCGATAGGGGGGAGAAAACCAAACACCTTGGTGTTAAAACTAAATTGATTCGGGTTCTATTGCGATTCCCTAGCAGGCGGGACTGGTTGGGTCAGTGTGCGTGTGTGGGAAAGACCCGGGTTCGAGACCGGGCTCCCACATCATTTTTTTGAACAGTTTTTCCATTATATTTAATTAATAAAAATCAAACTTTATAATATTAAATTATTATATAAATGTGTTTTAGTCCGGGAAACAACCCGAGGGCTCGGGTTTGAATTATTAACATATTTTATTATTCCCACTTTTATAAATAAAATATATTATTGTTATTATTAACAAAAGAAATAATATATTTATATTATTTTTAAACCGTAAACTTGTATAAAATAATATGTTTATATTATTTTTATCCCGTGACAAATCGTATTAATTAATATATATATATATACATATATTATTTCGTATCGTTTTATACCTTGTGGGACGTTTAAACTATTTAATAACAAAATCGTTATATTATTTACTCGTGTTCCTTACCTTGAATAAAAATAATATATTTATTATTTTTGCCACAAATAATTACTTAGTTAATCCTACGAACCTAAAAATAATATATTTAATTATATTATTTTCCTAACTTTTGTAAACGACTTTGATGTACGTATTTATTTATTTAACATTAGTCGTTATTAATGTTCGGCATTTAACGCTTTGATTTTTAATTTATTATATTGAGAAACCGATATTTCCGTAGACACGTTCGTCTACCCATTAATCCTTAGAACATTTCAAGATGTTCTAATCTTCCGTGTCATTGTCACAATTCCCATTTTAATCCCTAATTTTTGTGTTTATAATTTTAGGACATTCGTAGGTCTTTTGAGACTTACACTCGTGGTTCCAACTTACCTCTAGGGCGAAACTACCTTCAACGCAAAGCAGGTGAGTTTTCACGGCCCCTTTTACTATTTTAAGTTGGGGGAGAAAACATGACTAAACAATTTTTGGACTTTTAATTCGTATGTTATCAATGTTAAATGTTAAGCGTAACACGCTATCACAGAAAGTCCTCAACTAATATCGGGCCGTTAATATGGATCTTAGCGAGGTACTATTTAGTAGTACTACTGGGTTTAACAAATCCCACCCGCGTTAGTCGCGCTAACTCGATTGGATTTTGAATGGGGGAAATGTTAGCCTACTCACACCGCCAGTGTTGATAGACCTGGCAGGAGGCAATAAAAAAACAGTCAGCTTCGGTTGCGAGCGCTTGAGCTGAACATGAACATAGGTTAACTACCTATAGATACGTACTGAATGAACTTAAATCCGGTAAAACTTATATTGAAACCTGTGGACTCACCAACCTCGTGTTGACATATTTTTACATGTTTTCTCAGGTCGCTAAGCTAAAACACAGGTGCACGTTAGGGCATGCATGGGATTCAACTGCTTGATTTTGATTTAATTATATTTACTTGAGTTATCCTATTGTACTTGTTTTGATGGGACGTTTGGACTTTTTGGACTTTTGGACTTTGGTTTTGGGCGCGTGTATTTTGCACATTTACTTTCTTTACGCTTCCGCATTGATACTCTGATTTGAATGGTATTTTCATTTTGAGTCGCATGTAGAGTCGTTCAAAGTAACTAATGTCTGAGATCCTGGTACATCACTCCCCAAACGGTAAAACTCTGTTAGTTGAAATTGGGGGTGTGACAGATTGGTATCAGAGCCATTGGTTATAGGGAACTAGGATTGCATACTAGACTATAGCCTCACACATTAGTTATATGTCATTTGGATGTTTGGCACTTATATATATTGTTACAGGAACATGTCGTCAACCCCACCTTCATCACCTAAGGCACCAAGAGAAAAGGCACCTATCCTAGCATCCCCGGAGCCCAAAAGGCGCCGGACTACTTCCAGTGACTATTCAGTTGACCAAGGGGAAGCGAGCAGCGCGCAAGCAACGAATCCTGCTCGAAACTGGAACGCATACCCACAAATGATCCAAAGATGGATCGAAATGGGAAATATCCCATCACCTTACTTCGGTTCTACTTACTCAACACCTACTTTACCAAGCTTGCCATGTACTATGTAACAAGCTTTTGCAGCCTTTGTGTTTTATATGTATAGAGAATTAAGCATTGTAAAGGATGCTACCGATGAGATACCGAATATCTTGAAGAAAGAGCCTCAACTAGAGGAGAATAAAGTAGGGATAGAACTTCTAACTACTGAACTAGCAGTAACTGACCAGTTCCATAACCTTTTAGTGGATCGTGTGACACACTTGGAGACGAGGGTGGACACTCTGGACGATGATATGGAAGGAGTTCTGGAGAGATTGGCTGCTGTGGAAGCTCAGCTACATGTAGCAAACCACACTGCTGAAGGTCTTCAAGAGAGGGTGACCCACTTGGAAGCCCAACTACAAGCCGCTTTAGTTCCTGAAGAGATTCCACATTCTGATGGCGAGGAGGAACCTTTTGAGGAGGAACCTTTTGAGGAGGAACCTTTTGAGGAGGAACCTTTTGAGGAGGAGCCTTTTGAGGAGGAGCCCGTGGAGGAGGAACCAGTAGAGATAGACGATGCACAATCGTATGTTTCTCCCGATGACGAAGATGCTTGATGATCTTCCTTTTCATGTTTGCTTTTGCCTATGTTATTTCTCTTTTCAAACCTAGATGGGTAAGGTTGTTCCCATCCAATAAAAGCATGAGATGTTTAATATTTGAGTTATTTATTTTGTAGCCTTACAATTTATTTAATTTTCAAAATATTAGATGTTGTATCTCCTTACTCGTACCTGAATGATGTTTAATATGCGATATATTTCTCATTGTTTTCATTTGTGATTGTGAAGAATCATGTCAGGGAGAGGACGCGGAGGCCGTGCCGGTGGTCGTGGTACCATTAACATGACGGCAGCAGAGCTAGCAGCACTGATAAATGATAGTGTGGCGGAGGCTCTAGCAGCACAGGATGCTGCAGGTAACTGCTTTAGCTATTGACTAATGATGTCAATCCATCTCTTAAAAAGCCTGCCCTAAACTCTATAATTCCAATTCTATTTGTATTTCTAAATACAGGCCAGCAAAAACAACAACCAGCCTGTACTTTCAAGGCATTCATGGATTGCAAGCCCCATGCCTTTAGTGGAGCTGAAGGAGCCGTTGGACTACTTCGCTGGTTTGAGAATGTGGAATCAGTAATTTCCATGTGCAATTGCCCCGTGGCTAATCAAGTGAAGTTTGTCGCCGGAACTTTAGAAGGCCCGGCACTCACATGGTGGAATGCCCAGGTCCAAATATTGAGTCTGGCCATGGCGAATGGACTCCCGTGGGAGGAATTCAAAGCAATGATGAAAGAGGAATACTGTCCTCGCGATGAGATCCAGAAGTTAGAGGGAGAATGTTGGAACCTAAAGATGGAGGATTCTGAGATTGAACTCTACACTACACGTTCTACGGTAACTCCTGATTACAAAAGAATTGAGCTTTACATTGGAGGTCTAGTGCCTCAAATACAAAGCATGGTTACTTCATCCAATCCTGCCACTATCCAACAAACCATTCGACTTGCGCATAAGTTGACCGACCAAGCGGTGATACAAGGAACCCTACCTCCGAGAGGTTTCAGTTGCTAATCCCATCGACATTCACAAACGCAAGTTCGATCACCATTCCAACACCCACAACCACTCCAACTCCCACTCCAAAGAACCCCAACCAACCCCAGTTTAATCAACCGCAGCAGCAGCAACAGCGTAGGTTTGAGCCTACCAAGAACTTCAATCAGTCAACCTCTTCTGGTCAAAACCAGGGTGGTTACGCAGGGAAGTCTCCGAAGTTTAACAAGTGTAACTTCCACCACTTTGGGTTCTGTAATCGTTGCCAGAGATGCGGAAAAATAGGTCATGCTGCTAAGGACTGCAGGGGTGAGTTACAAACTAAACAACATTTTCAACAACCGGGATCCACAAGGGGTTGCTTTGAGTGCGGAAAGGAAGGGCATATTCGAAAGAACTGTCCTCAACTGAAGAAAGGGGGTAATGAAAACCACAACCCTAACCAGAATAACAATGGCAATGGTGGTAACAATGGAAATGGTGGAGGAAATGGTGCGAATGGACGAGCCTTCGTACTAGGATTTGGAGAAGCCCGTTACGACCATAATGTGGTCACCGGTAAGTTCCTCGTAAATAATTACTTTGCTTCTGTCATTTTTGACACCGGTGTTGATAGAAATTTTAAATCTAGGAAATTTAGTAATATGATAAAAGGAACTTCATCTCTATTAGAAGAAAAGTATACAATAGAGATAACTGATGGCCAAATAATTGAGGCAACTCACATTCTCAAGGGATGTAAACTTGAGCTAGCAACACATATTTTTTATATCGACCTTATGCCGGTCATACTTGGTAGTTTTGATATAATCGTCGGCATGGATTGGTTATCTAAAAACCAAGCAAAAATTATCTGTCGTGAGAAGATTGTTCGTATACCTCTCCCGAATGGAGAAACCCTTTCCGTCCAAGGCGAAAGAGTTGGTGCAGTCATGGGCATCATATCTTTCATGAAAGCACAAAAATGCCTTCGAAAGGGGCATACGGCTATTTTGGCTCTCGTTGCTGAGCAGCCCTCCGAAGAGAAGAAAATTGAAGATATTCCCGTCGTGCGTGAATTTTTGGAAGTGTTTCCCAAGGATCTGCCCGATTTACCACCGCACCGTCAATTTGAATAAATTGATTTAGCACCCGGAGCAGCACCGATTGCTCGGGCACCCTACAGACTGGCACCTAGTGAAATGCAAGAACTGTCCACTCAATTGCAAGATTTGTTGGATAAAGGTTTCATCCGACCTAGTTCATCACCGTGGGGAGCTCCGGTACTATTTGTCAAGAAGAAGGACGGAACCTTCCGTATGTGTATTGACTACCGGGAGCTAAATAAAGTTACAATCAAGAACCGCTACCCTTTACCTCGCATAAATGACCTCTTTGATCAACTCCAAGGATCAAGTTTCTCTTCCAAAATAGATCTTAGGTCCGGTTACCACTAGTTAAGAGTCCGAGAAGAAGATATCTCAAAGACTGCATTCACAACAAGGTACGGCCATTACGAATTTATGGTCATGCCTTTCAGATTAACCAACGCACCTGCGGTATTCATGGATCTCATGAACCGTGTCTGTAAGCCCTACATTGACCAGTTCGTTATCGTTTTCATCGATGACATCCTCATTTATTCCAAGAACAAGGAAGAACATGAGGAACATCTACGCCTAATTTTGGAATTACTTAAGCGAGAGCAACTGTATGCTAAGTTTTCCAAGTGTGAATTCTGGATCTGGGAAGTTCATTTTCTAGGGCATGTGGTTAACGAGAAAGGGATACATGTCGACCCATCCAAAATAGAAGCCATCAAGAATTGGGCAGCACCGACGACTCCGACTGAGGTGCGACAATTTCTGGGATTGGCTGGATATTACCGTCGATTCATCGAAGGATTTTCCAAAATTGCCCAACCCCTCACTGCTTTAACTCAAAAGGGTAAAGCCTATAATTGGGGCGATAACCAAGAGTCAGCATTCTAACACCTCAAACAGAAACTTTGCAGTGCACCTATTTTAGCTCTTCCGGAAGGAACCGATGATTTTGTAGTATATTGTGATGCATCTATTCAAGGTCTGGGTTGTGTCTTAATGCAACGCGAAAAGGTGATCGCATACGCTTCACGACAACTAAAGATCCACGAGAGAAACTACACCACTCATGACTTAGAGTTGGGAGCCGTAGTCTTCACTCTTAAGATATGGAGACATTACTTGTACGGTACCTAATGCACCATCTACACCGATCACAAGAGTCTTCAGCACATTTTCGAGCAGAAAGAGTTGAACATGCGACAACGTCGTTGGGTCGAACTCTTAAACGATTATGACTGTGCAATCCGATATCACCCGGGTAAAGCTAACGTTGTAGTTGATGCCTTATGTCGAAAAGAAACGAGTTCAAGCATTATAGCTTACTATTCACCCCGGATTACCCTGACAAAATCCGTAGTGCTCAACTCGAAGCCCTAAAAGATGAAAATCTACCGCTGGAAAGTACACGCGGTCTAGAAGCACAGCTTGAAGTCAAATATGACGGTATTCATTACTTTGCCGAGCGAATATGGGTTCCAATATTCGAGAACCTAAGGGAACTAGTCATGGATGAGTCTCATAAATCTCGTTACTCTATTCATCCAGGTTCCGACAAAATGTATCATGATCTAAAGATACTATATTGGTGGCCGATATGGCCACCTACGTTAGTAAGTGTCTGACTTGCGCGAAGGTCAAAGTTGAATATCAAAAACCATCCGGTCTTCTACAACAACCAGAAATTCCTATGTGGAAATGGGAACAAATATCCATGGACTTCATCACCAAATTACCACGAACCCCTACCGGATGTGATACCATATGGGTAATCGTTGATCAATTAACAAAGTCCGCTCACTTCTTAGCAATCAAAGAGACCGACAAAATGGATAAACTTACTCGTACTTACCTAAAAGAAATAGTCTCTCGGCACGGGGTGCCAATCTCCATTATTTCGGATCGTGTTGCACGATTCACTTCTCGTTTCTGGCAGTCGTTACATAAGGCCTTAGGCATGCTACTAGATATGAGCACAGCATACCATCCTCAAACTGATGGCCAAACGGAACGTACAATCCAAACTTTGGAGGACATGCTACGAGCTTGTGTGATTGATTACCGTAACACTTGGGAGTCTCACCTACCGTTGGTGGAGTTCTCCTACAACAACAGTTATCATACTAGCATCAAGGCAGCTCCATTTGAAGCACTTTATGGACGGAAATGCCGTTCTTCCATTTGTTGGACTGAGGTTTGAGATAGCCAACTCACAGGTCCTGAATTTGTATTTGAAACTTCAGAAAAGATCGTTCAAATTAGAAACCGTATGGCGGCAGCTCGTGATCGTCAAAAGCGCTATGCCGACAAGCGTCGTAAACCTTTAGAGTTTCAAATAGGCGACATGGTCTTACTCAAAGTCTCACCTTGGAAAGGTGTCACTCGTTTCGGGAAATGAGGTAAGCTGAATCCTCGTTATGTTGGACCATTCAAAATAATGAAGAGAATCGGACCAGTAGCGTACCAACTGGACCTACCTGAAAGACTTAGTGGCATGCACAACGTCTTTCACGTCTCAAATTTAAAGAAATGCTTGGCAGACGAATCACTCGCAGTTCCTCTTGAGGAACTACACGTTGATGAATAGTTTCGTTTCATCAAAGAACCTGTGGAAATTATGGATAGGGAAGTCAAGACGTTAAAGCACAGTAAAATCCCTATTGTCAGAGTTCGTTAGAACTCGAAACTCGGACCGGAATTCACGTGGGAGCGCGAGGATCAGATGATGCGCAAATATCCTAATCTGTTCAAGCACTCCCTGTCAAATTCTTAAGGTACAATTTTAATTTTCGGGACGAAAATTCTTTAAACTAGGGGATGATGTGATATCCCGGGAATTTTTTTTATTATTATTTAATTTTCGGAATGAAAATTCTTTCAATTAGGGGATGATGTGACAATCCGGACTTTCCAGTTAACTCCGTTAACAAAACCCAGTTAAAGTTAACTTAATTAACCTCATCACAAACTCCAGGGATTATTTCTGTCATTATTCCAACTAATAGTACAAGGACTAATATTATAATAACCCTAAACTCTTTATGTTGACTGCAAAAAGTCAAAATTGAATGAGTTTGTTTCTATTTGACTTTTAAAAGTCAAACCCGGAATGTTCTTGGCTTGAATTCGAAATCTTAACCGATTAGCTATCCAAATGTAACTGAAATACACAATTATCACCATAAACGTTCATCATTGAAACATTATTATGCGTTAATATGACTAATTAATCCATTTATTAAGTGATTAAACCACAACCGTTGACTTCATATCAATTACTCGCAAATCTGTATCAATTCCATCTTCATACTGGAAATTAACCCTCTACACACGATAGACGACTCTCCCTGAAGCTGTTGCACACTCGTATTCGGTCAGAGAAAGAGCCAGACTCACCGGGGACTAAATCATTTGAAGTCGGAAACTTAACTAGCCGATCTCTATCAATTGGATATCATTCAAGGTAACAAATCACACCCTCAGACTCGTATTCATTCCTAAAACAAAAGCCCTAACATATCTAGGGCTTATAACATCGAATTAATTGAGAACCAATTCTAGGGTTCATCGTATGAACTTGGTAATCGAATCCTAACCTAGACTCTGTTTCAATTCAATTAAGTTACAAGAAAAGCTTTGAAATCTTCCAATCTTTGAAAGCCCTCTGTTTAGTCAACCTCAAAATATCGAATTTATGATAATATGGAAATTAGGGTTTGTTCTTGAAACGATTTAGGGTTTTTGATCTTAACAGCTTTATAAATCCAATTAAACCACATGATCAGATTCGACATCCTTCGTTTAATAAAAACCCTATGTTTTCAACTGATTCCAATATACAAATTCTTCGATTTGACTCGTATCTAAACTAGGGCTTCGACGGTTTCAAAGAGGAATTAAACGACCTAAAACTCAATACTTCTCGAATTAAACATCACCACAGATTTGTCAAAACTCGAATAACAAAACCCCTAAACTTTAGATTCGAATCGTGATCGATTTGGTAGGATTTAGAGCCGGACTTGATTCGGCTTCGATAGGTGGGGAGAACACCAAACACCTTGGTGTTAAAACTAAATTGATTCGGGTTCTATTGCGATTCCCTAGCGGGCGGGACTGGTTGGGTCAGTGTGCGTGTGTGGGAGAGACCCGGGTTCGAGACCGGGCTCCCACATCATTTTTTTGAATAGTTTTTCCATTATATTTAATTAATAAAAATCAAACTTTATAATATTAAATTATTATAAAAATGTGTTTTAGTCCGGGAAACAACCCGAGGGCTCGGGTTTGAATAATTAACATATTTTATTATTCCCACATTTATAAATAAAATATATTATTGTTATTATTAACAAAAGAAATAATATATTTATGTTATTTTTAAACCGTAAACTTGTATAAAATAATATGTTTATATTATTTTCATCCCGTGACAAATCGTATTAAATAATATATATATATATATATACATATATTATTTCGTATCGTTTTATACCTTGTGGGACGTTTAAACTATTTAATAACATAATCGTTATATTATTTACTCGTGTTCCTTACCTCGAATAAACATAATATATTTATTATTTTTACCACAAATAATTACTTAGTTAATCCTACGAACCTAAAAATAATATATTTAATTATATTATTTTTCTAACTTTTGTAGACGACTTTGATGTACGTATTTATTTATTTAACATTAGTCGTTATTAATGTTCGGCACGTAACGCTTTGATTTTTAATTTATTATATTGAGAAACCGATATTTCCGTAGACATGTTCGTCTACCCGTTAATCCTTAGGACGTTTCAAGATGTTCTAATCTTCCGTGTCATTGTCACAATTCCCATTTTTATCCCTAATTTATGTGTTTATAATTTTAGGGCATTCGTAGGTATTTTGAGACTTACACTCGTGGTTCCAACTTACCTCTAGGGTGAAACTACATTCAACGCAAAGCAGGTGAGTTTTCACGGCCCCTTTTACCGTTTTAACTCGGTGGAGAAAACATGACTAAACGATTTTTGGATTTTTAATTCGTATGTTATCAATGTTAAATGCTAAGCGTAACACGCTATCACAGAAAGTCCTCAACTAATATCGGACCGTTAATATGGATCTTAGCTAGGTAATATTTAGTAGTACTACTGGGTTTGACAAATCCCACCCGCGTTAGTCGCGCTAACTCGATTGGATATCGAACGGGTGAAATGTTAGCCTACTCACACCGCCAGTGTTGATAGACCTGGCAGGAGGCAATAAACAAACAGTCAGCTTCGGTTGCGAGCGCGTGAGCTGAACATGAAAATAGGTTAGCTACCTATAGATACGTACTGAATGAACTTAAATCCGGTAAACGCTTATTTACTTATATTGAAACCTGTGGACTCACCAACCTCGTGTTGACATATTTTTACATGTTTTCTCAGGTCGCTAATCTAAGACACAGGTGCACGTTAGGGCATGCATGGGATTCAACTGCTTGATTTTGATTTAATTATATTTACTTGAGTTATCCTATTGTACTTGTTTTGATGGGACGTTTGGACTTTTTGGACTTTGTTTTGGGCGCGTGTATTTTGCGCATTTACTTTCTTTACGCTTCCGCATTGATACTCTGATTTGAATGGTATTTTCATTTTGAGTCCCATGTAGATTCGTTCAAAGTAACTAATGTCTGAGATCCTGGTTCGTCACTCCCTACACGGTAAAACTCCGTTAGTTGAAATTGGGGGTGTGACAAGAATGGTTTTGGACCTCTTGAGGAAAGAGCAACTATATGCCAAGTTCTCCAACTGTGAATTTTGGCTAAAGGAGGTTCAATTCCTGGGTCATATCGTCAACGAAAAAGGGATTCATGTTGACCCTGCTAAAATCGAAGCTGTTAAGAATTGGAATGCCCCTAAGACCCCACCGAAGTTCGTTCATTTCTTGGTCTTGCGGGATATTATCGTCGTTTCATTTCAAATTTCTCTAAGATTGTTGTTCCACTCACCGCTTTGACCCACAAGGGTAAACTATATGAATAGGGACCAAAGCAAGAAGAAGCTTTCCAAACTCTCAAGCAAAAGTTGTGCAATGCTTCTATTTTGACTCTCCCTGATGGGAATAATGATCTAGTTGTCTACTGTGATGCCTCCAACCAAGGGCTCGGTTGTGTCCTCATGCAACGAGGCAAGGTAATCGCTTATGCATCAAGGCAACTTAAAATTCATGAGAAGAATTATACGACGCACGACCTCGAATTGGGTGCGGCCGTATTCGCATTGAAAATTTGGAGACATTACCTCTATGGTACAAAATGTGTGGTATTCACCGACCACAAAAGTCTCCAACACATCTTTAACCAAAAAGAACTCAATATGAGGCAACGACGTTGGGTTAAACTCCTTAACGACTATGACTGCGAGATTCGTTACCATCTTGGCAAAGTGAACGTTGTGGCCGACGCTTTGAGTCGTAAGGACCAAGTGATGCTTCATTGTATCAGAATTCAAACCGACATTCAAAATCGTATCCTATAAGCCCAACACGTCTCGATCACCGAGGGTAACATGTATGATGAAATGTCGTGTGGTGTTGAACTTCAGCTTGAGTATAAACCCAATAGCTTACTTTATTACTTGAACCGTATTTGGGTTCCCGATCGTGATGATCTCCATGCATTTCTCATGAAAGAGGCTCACAAGACTCGTTATTCTATTCATCCCGATGCGGATAAAATGTACCAAGATCTTCGCCAACAATAATGGTGGCCCGGTATGAAGAAAGACATTGCTCTCTATGTAGCCAAATGTCTAACTTGCTCCAAAGTCAAAGCCGAACATCAACGTCCTTCCGGTTTACTTGAACAACCGGAAATTCTCGTGTGGAAATGGGAGAATTTAGCTATGGATTTCATTACCAAACTCCCTCGCACCTCAAGTGGTTATGATAGCATCTGGGTGATCATAGACCGCCTCACCAAATCTGCTCTTTTCTTGCCTATCCGTGAGGACTACCGGGTTGAGAAATTAGCTCGAATTTACATTGACGAAATTGTGAGCCGTCACGGTGTTCCCTTAAACATAATCTCCGATAGAGATGCTCGGTTCACCTCCCGTTTCTGGCAATCCCTCCAAACTGCCCTTGGCACACGACTGAATTTGAGCACGGCTTACCATCCCCAAACTGATGGTCAGACCGAGCGTACAATTCAAACTCTTGAGGACATGCTTAGAGCTTGTGTAATTGATTTTGGTGGTAACTGGGATTCACATCTATCTCTAATTGAGTTCTCTTACAACAATAGCTACCACACAAGTATAAATATGGCTCCCTTTGAAGCTCTCTATGGTCGTAAGTGCCGTTCTCCTATATGTTGGAACGAGATTGGTGAAGCACAAATCACCGGTCCCGAGCTAATCCAAGAAACATCTGACAAATCATTCAAATCCGTGACAACATTCGAGTGGCGAGGAGTCGGGAAAATAGCTATGCCGACAAACGACGAAAACCCTTGGAATTCCAAGTCGGTGATCTTGTCCTTCTAAAGGTGTCTCCATGGAAGGGCGTGATCCGTTTTGGAAAGAAAGGCAAACTAGCACCTCGCTATGTGGGCCCATTCAAGATCCTTGAAAGGATTGGGAAGGTGGCTTACAAACTCGAGTTACCTCCATTACTCGGCTATGTGCATCCTACATTTCATGTGTCTAATTTAAAGAAATTTCTTACTGATGAGAACCTCCATATACCTCTTGACGATGTGCGCATTGACGAAACGATGCACTTCGTTGAGAGACATGTAGAGATCATGGATCGTGAGATCAAACAACTCAAGCGAAGCCGTATCCCTATTGTCAAAGTTCGTTGGGAATCAAAACGTGGTCCTGAGTTTACTTGGGAATGTGAGGACCAAATGAAGCTTAAGTACCCGCACCTCTTTGCCGATTCAGTCTCCTCGACTAGCTAAATTTCGGGACGAAATTCACTCAACATGGGGATACTGTAACATTTCTGATTTTATTATCTTTATTTCCAATTCAATGTAATGCATTTAATTCCAAAATCTAGTACACTGGTTTATTCTATACATACCAACAATCAAACCCTAGATTACAAAACAAATTCACGGATTTTACACGGGTATACATTATTAAAATCATATATATATATATACGGATATATTTATGTATATACCAAACAAATACACACATACATAGATGCATTTATTCAACTAACCAGAAATTACTCGTTTGCTTGAACCCCAAACCATTTGAACCTTAAATTGGAACTCTACGCTCAATTTTGACTTCTAAAAACGTCAATTTTGACTTTTCTTGGACTCCATTGACTTTCAAAAGTCAAAAAGCCCAAACCGGGACAATTTAAGGCGGCCATCGACGGATTTTTGTTGAGTTGGACTCCACATGTTTACCCAAACGAGAATCGACCAAGTCCCGGCCCAAACATCAATCCAATTCAACCAATTAAGCGGGCATAATTCAAATTCAAACGAATTTGACTCCTGAAAGTCAAACCGTATCAATTTATGTTTAATTCATGTAAATGACGCGTAATCAATCCCAGAAATCATGCACCAGTCAACCTCGAGTGTACCTGGACTATTATCAGACCCAATTCATTCCCGATTGGATGGATTAACGCGTAATCAGTCACCGTAACCGTTGCGGACTAAGATTGAAATCGAATTGTCCATTACTCACAAAATTAATCAAATTAAACCTCTCTCTCACTCGCGTATACCACCACACAAACTCTCCCAACCTCAGGCGAACCCGCATTTCATCTCTAGAGTCCTATCGATCACGAAGAACAGTCGGAGAGAAACCGTAGCCGTCTGCATTCGTACCCAAACCAATCAAGTAGGTTCTTACATCATTCGTTTCATTTTTCAGTGCTCGTCAAAAGCCCCTTATCAATTCGCATCCATATTACGCATCAAACTCAAATGCGACTTGAGTTCGTGTCGTGTTCTTGCGATTTATGATTTGGGGATTTGATGAATTTAATTTTAGTATTTAAATTTTTGTGTTCCTGGTATAACCAACGAACCACCCGGTCCGACTGGTTAAGACCAAGCACCATCGGACCCGGTGGTGTGGGTTCGAAACCCACGGCGCGCATGACTGTCCGGCTTTTTGCACCTCGTTTAAAAACCCAAACCCGGACCCAACTCAGTCGCAGGTAAAACGTTTCGGAATCCAATTCAATCTCCGGACTCGCCTCCTGGTCCAGTGGTTTGTTCGTCCGGCGCACCCAGCACAGACCCGGGTTCGAGTCCCTATGGTCTGTTTAATTTTTAAAACCGTTTTTAAGGCTCCTAAAATTATAAAAAAAATTATTTTTATAAATTTTACAATTATTAGAACAGAATGAAACCAGTTTTACAATTTTTGAATAAAAATCTCTATTTTTATAAAATAATTTAATGAATACTCACTTTAAATTATGTATTTATTTTGAATAAATTATTTATAAATTTGGTGACAATTTTTATAAACGCTTTATACAAAGTTTTAAAAATTTTAATTATATTTTTTTTAACACAATGAAATCATATTTATAAATTTTCAATATAAATTCATTTTATTATGAAGTTATAACTAAAATTTGTACATTAAATATTTAATGCAAAAATATAAATATTTAAATTAATTTCCAAATAAAAACAATTGATTTTATAAAATTTATAAAGTATTAACTTCATTTAAAACGATCAAATATATGTATTTCTAAACGGTAAATAAATAAATAAAAGTTATTTCTTATAAAGGTAAATGTATATTTAACTCTACACATAAATATTATTTACACAACTCCATTATACACATCCTTATTAATGAATTTTTTTTATTTAATTTATATTTAAGGTAATTCACACTAGTTTTATAACTAAATTACTAAATAATAATTATTTAATTTAGTTATTCAAACCCTAATCTAATTATTCTAAGACTATTCATTTTAATTTTCTTATTTTACAAAGCACCTCATTCAAGTATGAACCATTAACACCTACAACTCCAACTCTTGATACAAACATCCAATTCAATACTAGACTTAGACATAGACTATTGTACCCACTATTAATTCAATATATATTACACACTAGGTTAACGTGGTGAGTTGCAAGGATCATTTTACTACCTAGTCTCACGTGCTAGCTACACCTTCGAATCAAGTGAGTATTACATAGCCTCTTTTCACACTTTTACACTTTTACACTTTTTTGGGGTGAAACATGAACACTATACATACAACTGTTACATTTACACAAACTATACAAATACAAATCCTCTTTACATTCATGTGTGCAAATTTGATCTTTATGCTTGAGTGCTAGGTGTGTTAACTTTTGTGTACAATTTATGTGCAATCGTTAACTATACAAGCCGACGGTTAACAATGATAGATCTATTGAGTCTGACAAACCCACCTAGATTGGGGTGATTGTTACCGACAACACAACACAATATCTGCTCCCCATAAATCCCTTATTTTATCATGTTATGTAAGGATTTGATTATTTATATCTACACACTATCTATGTATAAACCTGTGTATGCTCACCAAATTTTTAGTTGACTTTATTTTATACATGTTTCAGGTGCTAATATGTGAGTTTGATCAAGACATGCTACACATAGGCTTTGTACTTAGTTAAATTTAAATAAAGAATATTATGTATTTGTAGGTTCTCATAGCGCTTCTACGGATCGATCTCGTGATAAGACGTGACGTTAACTCGGAGTGCGGAATCCAACGAATCAACGTTTATACGCACAAAAGACAATGTAGACAATCAAGTAAATAACATTCTCAATTGTATTTCAAATCACAATGATGTTTACAGACTCAATCAGACTTCTTTTCTGTTCTGTTTGTTCTTTTTTTTCTTCGACTGACTCTGTAAACACTTATATAGACATCTGACCTGCTATAAGCAAACTTATTATGTTCGCCTCTAATAGACTAAGCGATCTTAACAAGTTCGCCTCAGATAGACTTAAGTGAACCTATTAAGTTCGCCTCTGTTAGACCAGGCGAACTTAACAAGTTCGCCTCTAGGTAAACTTGAATAAACACTTAGTGACTTTTACATAAGAAAAACATAAAGACATAAGATCTAACTATTATAAGCTTTTGTCATTACAAACTATGTCCTAACAGACTCCCCCTTGACAATAGCTTGATCTTCAGTCTTCATGATGAGCTTTTCCAGTTATCTGGTAGTCTGCTGCCAGCATGCACTCCATATCTTCTACATATCTCCAAAACTCTTTTGTACTGTAATCCTTGTTCTTTCCATTCATCAGTGAACATTATTTCTTTCTTTCGCAACGTCCTCTGATCTTTCTTTGAGAAATTTATAAGATTCATTGCATCATAGAAACATACATTGACCTTATTGTCTTTATCTTCAATCCTTGCTTCACTAGTATTAACACCAATATACCACCATTTCATATTCCCAAGGAAATCTTGAGGAATCTTCTTCAACGGTATCTTGTGTACAGCACGAACTGTTTTATACTTGTACTTCCAGGTCACCTTCCCAGTCTTTTGATCTGTGTTCTTCACTCTCTTTCCTTTTTGTGGTTTCAGCCTTTCATACTTTCCTGAACTACCTTCTCTCTTCATCAAGTTTGCTATCACATCAACCAAACCATTCTTCGATCTATTAATAAGAGGCTTTGAAGCTAGACCATTCATTTCACACCTTGGTAAGGTATTGAAATACTTGATCCTCGGCTTTGAGTGTTGAACACCGTCAGATCTTTTAATTGCAAATAATTTTGTATCACCATCATAGAACCAACTTATGATCCTTCTTACACACCGCTCGTTATTCACATATTTCTCTTTCTGAACTGGTTGTGCTGGAGACTTGGGTAGCACCTTCATCCAACTATTTACAACTTCTCTCCACTGTTCTCTTGTCATCCTTGTATTTCTATACATCACATGTTCTTCATTAACCTTCGGAGACTCAGTGTGAGTAGTTTCAGTTTCAGCATCTTTATTGGGTTGAATATCTCATCATCAGTGTCCATCTTTGAATCAGCAGAATCTTCAGGCAGTGTGACTTCATCAACAGAGTCCATAGAATTTGTTACTCCTTCATAAGTGAATTCAGGAATAACATCATCTTGGATGAAGTTATACGGCACTTTAAGACCATCACAACCTTCATAAGTAACATTATCTTTATCTTTCTCTATATCTATCTCCACTATCTCTCCTTCTTCTATTTCATTATCAGACACTTCATCGTCCATGTCATTAAATAAATCATCAATGTCATTAAGACATGCAATCTTTTCAGCTTCTTCTTCAGAATCTGCAAAGAATTCTAATAATAGAATTTCTTCTTCATTAGCACCAGAAGTATCTTTGTTTCCTTCAAGTGATTGTGATGTCGACTCCCCCTAAATCCTTGATATAGGATTAGCGTCAGTGTATTGACGATCACCCTCAACATTTCCAGCAGGATCATTGTCTTCATCATCACGTCTTTGAATAGACTCTGTGTGACATGTATCGTGTATCCTCAACTCCCCTTGAGCGTCAAGATGCGGATCGAGTTTAGACACCAATGCTTGCATATCAGCTATCTGTTGAGCTAGAGTCTGAATCACCAGCTGCCGTTGTGAATCAGTAGAAACAAGAGTATTCACCTGGGTTTGTAGTGTAAGCACTTGTGATTCAAGGAAAGTAATCCTTTCAGAATCAGAAGGCTTTGACGGACCAGCCGACGAACCAGCTGATGATTGTGGAATTGAAGGACTTTCAGTAGGAGTAATAACTGGAGGAATAGGACTTATAACCAGAGATGTATCTTTAGATCTTGGAGGAGTAATGATTAAGGAAGCAACAAAATTAGCATCCTCTACTCCCTGCGAAGATTGAGCAGCAGCTATTGAAGCAGACATTAGCTTTTGAGTCTTTGGATCTGGATTGAAGTCACTATCAGAATCAATACTTTCATCAACCAAGGATCTTTTTCCATGTACTGAACCGGAAGGAGGATCCCGAACAGACTTTCTTCTTGGTCTTCTGGCTTGAGATTTAATGCGTTTTCCAGCATTAGCCAGTGGAATAGCAGCTAACCGCTCATAATGATTTGAGGAAAAATCCCTAGATTCATCAGAGTCTGTGCCTTCAGTAACAGGTAATATCGTATCACTTGAGCTTGAACTTGATTCATCATCAGTCACCACATTCCATTCAGCTTCATGATTGGGTGAGTTCACAACGTCATCAACGAAATCATCCATGTTCATTCCTAGATCTTGTTCATGTGTATGAACGACCTCCTCTTGAACAAGTTCATGAATAGGTATTTCAACCTCAACTTGTGGAATAGGAACTTTTTTCAGGAATAGGAATTTGTGGTTGTACAAGAACTTGAGCTTGTAGAACTGGAACTTGTTGTTGTATCGGTTGTTGTTGAACTTGTTGTTGTTGTTGTGGAACATTTAAGCCTTGAACGTGAGCAATCTCATCCAGATGAAACCAGTTGTCATTAGGTGGTGCAACATAATCAGGATTGATTAAGTGACCAAACAAAGGAGTATTAACCGGTATCAATGCGGTATTCTGCTGTTTTACCTTCGTGTAATCAGTAAAGATACGCTTTGACATCGGAGTCAAAGTTAATCTTATAGGATGTTGTGGAAGATCTAGAATAAGATGATTTAGAATCATTTGAATAAAGTGAGGATACATCAAAAATCCTTGACCTTCAGCAGGATTAATCTGCATGACCATCTCCCGATAGAAGTAAAGTGCAAAATTGAATCGCTTATTCAACGTTAAAGCCACCATTGCAGTTTGAAGAGCTATCTTTAAACCATCGGTTCCAGCTTTACGAGGAGAGATGCAGTGAATAATCACATGCATGAAGTATCTCCATTCACCGACTAAGCCACCTTTACGTGCTTGTGTATCATTCTGTCTCCCACGATAACCCATTCTTTGAAAACAACCCATAATAAGAGTGCCCGGATATGACAATGGGTCTTCAGCATTACCACCCAAATCAAGAGCAGCACGAATTGTCTCTTCAGATATGGCAATTTCAGTATTATTGACAGTGGCACGAAGAACATGAGGTTCTACGTCCGTATCCTGATGAACTGTACCCCAAAATTGATGTATGTATACCAGACTGATGTAAGGATCAGTATGGAGACGCGAACGATTCAAAAATCCGATTATTCCTTGAAAATTGACTGCCTCGGACATGTTAGGATCTAACAATGCCACCTGATTATGCTTATATTAGACACGTCGAGCCATCTGAAAACATTCGGACAACAAACACATTAGTAAAAATAACAAACACAAAAAAAAAAATTTAAACAAAAAAAATTTCTAACACTCAAAAATCACAAGTCCAAATACCCTCTAACCCCGAGGCGAACTTAATAAGTTCGCTTAGTGTTGCAAGAGGCTAACTTATTAAGTTCGCTTGGACAAGTTCACTTCGAACAAGTTCGCTTGGACAAGTTCGCTTCGAACAAGTTCGCTTGAACCTGTGACGATTCAAATCCAAACACATAATTTCAAAATTCAGCAAATCGAGTTAAAACCATGAAATAAGCAATGTACATCGGTCGATTATCACATAGCAACCAATTAGAATGATCAATTTTATATTTCCAGTCAAAATTAGGTCAAAAACAGTCTGTCAAAATCGTGAAGTAAACCGAGATGAAAACATCAAAATTCTCATGATTGAACGGATGAAATTCAACCAAATTACCTTGGAAAGGATCGCAATTCAATTTTGAATATAATGGAATCAACAAACAACCCTAACAACACAGATTAAAAATTTCAAAGAAAATTCAGATAAGTTCGCTTGGAACAAAGAAGACGATGACTGAATAAGTTCGCTTGGCCAAGAACCTTATACACATTAAGTTCGCTTATTTAGGCGAACATGTTAAGTTCGCTTAACAAGCCTTCGGTGAACATGCCAAGTTCGCTTCACCATCCACAGACAAACAGATTAAGTTCGCTTCACTGTTCTTGGGCAAACATATTAAGTTCGCTTCACTGTACACATGCGAACATAATATCTATTCACTTTTGGCTTGAACAAAATTTTACCAACTTCAACCTTTCAAGTCTTGAACTTTCGTCAGCATCATGTATCCGATCCAATCCCGAACAATTTTAATAAAAGATTAGAATTTTCATGGAAAATAAAAATAAAAATCTTTTTTGAGTTTTATCTATACAAACGGAAACACATATTTTTGGATTCTATCTGTACAAACGGAAACACATATTTTTGGATTTTTATCTGAATAAACTGAAATCACATATTTTTGAATAAACATCATGAGCAAGAAGATCATATCAGTATCCAATTAATTCATCACACATTTTTGCAATAATAAAGGGTAACATATAATATGAAACCATCCAACTCAGTCTTGTGCATTTTGCATCTTTTTCATTTTGAAACTCATTCAATTTGAATAATATTTGATATGATACGCGATAAATTTCAAAGTAAATAAGATCAGGTTATAAAATGCTCTTTTATTTATACCGAATTTGAAATATAAAGCATGAATTCTTAAATTTGTCAATATTATAAAATTTGAAACTATAAGCGTTTATTCTCCAAATTCATGTGATTTAGTACCATTTAGATGAAAAACATCGTGTACCCCACATATATGCCAAACAGAAATATAAATTGCACTATCTTCAAGACATATATAGTTTATATTAAGATTAGATCAATTTCCAAGATGAAATTATCTCTTTTAGCACAAGAATAGAATCAGATCCCAAAGGATATAAGAATCATGATGATTCAGAATCAGAAGATTCTAATGAATTGGCTGAATAGTGAGAATCAACAGATTCAGGTATGAGGATCCAACTATTATCTGGATAAAATTCAATGGAGTCAGACTAGATGATATATCTAACAGATTTTGAAAGCATATCTTAGTTCAATAACACCTTGCATGTTTTTCGAGGCATGGGAAGTGAAGTGAACTGAAATAGATTTGTGCTAAAGATATAATTTGATATTGGTCTCATGAAATTCTTTAAAACCATATATTCTTTATCTGATAATGATCTTTTACACACACACACAGACATATAATGGATTCTAATCACAGATGTGATCATATCATATTTAATTTTCACACTACTATTAGTTTCAAAACGCTTATAGTCTATTGACAATTCAAGTTTCAAAACTCATACACAAATTTGAAAACAAATTATCAAGATTAGAGTATTCACAACACTATCATTTCTCACTTACGCAGACTTTGAAATTTAGATCAAATCAACTCAATTTAATCAATCATATATCAAAGGTCTACTAAGGTCGTGTGAAATGAACTAATCACTGATGTACTATCATTTCTTCTCTAACCTCAAATGATGTCAAATTTTATATTTTTCAATTTGTTTTGACTTTTAATAAATTAAATACTTTTTGACTGAAATGTAAATGCAGAAATATAATAAAGCAATAAAATAAATTAAAATTTTTTTTTTCATGAAATTCTGATTTTGAAAAGCTTTTATTCGGGATTGATCATACCAATCATTTTAATTAGGAATTCAAACCTGGTACGATCAAATGCCTTGGTAAACAAATCAGCAAAATTATCGTCAGTGTGTACCTTGACCAGCTCAATCAACCTTTTCTCTGCACAATCACGAATAAAATGATATCGAATATCGATGTGCTTAGTTTTACTATGTTTAACAGGATTATTAGTTATGGACATAGTAGCATTATTATCAATAAGCATAGGGGTTCCTGTGAAATTCAAACCGTAATCTCTTAATTGCTGTTGTATCCACAGGATCTATGAACAACAACTCGCAGCAGCGATATATTCTGCTTCACATGTAGAAATCGAGACTGTGGTTTGCTTTTTTGCATTGCAAGGACACAAGTCGATTACCTAAGAACTGGTAACCACCTGTTGTAGATTTCCTGTCCAAACAACAACCACCAAAATCAGAATCAGTATAAGCATTGAAATAAAAGTTAGAACCATGAGGATACCATAGCCCCAAACGTTGTTTTCCTTTCAAATATCGAAAGATTCTTTTCACATAAATTAAGAGAGATTCTTTTGGCTTTGCCTGGAATCTGGAACAGATGCACACGGCGAACATTATATCTTGCCTTAAAGCGGTTAAGTACATGAGGGATCCAATCATAGCTCTGTAAAGTCGACAATCCACATCTTTTCCATCCGGGTCAGAATTCAACTTATGATTGACCGGAATTGGAGTATCATATGGGGTACAGTCCTCCATCTTGAACCGGCTCAAGATGTCTTTGACATACTTGGACTGATGAATAAAGAAACCATCTTCCTTTTGATTTACTTGCAAACCTAAGAAAAACGATAACTCTCCCATAGCTGACATTTCAAATTTCAACTTCATAACACCCTCAAAATCTTTGCATAACCCTTTGTTTGTTGAGCCAAAAATATTATCGCCCACATAAATCTGCACCAGTAGGTAATCTCCCCCTGATTTCTTTATGAATAAGGTCGAGTCTATTTTTCCACGAACAAAGTCATTTGCCAAAAGATGTGTGGATAAAGTTTCATACCACGCACGAGGAGCCTGATGAAGACCATAGAGGGGCTTATCAAGCTTGAAAACTATATTCGGATTCAAAGGATCTTCAAACCCCGACGGCTGACACACATAGACATCCTCCTTGACCTTTCCATATAAAAACGCACATTTTACGTCTAATTGAAACACCTTAAAACCTTTAAAAGAAGCAAAAGCTAGAAACAGCCTTATAGCTTCGAGCCTCGCAATAAGCGCATAAACCTCGGTGTAATCAATTCCTTCTTGTTGATTGAAGCCTTGGACAACTAATCTGGCCTTGTTGCGTACCACGACACCTTGATCGTCTTTCTTACATTTAAACACCCATTTTGTTCCTATCGGATACGTACCCTTCGGAAGATCAACAAGATTCCAAACCTTAAGTTTGTCAAATTGAGCAAGTTCCTGTACGAAGGTGTCGGATCGTTGCATGCAAGTGGTCTACTAGTCGGACCGGGTGCGGAATACCCGTGACTAGGCGGAGAGTCTAACTAAAAACAAAGTAAACCAAACACGAGAGTCACAATAAAAGCTCTTTCTATTATAAACACTCGACGGTTACAGAGAGATTACAAATTGCGTACTTAACAAACTGAGTTCGTCTAAGATATGAGTTCTGCGTACTTATCCTCTGTGAACCAAACCTATTTATACAGACATGATGCCTGCGCACTTAGCAAGTGCGCAAGACCAAATGCTCTTGCGTACTTAGCAAGTACGCATGGGTCTTCCTGCGTACCTGCTAAGTACGCAGGAGCTTTCTCCTGCGCACATGTAAGTGCGCAAAACACTTAGAAGAAATGCAACATACATTATGTAAAAGTAAATACAATTCGATAAACTATTACATAACGATTCATACATACAAAGACAAATTACAGACATTAGAAATACAAACTAAGACTCTATCCAGAGTGTTGTCACAGGAAAGAGCATCAACAAACTCCCCCTTGACAACAGCTCGGGATCTTCATCGTCTTCAGTCTTCAGTCTTCAATCTTCAGTCTTCACAGCACTGGCTCCTTAGCTTCCATCTTCTTTTTGTAATCAAGGCAGAACTTGATAAACTTGTCGTATTTGGCAGAAAGAAGCTTTGTCCATTCGTTAGTGTGGATGCAGAACTTGTCGGCTAGTACCTCCAGATCGTTCACAGAAAAGTTGATGAAGCAGACTTCATCAAATATCCTGATCACTTCCTTTGGCATCATGTTTCCACTTGCTGACTTACCCTTACCCATAACCACAGCCTCGCTCATTTTTGGATCAACGTACCAGTACCACATGTCACCAAGAATATCCTGAGGTAACTTGCTCAGGGGAATCTTAGTTTCACATCGCACTGGCTTGTATACCAATCTCTTTATGTGCTTCTTAGTCAGAGGATGTACAACGTGCTTATCCTTGACTCTTCTGGGCACTTGAGGCGTATTCGAATTTCCCTGATATTAATTCCCGCTGTAGTGTTACCCACAAACCCATTGCTACTGCATGACTCGAGTGACTCAGCAGGTCGCGGTTTGCGAGGGTCACAAGGTCATACTTGGGCAAAGAGTTGAATGCCTCACTGGTTGGTTTCAAGTATTGACCCCCCAGATCTTTTGATGGCGAACAGCTGCTTGTCCTCCTTGAACCTAACATCCAAGATCATACCTGTAGCTCCGTGCTTGTCTGTGATGGACGTCTTTTGCCACACGGGAGCTGGACCCTTAGATGATGCATAAGGCATGTCTTTATCTTTTGGTGCCTCGGGGTCCACAGGTGTGAGGTCGACTGGGAGGCTTTAGTTGTAGCTTCAACATTACTTGCCATATCAATTGAGCCTGTTTCAAGCAGAGATTCGAGCGATGGTACTTCAAAGATCTCACCATCCTCTAACTCGTACTCTCCTTCCCCGTCGCCCTTGGGAATCTCTATTACCACATCCTCATCTTCATCATTCCAGTCATCACCAGAGTCGATCTCTCCTTCTTCCAGATTAAGGAGAGCATCGATCTGTGCTTCTTTGGAATAGTCGGGCTCAAGATAAAGGATCTCATCATCAGATAAGTCCTTGAGCACATCGGCCGCTGACTTCCCTTTATCACCACCACCACCAGAGGTATCACCACCCTCTTACTGGATAGACTCCCCCTCAGCCATTGGAATAGAAGAGATGGGCACAATCGCCAAAGCTTGGTGCTCACCTCCACTAGGACAGGCTTCAGGATCCTTGTCTTTATCATCATCCTTAGTAAAAAGTCGACTGGATGACAAGGCTCAGCACCAGTGGATTTATTTTCTTTCTATTTCTCCTTCTCTTTCTCTTTCTCTTTCTCCCCCTGAGCATCAAGCTTCTTGGTCAGTTCTTCAACTAATTTGACCATCGCTTCGTGCTCTTTTCTCTGTAAATCCAGCCTTAGCTCAAGTGAAGTTCTGTGGCCTAGAATCATTTCATTGGTTTTCATTAGCAGCTCGTTCTGTGCCATAACATTCTTTAGTTACTCATTTGTCCCTGTTCTCTGGCTGTGGAGAATCCTAACTTCATCGGCCAGGGAATTGATCTGTGCTTGTTGAGCATCAAACTCCTCCTTTGACTTTTGAATGGTCTTCAACATTCCAGCAACTTGGGTCTCTAAGACATTGATCCTTCCTTCATTCGGATCAGAATGCCTAGATGATAAGGCTTCGGCATTATGGATGGGGGAGGAGAAGATTGTGTCAAAGTCAAACCCTTGTGAGAAATCACCATAGTTGAAGGGTTGACCTGACGGCTCAGTGGTGTGAGGTGAGAGTGGGGATGTAATGATGGGAGTGGGTGTTATGGTTGGGGTGATGGTGACTGACTCCGTGAGAAGTGGAGTAGTCACTGACACCTGGACGGTTGGAGTAGGGAGGGTCACCGTCACAGGAATCTCCTCTGTGACCGCCGTGACTTCCACATTACCTTGTACTAGTGGCCTTCTCCTCCTTCTGTACAGTTGTTGTACTGGTGGGGTAGAGGCTGAATCTGGACTGGCAGCTAGAACTTATACTTGCTGCACAGTCGGGACCTCTACTACCCTGGGGATAGCAACATGTTGCATATCTCCCCTGTTCTTATGAACACGCTCTCGTCTTTGTCTTTGTAGAGCAGCGTCAGAGTCAGATGTTGGCTCATAATCACTGCTCGAGCTTTGTCGCTTTCTTTTAGAAGACGACGCAGGCAGGGTTACCTGTGCCGATTTCCTCGGGTGTGCCTGGGATGGTGCGTCATCGGAATCAGAAGAATCTGACTCTGTTGCTTCTGAATCGGATTTCTTAGCACCCCCATCACCACCTTCATCATCACCTCCATCACTTTCATTCATTTCTTCTTGTTGTTCATCAGGATCATCACTCATCTCTGGTGCCAAAATGGGACTATACCAATTCCAATCTTCTGGCGTGACATATGCTTCATTAAGCAGGTGGCCAAAGAGTTCAGTATGCACAGGGGTAGGATCTACACTGCCTGGCTTTAGAAACTGAGCAAATACTCTCTTGTCCACCCGTTTTACTTGCAGTCTCTCCCTGATAGCACGTAGGTTTGGTAATGCATCATCAATCAAGAGTTGCACAAACCTCGGGTACAATAGGAACCTAAACTTCTCTCCTGTATTGATCTGATCATTGATTGCTTTGAAGATGTAGCGAGAGAAGTTGTAGCCCCTATTAAGAGACAAGCCCACCATGGCTGCTGCAAGGTCATGACCCATGGCATCTTTCCCCGCTTTTCTTGACAAGATGCACACGATCATGATGTGGGCAAAATACCGCCATTGATCCAACACCCACATCTTTTTGTAAGAAGCATAGTCCCTCGCTCAGACATATCCCATTCTATGCCTCCAACACCCATCCACATAGTAATCTGGATAGGATGTCGGGTCGGTAGCGAGGTCTCCGAACCGCATGACCCTTCTTATTGTATCTTTAGAGAAAGCAATAGCCCGACCATCAACGGTAGCCCTTATGACATGAGGGGATACCGTGCAGTCGTGCTCTGCCGTCTCCCAGAATTGCTCCAAGTAAGGTCTTGAGACTGTTGGATCAGCTGAGATTGCATAACTTATTCTTGATCGGTTCAAAAAATCAACGATCTGCCGATATTGCAAAGCTGCCCCTTTCTACTAAGGTTGAGTGTTCGCTAACAAGTTGAATTCGTTAGTGAATGCCCGAGCCATAGTCTGCAAAACACACAGAAAACATAATCAGAACAACGTATATTATTGGAAATGGACAAACATGACACGGTATAGTAGGTACACTATGAACAAAAAATTCAGACTTGGAAAATTTTCTAAGTGTTGGTCCTGCGTACTTAGTAAGTGCGCAGGCTTTTCGTCTTGCGTACTTGACAAGTACGCAGGAATTGCTTCTTGCGTACTTGCTAAGTGCGCAAGAACAACACTTGGCAAAAATTTTTGATTTTTAACGAGATGACAGATTGCTCAAAAACCGGGTCAAGTAGGTCGCCACTAGGTCGGAATCGAGGATTCGAACTTATGGGACCATTATCAACACCAGTAACTACCAAACCAAGAACAATTTTGACTTAAAAACGTCGCCCAACCCACTGTCGATTAAGATTCAACCGACGGCTATAATCGAGGACGAAACGGATGAATATGGAGTCGATTAAGAATCCTATTAGCATAGAAATGTCAATAAGTTACCCAAACAACCCCAATTTTACCCAAAATATTTCGGATTTAACCTAAAAACTTCTAAGTCACGAATCGGTCCAATGTCACGATTGTATGGATGGAAATCGCCTAGATTCTCACCAATGAGATGAAATGAGATGATGAAACTATAGACGGGACGAAAAGATGGTTTAGACACACTTGATTTTGAGTTAAATTTACAGAGGGAAAGTGATCGATTTGAAAGCTTGAAACTGAAAAAATTTTCTAAGTGTCACTTTTATACCCCTCACTTATCGGTCGTGCGTACTTGTTAAGTGCGCACGAGTTAACTCTTGCGTACTTACAAGTACGCAAGACTTAACTTTTACGCATTTACAAGTGCGCAAGACTAACTCTTGCGTACTTACTAAGTGCGCAAGGTTTACTTCGTGCGAACTTGACAAGCACGCACAAGCCTTAAGTGCGCATATTTGAAACTCAGAGTTATGAAGATTTTCAGGTCAAATAACAAACAAGATAAAAAATATTCAATCACGAGGTTTCAAATACAATTCATGAAGGTTAAACATAAAATATTTTTGGCTTTTTTCTGATTAAACTTGGACAATGCATAAACTTAAAATCTTTTTTGTTCTTTTCTAGATAGATATATACAAGTATTTACACAAACTATTTTTGATCAAAGACACGAGCAGATGATCATATCAGGCTATCTTTTTACAAAAAACGATACAAAATAAAAATCAAAGAATATGGGATCATGTCATGGATTACTATTTATTCATACGTAATAAGCATATAGACAAGTAATTCAAGTTGACAATATTATAAGATTTGAAACTATAGGCATCTTTGTATCACATTCTTGTGTATTAAGGTATTATTTATAAGATATACAACGTGTACCCCACTGATATGCTGGTCTAATGTAAATTGCATTATCCCAAGGCATCTAAGATTTTCCCATTGATTTTCTAGATTTTCAGAATGAAGCTACATCTATTAGCACAGGAAAAATCAAGCAGAATCCATAAGGATTATCGGGAATCATAAGATTCAGAATCGAGTGATTCATTTGTCTTGGTTTCATGTGATTTTCTTCTTTGAATATCGGGATGATGATTCAGGATAATAGATATGGTGTTTGATTATCAGGTAAGGGGATCCAACTTTTATCTGGATTTGATTTCAATGAATCAGGAGTGATTCAAGGGTGAAAACATGCTTAACGGTTAATGCAGAGACATGTCTTGATTCAATCTCTCCTTACATACTTGTGAGTATGGGCAGTGAGATGAACCGCATTAATTGTGCTAACGACATAACCCGAAACTGATCTCAAAAGAAAATTATTGCCAAAATCTAACATCCTTTATCTGATAATGATCTTTTCTATTCTTTTACGCACACACACTTGCAAACATGGGTTCAATTCACAGTTGTAATTTAGATTTAGTTTCCACACTACTAGTGATTCAAAGACGCATACAGCCTACTGACAATTCAAATTACTTGTAAATAAACAGATTAAAAACATAATAATTTAAACAATTAAGTAAACATGACGCAATCATTTCCCATATGAGCAGTCTATGGTGTTTAGATCATTTCTGATGTACTATCATTTCCTCTTTTCTCAAGTTAACTTTGAAATTTTCTCCATTTTCTATTTTGTGTTTGATTTTTGTAAAATATTTTAAAAACTAAAAGAACTATACAAAAAATTTAAAAGAATTAAAAATTTAACTTCCATGAATTGAATTGAGTTAAGAAAACTTAGTTTTCACTCAGGATTGAACATTCCTATCAAGTTGACAAGATGCTCAAAACGGGATCGATCAAATGCCTTTGTGAAAAGGTCAGCAAGATTGTCATCCGTGTGAACTTTTACAAGTTCGATTAAATGCTTTTCAGCACAATCACAGATGAAATGATGGCGAATCTCTATGTGTTTAGTTTTGGAATGTTTCACCAGGTTATTTATGATGGACATGGTGGCATTGTTGTCAATGAATAGAGGAGTTCCAGTGAAGTTCAAGCCGTAGTCTCTCAATTGCTGTTGAATCCACAATATCTGAGAACAACCGCTCGCCGCAGAAATGTATTCTGCTTCACAAGTTGAGACAGAAACCGTTGACTGCTTCTTGCACTGCCAGGAGAACAGTCTGTCTCCCAAGAATTGACATCCACCAGAAGTTGACTTTCTGTCAAGGTTACAACCGCCATAATCTGAATCAGTGTACGTTTTGAAGTTGAATGACTGCTGCTTAGAGTACCAAAGACCTAATCGGGGTTTCCCTTTCAGGTATATGAAAATTCTCTTCATGACTATCATATGTGACTCCTTCGGTTGAGACAGAAACCTTGAGCACAAGCACATAGCAAACATTATATCGGGTCTTGAAGCTGTGAGATACATAAGTGATCCGATCATCCCACGGTACAACCTGCTGTCCACATCCTTTCCATCTTTGTCAGGATGCAAACCATGATTGACTGGGATAGGTGTGCCGTAAGTACTGCTATCATTCATCTTGTATTTTGACAAGATGTCCTGCACATACTTGGTTTGTTGTAGATAAATGCCATCCTCTCTTTGACTGACTTGCAGACCCAGGAAGAACGACAGTTCACCCATATTACTCATTTCAAACTTGGACTTCATCACCTTCTCGAATTCCCTACACATCCCTTCATTGGTAGATCCAAAAATAATGTCGTCGACGTATACTTGTACAAGAAGAATGTCACCTCCTGCTTTCCTAATGAAGAGAGTCGAGTCAATCTGTCCACGGTCGAAACCATTAGACAGTAAATGCTTAGATAATGTCTCATACCATGCCCGCGGTTCTGGATGAAGACCATAAAGTGCTTTGTCGAGCTTATACACTTTATTGATATTATGCGGATCTTCAAAACCGGGAGGCTGAGTGACATAGACTTCTTCATGAACTTTACCATAAAGGAAAGCACTCTTCACATCAAGTTGATAGACCTTGAAGTCGACATATGTGGCATAAGCCAAGAACAGTCGAATGGCCTCAATTCTAGCAACTGGGGCATATACTTCTGTGTAATCCAAGCCCTCTTGTTGATAAAAACCCTGAACAACCAATCTTGCTTTGTTCTTCACAACTACATGACGATCATCCGTCTTGCATTTGAACACCCATCTGGTTCCAATTGGCTGAAAGCCTTTTGGCAAGTCAACCAAATCCCACACGTGCAACTTTTGTAATTGGGACAATTCATCTTGCATCGCCTCAATCCAGCAGTTGTTAGTGAGAGCCTCCTTCACATTCTTCGGCTCTAACTGGGACACGAATGCAGCATGCAGACATGTTTCCATGACACCAGTGTCAAGTATCTCTGTGTAAAGACTGGTGTTCTCAGTGATGGTTCGATGACGAGTCTGAACGCCGGCATAAGGATCACCAATAATGTTGTCGATTGGATGATTCCTATGCACTCTCGTCTCTGGTACAATCGGTTCCTGAATTTCTGGATCAAGATTCGTGCTTAACTCCCCCATTTCCTGTGTTCCAGAGGAAGAACATTCAATGTTAATTGGATCAGCTGGAGCTTCATTTCCTACAGTTGTGTTAGGATTGGCTTGAGCGTCATCTCCAACAATATGAACATCTTCACTGTTATCACTGACATGAGTTCCAGATGCAGATGCAGCATTGGAATCAGGAGTTATAATCGGTACAGTAATTCATAAACATTTGCGGCATCATCTGTAGATATATCAGGAAGATTGAATGACTTGAATAGCGCATCATATTCAAAACCCCAAGCTGGACCTATTGGTTCGGGTGGAATGTTGTGTTTACTACAATCCACTTCAAACCATTCCTTGACAGTACGAGTTCCTATGTTGTACACTCTCTTGCAAGGCGAGTTGGCAACGTATCCTAAGAAGATGCTTTCCACTGCTTTTGCATGAAACTTAGACTGTCGGTCTTTATACTGTAGCAACAAGGAACAAGGACTACCAAAAGGAACTAGGTAATCAAGATTGGGAAGTCGATTGTTGATCAACTCGTAACAAGTCTTGTTGTGCCTCTTCACAACCAGAACCATGTTTAAGACGTGACAAGCTGTATTAACGGCTTCTGCCCAGAAAGTGATAGGAAGCTTTGCATCCGACAGCATAGTCCTTGCAGTCTCAATCAGTGTTCTGTTCTTCCGTTCAGCAACTCCATTCTGTTGAGGTGTGTACGGCGCGCTGAATTCGTGATGGATCCCTTTCTTGAGACAGAAAAGCTCCATCAAATTACTCTTGAACTCAGTTCCGTTGTCACTCCTTATTCTTCTAACTTTCAGCTTGCAAAGAGATTCCAAGCTCAGGATCAGGTATTGAAGAATATCAACAGTCTCGTCTTTAGTACCTAAAAAATGCACCCAAGCAAAACATGAGAAATCATCAGTTACAACTAGACAGAACGACTTACCTCCAATACTCCTGATACTTATGGGGCCAAACAAATCCATGTGAAGTAGCTCCAAAGGGGCATCGCTGTTAGCCCTTTTACAAGGCATACAATCATCTGCAACGGTAAATCTCAGCTTAGGAACCCCGGTTACCAAACCGTTTCGGACAAGATGATTCATTTTACGATACGAAATATGTCCGAGTTTCCTATGCCACAAGATGGAGTCGAGCTCTGTCGCTTTGGTAAGCAAACAAGTAGCAACTAATGAGGTGGTTGTTGCCATGCTCATATCGATCTGATAGGTGTCGTTTGCTCTTGGCGCTCTCATCAGGATCCAATCTTCAGGAACTTCAAAACCGGGTTTGAGAATCAGGCATTCTGACTCGTCAAACATCACTGAGTACTCCTTATCACACATTTGGGAGACACTCAACAGGTTATGCTTCAGCTGCTCGCAGAAGTTGACATTGTCAAAGCTGGGTCAAAGCTGACACAACCGTTCGAAACCACGCCTTGACACGTGATGCTGCCGCCTTTTTCTCCGGCAAAGGACACATAGCCGCCTCTGAATTGTTTAACGTCTTGAAGCAATGCCATGTTTCCTGTCATGTGCCGGGAGCATCCACTATCTACATACCAACGGTTAGAGATAGTACCCTTCGGACGTCCCTGCATGATTAACAAAAGAATTAGTTAGATTTGGAGACCCAAGCCATTGTGGTCTTGGGTCGTCCGTCTTTCTCAAAATAAACTACTTCTTTCAACTCACAGTCATGATGACTGTTCAAAATTGGTGAATCTTTGGAGGAATTGGGAACAGGAGATTGAGAACCTTTTACTTTCTTGTTCCAGGATCTCTTTTGATTCTTAACCAGAACAAGAGACTTTCGCTCAACCACAGCCGGTGAACTTGTGGAAGCTTCACCTGATTGAGCTTTAGTCAGCTGTTCCAGCTTTCTCAACCTCTTATTCCTTCTTCTTCTCTGTGGCTTAGAGAGTCTAGCCACAGATTTCTCACCAGTACGTGTACTACCAGATGTAGACACACGAGGTACAGCAGGTTGCTTTACCTTTCTTGCGACGTAGGAATAACAGCTGGTTGTGTAACAACAAGCCGTTTCCCTTGGTTCTTAGAAGGACAGTTCACAAAAATGTGACCAACCAAGCCACAGTGAAAATAGTTCCTCTTGTCTACATAAGCTCTCTTGTAAGGCTCATTAGGTCTGGCCTTAGATAACTCAGCATTATGAGAAGGAGGAGTTGGTTTCTGAACAGCAGTCTGAACCTTAACAGTTTGGTTTTTCGGAGTATAATATTTTTCCAAATTTTCTTTATACCCAAGTCCATAGTGAGCTGAAAAAGCCTCTTTCTTTACTTGGTTAAGACTTTTATACCCCCCGTAAAGCATTACCTTTAGTTTATCATTTGTTTCAATGATGTCTGGTTCAGCTAAAATGCAGTTATCACCATTAGTGATAACGTTTTTCTTTACTTTTTGTTCAGTCAACAACTCCTCAGATACTACTCCTTCAGGGCAAGAGTTAACCGACCCGTCTTTAGAAGCAGTAACAAACTCCACACTAGATGTGGAGTTAGCCTTACTTAAGGATTCAACCTTTTTAGGGGAATCATCCTTATCAGAGGACTCATCTAGACAAGTGAGATCAATGTCTATTAAGCCATTGACAAACTTCCCGCTCACTGGTGGAGGAATGGCATTAGTACCCGAACCTAACCCATTCAGTTGTCTCACCACAGACTCGTAGTGTTCCACCACAAAGCGAGAGTTTTTCAACTTCTCATTAGTGCATTTTAACTGCAAGATCTCATTTTGCAGTTTGTTGATTTCATTGTTTCGTTTTTCTAACCCCTTATAAGCAATATCTAAGTGAAGCTGTTGATCGCTCATTTTTAAAGAATACTCACGTTTTTCCTTTTTCAACGTTTCAATAGACTCTTTAAAACGTTTTTCGTTTTCTTTATAGTTTAGAGCTGCCATACTTAGGGGTTCGATTTTGTCTTGGAGCTTAGAATTTTCAAGTTTTAGCCCTAGACACTTAGAACATGAAACAACAGAAAAGGGATTAGAGTCTACCTCATGAGATGAACTTGTTGCTTCTCCAATGGCCATGAGAGCAACAGCAGTAGTCGATTCCTCTTTCCCAGCTACAGAAGCTTCCTTTCCTTTAGCTTCCTCCTCTTCCTCTGTAGCAGCAGTAGTAGACTCTTTGAGGTCAGCCATAGAAGCTTCCCTTCTCACTGCTTCCATCATTTCCATGATATCAGCTATGAGACCAACCTGTGTTTGTGCGATGATGGCATCCTCAAGATGAACGCCCCAATCAAAGCTGTCGTCCTGTTGGGCTACCAGTGCATTGGACGTTCCACCTTGGCTTTGATTGTGGTGGTTTGGATTGTTTTGGCCATGGCTGTTTCCTTGGCTGGGTCTGGTAAAACCAGAGGCAGGTGCTCTGTCTTTCTGACACTCACGAGCAAAGTGTCCAAAATTTTGACACTTATAGCATTTGGCCTTAGATTTGTCAAATCCGACCTTGGCATTACCATGCCCGCCAATAAACTTTCTTCCTGATCTGTTCAGGAAACGCTTGGCTCTCCTCAATAACATGACCATATTCCATTAAATATCCATGTCCTCCATGTCATTAGGATCCACTTGATTAAAATCTTCTTCAATCGACTCTGGATCAGTAAGCTTGCCACCTATGAAATTTTCATATGCAAGCATACAAGATGAGAATAATGCTACATGATCTTCAGCTTTTCTGGCTATAGCTGAGTTGTTAGCTGAAGACGTAGCAGGAGGATTTCTTGAGGTATTTTGATGATGAGACCCCAACCCTGATCCTGAAGCATAGCAAGCATGACCACCATACCCAGTTGAGTGGCCTTCTTCAGTAGGATTTCCAGTGAAGAGGGCAATTCCAGAGCCAGATGACTTGGATGTAGAAGTCGTCCCATGATACATAGAAGGGTCTTGTATCTGAGGTCTTCCAGAGCTCTCCTTTCTTCTTAGGTTCATGTCATGAGCTTGAACCTTTCCTATTGCCTCTTCAACTGTCAGCTCATAGAATTTAGGATTTTCCCTCATCAGGGTTGTGTACATCTCAAATTTGGGTGGTAAAGCATCCAAAAACTTTTCCACCATCTCTTCAGCTGGATACTTGAGTTCAATAGCCTTCAACTCAGTCTGTAAATGATAGAACCTAGAGATGAGGTCATCTAAAGATTCGTTCTCAAAGAATCTGAAGCACTCATACTGCTTCCTGAGAAGATCCCGCTTACTCTTCTTGATGTCACTATTTCCTTCGAATCTATTCTGTAAAGCTTTCCAGAGATCCTTAGAATTGTCATACCCTCAGAAACTGTGGAACAATTCCCGAGTTAATGCCATAGTGATCGAACCAAGTGCCTTCTTTTCTCGATCATATGCTTTCTTTTCTTCCTCATCGAGTTTAGAAATAGGCTTGGGTAATTCATCATCAAGATAGATGTGTGTGGGATGCTTATATCTCTCAAGGATTGGTATCCATAATGATGAGTCGGTATATGAAATGTAGTGCTCAAAAAGTGCCTTCCAATTGGAATAATCGTTTACGTTTAGCAACTTAGGTGGTTTCTGAGGTGTACCGATCTCATTATCATAGTTTAACATGTTTCCAAGATTATGAAGGTTCGACATAGTGAACACTTAGTCAAAATTCAGAAAAATCAGACACAGTTGCGCACTTGGGATTGGCCTTGCGCACTTGAGAAATATTCTTGCGTACTTAAGACTTGCACTTGCGTACATGTAAGTACGCAGGAGGAAATGATTAAGTACGCATGATATAACTAAAGTTCGCACAAGTTCAGTCTTGCGAACTTGTAAGTACGCAGGAGATAACTCTTGCGTATTTAGTAAGTACGCAGAAAACTGTACTTTTGGCCAAAAATGATAAGTACGCAGGATACCTTTTCAGCAACTCTCACCGATCTTTTTCGGTGAATGGATGTAGGATCGTGAAATTACAAGATGGTTCTGTTCTTAGTTGAGATTGGCGGAAACAATAACAACTACACAATTACAATCGAGTACACAGAAAGAATACTGATAAGAACACTGTTGTATTAAGCTTTTGTGAATAAACGATTACAAATGAAAACTCAGTTAAGAAGCACACTTACAATGAAGTGTTTACACAGTATTTATACTAACTTAGAATCAAGACAGACCCTTGATTCTAAGGATCAGATCGAACACATACCGTTGATCTTTTATACAAAAGCTAATGATACACGTTAAAGCTAAACTAGCTAACTTTATTGAAGCGTTTACTTTATTCAACATTGTTTGCATGCTCGGGAAGAGCATTGTCGTCCGTCATTGGTTGCACCATTGAGGTTCCTTCTGCTTTGAGTGTATCAGTTACTTTTGCAGAAAGTTGTCAGTGACGTTTGGCATGGATAGTCAGCTGCAACGATTTGTCTTCAAGGAACATAGCTATCAGCAGCAAGAATGAGAATAATGCTGTTGATAAGCCTATCAGCAGCAACTTGTGTTGAACGCTGCTGATAAGCCTATCAGCAGCAACAAGTGTTGAATGCTGCTGATAAGCCTATCAGCAGCTATATGTGTTGAATGCTGCTGATAAGCCTATCAGCAGCATTTGTACTTAGAATAATTTGGTAGCAATCAGTCTTTGGTTCTACAAACTCCCCCTAGACTGATGCAACCAAAATTCTTCTAATCACTTTGCTGCTGAAGCTTTTGCATGTGGCTGACTATCCTTTCAACCTCATAGCCTCTTGGATCCTTGCTGGGATTGTTCAGTGGAAGTGCAGACAGAGTCTTGATGTCTTTATTTGGCATTTTGTAGATTGTTTTGCTTGAACATCTCATCTTCTGCTTCCTTACATCAGTTAAGGTGAACTCGTCCAAATCAGCATTATAGGACCAACTTACAAATGGAGAGTGGGACTTGAGTGGTTTGATGTCAATGATCACATCTTTGCTAGGGTTGAAGTAGTGTTTGATTACTAGCACAAGAAGTTTCCCACTCTCATTTGCAGGCACATGAACTTCACCTAGCTCTAGAATTCTGCCAAGATCTGAATCTGGCAATTGCAGAATTTCATCAACAGATCTGTAGATAGATCTTCTTCTTTCAGTTCTCCCCCTAAAGATCGCAAACCTTTGATCATGTGGATTGTAGACCCAATCAACTATGTCTCTTGAGTCTTCTGGTTTAGGTGTGGGTTTGGATTTCTTCAAGGGAGGCTGTTGATGAGTAGGGGGTGGGTGAGATGGTTTGGACTTTTTGGGTTGAGGAGTGGAAGGTTTGGGGAGGAGAGTGGAAGGTTGTTGGACTGAGGAAGAGGTAGGTGAGGGAGAAGGCTTGGGTTTCTTTGCTTTTGTTTCTCCTTCTTCCTGAATAGGTACCCTTTTCTAGGAGCCCTTCTTGCCCACTCTTTCTTCCTCATCCTTTTTGACTTTGAAGTAGAGGGCTTGCAGGTTCATGAAGTTCATAGGACCTAGCCTCTTTCCATTCTCTCCTCTAGCCTTAAGGAAGTCAATCATGACCTTCCTTTCTTCATGGGTCCGTTTATTAAAGGCAATTGTCTTTTTGGACTGTTGTTTGGCTTTTTCTTTTTCTTCAGCATGTTTCTTCTTTGCCAATTGACCTTGCTGACCCATGTAGGCTCTGTAGACTTCTTTATTTGATAGTTTCTCAAGGTAGTCTGCATCCTCACCTTGAGAGACTAGAGTCTTTACCCACTCCTCCCTCATTTCTTTAGCTAGTTCAGAATCGGTTATTCTGAAGTTAGCTTCTTCTTTCTTCTTCTTCTCTAATTCTTCATTTTCTCTGTTGAATTGTTCCTGCAGTTGAAGAGCAAGAGCAGCATCTTCTTTAATCTGGTCAACTGCAGGAATCTTTTTTTTCAGTTCATCCAGTTGTCTAGCATACAGCTGGATGGTTTGTTCTCTTAGGAGAATGGCTGTTTTTCTTTCTTGAACCTTTTTAATGTCAGCCATCTCCTCTTCTTCTCTTCTTCTTCTTTTCTCTTCCCTCTCTCTTTTCTCTTTTAGCAACCTCTCTTCATCTTCATCTGTCATGACTCCCTTTCCTTTGTGTACATTGGATGCCTCTGCTTCAACTTCACTGACCACAACAGCAGATGATGGTGCTGCTATTGGGATCTCTGCCTCAGCTTCATTGGCAATTTGGGATGTGAACATGGGAAGGTCATTGGCCTCATTCGATTTGCACTCAGGACTTGTGACTTCTTTCAACATTTCTTTGATAGTTGATCTTGACTCATATGCTGTAGTACAGATGTCTACTCGAGGGGAAGCTGAGTCAGTATCAGTGTCAGAGTTTGACACATATACTGCCTCAGTAATTCTTCCTACTTGTTCAAGTTTGGCTCTGACAGTAGCTATCATTGCCTGGCTTTCAAGTGAGTTGACAATGCAGATATTTGCCCTGAGTTGAAAGATCTTGTAGAGAAAGTCTGTAGGAAGTGACAAGATGTTCCTGGTGTTGATGGTGAGAGAGGAGTCATTGCTTAGTAAGAAGGTGTGGTCAAGAGACTTAGTGCTTGTCCATCCCAGCACATCTAAGTCTTTGACAATGAAGGAGTACATAAATCTTCTTAAGCAGCAAATTTCTTCGTTAGTGAGAAGACTGCTCCTTATAATGTCAAGTCTTCTAAGAGTCAGTGTTCTTTCTGCTGCTGCCGAAGATTCAGGATAAGCTACCCGATTTGCTGTTTGTATTAGTCTTTCGAAGTGGGGTAGATTATCCTCCATCAAGTCATGGAACCTGCCAATGGCAAGTTCTGCTGAGAGATCTGATGAAGTGTTGATGCAGTTAGTTAAATGCAGTTGTAGGACTTGGAGGGCATTGAGAGAGTTCCAGTTTAGCTCTTCTACACCACTAAACTCCCATCCAATCCAAAATCTCTCAGCTAATCCATCATACCCCCAAGCTAGAATGGGGTCAAATTCTAGCTTCTGTGTAGTTTGAAAGAGTTGGGAGGTAATGGATTGACTTATGATGGCTGCTGCTTCAGGAAGGATGCTGAATGATGTATTTGTTTGTTCTGTGTCTTCAGCATCATTCAGCATTTCATCAACAGCCCTGACGACCAACTTCCAGTCTTCAGATGTCTCTTCTTCTTCGTTATCTGAGACTGGCAAGTCATGAATTTGTACAAAAGCCGGCTTGAATAGTGAGCTTTGAATTACAACCTGCTCTTGAATCCAGTCGTCAAGACTGTCTGTGTCTTCTTCCATAGAGACCATCTCCCCCTTTTTGGTTGCATCAGTAGACAGGTAAGCATCAGTTTGGGTGCCTACTAATACAAGAGAGGGAGTGGCTAAAGTTGGGCATTGATGGGCTTCATGCATAGAGACTTGGTGTCTTAGTTTGGACACTTCAGCCTCTAGCATAGCCACCCTGGCCGTCAATTCCAAGTTATGAAGTTTCAGTCTGTCCTCATCCACAGTTGTGGAATCCTTGGACCCAGATGGGGCCTCAGGCCTAGCCACTTCATCCCCATCACCCATGGTTTCTTGGCGCCTGGGATTCCTCTCAGTGGGGGGATTTTCCAAGAAAACATCCTCACTGTGAGTTGTCATGGTTGAGGTCTTAATACTGTTGTCACTGTCCTCTAGGTCATTTGACGGGCCAGCAGTAGTGACAGCCTCTTCCACATCCACTCTTTCATAAATCTGAGAGTGGACATTCAGGGTAGATGAACTTGGGTTGGGTGTGTTGGAAGCAAGATCAATCAGTACCTCCGAGATAGTGGTAGTTGGAGAAGGTACATCATCTTGATCAGGTTCCTCAACACTTAAGTTCATAAGAGAAAGGAAGTGCTCTGGGGGCTGTTCTACGGATCCGGGAAGTGATCCCGATCCAAATAGAGAGACATCCGAAGAAGTCTCCCTAATAATGTGGCTTTCCCTTATGATATTCTCACCAGAATGTTGTGATTCTGAGTGAGGGCTGTTAGGTTGGGTTTGGGCCTTGGAGGAAAGAGAAGAAGGAATTCTCTTACCCCTTTTTCTAGTATATGTTGTTGCAACCGGGGCCCTGTGTTCCGGTTGAACAATAACATCCAAAAGAGGTGTAAGTAATTTTTGTGCATGTGCATCCTTAGTAGTATGCACAGGGGTTCGAACGATGGATGCAGATTGTTGTTCAGGATGTGAGGTGGAGGGTGTGGGATCAGTATCAGCCGGGATTGCTGAACTGTCACCCGGGGTACTTTGGACGTTCAGCATTGTAGATAACAATGGAACGTTGACCCCTGAGAACTTTTTGGAAACAGTCCTCATGCTTTGAAAAATGTTATTTTTATGACCCAACATGATGTAGATTCTTGCAGGTTTTGAAAGATCTTTTAGTTCTTGATTGAAAACTTCCTGCAGGAATCTTGGGTACATGAAAAATTGCTGCTTTGCACCCTCTTGAAGATTATATCGCAAACCCTCAAAAATGAGATGTGCAAAGTTGAAGCCTTGGTTAGTGACCATACCATGGAAGGCGGAGGCTAGTGTAGAGCTCACCTGATGCCATCCACTCCTCTTCTGAGATATGCATTGGAGAAGAGTGTGGCAGAGATACTTCCATGGAGGGCCCATCAGCGCCTTCTCGATCGTATACTCGGTTTGATTTCCAGTGTATCCAATGCAGACAAAGGTCCTCATGTATTCGTCCTTTGAGTATGAGATGGCTGCTCTCTCATCTTGAAGCTTAAGATGTTTTCTGAGTGTAGCTTCCAAGATGGTGATATTCTTGCAGTCTACTTTGGCTTTGATTTGGGGAATCCCTTGTTCGGTTGAGTAGACGGCGGTTCTCCAGAAATCCTCCATATGGGGAATATATATAGTAGGGTTGGTGGTGAGGGCAAAGTAGATCTTTGATCGACATAAGAAATCGATCATATCGTCAAAACCATCGGATTTCTTTCCTTTGGTAAGATATGCTGTTAGGTTATGGTATGTGGAAAACTTGTCATCTGGGTTGTCGATATCTGCCATAGCCGTTTGATTTTGGAGGGATGATTTGAATATGGTGGAGACTTGAGAGTATGAAGAATATGGAGAGCTTTGAATGTGGTGGGGACTTTGGGTGAAAGTGATAGTTGGTTAGGGTTGAATTGAATGTGAAGAAGTGGTAAGGAAAATTTGATTTGTTCTTATAGCGGCAGATGAGAGAAAAAGCAGAATGACTTGTACAGTACAACCTTATTTACTTTTCATTGTTACAGCTGTAATACACTGAGGCAGTCATGGTAAAGACTGACGTTATTTTCTTTTACAGCGGGTAAAAGTTAATTTTGGACTTAAGTTTACCCATCAGCAGCAAACTTAGTTGTTGTGGATGAGTAAGCCTGTCCGCAGCAACTTTGGTTGCTGCGGAAGGTTAAGTCTGTCAGCAGCAAACTTAATTGCTACTGATAGATGCAATGATCTGCAGCAGGGATGTTGCTGCTGATGGCCTTAAAGCTATCCGCAGGAAACTTATTCCTGCTGATAACTTCATGTAGTCAGTGGCAAATCCTTTGCTGCTGAATATTAAACCTGTCAGCAGCTGAGGGGCAAAAATGCTGCTGACTTATAACTTTTATTTACATCAAAAGACAGGCATATTTACAGTAAAGGATATATGCACTCAACTGAACCGATGATGATGCGTGGTGATTTCTTTGCCTTCCATTGTTGAGTTGGTGGTCTTCCAGCTCTTTTTGCCTTTTCAGCAGTAGACTTTGTATTTGGCTTATCAGCAGCAGATTTTGATACTGCTGATCATTTTACTTGAGCAGCTACAGATTTTGTTGCTGCTGAAGGCTTTCCCTTTTGTTCCTTGGGCTTTACTCGATCAGCAGCAGTTATTTTGACTGCTGATGGCTTAGGAACAAACGTATGCCTATCCTTCTTCCCCTCACTGATAGGCTTTTGTATAACTGGTGTTGGAAGAAGAATCTGATTGAAAGGATTAAACTTACAATTTGTAGCAAAGTGGTCTGATTCTCCACAGATGATGCAAGATTGTTTAGGTTTTGACAACTGCTCCCTTGATGGAGAAAGAGATTTTCTGAATTGAGTTGTCTTAGCTTCAAATCTTCTTACCTGTTTGTTCTTCTCTGTCTTCTCAAAAGCATGTTGCATGAGGTTTCTTTGCTGCTGAAGGTAGTAGAAGCAGGTGCTGGCAGTGTGGTTATATTTTCCACAGACAAAACATGATTTTGCCAGTTTATCCCTTGAAAGATGCACATAATCCTTTCTTTTGAAAAGGTCTTTGAAATTCCAAGGGTGAGCTTTGTTGTGCTCAAAAGTAGCTTCTTCCAATGTTTTTTGAACATATGGAACCCTCTCTCCAGGCGCATGACATATGTCAAACACCTTCCTTGGCTGGTCTGAAGATGAGGACTGGCCCTTTTCAGTATTTAGCTTCCTACCTTCTAGAGGATAGCTAATTTTGATTTGTTTGAATGGTGTAGGATCTAGTACTGAAATGGCTGGTACTTGTGCTGAATGGACTTCATCTTTAGTCAGAGTGACTTGAGGGGCAGGAGGAGATGAAGCTTCACTTGTTTTAGTGGAGTATGAGTAAGTTGAATCAGACCCTGATGAGGTAGTGCATTCTTGTACCAATGGTTCATCCTTAGAAGGATCAAGATTTTTGTTGGCCATATCAAGATTTGCCAGATTGAAGCTTGGTTCATGAATGGTCACGTAGTCAGCAGGTGGTGCAACGGCTTGATATTGTTCAGCATGATACCCCACACCAGTTTTTACCTTATCAAGAATTTGAGCATCCAAAAGTCTTTGCAGCTTTTTGGATGCAAATTCATATTTGTCGACATGAACCTTTTGTTCTGCCAATTCTGCTCTGGTAGCTTTTAATCTGGCCAGTAGATCAACAATCTGAGTTTCAAGATTGGTTTGTTCATGTTTTAATGATGAAATCTCTTTCTTTAGGCAGTTAATTTTTTCTTTGTAACTTTCTTCGACCTTTTTGAATTCAGATTTCATTTGGTGAAACTCTTCATTTTGATCTATTAGGTTTTGATTGTGCTTTCTGTAGCCTAAAACCTTATCAATACAGGCTTGGGAACATAGATGTTCATATACCTGGGGCGGTATCTCAGTTGTGTCTGCCATAAGAGCTTGGTTGTTAGTAGGCAGGTCTTCATACTGGAAGCTCCAGTCAAAGTCAGATGTTCCAACAGCTGCACAGGCTATAGTTTGAGCTGGAGGAGTAGCTTGTTGCTGTTGATGTCTTGGTTGGGTTTGGTGAGCTGCTGGGTTTGCCCTAGGTGCCTTGCATTCTCTGTCAAAATGTACAGTTGTAACATTTTAATTTGCTTTTATCCAAGCCAACTCTGGTGTTTGAGCTGTTGCTTGGAATGGGTCTTCTGGTTCTAGAGTAGAACCTTTTTGCTCTTATGGAGAGCATGGCATACGAGTGCTGTATATCCATTTCTTCTAGATCATCTGGATGGAAGCACTCAAGATCTTCCTTGATAAACTACATGTTGCTTGAGTTTTCAGAAACAAAAGCAGCAGTGGTTGAGGCTTGAGAAGGAGCTTCAAGGAGAAATGGTGATGTGTTTGTTTTAGAGGTGGGAGTTTGAGGATGTGTGACTATGGGAGGATAGTAATTGCTAGTACTGGGGCCTGAGTGCTCAGAGTGAAAAGTGTGGTGTTGGATGTGGAGGCTGTTTGGTAGCTTGAGCTCCTTTCCTTGGCCTGAATCATTTCTAATTCATAGGTTTTGAGCATACCAAATAGCTCAGTCATCTGAAGAGTCTTCAGATTCTCAGTTCTTCTGATGGACACTGTGTAGAGTGTCCAGCAACTAGGTAGAGATCTGATGAATTTTTTAAGAATGTCTTCATTCTCCAACTTCACTTTTGAGCACTGCAACTCACCTACAAGATAATTATATCTGTTATATAAAACAGTTAGAGACTCACCTTCCTTCCAGATGAAGTTTTCGTACTGCTGCTTGAGGATGTCTCTTCTGTTTTCCTTAATTTCCTCAGATCCAGCAAACATCTTCTCGAGGGCCTCCCACAGCTCCTTAGCTGTTTTGTAACTTCTGAAGTTATTTGGAAGGCACATTTGGATGGCTCCTAGTGCCTTGAAGTCTACCTCCATTTTCTTGATATCCTCTTCTGAGAACTTGGAGGGATCCTTTGGAACTGTTGGTTCTCCAGAGTTAGCCGATGCCACCATGGGAGTGTATGGTCCATCCCTGATGGATTTCCACATTCCGTACTCCTGATAGTAGAAGAAGCTTTCCATGCGATTTTTCCACATGTCGTAGTCTTCTCCAGATACCAACCTTGGTGGTCGGTTGATGCTGCCGATGTCTTCAAAACCTTTGCTTTGTGCCATTTTTGTTTTGTGATTTTGGGTGACTTGATCAACGAGAGAGTTTAGAATAGAACCAGAAGTGATTTAACAAGTGTGAGTTTGTTTAATCTGAGCCAAAGCTCTGATACCACTTTTAGGATCGTGAAATTACAAGATGGTTCTGTTCTTAGTTGAGATTGGCGGAAACAATAACAACTACACAATTACAATCGAGTACACAGAAAGAATACTGATAAGAACACTGTTGTATTAAGCTTTTGTGAATAAACAATTACAAATGAAAACTCAGTTAAGAAGCACACTTACAATGAAGTGTTTACACAGTATTTATACTAACTTAGAATCAAGACAGACCCTTGATTCTAAGGATCAGATCGAACACAGACCGTTGATCTTTTATACAAAAGCTAATAATACACGTTAAAGCTAAACTAGCTAACTTTATTGAAGCGTTTACTTTATTCATCATTGTTTGCATGCTCGGGAAGAGCATTGTCGTCCGTCATTGGTTGCACCATTGAGGTTTCTTCTGCTTTGAGTGTGTCAGTTACTTTTACAGAAAGATGTCAGTGACGCTTGGCATGGATAGTCAGCTGCAACGATTTGTCTTCAAGAAACATAGCTATCAGCAGCAAGAATGAGAATAATGCTGCTGATAAGCCTATCAGCAGCAACTTGTGTTGAACGCTGCTGATAAGCCTATCAGCAGCAACAAGTGTTGAATGCTGCTGATAAGCCTATCAGCAGCCATATGTGTTGAATACTGCTGATAAGCCTATCAACAACATTTGTACTTAGAATAATTTGGTAGCAATCAGTTTTTGGTTCTACACTGGAAAATTGCCGGAGATGGAAAAAATTGGCCTGATGATTAATGCAAAAGAGCCAAAGGGTCAGAAACTTATTTCTAACCAACCTTCGATGCTCAAATAACTCAAATACACAAAAAAAATTGGATTTTTTGAGAGATTTTTGCTTCTAAAAAAGTGCTCAAGAGCTACCCCTTTTTTATCACAAAAATCAACAAAAATACCTCTTTTTGCTAGTAAAACTTAGTAAAAACGTCTCCAAACTCACTTACAACACTCGAATTCAAGAGCAATGCTCTGATAACACTTGTAGGTCCCTTCGTGTGTGTCGGATCGTTGCATGTAAGTGGTCTACTAGTCGGACCGGGTGCGGAATACCCATGACTAGGCGGAGAGTCTAACTAAAAACAAAGTAAACCAAACACGAGAGTCACAATAAAAGCTCTTTCTATTATAAACACTCGACGGTTACCGAGAGATTACAAATTGAGTACTTAACAAACTGAGTTCGTCTAAGATATGAGTTCTGCGTACTTATCCTCTGTGAACCAAACCTATTTATACAGACATGATGCCTGCGCACTTAGCAAATGCGCAGGACCAAATGCTCTTGCGTACTTAGCAAGTACGCATAGGTCTTCCTGCGTACTTGCTAAGTACGCAGGAGCTTTCTCCTGCGCACATGTAAGTGCGTAAAACACTTAGAAGAAATGCAACATACATTATGTAAAAGTAAATATAACTCGATAAACTATTACATAACGACTCTTACATACAAAGACAAATTACAGACATTAGAAATACAAACTAAGACTCTATCCAGAGTGTTGTCACAGGAAAGTTCATCAACAGTTCTTCCTGCATAGCTTCAATCCAATTGTTTTCATTTAAAGCCATCTCAACATTCTTGGGTTTAACCTGCGAAATAAAGGATGAATGTGAGCAAACATCAAGAACACCAGAATCTTTAATGCAGGTATACAAACAAGTATTGTCAACAAGAGAACGTGTTTTCACTCCATCCTGTAAATTTCCAATTATATTCGTCACTGGATGATCTTTGAGTTCCTTGACGGATGCAACCTCAGGAACCGACAACACGTCAACTTGAGTAGATTCAGATTGATAAGAATAATCTTGATTAATTGGAATATCCGAGTCTAAATTTGTAGGAATCTCCCCCTGAGCCTGTGTCAAAGGTAATGGATCATCACCTAACAACGGATCAGCAGAAGAATCTTGAAAAATAGCATTATCCTCCTCACTCTCTGAATCTTGTGGACCTGAACAAGAAGCAACATTTGGATCGGGAGCAGAAGTAGATGGAATCGATGAATTTGGAACTGCATTTGGTAGAAATCCATTGTGCTGTGCATCCTGACAAGAATCATAAAGAACAGCAGCATCTTCAGCAGAAATATCAGAAGGGAAATGAAAAGACTTGAATAACTTTTCATAATCAAATGCCCAATCCGGACCAATCGCCATTTGTGGTAATGACCGATTTGAACAGTCAATATGGAACCATTCTTCAACTTGGCACGTCTCTTTGTTATAAACCCTCTTGGTTATTGAATTAGCCACATACCCCAGAAAAGTCCCTTCAATAGCCTTCGCACTGAATTTTGTTGGGACATCTCGAACTTTCAATAGGGTGCAAGGATTACCAAAAGGTAGTAAATAATCCAGATTCGGCTTTCGATTATTCAGCAATTCGTAGCAAGTCTTGTTATGTCGCTTGACGGTCAAGACCATGTTCAAAACATGACACACAGTATTAACAGCTTCAGCCCAAAAGGTGACTGGAAGCTTAGAATCCGCAAGCATCGTGCGAGCTGTTTTGACCAAAGTCCTGTTCTTTCGTTCAGCGACACCGTTTTGTTGAGGAACATATGGTGCACTGAATTCATGATGAATTCCTTTTTGTAGACAGAATAAGCCCATTTTTCTATTCTTAAATTCGCTGCCATTGTCACTCCTGATTCTTCTGACTTTCAGATTGAATAAATTTTCCAAAAGTCGTTTCAGCTTTAGTGGAAAGAAACTTAACCCATGAAAATCTGGAGTAATCATCAGTTACTACCAAGCAGTACGATTTTCCACCAATGCTCCTGATACTGATAGGACCGAACAATTCCATATGCAGCAACTCCAAAGGAGTTACGATAGAATTCGTCGATTTAGATTTGTGAGATTTCTTTCTTTGCTTCCCCTTCTTGCAAGGAATACCATCATCAGGAACTGAGAATTTCATCTTTGGAAAACCAAGAACCAGATCATTCCTAACAATGTAGTGCATCTTCCTATAGTTAATGTGAGCTAGCTTCCTGTGCCACAATATTGAATCAGATTCTGACGCCTTGGAGAGTAAACAAGTAGGAATTGAATCCGTTGTAGTGGCGACACTCATGTAAAGGACATACGTGTCATTTCTCCTCGGAGCCTTCATGAGAATCCATTCATCAGGAATCACAAAGCCCGGTTTCAAAATATAGCATTCAGCATCGTTGAAATGGAACGAAAACTTCTTGTCACAAACTTGTGATACACTTAAAAGATTGTGTTCCAGCTGCTCAACATAATTCACCTTCTCAAATTTGACTTTGTCATTCTTTAATGTACCCTATCCAGTTATATAGCATTCAACCTTTATTACCCGCAAAAGCGACATAACCTCCATCAATTTGTTTAACATCCTCAAGCAATCTAACATTCCCTGTCATATGTCGAGAGCAACCACTATCCACATACCATGTATTGTTGATAGTCCTCCTTGGTTGTCCCTACATAAACAAAGAATATCAGTTAGAAATAGGAACCCAAGCCATCGTGGTCTTGGGTCGTCCAGATTTATCAAAATAAACAACTTCTTGTAATTTATAATCAATCTTATCATTCACTTTTGGAACAGAAGTTTGACAATCAGATTTTTTTAAAGAAGATCCATTTTTATTATTTTGAAAAACATTATTTGATATATTATTGTCAGATTCGGATGTTTCCAAAATTTTCTTCAATTTTCTGTTTCTTCTTCTCCTTTGAGGTCTAGACAATTTAACATCCTGCTGAGAATCTTTTGAAATTCCAACATTAGGAATCTCAAGTTTCTCTTTGCATACAAAAGATTTAGAATTCAATTTATCAAGTTGTTTAAATCCAGATGATTTAACAAAAGATCGACCAGCCAAATTTTTCTCCAAACTAGAAGATGACTTTCCCTCATCTTTTCTTTTCAGAATCTTCACCACTTTTGGTTGTGAAGGAACAGTCTTCATTTTACCCTGGTTCTTGTAAGGACAATTGATCAGAATGTGACCAGCCTCGTTGCAATGAAAACACACTCTTCTTTCTTGATAAGTTCTGAAATAAGGAGTTTTCTTTGAATTTGAGGATCCATCAGAGGAATAAGCTTCAGAGGAATGTCCAGAACAGTTTATCGGTTTCTTTGGAACATAAGCCTGTGTTGGCACCTTTGACCAATACACTTTTTGATAACCAGCCGCGACAGAACCACTCGACTGTAAAATTGGAGAAAGCTTAGATGTACCAACTTTCACCTCCTCAAGTTCAGTCAGAATGCATCTATCCCGGGTAACAGATTTAACAACTGTTGGGTCATCAATTTTTACCTCTTTTGGAATGCCCTCGACCTTCTTCTCATCAAACACCTCATCTTCAGAATCAGACTCATACACCATATCCTCCCCAGTTACCGGATTCACCTTTAACACAGTCTTTGGATCTATCTCCTCTTCATGTATGATTTCAGGTTCCACCACATAATTTGCATTGAACGATGGAGGAATAAATCCAATTCCAGCAACACGCTTTGTAGGATTAGCATTTGAGTTAAAATAATACAAAACAACCGAAGAATTTTCAAATTTTTCCATTTTTCTATGAAGTTTGATCACTTCAGACTCTTTGTCAGATATTTCTTTATTCTTTTGAGCAACAACTTCATTACGTTTTTCTATCTCAGCATAAGCCATATCTAGATGATAACCATGCTCTTTGTATTTTAGCCCAAGAGAATTTAAGTCTCTTTTCAAAGACTCAATTCTATCAATGCACAATTTATCATTATCTTTCAGTTTCTGATTAACAGTATGCATCGATTTCATGTCGCAAATCAAGTTTGTGTTATCATCCATGACCTTTTGCAATTTATCTTTAACAGAAATGCAGTTAGAATAGTAAATATGACAAACAGAGTCTTTTACCTTAGACGGATCAAACATGTCTACCATGAATACTTTGGCAATGGGAATATTTTCTAAATCAGCACCATCAGAAGCATTTTGAGTAAGAACAATATCCTCCTCAGCAACACCTGATGTAGCATCAGAATCAATATTCTGCACTTATTCTATTTTTTCATCAACGCTTGGAACACTGTCACATCACAAGAATCATCACTAGAACTTTCATCATCAGTCGACTCCTCTGGTTTTTCAGAATGAATTTCTGCTACAAAAGCCTGACTCACAGCACCCACCAAGTCTTCCAGATGAATTCCCCAGTCATAGTTTTCATCGTTCTGAGCAACCAATGCCGATGAAGCAGATGCATGATTTGTATTACCAGATGAACCATGTGACTGATTCCTATTATGCTGAAAATTAGGCTGCTTCTTTTGAGAATCAAACTCGACCTTTGGCTTCACACATTCCTTAGCAAAGTGACCATATTCTTGACAGTTGTAACACCGAACTTTGCTTTTATCAAAACCCATGCGAGATCGACTATTTGAGCCAATATATTTTCTACCAGTTTTCTTCAAGAAATCTTTAGCTTGACGCATTAACATGGCCATATTCCTTTGGATATTCATTTCTTCCAGATCAACAGGGTCAATCTGTCTGAAATCTTCTTCTATAACCTCAGGATCATATATTTTACCTCCAATAAAATTTTCATATGATGCCATGAATGAGGAAAACATAGCAAGATAGTCATCAGCAACCTTCTGATTCAAATGAGATCCAGATGAAGTAGAAGCTGTAGTCGCAGAAAATCCAGAAAATCCATAAAATTATTAATCATAGCTTCAAAAATCATTCTTGAGAAATTGAATCTACGATGAGTTGTCACACAAACCAAAGCTCTACTAAAGACTTCACTAATTTGATCAAATGCTCCTGTCCTCGGTCCAAGGCAATGAATGAATATGTTAGGACATAGTTTGTAATGACAAAAGCTTTGTAATAGTTTAGATCTAATGTCTTTATGTTTTTGTTATGTATAATGTTCTAAGTGTTTTATGCAAGTTATGCTAGAGGAGAACTTGTTAAGTTCACCTAGTCTAATAGAGGCGAACTTGTTAAGTTCGCTGAAGTCTATCTGAGGCAAACTTAATAAGTTCGCTTAGTCTGTTATGCAGGTCAGATGTCTATATATAGATGTTTATAGAGTCAGTTTAATAGAATCGATCAGAAAGCAAACAGAGTTGAACGATTGAGTCTGTAAACTCTATTAAGAATTGGAATATAAGAGTGAATGTTATTTACTTGATTGTCCATATTGTCTTTTGTGTATGTAATCGTTGATTCCTTGGATTCTGCACTCCGAGTTAACGACACGTCTTATCACGAGAACGATCAGTAGAAGTGCCATGAGGACCTACAAGTGGTATCAGAGCTTATGCTCGTGATTCTTGGTGATTCTAGACGGTTTGTATGCAAATTGACAAGAAATTCATCATCTTTGACATTTTCATTTCCATGGAGTTTTCAAGCTTAATTTGGTTCTGATTTGGTGTTTTTGAAGAGGATTTTGAAGAAATTGATCCGATAGAAAGGTTCTAATTGAGAAATTACACAATCCTACGGTTTGATTTTGACTAATTCCTTCAAATCAGTGAATTATGAAGTTTCTTGGTTCGCGGTTTTGGTTGAACTGTTCTTGATTTTGAATCTGCTGAAGCAAGCGAACTTGCTGATTTGGTGTGCAGGCGAACTTAGCAGGCAAACTTGTCAAGTTCGCTTCTCACAAATTAAGCAAACTTATTTTTGGGCGAACTTAATCTGATTTTCTAATTTCGGGTTTAAGCGAACTTCTTAAGTTCACTTCATATTAAGTTCACTTGGGTATCACAGAAGCGAACTTATTATCTTCGCCTAAGGGTAGTGAGTGTTCAACACATGGAAATTTTTCAGGAAAATGGCAAATATGGTACAAGTAACGAATATGTTCAATTATGATAATGAGATTGGTACATCTCAAAAACCACCGAAGTTGTTGAATCTTGCTGATTATTCTAATTGGAAAGATAGGTTTGATCAGTTCGTATCTTTTACCGATACCAGTCTCTGGATTCCTATTTTAGAAGGTTATACGCATCCGACTTATTCGTGGATGGGACAGGATGATGTTCCAAAGCCGGTGTCAGCGTTAACTACTGAAGAAAAGTTGCTGTTTGATAGGCAAAAGAAAGCGATGACAAGTATTTCGATGTCTCTTCCGAAAGAAATATATCTGTTGGATCGGGATCTACCTTGATCCAATGATTCAACACATTAACCGAACCAAATCGTGCGGAATCCGATTTGATTGGCAATCCAATCTATGACACGGATCGGGTCGTGAGAAACGAGCGGATTAGATGTAGAAACGAAGGTTTCTATCGACCCTTTGGTGTAGAGAAGTTGGATACAAGACCTGGAAACTCTCAACGGACAGAGATTCGACAATGCCGGTGCAAAGAGTTTGTGTGTGTTCTGTTGCTTAGTCTGGTTCTGCTCTGGTTAGTCTCTGCTCTATTTTTTTGTGCTCATGAAGTGAAAGTTATATATATAGTGCAGAGGCCATTCGTACGAATGAGCCATGTGAATGGACTCATTCGTGCGAATGAATCAGTAGAATGGTTCATTCGTAAGAATGAATCATCAGAATGGTTCATTCGTACAAATGAATCATTCTCATGACTTATTCTAGCGAATGAATCATTCTCATGATCTATTCGCGCGAATGGATCATTCTCATGATCCATTCGTGCGAATGGGCCTTTCATTAGCACGATTGATCAACGTTATCGATATTTATCAGATCGTTTAATACACAGTCGTTATATATGAGTAAAAATTAAGGATAAACATGTAATTTCATTAATATATCAAATAGTTACATTAAACATAGATGAAATACATACTACAAGGGATTAGGGACATATCATGCATCTACAAACTCCCCCTTGGACCTAGATCCCTTCAAAATGACCTAACTGACATTAGTTGGTCTTCAACATCTCTTTTGTACGAGTTTTCCAGTTGACCCCAGCGTGTATGTCAAAAGCAAAGCATATACGTATCACCTTCACATACTGCAACGCCTGGTCTATATCTGCAACATCAAAAAACGGCTGACACTTGTATAAAGTTGTAACATCTTGTTCAGACAAGTTGGTCAGCCACAAGGGATCAAAGACCCTGATGGTCTCCCATGACCCTTCTTTACAAAGCACTATAACAGCTTCACCAGTACGCCCATCATAGTACCACCATTTGAACTGATCTGAGAAGTCCTGGATCATTTTCCTTAAAGGAATCTTCTTCATGATCGTTGGAGGTTTCCACTTTAAGACAATTAGGGGCTTCTTGATGATTGGATGAACCTTTTCCTTGTGAATGTAACGTGTAGGCATTTGTGGCTTGAAGTTCACCCACTTCTTCCGGTATTCGTACTGTAATTGACATTCAAACCATTCGGATAGACCGAAAGATTCGCTGTATAGAAGCTTTAGACACGCCAATTGATTTACTTCAAATGCGGGCAGCGTCTTGAAGTCATGAGGGTACCTGAAATATTGTATGCCCTTCTCTCTTTTTATAGCATAGCATCTTAAGTCGTTGAAGTATGCCCAACTGATTATACGACCATCAGACTTGTGTCCTTTGAGTCGATAAAATTTAGTGTACTTGGTTGGAGGAGAGGGCTTTGAGTTCTTCTTTAATTCGGCCATGTATTCCATCCACTGACTTTTACGTTCGTTCAGCTCGTCAACATTGGTAGTGGAGGAACCGGCTTCATCACCTTTGTCTTCTATTATTCGGTTGACCTCCTCGTCGGACTGCTGATTGAATAAGTCCGCGAAGGAGGGAAGATCATCACCGTCGACAGATGTGTACTTTGGGTATTCCTGATCAGTGATGTCTTCAATCTCAACCTCATCAACATCTTCCAGTTCATCAGAAGAGGGATACTCGGGAGCAGAAACAGATGCCTCGTCGGTGATAACTTCATCAAGATTCATCTGAAATAATTCGGCAATCTGTTCTTTAAATAAGCAATGCACGATTTCCCCCTCTTCTTTGTCATAGATGACCGAGTGCTGGATGATCCCTTGCATGTCAAGCACATATGTCAGCTTGGAGGGTTGTTGCTTGAGTGGCATCACATCCAGAACTATTCACATAAACAAACAAAGAATAAACATGTGAGAATTTGAAATTTCATTGATTTAATCAAAATAAAACTGAAATTATTTACATAATAATCTAATATTTACAATAAGACAACTTTTAAACAGACTATCAACCTTCAGTCCCCTTTTGTTTATCTGATGACGCGCCTTCTGATTTGTCTGATTTTTGCTTTGTTCGCGCCTCTGCTTCTGCTGTCTTTGGCACCATCGTTCTTATCTTTGTCATTATTGTCATCATCATCACTATCATCATCATCATCGTCACTATCATCATCCTCATCGTCATCATCATCATCATCATCGTCACCATCATCACCATCATCACCATCATTGCGAGCACCCTCAATTCTGGGTGTCGGGTCCCTTCTGCTTTCTAAGTTTTCCAACAACCTTTTGTTTTCCTCCTCTAGCCTTTGTATCCTCTGAGCATGTGCATCAACAGTTGTAGACAACTGTTGATTCTGGTTTGTAGCAGTGAGAAGGAGGACTTGTTGATCATTACACCTGTTGGTGAGACTTGTGATGGCTTGAGATTGTTCAGAGTTTTGCAGAGTCAGATGACCAATCTGCGAGCCCTGTTGGTCAATCAGCAAACCCTGTTGATCAAGACGCTTTGATTGCTCTTCATTCTGAGCCAGTAAACGAAGTACCAACTGTTTAAAGTACTGATCTGGTCGTGTAGAGAGACATTCGGCAGTGACATTGAAGATTCAGCTCGAATAGTTGATGGTTGTGATGTAGGAGCAGTCGTGTAGATGGGAGGAGGCACAGTTTGTGTCTGAGGCATAGATGTTGACATTGGAGCCTCAGACCTGGTGGCAGTTTCTGTAGTAGCAGAGGTCTTCTCCGTCCTTCTAACAAGCTTAAACTTTTGGCGTTTGGCCATTCTTTTCTTTCCTCTTCCCTTCTTGACCGGGGTAGATTGGGAAGAAGGAGCAGCAGATACTTGTAGACAACCAGGGACAAAGTCAGCATCCCTGACGTCATCATCAACCCTTGAGCTTCCTTGATCTGCTCCCCTTTTTCTTTTTGTTGCGACCAATCTTGCCCCTTGTTGGCGGAGATGGGATATAGCATGAGCAATCCTGGATCTGGATAGAAACTCGATCATGCCGACAAACGGACGTGCATTCTTTGATGTCAGAATCATGTTCACACATATGTTGCTTTTTATGGAAGCCTTAAGAACAACTGGAGCTCTGTGCGCCATAACGATCAGTCTGCAAACACAAAAACATGAAGCACCTCAGATCAATACATGCAAGATTTTGGAAATATGAACTTTTGGACCATTTTTCCCTTGGTACGAATGAATCATTCTGCCTATTCATTCGTGCGAATGAGTGTTCATTCGTGTGAATGAGCGTTCATTCGTGTGAATGAGGGTTCATTCGTGTGAATGAGTTTTCATTCGTGTGAATGAGTTCTCATTCGTGTGAATGAGCGTTCATTCGTACGAATGAACATGAAGAGTATGTCAATTCGTGTGACAGACAGGTCGCGATCCAACTTGTCCAAAAATCAACCAACACTTGAAAAGATTTGCCGAAAAAGACACCAACACATTCGACTATGGTTTTCAACCAATATTTAGCATTTTAAATGGTTTATTAAGTCAGTTTTTTACGTTTTTAGTTTGTTTTTCGGTTTTGAACCCTAAATCTAATCTAACATCCACGAATCGGTATACAATCGATGAATACTTGTGGGGTTATACCTGTAAAAAGAAATCGAATGATTAGATTACAGATTTGACAGAGTTTTGTTCAAATTCAGATTTTGATGAAACAGACGTGCGAATGCTTTCTGTTTTGTGCGAATGATTCTGCACATGCGAATGAATGGCCTATTTATAGGATGGCCTGGTTCATTCGTACAAATGGCCATCCATTCGTATGCGTGTGTCCTTCAGTAGTACGAATGGGTATGCATTCGTACTAATGAACCCTTCATTCGTACGGATGGATGTTCATTCATACTAATGAACCTTCAATCGTACGAATGGACCATTCTGGTCAGTCCATTCGTGTGAATGACCTATTCTCATCATCCATGCGTACGAGTGAGCCATTTTGCTCATCCATTCGTACGAATGGGACAATCCCCTTATGCAAATTAAACTTTTCAAGTTAAATGGGGTATCCGACCACATTGGTTTTAACAAAAATTTAATTATGAAGTAAGGGATCAATTATGAAGTTTTGGAATAGTTTATGAAGTAAAGGAACGATTTGATCAATCAGGAAGTCAAGCGGTTTTCAAATTTTGATTTTCTGACAGTCGTTCGAGTCTTATCAGATAATCTAAAATTCAGGAAAAGTAAAATCTTTTTGGATTTTTGAATATGTAATGCTGAAAATAATATCAACAAGATATATACACGCATGTCTTAGTAAGAATGATCCTTATGAGAAATCATACAGACTTAATGACTAATGATCTGAGACATTTTGAATTTTGTAGATACAACTATACAATGGTATTTACACATCTTTTTGTGAGAAAGATCCGAACGTGGGATCAGTACTAAGCTCATAGCAATCAGCAACATTGCAAATTATCTGAGCTTTAAGTACACTTAGTCAAAATGCGATCATTGATATGTTTGTCCATCTTAAACCTATGCAGACCTCTTCTCAACACTTACAAGATGATCTTGAAGGATTGAGTCCATTGTCTGTGTGTCCCACACTAGTTAAGAATTGACTTGAATTACTTTTCAAAACATGTTAATGTTTCAAATCAGCACAACTTACTTAACCATCCATCATAAGTTCATGAGATCTCAGTTATTCCCTGTTACTTCTTTACTACACAAATTTATATATATATATATATATAAATATATATATATATATATATATATATATATTTTAGTATTCACAGTGACAGCCATCAGCTCATGGACGGCTTCAGCCAGATATTTACAAGGCAATATGGCACGTATGCAGCTAACGGTGTTTGTGTTCATCCTATCCCATGGATGGCTTCAACCAGGCTGTAACCCGGTAATATGGCACATATACGGATTCGGATTCATACTTTTATTTTATTCTTAATCGCATGGACGGCTTCAGCCAGGTATTTACAAGGCAATATGGCACGTATACGACTTCGAAATCTAATTTTTAATTTTATAACTACTTTCTGATAACTCATTAAACCGATGATAACTGGTGTGCACATAATGAGAAACACCTTCAGTTTCTATTGTTGATTTTCGTCAATCCTTTCACCATTATGTGACTCACAAGACAATATCTAATATGGTATAGATTGATCATCAATGGTCGAGATTCAGTAAGATAAGCCTATCAATGCATCACATGTCGACTTAGTGTGACTATTCACTATGACATTAAATGCAATGTGCTTCATACATATGGTTAGTGTGCCATTACTTCCCAAAGGTTGGATACGATTTCTCATTTTTGAGTTTTTCAGATGTTTTTGGGTTTTAGTCTGTACAAAAATGGAAAATCTTTTTGAAATATTTTTTTTTTAAACAAACTGTACACAAATAACTGTACACAATATAGAAATCTTTTTGGAGTCTCAGATAACTAGCGTCTGTGTACTATCATTTTTCTCAGCGAGAGATCATTTTCTTACTGACATATTCTCCCCCTAAAATTTTAAAATGAAAAATCTTTTTGAGTTTTTGAGATTTTTAATAAACGCAAGAAAGAAAATATATACAGGAACGTAATTGATAAAAATGATTATTGACTCGACTCTTGGTCCGGAACAACGTCATCCTTCTTTTTCATGCCGTTTACCTCTAACAAGAATAAAAATCTGGATTTATCAAAGGCTTTTGTATAGAGGTCGGACTTTTGGAAATCAGTGTTAATTTGAACCATATTAATAAGTTTCTTTTCAAAACAGTCACGAATGAAGTGATATTTTATACCGATGTGTTTGGTTTTTGAATGCTGAACCGGATTCTTAGTGATAGCTATGGCAGCAGAATTATCTACATAAATAGGAGTGTTAGAGAATTGCAAACCGTAGTCCCGAAGTTGCTGTTGAATCCAGATAATCTGAGAACAGCAACTGGCAGCAGCGATGTATTCAGCTTCACATGTAGATGTAGCCACTGAAGTCTGCTTTTTGCATTGCCATGTCACGAGACGGTTTCCAAAGAACTGACACCCTGCAGATGTAGACTTGAAGTCTGTTTTGCAACCACCATAATCAGAATCACTATATGCAGTAAGCTCAAAGTTATCATCATTAGAGTACCATAATCCAAGATCAGGAGTACCCTTCAGATAACGAAAAATCCTTTTGACAGCAATTAAGTGGGAGACTTTTGGTTTTGACTGATATCGGGCACAGAGACACGTGGCGAACATGATGTCTGGTCGAGACGCCGTGAGATACATGAGAGATCCGATCATGGCTCGATAGTGAGTAGCATCAATATACTCCCCCTTGTCAACAGGCGAAATCCCGTGATTGATCGCCAATGGAGTACCAGTAGGTTTGGCATCAGTCATACTGAATAGGCTCAGTATGTCTCCAACATAATTGGTTTGATGAAGGAAAATCCCTGTCTCAGATTGATCTACCTGTAGCCCTAGAAAGAACTTCATCTCTCCCATGGAACTCATCTCGAACTTGTCCTGCATAACTTTTTCAAATTCTTTGCACAGAACATCATTCGTCGATCCGAAAATAATGTCATCCACGTATACCTGTACCATTAAAAGTTCTCCATCCTTTTCTCGAATAAACAACGTGCAGTCGATGACACCTCTTCTAAATCCATTGTTCAGAAGATGAGTGGAAAGTGTCTCGTACCACGCTCGCGGAGCTTGGTGCAATCCGTACAGTGCCTTGTCCAATTTATAGATACGGTCATGATGCATAGGATCTTTAAACCCGGGAGGTTGACTGACGTATACGACTTCACTGATTTCTCCATGAAGGAATGCACTCTTTACATCCATTTGATAGACTTTGAACCTTTTGTAGGATGCATAAGTAAGAAAAATTCGATTTGCTTCCAGACGAGCAACCGGTGCAAACACTTCATTGTAATCTATACCTTCAATTTGCCTAAATCCCTGAACGACCAAACGAGCCTTATTTCTTATGACTATTCCTTGATCATCCCTTTTGCAACGAAGAACCCATCGAGTACCAATCTTCTTAGCTCCTTTTGGTAAATCAGCTAACTTCCAAACTCTGAGCTTCTGAAATTGGAGTAGTTCTTCCTGCATTGCATTTACCCAAGATTCTTCTTTTAAAGCATCTCTTATAGACCGTGGTTCGATTTGCGAGACGAAACATGAATGCGCACAATCGTTGACCACACCAGATTCAATGATTTCTGAGTAGACTCCAGAGTTGATCTGACCCCTAGTTTTGACACCAGATGTGGGATCACCAATAATGTTCTGTTGAGGATGAATTCAATCAATCCTACCCACAGGATGAGCAGGAACCTCAACAGTTTGATCAAGGTTTGTGATACTCTGTTCAATTGCCACAGAATGTGAAACATCATCACTCAATTGTACAACATCATGGGAAGGATCTTCAATCAGCTGGTCTATTTCTTGTCGAGAATCCTCATACTCTGAAGAAAAAGAAGAGTCATCATCATGTGTGACTTATGTGTTTTTGGAGGACTCAAGAATGTCAGATGATGAGGGAGTAGGTTGCACATGTTCATCAGGTGCATTTTGAGCATCATACATCATTTGAACAGCAACCTCCTCATCTGAACATTCTGGAGGAAGATTAAACGAGGCAAAAAGTTCTTCATAATCAAACATCCAAGGAAGACCTTTTCCAGCAGCAGGAGAGTTATACTTTTAAACATCAACATGGTACCATTCTTCTACATTCCCAGAAGCTTTGTTGTAAACTCTTTTATTGGGAGTGCTGTACCCTAAGAAGTAACCTTCCTCTACTTTCTCGTTAAACTTGCCATGAGCATCTTTTTTAACATGGTACATGGAGCGCCGAACGGTTCAAGATACTGTAAGTTCGGTTTCCGTCGATGCAACAATTCAAAGCAAGTTTTATCGTGACGCTTGACAACTAGAACCCGGTTGAGCGTGTAACACGCATTAGCAGTAGCTTCATTCCAGAACTGCACGGGTAAGTTAGAGTCAGCGAGCATAGTCCTTGCCGCTTCTATCAAGGTCCGATTCTTCCTCTCAGCAACACCGTTCATTTGTGGAACATATGGCGCACTGAATTCATGGTGAATACCAAGTTTTTGACAGAAAGTTTTCATAATGTGATTTTTAAATTCAGTACCATTGTCCAAACGGATCCTCCTAACCTTTAACTTATACAGAGACTCCAATTTGGTAATCAGAATCTCCACATATTCAAAAGTCTCAGATTTTTCTTTCAAGAACATCACCTAAGAATATCTCGAATACTCATCCGTCACAACCAAACAATATAAGTCTCCAGCAATGCTCTTCTGGTTGATAGGACCAAACAAGTCCATGTGTAAGAGCTCTAGTGGTATAGTTATGGAATGTTGAGATTTGGGTTTATGAGATTTCTTGGTTTGTTTGCCTTTCTTGCAAGAAACACACAAGTCAGGAAGATGAAAACTTTTCACAGTGACTCCTTCAACAAGATTTTTGTGCACCAAATGATTCATTTTTCTGAGACTGAGATGTCCCCTTCTTTTGTGCCATAAAATAGAATCATTCTCAGTGGCTTTTGAAACAAAACATGATGATGTGGACACTGAGGATGATTCTTGTGACATGTCAAGAATATAAAGATCATTCACTCTTGGAGCAGACATAATCACCATGTCTTCTGGAATCATAAACTCCTTTTTCAAGATATAACAATGCTTGTCATCAAAAAGAACCTTGAACTCCTTATCACAGATTTGAGAAACAGAAAGCAAGTTGTTATACAACTGTTTGACAAAGTTGACCTTCTCAAAGCTGACAGCTCCATTAGACAGTGTTCCCTGAGCTGAGATAAAACCACCTTTATCGCCTGTAAATGAAACATAGCCCCCTTTGATATTTCTGACGTCGAAAAGGAGAGCTAAGTTCCCAGTCATGTGCCTGGATGCCCCACTATCAATAATCCAATTATTGCTAATAGGATTATAAAGGACAACCTGCATAAGAAGGAAAGTAATTAGTTTAGGTTAGGAACCCAAGCCTTTACGGTCTTGGGTTTCCCAGTCTTATCTACAACAGTACAATCCATCCACTGTCCTTGTGGACTTTTGGAACAACCATTTGACTTTGAAGTACAGTCGTCAGAAGCATCATCTGATTTTGCTTTCCACACATGTTGTTTGTGCAACGACTGTTTGTGGTAAACAGTGGATTGCTTAACGATTTGTACAGGTGTGGAACTTGAATCAGAGACCAACAAGTCATGCATATTTTGTTTAACTTTTTTTTGATGCACTTGTTGTTGGGTAAAAGAGTTAGATTTTGACTGTAAAAACTTTTGTTTATTTTATGGAAAATGGTTAACTCTTTTACATGGCTTCTGAAGATAAGGACAGTTGACAACAACGTGTCCTTGTGTACCGCACTCAAAACAGTATCTCCGCTCAACCAACCTCGAAGATCTGTATTGATTTTCACTTTGGTGAGTTTTTGAACCACCAGCCTTAGCTTCTTTTAGTTCAGCTGAAGAGAGTGACTTGTTTGATTGAACAGACTCTCCAGCTTTAACAAAATTAACCTTTTTGATTGAGGCTTTGGTTACTTGACTCTTCTGATCAGAAGTAGTGGGATAAGATGGACGGCAATTGGTTTGTTTAATTTTAAAAACATTTTTAGAAGCAGATTTTGAAATACCAATGCTGTCATTCTGTGGAGCAGACGAGTTTTTGTGTCCCAAACCACGAGTAGGGCACTCATCGTCGTCTTCATCCCACTCTTCTACCATTCCATCAACACACTGGGACTCTGAGGTCGAAGCACCATTATCGTTAACCTTTGGTTGAGAAAATTTTTTTTTGGTTGGATCAACGACAAGAGGCGTTTTGACCTTAAAGTCAGTGATTGGGTTATCATCCAGTGTGTTTACCATAGTATTCAACACAGGTGGAGGACAATTGTTATACCCCATCCCAGCATTTTTCTTTCCTGGACGCTGTGAATCCATGTAATCAATAATGTAAGAAGCATTTGAATAACTTTTCAGCTTTTGATTTAAAGTTTCATAATCACATTCGACAAGCGCCAGCTTTTTCTTTGTTTCATCAATCGTGTTTAAATAAAAGGTGATGGCATTTTGTTTGTTGAGAACACAGATTTCTAATTCATGAACTTGCCTGTTTAAAAGATCAATTTGGTTTTTGAAGGCAAGTTCGTTTCCCTTTAAAACACGGTTTGCTTCAAGACAACCAGTTAAATCAGTAATTAAGTCTTAAACACGGTTGAGATTCAGACTCACTTTCAAAACTGTCAGAATTTACCTGAATGCCTGTGGATGTTTTTACCATAAAAGCACAGCTACAGGTAGATTCAGAAGAGGAATTGTTATCATCCACATCAGCTGTCGATTAACTTGAAGAGACGACAGATGATTTTTCTTCATTCTCAGCTGTGAAGCCAGAACTGTTTGAAGATGTGTCGTCTTCAGCTGATGAACTTTCTGAAGCAATCTCTCTCTCAGCATCAGAATCTGATTCTTCATTGATTTCTACAGCCTTTGCCATGTAAGCTCTATCCCCTGAACTGCCATCAGCTCCAAATTTAAAAGACCAATCAACAGTCTCATCTGTTTGAACAACCATAGCTTTTGTTCTACTTGAAGTGCCCTTATCTTGTGCAAGAGTAACCGGAACAAGGTTTGTTTCTGTATTTTGAGTTTGTGGCTTCGGTTGGCTTTGACGGTTGTTGAAAGGGTTGCGGTTTCCAGTCTGTTTAGGCTTTTCACATTGCCTAGCAAAATGCCCTTTCTCACCACAGTTAAAACAAACAACAGCAGACAGATCAAAACCATAAGTAGTGTCTTTGTTCCCTTCGAGAGTTTTTCCTGTCCTTTTTACATAATCTCTCGCTCTTCTGACTGCACTTGCAAGAGCCCACTTTATATCAATTCGATCCATTTCATCCTTATCAATCTGAGCATAGTCTTCTGCTGTCAGATGACTGTTTCCAACCTGTCCAGCAACAAGACTGTCATATGAATTGATAACGGTAGACAACAGTGCCATGTGTTCCTTGGCCACTTCGATAGTAACCTTGTCGAAGTTGTCTGTTTGCAATTTAATGGGGCTTGGTGGAGGAGTACTAGCAGTATTTCCCTGCTTTGGAACCTAGCTTGATGAAACTGAAGCATAAGCTGTTGAAGACTGGCTGGCTGAAACATTTGACATGTTTGATACAAACGCAGTCTGCAAAGGAACATTTTGTTGAGTTGATGTAGAATAGTACAATGAAGGATCCTGAGCTTGTACGCCTCTATTTAGCTTCCACTTATTCAACACCTCTTGTTCTCTCAATTTCTGAAGAAATTCATTGATGTCAATGGTTCCAAGAGTATTGTTCTGTTTGAGAACCATCAAGAATGAATCCCATTTTTGTGGTAGCGCATCTGCCATGCATTGAACCTTTTCTTCTTTCGTTGTTTTGATCTCATGGGCATGCAATTCACTCATCGAGTGATAGAATCTCTCAATTAGATCATCTAAGGACTCATTCCCAATATACATGAAATTATCAAATTCCTTCTTAATGGCCTTAGCATTGATAGCTTTCAACAAAGCATTTCCTTCGTGACGTTGTTCTAAGGCATCCCACAGAGATTTTGAAGATGTAAACTGCCTGAATTGATGAAATATTTCTCTTGATATGGCCTGAGATAGGATAGCATATGCCTTCTTTTCTAAGTCATAATCTTTTCTTTGTTGTTCGCTTAAAAGGGAAGGCAAAACAGGAGTTCCATCCTCACTCAACACTTTCTGATATCCATTCTCTAACATCATCCATAAGTTTGTATCAACTCCATTAATGTGTATCTCAAACCTGTTTTTCCAGTGATGATATTCGTCCATTGTCATGAGTTTTGGAGCCTTGTTAGCATTTCCAGCTTCATTATCGATTAATAACAAGTTTTGGATTTTGCTGTTCTGATTGGCAACAAAGGCTAAGTCCGACATGGTAAAAAAAAAGTTTTTCGACACAAAAAAAAATTCATAAGAGATTTGTGCGAATGGGTCTATTCGTGCGAATGGAATTTTCTATTCGTGCGAATGGAATTTTCTATTCGTGCGATTGGAAGCTTGAACGAATGAGCAGGAGACTTGATCTATTCGTGCGAATGGTAGGAGCCATTCGTGCGAATGAAGTTCATCATAGTAGTCATTCGTACGACAGAGAGCTGTTTGACTTTTTTGCACCAAAAAGCACCAATGATTGAGCCTTTTATCAGATCTGGAAACTGAAACGATCAGATCACTCAGAAGCAATAATCACAAGTTTTGAACGTAGCTAAACAGCGATCAAGTGATCTTTATAACATTCAAGAAGATAGAAAAAGCAAGATTAGATTTTCTATGTTGAATCTAGAGCACAATGGCTCTGATACCACTTTGTTGGATCGGGATCTACCTTGATCCAATGATTCAACACATTAACCGAACCAAATCGTGCGGAATCCGATTTGATTGGCAATCCAATCTATGACACGGATCGGGTCGTGAGAAACGAGCGGATTAGATGTCGAAATGAAGGTTTCTATCGACCCTTTAGTGTAGAGAAGTTGGATACAAGACCTGGAAACTCTCAACGGACAGAGATTCGACAATGCCGGTGCAAAGAGTTTGTGTGTGTTCTGTTTCTTAGTCTGGTTCTGCTCTGGTTAGTCTCTGCTCTATTTTTTTGTGCTCATGAAGTGAAAGTTATATATATAGTGCAGAGGCCATTCGTACAAATGAGCCATGTGAATGGACTCATTCGTGCGAATGAATCAGTAGAATGGTTCATTCGTAAGAATGAATCATCAGAATGGTTCATTCGTACAAATGAATCATTCTCATGACTTATTCTAGCGAATGAATCATTCTCATGATCTATTCGCGCGAATGGATCATTCTCATGATCCATTCGTGCGAATGGGCCTTTCATTAGCACGATTAATCAACGTTATCGATATTTATTAGATCGTTTAATACACAGTCGTTATATATGAGTAAACATTAAGGATAAACATGTAATTTCATTAATATATCAAATAGTTACATTAAACATAGATGAAATACATACTACAAGGGATTAGGGACATATCATGCATCTACAATATCACAGTTTCAAACAATTCAAGTCTTCTCAACAACTGTGGGAAGCATTACAGAAAAGATGTGAAGGCAGTTTGGATGTAAAGAAGAGTAGAAAAGAGCTATTGAAGAAGCAATTCTAGGTCTTCAAACATTTTCAAAATGAATCCTTGGATGATCTTGCTACCAGGTTCTATCATCTACTTAGTGAACTGTCGAGTGCTTCTGTGGTGTATGAAACTGAAGAAATTAATGATAAGTTCTTGGAGGCATTACCATCAAAATTTGATGTGTATACGGTTTTGATAAAAGAAAATATCAAGTACAAAACCATGTCTCTTGAAGAAGTTCTTGGGAAGATTCAATCGCATGACCTGAATATGAAGAAGAAGGAGACTAACATGGAGCATATCCAGGATCCTTCAATGTATTTTGCAAAGACTTCTGGTAAAACTGGTACAGGAGTTGCATTCTTTTCTGGCGATGCTCAAGATTCTTCTAATGATCAGTGTTCTGGAGTTCCTATTCATTCTGGTCATTCTAGATTTTCTACGATAACAGCTTCTACATCTTCTGGATCTCATATAAATCAAAAGGTTGCTGATGATTATCTAGCTATGTTTTCGTCATTCATGGCTTTGTATGAGAATTTTATTAGAGGGAAAATTCATGATCCTGAGGTTATTGAAGATGATTTCAGATAGATTGACCCTGTTGATCTGGAAGAAATGAACATCCAATGGAATATGGCCATGTTGATGCGTCAAGCAAAGGATTTCTTGAAGAAAACTGGCAGAAAGTATATTGGATCTAATAGTCGATCATGCATGGGATTTGATAAAACCAAAGTGCGTTGTTATAACTGTCAAGAGTATGGTCACTTTGCTAAGGAGTGTGTGAAGCAAAAGGTTGAGTTTGATTCTCAGAAGAAGCAGAATAATTTTCAGAATAATCATAATCAATCACATGGTACATCTGGAAATTCAAATCATGCATTTGCATCATCGGCATTGGTTACACAGAACGATGAGAACTATGACTGGGGTATTCATTTGGAAGATTTAGTGGGTGCTGTAAGTCAAGCCTTTGTAGCAGAAATTCATTTTGAAAAATCAGAAGAGGTGACTGATGATGACAGTTCGAGTGATGGTTCGAGTGATTGTTCGAGTGATGGTGAAAGTGGGCAGATTGTTAATGAAGAGATAGAACAAGTCCAGAATATTGATTCTGATGTTGCATCCGGTGTTGCTGAAGATGATATTGTTCTAACACAAAATGCTTCAGATGATGCTGATTCAGAGAATATTCCCATTGCCAAAGTTTTCATGGCAGACATGTCTGATCCGTCAAAGGTAAAAGACTCTGTTTGTCATATTTACTGTGCTAACTGCATTATTGTTAAAGATAAATTGCAAAAGGTCATGGATGATAACACAAACTTGATTTGGGATATGAAATCGATGCATTCAGTTAATTTGAAACTGAAAGATAATGATAAATTGTGCATCGATAGAATTGAGTCTTTGAAAAGAGACTTAAATTCTCTGGGATTAAAATATAAAGAACAAGCTTATCATCTGGATATGGCTTATGCTGAGATAGAAAAACGAAATAAAGTTGTTGCTCAAAAGAATAAATAAATTTCTAACAAAGAGTCTGAAGTGATCAAACTTCATAGAAAAATGGAAAAGTTTGAAAATTCATCAGTTGTTTTGGATTGTTTTAATTCAAATGCTGATCCTACTAAACGGGTTGCTGGTATTGGATTTTTTCCTCCACCATTTAATGAAAATTATGTGGTTGAACTTGAAATCATACATGAAAGGAAATAGATCCAAAAACAGTATTGAAAATGAACCCGGTAACTGGTGAGGATATGGTTTATGAATCTGATTCTGAAGATGAGGTGTTTGATGAGAAGAAAGTCGAAGGTATTCCAAAAGAGGTGAAACTTGATGAACCAACTGTTGTAAAAACTGTTACTTGTGATAGATGCATTCTGACTGAACCTGATGAGGTGAAAGTCGTTACACCTAAGCTTTATCCGATTTTATAGTCAAATGGTTTTGTCACTGCTGGTCATTAAAAGGAGCATTCATCAAAGGTGCCTACACAAGTTTATGTTCTAAAGAAGTCAGTAAAATGTTCTGGAAAATCTTCTGAAGCTTATTCGTCTGATAGCTCCTCAAACTCAAAGAACATTCCTTATTTTAGAACTCATCAAGAGAGAAGAGTTTGTTTTCATTGCAACGAAGCTGGTCACATTCTGGTCAATTGTCCTTAAAAGAACCAGGGCAAATTGAAGACTGTTCCTTCACAACCAAAAGTGGTGAAGATTCTGAAAAGAACAGATGAGGGAAAGTCATCATTTAGTTTGGAGAAAAATATGTCCTGTCGATCTTTTGTTAAATCCTCTGGATTTAAACAGCAGGATAAATTGAACTCTAAATCATTTGTTTGTCAAGAGAAACTTGAGATTCCTCATGATAGAATTTCAAATGATTCTCAATCTGAAGTTAAATTGTCTAGACCACAAAGGAGAAGATGAAACAAAAAATTGAAGAAAATTTTGGAAACATCTGAATCTGATAATAATATATCAAATAATGTTTTTCAAAATAATAAAAATATGTCTCCTTTGAAAAGGTCTGTTGGTAAAACTTCTATTCCAAAGATTAATGATAACATTGATTGTGAATTACTAGAAGTTGTTTATTTTGATCAATCTGGACGACCCAAGACCACAATGGCATGGGTTTCTCTGTCTAACTGATTTTCGTTGTTTATGTAGGGACAAAAAAGGAGGACTATCAACAATACATGGTATGTGGATAGTGGTTGCTCTCGACATATGATGTGACAATTCGAATTTTTAGGTTAACTCCGTTAAACATTCCGTTAAGTTTTCTGTTAAAAACTTAACCTCGCTAACTAAATCCAGTTAAACCTTAACTTAATTAACTAAATCTAATCCCAGGGACTGATTCTGTCACAAATCAAACTTAAAACTACAAGGACTAGTTGTGTGAATATACTAAATCAAATCAATTGACTCCTCAAAGTCAAAATCAGGAAGTTTGGATCCTGTTGACTTTCAGAAGTCAAATTCGTGACCATTTAACCAAAATTCACAAAATAAACCTCCAATCCGTTGGAATTCATAACTTAAACAAATTTTAATAACAATAATCGATCATTATTAGGGCCTTAATCATAATCATTTCAAATTAAACTCGAATTATGATCACAATTTTTGTAACCGTCGACACCCTCATCTATTCTACCAAATTCGCATCATTCGTATGTTATTCTCGCAAATTGATCACTGGAGCATCTTGTACAAGTCCCTCTGAAGCTACTACACTCGTCAATTCTATCGGAAAAGAAGTCGTGGCCGTCGGGGAACAAGCTTGCACATCCGGACCTGCATTCTACTCGATCACAACAAATTCATCAACGTTTCTAGTAATTGATCCTACCCTTAGCTTCGTTTTTACACCCTAAATGAAAGCCCTATGATTATCGGGGCTCGTAGCATCGAATTAATCGAAACCCAGAACCTATGGTTCTTCATAAAATCGATTTGGGGGTTTCGACCCTAAACTCAACCTCAATCAAATTAATTTATACGGTTAGAATCGCCATATGATTCTCTGTAAAATCCCTATGTTAATTTTAACTTACAACCTTGATTATATCAAGAACCCGATTCTAGGGTTCATGCAAAACTCGTTTAATCGAAACCCAGTATAGAACCTGTTTAAATCTAATTAAACCATACCACTAGATTCGTAATAACCTGCTTAATATTAACCCTATGCCAATTTAACATTCTACTATCGGATTGATATCGATCTGGAAATTAGGGTTTGTTCTTGATTCAAATTGGGGGATTCGATCTTAAACTCAATTTCAATCTAATTAAACCACAGGGAATGCTTCGCAGACCTCTGATGAGTAAAAGCCCCATAGTATTAACGAGTTTTATCACAGAATTTGACTAAACTAGTTCCAAGTTTCCTAATCTAGAGTTTCGGCCATTCAACCCACGATTAAACGATCTTAACCTTAATGATTTTTGAATTAAACTCGTAAATAGGTTGAACCTATGCATATAATCAAAACCCCCAGATTTTTTGTAACTAATTATTATCAAGATCGATGAATTTAGGACTGGATTGTATTCGGTTTCGATTGGGGACTAGAACACAGAAGTCGTGGATGTTAAAACCAATCGGAACCGGATATCATCGCGATACCCTAGCGGGCGGGACTGGTTAGAGGCTTGTGCGTGTGTGGGAGAGACCCGGGTTCGAGACCGGGCTCCCACAATTATTTTTTAAGCATTTTTCTGTAATATTTAATTAATAAAAATCAAACCCTATAATATTATATTATATAAATGTGTTTTAGCCCGGAAAACAACCCGTAGGCTCGGGTTTGAATTATTAACATACATTCATAAATTATACCCACTTTTATAAATAACATATTGTTATTATTATCACGTAAAAATAATATGTTTATATTATTTTTAAGCCGTAAGTTCGTATAAAATAATATATTATTTTCGAACTATGACCCGTATTATTAAATAATATATATTTATATTATTTCGAATCATTTAATAACGCTGTGTATTAATAGAGATTAATTAATAATATAATTAATTATATTATTCACTCGTATATATATATATATTATTAATTGAGTCATTCGTCGCGTAAAGTAATTCCTAATCTCGTGGACACATTCGTCCACTCTCGTTTATTAGAGCGGTTCATTACGACGTTTCTTTCCGTGTCACTGTCACATTCCCATTATCATTCCTAATTTATGTGTTTATAATTTTAGGACATTCGTAGGTCTTTTGAGACTTACACTCGTGGTTCCAACTTACCTCTAGGGTGAAACTACCTTCAACGCAAAACAGGTGAGTTTTCACGGCCCCTTTTAATGTTTTAACTTGGGGGGGAAAACATGACTAAACGATTTTGGATTTTTTTAATTCGTATGTTATCAATGTTAAATGCTAAGCGTAACACGCTATCACAGAAAGTCCTCAACTAATATCGGACCGTTAATATGGATCTTAGCGAGGTAATATTTTGTAGTACTACTGGGTTTGACAAATCCCACCCGCGTTAGTCGCACTAAATCGATTAGATATCGAACGAGTGAAATGTTAGCCTACTCACACCGCCAGTGTTGATAGACCTGGCAGGAGGCAATAAACAAACAGTCAGCTTCGGTTGCGAGCGCTTGAGCTGAACATGAACATGGGTTAGCTACCTATAGATACGTACTGAATGAACTTAAATCCGGTAAACGCTTATTTACTTATATTGAAACCTGTGGACTCACCAACCTCGTGTTGACATATTTTTACATGTTTTCTCAGGTCGCTAAGCTAAGACACAGGTGCACGTTAGGGCATGCATGGAATTCAACTGCTTTGATTGTGTCTATTTATATTTGGTTGAATTATTCTATTGTACTTTGCTTTGTTTGGACGTTTGGACTTTTTTGGCACTTTTAGACTTTGGTTTTTGGCGCGTGTATTTTGCGCATTTACATTCTTTACGCTTCAGCATTGATACTCTGATTAGAATGGTATTTTCATCTTGAGTCCCATGTAGAGTCGTTCAAAGTAACTAATTTCTGAGATCCTGGTTCGTCACTTCCCAAACGGTAAAACTCTGTTAGTTGAAATTGGGGGTGTGACAGATTGGTATCAGAGCCATTGGTTATAGAGAACTAGGATTGCATACTAGACTATAGCCTTACACATTAGTTACTTGTCATTTGGATGTTTGGCACTTATACGTGTTGTTGCAGGAACATGTCGTCAACCCCACCTCCGTCACCTAATGCACTAAGACATTAGGCACCTATCCTACCATTCCCGGAGCCCAAAAGGCGCCGGACAACTTCCAGTGACCAATCAGTTGACCAAGGTGAACCGAGTAACGCACGAGCAATGGATTATACTCTCAATTGGAACGTATACCCGCAAATGATCCAAAGGTGGATTGAAATGGGAAATGTTCCATCACCTTACTTCGGTTATGCATCCTCATCATCCCTACTACCTAGCTTACCATGCACAATGGAACAAGCTTTCGCAGCCTTCATATCTTATATGTCGAAGGAAATGAGTATTGTATAAGATGCCACCAAGGAGATACCTAAACTTCTGAAGAATGGACCCCAAATAGAGGAGAATAAGGTAGGAATAGAACTCTTGACTACCGAACTAGCTGCAACGAACCATGTCCATAACCTTTTAGTGGATCGTGTGGCACATCTGGAGACGAGGGCTGACACTATGGATGATGATATGGAAGGAGTTCTGGAGAGATTAGCTGCGATGGAAGCTCAGCTACTTGTAGCAAACCACACTGCTGAAGGTCTTCAAGAGAGGGTAACCCACTTTGATGCCCAATTACAAGACGCTTTATTTCCTGAAGAGATTCCACATTCTGGTGGCGAGGAGGAACCTTTTGAGGAGGAACCTTTTGAGGAGGAACCTTTTGAAGAAGAGCCTTTCGAGGAGGAGCCCGTGGAAGAGGAACCAATAGAGATAGACGATGCACAATCGTATGTTTCTTCCGATGACGAAGATGCTTGATGATCTTCCTATTCTACCTTCCTTTTCATGTTTGTTTTTACTTATGTTATTTCTCTTTTCAAACCTAGATGGGTAAGGTTGTTCCCATCCAATAAAAGCATGAGAAGTTTAGTATTTGAGTTATTTATTTTGTAGCCTTACAATTTATTTAATTTTCAAAATATTAGATGTTGTATCTCCTTACTCATACCTGAATAATGTTTAATATGCGATATATTTCTCATTGTTTTTCATTTGTGATTGTGAAGAATCATGTCTGGGAGAGGACGCGGAGGTCGTGCCGGTGGTCGTGGTACCATTAACATGACGGCAGCAGAGCTAGCAGCACTGATAAATGATAGTGTGGCAGAGGCTCTAGCAGCACAGAATGCTGCAGGCCAGCAAAACCAACAACCAGCCTGCACTTTCAACGCATTCATGGATTGCAAGCCCCACACCTTTAGTGGAGCTGAAGGAGCCGTTGGATTACTTCGCTGGTTTGAGAAGGTGGAATCAGTAATTGCCAAGTGTAACTACCCCGTGGCTATTCAAGTGAAGTTTGCCGCCGGAACTTTAGAAGCCCCGGCACTCACATGGTGGAATGCCCAGGTCCAAATGTTGGGTCTGGCCATGGCGAATGGGCTCCCGTGGGAGGAATTCAAAGCAATGATGAAAGAGGAATACTGTCCTCGCGATGAGATCCAGAAGTTAGAGAGAGAATTTTGGAACCTAAAGATGAAGGGTTCTGAGAATGAACTCTACACTACACGTTCCCATGAGCTGGCTACTATGTGCCCGCATATGGTAACTCCTGACTACAAAAGAATTGAGCTTTACATTGGAGGTCTAGTGCCTCAAATACAAAGCATGGTTACTTCATCCAATCCTGCCACTATCCAACAAACCATTCGACTTACGCATAAGTTAACCGACCAAGCGGTGACACAAGGAACCCTACCTCTGAGAGGTTCAGTTGCTAAACCCACCGACAATCACAAACGCAACTTCGATCACCATTCCAACACCCACAACCACTCTAACTCCCATTCCAAAGGACCCCAACCCAACCAACCCCAGTTTAATCAGCCGCAGCAGCAGCAACAGCGTAGGTTTTAGCCTACCAAGAACTTCAATCAGTCGACCTCTTCTGGTCAAAACCAGGGTGGTTACGCGGGGAAGTCTCCGAAGTGTAACAAGTGTAACTTCCACCACTTTGGGTTCTACAATCGTTGCCAGAGGTGCGGTAAAATAGGTCATGCTGCTAAGGACTGCAGGGGTGAGTTACAAAGTAAACAACCTTTTCAACAACCGGGATCCACAAGGGGTTGCTTTGAGTGCGGAAAGTAAGGGCATATCCGGAAGAACTGTCCTCAGTTGAAGAAAGGGGGTAATGGAAATCACAACCCTAACCAGAATAATAATGGTAATAGTGGTAACATTGGCAATGGTTGAGGAAATGGTACGAAGGGACGAGCCTTCGTACTAAGATCTGGAGAAGCCCGTTACGACCATAATGTGGTCACTGGTAAGTTCCTCGTAAATAATTACTTTGTTTCTGTCCTTTTTGACACCGGTGCTGATAGAAGTTTTATATCTAAGAAATTTAGTAATATGATAAAAGGAACTTCATCTCTTTTAGAAGATAAGTATACAATAGAGATAGCTGACAGCCAAAAAATTTAGGCAACTCACATTCTTAAAGGACGTAAACTTGAGCTAGCTACACATACATTTGATATCGACCTTATGCCGGTCATACTTGGTAGTTTTGATATAATTGTCGGCATGGATTGGTTATCTAAAATCAAGCCGAAGTTATCTGTCGTGAGAAGATTGTTCGTATACCCCTCCCGAATGGAGAAACCCTTTCCGTCCAAGGCGAAAGAGTTGGTGCAGTCATGGGCATCATATCTTTCATGAAAGCGCAAAAATGCCTTCGAAAGGGGCATACGGCTATGTTGGCTCTCGTTACTGAACAACCATCCGAAGAGAAGAAAATTGAAGATATTCCCGTCATGCGTGAATTTTTGGAAGTGTTTCCCGAGGATCTGCCCGGTTTGCCACCGCACCGTCAAGTTGAATTCCAAATTGATTTAGCACCCGGAGCAGCACCGATTGCTCGGGCACCTTACAGACTGGCACCCAGTGAATTACAAGAGATGTCCACTCAATTGCATGATTTGTTGGATAAAGGTTTCATCCGACCCAGTTCATCACCGTGGGGAGCTCTGGTATTATTTGTCAAGAAGAAGGACGGAACTTTCCGTATGTGTATTGACTACCGGGAGCTGAATAAAGTCACAATTAAGAACTGCTACCCTTTACCCCGCATAGATGACCTTTTTGATCAACTCCAAGGATCAAGTTTCTATTCTAAAATAGATCTTAGGTCCGGTTACCATCAGTTAAGAGTTCGAGAAGAGGATATCTCAAAGACTGCATTCAGAACGAGGTACGGCCATTACGAATTTATGGTCATGCCTTTTGAGTTAACCAACACCTGCGGTATTCATGGATCTCATGAACCGTGTGTGTAAGCCTTATCTTGATCAATTCGTTATCGTTTTCATCGACGACATCCTCATTTATTCCATGAACAAGGAAGAACATGAGGAACATCTACGCCAAATTTTGGAATTACTTAAACTGTATGCTAAGTTTTCCATGTGTGAATTTTGGATCCGGGAAGTTCAGTTTCTTGGGCATGTGGTTAACGAGAAAGGAATACATGTCGACGCATCAAAGATAGAAGCCATCAAGAATTGGGTAGCAACGACGACTCCGACCGAGGTGCGACAATTTCTGGGATTGGCTGGATATTATCGCCGATTCATCGAAGGATTTTCAAAAATTGCTCAACCTCTCACTGCTTTAACTCAAAAAGGTAAAGCCTATAATTGGGGCGATAACCAAGAGTCAGCATTCCAACATCTTAAACAAAAACTTTGCAGTGCACCTATTTTAGCTCTTCCAGAAGGAACCGATGATTTTGTAGTGTATTGTGATGCATCTATTCAAGGTCTGGGTTGTGTCTTAATGCAACGCGAAAAGGTGATCGCATACGCTTCACGACAACTAAAGGTCCACGAGAGAAACTACACCACTCATGACTTAGAGTTGGGAGTCGTAGTCTTCACTCTTAAGATATGGAGGCATTACTTGTACGGTACCAAATGCACCATCTACACCGATCACAAGAGTCTTCAGCACATCTTCGAGCAGAAAGAGTTGAACATGTGACAACATCGTTGGGTCGAACTCTTAAACGATTATGACTGTGCGATCCGATACCACCCGGGTAAAGCTAATGTTATAGCTGATGCCCTAAGTCGAAAAGAAACAAAACCCAAATGAGTTCGAGCATTACAGCTTACTATTCACTCCGGATTACCTGACAAAATCCGTAGTGCTCAACTCGAAGCCCTAAAAGAAGAAAATCTACCGTTGGAAAGTACGCGCGGTCTGGAAGTACAACTTGAAGTCAAATCTGACGGTATTCGCTACTTTGTCGAACGAATATGGGTTCCAATATTCGGAAACCTAAGGGAACTAGTTATGGATAAGTCTCATAAATCCCGATACTCTATTCATCCAGGTTCCGACAAAATGTACCATGATCTAAAGGTACTATATTGGTGGCCGAAGATGAAGGCCGATATAGCCACCTATGTTAGTAAGTGTTTGACTTGCGCGAAGGTCAAAGTTGAATATCAAAAACCATCCGGTCTTCTACAACAACCAGAAATTCCTATGTGGAACTGGGAACAAATATCCATGGATTTCATCACCAAATTACCATGGGTAATCGTTGATCGATTAACAGAGTCCGCTCACTTCTTAGCAATCAAAGAGACCGACAAAATGGATAAACTTACTCGTACTTACCTGAAAGAAATAGTCTCTCGGCACGGGGTGCCAATCTCTATTATTTCGGATCGTGATGCACGATTCACTTCTCGTTTCTAGCAGTCATTACATAAAGCCTTAGGCACGCGTCTAGATATGAGCACAGCATACCATCCTCAAAATGATGGCCAAACGGAACGTACATTCCAAACTCTGGAGGACATGCTACGAGCTTGTGTGATTGATTTCGGTAACACTTGGGAGTCTCACCTACCGTTGGTGGAGTTCTACTACAACAACAGTTATCATACTAGCATCAAGGCAGCTCCATTTGAAGCACTGTATGGACTGAAATGCCATTCTCCCATTTGTTGGACCGAGGTTGGAGATAGCCAACTCACAGGTCCTGAACTAGTATTTGAAACTTCCGAGAAGATCGTTCAAATTAGAAACCGTATGGCGGTAGCTCGGGATCGTCAAAAGAGCTACACCGACAAGCGTCGTAAACCTTTGGAATTTCAAATAGGTGACATGGTCTTACTCAAAGTCTCACCTTGGAAAGGTGTCATTCGTTTCGGGAAACGAGGCAAGCTGAATCCTCGTTATGTTGGACCATTCAAAATAATGAAGAGAATCGGACTAGTAGCATATCAACTGGACCTACCTGAAAGACTTAGTGGTGTGCGCAACGTCTTTCACGTCTCAAATTTAAAGAAATGCTTGGCAGACGAATCACTTGCAGTTCCTCATGAGGAACTACACGTTGATGAACAGTTACGTTTCATCGAAGAACCTGTGGAAATTATGGATAGGGAAGTCAAAACGTTAAAGCACAGTAAAATTCCTATTGTCAGAGTTCGTTGGAACTCGAAACGCGGACCGGACTTCACGTGGGTGCGCGAGGATCAGATGATGCGCAAATATCCTAATCTGTTCAAGCACTCCGCGTCAAATTCTTAAGGTACTATTTAATTTTCGAGACAAAAATTCTTTCAACTAGGGGATGATGTGACACCCCGGAAATTTTTTTATTTATTTATTCTAATTTTCGGGATGAAAATTCTTTCAACTAGGGGATGATGTGACAATTCGACTTTTTAGGTTAACTCCGTTAAACATTCCGTTAAGTTTTAAGTTAAAAACTTAACCTCGCTAACTAAATCCATAACTTAATTAACTAAATCTAATCCCAGGGACAGATTCTGTAACAAATCAAACTTAAAACTACAAGGACTAGTTGTGTGAATATACTAAATCAAATCAATTGACTCCTCAAAGTCAAAATCAGGAAGTTTGGTTCCTGTTGACTTTCAGAAGTCAAATTCGTGACCATTTAACCAAAATTCACAAAATAAACCTCAAATCCGTTGGAATTAATAACTTAAACAAATTTTAATAACAATAATCGATCATTATTAGGGCCTTAATCATAATCATTTCAAATTAAACTCGAATTATGATCACAATTTTTGTAACCGTCGACACCCTCATCAATTCTACCAAATTCGCATCATTCATATGTTATTCTCGCAAATTGATCACTAGAGCATCTTGTACGAGTCCCTCTGAAGCTACTACACTCGTCAATTCTATCGGAAAATAAGTCGTGGCCGTCGGGGAACAAGCTTGCACATCCGGACCTGCGTTCTACTCGATCACCACAAATTCATCAACATTTCTGGTAATTGATCCTACCCTTAGCTTCGTTTTTACACCCTGAATGAAAGCCCTATGATTATCGGGGCTCGTAGCATCGAATTAATCGAAACCCAGAACTTAGGGTTCTTCATAAAATCGATTTGGGGGTTTCGACCCTAAAATCAACCTCATTCAAATTAATTTATACGGTTAGAATTGCCATATGATTCTCTGTAAAATCCCTATGATAATTTTAACTTACAACCTTGATTATATCAAGAACCCGATTCTAGGGTTCATGCAAAACTCGTTTAATCGAAACCCAGTATAGAACCTGTTTAAATCTAATTAAACCATACCACTAGATTCGTAATAACCTGCTTAACATTAACCCTATGCCAATTTAACATTCTACTATCGGATTGATATCGATCTGGAAATTAGGGTTTGTTCTTGATTAAAATTGGGGGATTCGATCTTAAACTCAATTTCAATCTAATTAAACAACAGGGAAAGCTTCGCAGACCTCTGATGAGTAAAAGCCGCATAGTATTAACGAGTTTTATCACAGAATTTGACTAAACTAGTTTCAAGTTTCCTAATCTAGAGTTTCGGCCATTCAACCCACGATTAAACGATCTTAACCTTAATGATTTTCGAATTAAACTCGTAAACAGGTTGAACCTATGCAAATAATCAAAATCCCCAGATTTTTTGTAACTAATTATTATCAAGATCGATGAATTTAGGACTGGATTGTATTCAGTTTCGATTGGGGACTAGAACACAGAAGCCGTGGATGTTAAAACCAATCGGAACCGGATATCATCGCGATACCCTAGCGGGCGGGACTGGTTGGAGGCTTGTGCGTGTGTGGGAGAGACCCGGGTTCGAGACCGGGCTCCCACAATTATTTTTTAAGCATTTTTCTGTAATATTTAATTAATAAAAATCAAACCCTATAATATTATATTATTATATAAATCAGTTTTAGCCCGAAAAACAACCCGTAGGCTCGGGTTTGAATTATTAACATACTTTTATAAATTATACCCACTTTTATAAATAACATATTTTTATTATTATCAAGTAAAAATAATATGTTGATATTATTTTTAAGCCGTAAGTTCGTATAAAATAATATATTATTTTCGAACTGTGACCCGTATTATTAAATAATATATATTTATATTATTTCGAATCATTTAATAACGCCGTGTATTAATAGAGATTAATTAATAATATAATTAATTATATTATTCACTCGTATATATATATTATTAATTGAGTCATTCGTCGCGTAAAGTAATTCCTAATCTCGTGGACACATTCGTCCACTCTCGTTTATTAGAGCGGTTCATTACGACGTTTCTTTCCGTGTCACTGTCACAATTCCCATTATCATTCCTAATTTATGTGTTTATAATTTTAGGACATTCGTAGGTCTTTTGAGACTTACACTCGTGATTCCAACTTACCTCTAGGGTGAAACTACCTTCAACGCAAAACATGTGAGTTTTCACGGCCCCTTTTACTGTTTTAACTTGGGGGAGAAAACATGACTAAACGATTTTGGATTTTTTTAATTCGTATGTTATCAATGTTAAATGCTAAGCGTAACACGCTATCACAGAAATTCCTCAACTAATATCGGACCGTTAATATGGATCTTAGCGAGGTAATATTTAGTAGTACTACTGGGTTTGACAAATCCCACCCGCGTTAGTCGCGCTAACTCGATTAGATATCGAACGGGTGAAATGTTAGCCTACTCACACCGCCAGTGTTGATAAACCTGGCAGGAGGCAATAAACAAACAATCAGCTTCGGTTGCGAGCGCTTGTGCTAAACATGAACATAGGTTAGCTACCTATAGATACGTACTGAATGAACTTAAATCCGGTAAACGCTTATTTACTTATATTGAAACCTGTGGACTCACCAACCTGGTGTTGACATATTTTTACATGTTTTCTCAGGTCGCTAAGCTAAGACACAGGTGCACGTTAGGGCATGCATACTCTGATTAGAATAGTATTTTCATCTTGAGTCCCATGTAGAGTCGTTCAAAGTAACTAATGTCTGAGATCCTGGTTCGTCACTTCCCAAACGGTAAAACTCCGTTACTTGAAATTGGGGGTGTGACATATGACAGGGAATATTAGATTGCTTGAAGATGTTAAAAATATTGATGGAGGTTATGTCGCTTTTGCGGGGAATAAAGGCGGGTACATAACTGGACAGGGTACTTTAAAGAATGATAAAGTCAAATTTGAAAAGGTGAATTATGTGGAGCAGCTTGAACACAATCTTTTGAGTGTATCACAAGTTTGTGACAAGAAGTTTTCGTTCCATTTCAATGATGTTGAGTGTTATATCTTGAAACCTGGTTTTGTTATTCCTGACGAATGGATTCTCATGAAGGCCCTGAGGAGAAATGACACGTATGTCCTTGACATGAGTGTTGCTACTACAACGGATTCAATTCCTACATGTTTACTCTCCAAGGCGTCAGAATCATATTCTATTTTGTGGCACAGGAAGCTAGCTCACATCAACTATCGGAAGATGAACTATATTGTTAAGAATGATTTGGTTCTTGGTATTCCGAAGATGAAATTCTCAGTTCCTAATCATTGTATTCCTTGCAAGAAGGGGAAACAACGAAAGAAATCACACAAATCTAAATCAAAGAATTCTACCGTAACTCCTTTGGAGCTGCTTCATATGGATTTGTTCGGTCTGAATAGTATCAGGAGCATTGGTGGAAAATCGTACTGTTTGGTAGTAACGGATGATTTCTCTAGATTTTCGTGGGTTAAGTCTAAAGCTGAAACCACTGAGTTGGTACAATACTTAATCCTAGGTTTGGAGAATTTGTTCAATCTGAAGGTAAAAAGAATTAGGAGCGACAATGGCAGCGAGTTTAAGAATAGCAAGATGGGCTTATTCTGTCTACAAAAGGGAATTCATCATGAATTCAGTGCGCCATATGTTCCTCAACAAAACGGTGTTGCTGAACGAAAGAACAGGACGTTGGTTGAAACGGCACGCATAATGCTTTGCAGATTCTAAGCTTCCAGTTACTTTTTGGGCTGAAGCTTTGAATACTGCGTGTCACTTTTTGAACAGGGTCTTGACCGTCAAGCGACACAACAAGACTTGCTACGAATTGCTGAATAATAGAAAGCCGAAGCTGGAATATTTACTACCTTTTGGTAATCCGTGCACCCTGTTGAAAGTTTGAGATGTCCCAACAAAATTCGGTGCTAAGGCTATTGAAGGGATTTTTCTGGGGTATGTTGCCAATTCGACTACCAAGAGGGTTTATAACAAAGAGATGCGCCAAGTTGAAGAATGGTTCCATATTGACTGTTCAAATCGGTCTTTACCTCAAATGGCTATTGGACCAGATTGGGCATTTGATTATGAAAACTTATTCAAGTCTTTTCATTTACCTTCTAATATTTCTCCTGATGAAGCTGCTGTTCTCTATGATTCATGTCAGGATGCACAGCACAATGGCTTTCTTCCAAATGCTGTTCCACATTCATCGATTCCATCTAGTTCTGCTCCAGATCCTAATGTTGCTTCTTGTTCGGGACCACAATATTCAGAGAGTGAGGAAGACAATGCTATTTTTCAAGATTCTTCTACTGATCCTTTGTTGGGTGATGATCCATTACCTTCGAGAGAGGATTCGAGGGAGATTCCTACAAATTTAGACTCGGAAATTCCAATTAATCATGATTTGTCTTATCAATCTGATACAACTCGTGTTGAAGTGTTACAGGTTCCTGAGGTCGCTTCCATCAAGGAACTCAAAGATCATCCAGTGACAAATACAATCGGAAATTTGCAGGATGGAGTGAAAACACGTTCTATTGTTGACAATACTTGTTTGTATACATGTATTAAAGATTCTGGTGTTCTTGATGATTGCTCGCATTCATGTTTTATTTCTTAGGTCGAACCCAAAAATGTTGAAATGGCTTTAAATGATAACAATTGGATAGAGGCTATGCAGGAAGAACTTGCTCAGTTTGACAAACTTAAGGTTTGGAATCTTGTAGATCTTCCGAAGGGTGTGTATCCGATTGGTACTAAATGGGTGTTTAAATGTAAGAAAGACGATCGAGGTGTCGTGGTAAGAAACAAGGCAAGATTAGTTGTCCAGGGCGTCAATCAACAAGAGGGAATTGATTACACCGAGGTTTATGCGCCTGTTGCGAGGCTTGAAGCTATACGGCTGTTTCTAGCTTTTGCTTCTTATAAAGGTTTTAAGGTGTTTCAATTAGATGTGAAAAGTGCATTTTTATATGGAAAGGTCAAGGAGGAGGTTTATGTTTGTCAGCCACCGGGGTTTGAAGATCCACTTAATCCGAATATGGTTTTCAAGCTTGATAAGGCCCTCTATGGTCTTCATCAGGCTCCTCGAGCGTGGTATGAAACGTTGTCTACACATCTTTTAGCAAATGATTTTTTTCGTGGAAAGATTGACTCGACCTTATTCATAAAGAAATCAGGGAGAGATTACCTACTGGTGTAGATATATGTGGATGATATTAATTTTGGCTCAACAAATGAAGAATTATGCAAAGATTTTGAGAGTGTTATGAAGTCGAAGTTTGAAATGTTAGCTATGGGAGAGTTATCGTTTTTCTTAGGTTTACAAGTAAATCAAAAGGAAGATGGTTTCTTTATTCATCAGTCCAAGTATGTCAAAGAAATCTTGATCCGGTTCAAGATGGAGGACTGTACCCCATATGATACTCCGATTCCGGTCAATCATAAGTTGAATTCTGACCCGGATGGAAAAGATGTGGATTGTCGACTTTACAGAGCAATGATTGGATCTCTTATGTACTTAACCGCTTCAATGCCAGATATAATGTTTGCTGTGTGCATCTGTTCCAGATTCCAGGCAAAACCAAAAGAATCTCACTTAATAGCTGTAAAAAGAATCTTTCGTTATTTGAAAGGAAAACAAAGATTGCGACTATGGTATCCACATGGTTCTAACTTTGATTTTAATGCTTATACTGATTCTGATTTTGGTGGTTGTTGTTAGGACAGGAAATCTACAACAGGTGGTTGCAAGTTCTTGGGTAATAGATTTGTTTCCTGGCAATGCAAAAAGCAAACCACAGTCTCCATTTCTACATGCGAAGCAGAATACATCGCTGCTGCAAGTTGTTGTTCACAAATCCTATTGATACAACAGCAATTAAGAGATTACGGTTTGAATTTCACAGGAACCCCTATGTTTATTGATAATAATGCTACAATGTCTGTAACTAATAATCCTGTTAAGCACAGTAAAACAAAGCACATTGAGATTAGATATCATTTTATTCGTGATTGTGCAGAGAAAAGGTTGATTGAGCTGGTAAAGGTACACACTGATGATAATTTTGCTGATTTGTTTACCAAGGCATTTGATCATACCAGGTTTAAATTTCTAATCAAAATGATAGGTATGATCAATCCCAAATAAAAGTTTTTCAAAATCAGATTTTCATGGAAAATTTTGTTTTTTTAATTTCTTTTATTGCTTTATTATATTTCTGCATTTTAAATTTTCAGTCAAAAAGTTCTTAATTTATAAAAAGTCAAAACAAATTGAAAAATATAAAATTTGACATCATTTTAAGTTAGAGAAGAAATGATAGTGCATCAGTGATTAGTTCATTTCACACGACCTTAGTAGACCTTTGATATATGATTGTTTAAAGTAATTTGATTTGATCTAAATTTCAAAGTCTGCATAAATAAGAAATGATAGTGTTGTGAATGCTCTAATCTTGATAATTTTTTAAATTTGTTTATGAGTTTTGAAACTTAAATTGTTAATAGACTAGAAGCGTTTTGAAACCAATAGGAGTATGAAAATTAAATATGACATGATTACATCTGTGATTTGAATCCGTTATATGCTTGGGTGTGTGTGTGTAAAAGATCATTATCAGATAAGGAATAAACGGTTTTAAATAATTTCATGAGACCAATATCGAATTGTATCTTTAGCACAATTCTATTTCAGTTCATATTACTGCCCATGCCTCGAAAAACATGCAATGTATTGTTGAACTAAGATATGCTTTCAAAATCTATTGAAACATATATTAGCCCTTGGATCAGTTAGATACATCATCTAGTCTGACTCCATTGAATCTTATCCAGATAATAGTTGGATCCTCATACCTGAATTTGTTGATTCTCATTATACAGCCAAGTCATTAGAATCTTCTGATTCTGAATCATCATGATTCTTATATCCTTTGGGATCTGCTTCTATTCTTGTGCTAAATGAGATAATTTCATCTTGGAAATTGATCTAATCTTAAAATAAACTGTATATGTCTTGAAGATAGTGCAATTTTTATTTCTGTTTGGCATATATGTGGTGTACACGATGTTTTTCTTCGAAATGGTACTAAATCACATGAATTTGGAGAATAAACGCTTATAGTTTCAAATAATATAATATCGACAAATTTAAGAATTCATGCTTTATATTTCAAATTCGGTATGAATAATTGAGCATTTCATAACCTGATCTTATTTACTTTGAAATTTATAGCGTATCATTTCAAATATTATTCAAAATTGATTGATTTATAAATACTGAAAAAGATACATAGAGTACAAGATGAGTTGGATTGTTTCAAATCATAGGTTACCCTTGGTTATTGCTAAAATGTGTAATGAACTACTCGGATACTAATATGATCTTGTTACTCATGATGATCATTCAAAAATATGTGATTTCAGTTTATACAGATAAAAAATTAAAAATATGTGATTTCAGTTTATATAGATAAAAATCCAAAAATATGTGATTTTAGTTTGTACAGATAAAAATCCAAAAATATGTGATTCTGTTTGTATATATAAAATTCAAAAAGATTTTGTTTTTTATTTTCCATGAAAATTCTAATCTTTTATTAAATTGTTCGGGATTGGATCAAATACATGCTACTGACGGAAGTTCAAGAAGTGACGGATTGAAAGTTGGTAAAAATTTGATCAAGGGAAAAGTTGAAGGCATTAAGTTCGCCTAATTCTGGTGAAGCTAACTTAATATGTTCGCTTGTTGTTGGTAAAGCGGACTTATTATGTTCCCCTAGGGCTTATTAAGCGAACTTAACAAGTTCGCCTAAATAAGCGAACTTAATCTGTATAAGGGTTGTCCAGGCGAACTTATTCATTCATCTTCTTCACATTCAAGCGAACTTGTCTGGTCTTGTCAAAAGTTTTTTAAATTTTCAAATTAAGTGGTTGTTTGGTTGTTTACCAGTATCTTCTGATTCGAAATTGAATTGCGAAGTGTCTAAGGTAATTTCATCGTTTTTCATCCGTTCAATTGTGAGAAAAGTGAGGTTTTTGTCTCGGTTTTAATAGCGTGACTGTTTTTGCCCCAATTGTTGGTATATCAGACTTAAATCTTGAAATTGATCATTGATATTGACTTAGTAGTAATAATCGATGTGTTTACAATGCTTATTTCATGATTTCCACACGATTTGAAAGAAATTTGATTTCTGGTTTAGAATTTGAAACGTCATATAGTTCAGGCGAACTTGTTCAAGCGAACTTGTCTAGGTGAACTTAATAAGTTCGCCTCTTGCAACACTAAGCGAACTTATTAAGTCCGCCTAGGTGTCAGAAGGAGTTTTGGACTTGTAAATTTTTGTGTTTGAAATTTAAAAAAAATAAAAAATAAAAAATAATTTTTTTTTAAATAATGTTTTGTTTTTGTTTCAAATTTGTTTTTCGTGTTGTTTGTGTTTGTTATTTGTCTAATGTGTTTGTTGTCCAAATATTTTTCAGATGGCTTGTCGTGTCGAATACAAACATAACCAGGTGGCATTGTTAGATCCTAACATGTCAGAGGCCGTAAACTTTCAAGGGATTATTGGATTTCTGAATCGTTCACGACTTCGTGTCGCTTTATCTGCAGATCCATACATAAGTCTGGTGTATATTCAGCAATTTTGGGACACAGTTCATTCAAATACTGAAGTAGAACCTCATGTTCTTCGTGCCACTATAAACAATACGGAGATTGCAATATCTGAAGAAACTATTCGTGCTGCTCTTGCTCTAGGTGGTGCTGCTGATGATCCTATATCATATCCGAATACATTTATTATGGGATGCTTTCAGAGGATGGGTTACCGGGGTTGACCTAATGATACACAAGCACGTAAAGGTGGTTTGGTTGGTGAATGGAGATACTTCATGCATGTGATTATCCAATGTCTGTCTCCTCGTAAAGCTGGTACAGACGGTTTAAAGACTGCTCTTCAAGCTGCAATGGTAGCTTTGACGCTGAACAAGCGGTTCAATTTTGCACGTTATGTTTATCGAGAGATGGTTATGCAAATCACACCTGTTGAAGGTCAAGGATTTTTGATGTATCCTAGGTTTATCCTGTAAGGCCTCAAACCCGGGAGGCCTCACTCGTTGGATTTACTCATTTACAAACAGTTCTTAAACTTGAATATCAAAATAACGCAGCGGAAAACACTTCATTACATTACATTGTTCAATCATGCGGAAAACATAACCATTACATTGTTCAATCATGCGGAAAACATAACCATTACATTGTTCATTCATGCGGAAGCGTAACATAGTCTATTACATATACATAACATAATCTAATCATAACGGGATGCCAGTCTTCATGTCTTCTGGGTAACTCATCAAGCCGCCCAGCATCACCTTCCATCATCGTAACATGCCTTAACCTGAATGTGCATACTAAAATGTCAGCTACGCTGGTGAGTTCTAGTTTTAACATAAAACTTTAACTTCAAATAATGTGCCAAAAACATAACTTCACACTTCGTTTAATAAAAAGTGTACGTAAAATAATGCAATAACAAAACATAACACTTCATAAACATAAGTCAACGAACATATCGAATCCGCGCCTCTCATAACCGTCAAATCCAAACGTCACATACTTGCTGAATAACCTAAAGATCACCACCACTAGGCCCATCAATCACCGTATTGTCCTTCGGGTGAAGAACTCCTAGGGCCCGATACTTAGGTTATTCAACACTACTTCAAGCACGACATCACAAGGATGACACGTACCAAACTTCAAGCACTGCGCCCCGTAGGGCACAAGTACTAAACATCAAGCACGACTACCCTGTAAGGTAAATCGTACCAAACTTCAAGGAACACGATAATCCCCTTGGCGACCGTCATCGCCCCAGTTGGCCAGCCACAAAGGCCCCTAAAAGGTAAAGGCCCATAACATTCTTCCCATACCCTTAACCTTCATTCCCTAAGGAATATTGGCAGATTCGTTCGTTTGTGACTTTCGTAAACATTCACTTCTTTTACTTCAAAACTTCAGTTAAAGCATTCGTACGTTTTATTAAAAATCATTTCTTCATTCATAAACACTTCATAAACTTCTTTTTGGCAAAATATTTCATAAACACTTCTTTCATAACCCTTCCTTCCAAAACATCGTTCATAAACATCATTTTATAAAACGTCACATACAACATTCATAAACATCGTTTTATAAAATAGTCACATCGTTACGTATGCACACCAGCCCAAAAACATTATTAAAACATTTAAAACAGGGCTTCTAGAACTCACCGTATAAGCTAATCTGGGCTGTTCTAAACAAAGGTCCAACAACGTCACTTCCGATCTGAATTGATTAGTTAAATACACATCAGACCAATACCGACTCTAACTGTTTAACCATTCTAAGCATACTAACTTTACTTAAACAACCTGATTCCTGCGCAATTAGCAAGTGTGCAGGGACTTGTTCTTGCGTACTTAATAAGTGCGCAGACTCTGCTTCATGCGTACTTGATAAATACGCAGTACTTGCTTCATGGGTACTTGATAAGTACGCATGACCCTCTTGATGCGTACTTGATAAGTACACAAGATCCTCTTCTTGCATACTTGGTAAGTACGCAGGATCATCTTCATGCGTACTTGATAAGTACGCACGAACTGTTTATTCGCAAAAACCCTAACTTTCGCCTTCGGGTCTAATCACGTCAAGATCCCGAACTTGTTTACTTCAAAACGTTTGCTTTCCATCAAGGAACTCAAATCTATGTTTATCTTTCAGTTTTATCCATGAAAACATTACCTTTTCACCCAAAACCTGAAAAACCCAAAAACGAACAAAAACTCAGATTTAGGCCCGATCGTTACCTGAATCGAGTTTCTGATCCGGAGGTTCTTCTCACGAGCTCTGGAGCAACACACTTCTCAAATCTTGGGTCAATCCGACAACTTTCTCTCTCTATGGTTTCTCTCTCTAGAAGTTGTAAATGAGAGAAATAGGTGGTGACCTTAGCTATTTATAGGGGAGGCTCCCCTTCTAGCCCGCCGGCCCATCCGATCCGACCCGACATGCCTCGTTCGTTCATTCCGTTATTATATATGTTGTTTTATTTTTGGGATGTTACAAGTTTACCCCCTTACAATAGGTTTAGTCCCCGAAACCTATCATAAGTCAAATAGTTGAGGGTACGACTCCCTCATTTCCGTCTCCGTTTCCCAAGTAGATTCCGATCCCTTTCGGTGCTTCCATTGGACTTTAACCAATTGAATAATATTATGACGCAAACGCTTCTCCTTTCTGTCTAAGATGGCCACGTGTTCTTCGATGTAATTAAGGCTGTTGTCGACTTCGATGTCAGTAAGTGGTACGTGAGCCGATTCATCCGCCAAACACTTTCGCAAGTGTGATACATGGAAGGTAGGATGAATCCCACTTAACTTATCAGGAAACTCTAGCCGATAAATGACTTCACCAACCCGTGCCACTATCCTGAATGGTCCGACAAACCTCGGACTTAACTTTCCTCTCAAGACTCCCTAATTCCTTTTGTCCAATCTCACTCCAACAAACCGGGGTCCTGCACCTTCTCCCATACAACATTTCGTAAGGCGGCATGCCTATCGTCGTGTGATGACTATTGTTGTAGGAGAATTCGGCTAATGGCAGATGACTGTCCCAACTGCCACCAAAATCGATAATACAAGCGCGAAGCATATTCTCCAAGGTCTGAATGGTCCTTTCGGACTGACCATCCGTTTGTGGGTGGTATGCCGTGCTGATACTAAGCCTCGTGCCCATCGCCTCGTGAAATCTTTTCCAGAACCTCGATGTGAATCGTGTGTCCCGGTCAGACACGATCGTCAAATTCATCCCATGCCGTGCTACTACTTCGTTAATAAACACTTCTGCTAACCATTCCGACGAGAACGTCTCACGAATAGGTAGGAAATGACCACTCTTTGTTAAACGGTCCATAATTACCCAAATGGTATCATGACCTTTAGCTGTGCAAGGTAGCTTGGTTATGAAGTCCATGGTAATGTGTTCCCACTTCTATTCCGGTATATCAAGTGGTTGAATCTTTCCATATGGTTTCTGGTGTTCGGCCTTTACTTGCGAGCACGTCATGCACTTGCTTATGTACTTTGTCACTTCATGCTTCATTCCAGGCCACTAGTATCCCTTCCTTAGATCATGGTACATTTTATTGGTACCAGGATGGATAGAGTACCGAGACTTATGAGCCTCATCCAAGATTTTGGTTTTAAGCTCGCCGACCATAGGTATCCATACCCGTCCAAAACGTGTCCTAACACCAAAGGTGTTATATTCCAACTTGTCCTGTTGGCCAACCATCCTTTCCTTCTTTATGTTTTCTTCTTTAAGTGCCTCATCTTGCGCCTTTTCAATTTCTCTCATCACATCCGATGTTATCACCAACTGGCAAGCTTTTACTCTAATAGGAGTAGGCACATCCTTTTCAATTTCTCTCATCACATCCGATGTTACCACCAACTGGCAAGCTTTTACTCTAATAGGAGTAGGCACATCCTTTCGGCTTAGAGCGTCAGCCACCACGTTTGCCTTTCCAGGATGGTATATTATTTCACAGTCATAGTCTTTCAACAGTTCATACCATCGCCTCTGCCTCATATTAAGTTCCTTTTGTTCGAAGAAGTACTTCAAACTTTTGTGGTCGGAGTAAATAGTAAACTTCACCCCGTAAAGGTAGTGCCTCCAGATTTTTAATGCGAATACGACAGCAGCAAGTTCCAAATCGTGAGTCGGATAATTTGCTTCGTGAATCTTCAACTGCCGTGACGCATAGGTGATCACTCTCCCGCGTTGCATCAACATGCATCCCAATCCCTGACTCGAAGCGTCAGAGTATACCACTAAGTCTTCATTGCCCTCGGGAAGGGCCAACACTGGAGTTTTGGTTAGCTTCTCTTTCAATTACTTGAAGGCCTCATCCTGGGTTGAACCCTATTCGTACTTCACCTCCTTCTGAGTCAACTTTGTCAATGGCGAAGCTATTTTAGAGAAATCCTGAATGAATCTCCGATAGTAGCCTGCCAATCCCAAGAAACTATGGATTTCGGTTGGCGTCTTAGGAATATTCCATTCCCTTACCGTCAATATCATTGCTGGGTCAACCATAATGTCGTTCGGGTTAATGACGTGACCTAGGAATTGGACTTCTCTAAGCCAGAACGCGCATTTGGAAAACTTAGCATACAACTTTTCCTTCTTAAGGGCTTCCAATACTTCCTTCAAGTGACACGTGTGATCACCCTCATTCTTGGAGTAGATGAGGATATCATCGACGAACACGATTACCGATCGATCCAGCATTGGTCGACAAACTCTATTCATCAAATCCATGAACGCTGCGGGGGCGTTCGTCAATCCGAAAGACATTACGCGGAACTCAAAATGTCCATAACGCGTGCGAAATGCGGTTTTCGGTATGTCTTCTTCCCTCACCTTCAACTGATGGTACCCTGACCGAAGGTCGATTTTTGAGAACCAACTTGCGCCTTGCAATTGATCGAATAGGTCGTCGATCCTTGGTAAAGGGTACTTGTTCTTCACTGTACGTTTGTTCAACTCTCGATAATCAATACACATTCTCATCGAACCATCCTTCTTCTTCACAAACAACACCGGAGCATCCCAAGGCGAGATGCTCAGTTGTATAAATCCCTTCTCCAGTAGTTCATCTAATTGGGCCATAAGTTCTTTCATCTCCACTAGTGCTAGTCGATATGGAGCCTTAGCCACGGGCTGGGCATCTGGTGCTAAGTCGATTCGAAATTCGATCTCTCTGTCGGGTGGTATCCCAGGCAAATCCTCTGGAAACACCTCCGGGTACTCGCGTACCACGGGTACATCATCTAGTTCCTTCACTTCCTTACACTCGTCAATTACGTACACCAGATAAGCCTCGCATCCGCGCCTCAAGTAATCTATTGCCTTGATCATCGAGATGACGTTTGGCATCGGGGCATCACGATCTCCAAAAATCTCGACTTTGCTACCATCCGGAGCCTTGAGTCGGATTATCTTTCGTTTGCATATAATCTGCGCTTCATTGGCAGTTAGCCAATCTATACCTAACACGACATCAAACCCTCCCAAAACCATAACAAACAATCTGACAGGGAACCTATGACCTTCTATTTTTATCGTGGAGTTGTCAACTACATCGGTCACTCTCGCAGTTCTACCCTCAGCAGTTTCTACTCTAAAGGCCCTTTCTAGCTTACTGACAGTGTACTTCACTCGTTCACAAAAATTCACAGATATAAAACTCCTACTGGCACCCAAATCAAATAACACAGAAACAAAAGTGTTGTCAAGAACGAACGTACCTGGCGCCACATCGGGGTCTGCCCTGGCTTGGTCTTGCGTCAGCGCGTACGCACGAGTCTTTGCTCGGGGTCTCTCTTCTTTCTTCTCTGGGTCTTTACCTTTCCCGGCTTCACCCATTCTGGGCTTGGTGCATTCCTGGCTCATATGACCACTCTCCCCACAGTTGTAGCATTTGAAGCCTTGCGGGCATTCACGGGAGTGGTGTCGGGTTTTGCCACACTTAAAGCATAGATTAGGCCGTAACCGACATTCACCTGTATGTTTTACCCCACATCTTCCACAAACTGCCACCTCGCCTATCATGGCCTGCTTGTCCCGAGCCCCAAACAACTTCCCACCCGATCGCTTAGCGGGAAAACTAAGCTTCTTCTTGGGCTTTTCAATGGCAACGACATTCAGCGCTAGATCATCAAATACCACGCCGCTCAGTTCTACTACCGAATCATAGGTAGTAGGGGCGTTTGCCTTAACATAGGTGCGGACCTGGTCCGGCAGTACTTGTATGTAGCATACAATCTTTCTTTCCTCAGTCGTGACAAGATGTGGCACCAGACGTGCCAGTTCATTGAATCGGGTTGTGTATTGCCGGTGCGTCATGCTCCCGACCTTCAAACCCAGAAATTCCCTTTCTACCTTCTCGATCTCATTCCTTGGGCAAAAATTCTTGATCACCAAGGTTTTCAAGTCAGCCCACATCATTGCATCCACAACCTCGCTCCCTTTTGCTTGACGTACACCTTCCCACCAATGGGATGCTTCCTCTCTCAAGGAGTTAGCAGCAAATTTCACAACTTGATCCGTTCGACATTCGCTCAGACGAATGGCAGCCTCCATACGAATCACCCAATCAAACATAGCTACCGCGTCTTTCTTCCCAGTCAAGACCGGTGGGTCACATGCCTTAAAGGACTTATAGTCACAACCACGGTTAAGCGGTGCGTTAATTGCCTCAGTGTTCGGGGTATCAACCGCCGTGTTAGACCCACCTTCCCCATTAACCTTCTTCAATGCTTCAGCTAACAAACCTGGCAGATAAGTCTTCATCAACTCTATGAACTCTCGAGCTATAGCTGCTCTCACTTCTGGTTCAAAAGTGAAAAGTTGTTCTTCAATCTGTGTCTGCTCAGTTCCATGCACACTAACCGCCGGTTCAGTGTGAACACTTCCTTCTTCACTATACTCTTGGCGCGCAGGGGTCCTGCCACGCCAACCATTTCGACCGCCGGTACGACCATCACTAGGGCCCCCACCACGTCTTCCGTTTCCTCTCCTTGCCATTTCGTTCTATAAGACAAGGGATCAAATGTCATCACGCTAGTTAACAAATAAAATTCAATAAGCACTGTAATATGTTAATATACCCTGGCCATCTGCAATTAACCATTACACTACCTTTCGATTTCTATTTGACCACCTTTGTGATTCCATCCGAACACAAGTCCTTACCTAACCCTTTCTAAGGCATACTATATATACTACCTTCATACCTGATGTTGTGGCTCGAGTTACCCGTACTGGCATCTGCTTTCGGTCCCATTCATAGTTTAAGTTCAGACACTGGGAGTGTCCAAATCTCTCAAACTATTGCTCTGATACCAACTTGTGAGGCCCCAAACCCGGGAGGCCTCATTCGTTGGATTTACTCATTTACAAACAGTTCTTAAACTTGAATATCAAAATAACGCAGCAGAAAACACTTCATTAAAACATAACCATTACATTGTTCAATCATGCGGAAGCGTAACATAGTCTATTACATATACATAACATAATCTAATCATAACGGAATGCCAGTCTTCATGTCTTCCGGGTAACTCATCAAGCCGCCCAACATCACCTTCCATCATCGTAACCTGCCTTAACCTGAATGTGCATACTAAAAAGTCAGCTACGCTGGTGAGTTCTAGTTTTAACATAAAACTTTAACTTCAAATAATTTGCCAAAAACATAACTTCACACTTCATTTAATAAAAAGCGTACGTAAAATAATGCAATAACAAAACATAACACTTCATAAACATAAGTCAACGAACATATCGAATCTGCGCCTTCTCGTAACCGTCAAATCCAAACGTCACATACTTGCTGAATAACCTAAAGATCACCACCACTAGGCTCATCAATCACAGTACTGTCCTTCGGGTGAAGAACTCTTAGGGCCCGATACTTAGGTTATTCAACACTACTTCAAGCACAGCATCACAAGGATGACACGTACCAAACTTCAAGCACTGCGCCCCGTAGGGCACAAGTACCAAACTTCAAGCACGACTACCCCGTAAGGTAAATCGTACCAAACTTCAAGGATCACGATAATCCCCTTGGCGACCGTCATCGCCCCAGTTGTACAACAGTTGGCCAGCCACAAAAGCCCCTAAAAGGTAAAGGCCCATAACATTATTCCCATACCCTTAACCTTCATTCCCTAAGGAATATTGGCAGATTCATTCGTTTGTGACTTTCGTAAACATTCACTTCTTTTACTTCAAAACTTCAATTAAAGCATTCGTACGTTTTATTAAAAATCATTTCTTCATTCATAAACACTTCATAAACTTCATAAACTTCTTTTTGGCAAAATATTTCATAACCCTTCCTTCCAAAACATCGTTCATAAACATCATTTTATAAAACGTCACATACAACATTCATAAACATTGTTTTATAAAATAGTCACATCGTTACGTATGCACACCAGCCCAAAAACATTATTAAAACATTTAAAAGAGGGCTTCTAGAACTCACCGTATAAGCTAATCTGGGTTGTCCTAAACAAAGGTCCAACAACGTCACTTCCGATCTGAATTGATTAGTTAAATACACATCAGACCAATACCGACTCTAACGGTTTAACCATTCTAAACATACTAAGTTTACTTAAACAGCCTGATGCCTGCGCACTTAGCAAGTGCGCATGGACTTGTTCTTGCGTACTTAATAAGTGCGCAGACTCTGCTTCATGCGTACTTGATAAATACGCAGTACGTGCTTCATGCGTACTTGATAAGTACGCATGACCCTCTTCATGCGTACTTGATAAGTACGCAGGATCCTCTTCTTGCGTACTTGGTAAGTACGCAGGATCATCTTTATGCGTACTTGATAAGTACGCACGAACTGCTTCTTCACAAAAACCCTAACTCTCGCCTTCGGGTCTGATCACGTCAAGATCCCGAACTTGTTTACTTCAAAACATTTGTTTTCCATCAAGGAACTCAAATCTATGTTTATCTTTCAGTTTTATCCGTGAAAACGTTACCTTTTCACCCAAAACCCGAAAAACCCAAAAACGAACAAAAACTCAGATTTAGGCCCGATCGTTACCTGAATCGAGTTTCTGATCCGGAGGTTCTTCTCACGAGCTCTAGAGCAACACACTTCTCAAATATCGGGTCAATCAGACAACTTTCTCTCTCTACGGTTTCTCTCTCTAGAAGTTGCAAATGGGAGAAATGGGTGGTGATCTTGGCTATTTATAGGGGAGGCTCCCCTTCCAGCCCGCCGACCCATCCGACCCAACCCGACATGCCTCGTTCGTTCATTCCGTTATTATATCTGTCGTTTTATTTTTGGGATGTTACATATCCAGATGATTCTGAATCATCTTCTTCCTGATCTCCCACAACATCCGATTAGATTAATTTTGACTCCGATGTCCAAGCGTATCTTTACTGATTGTAGTAACGTGAAACAACAGAATGCATCGTTGATTCCTGTTAATACTTCATTGTTTGGTCACTTAATCAATTCTGATTATGTTGAACCACCGAATGTTAACTGGTTTCATCCTGATGAGATAGCTCAAGTGCAAGGTCAGAATGTTCAACAACAACATCCACAACAACCTATTCCACAACAAGTACAAGTTCCACAACAACAAGTTCCTGTACAACAACAAATTACTATTCAAGAACAAGTTCCGATTCAACAAGCTCAGGTTGATATACCTGTTAATGAACCTGTTCTAGAAGAGGTCGTTCATGAACATGAACAAGATCTAGGGATGAATATGGATGATTTTGTTGATGACGATGTGAACTCACCCATTCATGAAGCTGAAGTAAATGTGGTGACAGATAATGAGTCGAGTTCTAGCTCAAGTTATACGATTTTACCTATTTCTGAAGAAACCGAATCTGATGAATCTAGAGATTTTCCCTCAGATCATTATAAAAGGTTGGCTCGTATACCATTGGCTAATGCTGGTAAACGTCTTAAATCTACAGCCAGAAGACAAAGACGTAAGTCCGTTCGGGATCTTCCTTCCGGATCGGTACTTGAAAAAAGAACATTGGTGGATGAGAGTTCTGATAGTGATTTTAATCCGGATCCTAAATCTCAAAAGCTTATGGCTGCTTCAATTGTTGCTGCTCAATCTTCACAAGGTGTGGAGGATGCTACTTTTGTTGCTTCCTTAATTGTCACACCTCCAAGTTCTAAAGATCAATCTCCTGTTCCTCCTGTGGTTATTCCTACTCCTAGTACTTCAGTTCCTCAATCTTCGGCTGGTCCTTCTAAGCCTTCTGATTATGATAGGATTACTTTCCTTGAATCTCAAGTGCTTTCTTTACAAACTCAGGTGGATACTCTTGTATCTACTGATACTCAAAGACAGCTGGTGATTCAAACTCAAGCTACGCGGATTGCTGCTATGCAGGCATTAGTGTCCAAACTTGTTGAGTGTCTTGACGCTCAGGGGGAGTTAAGGATACGTGATACATGTCACACTGAGTCTATTCAAAGACATGATGATGAAGACAATGATCCTTCTGGTAATATTGAGGGTGATCGTCAATACACTGACGTTAATCCTATATCTAAATTTCAGGGGGAGTCGACATCACAATCCATTGATGGAAATAAAAATACTTCTGGAGTTAATGAAGAAGAAATCTTATTATTGGAGTTCTTTGTAGAGTCTGAGGAGGAAGAAGCTGAAAAGATAGCTTGTCTTGATGACATTGATGAATTATTCAATGACATAGAAGATGATGTGTTAGATACTGAAATAGAAGAAGGATAGATAGTGGAGATAGAGATAGAGAAAAGTCAAGATAAAGTGATTTATGAAGGATGTGATGGTCTTAATGTCCCTTATAACTTCATCCAAGATGATGTTATTCCTGAGTTTAATTATGAAGGAGCAACAGCTTCTATGGACTCATTTGAAGTCATCACACTGCTTGAAGATACTGCAGATTCTAAGATTGATAATGATGATGAAAACATTCAATCCAATAAAGATGATGAAGCTGATACTACTCACACTGAGTCTCCAAAGGTGAATGAAGAACCTGTGACATACAAAAATACAGGTATGACCAGAGAACAGTGGAGAGAAGTTGTAAATAGCTGGATGAAGGTGCTACCCAAGTCTCAAGCACAACCTACTCAGAAAGAAAACTATGTGAATAAAGAGAGGTGTGTAGGAAGAATCATAAGTTGGTTTTATGATAATCACACAAAATTATTTGCTATTAAAAGATCTAATGGTGTTCAGTACTTAAAGCCGAGGATCAAGTATTTCAATACCTTGCCAAGGTGTGAAATGAATGGTCTAGCTTCAAAACCACTTATTAATAGATCCAATATTGGTTTAGCTGATGTGATTGCAAATCTGATCAAGAGAGAAGGTGGTTCGGGGAAGTATGAAAGGCTAAAGCCTCAAAAAGGAAAGAGAGTGAAGAGCATAGATCAAAAGACTGGGAAAGTGACCTGGAAGTACAAATTCAAACCAGTACGTGTTGTACACAGGATACCATTGAAGAAGATTCCTCAAGATTTCCTTGGGAATATGAAATGGTGGTATGTCGATGTTAATACTGGTGAAGCAAGGATTGAAGATAAAGACAATAAGGTCATTGTGTGTTTCTATGACGCAATGAATCTCATTAATTTTTTAAAGAAAGATCAGAGAACATTGAGAAAGAATGAGATCATGTACACTGATGAATGGAAAGAACAAGGACTGCAGTACAAGAGAGTGTTGGAGATATATAGAAGATATGGAGTGCATGCAGGCAGCAGATCACCGGATAATTGGAAGAGCTCATCATAAAGACAGAAGACTGAAGATCAAGCTATTGTCATGGGGGAGTCTGTTAGGACATAGTTTGTAATGACAAAAGCTTTGTAATAGTTTAGATCTAATGTCTTTATGTTTTTGTTATGTATAATGTTCTAAGTGTTTTATGCAAGTTATGCTAGAGGCGAACTTGTCTAACAGAGGCGAACTTGTTAAGTTCGCTTAAGTCTATCTGAGGCGAAGTTAATAAGTTCGCTTAGTCTGTTAGAGGCGAACTTGTTAAGTTCGCCTAAGATATCTATATATAGATGTTTACAGAGTCAGTTTAATAGAATTGATCAGAAAGCAAACAGAGTTGAACGATTGAGTCTGTAAAATCTATTGAGAATTGGAATATAAGAGTGAATGTTATTTACTTGATTGTCCATATTGTCTTTTGTGTATGCAATCGTTGATTCGTTGGATTCCACACTCCGAGTTAACCACACGTCTTAATTACTTAATTACTGGTTTAATCTGGTTTAATTACTTAATCAGTATTCTTAACACCTATTTTATACACAAATCAAACTAAAATAAATAGGAGGATTTATTTATGACGTTAATTATTTATGCACTTGGACTAGTTATTTACCCTCTTATATTTTATTCATTAATTAACATATACAAACAACTGAAAAATTATTCATTTACTAATACAAATACATACACTTATACAAATACCCAAATTGTCAAAACAAATGAAACCACATATACTTTGACATAGGATCTCACAACCATCTTTTGAAGCTGAAACAATTATACACCCACTCAGCAAAGCCCTCACCCAATTCCATTATACATTAGAACTCTCTTTGGCCATTTGTGCATATCATTGATACACTTATACAAATCATAGGTTAACCTTGTGGTTAGCTAATCACTCGTGCAACATCTTACCCGTGTGATCTACAAGCTTCTTTTTACAAGTGAGTTTTACATAGCCCCTTTTTACATTTTTGCACTTTTGGGGTGAAACATGATTCTCTTCACAAACTTCTATGAAAATACATATATACAATTCATCAATATGACTCTATGTGTTTATTTGTGCTTTGTGTTTGAATTCTATTAGTTAAGGCTACAAATACATGACACATTGGTGCAATCATTAACTCTTTACAAGCCAACAGTAACATTAATAGATCTATTATGTCTGACAAGCCCACCCAGATAGGGTGAGTGTTACCGACATTACACTAGGATAAACACTTTTTGTTATTCTATTCATTAGAATAACATTTATTTGTTATGCCCTTCATTAGGATAACCTGATGCCCTTCAGTCATAAGGTTTGATTGTACACTAGCTTAACTTTAGGTTCTCCATAAATGCCTAGTAAACCATACGTCATATAAATTGTATAAAACATTAAAATCCATTTGTTGCGTCAAAACCTATGTATACTCACCAACTTTGTAGTTGACCTTGTTTTAATCATGTTTTAGGTACAAACATTTGAGTTGATCCAGTTTGCTACACTTAAGTTGTGGACCTAGTTAATCAATGAAGGAACTTATTATGTATTTGAAAATTTAGGTACTTTGTCGGATTTATGTTTGAGTTATGAATTGAAATATGATGAGTTAATATATTACAACATTAGTCAACCATGTGCTCATGAACAGTCTCCATGTCCCGCCCCGACGTTTCTGCCGTCGGTTGGGGTGTGACATTTCCACCAACTGTACTTTCTATCCAGATTTCCTTGTTAACATGCTTATATTCAACGTTGTTCCAGAATTCTCGAATTTGATTTTCATAAACAGTAACTTGTGTTGATATAGCGTTTAAAATTCTTGATTTGTCCAGAAACCGAACTATTTCTTCATATCCTCTTGATTTTCTTGTGCTAGCTGTCAAACACGCACATATGTTGTGCCTTGAGTCAAACTTTAACATGTTCATAGTTGTTCAAGACAAGTAACATAAATCAGTCAAAATCAAAAATTTGCCAACTCCAAAGATTTCGAACGAAAACTATTATCCGAAATCTATTTCGATCAAAAACTTCTGCTCGAAAACTTCTGTTAAACATCCTTTTTCGAACGAAAACAATTTATTTATAGAAATTTCCAACTCAAAAGTTTTCGGATGAAAACTCACATAAAACCCGATCGAAAACAATTTCGATCGAAAACCTCTTCGGATAGATCAGTTGGAGACTCTTCATTTCCATCCAAGACAGATTTCGATCAATTCATACAAGTTTTCGAACAATTCATATAAGATTTTGGACGATTCATAAACATTTAAAACCTAAGGCAATAGATCTATCTAATCTTACTCTAAGGATCCAGAAAAACATACCTTGATGTCGGAAACTTTAACGAGAAATCTCATTCAACTTTGCTCGAAGATTTCGCACGAAAATACGACACTTGGTAAACTCGAAAATCAGGCTCAAAAACTCATACAAAGGTGGTGAAATTATTTCGATCGAAAAGTAGATATATATAACTTTTGAGATTTCTGATGAAAAGACTTTTCGATCGAAAACAATTTCGGACAAAAGATTTCAGACAAAAACTTCTTACTTGTGAAAATTTGAATTTTATTTTTCTTTATCCGATCCTGATATCATTAAGACGTATTACAAAATTTTAATGCTTTCAAATGTAAGAAAAACAACAAACAACAAAGAAAAGCAAATTATATTTCAAACAAAATATTAAAACAAAAACACACACATAATTCTTTTTCAGAAAAACCAGCCTTTTCTCTTGTTGATAAACTGAATTGACATAGGATCATAAATACACACTGTCTTAATCACACTTCATATCAAGTTAGGATTTACTCAGTTCAACATTGATTGCCAGTATCTTAGTCCGCATAAACTCATGTATCATGTTTCAGCAAATATTGTGTGACAATTAAGGTAAGATTAATCAATACAATGTGTACCCCACAATTGAGATGGAAAGAACTGAGAATCAACACAAAGTTTCACCACGTCATGATCCAATCACCAGCATGAAGGTAGCGTTCTTAGCACGGGAAAAATAATCCAAGTGGATTTGAATGGAATCATATTGATTCAGAATCATTTTGATTCATTGTCTTGGTTTCTGAGATAGTACGGAATCATATTGATTCATATGAGTTGTGAAGAGTATATATGCAGAATCATGAATGATTAGGGTATGCGGATATCCGTAAGATATTGGATATGTCAATTGAAATCACGAATGATTCAAAGGGCGAAACAGACTGACTTCCTGGTTTCCATCCGAGATATTCACCAGAACCATCAGCTGTATGAAAGTGTTTAACTCTAAATCACATATTTGACGTTTATAGTTAATAGAGCAAACAAATTCTGCTAAGAACTCATCAAGATCCTGGTCTCATGGAATGACTAGATGTCACACCCCGATCGATGGCGGAATCATCGGGGCGGGACATGTAAGACTGTTCATAGCACATGGTTGACTAGATTGAAATATATTAAAGTCAAATTTCCATTACAAATAATCCAAGTACAAACCAAATTCAAACAAAGAAACATAAAACAACTCATAGAATTCTTGATTTAAATTGCTAAGTCCAAATCCTATATTGAGCACGTCTTGAATCATTCTCACATATTAGGGCCTGAAACATGAATAAAATAAAGTCAACTAAAAAGTTGGTGAGTATAACACAGTTATATATAGATAGCATATAGTTGAAAACAAATCCTTTACAAATCATGATAAATAAGGCATTTATGGGGAGCAGCTATTGTGTAACCATGTACAACCAAACCTTTGTAACTAGCATGCAAAAATTGTATTGTCGGTTTCAATCACCGCGCACCTGGGTGGGTTTGTCAGTCTCAATAGATCCATCATTGAAAACCGTCGGCTTGTATAGTTAATGATTGCACATAATCGCATACAAAGGTTAGCACACCTAGCACTCGGGCATAAAGCACAAATTGCACACATGAATGTAAATAGGATTTGTACTTGTGTTGTTTGTGTAAATGTAACGTGTAATTTGAATAATGTTCATGTTTCACCCCAAAAGTGTAAAAGAGTAAAAGGGGCTATGAAATACTCACTTGATAAGGAGGTGTAGCTAACAAGGATAATAGATAGAAAAATAAAGATCCTCGGGTGCACAAATTAACCTAAAGAGTAATGTATGTTGTATCAAATAGTGTGCGCAAAAGTGTAAGTTAAATGATGGTTTGGACTTGAGTAAAATGTTATTGATTTGAACTTGGATGTGTTGAATAACATATAAAGTTTAAAATGAATATTATCAAAACATTTTGATTAAGGTTTGAGTTTGAATAAATAATTAAGTAAAGTATAATATTATTGCTTATGAAAATAAATAAATAATTGATTTTGTTTAAACATGAATTAAATAAATAGTCATTATCTTATTCATTTATAAAAATTTGTAACCTAAACATTTAAAATATCATTTAAGTGTAAGATTTTACAATAAATATAAATTTAATTTTTATAAACTTTTAAATAAATAATATTTATGCCAAGATTAAACTTTTAATCCTTTTTAAATACAGAAAACACATTTTTTATAAAGTCTGAAACATTTATTGACTGAAAAATATAAAATTTACAATTCTGCCAAACATTCTGAATCACATACGACCGTGCCTATGAAGGGCACGATCGTGCTTAAGCCACGGGCGCGACCGCACTAGTCGGGACGCGACCGGGTTGATCAACAGAAGTCAACAGGCACGACCGTGCCTTGGCCCGACACGGTCGTGTCTATGATTCTTAGATACAACAGAGACTAGCCTAAAGGGCATGACTAGGTCTGGACTGGAGGACACGACCGCGCTGCTAATCGGCACGACCGCGTTTCATGAGGCACGGCCGCGCTAGATGATTAGCGCGACCGTGTCTCTTCCAAATCAGACATGAATTGACATATTCTTGTATTTTAAATGATGGAATTGTTAGGGCTTTTGATTATTGAGTTATTACGAGTCTTTTCATATAGTTTTATTGTATGTAAAACGTGTTTAAGACCGGATTCAATTAAATCATTTTTATTAAAATAAGCACTTCGGTTCAAGATGATTTATGTAGTGAAAACCCAATTTAACAGAGGGCTTTTGATATGAGGACTAATTCGATTGAGGAAGAGGTGCTAATTACCTTGGAGAGTATCGAATTGATAGAAAGCGGTAGAAGAAAGTTCCGGCGTCGGCGATAACGGCTTCCGGCGACTTCGGCTGCAATTCCGACTAGGCCAGAGAGTCCAGAGACTTGACGAGATTCGGGAGATGCGAATTCTTTTCTTGATTGGGAGGATTTGGTTTCAGAGGAGGATTCGAGTTTTTGCTTGAATTGCTTGAGAGAGATTTCGAGGTTGATAGTATGAAACTGAGACGTTTGTAAAATTTGAAACTGGTGATACACTCGTTAAGGGGAAAAGAAACGTAGGACTGTTACGGATTCTCAACGATCGGGTGATTAAACTGCATTTACGTTTCAACTGTTACACAGGCGCGACCGTGCCCAAATATGGCGCGACCGTGCCTAGGCACCGGGCGCGATCGTTCCAGGACCAGTCGCGCGATCGTGCCGAGGCACTTGGCGCGACCGTGCCAGGACGAAGCACGACCGTGCTAGACTAGGGTTTCCTGACATTTTTCAACTTTAGTCCTTGACTTTTCAGGTTTGATATGTTTGAATTAAATAGTTTCTTGCATAGTGTTTAAATGTATATAATTGCGTAAAACTTGCGAATTTGTATCGAGTCATTGCGTTTAGTTTACGGTGAGAAAAATAATAAGATAGTGCACGAGTATTGAATTCGAAATTGCGTTACATTGAATTAAAATATGAATACTAAAAATCAGAAATGTTACACTAGATTCACTTTGCATTCGAATGGTGAAAGTACCGATATTCGATGTGGGTAAAACATAAATATTGCAATTTAGTTAATCACACAAATGTCGCCTAATTTATACATGCAGAGCCTACCAACATATCAATAATTGTAACCGGTGTTACCATCATATCTAATTCATGCGTAAGCTCAGTACACAAATATACTATCATTTCCTATTTGCATGTCAATCAGTCACACATAGTTCATTTTACAGCACAATATGGATTTCAATATCTCGTTTTTCTCTTTTGCACACACAGATAAAACAAACACTTCAAATAAGATAATTTCATTTATTTTCTTTTATTCTCCACCCAAAATTGTGATGCAATTAATTGAATATAAACAAACATATAAAAAGCACATTTTATAACAAACACACAATTCAACACAATTTTAATACTAAAAAAATCTTTTTGAGGAACATATATGGTATTTCAATCAAAAAGACGGATTTTATTAAACGGATTTTTTATTTATTTATTTTATTTATTTTATTTATTATTATTTTTTAATCACAATTAGAAAGAAATCATCCCCAACATTTCTACCAGATAGTTAAACCGATCTGTTGAAAAAGCTTTTGTAAAAATATCGGCTTTTTGCTCTAACGTATCAACGTGGACCACCTTATATAAATCATTATCAACGCAATCGCGAATAAAATGTAACCTGATGGCTATATGCTTTGTTTTTTAGTGCTGAATTCGATTATTGACTATACCAAGCACCGCTTTATTATCACAAAAAATCGGGATCTCCAAAAAACTGATTCCAAAGTCCATCAATTGATGTTGTATCCAGATGACCTGTGAACAACAGCTCGACGCGGCTGTGTATTCTGTCTCAGCAGTTGAAGTGGATATATTCGTTTGTTTCTTACATTGCCATGAAACAAGTCTCTCCCCCATAAATTGACAACCTCCTGATGTAGATTTCCTGTCCAAATTACATCCACCATATTCGCTATCAGTATAAGCATAAAAATTAAATTCAGAATCAGAAGGATACCATAAACCGAGATTAACTGGACCCTTAAGATACCGAAGAATTCTTTTAACAGTCAATTCATGAGACTCTTTTGGAGATGCCTGATATCTAGCACACGAGCAAATTACGAACATAATATCAGGTCTACTTGCAGTCAGATACATCAAGGAGCCAATCATTGAACGATATGCTTTTTGATTAACTGCAACTCCAGATAAATCCATAGTGAGAGGTTCATGGGGAGCAATGGGAGTGGATGTTGCCTTGCAATCATTCATGTTGAATTTTGTCAAAATATCCTTAACATACTTCGCCTGATGAATAAAAATTCCAGCATCAGGTTGTTCCACCTGCAATCCCAGAAAGAACTGCATTTGACCCATTAAACTCACTTCGAATTTGAGTTTAATGACAGCTTCAAAATCTTTATAAAGAGATTCATTTGTAGAACCATAGATGATATCATCAACATAGACTTGAACAATCAGCAAATCAGAATCAACATTCTTGAGAAACAAGGTTTTGTCAATTGTACCACGAATAAAGCCATTAGATGTGAGATGTGTCGACAAGGTCTCATACCAAGCACGAGGTGCTTGATGTAACCCATACAATGCTTTATCGAGCTTGTACACCTAGAATGGATGAACAAGATCTTCAAAACCAGGTGGTTGATTAACATAGACTTCTTCTTTTACAACCTCCTAAAGAAATACAGTCTTCACATCCATTTGATAAACTTTAAACTTCATAAAAGAAGCATAGGCTAGAAAGATACGAATAGCTTCAATTCAGGCAACAGGAGCAAAAACATCATCATAGTCCAACCCTTCTTCCTGATAGAATCCTTGAACAACAAGTCGAGCCTTGTTTCAAACTACAATGCCACGATCATCCTTTTTGTTGCGAAATACCCACTTTGTACCAATCGGGTACTTGCCTTCAGGAAGATCAAAAAGATGACACACATTCAGCTTCTTAAATTGAAGTAATTCTTCTTGCATCGCATCAATCCAATTTGAATATTGAAATGCGATTGTTATATTCTTTGGTTCTTCTTGTGACAAAAAGCATGAATATAGACATAGATTAATGTTTCAGTTTGACTTCTTGTTTTCACACCTTCTTCAATAGATCCAATAATATTCTCAACCGGATGAACTGAATGAATTCTGTGAATTGGAATTTCTTCAACCTGAACTGATTCTGGCATACTAGTGTCATTTAACTCTGGTAATTGGTCATTTGAAACACTTGAAGAGTTTGACTGAGTATCATTCTCAACTTGAACATTAGAAACTTTAAGTTGATCTTTAGAAACAAATATTTCATCATTAGTAACAGGAACCTATACTTCAGTATCATCATTTGTAGTTGAATTTTCAAGTTGCTCTTCTTGTGTTTGTGTAGATTTAGTAACATCTTTAGAGTTTTCACTTTGAATCATTACTTTTTGTGGACCAACCAAGAAATTGTTAACAGATTTATCAGTCCTTGTTACTGACTCATCAACTGTATTTGAAGAACTTACACCATCAGAATCAGATAAAGATTGTTGATCAAAAGTTTTGAAAATTATATCCGCATCAAAGAACCATTCTGGTCCATTTTGTTCAGGAGAATTCGACTCTTGCCACTCCACATAATACGATTCTTGAAAAATATTTGTTCTTTTATTATAAACTCTGAAAGCCTTTTGATAAGACGAGTATCCCAATAAATAACATTCATCTCCAATTGCAGCAAACTTTGGCAAAGAATCTTGTGTATTTAGAAGTGTGCACGAACATTCAAATGCTCTAAAAAACTTAATATACGGCTTTCTTTTGAAAAACAACTCATATCCGTATGCTGCTTCACCATGAGAACTATGTTTAAAACATAACACGACGTGTTTACTGCCTCCGCCTAGAAAATTATCGGTAATTTTGAATCTACGAGCATTGTACGGGCAGCCTCAATTAGAGTCCTATTTTTTCTTTCAGCTATTCCATTTTGTTACGGAGTACTTGCTTCACTAAATTGATAAGTTATGCCTTTTTCTGCACAAAACAAATTTATCAGTTTATTCTTAAACTCAGTTGCATTATCACTGCGAATAATTGATACTTTGCTATCACACATGTTTTCGATTCGTTTTATAAATTCAATGGTTGTTTCAGGAGTTTCATCCTTTCTTGCAAGGAAACACTGAGGAAAATCTTGAAAAATCATTTGTGATAACAAGACAATAAGATTTCTTCGCAATACTCTTTACTCGAACAAGACCAAATAAATCCATATGAATAAGAAATAAAGATCGAGTAAATGTTGTCACAGTCTTCTTTGGATGGTATTTCTTGTGCTGTTTTCCTTTTGCACATGAGATACAACTTTCTTGAATTATAAATTCCTTTCTGGGTAATCCTCGCACCAGATCTTTATAAACCAGATTGTTCATGTTTTTCAGATTCACATGCCCAATCGTCGATGCCACAAATACGATTCTGAGAGAGTGGCTTTTGACAACAAACAAGAAGCGGTCACTGGTGTAGAATGGTCGTTCATATCCACCACGTAAGTATTGAACTTTCTTGGAGCTCTCATCAATATCATTTCTTCAGGTATAACCAGTCCTGGCTTTAAGAATAAGCACTCCTTTGCTGTAAAGTGAACCGGTATGTCCTTATCGCACACTTGCGACACACTAAAAAGATTAAACTCCGATTATAACACGTAATTGACCTTTTCAAGAGTTAGTAAATCATTTGAAACTATTCCCTGTTGAGTGATCTTTCCTCCCTTTTTATTTCCAGCAAACGCAACGAAACCACCATCAAAAGATCTAAATTTTTTTAAGATATCTCTTTGTCCAGTCATGTGTCTTGAGCAACCGCTATCAACAGGCCAAGCATTATTAATAGTCCTCTCGGTTTGACTCTACACATTTTAAGACAAAATTAATGAGAAATAGGTACCAAGAACATTTTTGACCCAGCCTGAATTTGATTAGTCACATCAACTTGTTTAACAATTTTCTTAACATTCTTTGTTCCAGATATAAGTGAAGTTTGTTCAATTTTAACTTTCCAAAAACAACCAACATTTTTCCCATATTTCTTATTGAATTTCTCTTTAGCAAAATAACTTGGTTTGTTTGACTTTTTCACATATATTGGACTGTTTTGGACCCTTTTGTCCACAAAATTCAAATTTCGTAGCAAATAATCATGACAAGCATTTGAATAAAATTCACTATGATCTTTAGAAACCAAGTAATCGCGACTATAACAATGATTAGCTCCGGACTCAAACACATTGTCGTTCTCAGATGCTTTCTTAACCACTTATTGATATTGCTTTTTGTTCTCTTATTGTATCCTTTAACCTTTGAATTATTTGACTTGTGTTTACAATTCCTAGCGAAAATGTCCAACTTGACCACAAGTGAAACAAATTTGACTATTAAACTTTGACTTTGTCTTTGACTTTGAACATTCGCCTACTTCAAACACGGATTTTCCTTTCTCACACTCTATTGAGCTCTGACTTATTACTGACATCCCTTTACTTTGAACGGGCTTATCTTTGACGTCAATAAACATGTCTTTTAACAAACTATAACGACGATTCGCTCCGGACTCAAACACACTGTCGTTCTCAGATGCTTTCTTGAACCACTTGTTGATATTGCTTTTTGTTCTCTTATTGTATCCTTTGAATTATTTGACTTGTGTTTACAACTCCAAGCGAAAATGTCCGACTTGACCATAAGTGAAACAATTTTGACTTTTAAACTTTGACTTTGTCTTTGACTTTGACTTTGAACATTCGCCTACTTCAAACACGGATTTTATTTTCTCACACTCTATTGAACTCTGACTTATTACTGACTTCCCTTTACTTTGAACGGGCTTATCTTTGACGTCAATGAACTTGTCTTTGACATCATTTGATTTGCCTTTAACATTCATTTGATTTGACCTTCCACAAACATTTTGACTCTTTGTTTGTGTACTGATTTTAATCTGTACAGACTTCACATTCTCCCTTTCACTTGTCAGGATGTGATTTTCAGGAGCCATGAATTCATTTTTCTTTTGCCTCTCATGAGAAAGATCAAAATCTTGTATCAATAGATTTCCAAATTCATCTAGCACGACATCTTTGGCTAGACACGACATTTTATGAATTGGAATTTACTCTCTCGCTGTATGCACCACTTTATCAAAGAAAGTAGAATCAGAAGAAACCTCATACATACAATCAGAAACATCACACATAGAGTTAGTAGAACAACTAGAAACATATGAACTATCAGAATCTGAAAGACTGTTTACATCAATAACATTGTTAGCACATGACTTAATAAACTTGTTCACAATACATGTATCAACCACAAATTGTCTACAATCCCTTATTGTCTCTCTCACACAGACTTTATTGAATTCATTAAAACTCCTCATATCATCAACTAAAACCTTCTCATCTACATGACCTGTGTTATTTGCTGCACTAATATATAAGTCATGAAAATTAGAGTTATCATCTCTAAGTAAATCATTTGAAACATGAGGTTTAGGAAAAGATTCGAAATGATCAGGATGAGGTACCGCTTTGTAACCAACACCATCTTTAATAAAACAACTTCTTTTCTTATAAACACAATTTTCTAACATTTTTCTATGCATACCACATTTATAAATCATAACCCTTTCTTTTATAAGATCAGATTGGGCAGCAATAAGTTTGTCAGTAAGATCCTTGATTAACATATTCTTTTTGTTTAAGTATTCTTTAAAGTTCATGTTATCTTTTAACAAACTATAACGATGATTCGCTCCGGACTAAAACACACTGTCGTTCTCAGATGCTTTCTTGAACCACTTGTTGATATTGCTTTTTGTTCTCTTATTGTATCCTTTGAATTATTTTACTTGTGTTTACAATTCCTAGCGAAATATCCAACTTGACCACAAGTGAAACAATTTTGACTTTTAAACTTTGACTTTGTCTTTGACTTTGACTTTGAACATTCGCCTACTTCAAACACGGATTTTCCTTTGTCACACTCTATTGAACTCTGACTTATTACTGGCTTCCCTTTACTTTGAACGGGCTTATCTTTGACGTCAATGAACTTGTCTTTGACATCATTTGATTTTCTTTTAACATTCATTTGATTTGACCTTCCACAAACATTTTGACTCTTTGTAGGTGTACTGATTTTAATCTGTACAGACTTCAGATTCTCCCTTTCACTTGTCAGGAAGTGATTTTCAGGAGCTATGAATTCATTTTTCTTTGGCCTCTCATGAGAAAGATCATAATCTTGTATAAATGGAATTCCAAATTCATCTAACACGACATCTTTGGCTAGACATGACATTTTGTGAATTGGAATTTACTCTCTCGCTGTATGCACCACTTTATCAAAGAAAGTAGAGTCAATAGAAACCTCAGACATACAATCAGAAACATCATACACAGAGTTAGTAGAACAAGCAGAAACATATGAACTATCAGAATCTGAAAGACTGTTTACATCAACAACATTGTTAGCACATGAGTCAATAAACTTATTCACAATACATGTATCAACCACAAATTGTCTACAATCCCTTATTATCTCTCTCACACAGACTTTATTGAATTCCTTAAAACTCCTCATATCATCAACTAAAACCTTCTCATCTACATGACCTGTGTTATTTGCTGCACTAATATATAAGTCATGAAAATTAGAGTTATCATCTCTAAGTAAATCATTTGAAACATGAGGTTTAGGAAAAGATTCGAAATGATCAGGATGAGGTACCGCTTTGTAACCAACACCATCTTTAATAAAACAAATTCTTTGCTTATCAACACAATTTTCTAACATTTTTGTTTGCATACCACATTTAGAAATTTTCTTTTATAAGATCAGATTGGGCAGCAATAAGTTTGTCAGTAAGATCCTTGATTAACATATTCTTTTTGTTTATGTATTCTTTAAAGTTCATGTTATCTTTTAACAAACTATAACGATGATTCGCTCTGGACTGAAACACACTGTCGTTCACAGATGCTTTCTTGAACCACTTGTTGATATTGCTTTTTGTTCTCTTATTGTATCCTTTGAATTATTTGACTTGTGTTTACAATTCCTAGCGAAATAACCAACTTGACCACAAGTGAAACAATTTTGACTTTTAAACTTTGACTTTGTCTTTGACTTTGACTTTGACTTTGAACATTCGCCTACTTCAAACACGGATTTTCCTTTGTCACACTCTATTGAACTCTGATTTGTTACTGGCTTCCCTTTACTTTGAACGGGCTTATCTTTGACATCATTTGATTTGCCTTTAACATTCATTTGATTTGACCTTCCACAAACATTTTGACTCTTTGCTAGTGTACTGATTTTAATCTGTACAGACTTCACATTCTCCCTTTCACTTGTCAAGATGTGATTTTCAGGAGCTTTGAATTCATTTTTCTTTGGCCTCTCATGAGAAAGTTCATAATCTTGTATAAATGGATTTACAAATTCATGTAACACGATATCTTTGGCTAGACAGGACATTTTGTGAATTGGAATTTACTCTCTTGCTGTATGCACCACTTTATCAAAGAAAGTAGAATAAATAGAAACCTCAGACATACAATCAGAAACATCACACACAGAGTTAGTAGAACAAGCAGAAACATATGAACTATCAAATCTGAAAGACTGTTTACATCAACAACATTGTTAGCACATGACTCAATAAACTTGTTCACAATACATGTATCAACCACAAATTGTCTACAACCCCTTATTGTCTCTCTCACACAGACTTTATTGAATTCATTAAAACTACTGATATCATCAACTAAAACCTTCTCATCTACATGACCTGTGTTATTTGCTGCACTGATATATAAGTCATGAAAATTAGAGTTATCATCTCTAAGTAAATAATTTGAAACCTGAGGTTTAGGAAAAGATTCGAAATTATCAGGATGAGGTACCGCTTTGTAACCAACACCATCTTTAGTAAAACAACTTCTTTGCTTATCAACACAATTTTCTAACATTTTTCTTTGCATACCACAATTAGAAATCAAAACCCTTTCTTTTATAAGATCATATTGGGCAGCAATAAGTTTGTCAGTAAGATCCTTGATTAACATATCCTTTTTGTTTAAGTATTCTTTAAAGTACATGTTATCTTTTAACAAACTATAACGATGATTCGCTCCAGACTCAAACACACTGTCGTTCTTAGTTGCTTTCTTGAACCACTTGTTGATATTGCCTTTTGTTCTCTTATTGTATCCTTTGAATTATTTGACTTGTGTTTATAATTCCTAGCGAAAATGTCCAACTTGACCACAAGTGAAACAATTTTGACTTTTAAACTTTGACTTTGACTTTGAACATTCGCCAACTTCAAACACGGATTTTCCTTTCTCACACTCTATTGAACTCTGACTTATTACTAACTTCCCTTTACTTTGAACAGGCTTATCTTTGACGTCAATGTACTTGTCTTTGACATCATTTGATTTTCCTTTAATATTCATTTGATTTGACCTTCCACAAACATTTTGACTCTTTGTTGGTGTACTGATTTTAATCTGTACAGACTTCACATTCTCCCTTTCACTTGTTAGGATGTGATTTTCAGGAGCTATGAATTCATTTTTCTTTTGCCTCTCATGAGAAAGATCATAATCTGGAATCAATTGATTTCCAAATTCATCTAGCACAACATATTTGGCTAGACATGACATTTTGTGAATTGTAATTTACTCTCTCGCTGTAAGTAGAATCAGAAGAAACCTCATACATACAATCAGAAACATCACACATAGAGTTAGTAGAACAAGCAGAAACATATGAACTATCAGAATCTGAAAGACTGTTTACATCAACAACATTGTTAGCACATGACTTAATAAAGTTGTTCACAATACATGTATCAACCACAAATTATCTACAATCCCTTATTGTCTCTCTCACACAGACTTTATTGAATTCATTAAAACTCCTCATATCATCAAGTGAAACCTTCTCATCTACATGACTAGTGTTATTTGCTGCACTAATATATAAGTCATGAAAATTAGAGTTATCATCTCTAAGTAAAGCATTTGAAACATGAGGTTCAGGAAAAGGTTCGAAATGATCAGGATGAGGTACCGCTTTGTAACCAACACCATCTTTAATTAAACAACTTCTTAGCTTATCAACACAATTTTCTAACATTTTTCTTTGCATACCCCATTTAGAAATCAAACCCCTTTCTTTTATAAGATCGAATTGGGCAGCAATAAGTTTATGAGTAAGATCCTTGATTAACACATCCTTTTTGTTTAAGTAATCTTTAAAGTTCATGTTATATTTTAACAAACTATAACGATGATTCGCTCCGGACTCAAACACACTGTCGTTCTCAAATGCTTTCTTGAACCACTTGTTGATATTGCTTTTTGTTCGCTTATTGTATCCTTTGAATTATTTGACTTGTGTTTACAATTCCTAGCGAAATGTCCAACTTGACCACAAGTGAAACAATTTTAACTTTTAAACTTTGACTTTGTCTTTTACTTTGAACATTCGCCTACTTCAAACACGGATTTTCCTTTCTCACACTCTATTGAACTCTAACTTATTACTGACTTCCCTTTACTTTGAACGGGCTTATCTTTGACGTCAATGAACTTGTCTTTGACATCATTTGATTTGCCTTTAACATTCATTTGATTTGACCTTCCACAACCATTTTGATTCTTTGTTGGTGTACTGATTTTAATCTGTACAGACTTCACATTCTCCCTTTCACTTGTCAGGATGTGATTTTCAGGAGCTATGAATTCATTTTTCTTTTGCCTCTCATGAGAAAGATCATAATCTTGTATCAATGGATTTCCAAATTCATCTAGCACGACATCTTTGGCTAGACATGACATTTTGTGAATTGTAATTGTGACAATCCGGACTTTTCTAGTTAACTCCGTTAGTAAAATCCAGTTAAAGTTAACTGAAATTAACTTTATTCAAACTTCAGGGACTATTTCTGTCAATATTCCAAACTTAAACTTCAAGGACTAGTTATGTCATAAGCCATGTTTTGAACTGCAATTCTCAGCAAAACCTCAGGGACCTTTTCTGCCATTTCTTGAAACAGGATTGTTGACTCCTAAAGTCAAAATCGCGGTTTGATCCCAAAATCCGGACGTTTCAGATCGATATTCGTTGGAATCAAAACCGTTTTGCACGTCTATGATCTTAACGAGCATCTTTAAGTCATTAAACGCCGCCAAATTAATCGAATTAACGATAATTATTGAGAATTAATGTGTAACCGTCGACCACGATCTAATCATCATCTAATTCGTCTTAACCCGATGTTAATACTACGAATTGTGACTCTGAATTCGATCGTCGAGCACTCCTGAGACTTTTGCACATACTACGTTGGTCGGAACAACAGAAGAAGCCGCCGGAAATTGGACTGGTCACAGCCGGCACACGTTTTAGTCGAGAGCTACCAATTCGGTGTTCTTTCTGGTAACTAATCATACCCTCAGTTTCGTCTCTGTGTCTTCATTGAAAGCCCCATGATTATTAGGGCTCCTAATATCGAATTTATCGCGAACTAATTTCTAGGGTTCATACGTTTCCAATTTAATCCAACCCTATGAATTCGATATCAGATAATGAAATTAAGCAGACCATCAGACTCGTCTCGAAGTCTAGATCGAAAGCCCTATCAATCCAAGGGCTCATAACATCAAATCAATGATAGACCGATTCTAAGGTTCATCATAGGGACTGTTGAATCGGATCATAGCCTAAACACCATATCAATCCACTTAACCAATACGGTTAGGTTCGTAATCAACTTCTTACCGAAAGCCCTATGAATCCAGCATCAATTATCACAAGAATTAAACAAATCAATCCCATGTTCTTAAACCAGAGTTTTGGCTCATTTTTCTACAATTAAACGGTCCATAACTTGTTAGTTTTGCAATTAAATGATCCCACAGATTCGAAATCGATCGACTAACAAAACTTCTATACCATGGATTCATAACAATATCGAAATTGTTAGATTTTGTCTGGATTTGGCTTCGGTTCACGCAAAAGGGGAAGAACTCGCGAGAGCCGGGTGTTAAAACCATCTCAGCCCGGTATCCTTCGCGATACCCTAGCGGGCGGAGATGGTTAAGACAGTGTGCTTGTGTGGGAGAGACCCAGGTTCGAGTCCGGGCTCCCACATTTCTTTTTAAACATTTTTCTAAACATATTTAATTATTAAAAATCAAACCATATATTATTATAATGTTATACAAATGTGTTTTATCCCGGGAAACAACCCGTAGGCTCGGGTTTGAATTATTAACCTATTTTTATATTATTTCCCCTCTTTTAAAAATAGTATAGTTACCATAAAGTTGTATAAAATAATATGTTTATATTATTTTCAACCCGTGACTCGTATTATTAAATAATACATAGATTTATATTATTTCGCATCGTGTTGTAACATCGAATAAGACTTGAAACCAAATAATAATATAATTAATTATATTATTTACTCGCATTTATCACGTTCATAAAAAAAAATATATTTATTATTTTGTACCACGAACGAGTAATTAGAATATCCTTTCGAAACTAAAAATAATATATTAAATTATATTATTTTCTTCATGTTTGTAAATGACAAAACGTTCGAATATATTTATTATTATTGTTGTCATTCGTCGCGTAACGTATATATAATCTAATTACTAATTAAAGAATTCCTATTCCCGTGGACATGTTCGTCTACTCTCGGTTACTAGAGCGTTTCTTTAGGACGTTTCTCATTCCGTGTCGCTGTCACATTTCCCATTATCATTCCTAACTTATGTGTTTATAATTCTAGGGCATACGTAAGTCGTGCAGGCTAACACTTGAGATTTCAAATCTCATACTTGTGTGATACTACCTACAACGCAACGCAGGTGAGTTTCACGGCCCCCTTTTTACCTGTTTTACTATTGGGGGAGAAACATGCTTACACACAAACGTATTTTACTTGTTTTCCTGTTGAGGAAGAAACAAACATGAAACACCAATTATCATACTTTTACTTGTTTTCCCCGTGGGGGAGAAACAGGTACGCAAGCAAATATTGTTTTTCCCAACAGGGGAGAAAACATGACGCAACTATTTGATTATGGTACTTTAAATGATATCACTGTTGAGACTAAGCGTAACATGCTATCACAGAAAGTCCTCATCTTATTTCGAACCGTTAATATGGATCTTAGCGAGGTAGTGTTTAGTAGTACTACTGGGTTTGACAAATCCCACCCGCGTTAGTCGCGCTAACTCGATTGGATATCGAACGGGTGAAATGTTAGCCTACTCACATGTGCCAGAGTTGATAGACCTGGCAGGAGGCATACAAAAACAGTCAGCTTCGGTTGCGAGCGCTTTAGTAAAACATGAACATAGGTTAGCTACATATAGATATGCATATTGAAAGTACATAATTTGGCAAACACACTCTTATTGCAAACTTGAAACCTGTGAACTCACCAACCTCGTGTTGACACTTTTTCTTACATGTTTCTCAGGTCGCTAAGGCACAGGTTGCACACTTAGGACATGCATGGAGTCCTACTGTCATATTATCCATTTCAAACATTTGAAACAGTTTACTTATTTACAATGATTGACGCCGATTGCGTGTAATTACTTTTGATTTCATATTAACGTTTACGCTTCTGCATTAACTCTGAACTTTTATGTTTTGACATTTCAAGTCCCATATAGTGTCGTTTGATGTAACTAATGACTGAGATCCTGGTGTGTCACCTTCCAAATGGTAAAACTCCGTTAGTGGAATTTGGGGGTGTGACAGATTGGTATCAGAGCCATTGGTTATAGAGAACTAGGATTGCATACTAGACTATAACCGTACACATGCATTAGTTACACGGCACAGACACTCATACCTGATATATATAGCATCTGTACATATATTGTAGTGCAGGTATGTAACACCATCCGTATCACCCTCAGTGGGCGAGGGACACAACATTTGCATTGCATCATCATTCCCAGTGGCGACACTCGGGGAATCACCAGAATATCATCCACTCCCGTTGGAGGGCAGCGAGACGGAGCCTTCGGAGGAGTCACTTACATCACCATCACCTGTTGTGTATGGTGGGCTTTCTCAGGTCCATGTTATGGATGACACTCAGCACTAACGCGTATCTCCTTGGGAATAGGGATCGTCGGAGGCGAGTCCCTACTGTACACACCAGCAACAATACGCTGAATGAAGGCAGACCGTTGCACGCATTATTTCCGAACCCATTGGCACGTAGATGTCATCACTTTACCAAGCCATGGGCTCGCGTCTTTGATCGATATTCTGTTAAGAATGGATCGAACACAAATCTGAGAACGCATTGTTCAATGCATACTTAAACCCTATCTTGACTCAGTTGAAAGGACGGCTACCTTGCTGCTTCCTATAACTTGTATTCATGAATTAGTTTCATTTCTCGAAGTCGCATTTCGTGTACATGTTTGCTTCATGCTCTCATCTACAATCCACTGGATTGGACTCTTGTATTGTGTTTCAACTCGAGTGAATACTCGGATCAAATGATTTCTTGACTACTCATCCTGATATGAGTTCTAATTGATCAACTTATGGTTGATGACTAAGCTTTTCGATGACTTATCATATCTGAAAACACTCTGTACTCAGCAATACAAACTAAAGGGACATTATAGCACAGGACGGGGAGAACTAGGGTGAACATGCAAAGCAAATTATCATTACGGGTGCACACGTAATAATAATTTGAGGTGCATGTAAGTCCTGGTGAAACCTAGTGTGTGGATAAATGGTCCTACTCTATGATTTACATACTTATAATTCCATTGACAGTAGAAACTCTCATAACCCACTCAACGATTAATTGGTATCGTTAAACTCGTTTAACAGCTGATAGACGCAACTATCAGGTTGAAAATGTTTACGGACACACTGAATTATCATCAATGGAATCCATCAATGTTATTTTCACTCATGTAAGAGTCTTAGTGATCTTACAACTCTCATTCAAACTTAATCAATAGAACCACCTAGAGTGAAACTCTAGTAGAACCTCAGAGTAAAACCACCGACTCCAACTATGTACACAGAATTTAAGGAATTCTTTCTATGCTAACGCGTTATTTCTTACACTCCTACAATAGATCCCACTTGAACTTGTTATCTCATCCTGTGACTAATCCTTAGTTTAACATTGAATTTTACTCCAGCATATTCAATCCTGTAAACGGATTTCTTTCTTCATGAAATGATCCCGTTGATCCAATGACATTAGGGAACGAAGATTTAATCTAACTGACCATCAGCTGAACGCGATTACTTAAATATACATCCTATCCCTTGTACTCCTGGAATCTATATCTCATTAAAATCTGGTTTACATGTGAACCTCTTCTCTCAGCCTTTATGTTGACCGACGCTTACCTTATAAACATTGGTCTCACTAGAAGTCTCAGCATGACTTCATGAATTTCATGTTGGTGCGGTCGTACTCCAACTCTATTAGCAACTAAGTACGCTATAGGGATAGCAGACGGTCAAATAATCGAAACAACTCACAATCTTAAGGCGTGTTAACTGGGATTGGCTGGTCAAAAGCTTGACATTGACCTTATGCCAGTCACACTCGGCAGGTTCGATGTAATTTTCGGTATGGATTGGTTATCTAAGAACCAAGCCGAAATGATTTGTCATGAGCAAATTTGTTCGCCTACCTCTCCCGAGTGGAGAAACCCTTTCTGTCCAAGACGAAAAGAGTGGTGTTGTCGTGGGCATCATATCTTTCATGAAAGCACAAAAGCATATACGTAAAGGTCATATTGTCATTCTGGCTCTCGTTTCCGAGCAGTCATCCGAGGAGAAGAAAAATGGATGATATCCCAATCATACGTAACTATCCGGAAGTAATTCCCGAGGACTTGCCTAGTTTACCACCGCACCATCAAGATTGAATTCCAAATTGATTTAGCACCCGGAGCAGCACCGATTGCTCGGGCACCTTACAGACTGGCACCCAGTGAATTACAAGAACTGTCCACTCAATTGCAAGATTTGTTGGATAAAGGTTTCATCCGACCTAGTTCATCACCATGGGGAGCTTCGGTACTATTTGTCAAGAAGAAGGACATAACTTTCCGCATGTACATTGATTACCGTGAGCGGAACAAAGTAACCATCAAGGATCGTTATCCACTACCCCGCATTGATGATCTGCTTGATCAACTCTAAGTATCAAGTTTCTATTCCAAGGTAAACCTTAGATCCAGTTGCCATCAGTTGAGAGTCCGAGGCGAAGACATCTCTAAGACTGCTTTCAGAACTAGGTACGACCATTACGAGTTTATGGTCATGCCATTCGGACTAACCAACACACCCGCAGTGTTCATGGATCTCATGAACCATGTGTGTAAACCCTACCTTGATCAGTTCTTCATCATCTTCATTGATGACATCCTCATCTATTCTAAGGACAAAGGAGAACATGAGGAGCACCTACGCTCAATCCTTGGATTGCTGAAACAAGAGCAATTGTATGCCAAATTCTCTAAGTGCGAATTCTGGATTCGCGAAGATCCAACTTCTAGGACATGTAGTCAACGAGAAAGGAATACATGTCGATCCATCTAAAGTAGAAGCCATCAAGAATCATACAGCACCGATGACTCCAACAGAGGTGCGACAAATTCTAGGATTGGCTGGCTGCTACCGTCGATCCATTAAGGGAATCTCAAAAGATTTCTCAACCTCTCACTACTCTAACTCAAAAGGGATAAACCCTATAACTGGAGCGAAACTCAGGAATCCGCATTCCAACTGTTGAAATAGAAACTCTGTAGTGCACCTATCCTATCTCTTCCTGAAAGAACGCATGACTTCGTAGTGTATTGCGGTGCCCCTATTCAAGGCCTTGGTTGTGTGTTGATGCAACGCGAAAAGGTTATCACATATGCTTCCCGTCAATTGAAAGTTATGAGAAAAACTACATTACCCATGACCTATAATTGGGAGCTGTAGTGTTTGCTTTGAAAAGCTGGAGACATTACTTGGACGGTACCAAGTGTACCATTTGCACCGATCACAAGAGTCTTCAGCATATTCGAACAGAAGGAGTTGAACACCCGACAACGTCGTTGGATCGAACTTTTGAACGACTATGACTGTGCTATCAAGTATCATTAGGGCAAGGCTAACGTAGAAGCCGATACCCTAAGCAAAACTATATGCAGACGAGTTTGAGCATTTCAACTCATTATCCATCTCAGATTACCTGATCAAATCCGTAGTGCTCAACTCGAAGCCCTGAAGGAAGAAAACCTACCACTGGAAGACACACGTAGTATGGAAGAACAACTTGAGGTCAAATCTGACGGCATTCGCTACTTCGTCGAGCGAATATGGATTCCATTATTCGAAAACTTAAGGGAACTAGTCATGGATGAAGCTCATAAATCTCGTTACTCTATTCATCCAGGTTCCGAAAAGATGTACCATGACCTAAAGGTGCAGTATTGGTGCCCAAAGATGAAGGCCGATATAGCCACTTATGTTAGTAAGTGTCTGACCTGCGCGAAGGTCAAAGTTGAATACCAAAAACCGTCTGGTCTACTGCAACAACCTGAAATTCCCATGTGGAAATGGGAACAAATATCCATGGACTTCATTACCAAATTACCCCGAACCCCTACCGGATATGATACTATATGGGTAATTGTTGATCGCCTAACAAAATCTGCTCACTTTCTAGCAATCAAAGAAACCGACAAAATGGATAAACTCACTCGAATATACTTGAAAGAAGTAGTCTCTCGGCACGGAGTGCCAATCTCTATTATTTCGGATCGTGATGCACGATTCACTTCTCGTTTCTGGCAGTCATTGCATAAAGCATTAGGCACGCGTCTAGATATGAGCACAGCTTACCATCCTCAAACCGATGGTCAAACAGAACGTACTATCCAAACTCTGTAGGACATGCTACGAGCTTGTGTGATCGATTTCGGTAACACTTGGGAGTCTCACCTACCGTTGGTGGAGTTCTCCTACAACAACAACTATGACACTAGCATCAAGGCAGCTCCATTTGAAGCACTTTATGGACGGAAATGCCGTTCTCCCATTTGTTGGACCGAGGTTGGAGATAGCCAACTCACAGGTCCTGAACTTGTATTTGAAACTTCTGAAAAGATCGTTCAAATTAGAAACCGTATGGCGGCAGCTCGGGATCGTCAAAAGAGCTACGCCGACAAACGTCGTAAACCTTTAGAGTTTCAAGTAGGTGACATGGTCTTACTCAAAGTCTCACCTTGGAAAGGTGTCATTCGTTTCGAAAAACGAGGTAAACTGAATCCTCGTTACGTTGGACCTTTCAAAATAATAAAGAGAATCGGACCAGTGACGTATCAACTGGACTTACCTGAAAGACTGAGTGGCGTACACAACGTCTTTCACATCTCAAATTTGAAGAAATGTCTAGCTGACGAATCTCTCGCGGTTCCTCTTGAGGAACTACACGTTGATGAACAGTTGCGTTTCATCGAAGAACCCGTGGAAATTATGGATAGGGAAGTCAAATCGTTAAAGCACAGTAAAATCCCTATTGTTCGAGTCCGTTGGAACTCGAAACGCGGACCAGAATTTACTTGGGAGCGCGAGGATCAGATGATGCGCAAATATCCTAATCTGTTCAAGCACTCCGCGTCAAATCCCTACGGTACTATTTAATTTTCGGGACGAAAATTCTTTCAACTTGGGGATGATGTGACACCCTCAAAATTTTTTTTTTGTGTTATTTTAATTTTCGGGACGAAAATTCTTTCAACTTGGGGATGATGTGACAATCCGAACTTTTCCAGTTAACTCTGTTAGTAAAATCCAGTTAAAGTTAACTGAAATTAACTTTATTCAAACTTCAGGGACTATTTCTGTCAATATTCCAAACTTAAACTTCAAGGACTAGTTATGCCATAAGCCTAAACTATTCTGTTGACTTTTGAAAAGTCAAAATCCACTCTGTTGACTTTATAAGTAAAAATTAACCATGAGTTAACTTCATTTAAACTAGAGGGATCAAATCTTCCAAGTTTCGAACTACAATTCTCAGCAAAACCTCAGGGACCTTTTCTGCCATTTCTTGAAACAGGATTGTTGACTCCTAAAGTCAAAATCGCGGTTTGATCCCAAAATCCGGACGTTTCAGATCGATATTCGTTGGAATCAAAACCGTTTTGCACGTCTATGATCTTAACGAGCATCTTTAAGTCATTAAACACCGCCAAATTAATCGAATTAACGATAATTATTGAGAATTAATGTGTGACCGTCGACCACGATCTAATCATCATCTAATTCTTCTTAACCTGATGTTAATACTACGAATTGTGACTCTGAATTCGATCGTCGAGCACTCCTGAGACTTTTGCACATACAACATTGGTCGGAACAACAGTAGAAGCCGCCGGAAATTGGACTGGTCACAGCCGGCACACGTTTTAGTCGAGAGCTACCAATTCGGTGTTCTTTCTGGTAACTAATCATACCCTCAGTTTCGTCTCTGTGTCTTCATTGAAAGCCCCATGATTATTAGGGCTCCTAATATCGAATTTATCGCGAACTAATTTCTAGGGTTCATACGTTTCCAATTTAATCGAACCCTATGAATTCGATATCAGATAATGAAATTAAGCAGACCCTCAGACTCGTCTCGAAGTCTAGATCAAAAGCCCTATCAATCCAAGGGCTCATAACATCAAATCAATGATAGACCGATTCTAGGGTTCATCATAGGGACTGTTGAATCGGATCATAGCCTAAACACCATATCAATCCAATTAACCAATACGGTTAGGTTCGTAATCATCCTCTTACCGAAAGCCCTATGAATCCAGCATCAATTATCACAAGAATTAAACAAATCATTCCCATGTTCTTAAACCAGAGTTTCGGCTCATTTTTCTACAATTAAACGGTCCATAACTTGTTAGTTTTGCAATTAAATGATCCCACAGATTCGAAATCGATCGACTAACAAAACTTCTATACCATGGATTCATAACAATATCGAAATTGTTAGATTTTGTCTGGATTTGGCTTCGGTTCGCGCAAAAGGGGAAGAACTCGCGAGAGCCGGGTGTTAAAACCATCTCAGCCCGGTATCCTTCGCGATACCCTAGCGGGCGGAGATGGTTAAGACAGTGTGCTTGTGTGGGAGAGACCCGGGTTCGAGTCCAGGCTCCCACATTTCTTTTTAAACATTTTTCTAAACATATTTAATTATTAAAAATCAAACCATATATTATTATAATGTTATACAAATGTGTTTTATCCCGGGAAACAACCCGTAGGCTCAGGTTTGAATTATTAACCTATTTTTATATTAATTCCCCACTTTTAAAAATAATATAGTTACCATAAAGTTGTATAAAATAATATGTTTATATTATTTTTAACCCGTGACTCGTATTATTAAATAATATATAGATTTATATTATTTCACATCGTTTTGTAACATCGAATAAGACTTGAAACCAAATAATAATATAATTAATTATATTATTTACTCGGATTTATCACGTTCATAAAAAAAAATTTATTTATTATTTTGTACCACGAACGAGTAATTAGAATATCCTTTCGAAACTAAAAATAATATATTAAATTATATTATTTTCTTAATGTTTGTAAATGACAAAACGTTCGAATATATTTATTATTATTGTTGTCATTCGTCGCGTAACGTATATCTAATCTAATTACTAATTAAAGAATTCCTATTCCCGTGGACATGTTCGTCTACTCTCGGTTACTAGAGCGTTTCTTTAGGACGTTTCTCATTCCGTGTCGCTGTCACATTTCCCATTATCATTCCTAACTTATGTGTTTATAATTCTAGGGCATACGTAAGTCGTGTAGGCTAACACTTGAGATTTCAAATCTCATACTTGTGTGATACTACCTACAACGCAACGCAGGTGAGTTTCACGGCCCCTTTTTACCTGTTTTACTATTGGGGGAGAAACATGCTTACACACAAACGTATTTTACTTGTTTTCCTGTTGAGGAAGAAACAAACATGAAACACCAATTATCATACTTTTACTTGTTTTCCCCGTGGGGGAGAAACAGATACGCAAGCAAATATTGTTTTTCCCGCCAGGGGAGAAAACATGACGCAACTATTTGATTATGGTACTTTATATGATATCACTGTTGAGACTAAGCGTAACATGCTATCACAGAAAGTCCTCATCTTATTTCAAACCGTTAATATGGATCTTAGCGAGGTAATGTTTAGTAGTACTACTGGGTTTGACAAATCCCACCCGCGTTAGTCGCGGTAACTCGATTGGATATCGAACGAGTGAAATGTTAGCCTACTCACATGTGCCAGAGTTGATAGACATGGCAGGAGGCATACAAACACAGTCAGCTTCGGTTGCGAGCGCTTTAGTAAAACATGAACATAGGTTAGCTACCTATAGATATGCATATTGAAAGTACATAATTTGGCAAACACACTCTTATTGCAAACTTGAAACCTGTGAACTCACCAACCTCGTGTTGACACTTTTTCTTGCATGTTTCTCAGGTCGCTAAGGTACATGTTGCACACTTAGGACATGCATGGAGTCCTACTGTCATATTATCCATTTCAAACATTTGAAACAGTTTACTTATTTACAATGATTGACGCCGATTGCGTGTAATTACTTTTGATTTCATATTAACGTTTACGCTTCCGCATTAACTCTGAACTTTTATGTTTTGACATTTCAAGTCCCATATAGTGTCGTTTGATGTAACTAATGACTGAGATCCTAGTGTGTCACCTTCCAAACGGTAAAACTCCGTTAGTGGAATTTGGGGGTGTGACAGTAATTTACTCTCTCGCTGTAATTAGAATCAGAAGAAACCTCATACATACAATCAGAAACATCACACATAGAGTTAGTAGAACAAGCAGAAATATATGAACTATCAGAATCTAAAAGACTGTTTACATCAACAACATTGTTAGCACATGACTTAATAAACTTGTTCACAATACATGTATCAACCACAAATTGTCTACAATCCCTTATTGTCTCTCTCACACTGACTTTATTGAATTCATTAAAACTCCTCATATCATCAAGTGAAACCTTCTCATCTACATGACTAGTGTTATTTGCTGAACTAATATATAAGTCAGGAAAATTAGAGTTATCATTTCTAAGTAAATCATTTGAAACATGAGGTTCAGGAAAAGGTTCGAAATGATCAGGATGAGGTACCGCTTTGTAACCAACACCATCTTTAATTAAACAACTTCTTTGCTTATCAACACAATTTTCTAATATTTTTCTCTGCATACCCCATTTAGAAATCAAACCCCTTTCTTTTATAAGATCGGATTGGGCAGCAATAAGTTTGTCAGTAATATCCTTGATTAACACAACCTTTTTGTTTAAGTAATCTTTAAAGTTCATGTTATCTTTTAACAAACTATAACGATGATTCGCTCCGGACTCAATCACACTGTCGTTCTCAGATGCTTTCTTGAACCGCTTGTTGATATTGCTTTTTTTTCTCTTATTGTATCCTTTAAATTATTTGACTTGTGTTTACAATACCTAGCGAAATGTCCAACTTGACCACAAGTGAAATAATTTTTACTTTTAAACTTTGACTTTGTCTTTTACTTTGACTTTGAACATTCGCCTACTTCAAACACGGATTTTCCTTTCTCACACTCTATTGAACTCTGACTTATTACTGACTTCCCTTTACTTTTAACGGGCTTATCTTTGACATCAATGAACTTGTCTTTGACATCGTTTGATTTGCCTTTAACATTCATTTGATTTGACCTTCCACAAACATTTTGACTTTTTGTTGGTGTACTGATTTTAATCTGTACAGACTTCACATTCTCCCTTTCACTTGTCAGGATGTGATTTTCAGGAGCTATGAATTCATTTCTCTTTGGCCTTTCATGTGAAAGATCATAATCTTGTATCAATGGATTTCCAAATTCATCTAGCATGACATCTTTGGCTAGACATGACATTTTATGAATTAGAATTTACTCTCTCGCTGTATGCACCACCTTATCAAAGAAAGTAGAATCAGAAGAAACCTCATACATACAATCAGAAACACCACACATAGAGTTAGTAGAACAAGCAGAAACATATGAACTATCAGAATCTGAAAGAATGTTTACATCAACAACATTGTTAGCACCTGACTTAATAAACGTGTTCACAATACATGTATCTACCATAAATTGTCTACAATCCCTTATTGTCGCTCTCACACAGACTTTATTGAATTCATTAAAACTCCTCATATCATCAACTGAAACCTTCTCATCTACATGACCAGTGTTATTTGCTGCACTAATATATAAGTCATGAAAATTAGAGTTATCATCTCTAAATAAATCATTTGAAACATGAGGTTTAGGAAAAGGTTCAAAATGATCAGGATGAGGTACCGCTTTGTAACCAACACCATCTTTAATAAAACAACTTCTTTGCTTATCAACACAATTTTCTAACATTTGTGTTTGCATACCCCATTTAGAAATCAAAACCCTTTCTTTTATAAGATCGGATTGGGCAGCAATAAGTTTGTTAGTAAGATCCTTGATTAACACATCCTTTTTGTTTAAGTATTCTTTAAAGTTCATGTTATCTTTTAACAAACTATAACGATGATTCGCTCCGGACTCAATCACACTGTCGTTCTCAGATGCTTTCTTGAACCACTTGTTGATATTGCTTTTTGTTCTCTTATTGTATCCTTTGAATTATTTGAGTTGTGTTTACAATTCCTAGCGAAATGTCCAACTTGACCACAAGTGAAACAATTTTTACTTTTAAACTTTGACTTTGTCTTTTACTTTGACTTTGAACATTCGCCTACTTCAAACACGGATTTTCCTTTCTCACACTCTATTGAACTCTAACTTATTACTGACTTCCCTTTACTTTGAACGGGCTTATCTTTGACATCAATGAACTTGTCTTTGACATCGTTTGATTTGCCTTTAACATTCATTTGATTTGACCTTCCACAAACATTTTAACTCTTTGTTGGTGTACTGATTTTAATCTGTACAGACTTCACATTCTCCCTTTCACTTGTCAGGATGTGATTTTCAGGAGCTATGAATTCATTTCTCTTTGGCCTTTCATGTGAAAGATCATAATCTTGTATCAATGGATTTCCAAATTCATCTAGCACGACATCTTTGGCTAGACATGACATTTTGTGAATTGGAATTTACTCTCTCGCTGTATGCTCCACTTTATCAAAGAAAGTAGAATTAGAAGAAACCTCATACATACAATAAGAAACATCACACATAGAGTTAGTAGAACAAGCAGAAACATATGAACTATCAGAATCTGAAAGAATGTTTACATCAACAACATTGTTAGCACCTGACTTAATAAACGTGTTCACAATACATGTATCTACCACAAATTGTCTACAATCCCTTATTGTCGCTCTCACACAGACTTTATTGAATTCATTAAAACTCCTCATATCATCAACTGAAACCTTCTCATCTACATGACCAGTGTTATTTGCGGCACTAATATATAAGTCATGAAAATTAGAGTCATCATCTCTAAGTAAATCATTTGAAACATGAGGTTTAGGAAAAGGTTCGAAATTATCAGGATGAGGTACCGCTTTGTAACCAACACCATCTTTAATAAAACAACTTCTTTGCTTATCAACACAATTTTCTAACATTTGTCTTTGCATACCCCATTTAGAAATCAAAACCCTTTCTTTTATAAGATCGGATTGGGCAGCAATAAGTTTGTCAGTAAGATCCTTGATTAACACATCCTTTTTGTTTAAGTATTCTTTAAAGTTCATGTTATCTTTTAACAAACTATAACGATGATTCGCTCCGGACTCAATCACACTGTCATTCTCAGATGCTTTCTTGAACCACTTGTTGATATTGCTTTTTGTTCTCTTATTGTATCCTTTGAATTATTTGACTTGTGTTTACAATTCCTAGCGAAATGTCCAACTTGACCACAAGTGAAACAATTTTTACTTTTAAACTTTGACTTTGTCTTTTACTTTGACTTTGAACATTCGCCTACTTCAAACACGGATTTTCCTTTCTCACACTCTATTGAACTCTGACTTATTACTGATTTCCTTTTACTTTGAACGGGCTTATCTTTCACGTCAATGAACTTGTCTTTGACATCGTTTGATTTGCCTTTAACATTCATTTGATTTAACCTTCCACAAACATTTTAACTCTTTGTTGGTGTACTGATTTTAATCTGTACAGACTTCACATTCTCCCTTTCACTTGCCCGGATGTGATTTTCAGGAGCTATGAATTCATTTTTCTTTTGCCTCTCATGAGAAAGATCATAATCTTGTATCAATGGATTTCCAAATTCATCTAGCATGACATCTTTGGCAAGACGACATTTTGTGAATTGGAATTTACTCTCTCGCTGTATGCACCACTTTATCAAAGAAAGTAGAATCAGAAGAAACCTCAGACATACAATCAGAAACATTACACATAGAGTTAGTAGAACAAGCAAAAACATATGAACTATCAGAATCTGAAAGACTGTTTACATCAACAACATTGTTAGCACGTGACTTAATAAACTTGTTCACAATATATGTATCAACCACAAATTGTCTACAATCTCTTATTGTCTCTCTCACACAGACTTTATTGAATTCATTAAAACTCCTCATATCATCAACTGAAACCTTCTCATCTACATGACTAGTGTTATTTGCTGCACTAATATATAAGTCATGAAAATTAGAATTATCATCTCTAAGTAAATCATTTGAAACATGAGGTTTAAGAAAAGGTTCGAAATGATCAGGATGATGTACCGCTTTGTAACCAACACCATCTTTAATTAAACAACTTCTTTGCTTATCAACACAATTTTCTAACATTTTTCTTTGCATACCCCATTTAGAAATCAAAACCCTTTCTTTTATAAGATCGGATTGGGTAGCAATAAGTTTGTCAGTAAGATCCTTGATTAACACATCCTTTTTGTTTAAGTATTCTTTAAAGTTCATGTTATATTTTAACAAACTATAACGGTGATTCGCTCCGGACTCAAACACAGTGTTGTTCTCAGATGCTTTCTTGAACCACTTGTTGATATTGCTTTTTGTTCTCTTAATGTATCCTTTGAATTATTTGACTTGTGCTTACAATTCCTAGCGAAATGTCCAACTTGACCACAAGTGAAACAATTTTGACTTTTAAACTTTGACTTTGACTTCGAACATTCGCCTACTTCAAACACGGATTTTCCTTTCTCACACTCTATTGAACTCTAACTTATTACTGACTTCCCTTTACTTTGAACGGGCTTATCTTTGACGTCAATGAACATGTCTTTGACATCATTTGATTTGCCTTTAACCTTCATTTGATTTGCCTTTAACCTTCATTTGATTTGACCTTCCACATCCATTTTGATTCTTTGTTGGGGTACTCATTTTAATCTGTACAGACTTCACATTCTCTCTTTCACTTGTCAGGATGTGATTTTTAGGAGCTATGAATTCATTTTCTTTGGCCTTTCATGAGAAAGATCATAATCTTGTATCAATGGATTTTCAAATTCATCTAGCACGACATCTTTGGCTAGACATGACATTTTGTGAATTGGAATTTACTCTCTCGCTGTATGTTCCACTTTATCAAAGAAAGTAGAATCAGAAGAAACCTCAGACATACAATCAGAAACATCACACATAGAGTTAGTAGAACAAGCAGTAACATATGAACTATCAGAATCTGAAAGAATGTTTACATCAACAACATTGTTAGCACATCACTTAATAAACTTGTTCGAAATACATGTATCTACCACAAATTGTCTACAATTGTGACATTTCGGATTTTCATTCGCGCACTTGTAAAATGTTTATCGTGTAATCATTCTCAAATTAAATAAAATACAAGTGTTTTTATTTAATAAGTATTTTATTTTTATTAATTAAAATTTTACAAGCTTTAAAACTTATATAAAATTTTATATAAAAATCTAAATTTAAAAGTTTCATATTTAATAAAATAACCTAATTAAATAAGATAAATAACTTTTATAAAAATTAGTTATAATAATAATAAGATAAGTTTATAAAATATATTTGAAATTAAAAGAAATTAAAGAAATTATTTTTATAAAAGTTGAGGGGTTGTTTTTGAAAATAATGAAACAAAAAGGGCTATAAGACAAAATCTGTTAAGGGGCTGTTTCTGGACAAATCAAACCACAGGGACCAATTTGTAATAACTCTCAGGGACTATTTTAAATCAAAAACAAACTCGAGGGACTGGTTTTGCCAACTTTCGATTCGCGTTTCCGACCGTCTTCCCCATTAACCGACGGTACGAGCTTTTCTCCGGCGACTCCTCGACACGACTGTCCCCTACACATCGAAAACCGAATTTGGTCTCCCCAACATACGAATCGCCTGATCTTGTTGGTGGCCGAGAACCCACGCCTCGAATTCGAGCCCGACAGTCAACCTCCACGCGTATTTAATAGCTCGTTAGCTTCGTCTCGTCCAGACGAGTGTCGGGACGTGCCCAATTGCACGCTTTGTCATAAGAAACGAACTCGGCTATAAATAGCCGTATTCGGACCTGCTCGAGCTCGCTGCCCCTCCTCCACCCAATCTCACTCCAAATTGAAGACACCATTACAATCGCCATCTCTGTGTGAAGCTGTGACCAAGGTTGTAGAGGCTAATCCCACCCAGAAGCTCGATTTTCATTCTGGACATTCTCGGATTTAAGACTCTGCCGTCCATCCCCTTTGCGACCACGTAAGAATCCTCAACTTCGTTTCTTTACCTTCTGTTATCATAAGACAAGCTGAACCAATCGAAGTCACGACTCCAAACCATCGATTACCGGACAAACTATTGTTCTGAAAAATTACTGCTTTATTTTCTAAAGTCTGGGCCATCGAAACTACTTTTTCGATTGAGTAAATGGTCAATCGAAACTAGTAGTTTCGATAGATGGTAGTTTCGACAGCCTGTGTATCACTTATAAATGAACAATCGAAACTGGTAGTTTCGATAGATGGTAGTTTCGACAGCCTGTGTATCACTTATAAATGAACAATCAAAACTGGTAGTTTCGATAGATGGTAGTTTAGACAGCCTGTGTATCACTTATAAATGAACAATCGAAACTGGTAGTTTCGATAGACGGTAGTTTCGACAGCCTGTGTATCACTTATAAATGAACAATCGAAACTGGTAGTTTCGATAGATAGTAGTTTCGATTGAACACAGTTTCGATACCTGTCACAACTATAAACAGTTTCAATCAGATCAGTAATTTCAATACTTTCGATTGAACACAGTTTCGATACCTGTCACAACTATAAACAGTTTCGATCAAATCAGTAATTTCAAGTATATCTGGACCAACTTTTATGCAAATAACACTAAGAAATGTTATTATAAACCTATACACAATTAAATGCTAATACGCACATGTAAACATACAATAATACCCATTTATCTACATAGGGTTTCAACGTGCTTAGACTTCAACATCTTTATCACCTACACGCGTCGAAAAATACCCGCTTGCAAGGTGAGTTACATAGCCCCTATTTTACATTTTTATACGTTTTGGGGTGAAACATTATACATGCAACTCACATTGTTTGTACGTGTTATACATGAGACTATATGCTTATTCTTTGGATGTACATACATTTAAACACAAGACAACCAACTGTAATATTGATAGATCTATTGTGCCTGACCAGCCCACCCGGTGAGGGTGTTTATTACTGCATACTCGGATATAACCGCGTGTTATATTCAAACATATCGGATATAGTGGGTAACTATATTCAAACATACCGGACTTAGCTGTTGTGCTCTGTTCAAGCGCGTCAAACTCGGTTTGAATTGTGATTAAATAAATGATACATCATATATACTATGTTTAACAAGATAAACAATGAGTTGCAAAACGATTTACAACTACTATTTACCAGAATTACTAAACCTATGTACTCACCAACTTTTTAGTTGAAACTTGATTTAAATAATGTTTTAGGTTTGGATATGTGACTACTTGCCGAAGATTTCTCCACTTAAGAACTATGGACCTAGTTAAAAAAATCAATGTTTTGAACTAGACTAGGTTATTTGGAATGTATCGTATTTGGATCTTGTTGTCTTTAAATTTAATTAATGAATTATGCAACCTTTTAGCTATCATGTGCTTTTGAACAATCATTCTATTGTCCGCCTAGATGATTCCGCCATCGGTCGGGTTGTGACAGATTGGTATCAGAGCATGTCTAAAGAATGTCTCCTTGAAAGTGAGTGTTGTGGGAATTCCTGAAGTGAGTGTTTACCTATAGGCTAAAGCATGTCTCCTTGAAAGTTTTGAGGAATTATTTAACGGTTATAAGTCAATGTATTCGCAAGGATACGATCCGAACTTAAACTCAAAATTTGGTGACATTATAGCAAGATAGGAAGAACTAGACAAACATGCAAAGCAAATCATTATTACGGGTGCACACGTAATAACAATTTGTAATGCACGCAAGTCCCGGCAATTCCTATTACGCGAATAATGATCTATAACATCATGTTCTATCCGGAATAGATGGCTTAGTTTCCCCCATCAACTTTGAATAAATACACATGCACTGGCACGCGTTATGATGAATCCCGCTTTTCTGCTTACATTATTTCCCACTATAACTCATATATATCCATCTTATCTAAAATATCATTGTCTTTTCTTATGGTGTTTGAATGCCTCCTCGACGTGCAAACTCTAGCACTTCCAACCCGGATCTTGCTACTCTCCTTGCCCAGCTGGTGGGGCAAATGACCCAAGCCAATAACAACAGTGATGGTTCTCACAACATCCAAGGAAACGGTGGTACCAACCCGCCCCAATGCACGTTTAAGCACTTTAACTCGTGCAATCCTACAAAATTTTTAAGGACTGAAGGTGCTACCGGCCTACTGCAATGGTTTGAAAGCATGGAAAGCACATTCCTAAACAGTGATTGTCCCGATAATCTTCGGGTTCGCTATGCCACAAATGTACTTCAAAAGAGAGCCCTCACCTGGTGGAACGGTGAGAAACGCACTCGTGGTGCTGAGGTTGCTACATCCTTATCATGGGATGATCTGAAGAAGGCCATGACTGATGAATTCTGTACTCGGAATGAAATGAGGAAGCTCGAGGCTGAGTTTTGGGATCTTGCCCAAGACAGCGGGGATAATCTGGCCTACACCTCCCGGTTTCAAGAGCTAAGTCTGCTGGTGCCTCATATGATCACTCCCCTTGCTCGGGGGATTGAAAAATACATAGGCGGCCTGCCTATGCAAATTCAAGATGCTGTGCTAGGAAGCAATCCTCCTACACTTGAAGCTGCTATCCGTCTATCTGCTACACTATCCGACAACCATGTCAAAGCCGGAACCTTAACAAGAAAGGGTTCCAAGAAGGTTGTTTCTACTCTTGCGACCGTCAAAGATGTAAAACCCGAGTCTTCTAACCGCAACAAGAAACGAAAGGGTCGAAACTTCGCAGCCGTAACTCCCGCTGTGCCTGCTATTCAAGCGGCCCCTTTGGGTCAAAACCCGAAAACTTATCAGGGCCCGAATCCCGAATGCCAGACCTGCAAGTACCATCATCCTGCCAACCTACCATGCCGATTGTGTTCAAGCTGCGGACGATATGGACACGTGGTCACTACTTGTCGTACTCGTCCTCCCGTCCATCAAGCTGCTCCAGCCAACCGCCCAATCTATCCGGCACCTCTCAATGGTCGGGCATGTTACGAATGTGGAGACCCAAACCATTTCCGTGACCGATGCCCAAAACTTCATCATCAAGGTGGTCCTCAAGGACGAGCGTTTAACATAAACGCTAATGAGGCTCAAGCAAACAACGACGTGATAAACGGTACGTTTCTCGTAAACAATCATTATGCATCCGTTTTATTTGATACCAGTGCCGATAAGAGTTTTGCATCTCTTACCTTTGAATCTCGACTTGCTAAACAAAGAACGAAACTTGACAATTCTTATTCCGTGGAGATAGCAAACGGAAAATCTATTACTATAAATTCTGTTATCCGCGACTGTAATCTCGAGCTTAATAATCACAATTCTCTGTTGATCTCCTTCCAATGCAATTGGGAAGCTTCGATATTATAATTGGCATGGACTGGTTATCCAAGCACCATGTCGGGGTTATTTGCTACGAAAAGTGTATTCGTATACCTCTCTCTTCGGGCGACACGTTAGTTATGTTCGGTGAAAAACCATGTCGTGGTCTTCAAATCATGTCTTGCACATTGGCACAAAAGTGCTTGCGGAAAAAGTACGTTGCCTTCTTGGCCCACATAGTTGACACGAAAGACAAGGGTAAGAAATTGCAAGACATTCCAATCATCCGAGATTTTCCCGATGTATTCCCCGAGGATTTACCTGGTCTTCCTCCCCCTAGACGAGTGGAGTTTCGTATCGACCTTGTGCCCGGGGCAACTCCCGTCGCAAAAGCCCCCTATCGTCTTGCACCTTCCGAGATGCAAGAGCTTGCAAGTCAATTACAAGAACTCTCATCCAAAGGATTCATCCGCCCGAGCCATTCACCTTGGGGTGCTCCAGTACTATTCGTAAAGAAAAAGGATGGATCATTTCGAATGTGCATCGATTATCGTGAACTCAACAAGCTTACAATTAAGAACCGTTATCCTTCACCCCGTATCGACGATCTTTTAGATCAGCTTCAAGGTTCAACATGTTTCTCCAAGATTGACCTTCGTTCCGGGTACCATCAACTTCGTGTTCTCAATGAGGACATTCCGAAGACTGCGTTTCGGACTAGGTACGGTCACTACGAGTTCATGGTCATGCCATTCGGTTTGACTAATGCACCTGCGGTCTTCATGGACCTCATGAACCGTGTATGCAAACCTTATTTGGACAAGTTCGTGATTGTTTTCATTGACGACATCCTCATCTATTCTAAAACGAATGCGGAACATGAACAACATCTTCGTTTGATCTTAGAACTCTTAAAGAAAGAATAACTATACGCCAAGCTCTCCAAGTGTGAATTCTGGCTAAAAGAGGTTCAATTTTTGGGACACATAGTGAACGATAAAGGGATTCATGTGGACCCGGCAAAAATCGAAGCGGTAAAGAATTGGAGTACTCCTAAGACTCCTACCTAGATTCGTTCATTCCTTGGACTAGCAGGTTACTATCGTCGCTTCATCTCAAATTTCTCCAAGATTGCGGTTCCGCTCACTGCCTTGACTCACAAAGGTAAACCTTACGAGTGGGGACCCAAACAAGAAGAAGCTTTTCAAACTCTCAAGCTCAAGCTCTGCAATGCTCCTATTCTAACTCTTCCTAGTGGTAATGACGACTTTGTCGTTTATTGTGATGCATCCAACCAAGGTGGCAACGTGGCTAAGTAATTGCATACGCATCACGTCAGCTCAAAATCCATGAGAAGAACTATACGACCCATGATCTCGAGCTTGGTGCTGTCGTTTTCGCCTTGAAAATTTGGAGACACTATCTTTATGGCACCAAATGCGTGGTTTTCACCGACCACAAAAGTCTCCAACATATTTTCAATCAAAAAGAGCTTAATATGAGGCAACGACGATGGGTTGAACTTCTTAACGACTACGACTGCGAGCTTCGCTACCACCCCGGCAAAGCAAACGTTGTAGCCGACGCCTTGAGTCGTAAAGAACGTATCATGCTTCATAGTGTTCATATTCATAACAATATCCAAGCCCGTATTCTCAAAGCACAACACACCTCGGTTACCGAGGGAAACATGTATCAAGAGATGGCATGTGGCGTAGAACTCTTGCTTGAAACCAAAGCCAACGGTCTATTGTTTTACTTGGACCGTATCTGGGTTCCCGATCGCGATGATCTTCGTATATTTTTGATGAACGAGTCCCACAAAACTCGATATTCGGTACATCCCGGAGCTGATAAGATGTACATGGGCCTCCGTCAGCAATATTGGTGTCCCGGCATGAAAAAGGATATTGCCCTCTTTGTGGCAAAATGCCTAACTTGTTCTAAAGTGAAGGCCGAACACCAGAAGCCTTCCGGTCTCCTCGAACAACCTGAAATTCCCGTGTGGAAGTGGGAGAACCTTGCTATGGATTTCATCACCAAACTCCCACGCACTTCTAGTGGGCACGATAGTATCTGGGTTATTATCGACCGACTTACAAAGTCTGCTCATTTCTTGCCTATTCGTGAGGACTATCGAGTCGAGAAATTGGCTCGGATCTACATTGATGAGATCGTAAGTCATCACGGAATCCCTTTGAACATCATCTCCGATCGTGATTCGCGTTTTACTTCCCGATTTTGGCAATCATTGCAATCAGCACTTGGTACTCGTTTGGATTTAAGTACGGCTTACCATCCTCAAACTGATGGACAAACCGAACGAACAATCCAAACTCTTGAGGATATGCTTAGAGCTTGTGTCATTGACTTTGGTGGCAATTGGGATTCTCACCTACCCCTGATTGAATTTTCCTACAACAACAGCTACCACTCAAGCATTAACATGGCACCGTTTGAAGCTCTTTATGGACGAAAATGTCGTGCACCGATTTGATGGAACGAAATTGGTGAAGCACAAATCACCGGTCCCGAGCTTATCCAAGAAACCACCGATAAAGTCTCTCTTATCCGTGACAACATTCGAGTAGCAAGGAGTCGACAAAAGAGCTATGCCGATAGACGACGAAAACCCTTGGAATTTCAAGTTGGAGATATAGTTCTTCTAAAGGTATCACCTTGGAAAGGCGTAGTCCGATTTGGAAAGAAAGGAAAACTTGCACCTCGATATGTGGGTCCATTCAAGATACTCGAAAGGGTAGGAAAAGTGGCCTACAAACTCGATCTTCCTTCAGAACTCAGCAACGTTCATCAGACTTTTCATGTATCTAATTTGAAAAAGTGTCTAGCCGACGAGAATCTCCACATCCATCTTGATGAAGTGCGCATTGACGAGAAAATGCAGTTTGTTGAGAAACCCGTGAAAATCATGGACCGAGAAGTCAAGAAACTCAAGCGTAGCCGCATCCCCATTGTCAAGGTCCGTTGGGAGTCTAAACGTGGACCCGAGTTCACTTGGGAACGTGAAGACCAAATGAGAACCAAGTATCTGCATCTTTTTCATAGCCTCCGCTAGTTGAATTTCGGGGCGAAATTCCTTTAACATGGGGAGACTGTGACATTTCGGATTTTTATTCGCGCACTTGTAAAATGTTTATCGTGTAATCATTCTCAAATTAAATAAAATACAAGTGTTTTTATTTAATAAGTATTTTATTTTTATTAATTAAAATTTTACAAGCTTTAAAACTTATATAAAATTTTATATAAAAATCTAAATTTAAAAGTTTCATATTTAATAAAATAACCTAATTAAATAAGATAAATAACTTTTATAAAAATTAGTTATAATAATAATAAGATAAGTTTATAAAATATATTTGAAATTAAAAGAAATTAAAGAAATTATTTTTATAAAAGTTGAGGGGTTGTTTTTGAAAAAAATGAAACAAAAAAGGCTTTAAGACAAAATCGGTTAAGGGGCTGTTTCTTGACAAATCAAACCACAGGGACCAATTTGTAATAACTCTCAGGGACTATTTTAAATCAAAAACAAACTCCAGGGACTGGTTTCGCCAACTTCCGATTCGCGTTTCCGACCGTCTTCCCCATTGACCGACGGTCCGAGCTTTTCTCCGGCGACTCCTCGACACGACTGTCCCCTACACCTCGACAGCCGAATTTGGTCTCCCCGACCTCGTCGTCCCCACACGAACAATAGCCCCCGACCAATTGGTCTCCCCAACATACGAATCGCCTGATCTTGTTGGTGGCCGAGAACCCACGCCTCGAATTCGAGCCCGACAGTCAACCTCCACGCGTATTTAATAGCTCGTTATCTTCGTCTCGTCCAGACGAGTGTCGGGACGTGCCTAATTGCACGCTTTGTCATAAGAAACGAACTCGGCTATAAATAGCCGTAGTCGAACCTGCTCGAGCTCGCTGCCCCTCCTCCACCCAATCTCACTCCAAATTGAAGACACCAATACAATCGCCATCTCTGTGTGAAGCTGTGACCAAGGTTGTAGATGCTAATCCCACCCAGAAGCTCGATTCTCATTCTGGACATTCTCGGATTTAAGACTCTGCCGTCCAGCCCCTTTGCAACCACGTAAGAATCCTCAACTTCGTTTCTTTACCTTCTGTTATCATAAGACAAGCTGAACCAATCAAAGTCACGGCTCCAAACCATCGATTACTGGACAAACTATTGTTCTGAAAAATTACTGCTTTATTTTCTAAAGTCTGGGCCATCGAAACTACTTAGTTTCGATTGAGTAAATGGTCAATCGAAACTAGTAGTTTCGATAGATGGTAGTTTCGACAGCCTGTGTATCACTTATAAATGAACAATCGAAACTGGTAGTTTTGATAGATGGTAGTTTAGACAGCCTGTGTATCACTTATAAATGAACAATCGAAACTGGTAGTTTCGATAGACGGTAGTTTCGACAGCCTGTGTATCACTTATAAATGAACAATCGAAACTGGTAGTTTCGATAGATAGTAGTTTCGATTGAACACAGTTTCGATACCTGTCACAACTATAAACAGTTTCGATCAGATCAGTAATTTCAATACTTTCGATTGAACACAGTTTCGATACCTGTCACAACTATAAACAGTTTCGATCAAATCAGTAATTTCAAGTATATCTGGACCAACTTTTATGCAAATAACACTAAGAAATGTTATTATAAACCTATACACAATTAAATACTAATACGCACATGTAAACATACAATAATACCCATTTATCTACATAGGGTTTCAACGTGCTTAGACTTCAACATCTTTATCACCTACACGCGTCGAAAAATACCCGCTTGCAAGGTGAGTTACATAGCCCCTATTTTACATTTTTATACGTTTTGGGGTGAAACATTATACATGCTACTCACATTGTTTGTACGTGTTATACATGAGACTATATGCTTTTTCTTTGGATGTACATACATTTAAACACAAGACAACCAACTGTAATATTGATAGATCTATTGTGCCTGACCAGCCCACCCGGTTAGGGTGTTTATTACTTCATACTCGGATATAACCGCGTGTTATATTCAAACATATCGGATATAGTGGGTAACTATATTCAAACATACCGGACTTAGCTGTTGTGCTCTGTTCAAGCGCGTCAAACTCGGTTTGAATTGTGATTAAATAAATGATACATCATATATACTATGTTTAACAAGATAAACAATGAGTTGCAAAACGATTTACAACTACTATTTACCGGAATTACTAAACCTATGTACTCACCAACTTTTTAGTTGACACTTGATTTAAATAATGTTTCAGGTTTGGATATGTGACTACTTGCCGAAGATTTCTCCACTTAAGAACTATGGACCTAGTTAAATAAATCAATGTTTTGAACTAGACTAGGTTATTTGGAATGTATCGTATTTGGATCTTGTTGTCTTTAAATTTAATTAATGAATTATGCAACCTTTTAGCTATCATGTGCTTTTGAACAATCATTCTATTGTCCGCCTCGATGATTCCGCCATCGGTCGGGGTGTGACAACAATCCCTTATTGTCTCTCTCACACAAACTTTATTGAATTCATTAAAACTCCACATATCATCAACTGAAACCTTCTCATCTACATGACTAGTGTTATTTGCTGCACTAATATATAAGTCATGAAAATTAGAGTTATCATCTCTAAGTAAATCATTTGAAACATGAGGTTTAGGAAAAGGTTCGAAATGATCAGGATGAGGTACCGCTTTGTAACCAACACCATCTTTAATAAAACAACTTCTTTGCTTATCAACACAATTTTCTAACAGTTGTCTTTGCATAGCCCATTTAGAAATCAAAACCCTTTCTTTTATAAGATCGGATTGGGCAGCAATAAGTTTGTCAGTAAGATCCTTGATTAACACATCCTTTTTGTTTAAGTATTCATTAAAGTTTATGTTATCTTTTAACAAACTATAACGATGATTCGCTCTGGACTCAATCACACTGTCGTTCACAGATGCTTTCTTGAACCACTTGTTGATATTGCTTTTTGTTCTCTTATTGTATCCTTTGAATTATTTGACTTGTGTTTACAATTCCTAGCGAAATGTCCAACTTGACCACAAGTGAAACAATTTTGACTTTTAAACTTTGACTTTATCTTTTACTTTGACTTTGAACATTCGCCTACTTCAAACATGGATTTTCCTTTCTCACACTCTATTGAACTCTGACTTATTATTGACTTCCCTTTACTTTGAACGGGCTTATCTTTGACGTCAATTAACCCGTCTTTGACATCGTTTGATTTGCCTTTAACATTCATTTGATTTGACATTCCACAAACATTTTGACTCTTTGTTGGTGTACTGATTTTAATCTGTACAGACTTCACATTCTCACTTTCACTTGTCAGGATGTGATTTTTAGGAGCTATGAATTCATTTTTCTTTTGCCTCTCATGAGAAAGATCATAATCTTGTATCAATGGATTTCCAAATTCGTCTAGCATGACATCTTTGGCTAGACATGACATTTTGTGAATTGGAATTTACTCTCTCGCTGTATGCACCACTTTATCAAAGAAAGTAGAATCAGAAGAAACCTAAGACATACAATCAGAAACATCACACATAGAGTTAGTAGAACAAGAAGAAACATATGAACTATCAGAATCTGAAAGACTGTTTACATCAACAACATTGTTAGCACATGACTTAATAAACTTGTTCACAATACATGTATCAACCACAAATTGTCTACAATCCCTTATTGTCTCTCTCACACAGACTTTATTGAATTCATTAAAACTCCTCATATCTTCAACTGAAACCTTCTCATCTACATGACCAGTGTTATTTGCTGCACTAATATATATGTCATGAAAATTAGAGTTATCATCTCTAAGTAAATCATTTGAAACATGAGGTTTAGGAAAAGGTTCAAAATGATCAGGATGAGGTACCGCTTTGTAACCAACACCATCTATAATAAAACAACTTCTTTGCTTATCAACACAATTTTCTAACATTTGTCTTTGCATAGCCCATTTAGAAATCAAAACCCTTTCTTTTATAAGATCGGATTGGGCTGCAATAAAATTGTTAGTAAGATCCTTGATTAACACATCCTTTTTGTTTAAGTATTCTTTAAAGTTCATGTTATCTTTTAACAAACTATAACGATGATTCGCTCTGGACTCAATCACACTGTCGTTCACAGATGCTTTCTTGAACCACTTGTTGATATTGCTTTTTGTTCTCTTATTGTATCCTTTGAATTATTTGACTTGTGTTTTCAATTCCTAGCGAAATGTCCAACTTGACCACAAGTGAAACAATTTTGACTTTTAAACTTTGACTTTATCTTTTACTTTGACTTTGAACATTCGCCTACTTCAAACACGGATTTTCCTTTCTCACACTCTATTGAACTCTGATTTATTATTGACTTCCCTTTACTTTGAACGGGCTTATCTTTGACGTCAATGAACCTGTCTTTGACATCGTTTGATTTTCCTTTAACATTCATTTGATTTGACATTCCACAAACATTTTGACTCTTTGTTGGTGTACTGATTTTAATCTGTACAGACTTCACATTCTCCCTTTCACTTGTCAGGATGTGATTTTCAGGAGCTATGAATTCATTTTTCTTTTGCCTCTCATGAGAAAGATCATAATCTTGTATCAATGGATTTCCAAATTCATCTAGCATGACATCTTTGGCTAGACATGACATTTTGTGAATTGGAATTTACTCTCTCGCTGTATGCACCACTTTATCAAAGAAAGTAGAATCAAAAGAAACCTCAGACATACCATCAGAAACATCACACATAGAGTTAGTAGAACTAGCAGAAACATATGAACTATCAGAATCTGAAAGACTGTTTAAATCAACAACATTGTTAGCACATGACTTAATAAACTTGTTCACAATACATGTATCAACCACAAATTGTCTACAATCCCTTATTGTCTCTCTCACACAGACTTTATTGAATTCATTAAAACTCCTCATATCATCAACTGAAACCTTCTCATCTACATGACCAGTGTTATTTGCTGCACTAATATATATGTCATGAAAATTAGAGTTATCATCTTTAAGTAAATCATTTGAAACATAACATTTAGGAAAAGGTTCGAAATGATCAGGATGAGGTACCGCTTTGTAACCAACACCATCTTTAATAAAACAACTTCTTTGCTTATCAACACAATTTTCTAACATTTTTCTTTGCATACCCCATTTAGAAATCAAAACCCTTTCTTTTATAAGATCGGATTAGGCAGCAATAAGTTTGTCAGTAAGATCCTTGATTAACACATCCTTTTTTTAAGTATTCTTTAAAGTTCATGTTATCTTTTAACAAACTATAACGATGATTCGCTCCGGACTCAAACACACTATCGTTCTCAGATGCTTTCTTGAACCACTTGTTGATATTGCTTTTCGTTCTCTTATTGTATCCTTTGAATTATTTGACTTGTGTTTTCAATTCCTAGCGAAATGTCCAACTTGACCACAAGTGAAACAATTTTGACTTTTAAACTTTGACGTTGTCTTTGACTTTGACTTTGAACATTCGCCTACTTCAAACACGGATTTTCCTTTCACACACTCAATTGAACTCTGACTTATTACTGACTTCCCTTTACTTTGAACGGGCTTATCTTTGACATTAATGAACTTGTATTTGAAATCATTTGATTTGCCTTTAACATTCATTTGATTTGACCTTCCACAAACATTTTGACTCTTTGCTGGTGTACTGATTTTAGTCTGTACAGACTTCACATTCTCCCTTTCACTTGTCAGGATGTGATTTTCAGGAGCCTTGAATTCATTTTTCTTTGGCCTTTCATGAGAAAGATCATAATCTTGTATCAATGGATTTCCAAATTCATCTAGCACGACATCTTTGGCTAGACATGACATTTTGTGAATTGGAATTTAGTCTCTCGCTGTATGCACCACTTTATCAAAGAAAGTACAATCAGAAGAAACCTCATACATACAATCAGAAACATCACACATAGAGTTAGTAGAACAAGCAGAAACATATGAACTATCAGAATCTGAAAGACTGTGTACATCAACAACATTGTTAGCACATGACTTAATAAACTTGTTCACAATATAGGTATCAACCACAAATTGTCTACACTCCCTTATTGTCTCTCTCACACAGACTTTGTTGAATTCATTAAAACTCCTCATATCATCAACTGAAACCTTCTCATCTACATGACCAGTGTTATTTGCTGCACTAATTTATAAGTCATGAAAATTAGAGTTATCATCTCTATGTAAATCATTTGAAACATGAGGTTTAGGAAAAGGTTCGAAATGATCAGGATGAGGTACCGCTTTGTAACCAACACCATCTTTAATTAAACAACTTCTTTGCTTATCAACACAATTTTCTAACATTTTTCTTTGCATACCCCATTTAGAAATCAAAACTCTTTCTTTTATAAGATCAGATTGGGCAGCAATAATTTTTTCAGTAAGATCCTTGATTAACACATCCTTTTTGTTTAAGTATTCTTTAATTTTCATGTTATATTTTAACAAACTATAACGATGATTCGCTCCGGACCCAAACACACTGTCGTTCTCAGATGCTTTCTTGAACCACTTGTTGATATTGATTTTTGTTCTCTTATTGTATCCTTTGAATTATTTGACTTGTGTTTACAATTCCTAGCGAAATGTCCAACTTGACCATAAGTGAAACAATTTTGACTTTAAAACTTGGACTTTGTCTTTGACTTTGATCATTCGCCTACTTCAAACACGGATTTTCCTTTCTCACACTCTATTGAACTCTGACTTATTACTGACTTCCCTGTACTTTGAACGGGATTATCTTTGACGTCAATGAACTTGTCTTTGACATCATTCGATAACATTCAATTGATTTGACCTTCCACAAACATTTTGACTCTTTGTTGGTGTACTTATTTTAATCTGTACAGACTTATCATTCTCCCTTTCACTTGTCAGGATGTGATTTTCAGGAGCTATGAATTCATTTTTCTTTTGCCTCTCACGAGAAAGATCATAATATTGTATCAATGGATTTCCAAATTCATCTAGCACGACATCTTTGGCAAGACATGACATTTTGTGAATTGGAATTTACTCTCTCGCTGTATGCACCACTTTATCAAAGAAAGTAGAATCAGAAGAAACCTCAGACGTACAATCAAAAACATCACACATAGAGTTAGTAGAACAAGCAGAAACATATGAACTATCAGAATCTGAAAGACTGTTAACATCAACAACATTGTTAGCACATGACTTAATAAACTTGTTCACAACACATGTATCAACCACAATTGTCTACATTCCCTTATTGTCTCTCTCACACCGACTTTATTGAATACATTAAAACTCCCATATCATCAACTGAAACCTTCTCATCTACATGACCTGTGTTATTTGCTGCACTAATATATAAGTCATGAAAATTAGAGTTATCATCTCTAAGTAAATCATTTGAAACATGAGGTTTAGGAAAAGGTTCGAAATGATCAGGATGAGGTACCGCTTTGTAACCAACACCATCTTTAATTAAACAACTTCTTGTCTTATCAACACAATTTTCTAACATTTTTCTTTGCATACCCCATTTAAAAATCAAAACCCTTTCTTTTATAAGATCGGATTGGGCAGCAATAAGTTTGTCAGTAAGATCCTTGATTAACACATCCTTTTTGTTTAAGTATTCTTTAAAGTTCATGTTATCTTTAAACAAACTATAACGATGATTCGCTCTGGACTCAATCACACTGTCGTTCACAGATGCTTTCTTGAACCACTTGTTGATATTGCTTTTTGTTCTCTTATTGTATCCTTTGAATTATTTGACTTGTGTTTACAATTCCTAGCGAAATGTCCAACTTGACCACAAGTGAAACAATTTTGACTTTAAAACTTGGACTTTGTCTTTGACTTTGATCATTCGCCTACTTCAAACACGGATTTTCCTTTCTCACACTCTATTGAACTCTGACTTATTACTGACTTCCCTTTACTTTGAACGGGATTATCTTTGACGTCAATGAACTTGTCTTTGACATCATTCGATAACATTCAATTGATTTGACCTTCCACAAACATTTTGACTCTTTGTTGGTGTACTTATTTTAATCTGTACAGACTTCACATTCTCCCTTTCACTTGTCAGGATGTGATTTTCAGGAGCTATGAATTCATTTTTCTTTTGCCTCTCACGAGAAAGATCATAATATTGTATCAATGGATTTCCAAATTCATCTAGCACGACATCTTTGGCTAGACATGACATTTTGTGAATTGGAATTTACTCTCTCGATGTATGCACCACTTTATCAAAGAAAGTAGAATCAGAAGAAACCTCAGACATACAATCAGAAACATCACACATAGAGTTAGTAGAAAAAGCAGAAACATATGAACTATCATAATCTGAAAGACTGTTTACATCAACAACATTGTTAGCACATGACTTAATAAACTTGTTCACCATACATGTATCAACCACAAATTGTCTACAATCACTTATTGTCTCTCTCACACAGACTTTATTGAATTCATTAAAACTCCTCATATCATCAACTGAAACTTTCTCATCTACATGACCAGTGTTATTTGCTGCACTAATATATAAGTCATGAAAATTATAGTTATCTTCTCTAAGTAAATCATTTGAAACATGAGGTTTAGGAAAAGGTTCGAAATGATCAGGATGAGGTACCGCTTTGTAACCAACACCATCTTTAATAAAACAACTTCTTTGCTTATCAACACAATTTTCTAACATTTGTCTTTGCATACCCCATTTAGAAATCAAAACTCTTTCTTTTATAAGATCGGATTGGGCAGCAATAAGTTTGTTAGTAAGATCCTTGATTAACACATCCTTTTTGTTTAAGTATTCTTTAAAGTTCATGTTATCTTTTAACAAACTATAACGATGATTCGCTCCGGACTCAAACACACTGTCGTTCTCAGATGCTTACTTGAACTACTTGTTGATATTGCTTTTCGTTCTCTTATTGTATCCTTTGAATTATTTGACTTGTGTTTATAATTCCTAGCAAAATGTCCAACTTGACCACAAGTGAAACAATTTTGACTTTTAAACTTTGACTTTGAACATTCGCCTACTTCAAACACGGATTTTCCTTTCTCAAACTCTATTGAACTCTGACTTATTACTGACTTCCCTTTACATTGAACGGGCTTATCTTTGACGTCAATGAACTTGTCTTTGACATCATTTGATTTGCCTTTAACATTCATTTGATTTGACCTTCCACAAACATTTTTACTCTTTGTTGGTGTACTGATTTTAATATGTACAGACTTCACATTCTCCCTTTCACTTGTCAGGATGTGATTTTCAGGAGCTATGAATTCATTTTTCTTTTGCCTCTCATGAGAAAGATCATAATCTTGTATCAATGGATTTCCAAATTCATCTAGCATGACATCTTTGGCTAGACATGACATTTTGTTAAATTCATCTATTAAATTCTAGATTTCCACACAGACTTTATTAAATTCATTAAAACTCCTCATATCATCAATTGAAACCTTCTCATCTACAGGACCAGTGTTATTTGTTGCACTAATATATAAGTCATGAAAATTAGAGTTATCATGTCTAAGTAAATCATTTGAAACATGAGGTTTAGGAAAAGGTTCGAAATGATCAGGATGAGGTACCGCTTTGTAACCAACACCATCTTTAATAAAACAATTTCTTTGCTTATCAACACAATTTTCTAACATTTTTCTTTGCATAACCCATTTAGAAATCAAAACCCTTTCTTTTATAAGATCGGATTGGGCATCAATAAGTTTGTTAGTAAGATCCTTGATTAACACATCCTTTTTTTATGTATTCTTTAAAGTTATTTTATCTTTTAACAAAGCATTGATTTTTCTAGTGTAGGTGACCTCATTATGTTTTAATTCCTTATTTACCCTTTTCAATTTATCATTTTCAGCAATCAAGAATTTGTTTGCTGCATGATAATTCTGCATTTTCTATACACAGTCAGAAGAACATATGAATAAATCATCATGAAAATTTACCTCACTGTCAGATAACGTTTCCTCAGAGGTAGAATCTTTTGCTTTGCCTTTATCATCAGATTTCAAAGCACAATCACTTGGTTCTTCCTTTTCAGATACTCAAATTTCTACCATCAAGGCTTCATCGAACTCTTCTTGAGCATTTTCAATTTCCTCATCCCACTCACAATTACTTAGTTGTTTTGACATAAGAGCAGTTGTAGCTTTATTAGATTTCTCATTCTCTTCAATCATCTCTACAAGCTTCACTCCACTACCTTCAACTTTCTTCTTCTTATCTTTTGTACACTCACAAGCAAAGTGTCCAAGTTGTTGGCGGTTATAACATCGGAGTTTAGCTTTGTCAAAACTAACCCTCTTACCAAACTGGAGCTTGTCTTTTACAACTTTTTGAAGATACTTCTTTCCTCAAACAGCAATCATGGCCATTTGCCATTGTAAATCCATGTATTCAAGATCGTCTGGATTTATTTGCACAAGATCTTCGACATCATGCATAGCAGGTTGAAGCTTGCCAGTTACCAAGGCATTATAGCTACTCATAAATGCTCCAAATAAGGCAATTTGTTCCTCAAGGATCTGACCAGTTGGCTTAACCTTTTCTCCAGCAGAGTGCTCACAACAACCCTTACCCTTTTCAGACTTAGAACCACTGCTTCCATCACTTATTCAAGAAAACAGTGCTGCATTAGCTGAACCCGAATCATTTGGCTTGTTTGGATTATTTAACTCTCGTTTCTTTGCATCCAGCTCATATGATTCAAGCAAGCAGATAATATCATCAAGTGACTTGTTCTTCAAATCTGGAGTAGTATTTTTGATCAACAAACATGGTATGCTTCAGCAATCTGGTAGTGAATCCAGTAGCTTCTTTCCCAAATCATACTCCTCAAACTTGACACCCATCTTTCTTAGTTTGTTAATCATAGTAGTAAACCTTGTGACCTGTTCACTCAGGGTTTCATTCTTTTTGTAACTAAACATATTATACTGCTTCAACAGAAGATCGGTTCGGCTCTCCTGTAGTGCTGCATTCCTTCAAACCATAGACACAGCGCATTCAACAATCCCTGAGCTGTCTCATGTTGCTCAAAATTGAGAAACAATTCAGTTGGAAGAGCCAAGATGATTGATCCCAAAGCTCTGTTATTTCTTTCAATCAGCTTCTTGTCTTCCTTAGAATACAAATCAAGATCTGCAACAGGAACTAACCCATCAACATTCTCTGCTTTTGGTATATGAGAACCTTTTGCAATTGACTCCCACAGAGTGTGCTCTATAAACTTGAAATATGCTTTCATCATAATTTTCCAGTTTTAGAATTCTGAGATTGACTTCAACATCGGTGGTGACTTTCCCACAATTCTCTCAGTATCATAAACCTTACCAGCCATTGAACAAGTACAACGTATCAAAATCTGAAATTTTCACAACTCTTGAGATTTCGAACGAAATCTATTTCGAACAGACTTTTTGATCGAAAAGTTTGATATTTCGGACAACAGATTTCTGATGAAAAGATTTCAGACAAGATCAAGTTTTCGAATGAGATTTCGAGCGAAAACAAATTTCGGCTCCTTCAAGTGAGATTTCAAACACTTCAAACTCAGCACCTTCAAACCGCACCTGCAACATATCCAACTATGAAATCAACCTCCAAACTCAATCCCATTAGTCATCTCCATAAAAAATTGATCAGAAAACTCAATAATGGCAGTAGAATACACTCTGATACCACTTGTGAATCCCCTTGATCTCCAATATTCCAAGCAACACAATAACGAACAATCTCCTGGAAAGGCGGAATCAATCCAAGAGACTCTAAGATTGAAACCGGCGAATCAAAAAATGAGTCTAAGATAATACACCATCAAACTGAGATAAATACCAAACATCATCTTGTATTCACTTATAGAATCATTACAAAATAGTAGTAAAATACTATGAAAAAAAGAGATACAAACCAACTACAAGTTCTAGTTTTTTTCGCTTTCAAATACAAGACATATATATAAACAAGATTTCATCCGAAAACTCTAATTGACCAAAAAAGATTTCGATCGATAAAGTTTTCGGTCGAAAACTTTACACTTGAGCATATATCAAAATAGAAACTTGAATTCGATGGACTACTAGGTTCCAACATCAGTGGAATCTTCTTGAGAGCTTTGACTGGTTTATGCTTAATCCTTCTTGCATGCTTCATGGATTCAGGATTAACTTGTCCAAAGATTATCTCCCTCTTTCATTTATGTGGCTTCAATCTTTCAAACTTGCCCGATGAACTCTCAATTCTTATCAACTTGTAAATTTGCTCAACAATTCCATTTCTTGATCTGTTTATCAATGGCTTAGTTACTAGCCCATTCATTTCACGTCTAGGTATGGAATTAAAGTATCTTAGATTGGGCTTAAGATATTGAACTCCATTTACTCTCTTAATGGCAAATAACTTAAGCTTTTCATCATAAAAACAGATGATTATTCTACCAACACAATGATTGTCATTCACATATCTTACTTTCAAAATAGGAACCAGTGGTGTAACAGATTTTTCTTTCCGCCATGTTTTCATCAATTTAATCCATTCTTTTTTTGTCATTCCTCAATTCTTGTATAACTTCGGAGTCTCTTCTTGGTTAGTAACTTCAGGAGCGGCTTCAAGAGTGGGAAACACAAGTTTTGTTACTTCAGGTTCATCACCTTTGTCAAATTGATCTTGAAGGTCTTCTTGACTCACTTCAGAGACTTCATTGTTTTCCATGAACTTGAAAGTAATTTCAAACCCATTAATGCCTTCATATGTTAACCCATTACGGCCTTCATATTCTACATCATCAATCACATCAACTTCATTCAGATCAACTAGACATTCAATCTTGTCAGCTAAATCTGAGTCTGAGTTTTCAAATAAAGACTAATCAAGTGTCTCGGGAACTTCAGTAGATTTCCCTTTGTCTAAGCTTTCACCACTCTCAGGCACATCTTGTGTATTGGATGTTAACTCCCCCTGAGCCTGTGATGTCGGTTTTGCACCTGCGTCTACTGAAGGTTACAGAGAAAATCACTTAGGTTACAATCTCTCCTTGACATCAAATGGATTTTCTCTGTTAACTCCCCCTGAGCCTGTGATGTCGGTTTTGAGCATTAGACAATGATCTTATGTATTATAAACACTTGCAGGTTACAGAGAAAATCACTTAGGTTACAATATGCGTATTTGCACTAAAGCCTGCGTACTTAACTTCTGTCAACCTATCCTAAGTGCGCAGGGCAAAATGCTCTTGTGTACTTAACAAGTATGCAAAGGTATTCTTGCGTACTTGCTAAGTACGCAGGAGCTTTCTCCTGCGCACATGTAAGTGCGCAAAACACTTAGAAAGAAATGCAACATTCAATATGTAAAAGTAAATACAACTCGATAAACTAATACATAAAGACTCTTACATACAAAGACAATTACAGACATGAAAATACAAACTAAGACTTTATCCAGAGTGTTGTCACAGGAAAGTGCTTCAACAAACTCCCCCTTGACAACAGCTCGGGATCTTCATCGTCTTCAGTCTTCAATCTTCAGTCTTCACAGCTTCAGTATTCAGCTTCCATCTTCTTCTTGTAAACAAGGCAGAACTTAATCACCTTGTCATATTTAGAAGCAAGGAGCTTTGTCCATTCGTCCGTGTAGACGCAGTAGTGTTCTGCTAATACCTCCAGATCTTTCACAGAAAAGTTGATGAAGCAGACTTCATCAAATATTCTGATCAGCTCTTTTGGCACTAGGTTCCCACTCTCTAAACGTCCTTTGCCCATGATCACAGCCTCGCCCGTCTTTGGATCAACGTACCAGTACCACATGTCACCAAGAATATCCTGAGATAACTTGCTCAGGGGAATCTTAGTTTCACATCGCACTAGCTTGTATACCAATTTCTTTAAGTGCTTCTTAGTCACAGGATGTAAAGCGTGCTTATCCTTGACTTTCTTGGGCACCTGAGGCTTGAACATTTCAAAGTTCCCAGATCTTGCTTCACGCTGCAGAACCACCCACAAACCCATCGCCACTACGTGATTGGAATGACCCAGCAGCTCTCGGTTTGCTAGGTTCACCAGGTCGTATTTGGGCAAGGAGCTGAACGCTTCACTAGTGGGTTTCAAGTATTGAACCCCGCCAGATCTTTTGATGGCGAACAACTGCTTGTCCTCCTCGAACCTTACAGCCAAGATCATCCCTGTTGCTCCATGCTTGTCTATGATAGACGTCTTTTGCCACACCGGAGCTGGACCCTTTGAACTAGTAGAAGGCATATCTGTCTCTTTTGGTGCCTCTAGGTCCACAGGTGCAGGGTCGTATGGGGAGGCTTCAGTCGAGGCTTCCTCATTACTAGCTTGCTCGACTGAACCTGTATCGAGCTGAGCTTCGAAGGATGGAAACTAAAAGATCTCTCCATCTTCTAACTCGTATTCTCCTTCCCCGTCACCCTTGGGAATTTCGATCACAACATCTTCGTCATCATCATCCCAGTCGTCACCAGAGTCGATCTCTCCTTCTTCTAGATTGAAGAGAGCATCGATCTGTGCTTCATTGGAATAGTCAGGCTCTAGATACAGGATCTCATCATCAGATAAGTCCTTAAGTACTTCAGCCATTGACTTTCCTTTATCACCACCACCAGAGTTATCACCACCCTCTTGCTGAGTAGACTCCCCCTCAGCCATTGGAATAGCAGAGATGGGCACAATTGCCAAAGCTTGGTGCTCACCTCCACTAGATCCGGCTTCAGGATCCTTGTCTTTATCGTCATCCTTAGTCAAGTCGACTGGATGACAAGGCTCAGCACCAGTGGATTTCTTTTCTTTCTCTTTCTCTTTCTCCTTCTCCTTCTCCCCCTGAGCATCAAGCTTCTTGGTCAGTTCTGCAACTAATTTGACCATCGCTTCGTGCTCTTTTCTTTGTAAATCCAGCCTTAGCTCAAGTGAAGTTCTGTGGCCTAGAATCATTTCATTTGTCTTCATTAACAGCTCGTTCTGTGCCATTACGTTCTTCAGTTGCTCATTAGTCCCCGTTCTCTGGCTATGTAGAATCCTAACTTCATCGGCCAGTGAATTAATCTGTGCTTGTTGAGCATCAGATTCCTCCTTTGACTTTTGAATAGTCTTCAGCAGTCCATCAACTTGGGTTTCTAGCACATCGATCCTTGCCTCATTCGGATCAGGATGCCTAGACGATGACGCTTCGGCATTATGGATAGGGGAGGAGAAGATGGTACCAAAGTCAAACCCTTGTGAGAAATCTTCATAAGTGAAGGGTTGACTTGGAGGATCAATGGTGGGTGTTGGGATTTGGGATGAGATTATGGGAGTGGGTGTTATGGTAGGGGTGATGGTGACAGACTCCATGACAATTGGAGTAGTCACCGCCACTTGGACTGATGTTGTAGGGAGGGTCACCGTCACAGGAACCTCCTCTATGACTGTCGTGACTACCACGTCAGCTTGAACTTGTGGTCTTCTCCTCATATGGTACAATTGCTGTGCTGGTGGGGTAGAGGCTGAATCTGTACTGGCAGCTTGAACTTGTACTTGCTGCTGAGCCGGGGCCTCTTCCTCAATGGGGATAGCAACCTCTTTCATATCTCCCCTGTTCTTATGAACATGTTCTCTTCTTTGTCTTTGTAGAGCAGCGTTAGAGTCAGATGTTGGCTCATATTCGCTGCTTGAGCTCTGTCGCTTTCTTTTGGAGGACGACTCAGGTAGGGTTACCTGTGCCGATCTCCTGGGGTGTGCTTGTGCTGGTGCGTCATCGGAATCAGAAGAATCTGATTCTGTTGCTTCTGAATCGGATTCCTCAGCACCACCATCACCGCCTTCGTCGTCTCCATCCTCAGACAAACCATCATCACTATCATTCTCCTCGTCATGTTGTTCCTGTTGTTCATCGGAATGTTCACTCAGTTCAGGTTCCGAGTCGTGGCTGTACCGTCTTCAGGTGCCACATATTCTTCATTTAGAAGGTGGCCAAAGAGTTTTGTGTGCACAGGGGTAGGTTCTACACTGCCTGGCTTCAGGAATTGAGCAAATACTCTTTTGTCCACTCGCTTGACTTGCAGTCTCTCCCCTATAGCAGGAAGGTTTGGCAACGCGTCATCAATCAAGAGTTGCACAAACCTATGGTACAATAAGAATCTAAACTTCTCCGTTGTGTTGATCTGGTCATTGATTGCTTTGAAGATGTAGCGCGAGAAGTTGTAGCCCCTATTAAGAGACAACCCCACCATGGCTAGTGCAAGGTCATGACCCATGGCATCTTTACCAGCTTTCCTTGACGAGATGCACACGATCATGACGTGGGCGAATAATTCCATTGGTCTAATACCCACATCTTTTTGTATGAAGCATAGTCCCTCGCTCCGACGTATCCCATTCTTTGTCTCCAACAGCCATCCACAAAGTAGTCTGGATAGGCTGTCGGGTCGGTCGCGAGGTCTCTGAACTGCAGGACCCTTCTTATAGTATCTTCAAAGAAAGCAATAGCCTGACCTGCAACGGTAGCCCTAATGACATTGGGGGATACCGTGCAGTCGTGCTCCGCCGTCTCCCAGAATTGTTCCAAGTAAGGTCTTGACACGGTCGGTTCAGCTGAGATAGCATAGCTGACTCTTGAGCGGTTCAAGAAGTCAACTATCTCCCTATATTGCAATGCTGCACCTTTCCATTCGGGTTGAGTGTTCGCTAATAGGTTGAATTCGTTAGTAAACGCCCGAGCCATAATCTGCAAAAGCACACAGAAAGCACAATCAGAACAACACGTATCATTGGAAATGAACAAACATGACATGGTATAGTAGTTACTCTTTGAACAGAAATTTCAGACTTAGAAAATTTCCTAAGTGTTGGTGCTGTGCACTTAGCAAGTGCGATGCTTTTTCTTCCTGCGTACTTAACACGTACGCAAGAACTACCTCTTGCGTACTTGCTAAGTGCGCAAGAACAGCACTTAAGAAAAATTCCAGAAAGTTTAGAATTTGATTGATCGTTCAAAAAGCGGGTCGAATAGGTCACCACTAGGTCGGAATCAATGATTCTAACCTATGAGACCAGTATCAACACCACAATCTACCTAACCAGGACCAAATTTTGACCTAAAACGGCCCTCGACCCACTGCCGATTAAACTTCAACCGACGGATCAAATCAAGGACCAAACGGGATGATTAAGAGTCGATTAAGTTTTCTAATCCGGATTAGTGATAAGAAATTACCCAAACAATCCCCAATTTTAGCCAAAAATTCAAGAATAACCCTAAATTTTTTTTAAGTCTACAATCGGTCCAAAAGTCATGAAATTACGGATGGATTTAGCCTAGAATCTCACCAAATCGATGAAATGAGATGATGAAACAATAGACGGGACGAAAAGATGGTTTAGGAACACTTTGATTTTGAGTGAAATTTGCAGAGGGAAAAATTCGGTTTGAATGCGATGAAACTGAGAAAAATTTCTAAGTGTCCCTTATATACCCAGCCACAATCAGTCGTGCGTACTTGTTAAGTGCGCACGAGTTAACTCTTGTGTACTTACAAGTAAGCAAGCTTTAACTCTTGCGCATTTATAACTGCGCAAGTGTTACTCTTGCGCATTTACAAGTGCGCAAGCTTTACATCGTGCGAACTTGACAAGTAAGCACAACGATTAAGTACGCAAAATTTCAACTCAGATTTATGAAGTTTTTCAAATCAACTAACGAACAAGATAAAAATATTCAATCACGAGGTTTCAAATACAATTCAGGAAGGTTAAACACAAATATTTTTGGCTTTTCTGAATAAAATTGAACTATGCATAAACTTAAAATATTTTTGATCTTTTCTCATAGAAATATACAAGTATTCACACAAACTATTTTTGATCAAAGACACGACTAGAGGATCATATCAGGCTATCTTTTAGCAAAAACGATACAAAATAAACATCAAAGAATATCGGATCATGTCATGGATTACTCTTTATTCGTACGTAATAAGCATATAAATAGGTAATTCAAGTTGACAATATTATAAGATGTGAAACTATACGCATCTTTGTATCACATTCTTGTGTATTAAGGTATTAATTATAAGATATACAACGTGTACCCCACTGATATGCTATTCTAACTTGCACTATCTCAAGGCATCTAAGATTTTCCCAATGATTTTTCTAAATTTTCAGAATGAAGCTACATCTATTAGCACAGGAAAAATGAAGCAGAATCCATAAGGATTATCAGGAATCATAAGATTCAGAATCGAGTGATTCAGTTGTCTTGGTTTCATTTGATTTTCTTTATTGAATATCGGAATGGTGATTCAGGATAATATATATGGTGTTTGAATATGGTAAGGGGGTCCAACTTTTATCTGGATTTGATTTCAATGAATCAGGAGTGATTCAAGGGTGAATACATGCTCAACGGTTAATGTAGAGACATGTCTTGATTCAATCTCTCATTGCATACTTGTGAGTATGGGCAGTGAGATGAACCACATTAATTGTGCTAACGACATAACCCGAAACTGACCTTAAAAGAAAATTATTGCCAAAATCTAACATCCTATATCTGATAATGATCTTTTCTATTCTTTTACGCAGACACACTTGCAAACATGGGTTCAAATCATAGTTTTAATTTAGATTTAGTTTCCACACTACTAGTGATTCAAAGAAGCATATAGCCTACTGACAATTTAAATTACTCGTAAAAAAGCAGATTAAAAACATAATAAGTTAAACAATTAAGTAAACATGACGCAATCATTTCCCATATGAGTAGTCTATGACGTTTAGATCATTTCTGATGTACTATCATTTCCTCTTTTCTCAAGTTAACTTTGAAATTTTCTCCATTTTCTATTTTTGTTTTTGTTTTTGTAAAATATTTTGAAACTTAAAAGAACTATACAAAAAATTTAAAAGAAATAAAGTTTAACTTCCCTGAATTGAATTGAATTAATAAAAATTAATTTTCACTCAAGATTGAACATTCCTATCAAGTTGACAAGATGCTCAAAACGGGATCGATCAAATGCCTTTGTGAAAAGCTCAGCAAAATTGTCATCCGTGTGAACTTTTACAAGTTCAATTAAATGCTTTTTAGCACAATCACGGATGAAATGATGGCGAATCTCTATATGTTTAGTTTTGGAATGTTTCACCGGGTTATTTGTGATGGACATTGTGGCATTGTTGTCAATGAATAGAGGAGTTACAGTGAAGTTTAAGCCGTAGTCTCTCAACTGCTGTTGAATCCACAGTATCTGAGAACAACCGCTCGCTGCAGCAATGTATTCTGCTTCACAAGTTGAGACAGAAACCGTTGACTGCTTCTTACACTGCCAGGAGACCAGTCTGTCTCCTAAGAATTGACATCCACCAGAAGTTGACTTTCTGTCAAGGTTACAACCGCCATAATCTGAATCAGTGTAGGCTTTGAAGTCGAATGACTGCTGCTTAGAGTACCAAAGACCTAATTGGGGTTTCCCTTTCAGGTATCTGAAAATTCTCTTCACGGCTATCATATGTGACTCCTTCGGTTGAGACTGAAACCTTAAGCACAAGCACACAGCAAACATTATATCATGTCTTGAAGCTGTGAGATACATAAGTGATCCGATCATCCCACGGTACAATCTGCTATCTACATCCTTTCCATCTTTGTCAGGATGCAGACCATGATTGACTGGGATAGGTGTTCCATAAGTACTGCTATCATTCATCTTGTATTTTGATAAGATGTCCTGCACATACTTTGTTTGATGTAGATAGATGCCATCCTCTCTTTGACTGACTTGCAGACCCAGGAAGAACAACAATTCACCCATATTACTCATTTCAAAATTGGACTTCATCACCTGCTCGAATTCCCTACACATCCCTTCATTGGTAGATCCAAAGATAATGTCGTCGACGTATACTTGTACAAGAAGAATGCCACCTCCTGCTTTCCTAATGAAGAGGGTCGAGTCAATCTGTCCACGGTCGAAACCATTAGACAGTAAATGCTTAGATAATGTCTCATACCATGCCCGCGGTGCTTGATGAAGACCATAAAGTGCTTTGTCGAGCTTATACACTTTATTAATATTATGCGGATCTTCAAAACCGGGAGGTTGAGTGACATAGACCTCTTCATGAACTTTACCATAAAGGAAAGCACTCTTCACATCAAGTTGATAGACCTTGAAACTGACATAAGTGGCATAAGCCAAGAACAGTCGAATGGCCTCAATTCTAGCAATTGGGGCATATACTTCTGTGTAATCCAAGCCCTCTTGCTGATAAAAACCCTAAACAATCAATCTTGCTTTGTTCTTCACAACAACATGATGATCATCCATCTTGCATTTGAACACCCATCTGGTTCCAATTGGTTGAAAGCCTTTTGGCAAGTCAACCAAATCCCACACGTGGAACTTTTGGAATTGAGACAGTTCATCTTGCATCGCCTCAATCCAACAGTTGTCAGTGAGAGCCTCCTTCACATTCTTCGGCTCTAACTGGGACACGAATGCAGCATGCAGACATGTTTCCATGACACCAATGTCAAATATCTCTGTGTAAAGATTGGTGTTCTCAGTGATGGTTCGATGACGAGTCTGAACACCGGCATAAGGATCACCAATAATGTTGTCGATTGGATGATTCCTATGCACTCTCGTCTCCGGTACAATCGGTTCCTGAATTTCTGGATCTAAATTCGTGTTTAACTCCCCCATTTCCTGTGTTCTAGAGGATGAAGATTCAATGTTAATTGGATCAGCTGGAGCTTCATTTCCTACAGTTGTGTTAGGATTGGCTTGAGTGTCATCTCCAACAACAAGAACATCTTCACTGTCATCACTGTCATGAGTTCCAGATGCAGATGCAGCATTGGAATCAGGAGTTATAATTGGTACAGTAGCACGAGTAGAGAAGCTGGAGTCATCACCGCCACCCAACAATTCATAAACATTTGCGGCGTCAACTGCAGATAGATCAGGAAGATTGAATGACTTGAATAGCGCATCATAATCAAAACCCCAAGCTGGACCTGTTGGTTCGGGTGGAATGATTTGTTTACTACAATCCACTTCAAACCATTCCTCGACAGTACGAGTTCCTATGTTGTACACTCTCTTGCAAGGCGAGTTGGCAACGTATCCTAAGAAGATGCCTTCCACCGCTTTTGCATGAAACTTAGACTGGCGGTCTTTGTACTGTAGCAATAAGGAACAAGGACTACCGAAAGGAACTAGGTAATCAAGATTGGGAAGTCGATTGTTGATCAACTCGTAACAAGTCTTGTTGTGCCTCTTCACAACCAGAAGTCTGTTTAAGACTGACAAGCTGTATTAACGGCTTCTGCCCAGAAAGTGACAGGAAGCTTTGCATCCGACAGCATAGTCCTTGCAGTCTCAATCAGTGTTCTATTCTTCCGTTCAGCAACTCCATTCTGTTGAGGCGTGTACGTCACACTGAATTCGTGAGGGATCCCTTTCTTGAGACAGAAAAGCTCCATCAAATTATTCTTGAACTCAGTTCCGTTGTCACTCCTAATTCTTCTAACTTTCAGCTTGCAAAGAGATTCCAAGCTCAGGATCAAATATTAAAGAATATTAGCAGTCTCGTCTTTAATACCTAAAAAATGCACCCAAGAAAAACGTGAGAAATCATCAGTTACTACTAGACAGAACGACTTACCTCCAATACTCCGGATACTTATGGGGCCAAACATATCCATGTGTGATAGCTCCAAAGGGGTATCAATAGAGTTTTGGAGCTTGGGCTTGTGAGACTTCCGTTGCTGTTTGCCCTTTTACAAGGCATACAGTCATCTGCAACGGTAAACCTTAGTTTAGGAACCCCGGTTACTAAACCGTTTCGGACAAGATGATTCATTTTATGATACGAAATATGTCCGAGTTTCCTATGACACAAGATGGAGTCGAGCTCTGTCATTTTAGAAAGCAAACATGTAGGAACTGATGAGGTGGTTGTTGCCACGCTCATATCGATCTGATAGGTGTCGTTTGTTCTTGGCGCTCTCATCAGGATCCAATCTTCCGGAACTTCAAAACAGGGTTTGAGAATCAGGCATTCTGACTTATCAAACATCACCAAGTACTCCTTATCACACATTTGGGAGACACTCAACAGGTTATGCTTCAGCTGCTCGCAGAAGTTGACATTGTCAAAGCTGACACAACCGTTCGAAACCACGCCTTGACACGTGATGCTACCGCCTTTTTCTCCGGAAAAGGCCACATAGCCGCCTCTGAATGGTTTAATATCTTGAAGCAGAGCCATGTTTCCTGTTATGTGCCTGGAACATCCACTATCTACATACCAGCGGTTAGAGATAGTACCCTTCGGACGTCCCTGCACGAGTCACAAAAGAATTAGTTAGATTTGGAGACCCAAGCCATTGTGGTCTTGGGTCGTCCATCCTTTTCAAAATAAACTACTTCCTTTAACTCACAATCATGATGACTGTTCAAAATTGATGAATCTTTAGAAGAAATAGAACTAGGAGATTGAGAAGTTTTGGATTTTGCAGTCCAGGATCTCTTCTGTTTCTTAACCAGAACAGGAGACTTTGGTTCAACTACAGTAGGTGAACTTGTGGAAGCTTCACCTGATTGAACTGAAGTCAGCTGTTCAAGCTTTCTCAACCTCTTGTTCTGTCTCCTCCTCTGTGGCTTAGAGAGTCTTACGACAGGTTTCTCACCAGTACGTGTACTACCAGAGGTAGATACACGAGGTACAGCAGGTTGTGTTACCTTTCTTGGAACAGATGGTTTAGCTTCAGATATGATCTTAGGCTTTACCATCGGTTTGACTGGTGGTTTCACCACATTTTGCTTTGGATTTTTGGGAGATGGTTTCACTGGTGGCGACCTGGGGATGACAGCTGGTTGTGAAACAACAGGCCGTTTCCCTTGGTTCTTAGAAGGACAGTTCACAAAAATGTGACCAACCAAGCCACAGTGAAAACAATTCCTCTTGTCTACATAAGTTCTCTTGTAAGGCTCATTAGATCTGGCCTTAGATAACTCAACATTATGAGAAGGAGTAGTTGGTTTATGAACATTAGTCTGAACCTTACCAGTTTGGTTTTTAGGAGTATTATATTTTTCCAAATTTTCTTTATACCCAAGCCCATAATGAGCTGAAAAAGTTTCTTTCTTTGCTTGGTTAAGACTTTATACCCCCCATAAAGCATTACCTTTAGATTATCATTTGTTTCAATGATATCGGGTTTAGTTAAAATGAAATTATCACCATTAGTGATAACGTTTTTCTTTACCTTTTGTTCAGTCAACAACTCCTCAGATACTACTCCTTCAGGGCAAGAGTTAACCGACCCGTCTTCAGAAGCATTAACAAACTCCTCACTAGATGTGGAGTTAGCCTTACTTGAGGATTCATCCTTTTTAGGGGAATCATCCTTAACAGAGGACTCATCTAGACAAGTGAGATCAATGTCTATTAAGCTATTGACAAACTTCCCGCTCACTGGTGGAGGAATGGCATTAGTACCCAAACCTAACCCATTCAGTTGTCTCACCACAGACTCGTAGTGTTCCACCACAAAGCGAGAGTTTTTCAACTTCTCATTAGTGCATTTTAACTGCAGGATCTCATTTTGCAGTTTGTTGATTTCATTGTTCCATTTTTCTAACCCCATGTATGCAACATCTAAGTGAAGCTGTTGATCACTTATTTTTAAAGAATATTCAGATTTTTCCTTTTTTAACGTTTCAATAGAATCTTTAAAACGTTTTTCATTTTCTTTATAGTTTAGAGCTGCCAAACTTAGGGGTTCGATTTTGTCTTGGAGCCTAGAATTTTCAAGTTTTAGCCCTAGACATTTAGAACATGAAATAACAGAGAAATGGTTAGAATCTACCTCAGACGATGAACTTGTTGTTTCTCCAATGGCCATGACAGCAACAGCAGTGGTCGATTCCTCTTCATCAGCTACAGGAGCTTCCATTTCTTCAGCTTCCTTCACCTCCTCTGTAGCAGTAGTTGTAGATTCTTCTAGGTCAGCCATAGAAGCTTCCCTTTTCTCTGCTTCCATCTTCTCCATGATCTCAGCCATGAGACCAACCTGGGTTTGTGCGATGATGGCATCCTCAAGATGAACACCCCAGTCAAAGCTGTCATCCTGTTGTGCTACCAGTGCATTAGGCGTTCCACTTTGGCTTTGATTGTTGTGGTTTGGATTGTTGTGGCCATGGCTGTTTCCTTGGCTAGGTCGGGTAAAACCAGAGGCAGGTGCTCTGTCTTTCTGACACTCACGAGCAAAGTGTCCATAGTTCAGACACTTGTAGCATTTGGCCTTGGATTTGTCAAACCTGACCTTGGCATTAGGATGCCCGCCAATAAACTTTCTTCATGTTCTGTTCAGGAAACGCTTGGATCTCCTCAATAGCATGGCCATATTCCATTGAATATCCATGTCCTCCATGTCATCAGGATCCACTTGATTAAAATCTTCTTCAATCGTCTCTGGATCAGTAAGCTTGCCACCTATGAAATTTTCATATGCAAGCATACAAGATGAGAATTGTGCTACATGATCTTCAGCTATTCTGGCTATAGCTGAGTTGTTAGTTGAAGACGTAGCAGGAGGATTTCTTGAGGTATTTTGATGATGAGACCCCAACCCTGATCCTGAAGCATAGCAAGCATGACCACCACACCCAGTTGAGTGGTCTTGTTCAGTAGTATTTCCAGTGAAGAGGGAAATTCCAGAGCCCGATGACTTGGATGTAGAAGTCGTCCCATGATACATAGAAGGGTCTTGTATCTGGGGTCTTCCAGAGCTCTCCTTTCTTCTTATGTTCATGTCATGAGCTTGAACCTTTCCTATTGCCTCTTCAACTGTCAGCTCATAGAATTTAGGATTTTCCCTCATCAGGGTTGTGTACATCTCAAATTTGGGTGGTAAAGCATCCAAAAACTTTTTCACCATCTCTTCATCTGGATACCTGAGTTCAAAAGCCTTCAACTCAGTTTGTAAATGATAGAACCTAGAGATGAGGTCATCTAAAGATTCGTTCTCAAAAAATCTGAAGCACTCATACTGCTTCCTGAGAAGATCCCGCTTACTCTTCTTGATGTCACTATTTCCTTCGAATCTCTTCTGTAAAGCTTTCCAGAGATCCTTAGAATTGTCATACCCTCGGAAACTGTGGAACAATTCCCGAGTTAATGCCATAGTGATCGAACCAGGTGCCTTCTTTTCACGATCATAAAGCTTTCTTTTCTTCGTCAGAAAGCTTAGAGATAGGTTTGGGCATGGTTTCATCAAGATAGATGTGTGTGGGATGCTTATATGCCTCAAGGATTGGTATCCATAGTGATGAGTCGGTATAAGAAATGTACTGCTCGAAACGTGCTTTCCAATTAGAATAATCGTTCATGTTCAGCAACTTTGGTGGTTTCTTTGGTGTACCGATCTCATTATCATAATTCAGCAGGTTTCCAAGATTCTGAAGATTCGACATAGTGAACACTTAGTCAAATTTCAGAAAAGTCAGACACAGTTGTGCACTTGGTTTTGGCCTTGCGCACTTGAGAAATGGTCTTACGTATTTAGATTTCCTCTTACGTACTTGTAAGTACGCAGGAGTAAATGTAAGTACGCAGGATATAACTTAAGTTCGCACAAGTTCAGTCTTGCGCACTTATAAGTACGCAGGAGATAAGTCTTGCGTATTTAGTAAGTACGCAAAAAACTGTACTTTTTGCCAGAAATGGTAAGTACGCAGGATACCTTTTCAGCAACTTTCACCAAACTTTTCCGGTCACCTAAAACTCGCCGGAGATGGTAAAAATTCGTCTGATGATCAATGCAAATGAGCCAAAGGGTCAGAAACTTGTTTCTAACCAACCTTTAATGCTCAAAACACTCAAATACACAACAAAAACCAGTTTTTGAGGGATTTTTGCTTCTAAAATAGTGCTCAAGAGCTACCCCTATTTTATCACAAAAATCAACAAAAATACCTCTTTTTGCTTGTAAAAACTCTCCAAACTCACTCACAACACTCGAAATCAGGAGCAAATGCTCTGATACCACTTGTAGGTCCCTGGGGTGTGGCGGATCATCACATGCAAGTGGGTCTACTAGTCTGACCGGGTACGGAATGCCCGTGACTAGGTGGAGAGTCTAGCTAAACAAAGTAAACCGACAAGAGAAGACACTTTAAACTTTCTTTATATTATAAACACTTGAAGGTTAGAGAGAAAAGCACTTAGGTTACAATCTGCGTATTTGCACTAAAGCCTGACTTAGCTTCTGTCAACCTATCCTACTTATACCTGACCTGATAAGTGCACAGGGAAAAATGCTCTTGCGTACTTAACAAGTACGCAAAGGTATTCTTACGTACTTGCTAAGTACGCAGGAGCTTTCTCCTGCGCACATGTAAGTGCCCAGAACACTTAGAAAGAAATGCAACATTCAATATGTAAAAGTAAATACAACTCGATAAAATAATACATAAAGACTCTTACATACAAAGACAATTACAGACATGAAAATACAAACTAAGACTCTATCCAGAGTGTTGTCACAGGAAAGTGCTTCAACAGATACTTCATACAAACACATATCAATGTTAGAATCAAGAATTGGTGATGCCAAAACAATCTCCTTTGCCTTACAGACATGCTTTGATTGAACAGACGGTTTTGTTTCTTTTGAAACTGAGACTTTAGGTTTCACTGTTTGTTTGTTTTGTTTAACCTTTTGTCTTTCGAAATAAGCTTGTCTATTTCTCTTTGCAACATTCCAGTCACTGTTAGAGGGCTTAACTTTGGGATGCTTACTCTTCATGCCTTGGGTTGGGTAGCATTCATTGGCTTAGAGTAACTTCAATCCCTTGGTGTAGTCCTCTGATTCTTCATGTAATATGGCTCATAAGGACGATGTATGCAGTTTCTTGCAATTTGACCGGCTTTGCCACATGTGTAGCATCTCTGCTTCCTAGTATAAAAATCATATCCTGATATGTTTGACCACGAAGATGAAGATGATGATGAGTGTGAATGACAAGATTGATCATTACTAGAAGAATGTTCTCATCTTCTCTTTGAAGAGCTTTCAAACTTCCTGTTTTGTTCAACCTGTTTGCTTTTCTCCTTCAGCTTATATAGGTCCCTGTTGGAATACTTAACAACATTATCATTGACAGGTTTAACAAATCTAGTTTTTCCATCACTATATGCAGGCAATTTTGAATTTCTAGAAACATTTTTCCAATCCTGCACATAGGGTTTGTTACTCTTAGAAGTAGTGCTCTTGGAAGCATTGCCCTTAAAAGTATTAGTTTTATTTTTGCAACCAGAATTACAATTAATTTTATTCTTGCAAAAAGAAGCCTCTTCAGACTCTTCATTCTCACTATCACATTCCTCAATCTCTACTTTTTCTTCACATGAAGTAGAAGCATCAAAATCGTTCACACATTTAACATTTGAAGCTTAGGATGATGATTTGGACTCATCGGTGTTTGACAATTTTCCAGAAGTTAACACCTTAAACTCCTCTACTTATTCCTCAACATAGGGACGAATGGTGGTGAAAGGAGGTGGCATACTGTTGTACCCCAAACCTTGAGTTACCCTTCTAACCACATTACCCTCCAACTGTTTATCTATCATGTTTCTACAGCTTTAGTTGAATGACAAAAATTTTCAACGTTGATCCTCTCAATAGCTAAAGTTTGAAAAGCCTTTTTCCAATTTCTATTTTAATTCAGCTATTTATTTCTTGGAATCTAAATGAACACAGTCTTGTTCACTAATTTTCTGTTTTAACGCAGAAATATCCTTTTTACCCGCCTTCATAGCATCTTTGTTTCCTTTTTCTGTTTTAAAAAACATAGTTTTTTGGTATTTAAGGTTTTCTATTTCAAAAATCAAAGCAGCATTTTGTTTTCTAAACATCTCCACCTTATCAATACACAATTGATAACACAGATTAGATATTACCTCTGGTGGAATTGAAGCTGAAGATGGTGAACCATTTCTTACTTCTCTGGATGTAGAAAACATTATATCTTGACTTGTGAACTTGGCTTGATAAGACGAATTTTCCCACCAAAATTTTCACTAAAAATCTAATATCGTCAACTTCTCAAAAACGAATCCGGATAGATGTATAAACTTCCTCTCAAATTTTGATCACGAAAAATTTTCAAATTATTTCCCGGCAAAATTTCCACAAAAATATCCAATGTTTTCAATTTAAAAAAAACTACTCCGCATAGGGGTATAAACGTCCTCTCAAAATTTTGACAAAGAAATTTTTTTAAAAAACTACTCCGAGATTTTTTTATTTTTTTCATTTATTTTTTGTACCGTGAACTATGTAGGACCCGTAAACTTCTGATAACCCGTGAAATATAGAAACACAGCCGCGAACCTAGTGTCTAGTCGTGAACCTCTCTTTGAACCGTGAACTTGATCTTGGCAGTGAACCAATAGCCTGACCCGTGAACCTCTCAGGCCGTGAACTGTAACCCGTGAAAATTAACCCATGAACAGATTTTTTGACTGATTTCGTTTCCAAAATAAATCCCAAAAATTATGGGATTTCAAATTTTGAGTCCTAATCAATCCCGATGAACACGATGTTGATTTCGATCACCTTTTTGATGAAATCCACCCAATCTCCTTCTCCAACAGCAGCAAAATCAGTAGCAATTCGGACGAAACAACAATAAACTTCTATTTTCAGCAGAAAAGGATGAAAATCTACCACACAACAACTGATTAGTAACAAAAACTAACCGAAAGCAATAAAAATACATCAAATCCTTAGTCTTGAATCGTTGATATCAACAACCGAGCCTTGAATGACTTCAATCGCTCTGATACCTGTAGGTCCCGGGAGCCTCTTCGCGCAGTGGAAATAACACGAACTTGTTCTGTGATTTGTGTGGGAACAAAGAAACGAGACAGAGAAAACAGGAACACAGACAAAAGATAATGAAACGACACGTAATCCATAACAAAGAAGTCATCCCGTATTACAGACTACATACCGAAGGAACACACATCTCTCATCTAAGCTCACGGTTCCCGACCCGGACACCTCTAACCCTAGTTCCAGAGTTCCACCTACAAATGAAGACAAGTCTTCTATTTATAGGCGCAGGAACACTTCCTGCGTACTTGATAAGTACGCATGGTTTGGTCATGCGTACTTGACAAGTACGCAAGGCAAAAGCCTTACGTACTTACTAAGTACGCAGGACCAAACTGGTGTGCGGGCTAAGTACTCAGGAACACCCTCCTACGTACTAGCCACGTACACCGATACATAGAATTTAATCTATAGTTACAAAACATGCTTCTACAATACCAATTGTAAGTCCCAATCCTTGGATCTTCAATGAAAACACAAACAAAAACACACGTGATATCAAACTCTCACAATCAATAGGCAGAAACTATGGATTATGGTGATTCAAGAACACGAAAGTCAAAGTAAAACTCGTATATTTCTAGAGAGAATTACAAAGAAAATCAATTAAGAACTACTAACTCTCTATACGGCTCTCCACCTCTCAAAATTCGTGTAACTAGATGCTTATTTGATTTAGGATACACAAACATATATTTATACTAAGCCTAAACAAACTAAGCCCATAATACATGTTCTCATCCCATGGCCGGCCAAAGACCCAAACCCGTAAACCCTGTTCACAGTTACAAATCCCGAATACCCATATATTCGGTAATACCAGCAATTATATTTATTTGATACGCTTCAGCCTCACATATATAGACCTAACATTTGATTTTAGTGTCTTTGTCATCTTGATGAGTTGATGAAGAATCTGGAGCAGATGTATGAGAAGGAGGAACATATTTGCCCTTGTTTAAAGTATCTAACACCTCTTTCAGTTGAGCTTCAGTTACATTCAGAGTTGTGACTATCAAGGAGTCAGCAAATTCAACATCGTTAGTAATTTTTGTCCTTGCTTAAACTTTGCGGGTTCCTTAGGAGAATCCAACACATAGTCAGAGTCACTAGTTTCATCTATTAGATTTCTCATTCCAAAACTCGCCTTGGGAGGAGGACCCCTAGCTGACTTTCTTCTTGGTATAGACTTATTCCTCTTTGGAGGAACAAACGCACTCTTTGCCATCTGATCATAGTGATCATGGCCGAAGTCAGAGTCAGTTATAGAAGAAGACTTCTGTGATGCTTCACCATCATGAATGACCACATCAAGAATGTCTTGTTGTTGTTGTTGTTGCTGGGGAGGAGGAGAATGAACATTCACATCTTTAAGTTCTTCATCTTGTTGTTGTAGGTCAACATGAACATTAACTTGAGCAGTTTGCTCTTTGTAAGGTCCGGATTCTTGAGGGTCGTAAATAAACGAATTCAACGGCGTGTTAAACCTGGCGGAAACAGACTCGACACGTGACTTGTAGGTAAACAAAGAGTACGAGCAAAGACTAACTGTCAAACGATTGTTGTATTACTGAAGAATACGATTGATTACAATACAAACGTTCAACTACTCGTCTAACCCGAATACGATTACAAAAAACATCTATTTATAACAAAATAGAAAGTATTCGGTGGGCCTGGGCCTGTACTGTGTACTTCAGGTATGAAGATGGCCCTGAAGTATGCAGCCAGATGAAGTATGCGACCGTATACTTTATTGTTTCTTCCAATCTTCGTCTTCCGAACATCCTGGTGATCCCTTGATGTGTTAGCCTATTGGGTTTGATCCTTACAATCCCCCCCAAGCTAATGCACTCAAGATACTCAGAGTATTTCAATGTCAGTTGTATGATCACCACCTCTCGCATAGAGGCCTGTTGGAGCACGTCTGTGTGATAAACACTCTAGATGTTTTCTCTTCTTTTGTATCCATTCTTTATGAATTTGTACTTGTATTTCAGCATCTGTATGTATTGGTTTATCGAGTTGTAATCATGTTCGTAGGTACTTGTCGTTGTAATCGTCTTGTTATGTGTTGTGCGCACTTAGTAAGTGCGCAGGTTGTATAACCTGCGTACTTAGCAAGTACGCAAGACTAAGTCTGCGTACTTGCTAAGTACACAAGAACAAAGCCATGCGCACTTGTTAAGTACGCATGCATCAGGTCAGTTGGTATATATAGCTGATTGTAGAAGTTAACACATATTCTCTCATTCTGTAACTTGTAATCGGCTGTGATAATCAATAGACGAAGTTTTAAAGTGACTCTTGTTTGTTGTCAGTTTACTTGTTGTTGATACTCCATTTAGTCACGGGCATTCCGCACCCGGTTCGACTAGCCAACGCACTTGCATGTGACGATCCGAGATACCCGAGGGACTTACAAGTGGTATCAGAGCATTTGCTCTTGATTTCAAGTGTTGTGAGTGTATTAGGAGCATTTTCGACACAAGTTACAGCCTTTATACAAGAAAAAGTGACCAATTTCGTTGCTTTTTGTTATAAAATAGAGGTAGCTCTTGAGCGCTGTTTTGGACACAAAAATCCTTCAAAATCCGACCTTTTTGTTGTTTGTTTGAGTGTTTTGATCATCAAGGGTTTATTAGAAACAAGTTTCTAACCTTTTGGCTTGATCAATTCGTTCAAAACATCAAGATTTGAAGATTTGAGCATTTTTCGGCGACCGAAAAAAGCTGGTGGAGCAGGTGGATAAAGTGAACTGCGTACTTACCATATTTGGCAAAATCTCAGTTGTTCCTACATACTTGATAAGTACGCAAGACCAAACATCTTTCCTACTTATCATTGTTCATGCGTACTTACTAAGTACGCAAGAGCAAATCTTAAGTGCGCAAGGCTATTTCGCAAGTGCGCAAGTTGTGTTGGATTTCTGATTTTTTACTAAATTAAACACAATGTCGAACATTCATAACATTAGTAGTATGCTGAACTATGTCAACGAGATATGGACTCCACAAAAACCACCTAAGCTGCTTAATGTAAATGACTATTCGAACTGGAAATCACGCTTTGATGAGTATATCTCGTATACTGATTCCACCTTATGGATACCCATCCTTAAGGGATATAAACATCCAACCTATCTGTTTCTTGATAAAACCGTTCCCAAAACTATCTCCAAGCTAGATGAATAAGAGAAGTGTAACATCCCGAAAATAAAACGAAGAGTTATTATAACGGGTACACACGTGACGAAAAGAATAAATAAAAGCGGCATGAAGGGCCGAGCCGGACTGGCCAAGCGAACTTAAGGCCACGTAGCTTGGGAGAAATACCTCCGAATCAGATGCTCGATTCAGGTAACGACTCGTTTTGAATCTGGGTTTTTGTTTAAAATCAGGTTCCCGGGTATTTTTGGTAAAAAGGTTGGGTTTTTATTAACCAAAAGAGAAAAGGATTATTGATCTGGAATCACGAGAGGAAAATACACCTTTTGAACATAAAAAGCTCCAAGCTTGACGAATCCATCGATCCAGATCTAAGTCCATGCAAACTGAGGTGTTTTGTATGAAGTTTGTGGTTTTGATAAAGTATGCGGTTATGATAAAGTTTACGGTTTGGATGAAGTTTACGGCCGGGTGAAGTTCACGGTTGTGAAGTTCACGGCTGATGAAGTTCACGGCTGATGAAGTTCGCGGCCGGGTGAAGTTCACGGTTGTGAAGTTCACGGCTGATGAAGTTTTTGGCCGGGTGAAGTTCACGGCTGATGAATTTCACGGCTAATGAAGTTCACGGTTGATGAAGTTTGCGGTTTGGGTAAAGTTTGCGGTTAGGGATGAAATGTGATGAGTTATACGTAAAGCTAAGACTAGGTTGTGTACGTACAGGTTAGAAGATCTTTTAGAGACCTTTGACCATATTCATCTCAGGTGAGTTCTAGAAGCCCTCTTTTAAATGTTTTAATAATGTTTTTGGGCTGGTGTGCATACGTAACGATGTGACTGTTTTATAAAACGGTGTTTATGAATGATGTATGTGACGATTTATAAAACGATGTTTATGAACGTTGTTTTGAAAGGAAAGGTTATGAAAGAAGTGTTTATGAAATATTTTGCCAAAAGAAGTTTACAAAGTGTTTACGAATGAATGAATGATTTTTAATAAAACGTACGAATGCTTTAACTGATGTTTTGAAGTAAAAGAAGTGAATGTTTACGAAAGTCATAAACGAACGAATCTGCCATTATTTCTTAGGGAATGAAGGTTATGGGTATGGGAAGTATGTTATGGGCATTTACCTTTTAGGGGCCTTTGTGGCTGGCCAACTGTTGTACAACTGGGGTGATGACGGTCACCATGGGGATTACCGTGAACCTTGAAGTAGGTACGATTTACCTTACGGGGTAATCGTGCTGGAAGTTAGGTATGACTACTCGTCAGAGTATAATGCTAGAAGTTAGGTATGACTACTCTTTGGAGTATTGTGCTGGAAGTTAGGTATGACTAATCTTCGAAGTATCATGCTGGAAGTTAGGTACGACTACTCTTCGGGGTATCGTGCTAGAAGTTTGGAATTGATGGTTATGACAAGGCGCAGATTCGATATGTTCGTTGACTTATGGGTTATAATGTGTTATGTTTTGTTATTGCATTATTTTACGCTTTTATTAATGAAGTATGAAGTTATGTTTTTGGCAAATATTTGAAGTTAATGTTTTATGAAAAGCTAGAACTCACCAGCGTAGCTGACTTTTTAGTATGCACATTCATGTTAAGGCAGGTTATGATGATGGACGGTGATGTTGGGCGGCTTAATGAGTTATCCGGCTGATATGAAGACTAGCATCTCGTTATGAAGTTAGTTATGTTATGTTTATGTAATAGACAATGTTACGCTTCCACATTTTGAATGACATTATGTTATGTTTGAAATGAAAATTTTCCACTGCGTTATTTGATATTCAAGTTTAAGAACTGTTTGTGAATGAGTAAATCCAACAAGTGAGGCCACCCGAGTTTGGGGCCTTACAAGAAGAAGGCTTATGACCATGAAAAGAATGCACATGGTTCTATAACTGTAGCCTTGACTAGGGATCTATTTAACAGTTTTAGAGGTTATGATACTTCTAAGGATCTCTGGAAGGCTTTGCAGAAGAGGTTCGGGGGAAACAGTGATCTCGAGAAAAGGAAGAGAGAGCTACTGAGGAAGCAGTATGAGTGCTTCAGATATTTAGAGAATGAATCTATTGATGAACTTATTTCTAGATTTTATCACCTGAAAACAGAGCTGAACTCTTATGAACTCAAGTATCCTGATGATGAGTTGGTGGAAATGTTTCTTGATTCATTGCCACCCAAGTTTGACATGTATACCACATTACTGAGAGAGAACCCCAAATTCTATGAGATGATGATTGATGAAGTGATAGGAAAGGTTCAAGCACACGATATGAACCTGAAAAAGAAAGAAAGCTCTCGAAGACCTCAGATTCAAGACCCTTCTATGTATTATGGGGTTTCTTCCATAGCAAAGTCATCGAGTTCTGGAATTGCCTTATTTTCTGGAAATCCTCAGGAGGAAGAAAATTCCAAAGGTTGTGGTGGTCCTACATGTTTTGCTGCATCGGGATCTGGTGCATACTACCAACAATCCTCAAGAAGCCGTACATCTACCCCTTCAGCTAAGCAATCTGCTATTGCCAAGATAGTTGAAGATCATGTGGCACTTTTCTCATCTTACATGCTTGCCTACGAGAACTTCATAGGTGGGAAGCTAACGGATCCTGAAACCATTGAGGAAGATTTTAATCAGGTGGATCCAGATGACATGGAGGACATGGATATTCAATGGAATATGGCCATGATCATAAGGTGGGCTAAGCTTTTCTTGAACAAAACTGGTAGAAAGTTCATTGGTGGGCATTCTAATGCCAAAGTTGGTTTTGATAAGTCCAAAGCCAAATGCTACAAGTGCCAGAACTTTGGACACTTTTCTCAAAAGGATAAGGCACCAGCTTCAGGTTTTACAAGACCAAGCATGGGAAACAACCAAGGCTACAACAATCAGAACAACCGCAATTAGAGTCAAGGTGGAATGTCAAATGCATTAGTTGTTCATGTCACACCCCAACCGACGACGGATTATACGTCGGGGCAGACGCGATTGTTCAATAGCACAAGGTTAACTATTAAAGTTTCGATATTTCATTAATGAATAATTTAAGATTCAATACAAGGAAGAATAATACGAATACAACATTTAATTTAAGTAGTCTAGGTCCAAAGCATCCTATGTGATCACGAATAAGTCTCATGATGTAAACCTGAAACATGTGAAAGAATCTGTCAACTACAAAATAGTTGGTGAGATACAAAGGTTTTGACACAGTTTAACAAGTATTTGAGAAGAATTACAATTCACTATGATTCATGCATTCTATAATGTAAGTATGAGAAAACAAGAATGTTAGACATTGTGCATATCAACCCTCCAACCAAGTTTAGGCATAACCCGCAGGTTACCCTTATAAGTCTCAAGTTTAAAGTTTAATTCAGTAACAATCACCAAGGGCTCCCCCCCGAAGGGGTCAATCAATCAAGGTGGATTGGTCAAATACAATAGATCTATCATTGTTACTATACGCTTGATCAAAGTTAATGAATATGCTAGTTTTAAGTTTAATCTAAGCATACAAGTCTCAAGTTTAACATAAGAATAAACACGTAGTCATAGTTGTACAAAAATTGTATAAGTTTAAGAATTTTGAACATGTTTCACCCCAAAAGCATAGAAAGAAAAAAGGGGCTAAGTATACTCACTTGGATCGATGAAGAGTATCCGACACGGATAAGTATTTGCAAGACTTTGAGGGAGAATATCTTCACAATAAGCCTAAGAATATAAGTCTAAAGTTTCAAGCAAAAAGTCTAAGACAAGGGATCTAGGATTTCGGGATTCGACTAGGGTTCCAATGGTAGACGGGATTAATTGTGTTTATGAAGTTTAGATTCATAACAAGTTTTAGATAGCTAATATAAAGTTTATTTGGTTTGGAGTTTAACAGATGATTATTGTTTACGTATGTTAAGTAAATAGATTTCTAAATAGTTTCCCAAGTGTAGGTCCAGATTTCAGTCGGAAATCACGAAAGTGATCGATTACCCACACATGCAGGCGGAATCTGTATGTATGGTGTTGTAACAGAGGATTAGAGACAGACTTGGTGAAGAAGACAGCCAAACACACTAAGAATCAATGCAAATAATATGTGAAAGTGTAAGAACAAGCATTAAACGAATGCAAATTGTATTGATTCAAGAACAAATCTGAAAGAGAGAATTCAGGGTTACAGCCGCAACTCACACCCTAGAAATTCTCTAACTAGGCTATTTATAGTAGTTTCACAGGTATCGAAACTATGTTCCTCGAAACTACTAGTTTCGAGTGAACATTTACAAGTGGAAAAAGTGCCTGTCGAAACTACTATCGATCGAAACTACTAGTTTCGAGTGAACAAATCTCACTCGAAACTATAGTTTCGATGGCCCAGACTTGGTAAAACAAACAGTAAATTACAGAAAAACTAAAATTACAATAATGAAATGACAGAAAGTAAACTAGTCTAAAATTGTTTAAACATACAATAAATGACAACAGCTTATACAAAATATATGACTCTACAATCTCCCCCTAAGCTGTTGCATTACTGTCTTCAGCTCTTCTTCAAGCAGCTGGTCCTTCAGTTGTCCTAGGGATGAAAGGTTTTACATGTAGAGACACAACCCTTTGATAGGCTTTGGCATCAGCTTCATCTTCATCACTATATGCCTGAATGTGATTCTGGAATAGCACCTCCAGATCTTCAGGTTGAAATTTCAGCAGCTCCATGGGCTCAAAGATGATGATGTCTTCCTTGCCCTTACACTCGATCACTGCACTGCCAATGACTGGGTTATAGAACCACTTTCTGAAAGTTTGTAGCTGGACAGGTACAGATTTTGGAATGGTGATAGTCTTGTGGGTTTGGGCAGGCTTGTATCTCAAGAACACATAAGGCTTATTGGTTTTAGGGTGAAACCTTGTCTTTGAGATCTTCTTCTGAGTTTTCCTTGGCTTCATCCCTTTGAAATCATTATTGACTTGAGAGTGCAGAAACTTCTCGAAGTCATAAGCCATCATAACCTTCCCAGGGTTTTGAAGTGGAAGCTTGGCTAAATCCCTGAGGTCATAGAAAGGAAGTGTCTGGAAGTCAGTCATATTTTTGAAGTGCTGAACTCCCCCTCTATATCTTCTAATGATAAAGAGCTTCCTTTCTGCATCATATTTCCAGCCAATTGGGGGCCTCTTTAGCTCCTGATGCTCAGCTATCCATTCATATGTTTTAGGAGACTCTTCCTGAATGATTTTTCTGAACCAAGATTTTCTTGAAGTTGGAGGTTCAGGTGCAACAGACGGTGGATCTTGTGCTGGAATAGACTCAGAGGCTGTAGTGGTTGGTTCAGGAGTGACTTTCTTGATGAGATTAACCAGAACCTCTTCTTCATCTTTTTCTTCATCAGACAAGGTTTGAATTTCTTCTCCTTCTTCGGTGAAGTATCTTGTTCTTTCAGTCTCCTTTTCCTCTGTAGTCAGAATTTCTGGGTAAAGATCGTTATACCCAAAGTTTTCAATTTCATTCAAGAGGGCATTCAGCTCGTCATCAGATGGGATGTCTTCTTCATCTAGTATAACAGTCTCTATTTCTGTTGACGTCCCTTTTCCTTTCTTCCTAGCATCTCTTCTCTCACTTGCTGAGGGAAGGTCTAGTTCTGGTCCTTCAACCTTAACTTCAACTGCCTCCTTTGTCTTTTCAGCATGCCCGGTAAAGATGGTCATTGTAGACTCTGGATCAGTGATGATGGCAGGAGACAAAGGTTCAACCACAGATGTGATCTCCCCCAGAGCCATTGAAGTGGTTGCTTGTTGTTGCACAGGCTTATCAATAGAAGCTTTAAGCTGTTTCACTGCTTCAGCTAAAACCTTGAAGTCTTCATTTTGTTTTGAGATAAAATTCTGTTGTTCTTCAAGTTGGGTTTGTTGAATGTCAATCTGTGTATGTAGACCCCCAACTTCCAGCTTTAAGTCTTTTACTTCTTCCTGGACATCATGCAGGTTAGATTTCAGACCTTCAATCTCTTCATCTTTCTTTTGAAGCTGATCCTGCATCCTTTTTAGTTCAAGGCTTAATGTTTTAACTCTGGGAACAGGGGAGGTTGAATTATGAGATGGTGATGTGGGAGAAGTATGGATGGGTGATTGTTGTGGAGATGGTTGGGGAGTTGGTTGAGGGGTGGTAGCAGCATGAATGGGTGAATGAATAGGAGTTAGGTTTTCAGGAATGTCATCTAAGGACTCTGAGGAGGTGCTTAAAGGCTCCAGTCCAGTCTTAATCTTCTTAGCCAGTGGTTCTTCTAGCTCATAGTCAGATTCAGACTCAGCTTGTCTCTTAGAAGATGATGCTGGAGGTTCAGTGTGATCTTCAGTTTCAGTTTCATAATCTGAGACGTCATACTTGGTGCCATAAATGCCTTCATCCAAGGTGTCTTCTGAATCAGCTTCTGCCTCAACATGTTCTTCCTGAATAATTGGTTCAGAATTCTCCAACACTTGATCTATCATAGGAGCTTCAAAGATAAGATCTTCTTCATTTAGTCCCATTTCCTGTTGTACATTCTCCTGAATTTCTACTTCAACATTTTGATTTTCAGCCTCTTGGTTTTCTTGCTCATTATGAGGTTCTTCTTCTTCTGCTGATGATGATGAAGATTCAACAGGTAGTTCTGGATCAACATCAGGTATGGCTTCTTCTTCTTCTCCCAGAATGTGTCCAAATAAAGGAACATTGGCAATGACTCGGTTTGTTCTTGAACTGGAGCTTTTCATGTAGCTCAGAGTCTTTGCATTCATATGATCAAGAATCAGGAGAGGACCATCTTGTTGAAGATCTGGGTGGAGATGATTGATGACCATCTGTAAGAACCTTGGATATGCAAGAAATTTGTCTTTGACTCTCCCAGTTAGGTTCTCAATCAGTTGTCCGAACACTAGACCAGAGAAGTTGTACTCCCTTCCCTTGACTAAGCCAAGAATGGCCGAAGCTATCAAAGCATTTGCTGAGTCAAATCCTCCTTTTCTAATAGAGATGCAATGAATAAAAATATGCACGATGTATCTCCAGAGTGGAGGAAGAGCATTCTTGATGACTTGCCCTCCTATGAATTTATTTGGGTGACCCATTCTTCTGAAACATTCTCGAATGTAAAAACTTGGAAATTCAATTGGGGCTTCAGGGTTATCATTAAATTGTAGCACCTCTCTGATAGTAGCCTCAGAAAATAACACTTCTTGGTTGTGAACAGTGGCTCTAATGTGTCTTGTATTGTTAACGGAGACACTTGTAGCAGTAGCCCAGAACTGTCTTATAGTGGTCTCAAAAACTGGCAGATTGTTGTTTATGGCAAAGCTAATATTAGAATTGGCTAGGAAATTGAGAACTGGTGTGAACTCTGCATTCTTGGGGTCAGTGGCATTCAAGTAAGCACAGATATTGTGCTTCTTGGCAAATAAAAGATCCATATCTGCACAAGAAAATCACAAAGGAAATTTCTTACATAAGTCTCAATACTTAGAAAAATTCTGAGAAAGACACTATCGAAACTATAAGTTTCGAACGAAACTACTTATTTCCAACACTTAGAAAATATCAGAAAAAGGGACTATCGAAACTAAGTTTCGAGTGAAGAAACCATATCGAAAGTACTAGTTTCGAGCACCAAGGGTATCGAAACTACAGAGTTTCGAGCATCAGGGGTTATCGAAACTACAGAGTTTCGAGTGAAGACAGATCAAAACCTAAAAACCTTTCAAATTCTTAAAATCCCTCTTTTACTTGAAACTACCTAGTTTCGATGGCAAACCCTTGAAAATATCAACAGACTCAAAAAGCACAGAAAACAAACGAAACTTATATGCAGACTCAAACTTAGAAATAAGAAACAAATGCAAAATAAAACAAAGAAAAAGGTTAATAAAGGCCTGAGAGTGTCGAAACTCCTTCTTACCGATGAATCAACCTAAATCTGCAAAATTAAACACATAAAGAGTGAGATATTAACAAAGGTGATCTCAAAAACATGAAATGAACACCAGACGACCTAGATTATGAAGAACTAGTCGTAAACGCTTGTGAAATCAAACCCAAGGGCCTGTTCATTCACATAAATCACTTTCAAAAACCCACAAACCATTACCTGATGAAGAAGACGACGAGGGATTCAGATGAGAAACACTGAAATCGCAAGCTTAGACCGAGGGTTTGAGAGAATTTGTGTGTGAAAGCAAAGGTGTGAGAGAGTTTCGGGTGAGTGATGAAGACACGCCGCATGAATATGGATTATGAAGACATTTAATTTGAGTTTGTGAAAAGACTGAAATGGCCCTCTCGAAACTACTAGTTTCGAGTGAGCGAGGAAGTTTCGAGTGGATAGGGTAGTTTCGAGGGACTTGGAAGTTTCGAGCAAATGTTTTAGGGGCAAACCTTTCAAGTATGATCATAGTTTCGATAGGTAGGTCAAACTGGGTCAAAGGCAAAAGACATAAACTCAAAAACTATGTACAATTTAAACAAGTTAATAAGGAAGATAAAGATATTTTTAATAACCAAAATAAGATATAAACACTTATCCTTGGAAAAGATCCAACGTGAGATCATGTCTGGTCAAACTCTTGAAACACTTCATTTTTGCACTCAGCTACTGTGAATCCCTGAAGATAGCCGATATGTGTGCAAGATAAACCCGAGCATTTGTTTATACAAAAATTTCATGTGATTAAAAGGTACCATTTAATGCACGAAACACGGTGTACCCCACATATTGAAATAAAATGGTTTTGAAAGCCTATCAATCCTCAAGACATACCCACATTCATCTTATCATTTCTTGCAGGTTAACCAGGGTACCATCTTGGTAAGTTGAATTCACCGCCAAAAGTAAAATAAAATCCAACAGGATGTAAGATGGGTGTAAAATGAAAAATATCCAAGTGGATATTAAAAAAGGTACGAACATTCTAGATCTTTGCGTAAGCAAAACAGAAGAAGTCGTAAAATTATCCAAGCGGATAGGAAAAAGTTGAACACCCGAGGTCTTTGCGTAAGCAAAACAGACGGGGTCAAATCATCCAAGTGGATGGGAAAAAGATGAACTCCCGAGATCTTTGCGTAAGCAAAACAGACGGGGTCATCGGCGGTAATTTTCGTTACTTTGACGGTCACCTGGTGCATGAATCAGAATCCAACACGTAAGCCTGTATCTGATTGAATCAGTTTTCTTAGCTTAAAATGGGTTAGATGTTTCAAGAATGGGTTCAAACACACGTGTACGGTAGAGAATTAGGTTTTCACACTACTAGAGAGTTATAACCATATGTCGGGCCTACCGGCTATACCTCAGTAAGCACCATCGCTTGTGGTCCATTCCATGTTCAAGAAGTGTGATCAGACTCTATCATTTCTCACAAGGTCAGATCCGATTTTCCTGAAACAAACAAAAAGCAATAAAGAGATTTTTTTTTTTTTTTTTTTTTTTTTTTTTTTTTTTTTTTTTTTTTTTTAACTATACGAAGCAAAACTTTTACTTTCCGACATAACTATCTAATTCTCCCCCAAAAGTTATGCTATCAAAAATAAAGAAGAAAATAACTGTACAAAGCAGAAAATCTTTTTGAAAATCTTCCCGATTAACAAGTTTAAACAGAAAAACAGTATGCACAAGGGTTATTGAAAGTTTATCATGCCGAGCATCTCCACCAGTTTCTCAAATCTGGCAGAATCGAAGGCCTTAGTGAAGATGTCAGCGGTCTGCTTGTCGGTTTTCACTTCAACGATCTTGATATGTTTCTTTTCGACACAATCGCGAATGAAATGGTGTTTGATCTCAATGTGCTTGGTTTTAGAGTGCTGAACGGGATTTTTGGTGATGTGAGGAACGGCGGTGTTGTCACACAAGATGGGGGTTTCATGAAAAGTGATCCCGTAATCAAGCATCTGGTGGTGGATCCATCTCACTTGAGAACAACAGAGGGCTGCAGCAATGTATTCAGCTTCGGCTGTGGATTGAGAAACGGTGGTTTGTTTCTTACATTGCCAGGAAATGAGACGGTTGCCAAGGAACTGACAACCCCCAGAAGTGGATTTTCGGTCTAAGTTGCATCCCCCGTAGTCTGAATCTGAATAGGCAACAAGGTCAAACAAATTAGTTTTAGGATACCAAAGCCCAAGTTTTGGCTTGTGCTTTAAGTATCTTAAAATACGTTTAACAGCAATCAAATGAGAGAGTTTAGGATTAGCCTGAAAGCGTGCACACAAGCACACTGCAAACATGATGTCTGGTCTGCTGGCAGTGAGATACAGAAGAGATCCTATCATTGAGCGATAGAGGTGCTGATCCACGCTTTCACCATCCAAATCAGGAGATAGACAATGACGAACTTCCACGGGAGTCTTGTAAGGATGAGATTCAGTCATTTTGAACTTGGTCAGGATTTCTTTAACATACTTTTCTTGATGGATAAGGATTCCTGACTCAGACTGATCTACTTGTAAACCGAGAAAGAACTTCATTTCTCCCATGGAGCTCATCTCAAACTTAGATCGCATCACTTCCTCAAACTCCTTGCATAACCGAGGATTGGTGGATCCGAAAATGATATCATCCACGTAGATCTGCACCATAATAGTGTCCGCACCATCCTTACGCTTGAACAAAGTTTGGTCAATTGCCCCTCGTGTGAAACCATTATCCAGCAGATGCGTAGATAACGTTTCATACCACGCACGAGGTGCTTGATGAAGACCGTACAGTGCCTTGTCAAGTTTGTAAACTTTATCAGGATAGCTTGGATCAATGAAACCCGGTGGCTGCTTGACATAAACTTCTTCTTGAACCTTTCCATACAGAAATGCACTTTTCACATCCATTTGATGAACCGTGAAGTCCATGTAGGCTGCGTAGGCGAGAAACATTCTTATGGCTTCCAAGCGAGCCACTGGTGCAAAGACATCCTCAAAATCAATTCCCTCTTCTTGATAAAACCCCTGAACCACCAAGCGGGCTTTGTTACGAATTACAATTCCACCTTCATCCTTCTTGTTACGAAATACCCAACGAGTGCCGATTGGGACTTTGTTCTTCGGAAGATCTACAAGATTCCACACATGTAACTTGCTGAACTGCTGCAGTTCTTCTTGCATGGCCTCCACCCAACTGTTCTCGAGCAAAGCAGCTTTAATATTTTTGGGTTCGATTTGAGATATGAAACAGGTGAAAAGACCATCATTTATTGCTTCTATGGCACTTCTTGTTTGTACTCCCACATTGAGTGGACCAATGATATTTTCTGTGGGATGATTCTTGTGAACTCTCAACTGTGGAATCTCATCTTCTTCTACAAGTTCATCCAGATTGGTAAAGTTGTGATCAGGAATAACGGCTTCTTCATTACTTGAGCTGTCAACAGAAGATTGTGGAGCAACATCCACTATTGGAGGAGTTTCTTCCTCAACAATTTCATTTGTTGCTACAGAATCTGAAGAATCTGGAGTGGATGATGAAGAGGAGCTTGAAGCAGAAGCAGAAGCAGTACCTAAGAAATTTACAGGCAAAAGAGGATTAGCTGAAACAGATATATTAGTAACATCAGGAAGATTAAAAGATTTAAACAATGAGTCGACATCAAAAAGCCAATCAGGACCGTCCCCAGCGTCCGTATGATTGCTTTCATGCCAATTGACATCAATGGACTCCAGCACAATCCTTCGTCTCTTGTTGTAAACACGAAAAGCTCTTTGGTTAGACGAATATCCCACAAAATAACATTCATCTGCTTTGGCTTCAAACTTGTTCAGCTGATCAGAAGTATTCAGCATTGTGCAAACACATCCAAATTTCCTGAAGAAGTCAATAACAGGCTTGCGCTTGTACATGATTTCATAAGGAGTCTTGTTACAGCTTTTGGTTATGAGAACTCTATTTTGTACGAAACATGCGGTATTGACTGCTTCGGCCCAGAACGTGACAGGAAGTTTAGAATCGACGATCATAGTTCTTGCAGCTTCAATCAACGTGCGGTTTCTTCTTTCAGCTACACCATTTTGTTGAGGAGTACGTGGTGCACTGAATTGCCGAGCAATACCCTTACTTTCACAAAAAGAATCGAGAGTGACATTCTTGAATTCTGTTCCATGATCGCTGCGGATAATCTTCACATTTAGATTGAACAAATTCTCGATTTGAAGCAAGTGAATCTTCAGAATCTCTGGTGTCTCTTCTTTCTTTGCCAGGAAGAATACCCAAGTAAATCGTGAGAAGTCATCGGTTACCACCAAACAGTATGATTTCCTTCCATGACTCATGACACTGACAGGACCGAAAAGATCCATGTGAAGCAATTGAAGGGGAGAGTCAATGGAATTTGTGGTTTTGGGTTTGTGAGATGATTTGTGCTGTTTGCCTTTGGAGCAGGAGAGACAATGTTCTACTGGTGAGAAGTCTTTCAGAGGCAAACCGGTGACAAGGTTTCCTCGAACAAGGCGATTCATTGTCTTGAAATTAACGTGTCCTAATCTCTTGTGCCAGAGAAAAGATTCATCTTCTGAAGCTTTGGAAAGAAAACAGGATTCGATTCCTGATGGATTGTTCATATCCAGACTGTAAGTGTTGTATCTTCGAGGAGCTCGCATAAGAATGAGTTCTTCTGGAATTACTACACCAGGCTTCAAAATCAGACATTCTTTTGAGTTGAACAAGGCACTAAAGTCTTTATCACAGATCTGAGAGACGCTCATCAGATTGTACTTTAGCTGTGGAACGAAGTTGACATTTTCCAAACTATTTACACCATTCGACACAGTTCCTTGACCTTCAATCTTTCCTCCTCTTGGATTTCCAGCAAAAGCTACATAATCTCCATCCTCTTGATGATAATCTTGCAGCAGATTGAATTGACCAGTCATGTGCCTTGAACATCCACTATCTACATGCCAGATGTTGTCTCCGGTTCTTCTTGATTGACCCTATACACAACGAACCATTTATACATTTTGACCAAAATTGTTTCAATCAAGAGATTTTAGTGTCAGGATATGACATCTCATGGGAATCAGAATTGCAACCATCCTTTGATGAAGCACTGTCATCAAATAGAACATTATTTTTAATTTTCCAGGTTCGTTTTAAATAATTTTTAGCATTTTTAATTCTTTTACGCCTAGATTTCCTATTGTGAGAAGATTTAGGCAACACATATGAATTTAATGAACTTTTGAAAGCCGATTCTTCATTAGAATTTGTGGTTAACAATGTACAACTTCTTGAAACATGATTTGAGGCACCACAACTAAAACAAACAAAGTCACAATGTCTCTTAGCCTGATAATAATCATCAAAAGATGAAGATGATTGTGATGTTGAGGAATCTGAACATGAGACGGTTCTCTCATCAATAACTTTGTCTTGAAGACGATGTGCTTCCTTTAATCTGAAAAAATCCATGTTGCTCATGGTTTCACGTGGCACATCATTCACAATAATTCCTGCACTTTTAAACTTGGTAACACATGGCACAACATTCAAAGATTTAGGAACAAAAGGCAAAGCATTTTTAAACTTAGAAACATCACATCCCAATCCCGTATGCTCAGCAGGCATAGAATCAAAATACAAGTTTTCAACGTGTTCACAAAGATTTTGTTTAGACACGGACATATTATTACAATCATCCGACTCAAGTTCTTTTAAAATAGTTCTATCATTAGTACTCTCATCACAATCATCTTTGGAAATTACACAATTTGATTCTGCACAAGAAGCAAAACTGTCAGAATCACAGGATGTAATATAATCATCAGGAGATAATTTGCAAACAAAAGGTGTTGAAACATGTGGAGTTGGCATATTAGCAAATCTCCCTGATTTAGAATAAGGAGGTGGGTGAGAGTTATACCCAAGACCTTCTTTACCTTTTCTATTAAATTGTTTATCAATAATTCCAAATAAAATTTTCTGATCCAAATCCATGTGGTCAATCTGTAATTTGGCCTTTTCTGCCTTTTGGACTCTTTCAGTTAAAATCGTATTGTTAATAGTTTGAGTATTAAGTTGCACGATTAAAGAACGATTTTCACCAGATATGTCACGAATTTTCTTTAAATAAAGTTTCTCATTTTTGGCAACAGAGTCATACATTACTTTAAAGTGATCTCGTTCATCGACCAAGGCCTGGTTGATGAATCTATATTTCTGAACTTCATTTAAGCAAGATTTAGCGCTACAAAGTCTAGATATTACCTCGGTAGGCACGGCAGTAAGATCTGTAGCTGGTTCAATCATGACACATTTATCCTTTTCTTTAATGTCAGCCATCAGTGCCTTGTCAGCTGCATCACCTTCCTGATCACCCCAATGATAATGTCCATCAGCTTGACAGACCAAAGCTGTGGAACTTGAAGATGTAGAAGATTTGGGAGGGACAGCAGCTTGCTTTCCAGAGGAAGTCTTCTGTTCATGCTGCTCCTTTGAAGACGGTACCTTGCAATTTCTGGCAAAATGACCTAGCTGGTCACAATTGTAGCATCGTACTTTCTTGATATCAAACCCAAGAGTCTTTCCTTGCTTGAACCTGTCCATTCCGGTTCTTTTGATAAATCTCTTGGCCCGTAGAGTCAACATTGCCATGCACCAATCAATGTCCATTTTCTCTAAATCATCAGGATTGATCTGCTCCAGGTCATCAGGTTGAAAACTGACCGGCGTCAAGTTTCCAGAAATCAGTGCATCATAGCATGACATGAAAGCAGTCATGATCGGGACATATTCATCAGGAATCATGGTAGTAGTCTTTGGAGGAGCAGAGGAACCAGTTGGTTGAATTGCAGCAGCAGATGGAGGAACATCAGTTTGAAAATAGGCCATTGTAGATTTGGACGAAGTGGAGGAGCCTTGACCTGCAAGAAGAGCTGTGTTGCCAGACTGATTAGTTGGAGTAACTGCACCCCTTTTTATCTCCAACTCATATGACTCCAGGATGCTGAAGAGTTCTTGTTGTGACAGATCACTTAGCTTCTCAGTTTTCTTTATCATAATCCGGTACATGTTCCATTCTTCAGGCAATGAATCAAGCAGCTTCTTGTTTAACTCAAGAACGGGATACTCAGTTCCCAAAACCTTCAACTTGGAGACAATACTTGAGAAACGGTTGATTAATTCTGACATGGGTTCACCAGGGACACTGCTAAACATTTCATACTGCTTCTTGATTAAATCCCTCTTGCTTTCTCTGATATCAGCACTTCCCTCATATCTTGTACATAGAGCAACCCAAAGATCTTTGGCAGTAGTGTACTCAGCAAAAATGTTGAAAACATCCATAGGAAGTGCCATAGCAATAGATCCATAAGCTTTGTTATCTCTGGCAATTAAGGCATTATCTTTGTCATCATACTCAGACACAAGTTTCGGACGTTGAACATCAGCAGTAGTAGTAACTGGCTTATGTGGACCATCAGTGATAGATTGCAAGAGAGTGTGGTCATGAAACTGGAAGAAAGTCTTCATCTTCTTTGTCCAGTCATCAAAATCTCTGGTAGACACCAAGACAGGTGGTTTGTTTCCTCCGGCATACTCATTGGTGCTTGAAGATGCCATAGTCTTAGAAAAGAAATTTCAACAGTAGCTAGTTTCGAGTGAACAGTTTTGGTCGAAACAACAAGTTTCGAGTGAGAAGCACTGATCGAAACTCTTAGTTTCGAGTGAAGAAAATTTGCTCGAAACTACCTAGTTTCGAGTGAGACTAGTTTCGATTGAAACTAGTTTCGATTGACCAAGCTTGCTCGAAACTCCTAGTTTCGAGTGAGAAATCTTGCTCGAAACTTCTCAGCTTCAAGTGAGACTAGATTCGAGTGGGAAATCTGCAGGGTAAGTTTCGATATAACAGGACAAAAATGCTAGTTTCGATTGTACCTTCAACAGACAAAGGTACAGACAAGTAGTTTCGATGATCAACAGATAGCAGAAAATGTCTCCCTGAAGTTTCGATACCTTCTTCTTCAAGCTTCAGCAGACTCCATTGAAGAAAAGTTTCAATAATTAATAATGACGAAATAAGAATCCAATCCAGCGAAAAGCTTCCAAGTAACCTCTCGAACACAAAACAGTCTTCAGATCCGAAAAACCCGAATAAATAAAGCCAGAAATCAATGAAACAGTGCTCCAAAAACTCGAGTGCAGAAAAACTTCGAGAAACTTCACAAAACACCTAGAATCGATCACAAAACCTGATAATACTCAGAAATCACGAGCATAATGCTCTGATACCAATTGTAGGTCCAGATTTCAGTCGGAAATCACGAAAGTGATCGATTACCCACACATGCAGGCGGAATCTGTATGTATGGTGTTGTAACAGAGGATTAGAGACAGACTTGGTGAAGAAGACAGCCAAACACACTAAGAATCAATGCAAATAATATGTGAAAGTGTAAGAACAAGCATTAAACGAATGCAAATTGTATTGATTCAAGAACAAATCTGAAAGAGAGAATTCAGGGTTACAGCCGCAACTCACACCCTAGAAATTCTCTAACTAGGCTATTTATAGTAGTTTCACAGGTATCGAAACTATGTTCCTCGAAACTACTAGTTTCGAGTGAACATTTACAAGTGGAAAAAGTGCCTGTCGAAACTACTATCGATCGAAACTACTAGTTTCGAGTGAACAAATCTCACTCGAAACTATAGTTTCGATGGCCCAGACTTGGTAAAACAAACAGTAAATTACAGAAAAACTAAAATTACAATAATGAAATGACAGAAAGTAAACTAGTCTAAAATTGTTTAAACATACAATAAATGACAACAGCTTATACAAAATATATGACTCTACACCAAGTATCCTTTTCTTTTTTTTTTAAATAATAAACAAGCATTTAGGATAGTAATTAATTCCCTAGTAGGGTTAAATAACATTTAAAAGAATGGTATCTATTAATAATAAATATTAAGTTTTCTTATATAATTATTATTAAGCATAATTAATAATTATCTAAAAGAGAAAAATAATTATTTAAGGAAATAAATAACTCTCTAGAATAGTTATTCACTTAAGAATTTATTACAAATTATAATTTTTCCCAAATAATATTTAAAAATGTTGTTTAGAAGTTTAACTAAATAATTTATAAAAATGGTTTTCTTGGAAACTTATACAAGTATAAATTTTGTTTTATAAACCTTTTTATACTTTTATAAAGTTTTTAAGTCTACAAGCATCCCATTTAAAAAAAATGTATTTATTTTCTTAAATAACCAAGTAAAGTATTTAGTTTTAAATATGCACAAATTAATAAGTTTATAATGAAAGTATAAGTGTATAAATCTTCTTTGTATTTATATAAATAAAAGTTGTAATTATTATTAAAGTATAAACAAAATAGCCTTTGTTTAATAAAAGAATTAATAACTAATTAAAGTTTCTAGGTTTATAAATTAATTTATGTTAAGTGTTAAGTTTTATAAAACTTAAGGAAATTTTTGTAGATTTTTTTTGTATTCACAACAAATTTCGAGTATTAAATTTCATAATTTAAAATCGATTTTTATTTAGTTAAAATGTTTCCTGAAACTAAAAATAAAAATAAAAATCGATTTTAAGTGTATAAAGTTTCAACAGATTTTATAAAAATTTTTAGAAGAATTAAATCTGGTTTAATAAGCATAAAAAATGAAAAACGGGGCTGCCCGGATCGAACCCGGGTCGCCCGGCTTGCCCACACACACACTTAACCATCCCGACTACGGGTTCGTTAAGTTATAACATGGAAAATTAAATAGTTAACTAGTATCTCAGATCATCCCTAATCTTCCGATGAACCCTAGAATCGAAACCCGTTAAATACGCGTTGATTATCCCTCTGTCGTTGTAATCCGACAGAGGGCTTTTGTTCTACACATGATTACGAAGGTTTTGCTTCAAGAATTACCTGAAATGGTGGAGTAACGATTGAGAACGAGCTTGAAGCAGGTGCGACTGTCCTTGGGGGTCCCAATCGAGATATGCAGCTTCGAATTGATCGAATTGAAAGTTCAGATAGTTTGAGTGTGATGTCGTATAAGGGTCTCGGTCGGTATTTATGCGCAATTTCGTCATTAAATGGCCGGTTAGTTGGGAAGATTACGGATGTAAGAGGCCGAGTTCGAATTTGAAATACGCGGCTTTAGAATTGAATTCACGCATTGAATATTCTTGGGTTATGGTCGCATGCGCGAAATGAACCCGAGGTTCATCGAATCCGGACGGGATTCGCGTTTTCGAATAATCGCGGGTGGTAACCGGGGTTAGCTGGGATCGAACCTAGGACCGGTTTCTAGGCAAGGGGGTTTGGGGAATTGACATAACAAGTCCCTGCAGTTTCCCCGTTTTAACATTTTACGTTAAAAGGTCTTTTAAGTTTAAAATAAGTTTTAGAAAATGATAGTTCGATCCCTGGACTTTATAAAATAAATAAATATGTTATATTTTTAATAAATCCCTCTAAAGTTTCATAAGTTTTATTATTTTAAAATTTTATAATATAATTTATAAGATCCATTATAAGTTTTAGTATTTAAAATAAGTTTATAAATTATATAATTTATATAATTACAAACTTATAAAGTCTTAGAAATTTTTAACACATTTATAAGATACATATATATATATATATTTAAATGAGTCTCATCTATATATATATATATATATATCGCACATTATTGTTTTAAAATATACATTAATAAATTCAATATTTATCATTTAAGAATAAAATTTTAATAAAATTTCAAGCTTTGAATTTATAACCCGTGCAAAGTTTAGGAAAAGCTAGGTTGGAAATACTGGATATTACAGTCTCCCCTACTTAGGGAATTTCGTCCCGAAATTAAAGTAGAAGGGTTTTGTTTGGGATTTAAGTCTATGATACGCATAAGGATAATGAGAAAAATATTTTACGTTCGCAAGTAAGCCATGGGTTACGTTTAAATTTCTAAAAGAGATGGAATGACAGGAATAAGATTACGCTCTAGTTTCTAAGTTTTCAAAGTATATGGTTGTCAAGAGTTTCCCTAAGAAACATATAGTTTTATTCAGATAGATGAAGATTCGTTTTCAAAAGCATTGGAAAGGATGACTATTGAATTTCTATCCAAGATTTAAAGTGAGATGTATCCCTCAGGATGGATTCGATGATAGTTAACGAATTTGAGTTTGTAGACTAATACGTCTAAGGATTGCTACGGTACCTAAGTTCCATGGCTCCCTTTTACGATAAGTCTTAGATCGTAGCACACGACAGAGTTTACTATGTCTTTCCATACGCTGATCTTCATACTTACGTGTGCACCCGCAAGCATTCAAATCGTCGCATAGTCCGCATAGGTCCTTCCGTTTGTGTGTGGATCCAGAAAGAGTACAAGAATTTGTTTAACACACGACTAAAGTTTCCACATAGGAGTGATCATTGATTAACGAGTCCCTTAGAGAGAAAACGTCATTCAATAATTAGAGAGAGAAGAATGTGACAAGATTTAGAGTTTCAAAGTTTCCTCGTGATTGAATAAGAATACCTCAATCATCGAGTAGTTTAAAGTCTTTACACTTTCCTCGTGTTTGATCAAGAATACATCAAACCTTGAGTAGTTTAAAAGTCTTATACTCTCATCATGTTTGAACCAGCATACGTCAAACATGGAGTAGTTTAAAGTCTCATACGTTCATCATGTTTGAACAAGAATACATCAAACATGGAGTAGTTTAAAGTCTCATACGTTCATCATGTTTGAACAAGAATACGTCAAACATGGGTAGCTTAAATTGTGTTTGAACGAGAATACGTCAAACATAGAATAGTTTAAATTGTGTTTGAACAAGAATACGTCAAACATAGAATAGTTTAAATTGTGTTTTATAAGGAATATATCAAACATAGAATAGTTTAAATTGTCTTTGAACAAGAATACGTCAAACATAGAATAATTTAAATTGTGTTTGAACAAGAATACGTCAAACATAGAATAGTTTAAAGTCTCTTAGTTTAGCTTCATTGCATAGGAGTATACGATTACGCTTTGAGTATAAAGTGGTTATCTAAATACTCTAGTGTTTAAGAGAGGTGTGGGACAGCGTTTGGAACAGGATTAACCGTCATACGCTTTCTCACAGAAAATTCGAGTTGTCCAGAAGATTAGTGGATCCCGATGTTTGGGTTTGAAGAGAAGACTAGGGAGGTATTCTGCTAAAGAGAGCAACGTATCCCTTCATTTTAGTTTCTAGTATCAAGAGTGAATTTTTCTCGTGTATTTGAAATGTACGTTTATCAAGTCTTATAGGGTTTGGTTAAGATGGACACACTAGAGTTTTCAAGACTAAGAATCCAAGTATAAGTTTGAAAATAGGATAAGTCAGTTGAGTTTCAAGTTTCAGTATTAAGCTTCACATGATCCCTTATTGGACATACTTCTTTCGGTGGTTTAGAAGGTGTTTAGTTTCCGAAATACGGGATTGAGTATTTGTACAAGTTTTACATGACTCAAAAGTCTCCGACCTTATAGTGGTGTATACGAAGTTTAATGTTTTAGCAACGTGTATTTGAGTTTTTAGTTCCCGTTGTGATTTATAGTAAAGTCTTTTACGTGACAGGAGTTGAATGAGGAAAGTCTCCAAGCATAGGGTAACGGGAAAAGTTTCGATAAGGTTTATGATAGTGTGTTTACAAATGATTTATCTTGTTTCACAACAGCAGGTATAGTTTTCTTTTATATAAAGTGTAATTAAGATGTTTAAAAATGACGAGTTGGACATTGATAAATAGTATAAGTAAGACTTATGAAAAGGTATGTATGATTGTCAAACGAAAGGTTGGTCGAGTTTAGAAGTGTGAAGTCTATATAAGAGGTAATGATCATAGTTGATTACGGTAGTGGTTCGTAAGTCGAGTTGTTTTAAAAGAGTGCTTACGAATTAGAAGGTTTGTTCAAAGTTTATTCTTCAAGTATGCGTGTGTCACTTAGATTTTTTATAGTTTAATGCAACGTTGTTAATTATCTCGAGTACTAACGTGAGCTACTCTTGACGAAAATGTTTGGGAAGAAGTGTTAAGTTTGTAATGATGAAAAGAAAGTTAAACTAGTAGATGATGACAAGATGAAATTTCCAAATGACTTTCATTAAATGTTTCAAAATTAGGGCTTCTAGCCCTTACATAAGACAAAAATTAAAATTTGGTAGGAGTAGAGGCTTCATGCACGCCTTAGATAGCTCTCCACTAAGAAACAGATTAATACTATCACAAGTACTGCTAGGGTTACCCGGATGGCAAACCTAGCCTCCACTCTAGTGGTTTCGGTACGGTGCTCGAGGATTTCTCTGTCCTCCTCCAAAGTTACGATCTTTTCTTCCTGGATCCAGATTTGATTGGCCAGGTAGTTGATCCTTTGGTTTAACAGGTCGTGTCGTGCCCTATGCTCTATCTCCCTCCTCATAAATTCTTTGGTTTCCAGAAACCTAGGAATGTTAGGCACTGGGATCCCCATTGCCACGGCAGGTACTCCGGTATGCCTAGCCCTTAGGGTAGGGGTAGGTGCTAGGTACGGGTCCCTTGGTGGTGATGAGAACCGGTGGTGAAGATGAGGTGGTTGATAGGGATTCCTCAGTGGTGATGTCCTAGGGTTTCTGGTCCAGTTGGCGTTGAGTTCAGCTCTTGCCCGTGCATTAGGATAAGGACTTGGTTGATACACCGGTGACTCGCTACTCTCTTCTCGGTCAACTCTCCCCTTGGACGGTACACTGGTGAAGAGTGTGAGTGCGAGTCCATTACCTAGCAAGAGGGAGAGTAGAAAGAAAGGTTGATTAAATATGTTCAAAAGTTTTTATTCATAATACTGAGTTATCACAGTAATATTTTCAAAAATAGTTTTTAATTTGGAAGTTGATGGGCTAACGAGGAAAATTCCAGGAAGAAGGGGTGGTCACAAGGACTCACTTATGTACCCTATTTTCCTAGCCAGAATTTCCTCATGAGTCTACAACTTTTTAGTTATTGTCACCGATGTTTGGGTTTTATGGTACTATGTCGAGGTTCATTGTGGGTTTAGAGTCTCAAACGTGGAGCTTGTCTATTCCATAGTAGGTTTCTTCTCTTGCGGGGAAAACAATCAGGTTGCAAATCCCTTTGTTAATGTACTTTTAGATTTAAAAGACGTTTAAGTTTTGTTTACAAGAAACAGTGATGTGTATGTTTTAAGGACGTATGAAGGTTTTGAGATTAAAAGTGTAACAAGGTTTTGAGTTAGTCATAAAATGAAGTTTGCTTGAGTGATGAAAAATGAAATGAGACACAAAGGTTTCCCCTTATGTGCCAAGTTTATAAAATAATGAAGTTTGTAAAAAGGATTTGTAGGATAATACATGGTTTTAAGTGTGCTGGTATTACAAGGATCATGAAGTTTAAGGATGTATGAACACTTTTAGATGTATAAAAGTGTAGCAAAAGTTTGAGTGAGTTATCTAGAGTAGTTTGGTTGAGTGATGAAAATAAGATGAAACACAAGGGTTTCCCCTTAAGTGTTATGTTCATAAAATAATGAAGTTTATAAGAGAATTTGTAGAGTAATACATAGTTTTAAGGGTTGTATTACAATGATCACGAAGTTTATTGGGTAGTATCTATAAATATAAGTTTATGTAGTTTTTAAGTATAGTCTCGTAAGAATTTCTCCATTGAAGGTAACTCCTTCAGGTCATGACGAGTAAGCATGCTGTCATGTGACCATTTTGAAAAGACGGGACTTAGGAATCATAGAGTAAAGGTTATAGAGGAAAGTTTTAGAATCATGAAACTATGAAGTATAAAGTATTTCAGATGGTACTCATTTAGTGCACATCACTAAATAAGTACTTTGACATATCAAGAGAAATTTAAGTTCCCTAGTGTTTAGAGAAGTCGTGCATTCCTATAAGTGGATACTCATCCCAAGAATTCCCAGGAAAACATACGGGTCCAACGGTTGATTTGGATTTATACGAAATGCTTTCCTTGACAGAATTTCCCAGAATACAGGTATCCACCCTTCCGGTCCGTACAAGTTTTCATACATTGTCTAGAACTTAAATACTCTTGACGAGAATTTATTGGGGGTTTAGACTTAAAGCCTAAGAATGTATCCTCGACGTAGTAGACTCATGTAGCACGTAGGTAAGTAGAAACGTAGAATCTCCAAGCGTTCACGTATAAGATTTAAGAATAGAATGAGGAGAGAATTCCTAGTAAAGGACATGAGATAACTCATGTTTGGGTCTCCTAAGTTATAGTCTAGGTCATGTGTCTAATAACCTAATTTCCTATAACCAAGGCTCTGATACCAATCTGTCACACCCCAACCGACGGCGGATTATACGTCGGTGCGGACGCGGTTGTTCAATAGCACCAGGTTAACTATTAAAGTTTTGATATTTCATTAATGAATAATTTAAGATTCAATACAAGGAAGAATAATACGAATACAACATTTAATTTAAGTAGTCTAGGTCCAAAGCATCCTATGTGATCACGAATAAGTCTCATGATGTAAACCTGAAACATGTGAAAAAATCTGTCACCTACAAAATAGTTGGTGAGATACAAAGGTTTTGACACAGTTTAACAAGTATTTGAGAAGAATTACTATTCACTATGATTCATGCATTCTATAATGTAAGTATGAGAAAACAAGCATGTTAGACATTGTGCATATCAACCCTCCAACCAAGTTTAGGCATAACCCGCAGGTTTCCCTTATAAGTCTCAAATTTAAAGTTTAATTCAGTAACAATCACCAAGGGCTCCCCCCCCCCGAAGGGGTCAATCAATCAAGGTGGATTGGTCAAATACAATAGATCTATCATTGTTACTATAGGCTTGATCAACGTTAATGAATATGCTAGTTTTAAGTTTAATCTAAGCATACAAGTCTCAAGTTTAACATAAGAATAAACACGTAATCATAGTTGTACAAGAATTGTATAAGTTTAAGAATTTTGAACATGTTTCACCCCAAAAGCATAGAAAGGAAAAAAGGGCTAAATATACTCACTTGGATCGATGAAAAGTATCCGACACAGATAAGTATTTGCAAGACTTTGAGGGAGAATATCCTCACAATAAGCCTAAGAATATAAGTCTAAAGTTTCAAGCAAAAAGTCTAAGACAAGGGATCTAGGATTTCGGGATTCGACTAGGGTTCTAATGGGATACGGGATTAATTGTGTTTATGAAGTTTAGATTCATAACGAGTTTTATATAGCTAATATAAAGTTTATTTGGTTTGGAGTTTAACAGATGATTATTGTTTACGTGTGTTAAGTAAATAGATTTCTAAATAGTTTCCCAAGTATCATTTTCTTTTTTTTTAAAAAATAATAAACAAGCATTTAGGATAGTAATTAATTCCCTAGTAGGGTTAAATTACATTTAAAAGAATGGTATCTATTAATAATAAATATTAAGTTTTCTTAGATAATTATTATTAAGCATAATTAATAATTATCTAAAAGAGAAAAATAATTATTTAAGGAAATAAATAACTCTCTAGAATATTTATTCACTTAAGAATTTATTACAAATTATAATTTTTTCCAAATAATATTTAAAAATGTTGTTTAGAAGTTTAACTAAATAATTTATAAAAATGGTTTTCTTGCAAACTTAAACAAGTATAAATTTTGTTTTATAAACCTTTTTATACTTTTATAAAGTTTTTAAGTCTACAAGCATCCCATTTAAAAAAATGTATTTATTTTCTTAAATAACCAAGTAAAGTATTTAGTTTTAAATATGCACAAATTAATAAGTTTCTAATGAAAGTATAAGTGTATAAATCTTCTTTGTATTTATATAAATAAAAGTTGTAATTATTATTAAAGTATAAACAAAATAGCCTTTGTTTATTAAAAGAATTAATAACTAATTAAAGTTTCTAGGTTTATAAATAATTTATGTTAAGTGTTAAGTTTTATAAAACTTAAGGAAATTTTTGTAGATTTTTTTTTGTATTCACAACAAATTTCGAGTTTTAAATTTCATAATTTAAAATAGATTTTTATTTAGTTAAAATGTTTCCTGAAACTAAAAATAAAAATAAAAATCAATTTTATGTGTATAAAGTTTCAACAGATTTTATAAAAATTTTAGAAGAATTAAATCTGATTTAATAAGCATAAAAAAATGAAATACATGAAAAACGGGGCTGCCCGGATCGAACCCGGGTCGCCCGGCTTGGCCACACACACACTTAACCATCCCGACTAGCGGTTCGTTAAGTTAAAACATGGAAATTAAATAGTTAACTAGTATCTCAGATCATCCCTAATCTTCCGATGAACCCTAGAATCGAAACACGTTAAATACGCGTTGATTATCCCTCTGTCGTTGTAATCCGACAGAGGGCTTTTGTTCTACACATGATTACGAAGGTTTTGCTTCAAGAATTACCTGAAATGGTGGAGTAACGATTGAGAACGAGCTTGAAGCAGGTGCGACTGTCCTTGGGTCCCAATCGAGATATGCAGCTTCGAATTGATCGAATTGAAAGTTCAGATAGTTTGAGTGTGATGTCGTATAAGGGTCTCGGTCTGTATTTATGCGCAATTTCGTCATTAAATGGCCGGTTAGGTGGGAAGATTACGGATGTAAGAGGCCGAGTTCGAATTTGAAATACGCGGCTTTAGAATTGAATTCACGCATTGAATATTCTTGGGTTATAGTCGCATGCGCGAAATGAACCCGAGGTTCATCGAATCCGGACGGGATTCGCGTTTTCGAATAATCGCGGGTGGTATCCGGGGTTAGCTTGGATTGAACCTAGGACCGGTTTCTGGGCAAGGGGGTTTAGGGAATTGACATAACAAGTCCCTGCAGTTTCCCAGTTTTAACATTTTACGTTAAAAGGTCTTTTAAGTTTAAAATAAGTTTCAGAAAATGACAGTTTGATCCCTGGACTTTATAAAATAAATAAATATGTTTTATTTTTATAAAATCCCTCTAAAGTTTCATAAGTTTTATTATTTTAAAATTTTATAATATAATTTATAAGATCCATTATAAGTTTTAGTATTTAAAATATGTTTATAAATTATATAATTTATATAATTACAAACTTATAAAGTCTTAGAAATTTTTAACACATTTATAAGATACATATATATATATATATATTTATATATATATATATTTATATATATATATATTTTTAAATGAGTCTCATCTATATATATATCGCACATTATTGTTTTAAAATATACATTAATAAATTCAATATTTATCATTTAAGAATAAAATTTCAAGCTTTGAATTTATAACCCGTGCAAAGTTCAGGAAAAGCTAGGTTGGAAATACTGGATATTACAGTTCAACAGGACGAGAGATTTGATTTGGGTGTTCATCTAAAAGATGCTATAATTGCACAAACTCAAATGGGTTTAATGGCAGAGATTGTTGAGTTGATGGAAGCTGAAAGAAGGGAAGAATCTGTTGCCGACCAACCAGAATCTGCATCTACATTTGCTCTCATGGCCATTGGAGAAGTATCCAGTTCATCAACTTAGGTAGATTCTAATTCTTTTGCTTATGTTTCTTATTGCAAAGTCTTATCTTTAAGGACGAGAATGATCGAATCCATGATCAACTCAAACCCCTACGTAGTGCAGCTCTAAACTACAAAGAAAATGAAAAACGTTTTAAAGATTCAATTGAAAAATTAAATAAAGAAAGACATGAGTTTTCAATTAAAATCAATGAACAACAGTTTTATTTAGACGTTGCCTACAAGGGGTTAGAGAAAAGAAATGTTGAGATTGCCAGACTGCAAAACGAGATCCTGCAGTTAAGTGGCAAACTTGAGAAGTTGAATAACTCTCGATTTGTGGTGGAACACTACGAGTCAGTATTGAGAAAAGTGAGTGGCAAAGGTTTAGGTACTAATGCCATTCCTTCACCAGTAAGCGGCAAGTTTGTTAACGGGCTGGTTGACATTGATTTGTCCTTTTTGGATGATTCCTGAAGCAAAGATGATTCCTCAAGTAAGACTGAATCAGTTGCTGATGAGGAGTTCTTCTCTGATGAAGGTTCTGAGAACACCAAGGTCGAGGGTGTTGTCTCAGAAGAGTTGATTGTTGAACATAAAATTGAGAAAAACATTGTCACTAATCGTGACAATTGCATCTTAACTGAACCTGATACAATTGAGTCCAATTATAAGCTGAAAATGATGCTTTATGGAGGTTTCAAATCCATAAACAAGTTAAGAAAGAAGCGTTTGCTAATCATTTGGGCAAAAATTTTCAAGAAAACATGGACAAACATTATACCCCAATGAGTCAATTAAAATCAGGTCAAGTAGAAGATGCTATTAATGTTCATCAAACAACTCCCATTGCTCATCAAGCTGATTCATCTACATCAAAAGCAAAGGAGCCTTACAGGAGGGTTTACAAGGAAAGAAGAGTTTGCTTTCACTGTGATTTGGTCGGTCACATTCTGGTGAACTGTCCTAAAAAGAATCAAGGGAAACAGCCAGTTTTCCCACAACAGGCTAAACTCCCTCAGACACCACAAGTGAAGAAACCCAAAAGTCCTAAATCAAATGTGGTGAAACCACCAGTGAAACCTATGGTTAACCCACCAGCAAAACATGTGGTGGAACCATCTGTTCCTAAACGGGAAAAGCAATCTGCTGAACCCAGTGTATCTACCTCTGGTAGTACACAATCTGGTGAGAAACATGTGGTGAAACTCTCTAAGCCACAGAAGAGAAGAAGGAAAAAAAAAGATTGAGAAAGCTTGAACAACGGTTAGCTGGTTGCCAACCAGGTGAAGCTTCTACTAGTTCACCTGTGGTTGACGAAAAGTTCCTAGAAAAAGACGGAAAACCAAAATATTCAAAAGAAAACCAAAAGTTCTCAATCTTCTGATCCCAAATCTCCAAAGGATTATCCAATTTTTTATAGTCATGATTGTGAATTAATTGAGGTTGTATATTTTGAGAAAAACGGATGACCCAAGACCACTATGGCTTGGGTCTCCAAAACTAATTAATTTCTTGTGGCTCGTGCAGGTACATCCGAAGGGAACTACTACTAACCATTGGTATGTGGATAGTGGATGCTCCCGGCACATGACAGGCAACATGGCCTTTCTTCAATATGTCAAACCATTCAAAGGCGGCTCTATGGCCTTTGCAGGTGAGAAGGGCAATAGTATTACTTGCCAAGGCATGGTTTTAAATGGATATATTAGCTTCGAAAATGTCAACTTTTGTGAGCAGCTGAAGCATAATTTGTTGAGTGTGTCTCAAATGTGCGACAAGGAGTACTTGGTTATGTTTACCGAGTCTGAATGCTTGGTTCTCAAGCCTGGTTTTGAGGTTCCTACTGATTGGATTCTGATGCGAGCGCCAAGAACAAACGACACCTGTCAGATTGATATGAGCATGGCAATAACCACCTCCTCAGTTGCAACTTGTTTACTTTCAAAAGCAACAGAAATTGACTCAATCTTGTGGCATAGGAAACTCGGCCACATTTCTTATCGTAAAATGAATCATCTTGTCCGAAACGGTTTGGTAACCGGTGTTCCTAAGCTGAGATTCGTCATTGCAAATGATTGTATGCCTTGTAAAAAGGGCAAACATGAACGGAAATCTCATAAGCCCAAGACCCAAAACTCCATCGATACCCCTTTAGAGCCCCTACATATGGATTTGTTCGGGCCCATAAGTATTAGGAGTATTGGAGGTAAGTCATACTGTCTGTTGTAACTGATGATTTCTCACGTTTTTCTTGGGTGCATTTTTTAGGTACTAAAGATGAGACTGCTAGAATTCTTCAACACCTGATTTTAAATCTGGAATCTTTATGCAAGCTGGAGGTTAGAAGAATAAAGAGTGATAATGGCACAGAGTTCAAGAACAACATTATAGAGCTTTTCTGTCTCAAGAAGGGTATTCGTCATGAATTCAGTGTATCATATACACCTCAGCAGAATGGAGTTGCAGAAAGGAAGAACATAACTTTACTTGAAACTGCAAGGACGATGTTGTAAGATGCTAAGCTTCCAATAACATTCTGGGCTGAAGCAGTGAATACAACATGTCACGTTTTGAATAGAGTTCTGGTAGTGAAAAGACACAACAAAACATGTTACGAGCTGATCAATAATAGATCTCCCAATCTTGACTACCTAGTCCCATTTGGTAGTCCCTGTTCATTATTGTTACAGTACAAGGATCGCAAATCCAAATTTCATGCAAAAGCGGTGGAGGGCATCTTCTTGGGATATGTTGCCATTTCACCATGCAAAAGGGTGTACAATATTGAAACTCGTTCACTTGAAGAGTAGTTTGAAGTGGATTGCAATAAACACATCACTACACCAGAACTAGCAGGTCCAGCTTGGGGATTCGATTATGATGATCTCTTCAAGTCTTTCAACCTTCCTGATTTATCTGTTGAAGATGCTGCCAATTTGTATCAGTTTTGTAGTGGCGGTGATGACTCAAATTTCTCCGCAAGATCTACTGTACCTATCCCAACTCCCGATTCTAATGTTGCATCTGCATCTGGGACTCTGGACGGTAACACTAAAGAGGATACTAATGTTGAAGGAAACAATGCTCGGGCCGATCCTAACATTCTGGATGGAAATGAAGCTCTAGATGATCCAATCAACATTGAATCTTCTTCTGATACACAAGATATGGGGGAGTTAAGCACAAACCTTGAATCTGATATCCAAGAACCTAATGTACTAGAGACGAGAGTGCATAAGAATCATCCAATCGACAACATCATTGGTGATCCTGATGCCGGTGTTCAAACTCGTCACATAACCATTACCGAGAACACTAGTTTGTATGCTGAGATACTTGATACAAGTATCATGGAAACATGTTTGTATGCTGCATTCGTATCCCAATTAGAGCTGAAGAATGTGAAGGAGGCTCTCGTAGACAACTGCTAGATAGAGGCAATGCAAGATGAGTTGTCTCAATTCCAAAAGTTGCATGTGTGGGATTTGGTTGACCTTCTGAGAGGTGTACATCCAATTGGAACCAGATGGGTGTTCAAATGCAAAACGGACGATCGACATGATGTGGTGAAAAAACAAAGCAAGGTTGGTTTTTCAGGGTTTTTATTAGCAGGAGGGCTTAGATTACACTGAGGTGTATGCCCTAGTTGCTAGACTTGAAGCCATCCGACTGTTTCTGGCTTATGCCTACTTTGTCGGCTTCAAATTCTATCAAATCGATGTGAAGAGTGCTTTCTTGTATGGAAAGGTTCATGAAGAGGACAATGTCACTCAACCACCAGGTTTTGAAGACCCGCATAATCTGAATAAAGTGTATAAGATGGATAAAGCACTTTATGGTCTTCATCAAGCACCAAGGGTGTGGTATGAGACTCTATCAACACATCTACTGTCCAATTGATAGCCGTGTATAAGATGGATAAAGCACTTTTATGTATCTCACAGCTTCAAGACATGACATTATGATTTTCGTATGCTTGTGCTCAACGTTTCAGTCATAACCGAAGGAATCTCATTTGATAGCCGTAAAGAGGATCTTCAGATACCTTAAAGGGAAATCCCGAGTGGTGTCACAGCCCAACCGACGGCTGAATACGTCGGGGCGGGAAATGTAGACTGTTCATGAGCACAAGGTTGACTAGATTTCAATATTTTAATCATCAAATTTCATTTCAAACAAATAAACAAAACCAAATTCGAACAAGTACGTAAATGAAATACATAATATTCTTTTATTTAAATTTAACTAAGTCCAAAGCCTATGTGTAGCATGTCTTGATCAAACTCACACATTAGCACCTGAAACATGAATAAAATAAAGTCAACTAAAAAGTTGGTGAGTATACACAGATTTATACATAGATAGTGTATAGATGTAAATAAACAAATCCTTACATAACATGATAAAATAAGGAATTTATGGGGAGCAACTATTGTGTAACCAAAGTACAATCAAACGTTTGTAACTAGCATGCAAATTTTGTTGTCGGTAACAATCACCCCAATCTGGGTGGGTTTGTCAGACTCAATAGATCTATCATTGTTAACAATCGGCTTGAATAGTTAATGATTGCACATAAATTGCACACAAAAAGTTAACACACCTAGCACTCAAACATAAAGCTCAAATTTTGTATACATGAATGTAAAGAGAATTTGTGTTTGTGTAGTTTGTGTAAATGTAAGAAATTGTGTGTATAGAGTTCATGTTTCCCCTCAAAAGTGTAAAAGAGTAAAGGGGCTATGTAATAGTCACATGATTCAAAGTTGTAGCTAGCACGCGAGACTAGATAGCAAAATGATTCTTGAAATCTCACAATATTAACCTAGTGTGTAAAGTATGTTGAATTAATAATATGTACCAAAATCTATGTCTAAGACTATGATTTAATTGGATGAGCAGAAGGTATTCGAGGTTGTAGGTGGTGATTTTGGTTTATACTTGGATAGGTGTTTTTATAAAACTAAAGTTTGAAATGAATAGTTTAAAATGATTTAAATTTGAGTTTGGGTTTAAATAACTAAATAAATCACATAACTATTATTTATTTATTTAGAAAAAAAATAGTGTTGTCATTATGTTTACTTAAATATAAATTAGATAAACAATCTAGATATAAATTAAATAAATAATTGTTACTTTATTTATTTATTTATTTATTTATAAAGGTATGTAATTAATATAGATTCATGAAATAAATCTTAAATATAATTAAGTTCTAATTGCGTTTTGTAAATGTAATTTATATAATAAATAAATTTATTTGATTAGTTACGATTTGAAATGGGTATCATAACTAAATAAATTTAGATAAAATTAACATGTATTATTTAGGTATATAAAATCTATATATATTTTTAGGTGTAAAAATATATAACTTAAATTTTATATAATCTTGTATAACGTATTTATAAAACTTGTCACAAAATTTATACATTAGATAAATGGATTTCTCATAATAAATAATATAATTTAAATTGAGTATTTAACAAATAAATTTATAAAAATAGAGATTTTTATGCAAAAATAATTTTTATAAAATTTTTGGAGCTTTAAAACTGATTTTAAAAAAATAAACAGGCCTCCCGGTTCGAACCCGGGTGGCTCATGTACAGGCTGTAGTGCTTTACCACTAGGCTGGTGGTCTAGTTCATGTATTGGTCTCGGGTTACAAGGGTATTAAAAGGAACAAGGAAGTACGCCGGATCTCGTTTTAGGGTCCGCGCAAAAAGGGGGTGTGTGGGTTTCGAACCCGGACCACCTGGTCTGATGGTGCAGTGACCTAACCAGCCAGACCAGGTGGGTTCGCTGATTAACTAGAAACCCACAAACCTAAATACAAAAAATACGATTGATCAAATCCCCAAATCAGAATAACATTTATAAGAACAAGAACCCTAATTCGATTTGATTCGTGTTTGATGGGTTATGTTCTTACGATTGGATTTGGGGCTTTTGGTAAGGACTCGAAAACGAGTCGGATGATACCAAGACTTACTTGATTGATATGGGCACGAATGCAGACGGCTACGAGTTTGTCTCGACTGCTCCCGGTGTCAAATCGAAGTCCAGAAACAAAATGGGGTGCGTTTAGGGTTTAAGAGAGTTTGTATGAGGGTATGTGAACGTGTGAGAGCAGTTTAATTTGTTTAATTTCATTCTGATTAAGTGTTTTGATTACGATTAATGGAGAATAGCTGTCGGGATTAATTTCCACGATTACGATTTGATTTTGGATGAATCGAGTCATGCTTGAAGTCTGAATTCATTCGAGATCAATCGGTGCGTGATTTCCGGGGTCCATTACGTGTCAAATACACAAATTGATTAGAGATTGACATGGGTTTGACTATGCGAAGTCAAACTCTCTTGAATTTGAATTGACCGCGTAATCGGTCGAATTGACTTGATGTTTGGGCCGCGATTGGGTCGTTTACTGGTTGCACCCAAGATGGAAACCCACTAGAATCGCTTGGGTCGACATTGGGACTTTGATTCAAACAGGCGATTTTGTGTAGGTCTTGGGCTAAATTTTGTGACTTTAAGGTTCAATCCATAGTGTTAAGGTTTAAAACATTGAGTCGAATGACTTGTCAATTGTGTGTTTGTATATGTTTATGTATTTGTGTGATGTATCAATGTATAAATACATGTATATGTCTAAATATTTATATATATATAGGGATTCTAGAACAAAGGTGAATCGAACTTTGTGAATTCGTATTGATAACTAGGGTTTAGTTGTTTGCTCGAATGAATTTAAAACGTTGCATTAGAATCGGATTTGAAATGTGTTACATTGGATAAAAGAACTAATAAAAATCAGAAATGTTACAGTATCACCATGTTGAGGGAATTTCGTCCTGAAATTTAGCTAGTCGAGGCGACTGAGTCAGCAAAAAGGTGGGGGTACTTGAGCTTCATTTGGTTCTCACGTTCCCAAGTGAACTCAGTTCTACGCTTAGATTCCCAACGAACTTTGATAATAGGAATACGGCTTTGTTTAAGTTGTTTGATTTCACAATCTATAATCTCTATGGGTCTCTCAACGAAGTGCATCGTTTCATCAATGCGCACGTCGTCAAGAGGTATATGGAGATTCTCGTCAGCAAGACATTTCTTTAGGTTGGACACATGAAATGTAGAATGCACATTGCCAAGTGATGGAGGTAACTCGAGTTTGTAAGCCACCTTCCCTATCCTTTCAAGGATCATGAATGGACCCACATAACGAGGTGCTAACTTGCCTTTCTTTCCAAAACGGATCAAACCCTTCCACAGAGACACCTTTAGAAGAACAAGGTCACCGACTTGGAATTCCAAGGGTTTTCGTCGTTTGTCGGTATAACTCTTTTGCCAACTCCTTGCTACTCAAAGTTGTCACGGATTTGAATGATCTTGTCGGATGTTTCTTGAATTAGCTCAGGACCGGTGATTTGTGCTTCCCCAATCTCGTTCCAACAGATAGGAGAACGACACTTACGACCATAGAGAGCTTCAAATGGAGCCATGTTGATACTTGTGTGGTTGCTATTGCTTTAAGAGAACTCAATTAGGGATAGATGTGAATCCCAATTGCCACCAAAATCAATTACACAAGCTCTAAGCATGTCCTCAAGAGTTTGGATTGTTCGCTCGGTCTGACCATCAGTTTGGGATGGTAAGCCGTGCTCAAATCCAATCGTGTGCCAAGAGAAGATTGGAGGGATTGCCAAAAACGGGATGTGAACCGAGCGTCTCTATCGGAGATTATGTTTATTCGAACACCGTGACGACTCACAATTTCGTCAATGTAAATTCGGGCCAATTTCTTAACCTGATAATCTTCACGGATAGGCGAGAAATGAGCAGATTTAGTGAGGCAGTCAATGATCACCCAAATGCTATCATAACCACTTGAGGTGCGAGGGAGTTTGGTAATGAAGTCCATTGCTAAATTTTCCCATTTCCACACGGGAATTTCCGGTTGTTCAAGCAAGTGCTCGGCCTTGACTTTGGAGCAAGTTAGACATTTGGCAACATAGAGAGCAATGTCTTTCTTCATACCGGGCCACCAATATTGTTGGCAAAGGTCTTGGTACATTTTATCTGCACTAGGATGAATAGAATAACGAGTCTTGTGAGCCTCGTTCATGAGAAATGCACAGAGATCATCGCGATCAGGAACCCAAATATGGTTCATGTAATAAAGTAAGCCATTGGTTTAGATTCAAGCTGAAGTTCAACACCACATGACATTTCATCGTACATGTTACCCTCGGTGACCGAGACGTGTTGAGCTTCTAGGATACGATTTTGAATGTCAGTTTGATTTCAGGCACAATGACGCATCACATGGTCCTTACGACTCAATGCGTTGGCTACAACATTCGCTTTGCCGGGATGGTAACGAATCTCGCAGCCATAGTCATTAAGGAGTTCAACCTAACGCCGCTGCCTCGTATTGAGTTATTTTTGGTTGAAGATGTGTTGGAGACTTTTGTGGTCGGTGAACACCACACATTTTGTGCCATAAAGGTAATGTCTCCAAATCTTCAATGCGAATACGACCGCATCCAACTCGAGATCGTGCGTCGTATAATTCTTCTCATGAATCTTAAGTTGCCTTGATGCATAAGCGATCACCTTGCCTTGTTGCATGAGAACACAACCAAGACCTTGGTTAGAGGCATCAAAGTAGACAACTAGTTCATCATTCCCATCAGGGAGAGTCAAAATAGGAGCATTGCACAACTATTGTTTGAGAGTTTGGAAAGCTTCTTCTTGCTTTGATCCCCATTCATAAGGTTTACCCTTGTGGGTCAAAGCGGTGAGGGGAACAACAATCTTAGAGAAATTTGAAATGAAATGACGATAGTAACCCGAAAGACCAAGAAATGAACGAACTTCGATGGGGGTCTTAGGGGCATTCCAATTCTTAACAGCTTCGATCTTAGCAGGGTCAACATGAATTCCCTTTTCATTGACGATATGTCCCAAGAATTGAACTTCCTTTAGCCAAAATTCACATTTGGAGAACTTGGCATATATTTTCTCTTTTCTTAGGAGATCCAAAACCAACCTAAGGTGTTGCTCATGATCTGGTTTAGTCTTGGAGTAGATTAAGATATCGTCAATGAAGACAATCACGAATTTATCAAGGTACGATTTGCACACACGATTCATGAGATCCATGAAAACCGCGGGTGCATTGGTTAGCCCAAAAGGCATGACCATGACCATACCTTGATCGGAAAGCAGTCTTTGGAATATCTTCCTCTTGTACACGGAGTTGGTGTTAACCAGATCGAAGATCAATCTTCGAGAAACAAGTAGAGCCTTGAAATTGATCAAAGAGATCATCAATTCTAGGCAATGGATAACGGTTCTTGAAGGTGAGTTTGTTGAGTTCGCGGTAGTCAATACACATGCCGAATGATCCATCCTTCTTCTTGACAAATAAGACGGGTGCACCCCACGGTGAATGATTTGGACAGATGAAGCCCTTGTCGTAGAGTTTTTGAAGTTGACTTGCAAGCTCTTGCATTTCAGAAGGTGAAAGACGGTATGGAGCTCTAACCACGGGGTTACCTCCGGGTACAAGGTCAATGCGAAATTCTACTTGTCGAACGGGTGGAAGACCAGATAGATCTTCAGGGAATACTTCGGGAAAATCCTGGATGATGGGGATGCTTTGAATAGTCTTCTCTTTGACATCCTTTTGAACAACATGGGCTAAGAAAGCCACGTACTTCTTTCGTAAGTACTTTTGAGCAGTAGTGCATGACATTAACTTGAGTCCTTTGCAAGGCTTTTCACCAAAGACTCTTAACGTTTCTCCTGATGGTAGAGGTATTCGGAAGAACTTCTCGAAACAGATGACTTCGTCATGGTGATTCGACAGCCAATCCATGCCTATGATGATATCAAAACTTCCTAGTGGCATTTGTAACATTTATGATTTTATTATCTTTATTTTCAAATCCAATTCTAGTGCTATGTTTAAAATTCGTTCGTGCAAACAACTAAGCCCTAGGTTCCCATACAAACTCATGAGATTCACAGCATTCAAACCATGTATATATATGGATAAATGTATATGACACATATAAAAATATATATATAGATATATAAATTTCTTAAACCAAAATAAAACTCATAAAGATTGATATATTCATTATATATAAATGTATTTACTTATGGATAAATAGGTAAATATATGTATATATATACCAATTCATTTATACAATTTATTATTTTATAAAATATATATACAATTCATTCTTTTATAAAATAATTAAAATAGACTAGATTTCTATAAAAAAAAATGAATTATCTTGAACCTTTTGGTATCAATAAACCCCCTACCCCATGTGAACCCTCAAATTGAACTATCACCCTTGATATTGGACCTTTGACCTCAATGTTGACCCCAAAACAAGACCCATGATTGATTTTGACTTTTCAAAGTCAAAATAGCCCAAGAACACCCCGATTAAGAACTGCCTCGGATCCAATTGGTGTAATTGGATTTCCCGTATACAATTAGTTGATCCTACACCACCCTCAGGCCCATTTGGATGTTAATTTCAATCAAAAAATGCGAAATCTTTTGAATTCAAACGTGTTTGACTTCTCTGAGTCAAACCGATCTAAATCGGGAAGTAATTTGCGAATTAAGACACTATTGATGACAGCAAATCATGCGCAAGAGGGACACGCATGAACCTATACCCAGAAACCGGACTCAATTCAATCATAATCGACCTAATTGACGCGTAATTCCGCTCGACAGCCGTTACCACCGAATCACAATCAAATCGTATGGGTTGAGTGAAATTAATCGAATTAAACCACTCATTCATCTTCGCAAAACTCATTACAAACTCTCTGAACTCTCTATCAACCTGCACATCACCTCTAGTCGTCGATCGAGCACGAAGAACAGTCGGAGCAAACCCGTAGCCGCCTGCATTCGTGCCCAAACCAAAACAAGTAAGATTACTCTCATTCGATTCGTTTTTGAATCCTTGTCAAAAGCCCCTTACCAATTCGTGTCCACAGAACATACCGAGACCGATTGGGGCTAGGGTTCATGGCGGGTTGGATCGTATTTGAATTCTTGTTTGTTTTAATATCGTGTTTTAATTATTTAGAATCCGTATTCAATCAGCGAAACCACCTGGTCCGGCCGGTAAGTCACTGCGCCGCCGAACCAGGTGGCGTGGGTTCGAAACCCATAATCACCGAACCTTTTTACGCAACCCTTAAACCCAAACCCGGTTCCACTGTAAAGTCCATGTTAATACGTTTAGAAACTGTTCTGTTACACGGGTGAGTCCCCTGGTCAAGTGGTGTTTGCACGCTATCCATGCAGAAACCACCCGGGTTCGAACCGGGTGGTCTGCATTTTTTTTAAAATCATTTCTAAAACTCCAAAAATTTTATAAAAAATATTTTTATAAACCTTGAGACATTTATAGCAGAATAAAAGCAGAATCATTAAATTTCAATATAAATTCCAATTTAATCTGAATTAAAGTGTTAATTTGCATATTAAACTTTTAAAACAAAACTTTAAATATTCAAATTAATTTCTAAATAAAAACAATTAATTTTATAAAAGTTATAAAATATTAACTTCATTAAAGAAAATGAATACTTATGTTTTTTAAAGGAAAAATAAATAAATGAAAGTTATTTATTACAAAGGTAAATATATTGTAGGTCCCTTCGTGTGTGTCGGATCGTCACATGCAAGTGGTCTACTAGTCGCACCGGGTTGCGGAATACCCGTGACTAGGTGGAGAGTCTTACAAAACAAAGTAAACCAAACACGAGAGTCACAATAAACGTTCTTTGTATTATAAACATTCGACAGTTACAAAGAGAATATAAGCTGCATACTTAGCAAAACTGAGTTCGTCTGAACAAATGGTTCTGCGTACTTAGCCTCTGTGAACCTATCCTATTTATACAGACCTGATGCCTGCGCACTTAGCAAGTGTGCAGGACCAATTGCTCTTGCGTACTTAACAAGTACGCAAAGGTGTTCTTGCGTACTTGCTAAGTACGCAGGAGCTTTCTCCTGTGCACATGTAAGTGCGCAAAACACTTAGCAGAAAAACAACATACATTATGTAAAAGTAAATACAACTCGATAAACTATTACATAATGACTCATAAATACAAAGACAAATTACAGACATTAGACATACAAACTAAGACTCTATCCAGAGTGTTGTCACAGGAAAGTGCATCAACAAACTCCCCCTTGACAACAGCTCGGGATCTTCATCGTCTTCAGTCTTCGGTCTTCAGTCTTCACAGCATCTGCTCCTTTGCTTCCATCTTCTTTTTGTAATCAAGACAGAACTTGATCAACTTGTCGTATTTGGCAGAGAGAAGCTTCGTCCATTCGTCAGTGTGGATGCAGTTCTTGTCGGCTAGTACCTCCAGATAGTTCACAAAAAAGTTGATGAAGCAGACTTCATCAAATATCCTGATCACTTCCTTTGGCACAATATTTCCACTTGCTGACTTACCTTTACTCATTACCACAGCCTCTCCTGTTTTTGGATCAACGTACGAGTACCACATGTCACCAAGAATATCCTGAGGTAACTTGCTCAGGGGAATCTTAGTTTCACATCGCACTGGCTTGTATACCAATCTCTTTATGGGCTTCTTAGTCACAGGATGCACAACGTGCTTATCCTTGACTCTTCTGGGCAACTGAGGCTTGAGGTATTCAAATTTCCCTGATCTTGCTTCCCGCTGTAGTGTTACCCACAAACCCATTGCTACTGCATTATTCGAGTGACTTAGCAGATCGCGATTTGCGAGGTTAACTAGGTCGTACTTGGGCAAAGAGTTGAATGCCTCACTGGTGGGTTTCAAGTATTGAATCCCCCCAGATCTTTTGATGGCGAACAGCTGCTTGTCCTCCTCGAACCTAACAGCTAAGATCATACCTGTCGCTCTGTGCTTGTCTGTGATAGACGTATTTTGCCACACGGGAGCTGGACCCTTTGTAGATGCAGAAGGCATGTCTTTCTCTTTTTGTGCCTCGGGGTCCACATGTATAGGGTCGACTGGGGAGGCTTCAGTTGTAGTTTCAACATTACTTTCCGTGTCAACTGAGCCTGTTTCGAGCATAGAGTCGAGCGATGGTACTTCAAAGATCTCACCATCTTCTAACTCATACTTACCTTCCCCGTCGCCCTTGGGAATCTCAATCACCACATCATCGTCATCCTCATTCCAGTCATCACCAGAGTCGATCTCTCCTTCTTCTAGATTAAGGAGAGCATCGATCTGTGCCTCTTTAGAATAGTCAGGCTCTAAATAGAGGATCTCATCATCAGATAAGTCCTTAAGCACGTCAGCCGCTGACTTCCCTTTATCTCCGCCACCACCACCTGAGGTTTCACCACCCTCTTGCTGAGTAGACTCCCCCTCATCCAATGGAACAGAAGAGATGGGCACAATCGCCAAAGCTAGGTGCTCACCTCCACTAGGACCGACTTCAGGATCCTTGTCTTTATCATCATCCTTAGTCAGATCGACTGGATGACAAGACTCGGCACCGATGGATTTCTTTACTTTGTCTTTCTCTTTCTCTTTCTCTTTCTCCCCCTGAGCACCTAGCTTCGCGGTCAGTTCACCAACTAATTTGGCCATAGCTGCGTGCTCCTTCCTTTGTAGATCCAACCTTAGCTCCAGGGAAGTTCTGTGGGCTAGAATCATGTCATTAGTCTTCATCAACAGTTCATTCTGTGCCATGACATTCTTCAACCGTTCATCAGTCCCCGTTCTCTGGCTACGCGGAATCCTAACTTCATCCGCCAGAGAGTTTATCTGTGCTTGTTGAGCATCAGAATCCTCTTTTGACTTTTGAATAGTCTTCAACAAGCCAGCAACTTGGGTTTCTAGCACATCGATCCTAGCTTCATTTGGATCCGGATGCCTAGATGATGAGGCTTCGGCGTTATGGATGGGGGAAGAGAAGATTGTGTCAAAGTCGAACCCCTGTGAGAAATCACCGTAGTTAAAGGGTTGACCTGACGGCTCTTTGGTGGGTGTTGGGATGGGGGATGTAATGATTGGAGTTATGGTTGGGGTGATGCTGACTGACTCCGTGAGAAGTGGAGTAGTCACCGTCACCTGGACGGTTGGAGTAGGGAGGGTCACCGTCACAGGAATCACCTCTGTGACCGCCGTGACTGCCACATCTGCTTGTACCAGTGGCCTTCTCCTCCTTCTAAACAGTTGCTGTGCTGGCGGGGTAGATTCTGACTCTTGACGGGCAGCTTCAACTTGTACTGGCTGCACAGTCGGAATCTCTTCAACCCTGGGGATAGCAACCTCTTGCCGATCACCCCTTTTCTTGTTGGCCCTCTCACGCCTTTGTCTTCGTAGAGCAGCGTCAGAGTCGGAATCTGGCTCGTATTCGCTGCTTTTGTCGTTTTCTTTTGGAAGACGGCGCAGGCAGGGTGACCTGTGCCGACCTTCTCGGATGTGCCTGTGATGGTGCGTCATCGGAATCAGAAGAATCTGATTCTGTTGCCTCCGAATCGGATTCCTCAGCACCACCAACATCACCTTTATCATCACCTTCAGCATCATCATGCCCTTCCTCTTGCTCTTCACCAGAGTCATCACTCATCTCTGGTGCTGAGTTGGGACTATACGAGTTCCAATCTTCAGGAGCGACGTATGCTTCATTCAGTAGGTGGCCAAAGAGTTCAGTGTGTGCATGGGTAGGTTTTACACTACCTGGCTTTAGAAACTGAGAAAAGACTCTCTTGTCCACCCTTTTTACCTGCAGTCTCTCCCCGATAGCACGTAGGTTTGGCAATGCATCATTGATCAGGAGCTGCACAAACCTCGGGTACAAAAGGAACCTGAACCTCTCTGCTGTATTTATCTAGTCATTGAGTGCTTTGAAGATATAGCGAGAGAAGTTGTAGCCCCGATTGAGAGATAGGCCCACCATGGCCACTGCAAGGTCATGACCCATGGCATCTTTCCCCGCTTTCCTGGATGAGATGCACACGATCATGATGTGGGCAAAGTAACGCCATTGATCCAATACCCACATCTTCTTGTAAGAAGCATAGTCCCTAGCCCCGACATATCCCATTCTGTGCCTCCAACACCCATCCACGTAGTAATCTGGATAGGATGTCGGGTCGGTGGCAAGGTCTCCGAACTGCAATACTCTCCTTATTGTATCCTCAGAGATAGCAATAGCCCGACCGTCAACGGTAGCCCTTATGACATTCGGGGATACCGTGCAATCGTGCTCTGCAGTCTCCCAGAATTGCTCCAGGTAAGGTCTTGAGACTGTTGGGTTTGCTGATATTGCATAACTTATTCTTGATCTGTTCAGAAAATCCACAATCTCCCTGTATTGCAAGGCTGCGCCTTTCCATTCTGGTTCGGTGTTAGCCAATAGGTTGAATTCGTCAGTGAATGCACGAGCCATAGCCTGCAAACACACACAGAAAACATATTCAGAACAACTTATAACACTGGAAGTAGACACACATGACATAGGATAGTAGTTACACTTTGAGAAAATTTTCAGATTTAGAAAAAATTTCTAAGTGTTGGTCCTGCGCACTTAGCAAGTGCGCAGGATTTTCCTCTTGCGTACTTAACAAGTACGCAAGAAGTATTTCTTGCGTACTTGCTAAGTGCGCAAGAACAACCCTTAGCAAAAATTTCAGAAACTTGAAAACATCACAGATTGTGTCAAGACCGGGTCGACTAGGTCACCACTAAGTCGGAATCGACGATTCTAACTCATGGGACCATTATCGACACCAGTAACTACCAAAACACACCATTTTGTGACCTAGAACACGACCCAGGGGAAACCACGGTCACTCGAGGGTCAAGGCCAAAATCAAACCATGTTAAGGACAAATTCGGAGTCAATAGGTTTCGATTAGTGATTATTAACAAGTTTTAGGTCTTAATTTGTATTTAGAACACCAAAATAGGTCAATAAATTCACACTCAAAACCATCGATGAATCGGTCAAAACTTGGGATTTAATGGATGACACGGACCGAGATTCTCACCAAGTAGATGTTTGAAGATGATTAAACAATGAGTGGGACGAAAAATACGGTTGGAACACTCGAAATTTTTGAGGACGATGGTCGGAGGGAATATCAAAGGAGAAAAACTATTTGTAAGTGATAAACCTAAAAAAAATTTCTAAGTCCTGTATATATACCCCACACATATTGGTCGTACGTACTTACTAAGTGCGCAGGACTTAACACCTGCGTACTTACTAAGTATGCATGACTTAAGTCTTGCGTACTTGTTAAGTACGCAGGGTTTACCTCATGCGCACTTATCAAGTACGCAGAGACCCTTATGTGCACACCCTTTCAACTCAAATTATGAAGATTTTAAGTCAAATAACGAACAAGATAAAAGCGTTCAATCAAGAGGATTCAAAATCAATTCAGGAAGGTTAAATACAAATATTTTTTTGGCTTTTCTGAATAAAGTTGAACTATGCATAAACTTAAAATATTTTTGATCTTTTCTCATAGAAATATACAAATATTCACACAAACTATTTTTGATCAAAGACACGAGCAAATGATCATATCATGCTATCTTATAGCAAAAACGATACAATATAAACATCAAAGAATATGGGATCATGTCATGTATTACTCTTTATTCATACGTAATAAGCACATAAACAAGTAATTCAAGTTGACAATATTATAAGATTTGAGACTATAAGCATCTTTGTATCACATTCTTGTGTATTAATGTATTATTTATAAGATATACAACGTGTACCCCACTGAGATGCTATGATATTTTGCACTATCTTCAAGGCATCTAAGATTATTTTCAATTATTTTCTTAATTTTCAGAATGAAGTTACATCAATTATCACAGAAAAATCAAGCAGAATCCATAAGGATTATCAGGAATCATAAGATTCAGAATCGAGTGATTCTTTTGTCTTCGTTTCATGTGATTTTCTTCTTTGAATATCGGTATGATGATTCGGGATAATGAACATGGTGTTTGATTATAGGGTAAGGGGATCCAACTTTTATCTGGATTTGATTTCAATGAACCAGGAATGATTCAAGGGTGAATACATGCTCAACGGTTAATGTAGAGACATGTCTTGATTCAATCTCTCCTTGCATACTTGTGAGTATGGGCAGTGAGATGAACCGCATTAATTGTGCTAACAACATAACCCGAAACTGGTCTCAAAAGAAAATTATTGTCAAAATCTAACATCCTTTATCTGATAGTGATCTTTTCTAATCTTTTACTCACACACGCTTGCAAACATGGGTTCAAATCACAGTTGTAATTTAGATTTAGTTTCCACACTACTAGTGATTCAAAGACGCATACAGCCTACTGACAATTCAAATTACTTGTAAATAAACAGATTTAAAACATAATAATTTTAAACAGATAAGTAAGCATGACGCAATCATTTCCCATATGAGCAGTCTGTGGTGTTTAGATCATTTCTGATGTACTATCATTTCATCTTTTCTCAAGTTAACTTTGAAATTTTCTCCATTTTCTATTTTGTTTTTGGTTTTTGTAAAATATTTTAAAGACTAAAAGAACTATACAGAAAATTTAAAAGAATTAAAAATTTAACTTTCATGAATTGAATTGAGTTAAGAAAACTTAGTTTTCACTCAGGATTGAACATTCCTATCAAGTTGACAAGATGCTCAAAACGGGATCGATCAAATGCCTTTGTGAATAGGTCAGCAAGATTGTCATCCGTGTGAACTTTTACAAGTTCAATTAAATGCTTTTCAGCACAGTCACGGATGAAATGATGGCGAATCTCTATATGTTTAGTTTTGGAATGTTTCACCGGGTTATTTGTGATGGACATGGTGGCATTGTTGTCAATGAATAGAGGAGTTCCGATGAAGTTCAAGCCGTAGTCTCGCAATTTCTGCTGAATCCACAATATCTGAGAACAACCGCTAGCTGCAGCAATGTACTCTGCTTCACAAGTTGAGACAGAAACCGTTGACTGCTTCTTACACTGCCAGGAGACCAATCTGTCTCCTAAGAATTGACATCCACCAGAAGTTGACTTTCTTTCAAGGTTACAACCGCCATAATCTGAATCAGTGTAGGCTTTGAAGTCGAATGACTGCTGCTTAGAGTACCAAAGACCTAATCGGGGTTTCCCTTTCAGGTATCTGAAAATTCTCTTCACGGCTATCATATGTGACTCCTTCGGTTGAGACTGAAACCTTGAGCACAAACATATAGCAAACATTATATTGGGTCTTGAAGCTGTGAGATACATAAGTGATCTGATCATCCCACGGTACAACCTGCTGTCCACATCCTTTCCATCTCTGTCGGGATGCAAACCATGATTGACTGGGATTGGTGTGCCATAAGTAGTGCTATCACTCATCTTGTATTTTGACAAGATGTCCTGCACGTACTTAGTTTGATGTAGATAAATACCATTCTCTCTTTGACTGACTTGCAGACCTAGAAAGAATGACAATTCACCCATATTGCTCATTTCAAACTTGGACTTCATCACCTTCTCGAATTCGCTACACATCCCTTCATTGGTCGACCCAAAGATAATGTCGTCGACATATACTTGCACAAGAAGAATGTCACCTCCTGCTTTCCGTATGAAGAGAGTCGAGTCAATCTGTCCACGGTCGAAACCATTAGACAGTAAATGCTTAGATAATGTCTCATACCATGCCCGCGGTGCTTGATGAAGACCATAAAGTGCGTTTTCGAGCTTGTACACTTTATTGATATTATGCGGATCTTCAAAACCGGGAGGTTGAGTGACATAGACATCTTCATGCACCTTACCATAAAGGAAAGCACTCTACACATCAAGTTGATAGACCTTGAAGCCGACATATGTGGCATAAGCCAAGAACAGTCGAATGGCCTCAATTCTAGCAAATGGGGCATATACTTCATTGTAATCCAAGCCCTCTTGTTGATAAAAACCCTGAACAACCAATCTTGCTTTGTTCTTCAGAACTACATGACGATCATCCGTCTTGCATTTGAACACCCATCTGGTACCTATTGGCTGAAAGACTTTTGGCAGGTCAACTAAATCCCACACTTGCAACTTTTGGAATTGAGACAGTTCATCTTGCATCGCCTCAATCCAACAGATGTCAGCGAGAGCCTCCTTCACATTCTTCGGCTCTACCTGGGACATGAATGCAGCATGCAGACATGTTTCCATGACACCAGTGTCAAATATCTCTGTGTAAAGACTGGTGTTCTCAGTGATGGTTCTATGATGAGTCTGAACACCGGCATAAGGATCACCAATAATGTTGTCGATTGGATGATTCCTATGCACCCTCGTCTCCGGTACAATTGGTTCTTGAATTTCTGGCTCTAGATTTGTGCTTAACTCCCCCATTTCCTGTGTTCCAAAGGAAGAAGATTCAATGTTAATTGGATCAGCTGGAGCTTCATTTCCTATAATTGTGTTAGGATTGGCTTGAGCGTCATCTCTAACAATATGAACACATTCACTGTTATCACTGTCATGAGTTCCAGATGCAGATGCAGCATTGGAATCAGGAGTTATAATTGGTACAGTAGCACGAGTAGAAAAACTGGAGTCATTGTCGCCACGCAATAAATCATAGACATTTGCGGCGTCTTCTGCAGATAAGTCAGGAAGATTGAAGGACTTGAATAGCGCATCATAATCAAAACCCCAAGCTGGACCTTTTGGTTCTGGTGGAGTGCTGTGTTTACTACAGTCCACTTCAAACCATTCCTCGACAGTACGAGTTCCTATGTTGTACACTCTCTTGCAGGGAGAATTGGCAACATATCCTAAGAAGATGCCTTCCACCGCTTTCGCATGAAATTTAGACTGACGGTCTTTATACTGTAGCAACAAGGAACAAGGACTACCAAAAGGAACTAGGTAATCAAGATTGGGAAGTCGATTGTTGATTAACTCATAACATGTCTTGTTGTGCCTTTTCACAACCAGAACCCTGTTTAAGACGTGACAAGCTATATTAACTGCTTATGCCCAGAAAGTGACAGGAAGCTTTGCATCTGACAGCATAGTCCTTGCAGTCTCGATCAGTGTTCTGTTCTTCCAGTCAGCAACTCCATTCTGCTGAGGTGTGTATGGCGTGCTGAATTTGTGACGGATCCCTCTCTTGAGACAGAAAAGTTCCATCAAATTATTCTTGAACTCAGTTCCGTTGTCACTCCTTATTCTTCTAACTTTCAGCTTGCAAAGAGATTCCAAGCTCAGGATCAGGTATTGAAGAATATCCGCAGTCTCGTCTTTTGTACCTAAAAAATGCACCCAAGAAAAACGTGAGAAATCATCAGTTACAACTAGACAGAACGACTTACCGCCAATACTCCTGATACTTATGGGGCCAAACAGATCCATGTGTAATAGCTCCAAAGGGGTATCGATAGAGTTTTGGAGCTTGGGCTTGTGAGACTTCTGTTGTTGTTTGCCCTTTTTACACGGCATACAGTCATCTGCAACGGTAAACCTCAACTTAGGAACCCCGGTTACCAAACCGTTTCGGACAAGATGATTCATTTTACGATAAGAAATATGTCCGAGTTTCCTATGCCACAAGATGGAGTCAAGTTATGTCGCTTTTGTAAGCAAACAAGTAGCAAATGATGAGGTGGTTTTTGCCACACTCATATCGATCTGATAAGTGTCGTTTGATCTTGGTGCTCTTATCAGAATCCAGTCTTCGGGAACCTTAAAACCGGGTTTGAGAATCAGACATTCTGACTTGTCAAACATCACCGAGTACTCCTTGTCACACATTTAGGAGACACTCAACAGGTTATGCTTCAGCTGCTTACAAAATTTGACATTTTCAAAGCTAACACAACCGTTTGAAACCACGCCTTGACACGTGATGCTGTCGCCTTTTTCTCCGGCAAAGGCCACATAGCCGCCTCTGAATGGTTTAACATCTTAAAGAAAGGCCATGTTTCCTGTCATGTGCCGGGAGCATCCACTATCTACATACCAACGGTTAGAGATAGTACCCTTCGGACGTCCCTGCACGAGTAACAAAAGAATTAGTTAGATTTGGAGACCCAAGCCATTGTGGTCTTGGGTCGTCCATCCTTCTCAAAATAAACTACTTCTTTCAATTCACAGTCATGATGACTGTTCAAAATTGGTGAATCTTTGGATGAATTTGGAACAGGAGATTGAGAACCTTTAACTTTCTTATTCCAGGATCTCTTTTGATTATTAACCAGAACAGTAGACTTTGGCTCAACCACAGCCGGTGAACTTGTGGAACCTTCACCTGATTGAGTCTTAGTCAGCTGTTCCAGCTTTCTCAACCTCTTATTCCTTCTTCTTCTTTGTGGCTAAGAGAGTCTAGCCACAGATTTCTCACCAGTGCGTGTACTACCAGATGTAGACACACGAGGTACAGCAGGTTGCTTTACCTTTCTTGCAACAGATGGTTTGGCCTCAGATTTAATCTTAGGTTTTCCCATAGGTTGTACTGGTGGTTTCACCACATTCTGCTTTGGACTTCTGGGAGGTTTCACTACTGGCGACTTAGGGATAACGGCTGGCTGTGAGACAACATGCTGTTTCCCTTGGTTCTTTGATGGACAGTTCACAAGAATGTGACCAACCATGCCACAATGAAAACACATCCTCTTGTCCACATGAGTTCTCTTGTAAGGCTCATTTGATCTGGCCTTAGATAACTCTCCATTATGAGCAGGAGGAGTTGGTTTATGAACAGGAGTCTGACCTTTTTCAGTTTGGTTTTTGGGGGTATAATACTTTTGCAAATTCTCTTTGTAACCAAGCCCATAATGAGCTGAAAAAGCCTCTTTCTTAACTTGGTTAATATTTTTATAACCCTCGTAAAGCATTACCTTAAGTTTATCATTTGTTTCAATGATATCAGGTTCAGTTAAAATGCAGTTATCACCATTAGTGATAATGTTTTTATGGACTTTCTGTTCAGTCAACAACTCCCTAGAGACTACTCCTTCAGGGCAAGTGTTAACCGACCCATCATCAGAAGCAGTAACATACTCCTCACTAGATGTGGAGTTAGCCTTACTTGAAGATTCATCCTTTTTAGGGGAATCATCTTTATCAGAGGACTCATCTAGACAGGTGAGATCAATGTCTATCAAGCTATTGACAAACTTCCCACTTATTGGTGGAGGAATGGCATTGGTACCAAGACCTAGGCCCTTCAATTTCCTCACTACTGATTCGTAGTGCTCCACCACAAAGCGAGAGTTTTTCATCTTCTCATTTGTACATTTTAACTGCAGGATCTCATTTTGCAGTTTGTTGATTTCATTGTTCCGTTTTTCTAACCCCCTATACGCAATATCCAAGTGAACTTGTTGCTCACTTATTTGTAAAGAATATTCACATTTTTCCTTTTTCAACGTTTCAACAGACTCTTTAAAACGTTTTTCGTTTTCTTTGTAATTATGAGCTGCCATAGTTAGGGGTTCGAGTTTGTCTTGGAGTTTAGAAATTTCAAGCTTTAGCCCTAGACATTTAGAACAAGAAATAACAGAGAAAGGGTTAGAATCTACCTCAGATGATGAACTCTGTGCTTCTCCAATGGCCATGAGAGCAACGGCAGTGGTAGACTCCTTTTCAATAGCTACAGAAGCTTCCATCTCTTCAGCTTCTTTTCTCTCAGCCTCCATCAGCTCCATGATCTCAGCCATGAGACCAACCTGTGTTTGAGCAATGATGGCGTCCTCTAGATGAACACCCCAATCAAAGTTTTCGTCATGCTGAGCTACCAGTGAATTTGACGAACCACCTTGGTGTTGATTGTGGTGGCTAGTGTTGTTGTGGCCGTGGCTATTTCCCTGGCTGGGTCTGGTGAAACCAGAGGCCGGTGCTCGGTCTTTTTGACACTCACGAGCAAAGTGTCCATAGTTCAGACACTTCTTGCATTTGGCCTTGGATTTATCAAATCCAACCTTAGCATTAGAATGTCCACCAATGAACTTTCTTCCTGTTCTGTTCAGGAAACGCTTGGCCCTCCTCAAAAGCATGGCCATATTCCATTGAATATCCTAAGGTAAGAAGGAATAATCTAGAAGGGAACTTGTGACCCTCTATTTCTATGATGCAATCCTCTGTTACTTGAAATACTGTCGAATTTTTACCAACGGCAGTTTGTACGCTAAAAGCCTTTACTATGGTGTTGATAGTGCATCCTAGTTTACGACTAAATGTATTGGATATAAAACTTTTACTAGCACAAGAGTCAAATAAAATAGCAGCATGTTCGTTATTAACTAGGAACGTACCTGACACAACATCAGGGTTTCCCCTTGCTTCCTCCTCAGTCAGGGCGTAGGCTCGAGTCCTAGCCTGCGGTTGTTCCTTTTCAGCTTCCTGTTCCTTTCCTGAACCGGATTGTCTGCTTTTCCTGCAATCTCTAGTCTGGTGTCCATGTCTTCCACAACTTTGGCACTTGACGCCCTTTAAACAATCTCGGGAGTAGTGCCCCGGCCTCCCGCACTTTTAACACATGGTTGTGCCGATTCGACACTCGCCAAGATGTTGCCTTCCACATTTCTTGCATGTTTCATATTCATCCAACCTTGGTTTCTTAATTTCAGTTGTTACATTCCCTTTTCCGGTGCCTCTAGACGGTTTTTCCCACTTTCTCTTTTGTGTCTCCGGTGCCGGGTCCTCATTGGCATAATCGTCGTAGACGATTCCAGACAGGTTAACTACCGACTCGCAGGTCAATGGTAGATTTGCTTTTACATGAACACGGACCCTTTGAGGTAGGCCCTTTACATAGTACTTAATCATCCGTTCTTCTGTCTCCACCAGGTGGGGTACCAGTTGGGCTAGCTCATTGAATCTTGAGGTATACTGGCGATGAGTCCTGTTGCCAGCTTTGAAGTTTAGGAACCCGTTCTCCACACGATCAATCTCGTTCTGTGGGCAGAACTTTTGGATTATGAGCTTCTTCAGGTCTTCCCATGTCATTCTGGCAAGAGCGTTTGGCGACTTTGTCCTCTGAATGTTCCTCCACCAACTTAGTGCCTCATTGGTGAAAGAATGGGCAACATACTTAACAGCCTGGTCCGGTCGACACTCGCTGATGTTGACTGCAACATTCATCCTCTCAATCCATTCGAACGTAGCCACTGAATCCTTGTTGCCATCGAACTTGGGTGGGTCTCCGTCCTTGAACCCTTTGTAAGTACACCCACGGTTGCTTGATCCCACCTTCACTTCATCCCCATCACTGTCATACACTTTCTCTTCATGATCTCCTTCATCCTCCTCTCTACTTTTATTTAGTGCTTCGGATAGTAGATCGGGCAATACTTTCTTCAGAGTGAGTACAACTTCACGGGCAATAGCATCCCTGACCTCGGGTTCTAACTGTAGAGGCCCTTGATCATTGTTCCCAGTTGGGGTCACTTCTGTTTCGTGCACACTCTCTTCCACTTCAAGTCTTTGATTCAACGGAGGTCTACCTACTCGGCCCGTGCGACCGCCTCGGCGTCCTGTTCTTCCTCCACCAGCCATAGTTCCTAGTTTTCTGATAGTGATAAAGGGAATACATCAATGCCATTCCTTCAGATCATAGTTTAGAACAGTACGAGCAAGGTAAATTTTTAATTAAAGTGACCGGTTTGTGATTACTAATTTACATTGCTTTTCGGGTTCAAAACTCTTCAAATCGGTTGTGACATTGACATCTATTTGTTCTAAGTTAAGGTATCTATTCTTATCTAAGTGTATTAACTCTAGTACTTACTTACCGTGCTAGCGTTGGCGTTGGTTACCCATACTGACATCCGTGCGTTGGTCCCATAATCAGTTTGAGTCCAGACATTTAGGGATGTTTGAATCCCTCAAACTATTGCTCTGATACCAACTTGTAAGGCCCCTTTTCCAGGTAACATCACTTGTTGGATTTACTCATAAACATAGTCATAAATACTGAGCTTAAGTTTAAAACATTCAGAAGTAGCGGAAGCAAACATCATTCACATTACATGACGTAACAGCGGAAGTCTTAATAATTAAATACAAAACATTGTCTTAACATATAAATATGGGATGTCTGTCTTGTGTCAGGTAACATTCACGCCATCACACGACCTTTTCTTCCTTTACCTGAAATGTATACTAAAAGTCAGCTAACTCTGGTGAGTTCTAGTTTAAAGACAAACATACATAATATTTATCTTATCGTGAATATTTTATATATGTATACATAACATACGTATTATTCGTGGTTTTACATATTCTTTACTTTACTGTTCTCACATAACATTCATATTAAGTATATACATATGTACATACATACTTGCTTTGGGGGGAGAACAGTTATTGGCCATAATCTTAAGGGAGATCAACCCATCACACTTGTCGCGAGTGTCACAAAGACATCGCAGTGAGAACTACCGTCGTATAGCCCATTTCATTAACCGTCCGGCTCTAGAAAACCGTCCTTTCTTTCATTAAATCCGTCCGGTAACCTTTTTCCGTCCGCTCTTAAACCGTCCTACCGTCGTAGTCCGTTCTTTTGTCCGTTTGCCCTAGGGCATCCGTTTCCCACGCGACCATTATGTATGCAACCATTCTACTTTAGTTAAGGCAATTGCTTCGACCGTCCATTAGTCCCTTAATATACGTCCTCGCTTGCGAATGAACGTTTTTGTCCCGGTTGCAAAATAGTCACGTGGTCGTCCGTCTACCGAAGTAGCCGTTGTCATAGAAGGGTTCATAACATTTACATACATTCATAACATGCAATATATATAATATAAAGCAAGATTTCATTCATTTATGTTATGTCCTTCTTTCATTCATTCTTTGTAATCATACGTTTCACTCTTTGTTCATAATTCATTTTCATATATAAGTATATATATACATATTTGTATACCACGCATGATCACATTGACATTTATAGCATTTATTCATTTAGTGTATACACTTCAGCCCCAAAACATTTAAAATGATTTGCACGTAACATAGAAGGGGGCACATAGAACTCACCTGAAAAGCTAGTCTTGGTTGTCCTAATCAAAGGTCCAACAACGTCACGTACGATCTGAATTAGGTAGTTTAAATACGCATCAGACCCAATCCCGACTCTAACGGTTTAATCATTCTAAACATACTGACTTTACTTACTGGTCTGCTGCCTGCGCACTTAGTAAGTGCGTAGGGCCTTGCTCATGCGCACTTGACAAGTACGCATGATCTTTCTCCTACGTACTTGGTAAGTACGCATGATCTTTCTCCTGTGTACCTGCGTACTTGGTAAGTACGCATGACCTTTCTCCTGCGTACTTGCGTACTTAGTAAGTACGCATGATCTTTCTCCTGCGTACTTGGTAAGTAAGCAGGACGTCCCTACTGCGTACTTGATAAGTACGCAGCACCTGTTTTCTAGACAAGTCCGAAATTTTGCATGTTAATCCGATCATGCTAATCTTACAACTTTCTTTGATCAAAAGGTGCGGTTTTTACTCTAGATGCTAGTTCTAAGCTTATTTTCAAGTTTCATCCATAAAAACGTCTCCTATTTAGCTAAACCCGAAAAATCCCAAAACAAAGAAAAACTCAGTTTAAGGTCGAATCGTTACCTGGATTGGACTTCTGATTCGAAGGTTTTACTCACGAGCTCAGCGGTAACGTGCTCCTTCAATCTCGTGTCGATCCGTTGACTTTCTCTCTCTAGACCCTAGCTCCCCTTTCTCTCTCTAGAATGATGAAATGAAGATGAAATGGTGAAGTGGGCTGCCTTGCCCCTTATATACCTGGGCTTTCATCGGCCCGTTGGAGCCGAGCCCAAGCCCATCCGTTTTTTTCTTTTGTTTTTTGACGATTAAGCCTCTATTGCGTTATTGTTTACTAAATTACTATTTTTGAGATGTTATAGATATATAATAAACACTGCTTTCTTCTTCCCTGTCAAGTTGCTCTTCATCTCTTCAAAAACAATCCTTGAAAAATTAAAGTTCTCTCCCGCCACTAAGGCATACACAATAGAAGACATGTTTGCACTTACCTCACCATAGCATCCCTTCCTTCCAGAAATGCATTGATTAACTACATGGGCCAAGTATTTCCAGTATGGCGGAAACAATCTCTTCTCCACATACGGTAAGTTTCCCTCATAACTCTTTCTGCCATAAGTAGCCGTCATTTGCTCAGCAGTAAAACTAGTAGGGTAAGCTGCATCATCTCCAAAATTTAAACATTCCCTTATCACAACTTTTGTAATAACTATCCGTTTTCCTGCAACTGTACCGGCTATCCCTTCAATCTCATTTTGTTACAAAATCAGCAGTACTCTAGAAATCCCTAACGAAGTCTTCACATATGTCGGGATGATGAGATATAGCATAGAAAATTTTGGTTGCCCTCAGACCAACAATCATTGATCTAAAGGTGATGTGATTTTATGGCGGGTCTTCTAAGTATGCTGACTCATTGTGGTCTTTCACAAACTTTAAGTAAGCCATCTCTGCACTCAACAGAACAAGTTAGACACCAAAACGACACAACAAAAGTATTAGGCCAAAAGTGCAAAACCACATACTTCCTATGGCCGCATACTTTTCAGAACCGTGTACATAGACCCGCAAACTTTCAAGATCACCAAATCCATGCTTTAAACAAGTTTAGTGTTTGAATTTATGGTCAATCCTTGGTCGCCTATGAATTGCGACCCTACTTAGCACCTCAATTTCAATTTTAACACAAGATTCAAAGTTTAACTTGGTTAAAAACACTCTGTCAAGTCAAATGAGACATTTTGGTTAATAACGGTCCAATCCAATGCTTATGATGCCTAAGAGTCATACCTTCTTTGTCACAAACGCTTCTCGAACACTCACAAAGCAACAATTTCACACTAAAACAATATAAGCAAGTATTCAGTTTTGGTTTGGCTGAGAGTAAAGATGAAGTATGCAGTTGGTAAGAAAGGAAAACCGTAAACTTAAGGATTTTTATAGCGAACCAAGTATGCGGGACCGAGTACTTCAAGTATGCGGCCGCATACTTTTTCAATTTCAAAAACTTTGACCTTTTCTCAAAGATTCACGAACAATCTTTACTAGGGATTGTCAGGTCAACAGGAACGGTCATTTTAATAACTGAGGAGTAAAGATAAATAAAAAATAAAAATAACTTAAACTAAGCTAAAAACATAAAATTATTTTGTTCTTTTCATAAATAACAGAACTAATTTAAAACACTGAAACACATTATTTTTTAGTGAAACTCTGTTATGGATCATATCATTCTAGTAAAGACCAAAGCATACTTATTAGCTTTTCATTTTCTTAGATAGGTCTCGGTGATTGCCAATATACAGTTTCTTTCTAAACTCAAACTTTTATACCTCAGTAGACGAGCAAGCATTAAATTAATTAATCATGTTTTTCCGATAATAATTGTTCATGACTTAGTGGGTCCCACACTCATATCTCAGAAACCTGTATTTAATTTGCTGTGAATTAGGTGAATTTATGATGAACTGAATAGACCCCATAACCTATCGGATAAACCTTACCTTTCTCATGATCTTTTGAGCGCCTAAATAATAACTAATAGAGCATAACTAGCACTGGTTTGTGAACTGATTAGAGCCTATCAACATATCATCATAAGATCATAATCTTTTAAACTATAGGCCTTACATATGATGATCCAACTTCTAGAATGATGTACTATCATTTTTCAATAGAGAGGGTTCTCAATTTTTCTTAGTAATAAAACACGACATAAAATAAAATCTTTTTTGTAATTTTCTGGACTTAAAAACAAAGACTCAAAGATAAAACTTTTTTAGTGTTTTTACGAAATTTCTCCCCCTAAACTTTTGCATTTAAATAAAATAAAAAAATCAAAATTTAAACGCACTAAAAACAAACAAAAATATTTTGGTGACCAAAGCCTGTGACCCTTTAATCAAAAGAGATCATTTTCAGACATTCAACCAGAAAATTGAATCTGGCTAAATCCAAAGCTTTAGTAAAGATATCAGCAACATTATTATAAGTGGAAAGTTGCTCAAGATGCATGAGCTTTCTTTCCAAATAATCACGAATGTGATGCACCCTTATGTGTATGTGCTTGGTTTTAGAGTGTTGGACAAGGTTCTTAACAATCTGTAACGCAGCTTCATTATCACAAAAAAAGGAGAGTTAATGAAGTTCAAACCGTAATCCAGGAATTTGTGCTGCATCCAGATAACCTGAGAACAACATGCGGATGCGGCAACATATTCAACTTCAGCAGTAGAAGTTGAAACGATGGTCTGTTTCTTGCACTGCCATGACACTAGTCTCTCCCCCAGAAACTTGCATCCTCCCGTTGTTGATTTTCTGTCAAGATTGCAACCTCCATGATCATTATATGTAAAAGCAAACAAGTTAAATTCTGAATCCTTTGGATACCAAATGCCAAGCCGAGGCTTGCCCTTCAAGTATTTAAAAATTCTTTTGACAACATTAAGGTGAGAAAGTTTAGGATTAGCCTGATATCGTGTACACTGACAAACTGCGAACATAATGTCTAGACATCTGGTAGTCAGGTACATTAATGAGCCAATTATTGACCTGTAGAGATGTTAGTCAATTCCCGGTTCACCTAAATCTGGAGTAAGAACAGGTCTAGTTGCCATTGGAGTTGAGGCCGGCTTGGAGTCCACAAAGTTGAACTTGACCAGTATGTCACTGACATATTTCTCCGGATGGATCAGGATGCCATCATTGCTTTGCTTCACTTGTAACCCCAAGAAGAAGGCCATTTCTCCCATTGAACTCTGTAGAGATAAAGACTGATGACTACAAAATTCTCTAATTGTAAATGCTGCGGACTCCACAATTTTGACACTGATTAAGTTGCTGCGGATAAGTGTTTATGCTGCGGATAGTTACTCTTTGCTGCTGATCAGCAACTATGAGGCGGATAGGCCTTATCTGCATAAGTTCAAAAGTTGCTGCTGATAGGCTTCTCAGCAACATCAAACATTGATGCTGCTGATAGGTAAATCATCTGCAGCCTTGACTTTACTACTGACATCTCTGCTGCAACACTGACACACCTATCAACAGAAGGAATGTTATTGGTGCAGATGACAAAATACAATGCTCCTTTTCTACTCTGTCCTGCAATGATTACTGAGAAGACCTTTGTTTTGCTGTTGTCTTTTCATTGCAGAAGTCTTTTCACTCCAGTTGTCTTTTTGCTACTTGTCTCTATGTTGTAAACTAATAGTAGTGTAGCTTCTCATCAGTTCAAGATCAACGGCTTGTGTTTGATCTAATCCTTAGAATCAAGGGTCTGTCTCGATTCTAAGTTCCTTTATATGTATTATTACTTTTTTGTTGCAAGTATGCTTGCTTAGAGTTTTCTCTGTAACTTGTAAACTTTAAAGAGTAATACATTTGCATTTATCAATATTCTCATTGTTTCTTGTTACTTAGCATAGTTGTTATTGTTTCCGCCAATCTCAACTAAACAAAATCATCTTGTAAAACATCGATCCTACAAGTGGTATCAGAGCTTGGCTCTCAGATTAAGCAAACTCACACTTGTTTAATCACTCTTTGTTAGGTCTATATATGTGAGGCTGGTGCATATCAAATAAATAGAATTTTTGGTGTTACCGAATAGATGAGTATTCGGGTTTTGTAACCGTGAACTAGGTTCACGAGTTGGGTCTTGGATCGGCCATTGGGCCGAGATACCTTGTATTTACGCATGGGCTTTTATATTATGTAAAAATAGATAAATGCGAATCATTATTAGGTTAGACGTGAGGTTAGACGAGGTTAGAGTCGTGTGAGACTGTCACACCCCAACCGTGCATCTTAACCACGGGTGCGACTTAATTGACAAAAGAACACAATGGAATAAAGACATTTACTATTAAAGTTTCATAATACTAAAAAAAATCCCAATTACATAAGTTTCGAATTAAACCAAACAGATAACATGTTCAAAAGACAAGCAACTTAAAATAAGATTCTTCAATTGATATCTAGGCAAATCCTATGTGATATTGACTTGACCTATCACGAGCTTAATCACCTGAAACATGTACGAAAAACAAGTGTCAACTAAAAATAGTTGGTGAGAAATCACAGGTTTAATAAAAGTATAAGTTTGGCAAAGGTGACAATTCATATTCCAAGATCATCATATAGTACGTAATAAAACAAACACATGATTAGCAAATCCAACCTAAAATGATGAGTAACGAATAAGTGGTACAACTCGCAAGTTGCACTAATAACGAATAAGATGTCCAACCAAAAGTTGTCCATAAAGTATATGCGGTTTCCATCCTATGGCCCATATCTATACTACCGTTGGCTTGAAAGTTTCAAGTTAAGGATTTGCAAGTTTAACGTTTATCATGTTGTGTTCATTTACTCACATACATATATGATTCGCTTGTTTTAGAATTGTTTGAAAACGTGTTTTAATGCGTGCCAACGTGTACATGTTTTCCCCAAAACGATTTGAATAAAGTGGGGCTATGAAGTCTCACCTTAAAAGCTAGACGAGATAAGAAACTTGAACGAATAGACGAGATGAATCACGGACCAGACCCTAAACAAATAAATAAACCAGTTTTAGGGTAGTTTCGATGGTTACGAGTGTTAGATAGGCGGTTCGGGTCATAAGATTAAGAATTAGTTGCAAAAATAGAGTTTTAGTTGATTTTCAGATTTGGACAGCAAAGTAGCTGAACAGAAACGGGATTCTTAAAAATATCAAACGACGTCTAAAAATCATGAAATTTTACAAAGAATTATTTTAAGTCGTTCCGAAGAATTTTCGTTTAGAAAGGTTTTCCATTTGAGACTCGGAACATAGCCAAAATAGTCCAACAAGACAGAAGGTACTGAAAAAGGTTTCTGTCCCGTTTTGGCTACTACTTAGTCATAATTTTGAATTAGAGAACGATCCAATTATGGTTGGAAAGGAAATTTGACGAACTACGTTGTGGAAATTGAGTTTGCTCAGTTTAGATTAATTATGGTCAAGCTACGCTCAGTTAAATTCAGCACAGTTTCTATCCAAAATCAATGGTTGCACTTAAGTGGTCCGTTTAGGGTTTTAAGATTACCGAACGCGCAAATAAAAATTAGAAGAATGTTATTATGTTATTATAATACATAATATAATCAGTTTAGGTTAGCCAAAATGTCCCGTGTCACCGGTCTAGCCATGATATTCACAGAAGCGTTTTGGAGAATCACAGAATGCAATCGGCATAGCCGACACAAGCAAGCGGATTCTATATTTAATTAGCGTGTGAGTTCATATAAGTGATAATATAGAATAAATAACATGTTTTAAGTTAGCAAAAACATACTAAAGCATCGGCAGAGCCACTTTTGCAATAGTTGTCTTGAGGATTCGCAGAATGCGACGGCATAGCCGCCATTGCAAACGGGATCCTTTGTTTGTTAGTTGGTGATGTTAGCTTGATTTATTAGTTTGATCAAGATTATTAGAGGGTTTTTAGGGCTGAGGTTTCACATGATCAAGTGATCATGGATAGAAAATAGAAAAAAGATTGAGGGGATGAAGAAAGAATAAAATAAAAAGACGGTATTCAACTTCGGAGGGTTACTTACTTGTTTGATCTTCAAACCCTTGGAATCCTCTAAGGGATTTTCGAAATCTTCAAGGATGGGAATGGATTTCACAACTTAGGAGGGGTTGGGAGTGTTTGAGGGAGAATTAGCAAAGAAAACAAGATCCTAAGCCTCCTATTTATACTAATGGTTGAAGGGGTGTAAATATGGAATGTCTTGGAAAGCAATTTAGGGTTTTAGGGCCCTCAAATCTATGAAATTTTCCTCAATGGGGCTGGGTTTTTTGTGATTTCTTGCTTGGGCTAGGTCCAAGAGTAGGTGGGTTGGGTCCTAGCTTGATCCGGTTGAGTGCGCGCATTCGAAAATTGCGATTTTAAGCATTTCTAAGCGAAATTGGCAAATGTTTTCAACATTAAAGTTGATTGTCATAACAAAAAGAGTATGTTTAGCTAAAAGCATTTAAGTTAAAGTTACGTTATTCGCGTATAGTAGTTGGCGATCGGTGGGCGAGAAAACGGACTTTTTGATCGTTTTTCGAATTTCAGGATTTATTTAAGGAAAGTTTTGCAAACAAACTTTGTTTTAATTAAAGAAATTAATATTTTAAACATTTAAAACATAAATTAATGTCATGTTAAATGATTTGTCGGTCGTGGACGGTACGTAGTTAACGACGGTTTAAAAGGCGAACGATCGCACGAAAGTACTAACTAGTACTTTTAAGCATCAATTCACATTGAATGGGCTGTAAGAACATGTTTGAGATGTATGGGGGTGGTTCATGTGTATTTAATGTGTCATAAAGATCAATTAAGTCTACGTGCGATCCATGAATCAATCACAGATAAGTATAAGTTTTTGAAATCAAGCATAAACGTAATGTTTCACATGTGAACTAGTATTGTAACAACGTCTGAATATTTCAAGTAAAATGAAATGTCATGCGGATTTTCATTGATAAGTCTAGAATGAGTACAAGTAGTGAAAATCAGAAGTGTCACAGAGACTAAAAGGCGGCCATTGTGTTTTTCTCTTTGTAATTCTTTCTAAGTAATATACAAGTTTTACATTGATTTCGTGTTCTTGAATCACCACAATCTTTAGTTTCCGCCTATTGATTGTGAGAGTTTGATATCACGTGTGTTTTCGTTTGTGTGTTCATCGAAGATCCAAGGATTGGGACTTACAATTGGTATCAGAGCCATTTAAGTCATTCAAGTCTCGGTTTTGGATATCAGCGATTCAAGAATAAGTTTTTAAGGTACTGTTTATCGCTTTCGGTTGATTTTTACTACTAAGCAGTTGCATTTGTGGAAGTTTTTCATCTTTTTATGCTGTAAATTGTGGAGTTATTGCTGTTTTGCCGCTGATTTGGAGGATTGATTGTGTTAAAATCGTCAAAAGGATAGTCTGTGTTCTTCATGTTCTCAGGAGGTGTTCGAATTTCAAATTTTGAACTTCCTAAAGTATTGGAGGATATTTTGGAAACCGAATTTGTCACAACTGTGTAGAAGGAAAGGTCAAAGCTGATTTCTGGGTTTTAAAATTTTGAAATCCTAGAATTTTAGGAGGAAATTTGGAAACAAAATCAGGCTTCACGGAGAGGTTCACGGTTGAAAGTTCACGGGTTCAAGGGGCAGGTTCACGGGAAGGACACTTAGGTTGAGTTCACGGGTGTATTTCATGGGATTCAGTTCACGGCTGGGTTCACGAGTTTTACTAGTTCACGACTGAGATAAGTTCACAGTTTCTGGGAATCCATAGTTCACGACTGACTCGTTTCAAGGGTTCATGCTAAGGTTCACAACTTGTTATAAGTTCACGGGGTATTGATAGTTCACGGCTTATACTCAAATTCATGATTTGATCTAGTTCATGGGAAAAGATTTCTTGGTCAAAATTTTGAGATGACGTTTATACCCCTATTCGGAGTAGTTTTAAAAAAATTGAAAACATTGGGTTTTTTTTGAAACATTTTCGAGGGAAAATTTGAAAACTTCTCTTGGCTAACATTTTTAAAGGACGGTTATACATCTATTAGGCTTCGTTCTTGAGAAAATTCGTCTTATCAAGCCAAGTACACAAATCTCTAATAGAATGATTTCAACATTTGAAGCAGTAGGAACAACTTCATCATCTTCAGCTTCAATTCCACTAGAGGTAACATCTGATCTCTGTTTTCAATTGTGTATTGATAAGGTGGAGATGTATAAAAAAGAAAATGTTGATTTGAGGTTTGAAATTGAAAATCTTAAGTATCATAAATTGTGATGTTTCGAATTTTTCATTCTCGTACTTGTATTAAAATTATCATGTGACCATTCTCTATTTAGATAAAGTGTAAGAATTTTATTTGGTTTTTATACAAATAGGTATTTTATATTATAAATTTAAATTAATTAGAATTTTATAATTTTTTTAAAACTAATATAAAATTTTATATAAAAATCTACAATTAAAAAGTTGCATATCTAATAAAATAACATATTTTAATAAGATTTATAACTTTTATAAAAATTATTATTTATAAAAATAATAATAATATAAGTTTATAAAAACTTATAAATTAATTTGATTTAAAAGAAATTAAATTAATTTAGTTAAATAAAAGTTCAAGGGTTGTTTCGTAATTAAACAAACAAAAAGGGTTTAAAACTAAATTTGTTTGAAGGACTGTTTCTGGTCAAGTTAAACTGCAGGGACCCATCCGTAATTATTTTAAGGTTTATTTCGTATTAAACCAAACTCCAGGGACTAAAACTGTCAAAACGAAAATCGTTTATCCGGTCACCCCTTCCAAAGGTCCGGCGGGTAAAAGATTTTCCGGCGACACCCGACCAGCCTGTTTCTCTGCACCTCAACACCCGATAAAGCCTTCTCTGGCTTCGTCTCTCCCACGCGAACAAGACCCCTCGACAAATTTGTTCCCCCAACATAAGAATCGACCAATCCTGTTGGTGGCCGAGATACCCATATCCAAATTCGTGCCCGACAGGCCACCTCCACGCCTGTTGGATGTCGGGTTAGTTTCTCCTCGTCCAGACTAATGTCGGGACGTGTCCAATTGCACGTTTGAGCATAAGAATCAGGCTCGGCTATAAATAGCCATTGTCGGCCCTGCACGAACTCGTTACCATCCTTCCGCACACTCTCACTCCAAATTGAGAATTCCATCACTTTCGTCGTCCCTGAAAGAAGCTGTGACCAAGGATTCAGAAGCTAATTCCATCTAAAAGTTCGATTCCAGCTTTGGACTTTTTCGGACAAAAGACTTCTGCCGGCCAGGCCTGCTTCGACTTGGTTTGAGTCTCAAATTGATTCCCCTGTCCTCTACTTATCCCTGGTAAACTTTTCGGATCAAAATTGAGGCATTCGCGCGACAGTTTCCTGGCAAACCCAAGTCCTCGGACATGGTTTGCCAGTTGCCGAGGACTAGCGACCAATTCTGGATATGTGTATATCAATTAAACGACACACACATAACCAGCGATGGACAGTAGCCCGGCTGGTTATGCGTGTGTGTGTTTGTGTCACAGGTCGCGGGTTCGATCCGGGTGGCCTACGGCCCAACCCATTTTTTTCTATTTTCTGTTTTAAAAATATAATTTAGTTTATTTATTTATCCCACCATATTTTAATACCATATGTACACAATGAAAACCAATACGAGTCGGTTAACTCGTTCGTTTATTTTGAAACCGGTTAAACGATCTTTTAATCCATAAACTATCCTATTTTTATAAATCTTGTAATATTATTTAAATACATTTTTATATATGAAATATCTCATACTTTTATAAATCTTGTAATATTTTATAAACTTATTTAAATACATTTTTATATATAAAATGTCCTATATTTTTATAACTCTTGTAACATTTTCATAAACTTAATAAAATACATTTAATATATAAAATGTCTCATCTTTTTATATAAACCTAGCAATATTTTCAATAAACTTGTTTAAATAAATTTTAAATATCAACATAATTAGTCAAATAAAGACTTTTCTTTTATTTGTTATTTTATATAAATACATTAAATATAATAATACTTGTTTAAAACAAAATACATATATATCCTTATAAGTTAAAGTTTTACAAAAACCATTATCATTTTATTTCCATACTTTATACAAATAAATATTTAGGAAAATCATATTAAAGCCTATATACATTTAAATACAAATACACACCTATACGCATATAATAATACCCATTTATCTACATAGGGTATCAACTTGCTTAGGCTTTCGCATACTTATCACCTACACGTGTGGAAAAATACCCGCTTTACATAGCCCCTATTTTACATTTTTATACGTTTTGGGGTGAAACATTATACATGCTACTCACATTGTTTATACGTGTTATACATGAGACTATATGCTTATTCTTTGGATGTACATACATTTAAACACAAGACAACCAACTGTAATATTGATAGATCTATTGTGCCTGACCAGCCCACCCGGTTAGGGTGTTTATTACTGCATACTCGGATATAACCGCGTGTTATATTCAAACATATCGGATATAGTGGGTAACTATATTCAAACATACCGGACTTAGCTGTTGTGCTCTGTTCAAGCGCGTCAAACTCGGTTTGAATTGTGATTAAATAAATGTTACATCATATACTATGTTTAACAAGATAAACAATAAGTTGCAAAACGATTTACACTACTATTTACCGGGATTACTAAACCTATGTACTCACCAACTTTTTAGTTGACACTTGATTTAAATAATGTTTAAGGTTTGGATATATGACTATTTGCTGAAGATTTCTCCACTTAAGGAACTATGGACCTAGTTAAATAAATCAATGTTTTGAACTAGACTAGGTTATTTGAAATGTATTGTATTTGGATCTTGTTGTCTTTAAATTTAAGTAATGAATTATGAAACCTTTTAGTTATCATGTGCTTTTGAACAATCATTCTAATGTCCGCCTCGATGATTCCGCCATCGGTCGGGGTGTGACAGATTGGTATCAGAGCCATGGTTATAGGGAATTAGGTTATTACACACAATGACCTAGACTATAACCCTAGGACTCCCTTTTATGTGTTATGTGCTAAATGATTAATTGCTATGTGAATTATTTGTAATTAGGTAATATTTGAATTTTCCCAAGTTTGGTACATGAGACTTATACACATACATACAAGACTTTGATACATGATACATACTTTACATACACATTTGACAAACAAAACTTATGCAAACAAATGCACTACCCATCCTTACCCATACTCTTTCCTAATTAATTGCAACGCTCCTACACATTTTATACTCATAGACTCTCAAGACTATTAAAATCTTGAAAATCTCGTCAACGACTTAATTTCTCGAAACCAGTAAAGGACACATGCAATATGGAAGGGTGACACCTGTACATTGGGTTTTCTGTCTAGGAAAGCATTTCGTATAAATCCAAATAAACGGACCCGTATGCTTTCCTGGGAATTCCTGAAGTGAGTGTTTACCTATAGGCTAAAGCATGTCTCCTTGAAAGCTTTGAGGAATTATTTAACGTTGATAAGTCAATGTATTCGCAAGGATACAATCCGAACTTAAACTCAAAATTTGGGGACATTATAGCGAGGTAGGAAGAACTAGACGAACATGCAAAACAAATCATTATTACGGGTGCACACGTAATAACGATTTGTAGTGCATGCGAATCCCGGCCATTCCTATCCCGCGAATAATGATCCATGTTATCATATCCTCCCAGGAATAGATTTCATGGCTTATTTCCCCTATTCTTTAGTGTTATAAATTTTGAATGAATTATGTGATCAGTTTTAGTCAGAACTTACATACATTATGATGCGACATGATGAGGGTCATCTCGCGTTCCTGCTTGCATTATTGTGAACAGTCTACCAACTATGGCACATGCATGCCTATTTTATCCGAAGTCTCATAAAATTTTGTCTTTTCTTGTGGTATTTTATAGAATGCCTCCCCGTCGCGCAGCTAATGCTAACTCCAGCAATCCCAACACTGACCTTGCTGCACTACTTACTCAACTAGTAGGCCAAATGAACCAAGCTAACAACAACAGTGATGGGTCTAATACGCAAGGGAATGGTGCAAACCCACCGTACTGTACATTCAAGCATTTCAATTCTTGTAACCCCACCAAATTCTTCGGGACGGAAGGTGCTACTGGCCTTCTTCAATGGTTTGAAAGTATGGAGAGTACTTTCCTAAACAGCAATTGTCCCGACAACCTCAAAGTCCGTTATGCTGCCAGCGTCTTCCAAAAACGAGCACTCACCTGGTGGAACGGTGAGAAACGTACTCGAGGCAACGAATCCGCTATGTCCTTGTCTTGGGACGAAATGAAACGACTTATGACTGACAAGTTCTGTCCTCGCAACGAAATGAGGAAGCTCGAAGATGAATTTTGGGATCTCACCCAAGATAGCGAAGAGAATTTGGCTTACACCACTCGTTTTCAAGAACTAAGTCTGCTCGTGTCCCACATGGTTACTCCCTTAGCGCGGGGAATTGAGAAATACATAGGTGGACTGCCTATGCCACTCCAAGACACCGTATTGGGAAGTAATCCCTCCACTCTCGAAGACGCTATCCGTTTGTCTGCTGTGTTGACTGACAATCACGTCAAAGCAGGTACCTTATCCAGGAAGGGTACCAAGAAAGTGGTCGACAAAGCCGCTACTTCTGTGTCCGACAAAGACGAAGAGCTCAAATCTTCCCATCATGATAGGAAGCGCAAGGCCCAAAACCTTGCTGCCATCATTCCTGCCGTACCTGTGACCCAAGTTACTCCTGCGGGTCAAATTATGAGAAATTATGTAGGTTCATTTCCCCAATGCCCTACTTGCAAGTATCACCATGCCCCGCATGCTGCATGCCGTCTATGCTCAAAATGTGGATGCTATGGACACGTTGTTACTACTTGTCGTACTCGCACTATCGTTAATCAAGCTACTTCAAGGCAATCATCCAGTGCCTCTCACTGTCACCTATGGACGGGCCTGTTACGAATGTGGAGACCCAAACCACTTTCGAAACCAATGTCCAAGACTTCAAAATCAAGGTGGTCCTCGTGAACGAGCATTTAATATAAATGCTAACGAGGCTCCGGCCAATGACAACACTGTCAACGGTACATTCCTTTGTTCACTATCTTTATACATCCGTTTTATTCAATATTCATGCCAATAGAAAATTGTGTGTCTTGCTTTTAACCAACTATCTGCTAAACAACCAACCAATCTTGATAACTCGTATATCATGGAAATAGCGGATGGGGAAATCCACTGCTATGAGTTCTACAACCCGTGACCGCATATAACAGCTATGCTATCACCATTCATCTCATCCCTATACTTTTGTGAAACAAACCTATTATGTTTAAACTCGGTCATACAACTTGCTAGCTCTGTTAAAGTTTACTTAAATTGTTGAAGTTCCAAATCCTAGTAATTATGCACGGGGAATCCCCGATATATCAAAGGGGTGGTGGGTTAGCCGCTGGTACACCCTATACATAAACCCACTTGATATAACGAGTATAAACCATGCATAAGTACTAGGAGGAGGACCGGTTTTTGAAAATGTTTTTTTTTGCAAAATTTGAAAATATGAACACCCGTGGAGTGGAGTTTTAAAGGAAAATGCCATGTCACAAGGTGATTGGCACCAATATTGTTAAATCTGGTTTCTAGTAGTATACATTCATGCGTTGTACGAGCAATTGTATGCATAAATCTCATTACACCATTAGATCAACTAATTATCAACTCGACTCGAACTAACACCGTCATCCGTTATCATACGATATTTCCCCGCTAAATCTCTCTCTTGTGAAGTAATTCCATCCTAAGTCTTTTGTCATCTCTTTCCCGCTTCTATAACCTTCGTAAATCGAATTTCGGGACGAAATTCCTTCAACTTGGGGAGACTGTGACGTTTCGGATTTTTCATTCTCGTACTTGTATTAAAATTATCATGTGACCATTCTCTATTTAGATAAAGTGTAAGGATTTTATTTGGTTTTTATACAAATAGGTATTTTATATTATAAATTTAAATTAATTAGAATTTTATAATTTTTTTAAAACTAATATAAAAATTTATATAAAAATCTACAATTTAAAAGTTGCATATCTAATAAAATAACATATTTTAATAAGATTTATAACTTTTATAAAAATTATTATTTATAAAAATAATAATAATATAAGTTTATAAAAACTTATCAATTAATTTGATTTAAAAGAAATTAAATTAATTTAGTTAAATAAAAGTTCAAGGGTTGTTTCGTAATTAAACAAACAAAAAGGGTTTAAAACTAAATTTGTTTGAAGGGCTGTTTCTGGTCAAGTTAAACTGCAGGGACCCATCCATAATTATTTTAAGGTTTATTTCGTATTAAACCAAACTCCAGGGACTAAAACTGTCAAAACGAAAATCGTTTGTCCGGTCACCCTTCCAAAGGTCCGGCGGGTAAAAGATTTTCCGGCGACACCCGACCAGCCTGTTTCTCTGCACCTCAACACCCGATAAAGCCTTCTCTGGCTTCGTCTCTCCCACGCGAACAAGACCCCTCGACAAATTTGTTCCCCCAACATAAGAATCGACCAATCCTGTTGGTGGCCGAGATACTCATGTCCAAATTCGTGCCCGACAGGCCACCTCCACGCCTGTTGGATGTCGGGTTAGTTTCTCATTGTCCAGACTAATGTCGGGACGTGTCCAATTGCACGTTTGAGCATAAGAATCAGGCTCGGCTATAAATAGCCATTGTCGGCCCTGCACGAACTCGTTACCATCCTTCCGCACACTCTCACTCCAAATTGAGAATTCCATCATTTTCGTCGTCCCTGAAAGAAGCTGTGACCAAGGATTCAGAAGCTAATTCCATCTAAAAGTTCGATTCCAGCTTTAGACTTTTTCGGACAAAAGACTTCTGCCGGCCAGGCCTGCTTCGACTTGGTTCGAGTCTCAAATCGATTCCCCTGTCCTCTACTTATCCCTAGTAAACTTTTCGGATCAAAATCGAGGCATTCGCGTGACAGTTTCCGGGCAAACCCAAGTCCTCGGACATGGTTTGCTGGTTGCCGAGGACCAGCGACCAATTCTGGATATGTTTATATCAATTAAACGACACACACATAACCAGCGATGGGCAGTAGCCCGGCTGTTTATGCGTGTGTGTGTTTGTGTCACATGTCGCGGGTTCGATCCCGGTGGCCTACGGCCCAACCCATTTTTTTCTATTTTCTGTTTTAAAAATATAATTTAGTTTATTTAATTATCCCACCATATTTTTATACCATATGTACACAATGAAAACCAATACGAGTCGGTTAACTCGTTCGTTTATTTTGAAACCGGTTAAACGATCTTTTAATCCATAAACTATCCTATTTTTATAAATCTTGTAATATTATTTAAATACATTTTTATATATGAAATATCTCATACTTTTATAAATCTTGTAATATTTTATAAACTTATTTAAATACATTTTTATATATAAAATGTCCTATATTTTTACAACTCTTGTAACATTTTATAAACTTAATGAAATACATTTAATATATAAAATGTGTCATCTTTTTATATAAACCTAGCAATATTTTCAATAAACTTGTTTAAATAAATTTTAAATATCAACATAATTAGTCAAATAAAGACTTTTCTTTTATTTGTTATTTTATATAAATACATTAAATATAATAATACTTGTTTAAAACAAAATACATATATATCCTTATAAGTTAAAGTTTTACAAAAACCATTATCATTCTATTTTCATACTTTATACAAATAAATATTTAGGAAAATCATATTAAAGCCTATATACATTTAAATACAAATACACACCTATACGCATACAATAATACCCATTTATCTACATAGGGTATCAACTTGCTTAGGCTTCCGCATACTTATCACCTACACGAGTGAAAAAATACCCGCTTGTAAGGTGAGTTACATAGCCCCTATTTTACATTTTTATACGTTTTGGGGTGAAACATTATACATGCTACTCACATTGTTTATACGTGTTATACATGAGACTATATGCTTATTCTTTGGATGTACATACATTTAAACACAAGACAACCAACTGTAATATTGATAGATCTATTGTGCCTGACCAGCCCACCCGGTTGGGGTGTTTATTACTACATACTCGGATATAACCGCGTGTTATATTCAAACATATCAGATATAGTGGGTAACTATATTCAAACATACCGGACTTAGCTGTTGTGCTCTGTTCAAGCGCGTCAAACTCGGTTTGAATTGTGATTAAATAAATGTTACATCATATACTATGTTTAACAAGATAAACAATGAGTTGCAAAACGATTTACACTACTATTTACCGGGATTACTAAACCTATGTACTCACCAACTTTTTAGTTGACACTTAATTTAAATATTGTTTAAGGTTTGGATATATGACTATTTGCTGAAGATTTCTCCACTTAAGGAACTATGGACCTAGTTAAATAAATCAATGTTTTGAACTAGACTAGGTTATTTGAAATGTATTGTATTTGGATCTTGTTGTCTTTAAATTTAAGTAATGAATTATGAAACCTTTTAGTTATCATGTGCTTTTGAACAATCATTCTAATGTCCGCCTCGATGATTCCGCCATCGGTCGGGGTGTGACATAAATCAAAGTTTTCTAAAACAGAAAAGGGATACAAAGAGGCAATAACGGCGGGTAAAAAGGATATTTTTGCGTTAAAACAGAAAATTAGAGAACAAGCATGTGTTCATTTAAATTCCATGAAAGAAATAGCTTAATTAAAAGAGAAACTGGAAAAAGGTTATTCAAACTTTAGCTTCTGATAGGATCAACGTGAAAAAATACTGTCATTCAAATAAAGCTGTAGAAAACATGATAGATAAACAACTGGGGGGTAATGTGATTAGAAGGGTAACTCAAGGTTTGGGGTACAACAGTGTGCCTCCTCCTTTCAATGGAAATTTCACCACTGTTGTCACACCCCAACCAACGGCGGAAATGTCGGGGCGGGACATGTAGACTGTTAATAAACTCATGGTTTACTAAAGTTGAAATAATTTAAACGACTAATTTCATTTCATAGTTCAAGTAATCAAATACAACATTTACAAGAATAAAAAATACACGAATGTCTTTATTAAGTTTAAAACTAGGTCCTCAATATTTAATGAAAGCAACTTTATCAACTTACACATTCATACCTGAAACATGATAAAAACGAGTTCAACTAAAAAGTTGGTGAGCATACATAGGTTTTGACACCACAAGTAAAGTTCAAAATGTTTTGTGTACAATTCATATGATACATGGTTTATAAAGCATTTATGGAGAATCTAAGTTAAGCTAGGTGCACAAATCAAACCTTGTAACTGAAGGGCATAACAACACATGTTATCCTAATGTAGGGCATAACAACACATGTTATTATGATGTAGGGCATAACAACACACGTTATCCTGATGTAGGGCATAACAACACATGTTATCCTGATGTAGGGCATAACAAAAAAGTTATCCTAATGTAACGAGTTAACGATTGCACTAGTGTGTCATGTATATGTAGCCTTAACAAATAGCATTCAAGCATAAAGCACAAATAAACACATATGATCATATTGTGTAATTGTAAATAGTTTTTATTGAGTAATCATGTTTAACCCCAAAAATATACAAAAGAAAAAAGCGGCTATGTAAACTCACATGGAAGTTGTTTGTAGATAGCACGAGCAAAAGCTAGCACAATTGATTTGCAAATCATAAGATTAACCTAGAGTTGAATTATATGAATTTGAATCAATACTATGCACAAAAGTCTAAGTCATGATCTAATGGTTATCGGGTTTTGATATGTGTGGATTTGTAAAAGAATTGTGTCATTTCATGTAAAAAGGATGTAAGTTGTTTTAAAAGTATAAGTTCAAATATATGTAAAAAAAAATTGTCTTAGGGTTTAAATTTAAAAAATTTAAATAAATAAATTCCTTATATTTATTTAAAGTAATGTGTCTTTAAAAGAAATGTGATATTATTTTTATTTAAAATAAATAAATCCATTTTATTTATAATATTATATTAGAAATATAGTGTAAATATATTAATACGAATTAAAACCATAATTAATTTGTTAATGTAAAAAGATAATAAATAACTTTATTTATTTATTTATTATTAAAGTAGTGTGTTAAAAAAATAGGGAATGTAAATATATTTATTAATATATATATATATATATAAGAAAAGGTTTTATTTGTTTATTTATAACAATGCGTCAAAAATGTATATTGGTATAAAATTTGAGTGAATTATATAATTCAAAACCCTAAATGAATTTTAAATAAAAGATAATCAATTTAAATGAAATTTCGTTTCATTTAAGTTTTATTAAAATAGTGTGTCTCTAAACATGGAAAAAAATGTATATGTATTCATATATATTTAGGAGAGTTAAATTTTTTTAAATAGGGTTTAAACCCTAATAAATATCAAAATAATAATGTGACTTAAAAATCTTTTCATATTTTATATAAAATTTGGTATTTAAAATTCTTTGTTTTATAATTAGACTTAAAATAACTTTTAAATGATTTTTATGAAAAAAATAAGATTTTTTAAACATTTAAATGTGTACAAATAATGGTTTATATTCAAAATTGTATATTTTTGTATAAATCTTTTCTAAATGGTATAAACTTTTATAAAGTAATTTTTATAAATTAAACCTGTTGTTTAAAATGTTTTAAAAAAAGAATTATAGTGGGCCGGGAACGAACCCAGATCATTTCTGGGTGAGGGCAAGCGTCCAACCACTAGACCAAGAGACTGATCATGTTGCGGGATTAGTTCCAATTTGATTAATCTTATGGCTGAGAGGGTGCCAGATTTGGTTCAGGCTTACGCAAAAAGGTTTCGGTGTGTGGGTTTCAAACCCACGCCACCTGGTTCGGCGGTGCAAGGGTTTACCGGCCAAACCAGGTGGTTTCGCTAGTATAACGAGAAACCCACTAATACATATACTTTAAACGAATCAATCTGAAATCCTGTATCAAAATCCGTATGAATAAGTGGTGAAACTCAACTCAAAATTGAATCCAATACATCATGTCATTACAAATTGATATGGAGCTAATGGAAAGCATCAAGTTACGAACCTACTGTGTAACATCCCTAAAATAAATAAATGAAAGTAAAAGGAAATAAAGATCGTGACTAACATCACAAGGCAAAAATGGAACATGGGGGTTTGGCCTTGGGCCAGCCCATGGGCCGAGATCAAGAGGGAAAAACCCTTCATATCAGCGCCCTCACCTCAGCCTCTCCTCATTTCCTTCATTATCGCAAACTTAGAGAGAGAAAGGAGAGCACGGGTTTAGAAAGAGAAAGCTCAGATTTCAGCTCAAAAGCTCGGAATTTGACCGTCATCATCATAGCAACACAAAGCAACGAAGACCAGACTATGAAAGGTAAGCTTCATCGCTAGATCTGAGCTTTTATACATTTATGAGTTTTGAATAAAATGGCTAAAAGTGCGGGTTTTTATGTATGAAACTTGAAACAAACTACATATTTGGGTTCATGGGGGAAAATGAAACATTTCGAACGTAAAAAGTTGAGAGCTTGATCAACTTGAAATAGGAGACCAGATCTAGGGTTTCTGGTTAGGGAAGAAGACTGATACATCGAAACTACTAGTTTCGATATAGGTAAATCCATCGAAACTACCTAGTTTCTATATATGCAGACCCACCGAAACTACTAAGATTTTACATAAGTTACTTATCGAAAATACCATAGTTTCGATATAAACCCATGACCCGAAACTACTAAGATTTTACATAAGTTGCATATCGAAACTACCATAGTTTCGACATAAACCCATGACCCAAAACTACCATAGTTTCGATATAAACCCATGACCCGAAAGTACTAAGATTTTACATAAGTTACTTATCGAAACTACCATAGTTTCGATATAAACGTATGACCCAAAACTACCATAGTTTCGATATAAACCCATGACCCAAAACTACTAATATTTTACATAAGTTACTTATCGAAACTACCATAGTTTCGATATAAACCCATGACCCGAAACTACCATAGTTTCGATATGAACCCATGACCCAAAACTACTAAGATTTTACATAAGTTACTTGTCGAAACAACCATAGTTTTGATATAAACCCATGACCCGAAACTACCATAGTTTCGATATAAACCCATTACCCGAAACTACCATAGTTTCGATGTGATTCATCCATCGAAACTACTAGGTTCAAGCATAGTATGTCTAGTATTATCTAGGAGCACTACCTTATGTGTATTACTTCATTATACAGATTGTGAGTGACCTTAGTGACGCTCAGTAACCGGCTAAGTGTATTACAGAAACCACTCATCAAGTGAGTTCTATGTGCCCCCTACGTGTTACGAGCAAATGATTTTAAATGATTTTGGGGCTGAAGTGTATACATGATATAAATGAATGTTATGTTATGTGTTATATGACAATGCATGATAGTTATATGTATGACAGATATGTTTATGAACAAAGAAACATAGCAAGTATGTTATGAATTATGAATGAAAGTATGATATAACACAAAAGTATGAAATCGTGCTTTATATATATACTATATACTGCATGTTATGAATAAATGTGAATGTTATGGACGCTTCGATGCTAACGACTACTACGGCAGACGGACGACCATGTGACTATCATGCAACTTGGACGTATACGTTCCTTTATCAACTAGGACGTATGAAAGGCAATCAATGGACGGTCGAAGCAAATGTCTTATCAATGATAAGTAGAACGGTTGCATGAATAATAGTTCGCATGGGAAACGGATGCCTTCAGGCAGACGTGCTAAAGGACGGACTACGACGGTAGACACGGTAGACGGACGGCCAAAGGTTGTCGGATGGCAATGAAAGACAGACTACTTCGGTAGACACGGTATGAATTAAAACCAATGAAAGTAGGACGGAGCGTCTATCTTTGTGACTTACACAATCAATGATGGGTTGATCACCCTTATGTGTATGACCAATGAATGTTCAATGTATGCATATGCACCTACTTGCGTATATAGTCAATGTATGTTCACTGAAATAGTGTTATAAGTGTGTATATATATATATATATATATATATATATATACGAACCAATGATACAAATGAATGACTAACGTTATACCTAATGCTTTAAACTATCACTCACCAGCGTAAGCTGATTTTTAGTATACATTTTAGGTAACAGAAAGAAGGGTCATGCGAAGGCGTGATGACTACCCGGCATAAGACTGACATCCCACTTTGATTTATGTTAAGACAATGTTATCTTATGTTTAAATATTAAGACTTTCGCTTTTTATGTACTCGAATGATGAATGCTTCCGCTGTGTTTGAATGCTTCTAATTAATAGTTTAGTATTGATGACTGTGTTTATGAGTAAATCCAACATGTGAGTTCACCTGGTAAAAGGGGCCTTACATACCAATGTAAAACTTACTCGATTAGGCGAGGTATTGGAAGCAAACGGCTGGGACAATAAGTTTGTTGTTCTTGGTGTTCGTCCGGAGTCCAGATATGAAATGCAGGTTGATTAGGGGTTGGGAGAGTTTGTGATGGGTTGTGCGAAAGTGAGGGCATGTGTTAATTTGGTTAATTTCATCATATATGCTCGATTTGGATTGGTCCTGGCGGATGACAGCTGACAGCACCAATCATGCACGAATTCAAACGTTTGAGGATGAATTGGGTCATGGTTTGGGATTGGATACACGCGAAATCAATCAAGGAGTGATTTGCGGGATTGAACGCGCTCGAATCCTTTGATTGAAGATCGAATTGAACGCGTTTTGACTCGGAAAAGTCAATTCCGTTCGAAATGATTTGAATTTTGAAATTTGTCGCGCCCAACTTAAATGGGGTGTTAATTGTGTCAAGTTAGGGTCGATTATCCATCCAGGATTCAAGGCAAGTCCGAACCCGATGGGTCTTGCTCGAATTCGGCCTTGATTTGCACGGAATGGGACTGTTGACTTTTTAAGTCAAAATGGTCAATTTGGTATGTGTAGGGGTCAAAATCAGGATCAAAGTCCAATTTGAGAGTGGGGGGTTCAAGTTTAGATTTCAAGGACTAAAAGGTTTAATATGAAAGTTCAAAGAATTACGCGAGGGGGGGGGGGGTGGGGTTTCAAACCATTTGTTTAATTAAATTGAAAATATATATATATATATATATATATATATATATATATATATATATATATGTATATATGAATTGATTTTTGTTTAAAAACTTTATAAGTTTTTATAAATAAGTGTTTAATGTGATAGTATATAAATAGATATATATATATATATATATATTTTATAAAAACTTGTCTTTATATATTTTACAATTAATTACAAAAATGCTAATACAAAAGATGTACATACATGGCTAAAGCTCCCATGTTTTTCTTTGGTAGGTGTTTATGATAATAAAACTTTTACTTATATATATTTATATAAATATACTTACATGTGTTATACTTACATTAGAAAAATACTGGGTAATGCAAGGTTGGAAAAGAACGAATTGATATATGTGTAAAATAATAGATGATATGACATGATGAGTTTGAACAAGTACGGGGCTACATATGTTCATTATTGGACATAATAAAATGAATAAAGGAAAATTATGGTATGAAATATTATGGAGGTTACAACTGTTCCTCCCTCTGTTGAGGAACAAGTAGAGGAGTTTAAGGTGTTCACTTGTGGAAATCTGTCAAACACTGATGAGTCAAAATCATCATCCTCAGCTTCAAATGTTAAATGTGTGAACAATTCTGATGCTTCTACTTCATGTGCAGAAAAAGTAGAGATTGAGGAATGTGATAGTGAGAATAATAAGTCTGAAGAAACTTGTTTTTGCAACAATAAAACTAACTTTAATTCTGGTTGCAAAAATAAAACTGATACTTTTAAGGGCACTGCTTCTAAAAGCAACAAACCCTATGTGTGGGTTTGGAAAAATGTTTCTTCAAAATCTAAATTGCTTGCATATAATGATGGAAAAACTAGATTTGTTAAACCTGTTACTGATAATATTGTTAAGTATTCCAACATGGACTTGTATAGGCTTAAGGAGAAAAGCAAACAGGTTGAAAAACCCAGAGTCACTGTTAAAACCTCAAGTGCTTCACCTAAGCACTTCACCAAAGCTGAGTTTTATACAAAGTATGATCATCATCATAAGAGGTTTAAACAAGACCATGCTCAGAAAAACATGAAGTGTGCAAGCTCTTCAAATAGAAGATGTGAACATCATTCAAGGAGTGATCAATCTTATCACTCGCAATTATCATCGTCGTCATCTTCGTGGTCAAGCAGCTCAGGATATGCTTCTTATGCTAGGAAGAAAACATGCTACATATGTGGCAAAGCCGGTCACATTTCAAGAAACTGCATACATCATCCATATGTACCTTATTATAAGAAAAATCAGAGGACTACACAAAGGGATAGCACTTACTCTAAGCGAATGAAGGCTACCCAGCCCAAGGGAATGAAGAGTAAGCATCCCAAAGTTAAGCCTTCTGATAGTGACTGGAATGCTGCAAATAGAAACAGACATGCTTATTTTGAAAGACAAAAGATTAAACAAAATAAGCAAACGGTGAAACCTAAAGTCTCAGTTTTAAAAGAAACAAAAACGTCTGTTCAATCAAAGTCTGTCTAGAAGGCAAAGGCGAATGTTGTGGCAACACCAGTACTTAAGTATAACAGTGATATGTGGTTGCATGATGTATCTTACATTGATGCTTCAGGAATGCCCATGTCAACAATGGCTTGGGTACCTATGTCTAACTAATCTTCTCAATCGTGCAGGGACATCCAAGGAGGACCGTCAACAAGCAGAATAGTATGTTGATGAGGGTTGTTACGGGCACATGATGGGTGACATCTCTCTGCTGGATAACGTTAATACTTTTAATGGATGGTATGTTTCCTTTGTAGGAGATAAGGGAGGTAAAATCAGCAAATAAAGGTGGAATTTACTTTGGTACATTATGCTTTGAAAATAATGAGTTTTGAAATTTGAGAATGGTTACAAAAAGATTTTTCTTTATTTTAAGATTTGTACATTTTTTTAATTTTTATGCACAAATTTAGGGGGAGATATAAGAAAAATACAAAAAGATATGTTTCTGTTTGAGTCGGAGTTTGCAGATAAATGGGAAGTGATATGATTGTTCGTTTCTTAAGACTAGGATCAACACGTGTAAGGCACTAAATTGAAATGACTAGGATCATTGTTGGATATGTTGATATGCTCTGCTTATGATACACTTCAATTAATTAATCTTATGGCCTTAGTGGGGAACATCTCATAGATTAGTGTAATTTGTTATTCTTGTTAATAAAAGAGAACTTAAACACAAAGGTTGATGAACTGTGGATAACCCTTGCTCTATTGGGATTGCACTAACCGGGACCCTTCACAAAGGGGTTGTGAGCTGACTTGATACAAGTCTGTATATGGTATATATATAGTTAAAAGATATGCATTGACATGCAATAGGTGAAAAGACACTCAATTATAGTGCAAAGCTACTCTGCAAAGCAGAATTCTGAGCAAAAAGACACACAATGTTAATGTCGTGCTATAGAAAAATCTTAAAAGATATGCAATGTCATACATCAAAAGATAGATCTAAAGACGTACATATTATTATATTTGTAAATATTTTTCTTTTTGGGAATATGTGATTGGAAAGGGATCTCTTGTCAAGGCATGTAAGTCCGTAGTGCTATGAACTTGAGCATTTGCTGGTTCTGAACACGTAAGTCCTTTGTGCTATGTTTTTTTATCAAATTCTATCAGAGATTCCCTGAAAAGTTGTATAAACCCGTGCTAGTTATGCTCAATTAGTTATTATCTAGGTGCTCAAAAGATTATGAGGAAGGGAAGGTTTACCTGATAATCTGTGGGGTCCATTAAAGTTCATCAATAATTCACATAATTCATATCTACTTAATTACAGGTTTATGAGATATGAGTGTGGGACCCATTAAGTCATAACTAATTCTAACCAAAACATGATAATTTAAGTCATAGTGAAAAACTAAGGTTTGAAGCTAAAGCATGAGTTTAGAAGGATCTGAATATTGGCAATCTACTTGATCTGTCTAAGTAAATCCACGCTGAAAAATGTTCCTTGTTCTGCCTCTAGAACGATATAATCTCATTGCAAACTTTCTAAAGTCTCGTTGTTGGTTAGAATATATATAATTTAGTTCTGTTTTTATTTATTGAGTCAATTTTGTTTATTTTTAGTTGCAAATTATTAAGAAAATTTTAAAAATATTTTATTTCAAATTTTATCTTTATTTTTACTTCAGTTTTAGTTTAGTTTTTAGTTTTTCTATTTCTCTTTTATTTTACCTTTAAAAAAAATAAAATAAAATAACCATTCTTGGATTTAAAGACTTATCATCAAAAGAATTAAAATTTTAAAAGTTTGATAGTACGTGGATGTACTAAGTATTCGTGCGAATACAGGATCCCATGTTGCATATAAATATCTACTTACAAAATTTCAGAGAATTTGCAGAATTTGTTTCAAATCAAGAACCAGGGTTGAAAAAGAATGAAATGCTGTCAATTGCTGACAAACTTGTAGTACCACTACATCAGAATGTACTCGAGTCAGAAGAACCTGATGTGTTTTCATCTTCCGACAATGAAAGTACACCTGAAGAAGTATCTGCGAATCTGCTTGAAAGAGAAAGAATGAAAAATAAAAGAGCTACTGAGAATCCTCCTCTCACATCCTCTTTTAGCAAGATGATCAAGCAAATGCTGATTAGGATCCAAATACATATCTAACTCCAAGAGAAGAAAGAGAGACCCAAGTTTGAGAGTTTAGAAATGTTGAACCGTATCAACACTAACATGGACACCACAGCAACAACCATAGATTTTGATAGAAATGTTGTATGTCGGAAGTGGTGATCATAGTGCTACATTTGAGTTATGAAGATCATTTGATAGCATCAGCCTAGGGGGAAATTGTTAGGTCTATATATGTGAGGCTGACGCATATCAAATAAATAGAATTATTGGTGTTACCGAATAGATGGGTGTAGGTCCCTCGGGTGTGGTGGATCGTCACATGCAAGTGGTCTACTAGTCGGACCGGGTGCGGAATACCCGTGACTAGGTGGAGAGTCTAACTGAACAAAGTAAACCAAACACAAGAGTCACAATAATCATTCTTTGTATTATAAACACTCGACGGTTACAGAGAGAATACAAGCTGCGTACTTAGCAAAACTGAGTTCGTTTGAACAAATGGTTCTGCGTACTTAGCTTCTGTGAACCTATCCTATTTATACTGACCTGATGCCTGCGCACTTAGCAAGTGCGCAGGACCAATTACTCCTGCGTACTTAACAAGTACGCATAGGTATTCCTGCGTACTTACTAAGTACGCAGGAGCATTCTCCTGCGCACATACAAGTGCGCAAAACACTTTGAAGAAATCAACAAAACATTAAGTAAAAGTAAATACAACTCGATAAACTTTTACATAATGACTCTTACATACAAAGACAAAATACAGACATTAGACATACAAACCTAGACTCTATCCAGAGTGTTGTCACAGGAAAGTGCATCAACAAACTCCCCCTTGACAACAGCTCGGGATCTTCATCGTCTTCATTCTTCAATCTTCAGTCTTCACAGCACTGCTTCCTTAGCTTCCATCTTCTTTTTGTAATCAAGAGAGAACTTGATTAACTTGTCGTATTTGGCCGAGAGAAGCTTTGTCCATTCGTCAGTGTGGATGCAGAATTTGTCTGCTAGTACCTCCAGATCGTTCACAGAGAAATTGATGAAGCAGACTTCATCAAAAACCCTGATCACTTCCTTTGGCACTGTGTTTCCACTATCTGACTTACCTTTACCCATGATCACAGCCTCGCCCGTTTTTGGATCAACGTACCAGTACCACAAGTCACCAAGAATATCCTGAGGTAACTTGCTCAGGGGAATCTTGGTTTCACATCGCACTGGCTTGTATACCAATCTCTTTAACAGCTTCTTAGTCACAGGATGCACAGCGTGCTTATCCTTGACTCTTCTGGGCACCTGAGGCTTGAGATACTCATACTTTCCCGATCTTGCTTCACGCTGTAGTATACTCCACAAACCCATTGCTACTGCATGATTCGAATGATTCAGCAGGTCACGGTTTGCAAGGTTAACTAGGTCGTACCTGGGCAAAGAGTTGAACGCCTCACTGGTTGGTTTCAAGTATTGAACCCCTCCAGATCTTTTGATGGCGAACAACTGCTTGTCCTCCTCAAACCTGACAGCTAAGATCATACCTGTCGCTCCATACTTGTCTTTGATAGACGTCTTTTGCCACACTGGAGCTGGACCCTTTGTAGATGCAGAAGGCTCGTTTGTTCTTGGTGCTCTCATCAGAATCCAGTCATCAGGAACTTTGAAACCGAGTTTGAGTATCAGACATTATGACTTGTCAAACATAACTGAGTACTCCTTGTCACACATTTGTGAGACACTCAACAGGTTATGCTTCAGCTGCTCGCAGAAGTTGACATTGTCAAAGCTAACACAACCGTTCGAAACCACGCCTTGACACGTGATACTGCCGCCTTTTTCTCCGGCAAAGGCCACATAGCCGCCTCTAAATGGTTTAACGTCTTGAAGCAAGGCCATGTTTCCTGTCATGTGTCGGGAGAATCCACTATCTACATACCAGCGGTTAGAGATAGTACCCTTCGGACGTCCCTGTACGAGTAACAAAAGAATTAGTTAGATTTGGAGACCCAAGCCATTGTGGTCTTGGGTCGTCCATCCTTCTCAAAATAAACTACTTCTTTCAACTCACAGTCATGATGACTGTCCAAAATTGGTGAATCTTTGGAGGAATTGGGAACAGGAGATTGAGAATCTTTAGCTTTCTTGTTCCAGGATCTCTTTTGAATCTTAACCAGAACAGGAGACTTTGGTTCAATCACAGCCGGTGAACTTGTGGAAGCTTCACCTGATTGAGCTTTAGTCAGCTGTTCCAGCTTTCTCAACCTCTTATTCCTTTTTCTTCTCTGTGGCTTAGAGAGTCTAGCCACAGGTTTCTCACCAGTGCGTGTACTACCAGATGTAGACACACGAGGTACAGCAGGTTGCTTTACCTTTCTTACAACAGATGGCTTGGCCTCAGATTTGATCTTTGGCTTAGCTATCGGTTGCACTGGTGGTTTCACCACATTTAGCTTTGGTCTGATAGGAGCTTTCACTACTGGCGACTTAGGGATAACAGCTGGTCGTGAAACAACATGCCGTTTCCCTGGGTTCTTAGAAGGACAGTTCACAACAATGTGACCAACCAAGCCACAGTGAAAGCAATTCCTCTTGTCAACATAAGTTCTCATGTAAGGCTCTTTAGTTCTGGCCTTAGAAAACTCACCATTGTGAGAAGGAAGAGTTGGTTTATGAACAGAAGTTTGAACTTTTACAGTTTGATGTTTAGGGGTATAATACTTTTGCAAATTTTCTTTGTAACCCAGCCCATAATGAGATGAAAAAGCCTCTTTCTTAGCTTGGTTAATATTTTTAAAACCCCCATAAAGCATTCCCTTAAGTTTATCATTTGTTTCAATGATATCAGGTTCAGTTAAAATGCAATTATCACCATTAGTGATAATGTTTTTCTGGACTTTCTGTTCAGTCAACAACTCCTTAGATACTACTCCTTCAGGGCAAGTGTTAACCGACCCATCCTCAGAAGCAGTAACATACTCCTCACTAGATGTGGAGTTAGCCTTACTTGAGGATTCATCCTTTTTAGGGGAATCATCCTTATCAGAGGGCTCATCTAGACAAGTGAGATCAATGTCTATCAAGCTATTGACAAACTGCCCACTTATTGGTGGAGGAATGGCATTGGTACCAAGTCCTAGGCCATTCATTTTTCTCACCACGGATTCGTAGTGTTCCACCACGAAGCGAGAGTTTTTCAATTTCTCGTTAGTGCATTTGAGCTGCAAGATCTCATTTTGCAGTTTGTTAATTTCGTTGTTCTTCTTTTCCAAAGCCCTATACGCAATGTCCAAATGAACCTGTTGGTCGCTTATTTTTAAAGAATAGTCTTGTTTTTCGTTCTGTAGCATTTCAACTGATTCTTTAAAACGTGATTCATTCATTTTGTAATTTTTAGCTGCCAACTTTAGGGGTTCAATTATGTCTTGGAGATCAGAAATTTCATTTTTTAGCCCTAGACATTTAGAACAAGAAACAACAGAGAAAGGGTTAGAATCTACCTCAGATGATGAACTTTGTCCTTCTCCAATTGCCATGAGAGCGACAACAGTGGTAGACTCCTTTTCATCAGCTACAGAAGCTTCCTCTTCTTCAGATTCAGAAGATTCCTCTCCTTCAGATTCAGAAGATTCCTCTTCTTCAGCTTCCTTCCTCTCGGCCTCCTTCCTCTCGGCCTCCATCAGCTCCATGATTTCTGCCATGAGACCAACTTGTACTTGAGCAATGATGGCGTCTTCTAGATGCACACCCCAATCAAAATTTTTGTCATTCTGTGCGACCAGTGCATTGGACTGATTACTTTGGGTATGATTGTGGTGACTTTGGTTGTTTTGGCCATGGCTGTTTCCCTGGCTAGGTCTGGTAAAACCAGAGGCAGGTGCTCTGTCCTTTTGACATTCACGAGCAAAGTGTCCATAGTTTTGACACTTGTAGCACTTGGCCTTGGATTTGTCAAATCCAACCTTGGCATTAGAATGCCCGCCAATATACTTTCTTCCTGTTCTGTTCAGGAAACGCTTGGCCCTCCTCAGTAACATGGCCATATTCCACTGAATATCCATGTCTTCAATATCATCAGGATCCACTTGATTGAAGTCCTCTTCAATAGTCTCAGGATCCGTTAGCTTTCCACCAATGAAATTCTCATATGCCAGCATGCAAGATGAGAATAGTGCTACATGATCTTCAGCTATCTTGGCAATAGCTGACTGGTTGGCTGAGCACGTATTCTGAGGAGTCTTTGAGTTTTGTTGATTAGATCCAAACCCTGATCCTGATGCATAACATGCATGACCACCACAACCATTAGAGTGGTCTTCTTCAATGGATTTCCCAGTAAAGAGTGCAATCCCAGAGCCGGAAGACATTGACGTGGAAGTCGTCCCGTGATACATGGAAGGGTCCTGTATCTGAGGTCTTCCAGAATTCTCCCTTTTTATAAGATTCATGTTATGAGCCTGAATCTTACCGACTGCCTCATCTACTGTCATCTCGTAGAACTTTGAACTTTCCCTCATCAGGGTTGTATACATCTCATATCTCGGTGGCAGAGCATCCAAAAACTTTTCCACCATTTCCTCTTCTGGATATTTAAGTTCAAACGATTTCAACTCCGTTTGTAGGTGATAGAATCTAGAGATAAGATCATCTAAAGATTCATTTTCTATAAATCTGAAGCACTCGTATTGCTTCCGGAGCAGATCCCTCTTGCTTTTCTTGATGTCACTATTTCCTTCGAATCTTTTCTGTAAAGCTTTCCAAAGATCCTTAGACGATTCATATCCTCGGAAACTGTGGAACAAATCCCGAGTTAATGACATAGTGATTGAACCCAATGCCTTCTTCTCTCGATCATAAATTTTCTTTTCTTCTGCATCCAGCTTAGAGATAGGCTTAGGTACGTTTTCGTCAAGATACAAGTGAGTGGGATGCTTATATCCCTCAAGAATAGGTATCCATAACGATGAATCGGTGTATGAAATATAGTGCTCAAAACGGGCTTTCCAATTGGAATAATCGTTTACATTGAGCAACTTGGGAGGTTTCTGAGGAGTACCGATTTCATTATCATAATTTAACATACTACTAAGGTTCTGAAGGTTTGACATGGTGAACACTTGGTCAAAAATCAGAAAAGTCAGTAGCTATTGCGCACTTAGGATTGGCCTTGCGCACTTATGAATGGTCTTGCGTATTTAATATTTGCCCTTGCGTACTTGTAAGTACGCAGGAGTAAATTGTTAAGTACGCAGGATAAGTCTTAAGTTCGCAGTTCAGTCTTGCGCACTTGTAAGTACGCAGGAGATAACTCTTGCGTATTTAGCAAGTTCGCAGAAAACTGTACTTTTTGCCAAAAATGGTAAGTACGGAGGACACCTTTTCAGCAACTCTCACCAAACTTTTCCGGTGACCTGAAACTCGCCGGAGTTGGTAAAAAATGGTCTGATGATCAATGCAATTGAGTCAAAGGGTCAGAAACAAGTTTCTAACCAACCTATGATGCTCAAAACACACAAATACACAACAAAAATCGGTTTTTGAGAGATTTTTGCTTCTAAAAAAGTGCTCAAGAGCTACCCCTTTTTTATCACAAAAATCAACAAAATAACCTCTCTTTGCTTGTAAAACTCAGTAAAAACGTCTCCAAACTCACTTACAACACTCGAATTCAAGAGCAATTGCTCTGATACCACTTGTAGGTCCCTCGGGTGTGGTGGATCGTCACATGCAAGTGGTCTACTAGTCGGACCGGGTGCGGAATACCCGTGACTAGGTGGAGAGTCTAACTGAACAAAGTAAACCGAACACAAGAGTCACAATAATCGTTCTTTGTATTATAAACACTCGACGGTTACAGAGAGAATACAAGCTGCGTACTTAGCAAAACTGAGTTCGTCTGAACAAATGGTTCTGCGTACTTAGCTTCTGTGAACCTATCCTATTTATACTGACCTGATGCCTGCGCACTTAGCAAGTGCGCAGGACCAATTACTCCTGCGTACTTAACAAGTACGCATAGATATTCCTGCGTACTTACTAAGTACGCAGGAGCATTCTCCTGCGCACATACAAGTGCGCAAAACACTTAGAAGAAATCAACAAAACATTAAGTAAAAGTAAATACAACTCGATAAACTTTTACATAATGACTCTTACATACAAAGACAAAATACAGACATTAGACATACAAACCTAGACTCTATCCAGAGTGTTGTCACAGGAAAGTGCATCAACAATGGGTATTCGGGTTTTGTAACCATGAACTTGGTTCACGAGTTCGGTCTTGGATTGTCCATTGGGCCGAGATACCTTGTATTTGCGCATGGGCTTTTCTATTATGTATAAATAGATAAATGCGCATCATTATTAGGTTAGACGTGAGGTTAGAGGAGTTTAGAGCCGTGTGAGACTAAGAGGCGGCCATTTTGTTTTTCTCTTTGTAATTCTTTCTAAGTAATATACGAGTTTTACATTGATTTCGTGTTCTTGAATCACCACAATATTTAGTTTCCGCCTATTGATTGTGAGAGTTTGATATCACGTGTGTTTTCGTTTGTGTGTTCATCGAAGATCTAAGGATTGGGACTTACAATGAGATTGTTAGGTCTATATATGTGAGGCTGACTGTATCAAATAAATAGAATTGTTGGTGTTACCGAATAGATGGGTATTCTGGTTTTGTAACCGTGAACTAGGTTCACGAGTTGGGTCTTGGATCGGCCATTGGGCCGAGATAACTTGTATTTGCGCATGGGCTTTTCTATTATGTATAAATGGATAAATACGCATCAATATTAGGTTAGACGTGAGGTTAGACGAGTTTAGAGCCCTGTGAGACTAAGAGACGGCCATTGTGTTTTTCTAGTTGTAATTCTTTCTAAGTAATATACGAGTTTTACATTGATTTCGTATTCTTGAATCACCACAATCTTTAGTTTTCGTCTATTGATAGTGAGAGTTTGATATCACGTGTGTTTTTTTTTGTGTGTTCATCGAAGATCCAAGGATTAGGGCTTACAATTGGTTTCTCATAGATTAGTGTAATTTGCTATTCCTGTTAATAAAAGAGAATTTAAACATAAAGGTTGATGAACTGTGGATAACCCTTGTTCTAGTGGGATTGCACTAACCGGGACCCTTCACAAAGGGGTTGCGAGCTGACTTGATACAAGTCCGTATATAGTATATATATAGTTAAAAGACATGCATTGACATGCAATAGGTGAAAAGACACTCAATGACAGTGCAAAGCTACTCTGCAAATTAGAATTCTGAGCAAAAAGACACGCAATGTTAATGTCGTGCAATAGGAAAATTTCAAAAAGATATGTCTAAAGGCGTACATATAAATATACTTGTAAATATTTTTCTCTTTGAGAATATGTGACTGGAACGGGATCTCTTGTCAGAGCATGTAAGTCCGTTGTGCTATGACATTGAGCTTTTGCTGATTCTGAACATGTAAGCCTGTGGTGCTATGTTTCATTAACAAATTTGGTTAGAGATTCCTGGAACAGTTGCATAAACCCATGCTAGTTATGCTCAATTAGTTATTTTTAGGTACTCAAAAGATCACGAGGAAGGGAAGATTTACCTGATAAGCTGTGGGGTCTATAAAGGTTCATCAAGAATATACATAATTCATAGTCAGTTAATTACAGGTTTCTTAGATATGAATGTGGGACCCATTGAGTCATAAATAACTGTAACCAAAACATGGTAATTTAAATCACAGTGAAAAACTTAGGTTTGAAACTAAAGCATGAGTTTAGAAGGATCTGGATATTGGCAATGTATTTGACTTGTCTGAGTAAATCCGTGCTGAAAAATGTTACTTGGTCTGCCTCTTAAACGATATGATCTCATTGCAAACTTCCAAAAGCCTCATTGTTGGTTTGAATGTCTATAACTTAGTTATTTTTTTATTTATTGAGTCAAGTTTGTTTATTTTTAGTTGCAATTTATTAAGAAAATTTCAAAAGGATTTTATTTCAAATTTTATCTTTATTTTTACTTCAGTTTTAGTTTAGTTTTTTAGTTTTCTATTTACTTTTATTTTACCTTTAAAAAAATAAAATAAAATAACCATTCTTGGATATAAAGACTTATCATCAAAAGAATTAAAAATTCAAAAGGTTGATAGTACGTGGATGTACTAAGTATTCGTGTGAATATTGGATCCCCTGTTGCATATAAATGTCTGCTTACAAAATTTCAGAGAATTTGCACAATTTGTTTCAAATCAAGAACCAGGGTTAAAGAAGAATGAAATGCTATCAATTGCTGACAAGCTTGCAGTACCACTACATCAGAATGTACTCGAGTCAGAAGAACGTGATGTGTTTTCATCTTTAGACAATGAAAGTACACCTGAAAAAGTAAATGTGAATCTGCTTGAAGGAGAAAGAATGAAAAAGAAAAGAGTTGCTGAGAATCCTCCTCTCACATCCACTTTTAGCAAGATGATCAAGCAAATGCTGATTAGGATCCAAATACGGATCTAACTCCAAGAGAAGAAAGAGAGACCCAAGTTTGATAGTTCAGAAATGTTGAACCGTATCAACACCAACATAGACACCATAGCAACAAACCATAGATTTTGATAGAAATGTTGTATGCCGAAAGTGGTGATCAAAGTGCTACATTCGAGTTATGAAGATCATTTGATAGCATCAGCCTGGGGGGAGATTGTTAGGTCTATATATGTGAGGCTGATGCGTATCAAATAAATAGAATTTTTGTTGTTACCGAATAGATGGGTATTTGGGTTTTGTAACCGTGAACTAGGTTTACGAGTTTGGTCTTGGATCGTCCATTGGGCCGAGATACCTTGTATTTGAAAAATGGGCTTTCCTATAATGTATAAATAGATAAATGCACATCATTATTAGGTTAGACGTGAGGTTAGACGAGTTTAGAGCCGTGTGAGGCTAAGAGGCCGCCATTGTGTTTTTCTCTTTGTAATTCTTTCTAAGTAATATACGAGTTTTACATTGATTTCGTGTTCTTGAATCACCACAATCTTTAGTTTCCGCCTATTGATTATGAGAGTTTGATATCACGTGTGTTTTCATTTGTGTGTTCATCGAAGATCCAAGGATTGGGACTTACACTCTCTGGTTCTGTTACTATTATCTATTTGCTGCACATCATCCATCCAAAGTATGGCAAAAAATACTGGATTTGATGATATTGGAAACCTTTACAGACTACCAAAGCTGGTGTCTAGGGAAGATTATGACATGTGAAAGAACATAATGGAAAGCTTCTTCTGTTATCAAGAATATGGAATGTGGAAATCCATAATTGATGGTCCTTATGTGCCTATGGTGGCCTCTGCTGATTTCGGAGGCCCATCTGTTCCCAAAGAAGCTTCAAAATATTCAGAGGAAGATATTAAGAATATGGAGGTAGACTTTAAAGCTCTAGGAGATATACAAATGTGCCTTGCAAATGAAGTGCTTCACAACTTCAGAGAACACAAGACTACTAAAGAGCTATGGGAAGCCCTTGAGAAGATGTTTGCTGGATCTGAAGAGGTTAAGGAAAACATGATAGACATTCTGAAGCAACAATATGAAAATTTTTTATACAAGGATGGTGAGTCCCTAACAACCATGTACAACAGGTACACTTATCTTGTGGGTGAGAAATATCTGCCAACAACCAAGCACTCATGGCAGACACCACAGAGATCCCACCTCCGGTATAAAGAAAATATTAAATGTCTAAAGAAAGAAATTTTATCATTAAAACATGAACAAACAAATCTTGAAACTCAGATTGATGATCTATTGGTTAAGTTATCAAAAGGTTCATGTTGAAAAATATGAGTTTGCATCTAAAAAAATGCAAAGATTATTGGATGCTCAAATCCATGAAAAAGTAACTGTTGTTCTTGGGTACCAAACTGAACAGTACAAATCGGTACCACCACCCACTCATTATGTAACTATTCATGAACCCAACTTCAACCTAACCAGTCTTGACCATGCAAACCGAAACCTTGATCCGTCCAAGGAAGACATTGTTGTGCAAGAATGCAGTACCTCCACTGAGTCTGATTCCACATGCTCAGACTCCTCTAAAAACTATGATGCCCCTTTACTTCCCACAAATGAAGTAATTATGAAAACCACCAAATCTAGGAAAGTGATTCAAACAAACTTTCCAAGTCCATTCATTCCATCCATACCAGTCACACAACCCACCAAGCAAATCAAAATTAGCTATCCTCCTCGAGGAAGAAAACTTATCATTGAAAAGGGCCAATCCTCAACATCCTCAGCCTCCAACCCTGCAAAGAAAGTGTTTGACATCTGTCATTCATCTGGAGAAAGAATGCCTTATGTTCAGAAGACACTGGAAGAAGCCACCTTTGACCACAATAAAAATCATCCCTAGAACTTCAAAGATCTATTCAAAAGAAAGGACTATGTGTATCTTCAGAGGAACAATACTGCAAAATCATGTTTTGTTTGTGGCAAATACAACCATACAACAAGAACATGTTTCTACTACCTTCAGCAGTAAAGAAATCTCAAGCAACAAGCTTTTGAGAAAACAAACAAAAACAAGAAGGTAAGAAGCTATGAAGCAAGATCAACTCAGTTCAGAAAGTCTATTTCTCCACCAAGACAGACTGCTACTGTAAAAACACCAAAAGCTAAACAATCTTGCATCATTTGTGGTGAATCAGGTCACTTTGCTGCAAATTGTAAGTTTAATCCTTTCAGCCAGTTCTCTCAATCTTCATCCTCAGTATGAACAGGCAAAATCATCCCTGATAGACAAAAACCTGTCTATAGAAGAACCCCCCATAGAAAAAACCTATTTTAATAGGAAAATAAAGAAGGAGAAGTCAATGATTGTTGAATCAGCTAAACCATCAGCAGCAACCAGGAATAATGTTGATCATGTGAAGCCAAAGAAGATGACGAACAATTCAAAGCCTTCAGCACCAACTAAATATGTTGCTGATCAGTTAAAACAATCAGCAGCAACCAAGTTTTCTGCTGATCAGTCTAAACCTAGGGATATCAAAAATCAGACAGAACTATCAGAGGCTAAAGCTACATCTGCTGCTGATAATGTTAAAAGAACTGCAAAGGTGATTCAACAATGGCAAGCAAAATCCAAATCCTCATCATCTTAGAGTATCATCATTGGATCAATTGAATGCAAGCCTGCTGATGATTTTAGTCTTATGTCAAAAGTCCCACCCAAGTCTGCAAGCCCTTGGGTCCCCCTTTCTAACTACAACTCTCTCATGTGCAGGAACAACCAGGTAACAAAGATAACACCTGAGTTGTAGATAGTGGTTGTTCCAGACACATGACAGGCAATGGGTCCATCATCTCAGACTTCAGAAACTTTTATGGAGGATATGTTGCCTTTGGGAGTAATTCAAAGGGAGGCTCTATCACCGGACAAGGAAATGTGTCTAATGAAAGGATGAGCATTGAAAAGGTGAATTATGTGAAGGAATTGAAGTTTAACCTCATGAGTGTATCACAAATCTATGATCAAAAGCATTAAATGTTGTTCACAGATGAGGAATGTTTTGTGTTATCTTCTGGACTGAGCAAACCTCCTCCTGAGAAGATCTTGTTAACTGCTCAAAGAAAGGACAATCTATATGTGCTTGATATGAACAAGGTTACACCATTTGGCAATGTATCTTGCTTTAAAATCCTTCTCTAAAATTCTTTTTTAATATGTGTTTGTCTTTCCTTTGCTGTTAATAAAATTCTTCTAAAAATTCAAAAATATGTTGAGTCATTTTTTATAACTTCATCTATCAGCAGCAAACAACTTTGTTGCTGATAGGTTTAGTTATCAACAGCAAAAGCTTTTGCTGTTGATTACTTTATGCCATCCAGAGGAACATTTTTGCTGCGGATAGCTTTAAAGCAATCAGCAGCAACATCCATTGCTGCGAACCAGTAAAACCATTAGCTGCAACCTTGTTTGCTGCAGATGGGTAAAAATGATTCAAATTAACTTTTACCCGCTATAAAAAGTCACTGTCAGTCTTTACCATGACTGCTAAAAATGAGAAACTTTACTAAAAGAAAATTCATGATATTTTTGGATAAAACCGATCTTTGATTGTACAACTTACTACACAAAAGAATAATAATCAAATACTAACTGAAAGACTTCAGAAGGCTGAAAAAGCAAATTTTCAAGTTGAACACATGGGTATGGATCAGAAAATTCTTTTTGGAATCATTGACAACCAAATTCATAAAAAGGTCACAAAAGGCATCGGGTATAACTCTCACCCACCTCCATATTCCATGTCTGGAAGATTTGCTGATATGTCAGCTCCTCATTTGTTTGCAATTTATCTGCTGATGATTATATCCAAACTTCAGATTCTGATAGTTTTGCTTCCTGAGCAGAGTCAGATTATGTAGGTTTCGAAGATGATTGTGATGAGAGTTCTAGTAAGGGAAATGTTTTAAATAAACTTGAGTCGGATGAATGTAATAATATGTCCGTGTCAAATCCAGATATTTGTGAACACATTGAAAATTTGTATTTTGGTTCAGTGCCTTCTAAGCATGACATTTTGAGAAATGTTATTTCTAAGTTTAAGAATGTTTTGCCTTTTGTTCCTAAATCTGTAAATGCTATGAGTTGTATTGCAAATTTTAAAAGTGCAGGAGTTGTTGTGACTGATATTCCACAAGAAACAATGAGCAATATGGAATTTTTCAGATTAAAGGAAGATCAAGGTCTTCAAGAAATAAATATTGAAGAAAGAGTTACCTCTAGTTCTGATGTCTCAACATCACAATCATCTTCATCATCCAGTGATGACAATTATCAGCCTAAGCCAACATGTGATAAAGTTTGTTTTGGTTGTGGGGAATCCAATCATGTTTTCAAGACATGTAAATTGTCTACATATCATTTCAAAGAAGAAAACATACCATCTACTGTTCAAAATTTAGTTGATTGTGCTTCAAATGTTTTATCTAAATCACAACATAGTAGAACTTTGCGACGTAAAAGGATTAAAAATGCTAAAAACTAGTCGAAAAGGATTTGGAAAATTAAGAATAACGATCTTTTTCAGAACACATTAAAGGAGGATTCTGACTATGACTTCCGAAAAATTAAGAAGTTCCAAGTTAGCAATGACTTGGGTACAGGTGTCTAAATGATTCATTTTATGTGGGGATAATTGAGGAGTACTGCAGACAATATCTACATGTCGAGAGTGGTTGCTCAAGACATATGACTGGTCATTTTTCTTTATTGCAAGATTATCATCCAATGGACGGAGATTTTGTCGCCTTTGCAGGCAATCCAAGAGGTGTAAAGATTGAGGGTCAAGGAACTATGTCTAACGGTGTAAATAGCTTGGAGAATGTTGTCACACCCCAACCGACGGCGGAATTCATCGGGGCGTGGCATGTAGACTGTTCATAAGCACATGATCATAATGTTTGAATTGTAAATATTGTAAATAGTTTGAATGTAATCATGTTTCACCCCAAAGTTGTAAAAGTGAAAAAAGGGCTATGTAAAGTCACCTTGCAAATGAGTAGTTGAATACCACACAATATGTTGTTGTTGTTGCACAAATGATTTGGCTAATCTCAAGATTAACATATGATTGTATTGTATACACGTATCAATGGTGTGCCCAAAAGACTAGAGGGAATTTTGAGGTATAAAGGAATTGAGTGAGGACTTGGTTGAAATAAATGTATACTTGTCTGTGTTTCAAGGGTTGTTTATGAAATCTCATGTGAAGCATGTGTGTAAGAGTATACGGTTTCATTTGTTTTTGCACTTTATTGTATGAGTGTATATATATGAATAACCACCTTAAGATTACAATAGTTAGACAAATGTAATATTTGGTTTGAGTAATTAAATGATTTCTTGAGTAAAATAAGTTAATCTAATCATATAAATAAATATAATCCTTTTATTTATATAGTTTAAGTTTTATATATAAATAAATAAGGGTTTAATTGTATAAGCAATTAAACCAATATAAAATAATGATTAAATTAATAATTAATTCTACTTTAATTACTAATTTAGTGCACGAAAATATGTTTTTAAAAATAATTTATTTAGAAAGTGTATAAATCTTTAAAAAGATCGGGTTTATAATAATGATCATAATCATATAGTAATTATTTTTTTATAAACTATGTATTTATTTGTATAGTTTGTTAAAGTAATTGTTTTAAATAGTTATGGTTTTATTAAGTTTTTAATTCTAATAATAAGGGAAATAATTGGTTTCCTTGAAGATTTAGCAATCTAAATTTCTAAGAACATTTATGAGTTTCAAGTGTTTTATAAATATTTTTTATAAAAGATTTGATTTAAAATTTGGCTTTAAAAAAAATAAAGGAAGTTCCCGGGACTCGAACCCGGGTTGATCCTTGGGAGCACAAGCGCGTACAACCACTAAACCAGTGGCCTTGCTTTGGTCTTAAAGGGATTTCTTATTGTTTTAATCGGTAGGAGCCAAGGGCCCGTTCTTTTATAATGGCAAGCAACAAAAATGGTGCTGGTGTGGGTCTCGAACCCGCGACCATGCGTGTATGAGGCAGGGGCCTTACAAGTGGACTTGGGCTAACGCCTTGGTAAGTATGGGATTACTTAATTTTAAAAATCATCCGTCCCACATCCCCTTCATCCAAAAACATGAACCCGTAAACCCTAATCCAAGATCATCACAAATTATCGTTGATGTGAGGTCAATATGATAGGGCTTTTAATCAGGGAGTTTCGACGAGGAAAATGACATAATCTACAATGGGTGCGTGAAGAGGGCAAATGGCTAGAACCTCTGGATAATTGTTCTTCGAGCTTAATCGAGATCCAGAAGCAATATGAGGTGAAATGGAGAGTTCAGGAGGTATGAAAAGAATGTCGCGCAAATTTAAGGTCCGATATTATAGCCAAATTCCATATGTAACCCACGAATCGATTTGAATCTACTAGAACGGTTACGTGAATGGTTTTTTGAGTTAATACACTTGGTTATGATTGAATTGGTTCATAAAGATCATTTAGTTTTGGTCGATTAATGTTTTCGCATGATCAATAGGCCGTTATAAACCTGAAATCGATGGATTGGAAACCGATTGGTTGATGTTGACTTCAGAAAGTCAAAGAACGGGGTGGAGGGTCCAATTTGGCAACAGGAGGGGTTCAAATGGGTTCATTTGCTTGTGGGGGTTCAAACCACTTTAATTTGTTTAAAAAAAAGATCATTTAAACATAAAACTAGATTTTACTTTAATAAAATTTATAAGAGTTAAATAACTTTAGGATGGTTTATCTAAATATGTCAAATATATATCTTTTTTTTTAAACCAAACAAGTATTTTAATATGGTTTGTTTAATAACTTCAAATATATAAATATGTTTACGTACCTATATTTTCAATTGATTACATATATTATCTACAAGTATATATAGAAGAGTGAGATTACATGATTTAAAATTCACAAGTTTAAGTTTTTGATTTTAATTAGTGTAACAAAATTTCTATATATATAAATTTATGTGAATATACATACATATGTTTTATATATGTAATAGAAAATAATTTGTTAAGGTAAGGTTGAAACTTCGAATTAATGCACATCAAAATCAGAATTAATGTTATGGGGTACAGGATTGAAATGAAGTGTCATTATTGTTTAAGATAAAATGATACTAGAAAACATGAATGTTACAGTATCACCAAGTTGAGAGAATTTTATCTCGAAATTCAACTGATGGAGGCTACTAAATCAGAGGTGAGGGTACTCGAGCTTTATTTGGTCCACACGTTCCCAAGTAAATTCTGGGCCACGTTTAGATTCTCAATGAATTTTGAAAATGAGTACAATCGATAACAAAATTTAGGTCTGTTGCTCAAAGTCAGACATGAATGATTTAGTAGATTTAGAATTAAGGAGGAAATTGTCATAAAATGTTTTGAATTCCAAAGATGGAATGCATCACTTGCAGTAAGAACGATAAGAATTTGATGATTAAAATTTGTTTATGACGTAGGCTAATATGTTCAAGAGGTGTCACTGGGTAAGAGGTTCAGCAAATATTTGTCTAGGTCAAGGTAACATAAAACTTTACCTGATACGAACAACGCTACCTCTGACAATATGACAGGAACACTTATATATAGGAAGTATCAGCGGCGTATCCACCATGCCCTTATCATATCACATTAGTTTCGTTAATATATATCACGATAGGTTTTACATCATAACACATGACAGAATTCACTATGTTTTCCATGTGCTGACTTTTATAATTACGTGTGCACCCATAATTACTCAATTTATTGCATGGTCTGTATAGATCATCCCATTGTGTGTGGGTCAAGAGAGGACACAAAATTACTTAGTTCACATCTATTGTTTTCACGTATGAGTTGCTAATAAATAATTGTGCCCCTAGATAGTAAGGTCAATCAGAAAACTAAAGAGTAATAATGTGGCATAACTTAGAGTTCCATAGCTTCCTCGTGATGAACAATAATACGTCAGACCCTGAGTAGCTTAAAAGTTTATAGCTTCCTCGTGTTTGAACAAAAATACGTCAAACCCCGAGTAGATTAAAAGTTTATAGCTTCCTCGTGTTTGAACAAGAATACGTCAAACCCCGAGTTGCTTAAAAGTTTATAGCTCCCTCGTGTTTGAACAAGAATACGTCAAACCCCGAGTAGCTTAAAAGTTTGTAGTTTTCAACCTTCATGGATAAAGTGAATTATCATGCCTTGTGATCCATCAATTGTAACAATTGTGCCCAATCTAGTTCCAAGTATAATGTAAACATCTAAGTTTCATGTTTAATCTAGTATCATGTACATTGTAAACAAATAAGTTTCACGTATAATGTGAACAACTTAGTATCATGTATATTGTAAAGAAAATAAGTTTCATGTATAACGTGATCAATTTAGTATCATGTGTATTGCATTCAACCATGTATCGTGTGATCATTCTAGTATAATGTATAATGTATTCAACCAAGTATCATGTACCATGGATCATGTGAACAATCTAGTATTGTGTACCATGTGCTAAATCTAGTATTATGTATATTGTATTCAACCAAGTATCACCTATCATGTGAACAATCTAGTATTGTGTATCATGTGCTAAATCTAGTATTATGTATATTGTATCCAACCAAGTATCATGTATCATGTGAACAATCTAGTAATGTGTATCATGTGCTAAATCTAGTATTATGTATATTGTATTCAACCAAGTATCATGCATTATGTGAACAATCCAGTATTGTGTATCATGTGCTAAATCTAGTATTATATATATTGTATCAAACCAAGTATCATGTATCATGTGAACAATCTAGTATTGTGTATCACGTGCTAAATCTAGTATTATGTATATTGTATTCAACCAAGATTCATGTATCATGTGAACAATCTAGTATTATGTATCATGTGCTAAATCTAGTATTATGTATATTGTATCCAACCATGTATCATGTGAACAATCTAGTATTGTGTATCATGTGCTAAATCTAGTATTATGTATATTGCAAACAAACAAGTTTCATATATCATGTTGTGACGTTTCGGATTTTCGTTCTCGTACTTGTATTAAAACTATCATGTAATCATTCTCTATTTTAATAAAGTGTAAGAATTTATTTAGTTTTTATATAAATAGGTATTTTATGTTATGGATTTAATTTAATAAGAATTTTACAATTTTAAAAACTAATATAAAAATTTTAAATAAAAATTCTACATTTGAAAAGTTGCATATTTAATAAAATAACATATTAATAACTTTTATAAAAATTATAATTTATAATAATAATAAAACAAAGTTTATAAAAAAAAACATTTTTAATTAATTTGATTTAAAAGAAATTAAATTAATTTATTTAAATAAAAGTTCAGGGGTTACTTTGTAAATAAAGAAACTGAAAGGATTTAAAACTAAAATCGTTTGAGGGGCTGTTCCTGGTCAAATGAAACTACAGGGACCCATTCAGTAATTATTTTAAGGTTTAAATCGTGTTAAAACAAACTCCAGGGACTAAAACTGTCAAAACACAATTCGATTATCCGGTCGTCTTGTTCCTTTGTCCGGCGGACCGAAACTTTTCCGGCGAGCCCGACAGCCTTGTCCCTCTACACCTCCACACCTAAAACCTGCACCATTGTACTCGCCTTCCTCGTGCGACCTCGTTCCCCCGACCAATTTGCCTTTTCATCATCAGAATTTCACGCGCTCAATTTGACCCGAATGTCAACGCCGCAATTCACCCACGCGGCTGGACCTCGACCTCTGCTAGACGTCTGTACAGTTTCGGCATAACCAGACAAGTGTGTAGGTGTGCTCAATTTCGTGTCTCACCATCGAATTCATCTTCGGGTATAAAAACCATGGACGGTCCTTTTCGAGCGCCATTCTCCCTCTCTGTCCATTCTCTCTCTAAATTAAGGATAACTCTGTGCTCGAGACACCCAGGCGAAGCTCCCCAGCCCCTTTGAAGCTTCAATTTGGACCGAAACCCGAATTCAGATTGTGCACTTCTTCGAGCCTTCGTTTCAACTTCGCAGACCACTACAGTCCAGGTTCTATCATTGTTTGCGTCCCTTATCATTCGTTTAACTTAGTACTAGCAATCCCAATCGCCATCTTGACCATAGCCCACTGATTCTCGGCCAAACGAGTTGCCCGGACACCAATCCTTGTCGTTGCCGAGAACAAGTGGTCATTTCCCTTAATAGTTATAAATTAATTAACATGTTCCTTACCAGCGATGGGCTATAGCCCGGCTGGACAGTGTTGCGTGCGATGAGTATAAGGTCCCGGGTTTGAGTCTTGTGGCCTCCGGCCCAACCCCATTTTGTTCCTGTTGTCATTTTTTTATTTTATTTAATTTTCCTAATTTATTTTAATATCATTTTTATACACTAAAGACTAAAACGAGTCGGTTTAATCGTTTGTTATTTTGAAACCAATTAAACAATCTTTTAAATCCATAAATTATTCCATTTTTTTTTATTTTTATAAATCTTGTAATGTTATTTAAATACATTTTTATATATAAAATATCTCATATTTTTATAAATCTTGTAATATTTTTATAAAATTATTTAAATACATTTATATATATAAAATGTCCTATATTTTTATAACTCTTGTAACATTTTTATAAACTTAATAAAATACATTTAATACATAAAATGACTCATTTTTTTTTATATAAACCTAGCAAAATTTTTAATAAACTTGTTTAAATAAATTGTAAATAATAAAGACTTTTCTTTTATTTGTTATTTTTATATAAATACATTAAATATAACAATACTTGTTTAAAACAATATATATATATATACATATCTTTATAAGTTAAAGTTTTACAAAAACCATTATCATTCTATTTCCATCCTTTATACAAGTAAATACTTAGGAAAAAAATTATATTAAAGTCTATGTACATTTAGATACAAATACACACCTATACGCATACAATAATACCCATTTGTCTACATAGGGTATCAACGTGCTTAGGCTTCCACATACTTATCACCTACACGCGTGGAAAATACCCGCTTGCAAGGTGAGTTACATAGCCCCTATTTTACATCTTTACATACTTTGGGGTGAAACATTATTTCATGCTACTCAATTAAATTGTTTATACGTGTTATACATGAGACTATATGCTTATTCTTTGTATGTACATACATTTAAACACAAGAGACAACCAACTGTAATATTGATAGATCTATTGTGCCTGACCAGCCCACCCGGTTAGGGTGTTTATTACTACATACTCGGATATAACCGCGTGTTATGTTCAAACATGTCGGATATAGTGGGTAACTATATTCAAACATATCGGACTTAGCTGTTGTGCTCTGTTCAAGCGTGTCAAACTCGGTTTGAATTGTGATTAAATAAATGATACATCATATACTTTGTTTAACAAAATAAACAATGAGTTGCAAAACGATTTACACTACTATTTACCGGAATTACTAAACCTATGTACTCACCAACTTTTTAGTTGACACTTGATTTAAATAATGTTTCAGGTTTGGATATGTGACTGCTTGCCGAAGATCTCTCCACTTACGAACTATGGACCTAGTTAAATAAATCAATGTTTTGAACTAGACTAGGTTATTTGAAATGTATTGTATTTGGATCTTGTTGTTTTAAATTTAAGTAATGAATTATGAAACCTTTTAGCTACCATGTGCTTTTGAACAATCATTCCATTGTCCGCCTCGATGATTCCGCCATCGGTCGGGGTGTGACAGATTGGTATCAGAGCCATGGTTATAGGGAATTAGGTTATTAGTCACAATGACCTAGACTATAACCTTAGGACTCCCTTTTATGTGTTACCTGCTAAATGATTATTTGCTATGTGAATTATTTGTGGTTAGGTATTATTTGAATTTTCCCAAGTTTGGTACATGAGACTTACACACATACATACAAGACTTTGATACATGATACATACTTTACATACACATTCGACAAACAAACTTATGCAAACAAATACACTACTTATCCTTATCCATACTCTTCCCTAACCCGTATTAATTGCATCAATTCCTACACATCTTATACTCATAGACCCTCAAGTCTATCAAAAATCTTGAAGATCTCGTCAACGACTTAATTTCTTGAGGCTAGTAAAGGACACGTGCAATCTGGAAGGGTGACACCTGTACATTGGGTTTTCTGGCTAGGAAAGCATTTCGTATAAATCCAAATAAACGGACCCGTATGCTTTCCTGGGAATTCCTGAAGTGAGTGTTTACTTATAGGCTAAAGCATGTCTCTTTGAAAGTTTCGGGGAATTAATTAACGTTGATAAGTCAATGTATTCGCAAGGATACCATCAAAACTTAAACTCAAAATTTGGGGACATTATAGCAAGATAGGAAGAACTAGACGAGCATGCAAAACAAATCATTATTTCGGGTGCACACGTAATAACGATTTGTAATACATGCAAGTCCCGGCAATTCCTATTATGAAAATAATGATCTATAACATCATGTCCTAACCGGAAAAGATGACTTAGTTTCCCCTATCAACTTAGAATAAATAACATGCACTGGCACGCGTCATGATAAATCTCGTATTCCTGCTTACATTATTTCCCGCAATAACTCATATTTATCCGTCTTATCTAAAATATCATTGTCTTTTCTTATGGTGTTAGAATGCCTCCTCGACGTGCAAACTCTAGCGCTTCCAACCCAGAACTTGCTACTCTCCTTGCCCAGCTAGTAGGGCAAATGACCCAAGCAAATAAAAACAGTGACGGGTCTCACAACATCCAAGGGAACGGTGGTACCAACCCGCCTCATTGTACGTTTAAGCACTTTAACTCGTGCAATCCTACTAAATTCTTCGGGACTGAAGGTGCTACTGGCCTACTTCAATGGTTTGAAAGCATGGAAAGCACATTCCTAAACAGTGACTGTCCCGATAATCTTCGGGTTCGCTATGCCACAAGTGTACTCCAAAAAAGAGCCCTCACCTGGTGGAACAGTGAGAAACGCACTCGTGGTGCTGAGGTTGCTACATCCTTATCATGGGATGATCTGAAGAAGGCCATGACTGATGAATTCTGTCCTCGGAATGAAATGAGGAAGCTTGAGGCTGAATTTTGGGATCTTGCCCAAGACAGCGGGGATAATCTGGCTTACACCACCCGGTTCCAAGAACTAAGTCTGTTGGTGCCTCACATGATCACTCCCCTTGCTCGGGGAATTGAAAAGTACATAGGCGGCCTGCCTATGCAAATTCAAGATGCTGTGTTAGGAAGCAATCCTCCTACACTTGAAGCTGCTATCCGTTTATCTGCTACACTATCCGATAACCATGTCAAAGCCGGAACCTTAACAAGAAAGGGTTCCAAGAAGGTCGTGTCTACTCTTGCGGCCGTCAAAGATGTGAAACCCGAGTCTTCTAACCGCAACAAGAAACGTAAGGGTCGAAACTTCGCAGCCGTAACTCCCGCTGTGCCAGCTATTCAAGCGGCCCCTTTAGGTCAAAACCCGAGGACTTATTTGGGCCCGAATCCCCAATGCCAGACTTGCAAGTACCATCATCCTGCCAACTTACCATGCCGATTGTGTTCAAGCTGCGGGCGATATGGACATGTGGTCACTACTTGCCGTACCCGTCCTCCCGTCCATCAAGCTGCTCCAGCCAACCGTACCGTCTATCCAGCACCTCCTAATGGCCGGGCATGTTACGAATGTGGAGATCCAAACCATTTCCGTGACCGATGCCCGAAACTTCATCATCAAGGTGGTCCTCAAGGACGAGCGTTTAACATAAACGCTAATGAGGCTCAAGCAAACAATGACGTGATAAACGGTACGTTTCTCATAAATAATCATTATGCATCCGTTTTATTTGATACCGGTGCCGATAAGAGTTTTGTATCTCTTACCTTCGAATCTCGACTTGCTAAACAAAGAACGAAACTTGAAAAATCTTATTCCATGGAGATAGCAAACGGAAAATCTATTACTATAAACTCTGTTATCCACGACTGCAATCTCGAGCTTAATAATCACAAGTTCTCTGTTGATCTCCTTCCAATGCAACTGGGAAGCTTCGATATTATAATTGGCATGGACTGGTTGTCCAAGCACCATGCCGAGGTTATTTGCTATGAAAAGTGTATTCGTATACCTCTCTCTTTGGGCGACACGTTAGTTATGTTCGGTGAAAAACCATGCCGTGGTCTTCAAATCATGTCTTGCACATTGGCACAAAAGTACTTGCGGAAAAAGTACGTTGCCTTCTTGGCCCACATAGTTGACACAAAAGACAAGGGTAAGAAATTGCAAAACATTCCAATCATCCGAGATTTTTTCCGAGGTATTCCCCGAAGATTTACCTGGTCTTCCTCCCCCTAGACAAGTGGAGTTTCGTATCGACCTGGTGCCCGGGGCAACTCCCGTGGCAAAAGCCCCCTATCGTCTTGCACCTTCTGAGATGCAAGAACTTGCAAGTCAATTACAAGAACTCTCATCCAAAGGATTCATCCGCCCGAACCATTCACCTTGGGGTGCTCCCGTGTTGTTCGTAAAGAAAAAGGATGGATCATTTCGAATGTGCATTGATTATCGTGAACTCAACAAGCTTACAATTAAGAACCGTTATCCTTTACCCCGTATCGACGATCTTTTCGATCAACTTCAAGGTTCAACACGTTTCTCCAAGATTGACCTTCATTCCGGGTACCATCAACTTCATGTTCTCGATGAAGACATTCCGAAGACTGCCTTTCGGACTAGGTACGGTCACTACGAGTTCATGGTCATGCCATTCGGTTTGACTAATGCACCTGCGGTCTTCATGGATCTCATGAACCGTGTATGAAAACCTTATTTGGACAAGTTCGTGATCGTTTTCATTGACGACATTCTTATCTATTCTAAGACGAAAGCGGAACATGAACAACATCTTCGTTTAATTCTAGAGCTCTTAAAGAAAGAACAACTATACGCCAAGTTCTCAAAGTGTGAATTCTGGCTAAAAGAGGTTCAATTTTTGGGACACATAGTCAACGATAAGGGAATTCATGTGGATCCGGCAAAGATCGAGGCGGTAAAGAATTGGAGTACTCCTAAGACTCCTACCGAGATTCGTTCATTTCTTGGGCTAGCGGGTTACTACCGTCGTTTCATTTCAAATTTCTCCAAGATTGCGGTTCCACTCACTGCCTTGACTCACAAAGGTAAACACTACGAGTGGGGACCCAAGCAAGAAGAAGCTTTCCAAACTCTAAAGCATAAGCTCTGCAATGCTCCTATTCTAACTCTTCCTAGTGGTAATGACGACTTTGTCGTTTATTGTGATGCATCCAACCAAGGTCTTGGTTGTGTCCTTATGCAACGTGGCCAAGTAATTGCATATGCATCACGTCAACTCAAAATTCATGAGAAGAACTATACGACCCACGACCTCGAGCTTGGTGCTGTCGTTTTCGCCTTGAAAATTTGGAGACACTATTTATATGGCACCAAATGCGTGGTTTTCACCGACCACAAAAGTCTCCAACATAATTTCAATCAAAAAGAGCTTAATATGAGGCAACGACGATGGGTCGAACTTCTTAACGACTACGACTGCGAGATTCGCTACCACCCTGGCAAAGCAAATGTTGTAGCCGACGCTTTGAGTCGTAAAGAACATATCATGCTTCATAGTGTTCGTATTCATAATGATATCCAAGCCCGTATTATCAAAGCACAACACACCTCGGTTACCGAGGGAAACATGTATCAAGAGATGGCATGTGGCGTAGAACTCTTGCTAGAAACTAAAGCCAACGGTCTATTGTATTACTTGGACCGTATCTGGGTTCCCGATCGCGATGATCTTCGTATATTTTTGATGAACGAGTCCCACAAAATTCGTTATTCGGTACATCCCGGAGCTGATAAGATGTACATGGGTCTCCGTCAGCAATATTGGTGGCCCGGCATGAAAAAGGATATTGCCTTCTTTGTGGAAAAATGCCTAACTTGTTCTAAGGTGAAGGCCGAACATCAAAAGCCTTCTGGACTCCTCGAACAACCTGAAATTCCCGTGTGGAAGTGGGAGAACCTTGCCATGGATTTCATCACCAAACTCCCATGCACTTCTAGTGGGCACGATAGTATCTGGGTTATCATCGACCGACTTACAAAGTCTGCTCATTTCTTGCCTATTCGTGAGGACTATCGAGTCGAGAAATTGGCTCGGATCTATATTGATGAGATCGTAAGTCGTCACGGAATCCCTTTGAACATCATCTCCGATCGTGATTCGCGTTTTACTTCCTGATTTTGGCAATCATTACAATCAGCACTCGGTACTCGTTTGGATTTAAGTACGGCTTACCATCCTCAAACTGATGGACAAACTGAACGAACAATCCAAACTCTTAAGGATATGCTTAGAGCTTGTGTCATTGATTTTGGGGGCAATTGGGATTCTCACCTACCACTAATTGAATTTTCCTACAACAATAGCTACCACACAAGTATTAACATGGCACCATTCGAGGCTCTTTATGGACGAAAATGTCGTTCACCGATTTGTTGGAACGAAATTGGTGAAGCACAAATCACCGGTCCCGAGCTTATCCAAGAAACCTCCGATAAGGTCTCTCTTATCCGTGACAACATTCGGGTAGCAAGGAATCGGCAAAAGAGTTATGCCGATAGGCGACGAAAACCCTTGGAATTCCAAGTTGGAGATATGGTCCTTCTAAAGGTATCACCTTGGAAAGGCGTGGTCCGATTTGGAAAGAAAGGAAAACTTGCACCTCGATATGTGGGCCCATTCAAGATACTCGAGAGGGTAGGAAAAGTGGCCTACAAACTCGACCTTCCTTCGGAACTCAGCAACGTTCATCCAACCTTTCATGTATCAAATTTGAAAAAGTGTCTAGCCGACGAGAATCTCCACATCCCTCTTGACGAAGTGCGCATTGACAAGAAAATGCATTTTGTTGAGAAACCCGTGGAAATCATGGACCATGAAGTCAAGAAACTCAAACGTAGCCGCATCCCCATTGTCAAGGTCCGTTGGGAGTCTAAACGTGGACCCGAGTTCACTTGGGAACGTGAAGACCAAATGAATACCAAGTATCCACATCTCTTTTCATAACCTCCATTAGTTGAATTTCGCGAAATTCCTCTAACTTGGGGAGACTGTGACGTTTCGGATTTTCGTTCTCGTACTTGTATTAAAACTATTATGTAATCATTCTCTATTTTAATAAAGTGTAAGAATTTATTTAGTTTTTATATAAATAGGTATTTTATGTTATGGATTTAATTTAATAAGAATTTTACAATTTTAAAAACTAATATAAAATTTTTATATAAAAATTCTACATTTGAAAAGTTGCATATTTAATAAAATAACATATTAATAACTTTTATAAAAATTATTATTTATAATAATAATAATAATAAAAAAAAGTTTATAAAAAAAAACATTTTTAATTAATTTGATTTAAAAGAAATTAAATTAATTTATTTAAATAAAAGTTCAGGGGTTACTTTGTAAATAAAGAAACTGAAACGATTTAAAACTAAAATCGTTTGAGGGGCTGTTCCTGGTCAAATGAAACTACAGGGACCCATTCAGTAATTATTTTAAGGTTTAAATCGTGTTAAAACAAACTCCAGGGACTAAAACTGTCAAAACATAATTCGATTATCCGGTCGTCTTGTTCCTTTGTCCGGCGGACCGAAACTTTTCCGGCGAGCCCGACAGCCTTGTCCCTCTACACCTCCACACCTAAAACCTGCACCATTGTACTCGCCTTCCTCGTGCGACCACGTTCCCCCGATCAATTTGCCTTTTTATCATCAGAATTTCACGCGCTCAATTTGACCCGAATGTCAACGCCGCAATTCACCCACGCGGCTGGACCTCGACCTCTGCTAGACGTCTGTACAGTTTCGGCATAACCAGACAAGTGTGTAGGTGTGCGCAATTTCATGTCTCACCATCGAATTCATCTTCGGGTATAAAAACCATGGACGGCCCATTTCGAGCGCCATTCTCCCTCTCTGTCTATTCTCTCTCTAAATTAAGGATAACTCTGTGCTCGACACACCCAGGTGAAGCTCCCCAGCCTCTTTGAAGCTTCAATTTGCACCGGAACCCGAATTCAGATTGTGCACTTCTTCGAGCCTTCGTTTCAACTTCGCAGACCACTACAGTCCAGGTTCTATCATTGTTTGCGTCCCTTATCATTCGTTTAACTTAGTACTAGCAATCCCAATCGCCATCTTGACCATAGCCCACTGATTCCCGGCCAAACGAGTTGCCCGGACACCAATCCTGGTCGTTGCCGAGAACCAGTGGTCATTTCCCTTAATAGTTATAAATTAATTAACATGTTCCTGACCAGTGATGGGCTATAGCCCGGCTGGTCAGTGTTGCGTGCGATGAGTATAAGGTCCCGGGTTCGAGTCTGGTGGCCTCCGGCCCAACCCCATTTTGTTCCTGTTGTCATTTTTTTTATTTTATTTAATTTTCCTAATTTATTTTAATATCATTTTTATACACTAAAGACTAAAACGAGTCGGTTTAATCGTTTGTTTATTTTGAAACCAATTAAACAATCTTTTAAATCCATAAATTATTCCATTTTTTTTTATTTTTATAAATCTTGTAATATTATTTAAATACATTTTTATATATAAAATATCTCATATTTTTATAAATCTTGTAATATTTTTATAAAATTATTTAAATACATTTATATATATAAAATGTCCTATATTTTTATAACTCTTGTAACATTTTTATAACCTTAATAAAATACATTTAATACATAAAATGACTCATTTTTTTTATATAAACCTAGCAAAATTTTTAATAAACTTGTTTAAATAAATTGTAAATAATAAAGACTTTTCTTTTATTTGTTATTTTTATATAAATACATTAAATATAACAATACTTGTTTAAAACAATATATATATATATATATATATATATATATATATATATATATATATATATATCCTTATAAGTTAAAGTTTTACAAAAACCATTATCATTCTATTTCCATCCTTTATACATGTAAATACTTAGGAAAAAAATTATATTAAAGTCTATGTATATTTAGATACAAATACACACCTATACGCATACAATAATACCCATTTGTCTACATAGGGTATCAACGTGCTTAGGCTTCCACATATTTATCACCTACACGCGTGGAAAATACCCGCTTGCAAGGTGAGTTACATAGCCCCTATTTTACATATTTACATACTTTGGGGTGAAACATTATTTCATGCTACTCAATCAAATTGTTTATACGTGTTATACATGAGACTATATTCTTATTCTTTGGATGTACATACATTTAAACACAAAACAACCAACTGTAATATTGATAGATCTATTGTGCCTGACCACCCCACCCGGTTAGGGTGTTTATTACTGCATACTCGGATATAACCGCGTGTTATGTTCAAACATGTCGGATATAGTGGGTAACTATATTCAAACATATCGGACTTAACTGTTGTGCTCTGTTCAAGCGTGTCAAACTCGGTTTGAATTGTGATTAAATAAATGATACATCATATACTTTGTTTAACAAAATAAACAATGAGTTGCAAAACGATTTACACTACTATTTACCGGAATTACTAAACTATGTACTCACCAACTTTTTAGTTGACACTTAATTTAAATAATGTTTCAGGTTTGGATATGTGACTGCTTGCCGAAGATCTCTCCACTTAGGAACTATGGACCTAGTTAAATAAATCAATGTTTTGAACTAGACTAGGTTATTTGAAATGTATTGTATTTGGATCTTGTTGTTTTAAATTTAAGTAATGAATTATGAAACCTTTTAGCTACCATGTGCTTTTGAACAATCATTCCATTGTCCGCGTCGATGATTCCGCCATCGGTCGGGGTGTGACACATGTGATAAATCCAGTGTTATGTATCATGTGAATTCTCATATGTAAGTTACTGAATCTCATGAGTAACGTAAACTATCGAATTTTGTAGGTGGTCGAGTGTTGCGGACAAGCGTGTTGCTTGACGTTCATGTATAATGTGGGTAGTTGGGTTTTAAATTCCCAATCTTCTTGAGGTTTATGTGGATGGTTAAAGCCTACGTGAAAGGATTCATCTCCTTGAAGTGCCTAGTATGTTCATATATTTCCGAAGGTGCAAGATAACGAGAAAGTTTTGTAGGTGTTTAGAGTGATGTGCTTACGAACAATTGATTTGTGCTTTTTATTTGTAAATAGACAAGTAATTGTAACTTATTATTGTTTGTAATTTAATAAAATAGTGAAAATAATAAGTTGAATAACTAGATAAACAGATGAATAAATAAAACCTTTTATTTAATTTTAATTATCAAAAAGAGAATGTTTCAAAAGAAAATAATGACTAAATCGTTTAATAGTTAAGCCAAGATTTAATAATAATTAATTTAGCAAAGTAAAAGTTATAATTAATTATTAATTAAGATAATGTTTTTATAAAACATGTTGTATTAAGTTCTCTTACAAGGTGAAAAGGTTTATAGAAAATTTATATTCTTGAACAAGGTAATGGTGTTAATTAAGTAGTTAGTTTACAAAGAAGGGTTTAGGTATGTGTACTAAGTTGTAATAAATAAAATGACGGTGTTTAGATGGTACTCATTTGGTATCGTAACCAAATGGATACTTTGATAAATCAAAGTGATTCAAATTCTTATACTTTCAAGAAGACATGCTTTAGCCTATAGGTGAATACTCACTTCGTGAATTCCCAGGAAAGCATACGGATCTTTCGGTTGATTTGGATTTATATGAAATGCTTTCCTAGATAGAAGACCCAGAGTACAGGCATTCACCCTTCCGGATTGCACATGTTCTTTACTAATTTTCAGAACTCAAAACTTTGACGGGATTTTAAAATTTTTAATAGGCTTTAGGCCTAAGAGTTTAAATTTTGTTTACAATTAATGATGGTGACATAATTCTCAATGTGTAAGAGTGAAGGTGTATAAAGGCTTAGATATGAATAAGTGTGTGGTAAGACTTAGGATAGCATTTAATGGGATCAAATAGGTAATCAAACAGTGTGGTAAACAAAGTATTACATAGATAGCAATTTTACAAGCATGTGAGTTATCAAGTGGTGTAGCACATAGAACATCGTGTATTGTATCATGCGGTGTAATACCTAGGATAACATGTAAAATAATCACACAAGGGTACCCTAAGGTTATAGACTAGGTCATTGGTTTCTAATAACCTAATTCCCTATAACCACGGCTCTGATACCAATCTATCACACCCCAACCGACGGCGGAATACGTCGGGGCGTGGCATGTAGACTGTTCATAAGCACATGATCATAATGTTTGAATTGTAAATATTATAAATAGTTTGAATGTAATCATGTTTCACCCCAAAGTTGTAAAAGTGAAAAAGGGGCTATGTAAACTCACCTTGCAAATGAGTAGTTGAATACCACACAATATGTTGTTGTTACACAAATGATTTGGCTAATCTCAAGATTAACCTATGATTGAATTGTATACACGTATCAATGGTGTGTCCAAAAGACTAGAGGGAATTTTGAGGTATAAAGGAATTGAGTGAGGACTTGGTTGAAATAAATGTATACTTGTCTGTGTTTCAAGGGTTGTTTATGAAATCTCATGTGAAGCATGTGTGTAAGAATATACGATTTCATTTGTTTTTGCACTTTATTGTATGAGTGTATATATATGAAAAATCACCTTAAGATTACAATAGTTAGACAAATGTAATATTTGGTTTGAGTAATTAAATGATTTGTTGAGTAAAATAAGTTAATCTAATCATATAAATAAATAAAATCCTTTTATTTATATAGTTTGAGTTTTATATATAAATAAGGGTTTAATTGTATAAGCAATTAAACCAATATAAAATAATGATTAAATTAATAATTAATTCTACTTTAATTATTAATTAAGTGCACGAAAATATGTTTTGAAATGTTAAAAATAATTTATTTAGAAAGTGTATAAATCTTTAATAAGATCGGGTTTATAATAATGATCATAATCATATAATAATTATTTTTTTGTAAACCATGTATTTATTTGTATAGTTTGTTAAAGTAATTGTTTTAAATAGTTATGGTTTTATTAAGTTTTTCATTCTAATAATAAGGGAAATAATTGGTTTCCTTGAAGATATAGCAATCTAAATTTCTAAGAACATTTCTGAGTTTCAAGGGTTTTATAAAATAATTTTTATAAAAGATTTGGATTAAAATCCGGCTTTAAAAAAAATAAAGGAAGTTCCCGGGACTCGAACCCAGGTTGATCCTAGGGAGCACAAGCGCGCACAACCACTAGACCGATGGCCTTGCTTTGGTCTTAAAGGGACTTCTTAATGTTTTAATCGGTAGGATCCAAGGGCCAGTTCTTTTATAAAGGCAAGCAACAAAAATGGTGCGGGTGTGGGTCTCGAACCCGCGACCATGCGTGTATGAGGCAGGGGCCTTACCAGTGGACTTGGGCTAACGCCTTGGTAAGTATGGGATTACTTAATTTTAAAAATAATCAGTCCCACATCCCCTTCATCCCAAAACATGAACCCATAAACCCTAATCCCAAATCATCACAAATTCTCGTCGATGCGAGGTCAATATGATAGGGCTTTCAATCAGGGAGTTCCGACGAGCAAAATGATATTATAATTACCTACAATGGGTGCGTGAGGAGGGCGAACGGCTAGAACCTCTAGATCATTGTTCTTCGAGCCTAATCGAGATCCAGAAGCGATATGAGGTGAAATGGAGAGTTCAGGAGGCATGAAAAGAATGTCGCGCACGTTTAAGGTCCGATATTATAGACTAATTCCATCTGTAACCCACAAATGGATCCGAATCTCCTAGAACAGTTACGTGAATGGTTTTTGAGTTAATACACTTGGTTATGATTGAATTGGTTCATAAATATCATTTACTTTTGGTCAATTAATGTTTTCGCATGATCAATAGGCCGTTACAAAACTGAAATCGACGGATTAGAAACCGATTGGTTGATGTTGACTGCAGAAAGTCAAAGAACGGGGTGGAGGGTCCAATTTGGCAATAGGAGGGGTTCAAATGGGTTCATTTGCTTGTGGGGGTTCAAACCACTTTAATTTGTTTAAAAAAAGATCATTTAAACATAAAACTAGATTTTACTTTTATAAAATTTATAAGAGTTAAATAACTTAGGATGGTTTATCTAAATATGTCAAATATATATCTTTGTTTTAAAACGAAACAAGTATTTTAATATGGTTTGTTTAGTAACTTCAAATATATAAATATGTTTACATACCTATATTTACAATTGATTACATATATTATCTACAAGTATATATATAGAAAAGTGAGATTACATGATTTAAAATTCACAAGTTAAAGTTTTTGATTTTAATTAGTATAACAAAATTTCTATATATATAAATTTATGTGAATATACATACATATGTTTTATATATGTAATAGAAAATAATATGTTAAGGTAAGGTTGAAACTTCGAATTAATGCACGTCAAAATCAAAATTAATGTGATGGGGTACGGGATTAAAATGAAGTGTCATTATTGTTGGAAGATAAAATGATACTAGAAAACATGGATGTTACAAATGTCAATTCCGTCCCACAGCTGGAGTACAATCTGACGAGTGTGACCTAGATTTGTGATAAAGACTTTTCTACTCTCTTCAACTCCAAAGAATGTTTGATTTTAAAGCCTGGGGTGGTTATTCCTGAAGATCTAATCCTCATGCGTGCTCCTCGAAGATTCAATACTTACAGTCTGGATATGAATAATCCATCAGGAATCGAATCCTGCTTCCTTTCAAATGCCTCAGAAGATGAGTCCTTTCTCTGGCACAAGAGATTAGGACATGTGAACTTCAAGAAAATAAACCGCCTTGTTTCGAGGAAACCTTGTCACCGGTTTGCATTTGAAAGATTTCTCACCCACAGAACATTATCTGTCTTGTTTAAAGGGCAAGCAACACAAATCTACTCACAAACCCAAAATGACTAATTCCACTGACTCTCCCCTTCAATTGCTTCACATGGATCTTTTCGGTCCTGTGAGTGTCATGAGTCATGGAAGGAAATCTTACTGTTTGGTAGTGACCGATGACTTCTCTCGGTTTAGTTGGGTATTCTTCCTGGCAAAGAAAGATGTGACGCCAGAGATTCTGAAGATTCATCTGCTACAAATCGAGAACTTGTTCAATCTATGTGTGAAGAATATTCGCAGTGATCATGGCATAGAGTTTATGAATGCCACTCTAGATTCTTTCTGTGAAAGTAAGGGTATCTCTCAGAAATTCAGTGCACCTCGTACTCCTCTACAAAACGGTGTAGCTGAACGAAGAAATTGTACGTTGATAGAAGCAGCGAGAACTATGATCATTGATTCAAAGCTTCCCGTCACATTCTGGGCTGAGGCAGTTAATACAGCATGTTTTGTGTAGAATCGTGTTCTTATCACCAAAACCTGCAACAAGACTCCTTATGAAATTATGTACAAGTGCAAGCTTGTTATTGATTTCTTCAGGAAATTTGGGTGTGTTTGCACAATGCTGAATACTTCTGATCAGCTGAACAAATTTGAAGCAAAAGCAGATGAGTGCTATTTCATGGGCTATTCCTCTAACCAAAGAGCTTTTCATGTTTACAACAAGAGATGAAGGATTGTGCTGGAGTCCATTGACATCAACTGGCATAAAAGCAGTCATACGGACGCTGGGGACGATCCTGATTGGCTTTTTGATGTCGATTCATTGTTTAAATCATTTAATCTTCCTGATTTCACTAACATATTTGTCTCAGATAATCCTATTATGTCTGTGAATATCCTAGGTACCTCTTCTTCTGCCTCAAGCTCCTCTTCATCACCCACTCTCGATTCTTCAGACTCTGTAGCAACAAGTGAAACTGTTGAGGAAGAAACTCCTCCAATAGTGGATGCTGCTCTACAATCATCTGCTGCAGACCCTATTGTTGATGAAGTTGACCTTTCTGACAATAACATTACCAATCTGGATGATTAATTGGAAGAGGAGGCGATTCCACATTTGAGAATGCACAAGGATCATCCGACAGACAACATCATTGGTCCACTCAATGTGGGATTCTGAACTCGTAGTGCCACCGAAGTAATTAATGACGGTCTCTTCTCTTGTTTCATATCTCAAATTGAACCTAAGAATATCAATGCTGCTTTGCTTGAAAATAGTTGGGTGGAGGCCATAAAAGAAGAATTGCAGCAGTTCAAAAGGTTACACGTGTGGAATCTGGAGGACCTTCCAAGGAACAAAGTCCCAATTGGCACTCGTTGGGTATTTCGTAACAAAAAGGACGAAGGTGGAATTGTGATTCGAAACAAAGCCCGCTTGGTTGTTCAGTGATTTTATCAAGAAGAAGGAATTGATTTTGAGGATGTCTTTGCACCAGTGGCTCGCTTGTAAGCCATCAGAATGTTTCTCACTTACGCAGCCTATATGGACTTCACAGTTCATCAGATGGATATCAAAAGCGCATTTCTGTATGGAAAATTTCAAGAGGAAGTTTATGTCAAGCAGCCAGCGGGTTTCATTGATCCAAGCCATCCTGACAGATGTAGGTCCAGGTAACTCAACTACTGATCGAGCTCGTAATATGACGTTGCTATAACACGAAGTGCGGAATCCTTCATGTTAACATCTGTATACTAACTGACAATTGAAACAACACGCGTAAATAAACTTCTCATTTATATTCCAATTCACAATGGTTTACAGACTCAATCAGAAAATTCTATCTCGGTTCTCTCTGATCAGTCCTCTGTCTAATGACTCTATAAACACACATATATATATATATATAGAAAACTAACCTGCTGTAAGCGAACTTATTAAGTTCGCCTGAAACAGACTAAGCGAACTTAACAAGTTCGCCTCAGTTAGACCTAAGCGAACTTATTAAGTTCGCCTGTGATAAACCAGGCGAACTTAACAAGTTCGCCTCTAGGCTCACATGTAAAACACTTAGTAACTTTAGACATTTACACAACAAAAACACAAAGACATAAAATCTAACTATTACAAGCTTTTGTCATTACAAATCTATGTCCTAACAGACTCCCCCTTGACAATAGCCATATCTTCTGTCTTCAGTCTTTATCTTGAACTCTTCCAGTTATCCGGTAGTCAGCTGCCAACATGCACTCCATATCTTCTGCATATCTCCAAAACTCTTTTGTACTGTAGACCTTGTTCTCTCCATTCATCGGTATACATGATCTCATTCTTTTGCAGCGTCCTCTGATCTTTCTTTGAAAAATTAATAAGATTCATTGCGTCATAGAAACACACAATGACCTTATTATCTTCATCTTCAATCCTTGCTTCCCCAGTATTAACATCAACATACCACCATTTCATATTCCCAAGAAAGTCGTGAGGAATATTCTTTAATGGTATCTTGTGAATAGCACGTACTGGTTTATACTTGTATCTCCAGGTTACTTTCCCAGTCTTTGGATCTATGTTCTTCACTCTCTTTCCCTTCTGTGGTTTCAGCCGATCATACTTTCCTGAACTACCTTCTTTCTTTATCAGGTTTGCTATCACATCAGCCAAACCATTCTTCGATCTATTTATGAGTGGCTTTGAAGCTAGACCATTTATTTCACACCTCGGCAAGGTATTGAAATATTTGATCCTCGGCTTTAAGTATTGAACACCGTCAGATCGTTTGATTGCAAATAATTTTGATTCACCATCATAGAACCAACTTATGATCCTTCCTACACACTGCTCTTTATTCACATATTTCTCTTTCTGAGCAGGTTGTGCTGGAGACTTGGGTAGCACCTTCATCCAACTGTTTACAACTTCCCTCCACTATTCTCGTGTCATCCCTGTATCTCTGTACATCACAGGTTCTTCATTAATCTTTGGAGACTCAGTGTGAGTAGTTTCAGTTTCAGCACCTTTATTGGATTGACTTGACTCATCATCAGTATCCATCTTTGAATCAGCTGTATCATCAGGCAGTGTGACGTCTTCAACAGAGTCTATAGAATCTGTTACTCCTTCATAAGTGAATTCAGGAATAACATCATCCTGGATGAAGTTATACAGCACCTTAAGACCATCACAGCCTTCATAGGTGACACTATCTTTATCTTTCTCTATTTCAATCTCTACTATTTCTCCTTCTTCTATCTCATTATCTGACATATCATCTTCAATGTCATTGAATAAATCATCAATGTCATCAAGACATGCAATCTTTTCAACTTCCTCTTCTTCTGAATCTTGAAAGAACTCCAGTAACAGAATTTCTTCTTCATTAGTACCATAAGTATCTTTGTCTTTGTTTCCTTCAAGTGATTGTGATGTCGACTCCCCCTGAACTCTAGATATAGGACAATATTTCCAGCAGGATCATTGTCTTCATCATCACGTCTTTGAATTGACTCTGTGTGACAAGTATCAGGTATCCTCAACTCCCCCTGAGCGTCAAGACGCTGAACGAGTTTGGAAACAAATGCTTGCATATCAGCAATTTGTTGAGCTTGAGTCTGAATCACCAGCTGCCGTTGTGAATCAGTAGACACAAGAGTGTTTACCTGTGTTTATAGAGAAAGCACTTGAGATTCAAGGAAAGTAATCCTGTCAGAATCAGAAGGCTTTGATGGACCAGCTGTTGATTGTGGAATAGAAGGACTTGAAGTAGTAGGAATGACTGGAGGAACAGGAGTATGAACTGGAGATGGATCCTTAGATCTTGGAGGAGTAATTATCAAAGAAGCAACAAAATTAGCATCCTCGACTCCTTGAGAAGATTTTGCAGCAGCAATCGACGCAGACATTAACTTTTGACGTGTAGGATCTGGAGTAAAGTTACTATCAGTTTCAGAACTCTCATCGACCAAAGATCTTTTTCCAAGTACTGATCCGGAAGGAGGATCCCGAACAGACTTTCATCTTGGTCGTCTGGCTTGAGACTTAATTCATTTTCCAGCATTAGCCAGTGGAATAGCAGCCAACCGTTCATAATGACCTGGGAAAAAATCCCTAGATTCATCAGAATCAGTGCTGTCATCATCAGATGATATCATATCACTTGAGCTGGAACTAGAATCAGCTTCTGTTACCACATTCCCTTCTGGTTCATGAATGGGCGAGTTCACAGCATCATCAACGAAATCTTCCATATTCAATCCTAGATCGTGATCAAGGTCATGAACGACCTCTTCTTGAACTGGTTCCTGAATAGGTATATCAACTTCAGCTTGTGGAATAGGAACATGTTCAGGAATAGGAATTTGAGGTTGTACAGGAACTTGTATTTGTGGAACTGGGATCTGTTGTTGTTGAACTTGTTGTTGTGCGGGTTGTTGTGGTTGTTGAACATTTAAGCCTTGAGCTTGAGCAATTTCATCAGGATGAAACCAGTTGTCATTAGGTGGTGCAACATAATCGGGATTGATTAAGTGCCCAAACAATAGAGTATTGACTGGAATCAATGTAGCAATCTGCTGTTTCACCTTCGTACAGTCGGTAAAGATACGTTTTGACATCGGAGTCAACGTTAATCTTATTGGATGTTGTGGAAGATCCGGAATAAGATGATTGAGTATCATTTGAATAAACCGAGGATACATCAAGAAACCTTGACCTTCAGCTGGATTGATCTGTATTAACATCTCCCGATAGAAATAAAGAGGAAAATTGAATCGTTTATTCAATGTTAAGGCCACCATTGTTGTTTGAAGAGCCATTTTCAATCCATCGGTACCAGCTTTTCACGGAGAGATGCATTGAATATTCACATGCATAAAATACCTCCATTCACCAACTAATCCACCTTTCCGAGCTTGGGTATCATTCTGTTTCCCACGATATCCCATTCGTTGAAAACAACCCATAATAAGAGTGCTAGGATAAGATATTGGATCGTCAACATTTCCACCTAAATCAAGAGCAGCACGAATCGTCTCTTCAGAAATTGCAATCTCAGTATTGTTTACTGTTGCACGAAGTACATGCGGTTCCACGTCAGTATCTTGATGTACCGTATCCCAGAATTGCGGATCTGCAGATAAGGCAACATGCAGTCGTGATCGATTCATAAAATTTATGATGCCTTGAAAATGAACTGCTTCTTACATGTTAGGATCTAACAATGCCACTTGATTATGTTTATATTCGACATGACGAGCCATCTGTGAAAGTATTGGACAACACAACAAACATTAGTACACTTACACATATATAAAACACACATTTAATAAAACACACAAAAAAAATTTTACAAAAAAAATTTTACACAAAAAAAAATTACAAGTCCAAATTCACTTCTGACCCCTAGGCGAACTTAATAAGTTCGCTTAGTAGTGCAAGAGGCGAACTTATTAAGTTCGCCTGACAAGTTCGCTTGGAACAAGTTCGCCTGAACCTGTGACGATTCAAATTCAAACACAGAATTTCAACAAATCGAGATAAAATCATGAAATAAGCATTGAAAATCAGTCGAACACCAATATACAACCAAATATGATGATCAATTTTATATTTCGGTCAAAATTAGGTCTAAAACCGTCCTTTGAAATGTTCGACGAATGAAATTCAACGAAAGTACCTTAGTTGAATTCGCAATTCAATTTGGATTAAAATTCAACCAGTAAACAACTCCAACAACAACGTTTTAAAAATGTTGAAAAATTTGGTCAAGTTCGCCTAAACCGGAGAAACACGATGAACTGATAAGTTCGCCTGATTAAACCCTTATTCAGATTAAGTTCGCTTGATTAGGCGAACTTGTTAAGTTCGCTTAACAAGCCTTCGGCGAACAAGATAAGTTCACTTCACCCTTAAGTTCGCTTCACCCCAGACAGAAGATTATGTTCGCTTCATTGTTTTAAGCGAACTTATTAAGTTCGCTTCACTGTACACAGGCGAACTTAATTGCTTTTCAACCTGTTTGTCTTGAACAAAAATTTTACCAACTTCATCCTGTCAAATCTTGAACTTCCGTCAGCAACACATGTTCGATCCAATCCCGAACAATTTTAATAAAAGTTTAGAATTTTCATGGAAAATAAAAACCAAAATCTTTTTGAATTTTATCTATACAAACGGAATCACATATTTTTTACTTTTATCTTGAATAAACTGAAATCACATATTTTTGGTTTTTATCTATACAAACTGAAATCACATATTTTTTTTGTTTTTATCTGTACAAACTAAAATCACATATTTTTGGTTTTTATCTGTATAAGCTGAAATCACATATTTTTGACTTTAACATCATGAGCAAGAAGATCATATCAGTATTCAATTAATTCATCACACATATTATCAATAACAAAGGGTAATCTAAAGTTTAAGACCATTCAACTTAATTTTGTGCATTTTGGATCTTTTTCATTTTAATACTCCTTCAATTTGAATAATATTTGAAATGATACGTGATAAATTTCAAAGTAAATAAGATCAGGTTATAAAATGCTCTTTTATTTATACCGAATTTGAAATATAAAGCCTGATTTCTTAAATTTGTCAATATTATATTATTTGAAACTATAAGCGTTTATTCTCCAAATTCATGTGATTTAGTACCATTTAGATGATAAACATCGTGTACCCCACATATATGCCAAATAGAAAATAAATGCACTATCTTCAAGACATATATAAGATTTTACTAAAGATTATCCGAATATTCAGAATGAGGAGACATCACTTAGCACATGAATAGCAGAATCCAAATTGGATTGTATAAGAATCAATGAGATTCAGAATCGAATGATTCAATGTTTTGGCTTATATTTGTGCAATCATAGGATTCAGGTACGTGAATCCAACTGTTATCTGGATTATGAATTCAATGGAATCAATAAAGATGATTTATCAATATGATCCAAGGGCTAGTATATGTTTGACAGATGTTGTCAAGTACATATCTTGATTATACTTCAAATTGCATGCTTTTCGGGACATGGGCGCTGAAGCAAATCGAATTAATAGTGCTAAGGACATAACCCGAAACTGATCTCATAAGAAAATCTTTATTAAAAGCTAATATTTTTTATCTGATAATGATCTTTTACACACACACCCAGGCATATAATGGATTTAAATCACAGATGTAATCATATTATATTTAATTTTCACACTACTATTAGCTTCAAAACGCTTTTAGCCTATTGACAATTCAAGTTTCAAATTTTATACACAAATTTTAAAACAAATTATCAAGAATAGAGCATTCACAACACTATCATTTCTTATTTATGCAGACTTTGAAATTTAGATCAAATCAACTTATCTTAATCAATCATATATCAAAGTCTACTAAGGTCGTATGAAATGAACTAATCACTGATGTACTATCATTTCTTCTCTAACGTCAAATGATGTAAAATTTTATATTTTTTTAATTTGTTTTGACTTTTTATAAATTAAAAAATTTTTGACTGAAAATGTAAATGCAGAAATGTAATAAAGCAATAAAAGAACTTAAAAAAAATTTCATGAAATTCTGATTTTGAAAAACTTTTATTCGGGATTGATCATTCCAATCATTTTAATTAGGAATTCAAACCTGGTACGATCAAATGCTTTGGTAAACAAATCAGCAAAATTATCTTCAGTGTGTACCTTGACCAGCTCAATCAACCTTTTCTCTACACAATCATGTATAAAATGATATCGAATTTCAATGTGCTTAGTTTTACTATGTTTAACAAGATTATTCATTATGGACATAGTAGCATTGTTATCAATAAGCATGGGGGTTCCTGTGAAATTCAAACCGTAATCTCTCAATTGTTGTTGTATCCACAGGATCTGTGAACAACAACTTGCAGCAGCGATGTATTCTGCTTCGCATGTTGAAATCGAGACTGTGGTTTGCTTTTTGCATTGCCAGGATACAAGACGATTTCCTAAGAACTGGTAACCACCTGTTGTAGATTTCCTGTCCAGACAACAATCACCAAAATCAGAATCAGTATAAGCATTGAAATCAAAGTTAGAACCATGAGGATACCATAGCCCTAAACGTTGTTTTCCTTTTAAATACCGAAAGATTCTTTTCACAGCAATTAAGTGAGATTCTTTTGGCTTAGCCTGAAATCTGGAACAGATACACACGGCGAACATTATATCCGGCCTTGAAGCGGTTAAGTACATGAGGGATCCAATCATAGCTCTGTAAAGTCGACAATCCACATCTTTTCCTTCCGGGTCAGAATTTAACTTATGATTGACCGGAATTGGAGTATCGTATAGGGTACAGTCCTCCATCTTGAACCGGCTCAATATGTCTTTGACATACTTAGACTGATGAATAAAGAAACCATCTTCCTTTTGATTTACTTGTAAACCTAAGAAAAACGATAACTATCACATAGCAGACATTTCAAATTTCGACTTCATAACACCCTCAAAGTCTTTGCACAACCCTTCATTTGTCGAGCCAAAAATAATATCATCCACATAAATCTGTACCAGTAGGTAATCTCCCCCTGATTTGTTTATGAATAAGGTCGAGTCTATCTTTCCACGAACAAATTTATTCGCCAAAAGATGTGTGGATAATGTTTCATACCACGCACGAGGAGCCTGATGAAGACCATAGAGAGCCTTATCAAGCTTGAAAACCATATTTGGATTCATTGGATCTTCAAACCCCAGCGGCTGACACACATAGACTTCCTCCTTGACCTTTCCATATAAAAATGCACTTTTAACGTCTAATTGAAATACCTTAAAACCTTTAAAGGAAGCAAAAGCTAGAAACAGCCTTATAGCTTCGAGCCGCGCAACCGTCGCATAAACCTCGGTGTAATCAATTCCTTCTTGTTGATTGAAGCCCTGGACAACTAATATTGCCTTGTTGCGTACCACGACACCTCGATCGTCTTTCTTACATTTAAACACCCATTTTGTTCCTATCGGATACGCACCCTTCGGAAGATCAACAAGATTCCAAACCTTAAGTTTGTCAAATTGAGCAAGTTCTTCTTGCATAGCTTCTATCCAGTTATTGTCATTTAAAGCCATCTCAACATTCTTGGGTTCAACCTGCGAAATAAAGCATGAATGTGAGCAATCATCAAGAACACCAGAATCTTTAATGCAAGTATACAAACAAGTATTGTCAACAAGAGAACGTGTTTTCACTCCATCCTGTAAATTTCCAATTATATTCATCACTGGATGATCTTTGTGTTCCTTGATGGTGCGACCTCAGGAACCGGCAACACGTCAACTTGAGTAGATTCAGATTGATAAGAATAATCTTGAGTAATTGGAATTTCCGAGCCTAAATTTGTAGGAATCTCCCCCTGAGCCTGTGTCGAAGGTAATGGATCATCACTCAACAACGGATCAGCAGAAGAATCTTGAAAAATAGCATTATCCTCCTCACTCTCTGAATCTTGTGGACCTGAACAAGAAGCAACAATAGGATCGGGAGCAGAAGTAGATGGAATCGATGAATTTGGAACCGCATTTGGTAGAAATCCATTGTGCTGTGCATCTTGACAGGAATCATAAAGAACAGTAGCATCTTCCTCAGAAATATCAGACGGTAAATGAAAAGACTTGAATAAGTTTTCATAATCAAATGCCCAGTCTGGACCAATCACCATTTGTGGTAAAGACCGATTTGAACAGTCAATATGGAACCATTCTTCAACTTGGCGCGTCTCTTTGTTATAAACCCTCTTGGTTGTCGAATTAGCCACACACCCCAGAAAAATCCCTTCAATAGCCTTTGCACTGAATTTTTTTGGGACATCTCGAACCTTCAGTAGGGTACACGGATTACCAAAAGGTAGTAAATATTTCAGATTCGGCTTTCGATTATTTAGCAATTCATAGCAAGTCTTGTTATATCTCTTGACGGTCAAGACCCTGTTCAAAACATAACACGCAGTATTCACAGCTTCAGCCCAGAAGGTGACTGGAAGCTTAGAATCTGCAAGCATCGTGCGAGCTGTTTCGACCAACGTCCTGTTCTTTCGTTCAGCGACACCGTTTTGTTGAGGAACATATGGCGCACTGAATTCATGATGAATTCCTTTTTGTAGACAGAATAAGCCCATTTTACTATTCTTAAATTCGCTACCATTGTCACTCCTAATTCTTCTGAATTTCAGATTGAATAAATTCTCCAAACCCAGGATTAAGTATTGTACCAACTCAGTGGTTTCAGCTTTAGAAGAAAGAAACTTAACCCATGAAAATCTGGAGTAATCATCAGTTACTACCAAGCAGTATGATTTTCCACCGATGCTCCTGATACTGATAGGACCGAACAAATCCATATGCAGCAACTCCAAAGGAGTTACGATAGAATTCGTTGATTTCGATTTGTGAGATTTCTTTCTTTGCTTCCCCTTCTTGCACGGAATACAATCATCCGGAACTGAGAATTTCATTTTCGGAATACCAAGCACAAGATCATTCCTAACAATGTAGTTCATCTTCCTGTAGTGTATGTGAGCTAGCTTCCTGTGCCACAATATTGAATCAGATTCCGACGCCTTGGAGAGTAAACAAGTTGGAATTGAATCCGTTGTAGTGGCGACACTCATGTCAAGGACATACGTGTCATTTCTACTTGGAGCCTTCATTAGAATCCATTCATCAGGAATCACAAAACCCGATTTCAGAATATAGCATTCATGATCTTTGAAATGGAACGAAAACTTCTTGTCACAGACTTGTGATACGCTTAAAAGATTGTGTTCCAGCTGCTCAACATAATTCACCTTTTCAAATTTGACTTTGTCATTCTTTAACGTTCCCTGGCCAGTTATGTACCCGCCTTTATTACCCGCAAAAGCGACATAACCTCCATCAATTTGTTTTACATCCTCAAGCAATCTAACATTCCCTGTCATATGTCGAGAGCAACCACTATCCACATACCATGTATTGTTGATAGTCCTCCTTGGTTGTCCATACATAAACAACGAGAATCAGTTAGAAAGTGGAACCCAAGCCATCGTGGTCTTGGGTCGTCCGGATTGATCAAAATAAACAACTTCTTGTAATTTATAATCAATTTTGTCATTCACTTTTGGAACAGAAGTTTGACAATTAGACCTTTTCAAAGAAGAACCATTTTTATTATTTTGAAAAACATTATTTGATATATTATTGTCAGATTCAGATGTTTCCAAAATTTTCTTTAATTTTCTGTTTCTTCTTCTTATTTGAGGTCTAGACAATTTAACCTCCTGAAAAGAATCTTTTGAAATCCCAACTTTTGAAATCTCAAGTTTCTCTTTGCATACAAAGGATTTAGCATTCAATGTATTCTGTTGTTTAAATCCAGGGGTTTTAACAAAAGATCGACCATGCATATTTTTCTCCAAACTAGAAGACAACTTTCCCTCATCTTTTCTTTTCAGAATCTTCACCACTTTTGGTTGTGAAGGAACAGTCTTCATTTTACCCTGGTTCTTGTATGGACAATTAATCAAAATATGACCAGCCTCATTGCAATGAAAACACACTCTTCTTTCTTGATAACTTCTGAAATAAGATGTTTTCTTTGAATTTGAAGAACCATCAGAAGAATAAGCTTCGGAGGAATGCCTAGAACAATTTATCGGCTTCTTTGGAACATAAGTCTGTTTTGGCATCTTTGAAGAATTCACTTTTTGATAACCAGCCGCAACAAACCCACTTGACTGTAAGATTGGAGAAAGTTTAGTTGGAACCACTTTCACCTTTTCAGGTTCTGTCAAAATGCATCTATCCCGAGTAACATTCTTCACAACCTTTGGTTCATTAATTTTCACTTATTTCGGAATGCCTTCAACCTTTGAATCATCAAACACCTCATCCTCTGTATCAGAATCATACACCATGTCTTCACCCGTCATTGGATTCACTTTTAATACTGTCTTGGGATCAATTTCCTCTTCATGAATGATTTCAGGCTCAACCACATAATTTGCATTGAACGGTGGAGGAACAAACCCAATTCTAGCAACCCTTTTTGTGGGATCAGCATTAGCATTGAAATAATCCAAAACTACAGATGAATTCTCAAACTGTTCCAGTTTTCTATGTAATTTTATCACCTCATATTCTTTTTCTTAAATCTCCTTGTTCTTTTGGGCAACAACTTCATTTCGTTTTTCGATTTCAGCATAAGCCATATCTAGATGATAACCCTGCTCTTTGTATTTTAACCCAAGAGAATTTAAGTCTCTTTTCAAAGACTCAATTCTATCAATGCACAGCTTATCATTATCTTTCAGTTTTTGATTAACTAAATGCATTGATTTCATGTCACAAATCAAGTTTGTGTTATCATCCATGACTTTTTGCAGTTTTTCTTTAACAGAAATGCAATTAGAACAGTATATATGACAAACAGAGTCTTTTACCTTAGTCGGATCAGATATGTCTGCCATGAATACTTTAGCAATTGGAATATTCTCTGAATCATCACCAACTGAAGCATTTTCTGTAAGAACAATTTCTTCCTCGGCAACCCCTGACACAGCATCATAATCAATACTTTGCCCTCTTTCTTCTTCATCATCAACGCTTGGAACACTATCACCATCACACGAATCATCACTAGAACTTTCATCATCAGTAGACTCCTCTGGTTTTTCAGAATGAATTTCTGCAACAAAAGACTGACTCACAGCACCCACCAAATCTTCCAGATGAATGCCCCAATCATAGTTTTCATCATTTTGAGCAACCAAAGCTGATGATGCAGATGCATGATTTGTATTACCAGAAGGACCATGATTTTGATTACCAGATGAACCATGTGACTGATTCCTATTATGCTGAAAGTTAGATTGCTTCTTTTGAGAATCAAATTCTACCTTTGGCTTCACACACTCCTTAGCAAAGTGACCATACTCTTGGCAGTTGTAACACCTAACTTTGCTCTTATCAAAACCCATACGCGATCGACTATTTGAACCAATATATTTTCTGCCATTTCTCTTCAAGAAATCTTTAGCTTGTCGCATTAACATGGCCATATTCCATTGGATATTCATTTCTTCCAGATCAACAGGGTCAATCTGTCTGAAATCTTCTTCTATTACCTCAGGATCATGTATTTTACCTACAATGAAATTTTCATATGATGCCATGAATGAAGAAAACATAGCAAGATAATCATCAGCAACTTTCTGATTCACATGAGATCCAGATGATGTTGAAGCTGTAGTAGCAGAAAATCCAGAATGGCTTGAATGACCAGAATAAATTGGAACTCCACAACACTGATCATTTGAAGACTCTTGAGCATCACCAGAAAAGAATGCCACTCCAGTACCAGATTTACCAGCAGATTTGGCAAAATACATTGAGGGATCCTGGATATGCTCCATATTAGTCTCTTTCTTCTTCATATTCATGTCATGTGACTGAATCTTCCCCAGGACTTCTTCAAGAGACATGGTTTTGTACTTAACATTTTCTTTGATCAAAATCGTATACACATCAAACTTTGATGGTAAAGCCTCCAAGAATTTATCATTGATTTCCTCAGTCTCATATACCACAGATGCACTAGCCAGTTCACTAAGAAGATGATAGAATCTTGTAGCAAGATTATCCAAAGATTCATTTTGAAAATGTTTAAAGACTAGGAACTGCTTCTTTAGTAACTCTTTTCTACTCTTTTTCACATCCAAACTCCCTTCACACCTTTTCTGTAATGCTTCCCACAATTGTTGAGAAGACTTGAACTGTTTAAAACTATGATATATTTCCTTCGGAAGAGACATAGAAATACTAGCCATTGCTTTCTTTTTTCTATCAAATAACAACTTCTCTTCAGTAGTTAAAGCTGACACCAGCTTTGGAACATCATCCTTTCCCATCCATGAATAAGTAGGATGCGTATATCCTTCCAAAATCGGAATCCACAAACTAGTATCGGTAAAAGATACGAACTGGTCAAACCGATCTTTCCAATTTGAATAATCAGCTAGATTAAACAACTTTGGAGGTTTTTGAGATATACCGATCTCATTGTCATAATTGAACATGTTTGTGACTTGAACCATATTTGCCATGTTTTTAAAAAAAATTTCTGAAAAATTTCCAAGTATTGAGCAGTCTTACCCTCAGGCGAGCTTAATAAGTTCGCTTTAGTGAGTACCAAGCGAACTTGAGATCAAGCGAACAAGAAAAGTTCGCTTAAGGAGGAAATCCAGTAAGTTCGCTTAATATGTGAGAAGCGAACTTATTGCTAAGTTCGCTTGCACAAGAACTAGCAAGTTCGCTTAAACTGCTGTAACAAACTCAGAGGAATCTTTACCCAAACACGAACCAAGAACTTCAAAAATCATGATTTCTCAGCGAATTGATGGAATTTAAGGAAATTGAACCGTAGGATTATGAATTTTATCAAATAGAACACTTCTATCGGTCTAATTTCGTCAAAATCACTTCCAAAAACACGAATTCAGCAGAGAAACGATCTTTAAGAACTTGAAAAACTCCATTGATGCAGAAATTTCAAAAATGTTGAATTTCTTGTCGAATTGTACACAAAACCGTCACTAATCACCGAGAATCGTACTTAATTCACGAGCATAAGCTCTGATACCACTTGTATGTCCAGGTAACTCAACTACTGATCGAACTCGTAATATGACGTTGCTATAACACGAAGTGCGGAATCCTTCATGTTAACATTTGTATACTAACCGACAATTGAAACAACACGGGTAAATAAACTTCTCAATTATATTCCAATTCACAATGGTTACAGACTCAATAAGACAATTCTATCTCGGTTCTCTCTGATCAGTCCTCTATCTAATGACTCTGTAAACACATATATATAGAAAACTAACCTGCTGTAAGCGAACTTATTAAGTTCGCCTGAAACAGACTAAGCCAACTTAACAAGTTCGCCTAAGTTAGACCTAAGCGAACTTATTAAGTTCGCCTCTGATAGACCAGGCGAACTTAACAAGTTCGACTCTAGGCTCACTTGTAAAACACTTAGTAACTTTAGACATTTACACAACAAAAACACAAAGACATAAAATCTAACTATTACTTTTGTCATTACAAATCTATGTCCTAACAACAGAGTTTACAAACTTGACAAGGCATTGTACGATCTTCATCAAGCACCTCGTGCGTGGTATGAGACGTTATCTAAGCATCTTCTTGATAATGGTTTCACACGAGGAGCAATTGACCAAACTTTGTTCAAACGGAAGGATGGTGCGGATACCATTTTTGTGCAAATCTATGTTGATGATATCATTTTCAGTTCCACAAATCCTCGGTTATGTAAAGAGTTCGAGGAAGGTGATGCGCTCTAAGTTTGAAGTGAGCTCTATGGGGGTAATGAAGTTCTTTCTTGGTTTGCAAATAGATCAGTCTGAGTCGGGAATTTTTATCCATCAAGAAAAGTATGTCAAAGAAATTCTGACCATGTTCAAAATGACTGAGTCTCATCCTTACAAAACTCCTATGGAAGTTCGACATGGTCTGTCTCCTGATTTGGATGGTGAAAGCATTAATCAGCACCTTTATTGATCAATGATAGGATCTCTTCTGTATCTCACTGCTAGCAGACGAGACATCATGTTCGCAGTGTGCTAGTGTGCATGTTTTCAGGCTTATCATAAACTCTCTCATTTAATTGTTGTCAAACGTATTTTAAGATATTTGAAGTACAAGCCAAAGCTTGGGCTTTGGTATCCCAAAAATAACTTGTTTGATCTATTGGCATACTCAGATTCAGACTACGGAGGATGCAACTTAGACCGAAAGTCCACTTCTGGAGTTTGTCAGTTCCTTGGCAACCGCCTTGTCTCCTGGCAATGTAAGAAACAAACCACCGTTTCCCAATCCACAACCAAAGCCGAATACATTGCCGCAGCCCTTTGTTGTTCCCAAGTAAGGTGGATCCACCATCAAATGCTTGATTACGGGATCATCTTCCATGAAACTCCCATCCTGTGTGATAACACCGTTGTTCCCCGTATCACCCTAAATCCCGTTCAACATTCTAAAACCAAACACATTGAGATCAAGCACCACTTCATCCGTGATTGTGTTGAAAAGAAACATATCAAAATCGTTGAAGTCAAAACCAACAAGCAAACCACCGACATCTTTACAAAAGCATTTGATTCTGCCAGATTTGAGAAATTGGTGGAGATGCTCGGCATGATCAACTTTCAGTAACCCCTGTGCATATTATCTTTTCTTTTTAAACTTGTTAATCGGGAAGATTTCCAAAAAGATTTTACCTTTTCTGTATAGTTGTTTTTGTTTATTTACCTTTGAAAGCAAAACTTTTGGGGGAGAAATTGAAATTTGCAGTTTGAAAGAAAAAGATTTGCTTTGTATAGTCAAAAAGGAAAGAAAATATTTTATTTGTTTATTGTTTTCTTAAGAAAAACTCACTGTGAGTATCATGTTTTTGTTTCAGTAAAATCAGATCCATGTGCGATAGAGTCTGATCACACTTCTTGAACATGGAATGGACCATAAGCGATGGTGCTTAGTGAGGAATAGCCGGTAGGCCCGACATACATTTATAACTCTTTAGTAGTGTGAAAATCTTATTCTCTTTCGTACACATGTGTTTGAACCCATTTTTCAAACATCTAACCCAATTTATAAGCTAAGAAAACCGATTCAATCAGATATAGGCTTACGTGTTGGATTCTGATTCATGCGCAAGGTGACCGTCAAAGTAACGAGAGTTACCGCCGATGACCCCTTTTGTTTTGCTTACGCAAAGATCTCGGGAGTTCATCTTTTTCCCATCCACTTGGATGATTTGACCCCGTCTGTTTTGCTTACACAAGATCTCGGGTGTTCAAACTTTTCCTATCCGCTTGGATAATTTTACGACTTCTTCTGTTTTGCTTACGCAAAGATCTAGAATGTTCGTACCTTTTAATATCCACTTGGATATTTTTCATTTTACAACCTCTTATATCCATTTGGATTTTATTTTATTTTTGGCGGTGATTTTGACTTACCAAGATGGTGCCCTAGTTAACCTGTAAGAGATGATAAGATGAATACGGGTATTTCTTGAGGATTGATAGTCTTTTAAAACCATTTTATTTCAAAATGTGGGGTACGCCGTGTTTCGTGCTCAAATGGTACCTCTTAATCACATGAAAATATTGTACAGGCAAATGTTCGGGTTTATTTTGCACAAATATCGGCTATCTTCAGGGATTCACAGTAGCTGAGTGCAATATGAATTGTTTCAAGGGTTTGACCAGACATGATCTCACGTTGGATCTTTTCCAAGGCTAAGTGATTATATTTTTTACTGTTTCACTTTTACTTTTTCTTTATAAATTTATTAATCTTCCTTATTAGCTTGTTTAAATTGTGTACATATTTCCTTTGTTTCTGATCGTGCATCTTCTGTTCACCCGAAACTTCATTTCATCGAACCACCCGAAACTACCATCCACCTGAAACTACTTTATCGAAACTAATAGTTTCGACATAGGTATTTTAGTCTTTTGTCATGCTCAAATTAAATATCTTCATAATCAGGTTTTCTCTCATGCTCATTCTCACTCTCAGTTTCGATACCTCTTCACACTTTCATCTTCACAAGAGCCAGATGTTGATGCTAACCAATAGATAGAGCAAGATGGTGAACCACCTATCTTAGAGTCTCCTTTCATGGATCAACTGATAGAAAATCTTGAGCCTATTATTGAAGAGCAACATGTGGAAAACATAGAAGCTGAAGAAACTATTAATGATGAAGTTAAGGAAAGTGTTGAAGCTGAAGATGATTCTAGTGACACCTTGGATGAAGGTATCTATGGCACTAAATATTATCAATCTGACTATGAGTCAGAAGATGAAGAGCGGACTGAACCTCTTGCATCCTCCTCCAAGAGACAAGCTGATTTCGAGTCTGATTATGAACAAAAAGAACCTCTTGCAAAGAAAATCAAGACAGGTCTGGAGTCCTTAACATCTTTTGATGAATCATTGTTTGATATTCCTGAACACCTCACCCCCACTCACTCACCTACTCATATTCCACCACCTTCACCACAACCATCTGCACCACAACAGTGAACTGCTTATAAGGAGATATTGCCACATACGTTGAATGCTGCTGATAAGCCTATCAGCAGCAGCAAGTGTTGGATGCTGCTGATAAGCCTATCAGCAACAACAAGTGTTGAATGCTGCTGATAAGCCTATCAGCAGCATTTGTACTTAGAATAATTTGGTAGCAATCAGTCTTTGGTTCTACACCTGTTAAACATAGTAAAACTAAGCACATCGAAATTCGATATCATTTTATACGTGATTGTGCAGAGAAAAGGTTGATTGAGCTGGTCAAGGTACACACTGAAGATAATTTTGCTGATTTGTTTACTAAGGCATTTGATCGTACCGGGTTTGAATTCCTAATTAAAATGATTGGTATGATCAATCCCGAATTAAAGTTTTTCAAAATCAGAATTTCATGGAAAATTTTTCTTTTAGGTTCTTTTATTGCTTTATTACATTTCTGCAGTTACTTTTTCAGTCAAAAAGTCTAAATTATAAAAAGTCAAAACAAATTGAAAAATATAAAATTTTGACATCATTTAAGGTTAGAGAAGAAATGATAGTACATCAGTGATTCGTTCATTTCACACGACCTTAGTAGACCTTGATATATGAATGATTAAAATAAGTTGATCTGATCTAAATTTCAAAGTCTGCATAAATAAGAAATGATAGTGTTATGAATGTTCTATTCTTGATAATTTCTTTTATAATTTGTGTATAAAATTTGAAACTTGAATTGTCAATAGACTAAAAGCGTTTTGAAACTAATAGTAGTGTGAAAATTAAATATAATCTGATTACATCTGTGATTTAAACCCATTTTATGCCTGGGTGTGTGCGTTAAAAGATCACTATCAGATAAAGAATATTAGCTTTTAATAAGGATTTTCCTATGAGATCAGTTTCGGGTTATGTCCTTAGCACTATTCATTCGATTTGCTTCAGTGCCCATGTCCCGAAAAGCATGCAATTTGAAGTATAATCAAGATATGTACTTTACAACATCTGTCAAACATATACTAGCCCTTAGATCATATTGATATATCATCTTTACTGATTCCATTGAATTCATAATCCAGATAACAGTTGGATCCACGTACCTGAATCTTATGATTCCACAAATATAAGCCAAAGCATTGAATCATTCGATTCTGAATCTCATTGATTCATATACAATCCAATTTGGATTCTGCTATTCATGTGCTAAGTGATGTCTCCTCATTCTGAATATTCGGATAATCTTTAGTAAAATCTTATATATGTCTTGAATATAGTGCATTTAATTTTTATTTGGCTTATATGTGGGGTACACGATGTTTATCATCTAAATGGTACTAAATCACATGAATTTGGAGAATAAACGCTTATAGTTTCAAATAATATAATATTGACAATTTTAAGAATTCAGACTTTATATTTCAAATTCGGTATAAATAAAAGAGCATTTTATAACCTGGTCTTATTTACTTTGAAATTTATCGCGTATCATTTCAAATATTATTTAAATTGAATGAGTTTCAAAATGAAAAAGATGCAAAATGCACAAAATTGAGTTGAATGGTCTCTTACTATAGGTTACCCTTTGTTATTGATAATATGTGTGATGAATTAATTGAATAACTGATATGATCTTCTTGCTCATGATGTTCAAACCAAAAATATGTCATTTCAGTTTATTTAGAGAAAAACAAAAAATATGTGATTCTGTTTGTATAGAGAAAAACCAAAAATATGTGATTCTGTTTGTATAAAGAAAAACCAAAAATATGTGATTTCAGTTTGTACAGAGAAAAATCAAAAATATGTGTTTCCGTCTGTATAGATAAAATTCAAAACGATTTTATTTTTACTTTACATGAAAATTCTAAACTTTTATTAAAATTGTTCGGGATTGGATCAAATATGTGTTGCTGACGGAAGTTCAAGATTTGAAAGGTTGAAGTTGGTAAAATTTGTGTTCAAGGCAAAAAGGTTGGAAAAGTAATTAAGTTCGCCTGTGTACAGTGAAGCGAACTTAATATGTTCGCTTAAATCAGTGAAGCGAACTTATTCTACAATCTGGAGTGAAGCGAAGGGTGAAGCGAACTTATCTTGTTCGCCGAAGGCTTGTTAAGCGAACTTAACAAGTTCGCCTAATCAAGCGAACTTAATCCGAATAAGGGTTGAATCAAGCGAACTTATCATGTTCATCGTTTTACTCAGAACTTAGGCGAACTTATTCAAAATTCTCAAAAATTTTAATCTGTGTTGTGAGTGTTAATTTCTGGTTGCATCTTGATCGAAATTGAAGTGCGAATCTAACAAAGGTATTTTCGTTGGATTTCATCCGCTAAATTGAGTGTATTCGAAGGTTTTGAGTCTCGGTTTTCGTCGGATTGTTTCAAGGACGATTTTGACCGAGATATCAAATTGATCATCGTTTTTGGTCATACTATGATATTAGATTGATTGGATATGCTTATTTCATGATTTGATATCGATTTGCTGGAAATTTAAAATTCAGTGTTTGAATTTGAAACGTCTCAGGTTCAGGCGAACTTGTTCCAAGCGAACTTGTTCGAAGCGAACTTGTCAGGCGAACTTAATAAGTTCGCCTCTTGTACTACTAAGCGAACTTATTAAGTTCGCCTAGGGGTCAGAAGTGAAAAAGGAGTTGTGATTTTTTTTTAAAAATTTGTTTTTGTTTGAAATTTTTTTAAGATTTTTTTTGTTTTGTTTGATTTTTTTTTTGTTTGTTGTTTCATATATGTGTTAGTCTACTAATTTGCCAGAAGCAGTTCATTTTCAGGGCATTATCAATTTTCTGAATCGATCAAGACTACATGTTGCATTATCTGCGGACCCTTATATTAGCTTGGTATACATCCAACAATTCTGGGATACTGTACATCAAGATATCGATGTGGAACCACATGTCCTTCGTGCAACAGTCAATAATACCGAGATTGCAATTTCAGAAGAGACAGTTCCTGCTGCTCTAGTTTTGGGAGGCAATGCTGAAGATCCAATATCTTATCCCAATACTCTTATTATGGGTTGTTTTCAAAGGATGGGATATCGTGGAAGACAAAATGATACACAAGCTAGGAAAAGGTGGATTAGTAGGCGAATGGAGGTACATTATGCATGTGATTATACAATGCATCTCTCCGCGAAAAGCTGGTACAGATGGCTTGAAGATGGCTCTTCAAACAGCTATGGTGGCTTTAACTTTGAATAAAAGATTCAATTTTCCGCTTTATTTTTATCGGGAGATGGTAATGCAGATAAATCTGGCTGAAGGTCAAGGTTTCTTGATGTATGCCTGATTCATTCAAATGATACTCAATCAACTTATTCCGGATCTTCCACTACATGCCATAAGATTGACTTTGACTCCGATGTCAAAACGTATTTTTACAGATTGTACAGAGGTGAAACAGCAAAATGCTGCGTTGATTCCAGTTAATACACCACTGTTTGGGCACTTAATCAATCCTGATTATGTTGCACCACCTAATGATAATTGGTTTCATCCTAATGAACTTGCTCAAGCTCAAGGAGTTAATGTTCTAGCACAACAACAACAACAACAACCACAACAACCTGCCTAACAACAACAGATACCAAATTCCTATTCCTGAACAAGTTCCTATTGCACAGGCTGCAGTTAATATTTCGATTCAGGAACCAGTTCAAGAAGAGGTCATTCATGATCCTAATCAAGATCTAGGTATGAACATGGATGATTTTGTTGATGAAGCTGTGAACTCGCCCATTCATGAACAAGAAGGGAATGTGGTGACAGACGCTGAGTCTAGTTCCAGTTCAAGTGATACAACATCATTTGATGATGACCGCAATGATTCTGATGAAACTAGGGATTTTTCTCCAGGTCATTATGAACGGTTGGCTGCTATTCCACTGGCTAATACTGGAAAACGCATTAAGTCTCAAGCCAGACGACCACGACGCAAGTCTGTTCGGGATCCTTCTTCCGGATCAGTACTTGGAAAAAGATCATTGGTCGATGAGCGTTCTGATACTGACAGTGACTTTAATCCTGATCCTTCACGTCAAAAATTAATGTCTGCGTCAATTGTTGCTGCAAGATCTTCTGAAGGAGTTGAAGATGCTAATTTTGTTGCTTCTCTGATAATTACTCCTCCAAGATCTAAGGATCCCTCTCCAGTTCCATCTCCTGTTCCTTCAGAGATTCCTACTACTTCAAGTCCTTCTATTCCACAATCAACAGCTGGTCCGTCAAAGCCTTCTGATTCTAACAGGATAACTTTCCTTGAATCTCAAGTGCTATCTCTACAAACACAAGTTAACTCTCTTGTGTCTATTGATTCTCAATGACAGCTGGTGCTACAGATTGCTGATATGCAAGCATTAGTGTCCAAACTCGTTCAGTGTCTTGACGCTCAGGGGGAGTTGAGGATACCTGATACTTGTCACACAGAGTCAATTCAAAGATGTGATGATGAAGACAATGATTCTGCTGGAAATATTGAGGGTGATCGTCAATACACTGACGCTAATCCTATATCTAGAGTTCAGGGGGAGTCGACATCAAAATCTCCTGAAGGAAACAAAGACAAAGATACTTCTGGTACTAATGAAGAAGAAATTCTGTTATTAGAATTCTTTCAAGATTCAGAAGAAGAGGAAGCTGAAAAGATTGAATGTCTTGATGACATTGACGATTTATTCAATGACATGGAAGATGATATGTCAGACACTGAGATAGAAGAGGGAGAAATAGTGGAGATTGAAATAGAGAAAGATAAAGACAGTGTTACATATGAAGGCTGTGATGGTCTTAAGGTGCCTTATAACTTCATCCAAAAGGATGTTGTTCCTGAGTTCTCTTATGATGGAATAACAGACTCTATGGACTCTATTGAAGACGTCACATTGCCTGATGATACAGCTGAGTCAAAGATGGATACTGATGATGAGAATCTTCAATTCAATAAGGGTGCTGAAACTGAAACTACTCACACTGAGTCTCCGAAGATTAATGAAGAACCTGTGATGTTCAGAGATACAGGAATGACACGAGAACAGTGGAGAGAAGTTGTAAACAGTTGGATGAAGGTACTACCCAAGTCTCCAGTACAACCTGCTCAGAAAGAGAAATATGTGAATAAAGAGCAGTGTATAGGAAGGATCATTAGTTGGTTCTATGATGGTGAATCAAAATTGTTTATAATCAAACGATCTGATGGTGTTCAATACTTAAAGCCAAGGATCAAATATTTCAATACCTTGCCGAGGTGTGAAATAAATGGTCTAGCTTCAAAGCCACTCATAAATAGATCGAAGAATGGTTTGGCTGATGTGATAGCAAACCTGATAAAGAAAGAAGGTAGTTCGGGTAAGTATGAACGGCTGAAACCACAGAAAGGAAAGAGAGTGAAGATTACAGATCCTAAGACTAGGAAAGTAACATGGAGATACAAGTGTAGACCAGTACGTGCTATACACAAGATACCATTAAAGAATATTCCTCAAGACTTTCTTGGGAATATGAAATGGTGGTATGTTGATGTTAATACTGGTGAAGCAAGAGTTGAAGATAAAGATAATAAGGTCATTGTGTGTTTCTATGACGCAATGAATCTTATTAATTTTTCAAAGAAAGATCAGAGGACGCTGCGAAAGTATGAGATAATGTATACTGATGAATGGAGAGAACAAGGTCTACAGTATAAAAGAGTTTTGGAGATATGCAGAAGATACGGTGTGCATGCTGGCAGCAGACTACCAGACAACTGGAAGAGTTCAAGATAAAGACTGAAGACAGAAGATCAAGCTATTGTCAAGGGGGAGTCTGTTAGGACATAGATTTGTAATGACAAAAGCTTGTAATAGTTAGATTTTATGTCTTTATGTTTTGATTTGTAATTGTTTAAAGTTGCTAAGTATTTTTACTAGTGTGCCTAGAGGCGAACTTGTTAAGTTCGCCTGGTATATCAGAGGCGAACTTAATAAGTTCGCTTAGGTCTAACTGAGGCGAACTTGTTAAGTTCGCTTGGTCTGTTGGAGGCGAACTTAACAAGTTCGCTTACAGCAGGTTAGTTTCTATATATATGGATTTACAGAGTCATTAGACAAGATACCGAACAGAAAGAACAGAGAGAACGATTTGTCTGATTGAGTCTGTAAACCATTGTTGAATCTGAATATATTGAAGAAGTTTATTTACGCGTGTTGTTTGAATTGTCGGTTAGTATACAAACGTTAACTCGAAGGATTCCGCACTTCGTGTTATAGAAACGTCATATCACGAGTTTGATTAGTAGTTGAGTTACCTGGACCTACAAATCTAACAAAGGTATTTTCGTTGGATTTCATCTGCTAAATTGAGTGTATTCGAAGGTTTTGAGTCTCGGTTTTCGTCGGATTGTTTCAAGGACGATTTTCACCTAAGTTATGACCGAGATATCAAATTGATCATCTTTTTTGGTCATAATGTGATATTAGATTGATTGGATATGCTTATTTCATGATTTGATATCGATTTGCTGGAAATTTAAAATTCAGTGTTTGAATTTGAAATGTCTCAGGTTCAAGCGAACTTGTTCGAAGCGAACTTGTCAGGCGAACTTAATAAGTTCGCCTCTTGCACTACTAAGCGAACTTATTAAGTTCGCCTAGGGGTCAGAAGTGAAAAAGGAGTTGTGATTTTTTTTAAAAAAAATTTGTTTTTGTTTGAAATTTTTTTAAGATTTTTTTTGATTTGTTTGATTTTTTTTTGTTTGTTGTTTCATATATGTGTTAGTCTACTAATGTTTGTTGTGTTGTCCAAAATTTTTCACAGATGGCTCGACATGTTGAATATAAGCATAATCTAGTGGCGTTGTTAGATCCTAATTTGCCAGAAGCAGTTCATTTTCAGGGCATTATCAATTTTCTAAATCGATCAAGACTACATGTTGCATTATCTGCGGACCCTTATATTAGCTTGGTCTACATCCAACAATTCTGGGATACTGTACATCAAGATATCGATATGGAACCACATGTCCTTCGTGCAACAGTCAATAATACCGAGATTGCAATTTCAGAAGAGACAATTCGTGCTGCTCTAGATTTGGGTGGAAATGCTGAAGATCCAATATCTTATCCTAACACTCTTATTATGGGTTGTTTTCAAAGGATGGGATATCGTGGAAGACAAAATGATACACAAGCTAGGAAAGGTGGATTAGTAGGCGAATGGAGGTACTTTATGCATGTGATTATACAATGCATATCTCCGCGAAAAGCTGGTACAGATGGCTTGAAGATGGCTCTTCAAACAGCTATGGTGGCTTTAACTTTGAATAAAAGATTCAATTTTCCGCTTTATTTTTATCGGGAGATGGTAATGCAGATAAATCCGGCTGAAGGTCAAGGTTTCTTGATGTATCCCCGATTCATTCAAATGATACTAAATCATCTTATTCCGGATGTTCCACTACATGCCATAAGATTGACTTTGACTCCGATGTCAAAACGTATTTTTACAGATTGTACAAAGGTGAAACAGCAAAATGCTGCGTTGATTCCAGTTAATACACCACTGTTTGGGCACTTAATCAATCCTGATTAAGTTGCACCACCTAATGATAATTGGTTTCATCCTAATGAACTTGCTCTAGCTCAAGGAGTTAATCTTCCAGCACAACAACAACAACAACAACCACAACAGCCTGCCCAACAACAACAGATACCAGTTCCACAACTTCAAGTTCAACAACCACAAATACAAATTCCTATTCCTGAACAAGTTCCTATTGCACAGGCTGCATTTAATATTCCGATTCAGGAACCAGTTCAAGAAGAGGTCGTTCATGATCCTAATCAAGATCTAGGTATGAACATGGATGATTTTGTTGATGAAGCTGTGAACTCGCCCATTCATGAGCAAGAAGGGAATGTGGTGACAGACGCTGAGTCTAGTTCCAGTTCAAGTGATACAACACCATTTGATGATGACCGCACTGATTCTGATGAATCTAGGGATTTTTCTCCAGGTCATTATGAACGGTTGGCTGCTATTCCACTGGCTAATGCTGGAAAACGCATTAACTCTCAAGCCAGATGACCACGACGCAAGTCTGTTCGGGATCCTCCTTCCGGATCAGTACTTGGAAAAAGATCGTTGGTAGATGAGAGTTCTGACACTGAAAGTGACTTTAATCCAGATCCTTCACGTCAAAGGTTAATGTCTGCGTCAATTGCTGCTGCAAGATCTTCTCAAGGAGTTGAAGATGCTAATTTTGTTGCTTCTCTGATAGTTACTCCTCCAAGATCTAAGGATCCATCTCCAGTTCATACTCCTGTTCCTCCAGAGATTCCTACTACTTCAAGTCCTTCTATTCCACAATCAACAGCTGGTCCGTCAAAGCCTTCTGATTCTGACAGGATAACTTTCCTTGAATCTCAAGTGCTATCTCTACAAACACAATTTAACTCTCTTGTGTCTATTGATTCTCAACGATAGCTGGTGCTTCAGACTCAAGCTCAATAGATTGCTGATATGCAAGCATTAGTGTCCAAACTCGTTCAGCGTCTTGACGCTCAGGGGGAGTTGAGGATACCTGATACTTGTCACACAGAGTCAATTCAAAGACGTGATGATGAAGACAATGATCCTGCTGGAAATATTGAGGGTGATCATCAATACACTGACGCTAATCCTATATCTAGAGTTCAGGGGGAGTCGACATCAAAATCTCTTGAAGGAAACAAAGACAAAGATACTTCTGGTACTAATGAAGAAGAAATTATGTTATTAGAATTCTTTCAAGATTCAGAAGAAGAGGAAGCTGAAAAGATTGAATGTCTTAATGACATTGACGATTTATTCAATGACATGGAAGATGATATGTTAGACACTGAGATAGAAGAAGGAGAAATAGTGGAGATTGAAATAGAGAAAGATAAAGACAGTATTACATATGAAGGCTGTGATGGTCTTAAGGTGCCTTATAACTTCATCCAAGAGGATGTTGTTCCTGAGTTCTCTTATGATGGAATAACGGACTCTATGGACTCTATTGAAAATGTCACATTGCCTGATGATACAGCTGAGTCAAAGATGGATACTGATGATGAGAATCTTCAATTCAATAAGGGTGCTGAAACTGAAACTACTCACACTGAGTCTCCGAAGATTAATGAAGAACCTGTGATGTTTAGAGATACAGGAATGACTCGAGAACAGTGGACAGAAGTAGTAAATAGTTGGATGAAGGTACTACCCAATCTCCAGTACAACCTGCTCAGAAAGAGAAATATGTGAATAAAGAGCAGTGTATAGGAAGGATCATTAGTTGGTTCTATGATGGTGAATCAAAATTGTTTATAATCAAACGATCTGATGGTGTTCAATACTTAAAGCCAAGGATCAAATATTTCAATACCTTGCCGAGGTGTGAATTAAATGGTCTAGCTTCAAAGCCACTCATAAATAGATCGAAGAATGGTTTGGCTGATGTGATAGCAAACCTGATAAAGAAAGAAGGTAGTTCGGGTAAGTATGAACGGCTGAAACCACAGAAAGGAAAGAGAGTGAAGATTACAGATCCTAAGACTGGGAAAGTAACCTCGAGATACAAGTATAGACCAGTACGTGCTATACAAAAGATACCATTAAAGAAAATTCCTCAAGACTTTCTTGGGAATATGAAATGGTGGTATATTGATGTTAATACTGGTGAAGCAAGAGTTGAAGATAAAGATAATAAGGTCATTGTGTGTTTCTATGACGCAATGAATCTTATTAATTTTTCAAAGAAAGATCAGAGGATGCTGCGAAAGTATGAGATAATGTATACTGATGAATGGAGAGAACAAGGTCTACAGTATAAAAGAGTTTTGGAGATATGCAGAAGATACGGTGTGCATGCTGGCAGCAGACTACTAGATAACTGGAAGAGTTCAAGATAAAGTCTGAAGACAGAAGATCAAGCTATTGTCAAGGGGGAGTATGTTAGGACATAGATTTGTAATAAAAAAAGCTTGTAATAGTTAGATTTTATGTCTTTATGTTTTTGCTATGTAATTGTTTAAAGTTGCTATGTGTTTTAACATGTGTGCCTAGAGGCGAACTTGTTAAGTTCGCCTGGTCTATCAGAGGAGAACTTAATAAGTTCGCTTAGGTCTAACTGAGGCGAACTTGTTAAGTTCGCTTGGTCTGTTGGAGGCGAACTTAACAAGTTCGCTTACAGCAGGTTAGTTTCTATATATATGAGTTTACAGAGTCATTAGATAAAAAAATACCGAACAGAAAGAACAGAGAGAACGATTTGTCTGATTGAGTCTGTAAACCATTGTTGAATCTGAATATATTGAAGAAGTTTATTTACGCGTGTTGTTTGAATTGTCGGTTAGTATACAAACATTAACTCGAAGGAATCCGCACTTCGTGTTATAGAAACGTCATATCACGAGTTCGATCAGTAGTTTAGTTACCTGAACCTACAATGCTGACCGAAACTCCTAGTTTTGATAGAACAAGGCTTGCCTGAAACTCCTAGTTTCGATAGAGGAAACATAATCTAGAAATAACTAGTTTCGATGATGAAGACTTAGCAGAAAATCTAGCAAACTTAGTAGAAACTAGTTTCGATAATGCAGTAGTTTCGGGTGATCAATCTGCACAAGTTAGTTTCAATATAACAGGACAAATAACTAGTTTCGATGATACCTTCTCCACACAAAAGTACAGACAATAAGTTTCAATGACCAACGGAAATGCAGAGATTGTCTCCTAGTAGGTTCGATGTCTTCTTCCCAAACTCAGAAAATCTCCATTGATGAACACCTTCAAAATTCAATAGCAAAGAAATAGCAATCCAATCCAACGAAAAGCTTCTAATAATACTCCTGATCATGAAAATACCCTTTAATATGGAAAACTCGAACTCAGACAGCTGGAAATCGATGAAACAGTAACAATTTCAATGGAACGGTGCTTCTAAAACCCAGAAGTAGAAAAACTTCAATAATATACCGAAAAACACCTAAAATCAATCACAATAACCTGAATACACTCAGAAATCAAGAACGTAAAGCTATGATACCAATTGTAGGTCCAGATTTCAATCGGAAATCACTCAAAAGATCGATTACACACAAACATGTTGAATCTGTGTGTGGTGAAACAGAGGAGAGAAACAAAAATGGTGAAGATAAACAGGTAAACCACATAGGATTCAACACAAGTATGATATGACATTGTAAGAACAACAGATGAAATAACTCCAAATGTGTATTTGAATGTGTTCCATTCCTTCAAATTCAATCACTGCATTTCCAATGGTGGTGTTGTAAAACCATTTTCTAAAATTTTGAAGCTGGACTAGTACTGATCGTGGCAGTATGATGGATTTGACAGTCTCTGTCGCCTTGTACCAAAGGCTTACCCAAGGCCTCTGAGTTTGGGGATGAATCCTGGTTTTGGAGAGAACCCTTCTTGGTTTAGCAGTAGTCATGGACCTGAAATCATTGAAGGTCTGATTTCTCAAGAAGATCTCAAAATCTCTTACAATGCCCACATCTCCAGGGTTTTGTAGAGGTAGCTTGGCAAGGGCTATTAAGTCATATTTAGGGAGGGAGCTGAAGTCATGAGGAGACTTGAAGTGCTCCACTCCTCCATCTAACAATGAAAAGTGAATGTTCTTTATCGTACTTCCACCCGACTAGTGGCCTTTTTAACTCTTGATACTCAGCAAACCACTCATAGTGCTTTGGTGGTTCCTGAGCTGGCATTTATTTGAACCAAGACCTTCTAGGATCTGAGGCCTGGATAGATGGAGTATCAGTTCCTGTTGCAGTTGGTGTTGGTGTTGCTGTTGGAGCTTCTTCAGTTGTGCCTGTTGGCCCAGCAGTGTTCACAGGCTCAACAAAGGTCACTTTGACATTCTTGTCCTCTAGCTCATTATCTGATGAAGCATCAACCTCATTTCCTTCTTCTGTGAAATATTTGAGCTTATCTCCCTGTTCTTCACCTAATGTAACAATTTCAGGGTAATCTTCAAGTATTCCAAAGTCATCAACTTGCTTTAGTAGTTCATCTAGCTCATGATCTGATCCAATTTCTTCTTCATCAAGAATTATAACTGCAACATTTGATTCTTTTCCTTTTCCTCTTTCCCTAGCAGCTCTCCTTTCACTAGCTGATGGAAGATCATATTCAGATTCTTCTACTTTTACTTCCAGAGCAGCCGCAGATGTGGTCTCTCCCTGAGCTGTGGAAGCAGGCTCCTCTTGTGAAGACTTAACCAAAGAAGCTTTGAGTTGCTCAACAATGTCAGATAGAGCTTTAAAATCTTGTTGTTGTTGAGAAATTAACTTCTGTTCAGTTTCAAGTTGAGTCTACTGAACATCTAGTTTGGTATGCGAACCTCTAACTTCCAGACTAAGACTTTTACTTCTTCCTTGCACTCACTTAGTTCGGTTTTTAACCCTTCTATAAGTCCATCTTGTTTTGTCACTTTCTCCTATAGCTTTTTCACCTCCAAGCTTAGGGTTTTGACTCTTGGTACTGATGGTGATGGGTCAGGAGCAAGGGATGCAGGTGGTGTAGGAACGGGTGCATGTTGTGGAGATGGTGGTGGTGTTGGCTGAGGAACATGGATGGGTGAATGAATGGGTGTTCGGTGTTCTGGAATGTTAAAAAGTGATTCTGATGAGGAGGATAAAGACTCTAGCCCTGTCTTGATTTTCTTGGCTAGGGGTTCTTCCTTTTCATAGTCAGAGCTTGAGTCAGCTTGTCTCTTAGATAAGGATGCAGGAGCTTCAGTCTGCTCCTCTTCTTCGGACTCATAATCAGACTGATCATACTTCGGACCATGGATACCTTCGTCCAAGGTTTCACTTGATTCAGCTTCAACATGTTCTTCAGCTTCTATGTTTTCAACATGTTTTTGGAAATCCAAAGGATCTAGATTTTCTATTTCTTGGTCTATAAACTGAGCTTCTTAAACTGGTTGCTCCATTTCTTGTTCTATGTTTTGCACAACTTAAAACTTAGCCTCTTGGTTCCCTTGAACCTGCTCTGCTTGTTCTTCTTATTCAGATGATGATGATTTACCTTGTGGTTGTGGATCCACGTCAGTAACATCCTATTCTACTTCACCCAAAATGTGACCGAATAGAGGAATATCGGCAATCACTCTGTTGGTTCTTTTGCTTGAACTTTTCATATAACTTATGGTTTTAGCTGTCATATGATCAAAAACAAATACATGACCATCTTGTTGCAGGTTAGGATGAAGGTGATTGATAATTATCTGGAGAAACCTTGGATAGACTAATAATTTTTCTTTAACCCCTCCAGTTAAGTTTTCCTTTAATTGCCCAAAAACTAGTCAAGAGAAGTTGTAGTCCCTTCCTTTAATCAACCCCAAAACTGCAGATGCCACCATGGCATTAGTTGAATCAAAACCACCTTTTCTGATAGACAAGCAGTGAATAAAAACGTGTACAATGTATCTCCAGAGCGGGGGGAAGGGCATTCTTGATAATCTGTCCGCCTTTGAATTCATCTAGATGCCCCAACCTTCTGAAACATTCCTTGACATAAAAACTTGGAAAATCAAATGGTGCTTCAGGATTATCATTAAAGTGCACACCTCTCTGATAGTAGCCTCAGACAGTAGTACTTATTGATTGTGAACTGTGGCCTGGATGAGTTTATAAACAAGATTTAAACCCCGAATAGCCATAAGTATGAAGTTTTAGTTGTAAACATTCAAAACTGAAACCCTAGTTTCAAACACTTGACTCTACACTTAATCAAACAAGCACAACAGTACCTGCTAGAGATGACGATGAGTGTTATGCCTCACATGTCACAAGGTTTAATTGTGCATTGGTTTACTATAGTGTTTCTCTATAATTTCCTATTTATACTATGTTACGTGTGAATTGTACACAACATTTTTGTAGGATCGTGAAATTACAAGATGGTTGTATTCTTAGTTGAAATTGGCGGAAACAATAACAACTATACAAATGTAATCGAACAGACAGAAAGAATACTAGTAAGATCACTATTGTATTAAGCTTAGTGAATAAACGATTACAAATGAAAACTCTGTGAAGAAGCACACTTACAATGAAGTGTTTACACAGTATTTATACTAACTTAGAATCAAGACAGACCCTTGATTCTAAGGATCAGATCAAACACAGACCGTTGATCTTTTATACAAAAGCTAATTTTACACGTTAAAGCTAAATTAGATGACTTTATTGAAGCGTCTTCTTTATGCATCATTGCTTGTATGTCTGGAGAAGAGCATTGTCGTCCGTCATTGGTTGCACCATTGAGGTTCCTTCTGCTTTGAGTGTGTCAGTTGCTTTTGCAGAAAGTTGTCAGTGACGCTTGGCATGGATAGTCAGCTGCAACGATTTGTCTTCAAGGAACATAGCTATCAGCAGCAAGAATGAGAATGATGCTGCTGATAAGCCTATCAGTAGCAACAAGTGTTGGATGCTGCATATCTCCAAAATGGAGAGTGGGACTTGAGTGGTTTAATGTCCATGATCACATCTTTGCTAGGGTTGAAGTAGTGTTTGATGGCTAGCACAAGAAGTTTCCCACCCTCATTTGCAGGCTCATGAGTTTCACCCAGCTCCAAAATTCTGTCAAGATCTGAATCTGGCAATTGCAGAACTTCATCAACAGATCTGTAGATAGATCTTCTTCTTTCAGTTCTCTCCCTGAAGATCTCAAACCTTTGATCCTGTGGTGTATAGACCCAGTCAACTATGTATCTTGAGTCTTCTGGTTTAGGTGTGGGTTTGGATTTCTTTAAGGGAGGTTGTTGATGAGTGGGAGCTAGGTGGGATGGTTTGAACTTTGTGGGAGGAGGAGTGGAGGGTTTGGGGTGGAGAGTGGAAGGTTGTTGGACTGAGGAAGAGGTAGGTGAGGGAGAAGGCTTGGGTTTCTTTGCTGTTGTTTCTTTTTCTTCCTGAATAGGTACCCTCTTCTTGGATCCCTTCTTCCCCAATCTTTCTTCCTCATCCTTCTTGACTTTGAAGTAGAGGGCTTGCAGGTTCATGAAGTTCATGGGACCTATCCTCTATCCACTCTCTCCTCTAGCCTTAAGGAAGTCAATCATGACCTTCCTTTCTTCATGGGTCAGTTTATTAAAGGCAATGGTCTTCTTGGACTTTTGTTTGGCTTTTTCTTCTTCTTCAGCCTGTTTCTTCTTTGCCAATTGACCTTGCTGACCCATGAAGGCTCTGTAGACTTCTTTATTTGATAGTTTCTCAAGGTAGTCTGCATCCTCACCTTGAGAAACCAGAGCCTTTACCCACTCCTCCCTCGTTTCTTTGGCTAGTTCAGAATTGGTTATTCTGAACTTAGCTTCTTCTTTCTTCTTCTTCTCCAATTCTTCTTCTTCTCTGTTAAATTGCTCCTGCAGTTGAAGAGCAAGAGCTGCATCTTCTTCAATCTGGTCAACTGTAGGAATCTTTCTTTTCAGTTCATCCAGCTACCTAGCATACAGCTGGATGGTTTGTTCTCTGATGAGAATGGCTGCTTTTCTTTCTTGAGCCTTTTTAATGTCAGCCATCTCCTCTTATTCTCTTCTTCTTCTCTTATCTTCCCTCTCTCTTTTCTCTTTTTGCAATCTCTCTTCATCTTCATCTGTCATAATTCCCTTTCCCTTGTTTATATTGGATGCCTCTGCTTCGGCTTCACTGACCATAACAGCAGATGATGGTGCTACTATTAGGATCTCAGCCTCAGCTTCATTGGCACATTGAGAGGTGGATAAGGGAAGGTTATTGGTTTCATCCGATTTGCACTCAAGACTTGTGACTTCTTTCAGCATTTCTTTGATAGTTGATCTTGACTCATATGCTGCAGCACATATGTCTACTCGAGGGGAAGCTGAGTCAGTATCAGTGTCAGAGTTTGACACATATAATTCCTCAGTAATTCTTCCTACTTGTTCAAGTTTGGCTCTGACAGTAGCTATCATTGCCTGACTTTCAAGTGAGTTGACATTGCAGATATTTGCCCTGAGTTGAAAGATCTTGTAGAGAAAGTCTGTAGGAAGTGACAAGATGTTCCTGGTATTGATGGTGAGAGAGAGCAGTCATTGCTTAGTAAGAAGGTGTGGTCAAGAGACTTAGTGCTTGTCCATCCCAGCACATCTAAGTCTTTGACAATGAAGGTGTACATAAATCTTCTTAAGCAGCAAATTTATTCTTTAGTGAGAAGACTGCTCCTTATAATGTCAAGTCTTCTAGGAGGCAGTCTTCTTTCTGCTGCCGCCGAATATTCAGGATAAGCTACCCGTTTTGCTGTTTGTATTAGTCTTTCGAAGTGGGGTAGATTATCCTCCATCAAGTCATGGAACCTGCCAATGGCAAGTTCTGCTGAGAGATCTGATGAAGTGTTGATGCAGTCAGTTAAATACAGTTGTAGGACTTGGAGGCCATTGAGAGAGTTCCAGTTTAGCTCTTCTACTCCACTAAACTCCCATCCAATCCAAAATCTCTCAGCTGATCTATCATACCCCCAAGCTAGAATGGAGTCAAATTCTAGCTTCTGTGTAGTTTGAAACAGTTGGGGGGGTAATAGATTGACTTATGATGGCTGCTGCTTCAGGAAGGATGCTGAATGATGTATTTGTTTATTCTGTGTCTTCAGCATCATTCAGCATTTCATCAACAGCCCTGACGACCAACTTCCAGTCTTCATATGTCACTTCTTCTTCGTTATCTGAGACTGGCAAGTCATGAATTTGTACAAAAGCCGGCTTGAATAGTGAGCTTTGAACTACAACCTGCTCTTGAATCCAGTCGTTAAGACTGTTTGTGTCTTCCTCCATTGAGACCATCTCCCCCTTTTTGGTTGCATCAGTAGACAAGTAAGCATCAGTTTGGTGCCTACTGATACAAGAGAGGGAGTGGTAGAAGTTGGGCATTGATGGGCTTCATACATAGAGACTTGGTGTCTCAGTTTGGACACTTCAGCCTCTAGCATAGCCACCCTGGCCGTCAATTCCAAGTTATGAAGTTTCAGTCTGTCCTCATCCACAGTTGTGGAATCCTTAGACCCAGATGGGGCCTTAGGCCTTGCCTCTTCATCCCCGTCACCCATGGTTTCTTGGCACCTGGGATTCCTCTCAGTGAAGGGAGTTTCCAAGGAAACATCCTCACTGTGAGTTGTTGTGGTTGAGGTCTTAACAATGTTGTCACTGTCCTCCTGGTTATTTGATGGACCAGCAGTAGTGACAGCCTCTTCCACATCCACTCTTTCATAACTCCTAGAGTGGACCTTCATGGTAGATGAACTTGGGTTGGGTGTGTTGGAAGCAAGATCAATCAGTACCTCCGAGGATAGTGGTAGTTGGAGAAGGTACATCATCTTGATCAGGTTCCTCAACACTTAAGTTCAGAAGAGAAAGGAAGGGCAGGGGGCTGTTCTATGGATCCGGAAGTGATCCTGATCCTAATAGAGAGGCATCCGAAGGAGTCTCCCTAATGATGTGGCTTTTCCCTTATGATATTATCACCAGAATGTTGTGATTCTGAGTGAGGGCTGTTAGGTTGGGTTTGGGCCTTGGGGGCATGAGAAGAAGGAGTTCTCTTGCCCCTTTTTCTAGTATATGTTGTTGCAACCGGGGCCCTGTGTTCCGGTTGAACAATAACATCCAAAAGAGGTGTAAGTAATTTTTGTGCCTGTATATCCTCAGTAGTATGCACAGGGGTTCGAATGGTGGATGCAGACTGTTGTTAAGGATTTGAGGTGGAGGGTGTGGGATCAGTATCAGCTGGGATTGTTGAACTGTCACCCAGGGTACTTTGTACGTTCAGCATTGTAGATAACAATGGAACGTTGACCCCTGAGAACTTTTTGGAAATAGTCCTCATGCTTTGAAAAATGTTATTTTTATGACCCAACATGATGTAGATTCTTGCAGGTTTTGAAAGTTCTTTTAGTTCTTGATTGAAAACTTCCTGCAAGAATCTTGGGTACATGAAAAATTGCTACTTTGCACCCTCTTGAAGGTTATATCACAAACCCTCAAAAATGAGATGTGCAAAGTTGAAGCCTTGGTTAGTGACCATACCATGGAAGGCGGAGGCCAGTGCAGAGCTCACCTGATGCCAACCACTCCTCTTCTGGGATATGCATTGGAGAAGAGTGTGGCAGAGATACATCCATGGAGGGCCCATTAGCGCCTTCTCTATCGTATACTCGTTTGATTTCCAGTGTATCCAATGGGGACAAAGGTCCTCATGTATTCGTCCTTCGAGTATGAGATGGCTGCTCCCTCATCTTGAAGCTTAAGATGTTTTCTGAGTGTAGCTTCCAAGATGGTGATATTCTTTTCGTCTACTTTGGCTTTGATTTGGGGAATCCCCTGTTCGGTTGAGTAGACGGCGGTTCTCCAGAAATCCTCCATATGAGGGATATAGATGGTAGGGTTGGTGGTGAGGGCAAAGTAGATCTTTGATCGACATAAGAAATCGATCATATCGTCAAAACCATCGGATTTCTTTCCTTTAGTAAAGTATGCTGTTAGAGTATGTGGAAAACTTGTCATCTGGGTTGTCGATATCTGCCATAGCCGTTTGATTCTGGAGGGATGATTTGAATATGGTTTGATTATGGTGTAGACTTGAGAGTATGGAGAATATGGAGAGCTTTGAATGTGGTGGGGACTTAGGGTGAAAGTGATAGTTGGTTAGGGTTGAATTAAATGTGAAGAGGTGGTAAAGAAAAGTTGATTTGTTCTTATAGCGGCAGATGAGAGAAAAAGCAAAATGACTTGTACAGTACAACCTTATTTACTTTTCATTGTTACAGCTGTAATACACCGAGACAGCCATGGTAAAGACTGATGTTAATTTCTTTTACAGCGGGTAAAAGTTAATTTGAACTTAAGTTTACCCATCAGCAGCAAACATGGTTGCTGTGGATGAATAAGCCTGTCCGCTGCAACTTTGGTTGTTGCGGAAGGTTAAGTCTGTCAGCAGCAAACGTAATTGTTGCTGATAGAAGCAATGATCTACAGCAGGGATGTTGCTGCTGATGGCCTTAAAGCTATCCGCAAGAACTTTGTTCCGGCTGATAACTTAAGGTAGTCAGTGGCAAATCCTTTGCTGCAGAGGATCAGGCCTCTCAGCAGCCAAAAAGGATGCAGCTTACTTATGACTTTTATTTACAGCATAAGACAGACATATTTACAACAAAGGATAGACGCACTCAACAGAACCGATGATGATGCTTGGTGGTTTCTTTACCTTCCATTGTTGAGTTGGTGGTTTTCCAGCTCTCTTTGTCTTTTCAACAGCAGACGTTGTATCTGAGGATTTTGGCCTATCAGCAGCAGATTTTGTTGCTACTGATGGTTTTACTTGAGCAGCTGCAGACTTTGTTGAAGCTGAAGGCTTTCCTTTTGGTTGCTTGGGCTGTACTCGATCAGCAGCAGTTATTTTGGCTGCTGATGGTTTAGAAACAGCTGTATGCTTATCCTTCTTCACCTTATTGATAGGCTTTTGTATAACTGGGGTTGGAAGAAGAATCTGATTGAAAGGATTAGACTTACAATTTGCAGCAAGGTGGTCTGATTTTCCACAGATGATGCAAGATTGTTGAGGTTTTGACAACTGTTCCCTTGGTGGAGAAAGAGATTTTCTGAATTGAGTTGTCTTAGCTTCAAAACTTCTTACCTGTTTGTTCTTCTTTGTCTTCTCAAAGGCATGTTGCTTGAGATTTCTTTGCTGCTGAATGTAGTAGAAGCAGGTGCTGGCAGTGTGGTTATATTTCCCACAGACAAAACATGATTTTGCTAGTTTATCCCTTGAAAGATGCACATAATCCTTTCTGTTGAAAAGGTCTTTGAAATTCCAAGGGTGAGCTTTGTTGTGCTCAAAAGTAGCTTCTTCCAATGTTTTTTGAACATATGGAACCCTTTCTCCAGGCGCATGTCATATGTCAAACACCTTCCTTGGCTGGACTGAAGATGAGGACTGGCCCTTTTCAGTATTTAGCTTCCTACCTTCTGGAGGATAGCTAATTTTGATTTGTTTGAATGGTGTAGGAACTGGTACTAAAATGGCTGGTACTTGTGCTGAATGGACTTCATCTTTAGTCAGAGTGACTTGAGGGGCAGGAGGAGATGAAGCTTCACTTGTTTTAGTGGAGTCTGAGTAAGTTGAATCAGACTCTGATGAGGTAGTGCATTCTTGTACCAATGGTTCATCCTTAGAAGGATCAAGATTTCTGTTGGCCATATCAAGATTTGCCAAATTGAAGCTTGGTTCATGAATGGTCACGTAGTCAGCAGAAGGCGCAACGGCTTGATATTGTTCAGCATGATACCCCACACTAGTTTTTACCTTATCATGAATTTGAGCATCCAAAAGTCTTTGCAGCTTTTTGGATGCAAATTCATATTTGTCGACATGAACCTTTTGTTCTGCCAATTCTGCTCTGGTAGCTTTTAATCTGGCCAGTAGATCATCAATCTGAGTTTCAAGATTGGTTTGTTCATGTTTTAATGATGAAATCTCTTTTTTTAGGTAGTTAATTTTTTCTTTGTAACTATCTTCGACCTTTTTGAATTCTGATTTCATTTGATGAAACTCTTCATTTTGATCTATTAGGTTTTGATTATGCTTTCTGTAGCCTAAGACCTTATCAATACAGGCTTGGGAACATAGATGTTCATATACCTGAGGCGGTATCTCAGTTGTGTCTGCCATAAGAGCTTGGTTGTTAGTAGGCAGATCTTCATACTGGAAGCTCCAGTCAAAGTCAGATGTTCCAACAGCTGCACAAGCTACAGTTTGAGCTGGAGGAGTAGCTTGTTGCTGTTGATGTCTTGGTTGGGCTTGGTGAGTTGTTGGGTTTGTCCTAAGTGCCTTGCATTCTCTAGCAAAATGACCCAGTTGGTTACAGTTGTAACATTTCAATTTGCTTTTATCCAAACCAACTCTGGTGTTTGAGCTGTTGCTTGGAATGGGTCTTCCAGTTCTAGAGTAGAACCTTTTTGCTCTTATGGAGAGCATGGCATACGAGTGCTGTATATCCATTTCTTCTAGATCATCTGGATGGAAACACTCAAGATCCTCCTTGATAAAGTACATGTTGCTTGAGTTTTCAGAAACAAAAGCAGCAGTGGTTGAGGCTTGAGAAGGAGCTTCAAGAAGAAATGGTGATATGTTTGTTTTAGAGGTGGGAGTTTGAGGATGTGTGACTATGGGAGGATAGTAGTTGCTGGTGCAGGGGCCTGAGTGCTCAGAGTGAAAAGCAGAAGACGTGGTGGTGGATGTTGAAGCTGTTTGGTAGGTTGAGCTTCGTTCTTTTGCCTGAATCATCTCTAGCTCATAAGTCTTCAGCATACCGAAGAGCTCAGTCATTTAGAGAGTCTTCAGATTCTCAGTTCTTCTAATGGACACCGTGTAGAGTGTCCAGTAGCTAGGTAAAGACCTGATGAACTTTTTGAGAATATCCTCATTCTCCAGTTTCACCTTTGAGCATTGCAGCTCACCTACAAGATAAGTAAATCTATTATATAAAACAGTTAGGGACTCACCTTCCTTCCATATGAAGTTTTCGTACTGCTGCTTCAGGATGTCCCTTCTGTTTTCTTTGACTTCTTCTGAGCCAGCAAACATCTTCTCAAGAGCCTCCCAGAGCTCTTTGGCGGTTTTGTGACTTCTAAAGTTATGAAAAACTTCATTTGGAAGGCACATTTGGATAGCTCCTAGTGCCTTGAAGTCCACCTCCATCTTTTTTATATCTTCATCCGAGTACTTGGAGGGATCCTTTTGAACTGATGGTCCTCCAGAGTCAGCAGATGCCACCATGGGAATGTAGGGTCCATCCCTGATGGATTTCCACATTTCGTACTCCTGATAACAGAAAAAACTTTCCATGCGATTTTTCCACATGTCGTAGTCTTCTCCAGACACCAATCTTGGTGTTCGGTTGATGCTTCCGATGTCTTCAAAACCATTGCTTTGTGCCATTTTTGTTTCGTGGTTTTGGGTGACTTGATAAAACAAAAGAGTTTAGAATAGAACCAGAAGTGATTAAACAAGTGTTAGTTTGTTTAATCTGAGCCAAAGCTCTGATACCACTTGTAGGATCGTGAAATTACAAGATGGTTGTATTCTTAGTTGAAATTGGCGGAAACAATAACAACTACACAAATGTAATCGAACAGACAGAAATAATACTAGTAAGATCACTGTTGTATTAAGCTTAGTGAATAAACGATTACAAATGAAAACTCTATGAAGAAGCACACTTACAATGAAGTGTTTACACTGTATTTATACTAACTTAGAATCAAGACAGACCCTTGATTCTAAGGATCAGATCGAACACAGACCGTTGATCTTTTATACAAAAGCTAATTTTACATGTTAAAGCTAAATTAGCTGACTTTATTGAAGCGTCTTCTTTATGCATCATTGCTTGCATGTCTGGAGAAGAGCATTGCCGTCCGTCATTGGTTGCACCATTGAGGTTCCTTCTGCTTTGAGTGTGTCAGTTGCTTTTGCAGAAAGTTATCAGTGACGCTTGGCATGGATAGTCAGCTGCAACGATTTGTCTTCAAGGAACATAGCTATCAGCAGCAAGAATGAGAATGATGCTGCTGATAAGCCTATCAGTAGCAACAAGTGCTGAATGATGCTTGTAGGCCTATCAACAGCAACATGTGCTGAATGCTGCTGATAAGCCTATCAGCAGCAACATGTGTTGAATGCTGCTGATAAGCCTATCAGCAGCAACATGTGTTGAATGCTGCTGATAAGCCTATCAGCAGCATTTGTACTTAGAATAATTTAGAAGCCATCAGTCTTTGGTTCTACAATTTTGAATTTATTTGTCAAGTCAAAACCTCTGTATGATCACCAACTATTTTTAGTTGACCTTGTTTTTCATCATGTTTCAGGTGCTAATGTTTGAGATCATATGCAAGATGCTCCACTTAGGATTTGGATCTAGTTTTAATAAAGAATTGACCTTTGATGTATAAGGCCCCAAACTCGGGAGATTCCACTAAGAAGTGTTTTTCCCCATGTTCCTCGTTTTTTGTCGTTCCCTTTTAAACCTCATATATATATATATATATATATATATATATATATATATGGGAAGGTTTCACTAAAAAAGTGGTTTTTCACTAATAAATGCTAATAAGTGGGTCTAACGAACTCTGATTGAGCTCATTCCAGCGGCGTTGGAACCGTCTTATCGAATCCTATCGAACCCTAACCCGCCTCTAAAAACCTAAACCCCCCCACCCCAACAACCCCACCCCGAAAAGCCTAAAACCACCACCCCACCGACCAAAAACATAAACCCCCCACCCAACCCCCCTAAAAACCTAAACCCACCCCACCCACACCCAAAAACCTAAACCCCCCATGTCACACCCTGCCAAGGCGGAAACGCGAGGCGCAACGTTCATGGTTTCCAAAGCATATGATTACCGCAAACACATACATGATAAATGGATACATAAACAAATTTAAAGTTTTACATTACAAAAATGTAATCTGAGTTTACAAAAAGTTAAGATTTCACAAATATGACTCAATTCAATGAGTTATACAAGGGAAATCCTCCTTGAGTAGTATCCATCGTGCATGCATGTAATCTACATTGCTAACCTTGAAATCACGTTCAGTTACCTGAAAAACATACTTAAAATTGTCAACACGAGGTTGGTGAGTTCACTGGTTTAATCAAGTAGTTCTTTGTAAACATCAATTGTTCGTAAATAGTTTCAGGTGTATGTGATAAACAGAATAAGAAGTGTTTGACCCATTTGTAAACTAGCTAGGAATACAAATAATATGTTCATACATGAGGCGTAACCAAACCAAGACATGTGTGAGCCCCTAATAAGCGTTATCAGGTTCTATGCGGCCATAAATCCTCCAGATTGTGGTTAGCGCGACTAACCATGACCGGGAGACGTCACTCTCCATAGTACTATTCATAGGACCCTAGGCTACAGTTAATGGTTACTATGTTGTTCCAGGGGACTTTAGCGGCCTCCAATGTGTTGTTCTCATCCCATGTAAACATAAAGTCGTGTCTTATTCTCTTGTTATCCCATAAAATAGTTGAAGTATGTTCTTCCCCCAAATATTAGAAAACAGTAAAAAGGGGCCGTGAAACTCACCTTGAGTTTGTGTATACTTGTAATGATACTTGTTGTAGTCAAACTTGACTATTCGTACCCTAGATACCAAGGGTAAATTGTGTTAAGACCGAACGTCTCATATTGCAAATTGTTCACCGACTTTGTAAATCTGGTTGTTTTTGTTTAAAATATCCTCTTAGTTATTCAACACTTGTTTTGTTATAAAAACAGATCTTAGTTACTGCCCAAAAGGGGACTGACACAGGTATCGAAACTACCTAGTTTCAATTGGGCAATTGAGTGTCGAAACTTCCTAGTTTCGATTGTGCAGTTTGGTGTCGAAACTTCCTAGTTTCGATTGAGTAGTCAGGTATCGAAACAACCTAGTTTCGATTGAGTATTTGAGTGTCGAAAAAACCTAGTTTCGATTGAATAAAGGTATCGAAACTACCTAGTTTCGATTGAGTTAACTGGTGTCGAAACTACCTAGTTTCGATTGGCAAGAAGGGTATCGAAACTACCTAGTTTCGATTAAACAAATAGTATCGAAACTCCTAGTTTCGATTGAGTAACCAGGTATCGAAACTCCCAGTTACGATTACTGGACTTCTGTTTGACAGAATCAGTCCTGCATATTTTTGTTTTAAAACTTGAATTTGACACACTTTTCTTATTTTCTTACTTGCGATTGAACATTTTGTATGCTTAGATACGACTTTAAAGAAAATAAAGTGGATAGTATTGAGTTTTTTACCTTAAAACCGAAATGAAGATGATGAAAGAAAACAGAGAAGAGTCTTGAATCTTCTGTTAAACTTTCTTTAGAACACTTGAAATCTTCTTAAAATACTGAATTGTGGTAAGTTTTGCTTTAAAACTTGGCTTCGATTTTTGAAGAGAAATGGGAAGATTTTCGTAAGAAAATGAGTGATAATAGAGTTTGTGAGAGTTTTGAGTGAAAGGGTATGGTTTCACCTGAGTTTTCACAAGTGGGAGATATGGGTTTAATGATAAATAATTTGAATGTGAGTGAAAAATAATTCGTGGGAATGGCTTTCTCTGGCTTCAGCCGAGAAAGTCAAGGGGTAAGTGGGTTGGGTTTATTTTGAATAATAATTAGATTTAAGGTATTAGATTATTAATGGTATTAATATCTATTAGAGTTTTAAAGGGGTAATTTAATTCGGTTTATACTGGTATGTGAACCGGTAACTCCCAGAATTACCAAAAATTTAAAATGAGACCATGTACGGTCTTTGTTAGACCTTAATGTCCTTGTTTGTGAAATTAAGTAAATCACAAAAATAATTATAATGTAAACTTGTTTAATACATGTACGGATATTGACCTGAAATGTCGGGTGTCACATTCTCCCCTTGTTAAAAGAATTTCTTCCCGAAATTCAATTCGTGTCATCTTGAACTGGTGTATCCTTAAACAAGGATGGGTATTTTGTTTTCATTTGGTCCTCTCGTTCCCATGTATACTCAGGACCACGTTTTGAGTTCCAACGTACTTTAACCAGTTTGATCCGACTACATCTCAGCTTTTGAACTTTCCAATCTGAAATCTCAATCGGTTCCTCGATGAAGTGAAGTTTATCATCAATGTGAATTTCATCAGGCGGTATGATCAAAGTCTCGTCTGATAGACACTTTTTGAGATTCGACACATGAAATGTATCGTGTACGTTGCTTAGTTCCTGTGGTAGCTTGAGTTTGTAGGCTACAGGGCCAACCCTAGCCAGTATTTCGAACGGTCCAACGTATCTAGGGTTGAGCTTACCACGGTTACCAAACCTTGCAACGCCTTTCCATGGTGAGACTTTTAACATTACTCGGACACCAATTTGAAATTCTAATGGTTTCCGTCTGTTATCAGCATAGCTCTTTTGTCTATCTCGGGCCGCTTTCAGACGGTCCTTAATTTTAAAGATCTTATCAGTGGTTTCCTGGACAATCTCAGGGCCTGTCAAATGTTTTTCACCAACTTCCGCCCAACATAGCGGTGAGCGGCATTTACGACCATATAAAGCTTCAAACGGAGCTGCTTTAATGCTCGTGTGGTAGCTGTTATTATAGGAAAACTCTGCTAATGGTAAGTGGGTATCCCAATTACCTCCGAAATCAATTACACACGCACGGAGCATATCTTCTAAAGTTTGAATGGTCCTTTCGCTTTGACCATCTGTTTGTGGGTGATATGCCATGCTCATGTCAAGACGTGTGCCCATGGCTTCTTGTAATGATTTCCAGATTCTAGACACGAATCTGCTGTCTCTATCAGAGATAATAGAAATTGGCACTCCATGCCTAGCCACAATTTCCTTGATATAAAGCCTTGCAAGTTTCTCGGTTTTATCCGTCTCTTTGATGGGTAGAAAATGAGCTGATTTCGTCAATCGATCGACAATTACCCATATAGTGTCATACCCGCTCGACGTCTTGGGTAACTTTGTAATGAAATCCATTGAAATTTGTTCCCATTTCCATTGAGGTATCTCGGGTTGTTGTAACAAGCCAGACGGTTTCTGATGTTCGGCTTTTACTTTTGAACACGTTAAGCATTTACTGACGTATGTGGCAATATCTCCTTTTACGTATGCGGACCGTAACAGTGAACTGCCAGTCCATGTCAGCTCTTAACTCTAGATAGTTTGTGGCACCTTGTAGTCTCGGGTGCGGTCCTCTAGAGTCTGAACTCGAGATCCGAGCCCTTGACGAAGTCGTGTGGCTGCATCCCCATGTGCCCGGATGTCATCTAGGAGATCATCAAGACGCTCTTCGTGCGTACGAACGCAAGCTACCAAGGTAGGCACTGTGAGCTCCATGACTTCCCTAGTGTGGGGTAGGGGTGTTGGAGAGTTGGAAGACTCTCCAAGCTCAAAGGTATATGGGATGCTCTCCATCTCCCTCCATCGTGCCAGAGTACGAGGCATCCAACGGATAGTTCCCACAGTAGGGTGGTAGCAGGGTCGTTGCTTAGGTGGTTCCTCATTGGTCTCCAAGTCTTTCGGGTCACGGGCTGCCAGGTTTCTCTTGCACGGAAGTCGAAACTTTTTCCTAGCACTTTGCACCTCAACTGGTCCTCCGCTTTTCTTTCGATAGACGATAGGCGGTTCTCCCAAGGCGACATTAGGTGGTGTGGAACTACGGGTTTGTACTTGATTTTTGGGACGTGCGACGGAAAGTTCCTCGTTTGATTCAGTGTCAGAGACGGGATCAGAATGTGAATGTGACGACATGCTTGTGACTACAATATCCATATGACAAAATGACTGGTTATGCAATGCTTACGCAGTGAAAACGTTTTAGTGAGTCATTTAGATTATAGACTAGGTTCCAATTTAGATTCCTAGTTCACTATAATCAATGGCTCTGATACCAAGTTCTGTCACACCCCGCCAAGGCGGAAACGCGAGGCGCAACGTTCATGGTTTCCAAAGCATATGATTACCGCAAACACATACATGATAAATGGATACATAAACAAATTTAAAGTTTTACATTACAAAAATGTAATCTGAGTTTACAAAAAGTTAAGATTTCACAAATATGACTCAATTCAATGAGTTATACAAGGGAAATCCTCCTTGAGTAGTATCCATCGTGCATGCATGTAATCTACATTGCTAACCTTGAAATCACGTTCAGTTACCTGAAAAACATACTTAAAATTGTCAACACGAGGTTGGTGAGTTCACTGGTTTAATCAAGTAGTTCTTTGTAAACGTCAATTGTTCGTAAATAGTTTCAGGTGTATGTGATAAACAGAATAAGAAGTGTTTGACCCATTTGTAAACTAGCTAGGAATACAAATAATATGTTCATACATGAGGCGTAACCAAACCATGACATGTGTGAGCCCCTAATAAGCGTTATCAGGTTCTATGCGGCCATAAATCCTCCAGATTGTGGTTAGCGCGACTAACCATGACCGGGAGACGTCACTCTCCATAGTACTATTCATAGGACCCTAGGCTACAGTTAATGGTTACTATGTTGTTCCAGGGGACTTTAGCGGCCTCCAATGTGTTGTTCTCATCCCATGTAAACATAAAGTCGTGTCTTATTCTCTTGTTATCCCATAAAATAGTTGAAGTATGTTCTTCCCCCAAATATTAGAAAACAGTAAAAAGGGGCCGTGAAACTCTCCTTGAGTTTGTGTATACTTGTAATGATACTTGTTGTAGTCAAACTTGACTATTCGTACCCTAGATACCAAGGGTAAATTGTGTTAAGACCGAACGACTCATATTGCAAATTGTTCACCGACTTTGTAAATCTGGTTGTTTTTGTTTAAAATATCCTCTTAGTTATTCAACACTTGTTTTGTTATAAAAACAGATCTTAGTTACTGCCCAAAAGGGGACTGACACAGGTATCGAAACTACCTAGTTTCGATTGGGCAATTGAGTGTCGAAACTTCCTAGTTTCGATTGTGCAGTTTGGTGTCGAAACTTCCTAGTTTCGATTGAGTAGTCAGGTATCGAAACAACCTTGTTTCGATTGAGTATTTGAGTGTTGAAACAACCTAGTTTCGATTGAATAAAGGTATCGAAACTACCTAGTTTCGATTGAGTTAACTGGTGTCGAAACTACCTAGTTTCGATTGGCAAGAAGGGTATCGAAACTACCTATTTTCAATTGAACAAATAGTATCGAAACTCCTAGTTTCGATTGAGTAACCAGGTATCGAAACTCCCAGTTTCGATTACTAGACTTCTGTTTGACAGAATCAGTCCTGCATATTTTTGTTTTAAAACTTGAATTTGACACACTTTTCTTGTTATCTTACTTGCGATTGAACATTTTGTATGCTTAGATACGACTTTAAAGAAAATAAAGTGGATAGTATTGAGTTTTTTACCTTAAAACCGAAATGAAGATGATGAAAGAAAACAGAGAAGAGTCTTGAATCTTCTGTTAAACTTTCTTTAGAACACTTGAAATCTTCTTAAAATACTGAATTGTGGTAAGTTTTGCTTTAAAACTTGGCTTCGATTTTTGAAAAGAAATGGGAAGATTTTCGTAAGAAATGAGTGATAATAGAGTTTGTGAGAGTTTTGAGTGAAAGGGTATGGTTTCACCTGAGTTTTCACAAGTGGGAGATATGGGTTTAATGATAAATAATTTGAATGTGAGTGAAAAATAATTCGTGGGAATGGCTTTCTCTGGCTTCAGCCGAGAAAGTCAAGAGGTAAGTGGGTTGGGTTTATTTTGAATAATAATTAGATTTAAGGTATTAGATTATTAATGGTATTAATATCTATTAGAGTTTTAAAGGGGTAATTTAATTCGGTTTATACTGGTATGTGAACCGGTAACTCCCAGAATTACCAAAAATTTAAATTGAGACCATGTACGGTCTTTGTTAGACCTTAATGTCCTTGTTTGTGAAATTAAGTAAATCACAAAAATAATTATAATGTAAACTTGTTTAATACATGTACGGATATTGACCTGAAATGTCGGGTGTCATACCCCACCCCCACGAAAAAAAACATAAACCATAAAATCTAAACACTAAACTATAAGGTTAAACCCTAAGGCTAAAACCATAAAATTCAACGCTAAAATCTAAACCATAAAACCTAAACCATAAAAGATAAGATAGTAGAGTTCAACGAGACGGTCGCAACGCCGCTGGAATGAGCTCAATCGGAGTTCTTTTGATATCGTTTTTTAAGATTTTTGTCATTTTTTAGGGTTTTTAGCGAAATATCACTTTTTATTTGAACCTCCCCCTATATGTATGTATGTATATATATATATATATATATATATATATATATATATAGAGAGAGAGAGAGAGAGAGGGTAAGGTTCCACTGTTAACCCACTGTTATTGTGTTAACCCAGTTAACTCCACCAAAATAGATCCAAATAAAAAAAATTAAATAACATTATTACACCAATACAAAGTTATGTTTTTTTTTTTTGCATTTTTGTAAATTCGCAGTCTAGGTGCGTTTACACCTGATGTAAGTTTTTTACATTTGTTCTAACTTACACAAGGTGTAAACGCCCATAAATTTACGAATTTATAAAAAATGCAAAAAAAGAACATAACGTTGTATTGGTATAATAGTGTTATTTAATTTTTTTTTTTGATTTGGATCCATTTTAGTGGAATTAACTGGGTTAACATAATAAAAGTGACTTATTATTTGATATCTCCCCTAATTTAGACTATCTTTTTTAATACATTTAAAATATATTAAAAGTAACATTTTTTAAACTTATTATTCACGTTTCAATGTTGTACAATCTTATTGAAAAGTAACATTTTTTAAAACTAATAAATATATTTTTTTTATAACTACTTTTGAACGACACCTTTATTTTATCTTGTAAATATCTCTTAATTATTAGTTGTTTAATACTTCACCGAGAGTCCGAGATTGGAAGGAGCGTCTTACTTTATGGAAATAACTAAAAACATAAATAATATAACTTTATTTGCATTTTATTCCATAAATTGACTTTAAATATTATTGTATTGTTGTAATCATTAAAGTTGTGAATGAGTGGTTTATATCGAAGAACATGTGATGTTAATTTTCTATTATTTCTTAGAACATGAAAGGAAATATAATATAAGCTAAGAATAATAAGTTCACTTTAATATATGGTCACATATATTACTTTGTGGCTAGGGAGTAACCAAATTTTTTTAGCCACACAAAACGTGAGGTGAGGATTATAAACATATAAAATCCTCATGATTGAGTCCTTTGCAAAAAAGGTTCATCCTATGTTACACATATATATTTGTTTAGAAATGTCATATAAATAAGAATATAATTATAAAACATGGAAAAGACATTTAAAATGGATTGAAAAAACATAGATTATATGAGTCCTCGGTAAATACTTTATTGCCTTCTTATGTAAATAGAAAAAAAAAGTCTTTACCATTTAAAAAGTATTTTATTGTTTTATGAATAAAAGACGTATTTTTTTATTAATTTTTTTTACTTAAGAACTTTAAAAGAAGGTTCATTTGAGTATTTTTCATTTACTTTCATTACTTGAAACAAAATGTAAAATCTTAGGCCAATATATATATATTGGTTGTATCAAATGAAAAGCATTAATTATTGTGAAAACTTAAAAACCCTACCACAACCATATATTTTAAACAAATATAATAATATATGGTCCATATTAAATTTGTACTTTTTCTTTTTAAATTACCCCCAAAAGGGTAAATAAGTAATTTTGTATAATTTTTTTTAATAAAAGTGCTCTCTCTCTAGAAAACCATATCCAGACTTTTACAAATATTTAAATTCATGTTTTTTAGATAGTTTATAAAAATAAATTCAACTACATTCATAAGTAAATTCAGTTTATAACATAAAAACATAAGACCGATGAAAGATTAACCTTTTTAAACATGTGTAAAATCATATACACAAATCAGTAAAAAATTCTACATTTAAATACCCTAATATTTTTACAAATCAGGACAAAAACATATACACAAATCAGAAAAAAAAAAATTACATCCAAATTCATAAATATCTTAAAAATAATTGTATTGTGTAAAATCAAAATACATAAGGATAAAAACTCTATTACACACGTGTAAATTCAATTTACACATTTATAAAAAGAATAAAATAAACATGTAAAAAGAAATCAAAACTGATTGTAATCAAAATAAAAAAAAACCAATATCAAACCCTTACTTGTGTATCAAACCATGTAGATCTTGAACCCGTATCATTTAAAATCCTGACCTTTACACCGTCTTAAACACAGATTTTCTTATACTTCGATCCTCATATGCTTGTCTAACTATCTAAAGATCAAAGGCGTGTAAATATCAAATATGTGTAAAACTTAAACAATAAACATGTGTAAAAACCCTCCAAAAACAGAGATAGAAATGTAAAAGATACTTTAAATATGTATATATACATGAACAAAAACTTTTTCACATGTGTAAATTTTCTTTACACATATGTAAATTCAGTTTACACATCTGTAATAACCCTAGAAACAAATTCAAAGAATTAAAAAAAGTAATCCCCAAACATTTAATCATGTTTACACATGTCATGAAAGTAAAAAAAAATTGTTAAACAAATAAATCCAAATCAAATCACTGTATGCTATTGTTAGAACGCATAACCCAACTGAACTTCTTAACTCCATAACCCAACTGAACCATCCCATACGATTTCAAATTAGTTAGAACGCATGCTTCTCAACACGAAAAAGTAATTCGATAAGTGATTCCTTTATAACCCGAGGCTTCAACAATAGCATACAGTAAAAAAGAATCACTCTCTCCTAAAAAATTAACCTCAAAAAATCCCTTAAATCCAAAATTAAATCCAAATTATCACATTGTACGATAAAAAAAATTCAAAAGTATACCTAAGATCTAACTCGCCGCCGTCCTCGAGTATCTCACTGTCGAAGTAAGTTTTCCGTTCCGGTCAACTTAAACCATCAGATCTAACTATATAATCATTTGTCATGAATCTTGATTGGTTTTTACTTGTTTTTTAAACAGGTGTTGGAGTTGGTGGGAAATGCAGGGATGATAATAAGAAGAATATGATTATACCAAGGCATTTGTTCTCCGCCCTTTACTTCCACCTCTTTCTTTTCTGTCTCCGTCGCCGGCGCTGACGCCGTTGTCATTGAAATCTCTGACCGATTATCGAACTGAACTTTCCAGCGGAGAGGTTCCTCAAAAAACAACGATTGTTATTGCAGGGGGGATTCCTTATGGCAATTAGGGTTTTTTTTGGATTTGGAAAAGAAGGAGAAAGAAATGAGTGAGAGAAGATATGATGTATTTAGATATAAAAGAGAGGTAGTGGGTATATAAATGGTAAGATGAGATTACAATAATATCCTTTTATATTAAAAATAAATCTAAAAGCTAAAAAGACTAATTAGTGGTCCATATTTAGTTTTTGGTTTTTCACAATAAGCAAGTGTTTTCATTTGATACGTCCCCCATACACATATATATATATATACTATATATAATATAGATATTAGACGGGCAAAAGGGTCTTTTTACACAAATTTCTTAAAATTAAGAGTTGTACAATGCATCATGCATAGAGTACAAGTTTTAAAGCACAAAGTCTTTCACATTCATTCAAAACAAAAGAGGAATATCGTAGGGAGGAATTAGAGTTTACATTCTGATTACGTTCATTTCATTCATTTCAAAACATCGAAGAGAGACAGGCTCCATGGTTTCCCGGTGATAGCCTATGCCTCTCGTTCTGAACCCGCGGGCCCGGTTCAGACAACGTAGTGGTCAGGTTTGAGAGGTACGGATCTCCGATTAGGAGATGTAACTGCCACTAACAATGAAAGTTACCTATCAAAAAAAAAAACATCGAAGAGAGAGAGAGCCGGTGACGAACAGAGAGAGAGAGCGATGACGGCTGTGGTGGTTCGATGACGGTCGTGGAGGTCCGATGAGGCTTACGTTAGGTGTCTTGTGGTCCGATCTAAGAGATAGAGTGAGGCGGCGTCGAACACACATAGAGAGAGAGAGAGAGCGATGACGGCCGTGGTGGTTCGATAAAGGCCGTGGTGGTCTGATGACGCTTACGTTAGGTGTCTGGTGGTCCGATCTAAGAGAGAGAGTGAGGCGGCGTCGAACACACAGAGAGAGAGAGATAGAGGGAGAGCGATGACCAAGACGAAGGCTAGGGTTGAAGATCTGACCCATGCACTGTCACACCCCCATATTTTATTTACTTATTAAATACAGGTTGTAACGATTGGTTCATTACACGATAGCGGAAGCTGTAATAATGATTTCTAAGACTTGATTACATATACAATTACTAAAACTAAGTAATACTGTGATCTAAGTTCTTCTAGATCAATGACAGACTTGAGACTTGATATTCTACGTCCTTCCAGTCTTTAGGAATTGATCCAACATAGCTAGCCTATTCCAACCGCGCCATGGCTAGAGGTCACCTGAGAAACATACTTAAAATTGTCAACACAAAGGTTGGTGAGTTCACAGAGTTAGTTATATTAGTGCTTATAGTTTTTCCCCAAAAACCTGTTCATGACTTTACCGTCATAAAATAAGTAGTTTTCCTTTGAAAACATGCCCATGACCTATCCGTCATGAAATAAGTAGTTTTCCTTTGAAAACATTACCATGACTTAGCCGTCATAAAATATGTAGTTTTCCTTTGAAAACATTACCATGACTTAATCGTCATAACTCCAATGTTTAACATGATCATTTTAACCTAATCAGAATTCTTTACTTTAAACCTGATCACTTTACCTTGATCAGAACACTTTTGTGTAAAACCTGATCATTTTACCTTGATCAGAACTCTTTTGTGTAAAACCTGATCACTTTACCTTGATCAGAACTCTTTTGTGTAAAACCTGATCATTTTAACCTGATCAGAACCCTTTTGTGTAAAACCTGATCATTTTACCTTGATCAGAACTCTTTTGTGTAAAACCTGATCATTTTAACCTGATCAGAACCCTTTTGTGTAAAACCTGATCATTTTAACCTGATCAGAACTCTTTTGATAAACCTGATCATTTTACCCTGATCAGAACTCTTTTGTATGTATTACCAATGAATATGATTACTAATCCGATCTATTGACCCCATTTGTAAGCTTGCAAGGAATACAAAATAGTATGTAATGTACGAGACCGTAACCAAACCCCAACTTTCTGTGCCTCCCCTCGCCTTTCTGCGAGTAAGACAATATGCGGTCATTCGGCCATTTTGACCCCTGGTTAGCGCGACTAACCATGACCGGAGGCGTCACCCCCAATAGTACTATTCATATAATCCCGGGCTAAATCCATAGCTAATGGTTACTAATTTATTACGAGGACTTTAAGCGCTTTATTGTTCCCTCAATACATACATACGGTCAGATCATTAGTTCCATTCATTTATACACAAAAGTCTTTTACAAGTATGTTTCCACCCCAAATCATTTCAAAAACTTAAAAAAAAAAGGGATTAGTGAAACTCACAAGGAGTTAAACCAAAATGTTTATATTGTCAAATGTATAAGCAATGTAATTCATGTTTTCAAAACATAATAAGTAAGTATGTTTCTCCCCCGATGTTTACAAAACAGTAAATAGTTAAAAGGGGGCCGTGAACTCACCTTGAGTTTGTGTATGCTTGCAATGATAATTGTTCTAGCCGAACTTGACTATTCGTACCCTAGATACCAAAGGGTAAATTGTGTTAAGACCGAACGTCTCATATTGCAAATTGTTCATCGACCTAGTAAATCTAGTTGCTTTTGTTTAAATATCTTCTTAGATTTTCAACACTTGTTTTGCTATAAAAACAGTTCTAAGTTACTGCCCAATGTGACTGATGAACAGATGTCGAAACTTCCTAGTTTCGATTGGGCAATTGAGTATCGAAACTTCATAGTTTCGATTGAGTAGTTAGGTATCGAAACTATCTAGTTTCGATTGGCAAGAAGGGTATCGAAACTATCTAGTTTCGATTGAGCAATATGTATCGAAACTACCTAGTTTCGATTGAACAACTAGTATCGAAACTCCCAGTTTCGATTGAGTAAACTGGTATCGAAACTCCTAGTTTCGATTGAATAGGTATCGAAACTCCTAGTTTCGATTGAATAACAGGTATCGAAACTCCTAGTTTCGATTGAACAGGTATCGAAACTCCTAGTTTCGATTACTGCACTTTCATTGACAGAATTCGTCCTGTATGTTTTTATGTTCAAATCTTGAATTTGACACACTTTTCTTGTTATCTTACTTGCGATTGAACCTTTTGTAGGCTTAGATACGGTTTTAAAGAAAATAAAGTGGATAATATCGAGTTTTTACCTTAAAACCGAGATGAAGATGATGAAAGAAAACAGAGAAGAGTCTTGAATCTTCTGTTAAACTTTCTTTAGAACACTTGAAATCTTCTTAAAATACCGAATTGTGGTGGATTTCTGCCTTAAACTGGACTTCGACTAGAAGGAGAATTGGGAAATTGCCGTATGAAAATGAGAAGTATGGAAGGGATTGTGGGATTTCGACTGAGGAGGTATGGTTTTTATCTGAATTTGAGTGTATTAGCAAGTGGGAGAATGGCTCCCCTGACTTTCGGCCGAGAAAGTCAAGCAAGTGGGTTGGATTGTTTGATTTATCAAACATATAGTTTTAGGTATATATTATTTAGAGTTTCAAATGGTAATTAAATTCGGTTTATACTGGTATGTGAACCGGTAACTCCCAGAATTACCAAAGATTTAAAATGAGACCCTGTACGGTTTTTGTTAGACCTTAATGTCCTTGTTTGTGAAATTAAGTAAATCACAAAACAATTATAATGTAAACTTGTTTATAACATGTACGGATATTGACTTGAATTGTCGGGTGTCACATTCTCCCCATGTTAAAAGAATTTCGTCCCGAAATTTAATTTGTGTCCTCCTGAACTGTTGTATCCTTAAACAAGGATGGGTATTTTTGTTTTCATTTGATCCTCTCGTTCAAATGGTTCAACGCACTTAGGGTTAAGCTTGCCACGGTTGCCAAATCTTGCAACCCCTTTCCAATGTGAGACCTTTAACATGACTTTGTCTCCCACTTGGAATTCTAATGGTTTTCGTCTGTTGCTATTTCAACTCTCTTTCGTCTGTCTTGAGTGACTTTCAGACGATCTTTTATTTCGAAGATTTTGTCAACGGTTCCCTAGTCAATATCAGGACCAGTCAAATGTTTTTCGCTAGCCTCCGCCCAATATAGCGATGAGTGACACTTACAACTATACAAAGCCTCAACGGAGCGGCTTTAATGTTGGTATGGTAGTTGGTATTATATGAAAACTCATCCAACGGCGGTGAGTATCCCTATTTCCTCTGAAATCGATTATACACACACGGAGCACATCTTTTAAAGTTTGGATGGTCCTTTTACTTTGACCGTTCATCTGGGGATGATATGCAGTGGTCATGTAAAGGCGTGTGCCCAAGGCTTATTGTACAGACTGCCAGATTCTTGACATGAATCGACTGTCCCTTTTTGTGAAAATGGAAACTGGCATACCATGCCTGGCCTTAATTCCCTTAATATTTAGCCTTGCACGCTTCTTACTTTTATCTGTCTCCTTTATTGGTAGTGAATACGCGGATTTCGTCAAACGACTGACGATTATCATATAGTATTATAGTTGCTAGGTGTTCTGGGTAACTTTGTAATGAAATCCATTAAAATTTGTTCCCATTTCCATTGAGGTATCTCGGGTTGTTATAACAATCCCGACGGTTTCTGATGTTCTGCCTTTACCTTTGAACATGTCAGGCATTTACAGTCGTAAATAGCAATTTCTCCTTTCATGTTCGGCCACCAGTAGAGTTCTTTCAGATCCTTATACATTTTATCTGAACCTGGGTGAATGGAGTACCTGGACTTGTGGGCTTCTTCCATAACCAACTCCCGTAAGTTACCAAAACATGGCACCCAAATTCTATTTGCAAAGTATATAGTATCATCTGATTTTGGCTCTAAATGTCTGATCATTCCTCATATAGCTTCACTCTGAATGTTTTCTTCTTTGATTGCCTCCTGTTGTGCCATCCGGATTTGAGTCGTGAGACTCGCATGAATTGTCAATCCTAGGGCACGAACACGGAGAGTTTTAACCCGTTCCTTACGACTCAAGGCATCTGCTACGACATTTACCTTACCAGGGTGATACTTGATATCACAATCATAATCGTTTAGTAGTTCTACCCAACGACGTTGACTCATGTTGAGTTCTTTCTGATTAAAGATGTGCTGGAGACTCTTGTGGTTTGTAAAGATAGTACATTTTGTACCATATAAAAAAAAATGTCTCCAAATCTTGAGTGCAAACACGACAGCACCCAATTTCAGATCGTGAGTCGTATTTTTTTATTTTTATTTTTTATTTTTTCTCATGTACTCTTAGCTGTCTGGATGCATACGCTATGACTTTTTCTCCTTGCATCAATACACATCCCAGACCTTGGTGTGATGCGTCGCAGTACACGATGGAATTGTCAGTTCCTTCGGGAAGGGATATGATTGGTGCACTGCAAAGTTTTTGCTTCAACAATTGAAACGCTGATTCTTGTTTATCAGTCCAATCAAACTTTTTGTCCTTCTGAGTTAACGTGGTCAAAGGCAAGGCTATCTTTGAAAAATTCTCGATAAATCGCCTGTAATATCCTGCCGAACCCAGAAATTGACGCACCTCAGTCGGAGTTCTTGGTGCTTCCCAGTTTTTGATAGCTTCAATCTTGGTTGGGATTACGTTAATACCCTTCTTATTGATGACGTGTCCGAGAAAGTGAACCTCTCGAATCCGAAACTCACACTTAGAGAATTTGGCATAACGCTTCTCATTCCGGAGTAGTTCCAAGATTGATTTCAAATGATGTTCATGTTCCTCATTGGTTTGTGAATATATTGATATGTCATCGATAAATACAATCACGAATTTATTCAAGTATGGCTTGCACACGCGGTTCATTAGGTCCATGAAAACGGCCGGTGCATTAGTCAAGCCAAATGGCATAACTAGGAACTCGTAGTGACCGTAACGAGTCCTAAAAGTCGTTTTTGATATATCTTCTTCCTAAATTTTCAGTTGATGATACCCTGATCATAGATCATTTTTTTTTTTTAATAGAAACTGGAACCTTGAAGTTGATCAAACAAATCGTCCATTCGAGGTAGTGGGTATTGGTTTTTGATTGTAAGCTTGTTCAACTCCCGATAATTGATGCACCTTCTAAAGGTTCCATCCTTTTTCTTTACAAACAGGACCGGAACTCCCCATGGTGAGAAACTCGGTCTTATGAAAGAATTACTCGGCGAGGTGTCTAAGTTTTTGTTGTATATTGGGTAGAAATGAAAAAGTATGAAAATGAAACTTTATGTTTGTCCCTCTTATGCTTTTCGAAACCATTTTCCCGAACTAAGACTTTTCTCTTATTTCAGGTTTCATCTTTTCTATGATTTTCCCCTCCATGTGCCTTCATGGAGCTAGGAATTGATGTTCCTTGGGAGCTCTTATTTGCGAACTTCGAGTCTAATCACCACTTTACACCTTTGCTCGCCCTACCTTTCGAGGCAGACTAGCCTTTGGGTTGTAGCGTCCTGATATGTAAACTCATGTCTCGACTACCATACCTTCAAAGTATGTAAGCCATACGAAGTTTGATGTTTGTTTGGGATATTCATATTCCGTCTAGCTGAGGGAATGAATAATAATACTGTAAGAATGGTCTCATCGAATTAGTGTTTTCCCCAAAATGGGCTATGGGTTTGTCAACTCATTAAGTTGGCAGAAAGAGTTGATAGTCAACTATTAGTCATACGGTGTGTATGCACTCCTTTAGTGTTTGAATGGTACTTTGGTGACTTACCATTATGTATTCCACTCATTCAGGTTATAGCCTTAAAATCCTTAGCACAAAGATAAACTTGAGGTAATGAGTGTTGAATGTCGAGACTTTTGTATTCTAACTGAGTCTACTCTAAGAGATCATTTCTTAACAATAGATGCTCTAGAGCTTCCCAATTATAGAAAACTAGGAGTGAAAGATGCAATCACACCTCTTTTCTAGGCTAAATCTGGGATCCATCCATCAAGATGAACCTTGGGGAAGTGCGAGTACGAAAGAGTAATAAATTATTCTCCTCAACTCTTTGTGGACAGTGGCCTGTTGTGAATAGCTCGAGCTTACATCCCTTATGCATATCATGAACTAAGGAGATTAGCATGAAATTCCGCATTTGGGACTCCTTTAAGAGTTTTGCATGTCGTTTTAGTTAGTGCGACAATAGTTGTTAGTCCACACTTAGGTTTCTTTGGCATTCGCTTGAGCATCAATCCCGGCTTATCCATTGCAGAGAGGATAGTCAGACTTAAAGGTATATTGAATGTCAATGGCTGCGAGAGCAATCCTGTTTGACCGACATTCTGAAATGTCCGATTTCCTACTTGTCTCATGTCGATCTTCCACAATATCCATAGGTGCCATGTGTATGCGGGTCGGAATAATATCCTGCCCTATTACTGAAGTTAGTGCATAACACTCTTGGCGTAACTTTTAATCAATTGTGAGATTGAACTGTATGATGGATCCTGAGATTATGCCATAATCTCCCACAATAGTTGTGCAATTACTGTAAGTGTTAGTTGTGGTAACGCTCAATTTGAAGCATTCCTGACAAGTAGAATATCAAAGAGTGAATGCGCGAATTTCTTCGTCGTTCAGGATTTACTAAGGATTGGTTGAATTCAATTTGAATTTCTCTCGTTCCTCCAAAACTAGGAGAATGCTTTGTGAGCACCAAATTGAGAAGTCTGATTTGTTGAGATCCAATCCTTAATCAAGTGATGGAGAACATGAGTTGATTATCAGCTTAGACAGCAAGACTCACTAAAGTTCCCATGCACTGCAAATTATGATTACGTGTGCACCCGTAATGATGATTTGCCTTGCCTGATCCCTATAGTGTTTCTTCTATCCCTAGCTTTTAATCAAAAGTGATTTGAAACGATCATTAGATTGCGTTTGCACATTTGTACAGGAGTGTGTATTGTTTTATCGGATTACTGTTAATTATGTGTACCAATACTCATGAATCTGCTGAATATGGCAGTTGTCGGATGAGGCTAAGGGTAGAGAGGCACCACCAGTGTCTCTTAAAAAAAAATGTGCATGGTGAAATTCAGGCACTATGTGTTGGGCAGAGATCCTCAAACGAGTGTCGAGCAACTCATGCTCTAAGTCTGTATATATGCATGGATCCACATGATCCTGATGTATGTCTGGGTCTCCTGACCCTTGGAGTTCTCTCCCATTTAGTCCTGCTTATTCACCTTGAATTCCCTTCTGTCTGGGCAATCATGCCAGCCATATATCATGGCGAGAGTCTAGGCATCCGATCTGACAACTTATGAATGAGAGTATTTATACCGCAAATACGTTAGAAAGATAGTTGCCTCCATGGCTGGAGTAGTTGTGGTGCAGGTATAGGTACAGATTCTGGTACAAGTTCAACCTGTTGTGATACCAAGATCGGTAACTGACGATCGTTGTCGTCGTAGTCCAAGCTCAGCTCGTAACTCGATCTTCTAAGGTTGCAGTATGTTGAGTACCCGTTATTCTTGACTCGTAATCCGAACAGTAACATGTTGTAAGTGTTTATTGTTTTCACATTGTTGTATGTGTTTAAGTGTTCATTACATGTGCTATGTAATTGTATTAGCGTAGCTAATGGTACCCTAGTGTAACTCCATACACTAATACTCTACACAAATTGTTCGGCAACGGTTGGAATTCCTATGCTCAAGTCTTGGGTGTTTTTAATGTGATGCAAGTCTTAGAAATCTTGGTCCCTAAATGAGTCCGGTTAGAGCCTAGGTATCACTAAGGACACCTAATTCGCTAAAACCATTGCTCTGATACCAATCTGTCACACCCCCATATTTTATTTACTTATTAAATACAGGTTGTAACGATTGGTTCATTACACGATAGCGGAAGCTGTAATAATGATTTCTAAGACTTGATTACATATACAATTACTAAAACTAAGTAATACTGTGATCTAAGTTCTTCTAGATCAATGACAGACTTGAGACTTGATATTCTACGTCCTTCCAGTCTTTAGGAATTGATCCAACATAGCTAGCCTATTCCAACCGCGCCATGGCTAGAGGTCACCTGAGAAACATACTTAAAATTGTCAACACAAAGGTTGGTGAGTTCACAGAGTTAGTTATATTAGTGCTTATAGTTTTTCCCCAAAAACCTGTTCATGACTTTACCGTCATAAAATAAGTAGTTTTCCTTTGAAAACATGCCCATGACCTATCCGTCATGAAATAAGTAGTTTTCCTTTGAAAACATTACCATGACTTAGCCGTCATAAAATATGTAGTTTTCCTTTGAAAACATTACCATGACTTAATCGTCATAACTCCAATGTTTAACATGATCATTTTAACCTGATCAGAATTCTTTACTTTAAACCTGATCACTTTACCTTGATCAGAACACTTTTGTGTAAAACCTGATCATTTTACCTTGATCAGAACTCTTTTGTGTAAAACCTGATCACTTTACCTTGATCAGAACTCTTTTGTGTAAAACCTGATCATTTTAACCTGATCAGAAGCCTTTTGTGTAAAACCTGATCATTTTACCTTGATCAGAACTCTTTTGTGTAAAACCTGATCATTTTAACCTGATCAGAACCCTTTTGTGTAAAACCTGATCATTTTAACCTGATCAGAACTCTTTTGATAAACCTGATCATTTTACCCTGATCAGAACTCTTTTGTATGTATTACCAATGAATATGATTACTAATCCGATCTATTGACCCCATTTGTAAGCTTGCAAGGAATACAAAATAGTATGTAATGTACGAGACCGTAACCAAACCCCAACTTTCTGTGCCTCCCCTCGCCTTTCTGCGAGTAAGACAATATGCGGTCATTCGGCCATTTTGACCCCTGGTTAGCGCGACTAACCATGACCGGAGGCGTCACCCCCAATAGTACTATTCATATAATCCCGGGCTAAATCCATAGCTAATGGTTACTAATTTATTACGAGGACTTTAAGCGCTTTATTGTTCCCTCAATACATACATACGGTCAGATCATTAGTTCCATTCATTTATACACAAAAGTCTTTTACAAGTATGTTTCCACCCCAAATCATTTCAAAAACTTAAAAAAAAAGGGATTAGTGAAACTCACAAGGAGTTAAACCAAAATGTTTATATTGTCAAATGTATAAGCAATGTAATTCATGTTTTCAAAACATAATAAGTAAGTATGTTTCTCCCCCGATGTTTACAAAACAGTAAATAGTTAAAAGGGGGCCGTGAACTCACCTTGAGTTTGTGTATGCTTGCAATGATAATTGTTCTAGCCGAACTTGACTATTCGTACCCTAGATACCAAAGGGTAAATTGTGTTAAGACCGAACGTCTCATATTGCAAATTGTTCATCGACCTAGTAAATCTAGTTGCTTTTGTTTAAATATCTTCTTAGATTTTCAACACTTGTTTTGCTATAAAAACAGTTCTAAGTTACTGCCCAATGTGACTGATGAACAGATGTCGAAACTTCCTAGTTTCGATTGGGCAATTGAGTATCGAAACTTCATAGTTTCGATTGAGTAGTTAGGTATCGAAACTATCTAGTTTCGATTGGCAAGAAGGGTATCGAAACTATCTAGTTTCGATTGAGCAATATGTATCGAAACTACCTAGTTTCGATTAAACAACTAGTATCGAAACTCCCAGTTTCGATTGAGTAAACTGGTATCGAAACTCCTAGTTTCGATTGAATAGGTATCGAAACTCCTAGTTTCGATTGAATAACAGGTATCGAAACTCCTAGTTTCGATTGAACAGGTATCGAAACTCCTAGTTTCGATTACTGCACTTTGATTGACAGAATTCGTCCTGTATATTTTTATGTTCAAATCTTGAATTTGACACACTTTTCTTGTTATCTTACTTGCGATTGAACCTTTTGTAGGCTTAGATACGGTTTTAAAGAAAATAAAGTGGATAATATCGAGTTTTTACCTTAAAACCGAGATGAAGATGATGAAAGAAAACAGAGAAGAGTCTTGAATCTTCTGTTAAACTTTCTTTAGAACACTTGAAATCTTCTTAAAATACCGAATTGTGGTGGATTTCTGCCTTAAACTGGACTTCGACTAGAAGGAGAATTGGGAAATTGCCGTATGAAAATGAGAAGTATGGAAGGGATTGTGGGATTTCGACTGAGGAGGTATGGTTTTTATCTGAATTTGAGTGTATTAGCAAGTGGGAGAATGGCTCCCCTGACTTTCGGCCGAGAAAGTCAAGCAAGTGGGTTGGATTGTTTGATTTATCAAACATATAGTTTTAGGTATATATTATTTAGAGTTTCAAATGGTAATTAAATTCGGTTTATACTGGTATGTGAACCGGTAACTCCCAGAATTACCAAAGATTTAAAATGAGACCCTGTACGGTTTTTGTTAGACCTTAATGTCCTTGTTTGTGAAATTAAGTAAATCACAAAACAATTATAATGTAAACTTGTTTATAACATGTACGGATATTGACTTGAATTGTCGGGTGTCACATGCACCACCGGATCTACACACTCGCGTCATCGGAAAGGGCCACAACGCTGCCGCCGGAAAACTTTTTGAACCAGTGGTATGGACATCTTTAAAAATGTAACAATTTAAATTTTTTACTAAAATTTTATAATTTTTTCTTGATTTCTAACCTTTGATGTTTCATCACACCAGCTATGAGATATACTTCTAGCAAAAAAAAAGGTTGGGGTTGAGGAGGTCACAAATTCAAATATGAAATGATTCAGGGTAAGTTTTTTTTTTATATAACTATGGCAAAAAAGGGGATTTCATTTGATCATTCAACTAACAAATATGCATGATGAGTGTGTTCTATTTCGCAGGAAGCATGTGCTGCAAGTGTTTATGGATTATGAAGCTAAGGTAAGAAAGTAAGAAAGTAATTTTTCGTTTACGCTCTTATTTACTGGAATTTGGTTATGAATATACTGGAATTTGGTTATGAATATAGCTTATGTAAGGACTGTTGCAGGATGATATTCGAAGGAACATCACCCTAATGTGATAAGACTGTCAAATTTTGCTTGTTTTTGGCTATTTTAACACTTGGGTTTGCTCTATTTTAACACCTTAACTTGCTATTAACTACTGCTTTTTATGTTTTGTTGTTTATAGTGGCACCTATTTGCTATGTGCATTTGGAAGCCACACAGATATCTCATCTTTAAGCTTAATAGAGATGTGAAGGTAATTCGTCATATTTTTAATATTCTGATTTTAGTTTCTAATAACATGTGTGATAATGACTTAGAAGATTTCATGTTCACATGTCAGGATTTGCATTCAACAACACCATCTTGTGGGACCCAAACAAATGGAAAAAAAACCCACCACAGCTTTATTGGAAGGGCTAGAGGTAGCCCATGGCCCGAGCTTCTTCTTCCCCACTTAGTTTGGCAAGTAAGCAGAACATTTATGATTTTATTGCATAAGTGACAATAGTTACTTGTAGTTGCTATACTTAGTGGGGTATTTGGCATTGTGATTATTTGGCATTGAATAGCAAGAGTAGGATAATCACATGTAACCATGTTTGCTGCAGAAGATAGCGTTTGAATAAGCTTTTGCAGTTTGGAGTTGTGATAATGAGATGATTAATTGTTTTAGTAAATATAAACTCCTGAGTTTTTAAGGAATTACATGTATAATGACCTCAAAATAATCAGATAATCAGAATCAGTTTTGTTTTAGCTACTCTAAAATTGAAGCCTTACTGAAACCGTACAAACTTTAGCTGATCATGTTCAGAATGGTAAGAGGTTTATTGTTGGTCTTTGATTCCTAATTTATGTGATAACCGTGGATGTAAGTAAAAGGGTTAGGATGACTACATAACAAATGATTTCATCTTAAATTTTACTAACAATTTTTATTTTGCAATTGTACTTCTGATTTGTTTTTAATGTAATATTTTTTATTCAGCAATATAATGTGTATTCAATGCTTTCTTATCTAGAAATGTTATTCAATTTTGATTTCCGCTTACAAACTGTTGAATTAGCTTTCTTATAAAATGATTTAGGAGTTTGTAAGCATTTGAAAGAGTAAGTAGTAAATTGATGAGGAAGGTGGCTCTTTGTGGCAGCGGGTTGACCAGTTCGAACTACTCAGAGTTGAATCAACTTATCAACTATACGTAAAATACAAAGATCAAGGTTTGTTTTTTGAAAAATAGGTAGTTTGATTCATGTTATAAGCATATGAATTGCAAGAATTTGTAACATCCCGAGTTTTACACCCGGAATAGTTAGCAAGAAAATTAAAACTTAGCAAGAATAGTAGGAACGGGCTTGGGCTTGGGCTTGGGAGTATGGGCCGAAAAAGGGCAAGGGTTGGGCCCCTTATAAGCCTCAAGACCAGCCCCAACTCTCATTTGCAACACCATTTTTGGATTCTAGAGACAGAAAGTGAGAGAGAGCCTAGAGAGAGAAAATCCTGGTTTTCGGATTCGAGCTTCAAGGATCGTTAGCATGAGTCTCGAGAGCGTTTAGCAACAGACGGGAATCGATTGCAGGTAAGGATCCCTCCTAGATCTGAGTTTTTCATATCGTGTTGGGTTTTGAAATAAAATCGGGTAAAGGTCAGATTTTTACGTTTGAAAATGAAAATAAAGTATAGATCTAGACTCTCGGATCTTAACGAGGTCGGATCTGCATGCAAAAGTTAGGGTTTTGTGGGGAAGAAGACTGCCCACACGCAGGCCCTGCGTACTTATTAAGTACGCAAGAACAAGGCCCTGCGTACTTGATAAGTACGCAAGAACAAAAGTATGCGTACTTGATAAGTACGCAAGAACAAAGTTTGCGTACTTGATAAGTACGCAAGAACAAGGCCCTGTGCACTTGCTAAGTGCGCAGGCATCAGGTCTATGGGTATATATAGCTGGTTAGTGAAGTCAGTATGTTCGCCAGGATAGAAAGAGGATAAGTTCGCCTAGCCAGAATTGGTGAACACGTTTAGTGTCGAGTTAAGTCTAATACGTGTCGAATTGTTATGATTGTGTGAGATCCAGTAGACCATTGTAGCTAAGATACCAGGTGAGTTCTAATCCCATTTCTTACCTACTTTTGGAGTGATGTGCATACTTAGTGAACAATGTGCTTATTACATATTTTATATTAATAAACGATGGCGAAAGTCATGACTTACAGAAATGTTTAAAAGAGGCAAAGGAAATGTTTTGTGTAAAGAATGATGCTTAGGAAAGGTTTGTTAATAACAAAGATATATTCAAAAGAACGAAGAAGAGCTTTTAAAGAAAGTAATTAGTAAAGAGAAATGTTTTTCCTTCGAGAATGAATACCAGCAGAGAGTCAGTCATGGGCTCAGTGCCTAAGCAGGGCTCAATGCTTGAGGTGAGCTCAGTGCCTAAGAAGGGCTTAGTGCCTGAGGTGGGCTCAGTGCCTAAGAAGGGCTCAGTACCTAAGTGGGGCTCAGTGCCTGAGATGGGATCAGTGCCCGAGATAGGCTTAATGCCTAAGTAGGGCTTAGAGCCTAAGTGGGCTTTATGCCTAAGAAGTGACAAATAGAATTAACGGTATGGTAGCAGTGTCTTGACACTAGTCATGGCTGTTACAGATATCATGGTGACGCATCGTGTTAACTCTCCTTATTCGTCGATCTTTGGACTTGAACCATTGGGATAATACGGACAGTAATAAAAGTTAAAAGATATTACATGCAAAGATTTTACCAATTGGTTGTAAAGACATGTACAAGAAAAACCTTCTCCTTTAATATATGTAAAGATGTTTTATGTAAACGTTAGAACTCACTCAGCGTTAGCTGACTTTTAGTATGCATATCAGGTAAGTGTAGGTGGCAGTTTGGATGCTTGGCTGGCTTGAGGAGTTACCCTGAAGATCAGAGTCTGGCATCCCGCTTATGTTTAAAGTTTATTATGTTTTAAAGACAAGTTTAAGTTTCGTATTAGACAAGTATGTTAAAAACAAGTTATGTATTTTCGATGCTTATGTTATTTTTAAAGTCGTTTCCACTGTGATTGTAAATGTCTTGTGTTTAAGAGTTATGTGTTGATGAGTAAATCCAATAAGTGAGGCCTCCCGGGTTTGGGGCCTTACAAGTTGGTTGTCACTCCCCGACCGATGGCGGAATCATCGGGGCGGGACATGTAAGACTGTTCATAGCACATGGTTGACTAAATTGAAATATATTAAAGTCAAATTTGCATTTCAAATAATCCAAGTACAAAACCAAATTCAAACAAGATACATAAAATAATTCATAAAGTTCTTGATTTAAATTGCTAAGTCCAAATCCTATGTTGAACACGTCTTGAATCAATCTCACATATTGGGGCCTGAAACATGAATAAAACAAAGTCAACTAAAAAGTTGGTGAGTATAACACAGTTGTATATAGATAGCATATAGATGAAAACAAATCCTTTACATGACATGATAAATAAGGCGTTTATGGGGAGCAGCTATTGTGTAACCAAATGTACAATCAAACCTTGTAACTAGCATGTAAAAATTGTGTTGTCGGTTTCAATCACCGCGTACCATGGGTGGGTTTGTCAGACTCAATAGATCTATCATTGTTAACCGTTGGCTTGATTAGTTAATGATTGCACATAAGAGCATACAAAGGTTAGCACACCTAGCACTCGGGCACAAAGCTCAAATTTTTGCACACATGTATGTAAATAGGATTTTTGCACTTGTGTTGTTTGTGTAAATGTAAATGTGTAATGTGTAATGTGTAATGAGTATAGAGTTCATGTTCCACCCCAAAAGTGTAAAAGAGTAAAAAGGGGTTGTGAATACTCACATGGTATGGAAGTGTAGCTAACAAAGATTATAGATAGCAAATATGATCCTCGAAATGCACAATTTAACCTAAAGAGTAATGTGTATTGAATCAAATAGATGCATAAAGTTTAAGTCTAAAATGAAAGTTGAATTTGTTTATAAAACTATTGATTTGTATTTAAAAGTATTGAATAAAATATATAGAGTTTGAAGTAAAATATTTTTGAAACAATTTGATTAGGTTTGAATTGAATAATTGAATAAATATATAATTATAGTTTATGAAATAATGTGAATATTAATTGTAATTAAGTATAAAAAAATAAATGATTTTGATTTAAAATGAAAATTAAATAAATAATCATTATCTCATTTATTTATAAATTTTGTAACTTAATTATTTAAAATTTCATTTAAGTGTAAGATAATAAATATAAATTAAATTTTCATAAACTTTTAAATAAATTATATTTATGCCAAGATTAAACTTTTAATCCATTTTTAAATACAGAAAACATATTTTTATAAAATCTGAAACATTTACTGATTTAAAATATAAAAATTTATAACTCTGTTAAAAGGTTCTGAGTCTCACACGACCGTGCCTCGGAAGGGCACGATCGTGCTCAAGCCACGGGCGCGACCGGGTTGATCAACAGGAGCACAATCTAGACAAGTCAACAGGCACGACCGTGCCTTGGCCCGGCACGGTCGTGTCTATGATCTTTAGGCAAAACAGAGACTAGCCCAGAGGGCGTGACAAGGTCTGGACAGGAGGGCACGACCGCGCTGCTAATCGGCACGACCGCTTTTCATGAGGCACGGCCGCGATAGATGATTAGCGCGACCGTGTCTATTCCAAATCAGACACGAATTGACAAATGCTTGTATTTTAAATGCTGGAATTGTTAGGGCTTTTGATTAATGGGTTATTACGAGTCTTTTCATATGACTTAATTGCATTCACATCGCGTTTAAGTAGGGGTTCGATTAAATCATTTTTTAATAAAGCATGAGTTCTGATTCGGATCGATTTCTATAATGGAAGCCCAAATTGAATAGGGGCTTTCGATACAGATACTGAAATGAATGAATTAAAGGATTCAATTACCCTGAACAGCAGCGAATTGATAAAGAACGGTAGGGAGGAAGTTCCGGTGACAGCAAGACTGGTTTCCAGCGATTCTGCTGCGGTTCCGAATGCTTCAACGGCTTCGGATGATTCAGAGATGATTTGGGAAACGATTGACTGGATTGCTTGAGATGATTCTGATCGAAAAAGCTTGAGAGAGTTTTTCTTGAATTGAGAGAGTTTTTCTTGAATTGTTGAAATGAAACTGAGGCGTTTTGAGAATTTGAAAAAGTGGTAATACAATTGTTTAGGGAAAACAAACGTATGCCTGTTACGGATTCGAACGATCGGGCGATTAAAGTTGCAGTTACGTTTCAGCTGTTACACAGGCGCGACCGTGCCTAAATATGGCACGACCGTGCCTAGGCACCGGGCGCGATCGTTCCAAAGCAGGTCGCGCGACCGTGCCAAAGCACTTGGCGCGACCGTGCTAGGACGAAGCACGACCGTGCTAGACTAGGGTTTCTTGACATTTTTCAACTTTAGTCCTTGACTTTTCAGATTTGATAAGTTTGAATAAAATAGTTTCTTGTATAGTGTTTAAATGTATATAACCGAGTAAAATTTGCGAATTTGTATAGAATCATTGCATTTAATTTACGGCGAGAAAATAAATGAGACAGTGCACGAGTATTGAATTCGAAATTGCATTACATTGGATTGAAATATGAATAATAAAAATCAGGAATGTTACAGTCTCCCCATGTTGAGAGAATTTCGTCCCGAAATTTAGCTAGAGGAAACAACATTATTAGTAAAAAGATGAGGGTACTTGAGCTTCATTTGGTCTTCTCGTTCCCAAGTGAACTCAGGACCACGCTTAGATTCCCAACGAACCTTAACGATAGGAATGCGACTTCGCTTGAGCTGCTTGACTTCACGATCCATAATTTCCACTGGCTTCTCAATGAAGTGCATCGTTTCATCAATGCGCACGTCGTCAAGCGGTATATGGAGATTTTCATCGGCGAGACACTTCTTTAGATTCGATACATGAAATGCAGGATGCACGTTGCCAAGAGATGGAGGTAACTTGAGCTTATAAGCCACTTTCCCAATCCTTTCAAGGATTTTGAATGGGCCAACATAACGAGGTGCTAACTTGCCTTTCTTTCCAAAACGGATCACGCCCTTCCATGGAGACACCTTAAGAAGAACAAGATCACCGACTTGGAATTCCAAGGGTTTTCGACGTTTGTCGGCATAACTCTTTTGCCGACTCCTCGCTACTCGAATGTTGTCACGGATTTGAATAATCTTGTCGGATGTTTCTTGAATTAACTCAGGACCGGTGATTTGTGCTTCACCAATCTCGTTCCAACAGATAGGAGAACGACACTTGCGACCATAGAGAGCTTCGAATGGAGCCATGTTGATACTTGTGTGTTAGCTATTGTTGTAAGAAAACTCAATAAGGGATAAATGTGAATCCCAATTGCCACCAAAATCGATTACACAAGCTCTAAGCATGTCTTCAAGAGTTTGGATTGTTCGCTCGGTTTGACCATCCGTTTGCGGATGGTAAGCCGTGCTCAAATCCAATCGAGTACCAAGAGCCTTTTGGAGAGATTGCCAAAATCGAGAAGTGAACCGAGCATCTCTATCGGATATTATGTTCAAGGGAACACCATGACGGCTCACAATTTCATCAATGTAAATTCGGGCTAGTTTCTCCACTTTGAAGTCTTCACGAATAGGCAAGAAGTGAGCAGATTTGGTGAGTCGATCAATGATCACCCAAATACTATCATAACCACTCGAGGTGCGAGGGAGTTTGGTAATAAAATCCATGGCTAAGTTCTCCCATTTCCACACAGGAATTTCCGGTTGTTCAAGCAAACCAGAAGGACGTTGATGTTCGGCTTTGACTTTGGAACAGGTTAAGCTTTTGGCCACATAAAGAGTAATGCCTTTCTTCATACCGGGCCACCAATAAAGTTGGCGAAGATCTTGGTACATTTTATCCGCACCAGGATGAATAGAATAACGAGTCTTATGAGCCTCGTTCATGAGAAATGTACGGAGATCGTCGCGATCGGGAATCCAAATACGGTTCAAGTAATAGAGTAAGCCATTGGGCTTTGATTCAAGAAGGAGTTCAACACCACATGACATTTCTTCGTACATATTACCCTCGGTTACCGAGACGTGTTGAGCTTCTAAAATACGGGTTTGAATATCGGTTTGAATACGGGCACAATGAAGCATAACATGGTCCTTTCGACTCAAAGCATCGGCTACAACATTCGCTTTGCCGGGATGGTAACGAATCTCGCAGTCGTAGTCGTTAAGGAGTTCGACCCAACGTCGCTGCCTCATATTAAGTTATTTTTGGTTGAAGATATGTTGAAGACTTTTGTGGTCGGTGAATACCACACATTTTGTGCCATATAGGTAATGTCTCCAAATCTTTAACGCGAATACGACCGCACCCAACTCGAGATCGTGCGTCGTATAATTCTTCTCATGAACTTTGAGTTACCTTGATGCATAAGCGATTACTTTGCCTCGTTGCATGAGAACACAACCAAGACCTTGGTTAGAAGCATCACAATAGACAACTAAATCATCATTTCCATCGGGGAGAGTCAATATGGGAGCATTGCACAACTTTTGCTTGAGGGTTTGGAAAGCTTCTTCTTGTTTCGGTCCCCATTCATAAGTTTTACCCTTATGGGTCAAAGCGGTAAGAGGGACAGCAATCTTTGAGAAGTTTGAGATGAAACGACGATAATAACCCGCAAGACCAAGAAATGAACGAACTTCGGTAGGAGTCTTCGGGGCATTCCAATTCTTAACCGTTTCAATCTTAGCAGGATCAACATGAATACCCTTGTTGTTGACGATGTGACGAAGAAATTGAACTTCTTTTAGCCAAAATTCACACTTGGAGAACTTGGCATATAGTTGTTCTCTCTTTAAAAGGTCCAAAACCAATCTAAGGTGTTCTTCATGGTCGGCTTTAGTATTGGAATAGATTAAGATATCATCAATAAAAACGATCATGAATTTATCAAGGTACGGTTTGCACACACGATTCATGAGATCCATGAAAACTGCGGGTGCATTGGTTAACCCGAAAGGCATAACCATGAACTCGTAATGACTATACCTTGTTCGAAAAGCAGTCTTAGGAATGTCATCTTCTTGAACACGGAGCTGATGATAACCAGAGCGAAGATCGATCTTCGAGAAACAAGTAGAACCTTGAAGTTGATCAAAGAGATCATCGATTCTAGGCAAAGGATAACGGTTCTTGATAGTAAGCTTGTTAAGTTCGCGGTAGTCAATACACATGCGAAATGATCCATCCTTCTTCTTAACAAATAAGACGGGTGCACCCCACGGTGAATGACTTGGGCGAATGAAACCTTTATCGGAGAGTTCTTGAAGTTGACTTGCAAGCTCTTGCATTTCGGAAGGTGCAAGATGATAAGGAGCTCTAGCAACGGGGTTAGCTCCGGGTATAAGATCAATACGGAACTCTACTTGGCGAACAGGAGGAAGACCGGATAAATCTTTAGGAAACACTTCGGGAAAATCCCTAATGATAGGAATGTCTTGGATACTCTTCTCCTTGACGTCCTTTTGAACAATATGAGCTAGGAAGGCGATGTACTTCTTTCATAAGTACTTTTGAGCGGTAGTACAAGACATCAATTTAAGACCCTTGCAAGGCTTTTCACCAAAAACCCTTAAGGTTTCTCCCGATGGTAGTGGAATTCGAATACACTTTTCAAAGCAAATGACTTCGGCATGATGATTTGATAGCCAATCCATACCTATAATAATATCAAAGCTTCCTAGTGGCATTGGAACAAGGTTGATTGGGAATGAATGGTCATTTAGTTCTAAGGAGCAATCATAAATAATGGACTCAATGGTAAGGGAGTCACCATTTGCTATTTTAACGGTGAAGGTTTTCTCTAATTGGGATCGTGTCTTTGCAAGTAAAGGCTCAAAATTAAGTGACACAAAACTTTTATCGGCACCCGTATCGAACAAAATGGAGGCATATTGACTATTAACAAGAAACGTACCATTAACCACGTCGTTGTTGGCTTGAGCTTCGTTGGCGTTTATGTTGAACGCACGCCCACGAGCTCCACCTTGTCTAGCATTTGTAAGTCTTGGACATTGATTACGAAAATGGTTCGGGTCACCACACTCATAGCAAGCACCCCCATTAGCAATGGCGGGAGCACCTTGGTTAGCCACTTGAGGTAAGGTTCGGTTTGGAGGGTTGACTTGGCCCGTAAGAGCTTTGGTCCTACAAATACTAACCGTATGACCATATCTCCCACAATAAGTACAAAGGCGACATGGGATGTTTTGGGGATGATGGTAGTTGCAGGTGGCACAAAGTGGGTAAATTCCACCATATGGCTTTTTGACCGGTGCTTGAACCATAGGTGCAGCTTGGTTGACGGGAACAGAAGGAGTAACCACAGCAAAATTTCTAACTTTCCTCTTTCTATTATTGCGAGAGGGCTCGGTTGTGGCTTCTTTGTTGTGAGCAGGAGGGGTTACGGTTTCCGAAACTTTCTTAGAACCCTTTTTGGTAAGAGTTCCAGCTTTTACATGATTATCAGTTAGGGTAGCAGACAGGCGGATGGCATCTTCCAAAGTAGCAGGATTTCTAGCTAAGACATTATCTTGGATTTGTCTTGGTAGCCCACCAATGTACTTTTCGATACAACGGGATAACGGAGTGAACATGTGGGGCACTAGAAGGCTCAACTCATGGAACCGAGTTGTATATGCTAAGCTTTCCCCATTATCTTGGGCAAGATCCCAAAATTCAGCTTCCAACTTTTTCACTTCATTTCGAGGACAGAACTCCTCGGTCATAAGCCTTTTGACCTCATCCCAAGGTAAGGCCATAGCTATGTCAACACCCCTATTTATTTTCTCCCCATTCCACCAAGTAAGTGCCCGTTTTTGTAGGACACTTGTAGCATGACGAACACGGAGGTTGTCGGGACAGTCACTATTGAGAAAGGTATTCTCAATGCTTTCAAACCATTGAAGGAGTCCAGTAGCTCCTTCGGTTCCATAAAACTTTAGGGGATTACACGAATTGAAGTGTTTGAAGGTGCATTGAGGTGGATTGTTACCACCATTTCCACAATTTCCACCATTATTACCACTATTACTTCCATTTCCACCATTGTTGCCATTGGTGGCACCATTGGCTTGGGTGAGTTGTGTCACCAATTGGGTGAGAATAGCAGCAATGTCGGTGTTGGCGTTGGTTGCGGGAGCACGACGAGGAGGCATTCTACAGATTGTCACAAGACAAGAAAAAAAATTGTGAGGATTTATGAGATTTGATAGGATTTAATGAGGTAGCAAAATAAAAATAGATGTTCTTAGTTTGGATTGTACTCAAAAGTGACAAAATCACTTGAATACCATGGCACATTAAGGTTAATTAAACTTATAAAATTTTCAAGGAGACATGCTTTAGCCTATAAGTAAACACTCATCTCGGGAATTCCCAGGAAAGCATACGGGTCCCTCGGTTGATTGGGATTTATGCGAAATGCTTTCCTAGACAGAAAACCCAAAATACAGGTGTCACCCTTCCAGATTGCACGTTTCCTCAAATAATTTAACAAGTTTAAAAACCTTAACGAAGAAATAAAAATTTTAAAGATTTTTGCTTCAAGAATTTTCCACATGCTTAGAAAGGATAAGGATAGAAAAGAAGATAGAAATATTATGAGGTTTTAGAATATAGGAAAGGATATTATTTATTTAATTATTAAAAATATCCTAATAAGTCGTTGATTTAAAACACATAAGTCATCATAATGCAATAGTAAGTAATCATACTAAACATGTAACATATAACATATAGCACATAGCATGTAACACATAGCACAAAAATCATGAAGTATAGTATAAGTGGGTGTCCTAAAGTTATAGTCTAGGTCAAGGTGTCTAATAACCTAATTCCCTATAACCAAGGCTCTGATACCAATCTGTCACACCCCGACCGATGGCGGAATCATCGGGGCGGGACATGTAAGACTGTTCATAGCACATGGTTGACTAAATTGAAATATATTAAAGTCAAATTTGCATTTCAAATAATCCAAGTACAAAACCAAATTCAAACAAGATACATAAAATAATTCATAAAGTTCTTGATTTAAATTGCTAAGTCCAAATCCTATGTTGAACACGTCTTGAATCAATCTCACATATTGGGGCCTGAAACATGAATAAAATAAAGTCAACTAAAAAGTTGGTGAGTATAACACAGTTGTATATAGATAGCATATAGATGAAAACAAATCCTTTACATGACATGATAAATAAGGCGTTTATGGGGAGCAGCTATTGTGTAACCAAATGTACAATCAAACCTTGTAACTAGCAAGCAAAAATTGTGTTGTCGGTTTCAATCACCGCGTACCATGGGTGGGTTTGTCAGACTCAATAGATCTATCATTGTTAACCGTCGGCTTGATTAGTTAATGATTGCACATAAGAGCATACAAAGGTTAGCACACCTAGCACTCGGGCACAAAGCTCAAATTTTTGCACACATGTATGTAAATAGGATTTTTGCACTTGTGTTGTTTGTGTAAATGTAAATGTGTAATGTGTAATGAGTATAGAGTTCATGTTCCATCCCAAAAGTGTAAAAGAGTAAAAAGGGGCTGTGAATACTCATATGGTATGGAAGTGTAGCTAACAAAGATTATAGATAGCAAAATATGATCATCGAAATGCACAATTTAACCTAAAGAGTAATGTGTATTGAATCAAATAGATGCATAAAGTTTAAGTCTAAAATGAAAGTTGAATTTGTGTATAAAACTATTGATTTGTATTTAAAAGTATTGAATAAAATATATAGAGTTTGAAGTAAAATATTTTTGAAACAATTTGATTAGGTTTGAATTGAATAATTGAATAAATATATAATTATAGTTTATGAAATAATGTGAATATTAATTGTAGTTAAGTATAAATAAATAAATGATTTTGATTTAAAATGTAAATTAAATAAATAATCATTATCTCAATTTTTTATAAATTTTGTAACTTAATTATTTAAAATATAATTTAAGTGTAAGTTAATAAATATAAATTAAATTTTCATAAACTTTTAAATAAATTATATTTATGCCAAGATTAAACTTTTAATCCATTTTTAAATACAGAAAACATATTTTTATAAAATCTGAAACATTTACTGATTTAAAATATAAAAATTTATAATTCTGTTAAAAGGTTCTGAGTCTCACACGACCGTGCCTCGGAAGGGCACGATCGTGCTCAAGCCACGGGCGCGACCGCGCTAGTCGGGGCGCGACCGGGTTGATCAACAGGAGCACAATCTAGACAAGTCAACAGGCACGACCGTGCCTTTGCCCGGCACGGTAGTGTCTATGATCTTTAGACACAACAGAGACTAGCCCAGAGGGCGTGACAAGGTCTGGACAGGAGGGCATGACCGCGCTGCTAATCGGCACGACCGCGTTTCATGAGGCACGGCCACGCTAGATGATTAGCGCGACCGTGTCTATTCCAAATCAGACACGAATTGATAAATGATTGTATTTTAAACGCTGGAATTGTTAGGGCTTTTGATTAATGGGTTATTATGAGTCTTTTCATATGACTTAATTGCATGCACATCGTGTTTAAGTAGGTGTTCGATTAAATTATTTTTTAATAAAGCATGAGTTCTGATTCGGATCGATTTCTATAATGGAAGCCCAAATTGAATAGGGGCTTTCGATACAGATACTGAAATGAATGAATTAAAGGATTCAATTACCCTGAACAGCAGCGAATTGATAAAGAACGGTAGGGATGAATTTCCGGCGACGGCAAGACTGGTTTCCGGCGACTTCTGCTGCGGTTCCGAATGCTTCAGCGGCTTCGGATGATTCAGAGATGATTTGGGAAACGATTGACTGGATTGCTTGAGATGATTCTGATCGAAAAAGCTTGAGAGAGTTTTTCTTGAATTGAGAGAGTTTTTCTTGAATTGTTGAAATGAAACTGAGGCGTTTTGAGAATTTGAAAAAGTGGTAATACAATTGTTAAGGGAAAACAAACGTATGACTGTTACGGATTCGAACGATCGGGCGATTAAATTTGCAGTTACGTTTCAGCTGTTACACAGGCGCGACCGTGCCTAGGCACCGGGCGTGATCGTTCCAAAGCAGGTCGCGCGACCGTGCCAAAGCACTTGGCGCGACCGTGGTAGGACGAAGCACGACCGTGCTAGACTAGGTTTTCTTGACATTTTTCAACTTTAGTCCTTGACTTTTCAGATTTGATAAGTTTGAATAAAATAGTTTCTTGTATAGTGTTTAAATGTATATAACCGAGTAAAATTTGCGAATTTGTATAGAATCATTGCATTTAATTTACGGCGAGAAAATAAATGAGACAGTGCACGAGTATTGAATTCGAAATTGCATTACATTGGATTGAAATATGAATAATAAAAATCAGGAATGTTACATTGGTATCAGAGCCATAGTTTGAGGGATTTGGACATCCCCGATGTCCAGACTTAAACTGAGAATGAGACCAAGTAGCAGATGCCAGTAACGGGTAACTCAAGCCGAAGCACTAGAAGTGTATAGTAAGTAAAGTTTCTTTCCTTGTTTAGAGTCAAGATAAGAATAGAGGCTTTAGTGGAATCATGAAAGCGAATAAATAGAAAACAAGAAGTGATGTAATGGTTAATTTACAGATGGCCAGTGTATATTAACATCTTACCTTACTTATCGTGTTCTACATATTCCCTAGAATGATGAAATTAAATCCTTTTGTTCTCTATCTTTCAATTAGAAATGGCTAGACATGGAGGAGGTGGAGGAGGAACACGTGGTGGACGTACAGGCCGCGATGAAGCTAGAACCAACCAAGAGATTGAGGGGAGTGTTCACACTACCCATACTGATACGGTAGTCATTCAGCACAATGTTGAGCATGCGGCAGGAGATGATCAGACATTCGAGTTCGAGCCAGCCGTACAAGCAGCTCTCGACCAGGAATTCATCCGACTGCTAAAGGAAACCTTACCAGCCATACTAGACGAAGCCTTGAGGAAAGCTAAAGAGAACCCAAACACGAGCTCAGCCACTGAAGAGCCCGTGGCACTTCCAAAAATGGGAGGACCCAATCTGGTAGAGAATGTTACATCGCCTGCTTGCGGCTGTGACTACAAAACGTTTTGTGGTTGTGATCCACCCGTGCTTACTTGTGACAATCCGAACTTTTTCAGTTAACTCAGTTAGCAAATCAAGTTAAATCAACCTAATTAACTTAACTCAAACTTCGGGGACTATTTATGTCATTTCCTCAAACCTTAACTACAAGGACTAGTAATGTAATTAACCCAAAACTCAATTCTGTTGACTTTTGAAGTCAAAAATTGAGTGGATTTGTTCTTGTTGACTTTGCAAAGTCAAACTACAATGATTCTTGACTCAAATTCGCATTCTTAACCGAATTATGTCCAAAAATTGTAACCGTTATGCACGTTGATGTCATTAACGATCGTCATTAGAGACTCAACCATCGTTATTGATTCGAATTAATCCCATTGTTGGGCATTAAACCCGTAACCGTTGAAACCCCCTAATTAGCGATCAAATTCACTCAATATGTTGTTATTCTTGCAAATTGAACACCTACACATCTCAAATGAGTCTCAGAAAACCTCGTGCACACGTCAATTTAACCGGAGAAGGAACCAGAGGCACCGCGAACTAAGTCGATCGTAATCAAAGGTCCATTTGGCCGAGCACCTTCAATCCGTATCCCATTATGGTAAATGATCATTCCTTTAGCTTTGTTTCAGTGTCTAGATCATTAGCCCTATCACAATTGTGGCTTAAAACATCGATTTAACCATGAATTGATTCTAGGGTTCATCATGTTCACGGTTTAATTTTGATGGATAGGTTCGCAAACAGATACCCTTTGAAAGCCCTATGCTAATTCGAACATATAACATCGAATTTATGGTGAACCGATTCTAGGGTTCATCACGGTTTGGGTTTAATCGAACACTGATCTGGACACAACCTCAATGCAATTAAACTTTATGGGTAGTTTCGCAATCCCTCAATCTGTATTAGCCCTATGAATCCAACCCCAAACATTATCAGATTAAATCAAATTGATCTCGTGTTCATAATCTAGGGTTTCGGTGTTTCAAACAAGAATTAATCGACCCAGACTTGATGTTTTTGCAATTAATTACACCTACCGGCTCGCAATACAGCGATTAACAAAACCCCCAAACCCTATGGTCAATCGTGAATCGAAATCGTTGAATTTAGGGGTGGTTTGGACCTGGTTAGCGAATAGGGATGATCACAGTGGTATCGTGTATGTTAAAACCACACTGGTCCGGGATTTGTTGCGATTACCCTAGCGGGTGGAATGGTTAAAGCTTGGTGTTGGTGTGGGTGAGACCCGGGTTCGAACCCCACCCACAGTTTTATTTATTTTGACCACTTTTTGAGATATATTTTTATATAAAATAATTCCTATATTATTTTAATAACCTATTAATATGTTTTAGCATTGAAAACCACCGGTAGGCTCGGGTTTGGTTTGTAACCCATTTTCATTATAAATAGCCTCTTTTAAAATAATATATTTATATTATTTTCAAACCACGACTCTGAATAAATAATTTTCAACCTGTGACTCCAATTAAAAATATTTATATATTATTTTCACAATATTTAGAAACCTTAAGGGACGTTTTCAAACTAATAAATAATGTGATTATTTATATTATTTACCAACTTTTATATCATTGAATAAAAATAATATATTATTTTTGCCACGATATTTAGTAAATGCGAAATTCTCTAAACTTAAAAATAATATATTAACTTATATTATTTTTTTAAGCCATTATTATAGGCACAAACGTACGAATTTATTTATTTATATTATTCGTTTTTAACGTTCGACACGTAACGCTTTGATCTTAATTATTATATTAAGAAATATATATTTTCGTAGACACGTTCGTCTACTCTTAAATCCTTAGAATGTGTTAAGACGTTCGATCTTTCGTGTCGTCGTCACAAAACCCCATATGTCCCTAATTTATGTGTTTATAATTTTAGGGCATACGTAAGTCGTGCAGGCTAACGCTTGAGATTCCAAATCTTTCATTTGTGTGATACTACCTACTACGCAACGCATGTGAGTTTTCACGGCCCCTTTTTACTGTTTTAAACTGTGGGAGAAAACATGTCGTAAATGCTTTTTGATTTTTGTAATTCATATATGATATCACTTGTATGACTATGCGTATACCTTATTCTTTAAGTCCTCACATCGGACCGTTAATACGAATATAGCGAGATAGTTTGAGTAGCACTACTGGGTTTGACAAACCTCACCCGCGTTAGTCGCGCTAACTCGATTGGAGGTCGAACGCGGACAATATTGACCTAAACATGCACCATGATGGTGGGAGGCATATAAACCGTCAGCTGTCGGTTGCGAGCGCATTAGTTAACATGTTTATGGGTTAGCTACCTATTGATTTATATATTGAATATACATTAATCTGTTAAACACTTCTATAAACTGAAACCTGTGAACTGAAACCTGTGAACTCATCACTGATCAGATCGCTTAAGATAAGGCATAGGTGCAAACAATAGGACTTGCATGGAAATTCTGCCTTCGATTTATGTTTTATTAAACTGTTTGGACTATTTTAAATTTGTGTTTGATTTGGACTTTTGGACTATTCTTTTGGGCGCGTGTGTTTTGCGCATTTTAATTTCTTTACGCTTTCGCATTAACTCTGATTGATATGATAATTTTCGTTTGAGTCCCATGTAGAGTCGTTCAATGTAACTAATGTCTGAGATCATGGTTCGTCACTTCCCAAACGGTAAAACTCCGTTAGTTGAAATTTGAGGGTGTGACAGATTGGTATTAGAGCCATTGGTTATACAGAACTAGGAATGCATACTAGACTATAACCTTACACATTAGTTACATCTCATAAATCTTTGATGTTTGACACTTATATGTTATATTACAGGAACATGTCGTCAACCCTACCACCATCACCTAAGGCGCCAGGACACGATGCACCTATCTTATCATCCTCGGAGCCCAAAAGGCGCCGGACTAGTTCTAGTGATTATTCGGTTGATCAGGGTGAATCGAGTAGCGCGCAAGCAACGAATACTGCTCGCAATTGGAATGCATACCCGTAAATGATCCAAAGGTGGATCGAGATGGGAAATGTTCCCTCACCTTACTTTGGTTTCGCTTCCTCATCATCTACTTTACCTAGCTTGCCCTGAACTATGGAACAAGCTTTTGCAGCTTTTGTATTTTACATGTCTAGGGAGTTGAGCATTGTGAAAGATGCTACTAAAGAGATACCTGACATTCTGCAGCGAGAGACAAATGGAGGAGAACAAGGTAGGAATTAAGCTTTTGACTGCTGAGATAGCAGTGACGGATCAGGTCCATAACGTTTTGGTGGATCGGGTGACACATTTAGAGACGAGGGTGGACACCTCGGATTTTGAGATAGGAGGAATTCTGGAGAGAGTGGCTAATCTGGAAGGCCAGCTACAAGTAGCAAATTATGCTACCGAGGGACTTCAAGAAAGAGTGACTCACTTAGAAGCCCAACTGCAAGCAGCCTTATTCTCGGAAGACATTCCACTTTCGGACGACGAGGAAGAACCTTTCGAGGTGGAGCCCTTCGAGGATGAGCCCTTAGAGGAGGAGCCACCCGAGGAGGAACCAGTGGAGATCGATGATGCTCAATCATACGTTTCTTTCGATGACGAGGATGTTTGATGATCTTCCTATTTTATCTTTCTTTTTCATTCATGTTTTGCTTATGTTATTTCTCTTTTCAAACCTAGATGGGCATGGTTGTTCCCATTCAATAAAAGCATGAGAAGTTTAATGTTTGAGTTATTTATTTTGTAGCCTTATAATTTATTTAATTTTCAAAATATTAGATGTTGTATTTCCTTACTTGTACACAAATAATGTTTAATATGCGATATATTTCTCATTGTTTGTATTTGTGAATGTGAAGAATCATGTCAGGAAGAGGACGTTGAGGTCGTGCTGGTGGCCAGGGTACCATCAGCATGACTGCAGCGGAGCTAGCGGCACTAATCAACGATAGTGTGGTTGAGGCTCTTGCAGCACAGAATGCTGCAGGTAAATGCTTTAACTATGACTAATGAGGTTAATTCATCTCTTAAAGTGATTTTCCTAAGCTCTATAATCCCAATCCTATGTTATTTCTAAGTCCAGGCCAGCAAAACCAGCAGAATCAGCAACCATCATGCACGTTCAAAGCATTTATGGACTATAAGCCCCAAGCCTTTAGTGGAGCTGAATGAGCTGTCGGACTGCTCCGTTTGTTCGAAAAGGTAGAATCGGTGATTGCCATGTGCAACTGCCAGTGGCCAATCAGGTCAAGTTCGCCGCTGGAACTTTGGAGGGCCCGGCTCTAACGTGGTAGAACGCTCAGGTCCAGATGTTGGGTCTGACCATGGCAAATGGAATCTCATGGGAGGAGTTTAAGACGATGATGAAGGAGGAGTACTGTCCTCGTGATGAACTTCAGAAGTTGGAAGGTGAATTTTGGAACCTGAAAATGGAAGGTTCTGAAATTGAGCTGTATACCACACGCTGCAATGAGCTCGCTACCATGTGCCCACATATGACGAATCTAGATTACAAGAGAATTGAACTGTATATTGGAGGTCTAGTGCCTCAGATTTAAAGTATGGTTACTTCGTCCAACCCTACTACCATCCAGCAGATGATCAGACTGGCTCACAAGCTAACCGATTAGGCGGTGACTCAAGGGACTTTACCCCCGATAGGTTCGGTCTCTAAATCCACCGACAATCATAAATGTAAGTTTGATCACCACTCCAACACCCACTCCAACTCTCACTCCAAAGGACCTCAGTTCAATCAACCTTAGTAGCAGCAATAGCGAAAGTTTGAGCCTGCTAAGAATTTCAATCAGATGACCGTCTCAGGTCAAAATCAAGGTAGTTATGCGGGGAGAGCCTCCAAGTTCAACAAGTGCAATTATCACCACGTCGGTGCTTGTAACTGTTGTCAACGGTGTGGCAAGATGGGCCACGCTGCAAAAGATTGTAGAGTGGATCTCCAGAATAAGCAACCGTTCTGACCGCAAGGATCCATTAGGGGATGTTTTCAGTGTGGCAAACAGGGACACATCCAGAGGGATTGTCCTCAGTCGAAGAGGAATGGTAATGGAAATGGTAACGGCAATAACCAAGGTAACAACAGTAACGACAACAACAATCAAGGCAACAATAGTGGTGGCAATAATGCCAATAATGGAGGGAATGGTGCGAAAGGACGAGCTTTCGTGCTAGGATCTGGAAAAGCTCGTTATGATCATAATGTGGTCACCGATAAGTTTCTCTTAAATAATTACTTTGCTTCTGTCCTTTTTGACACTGGTGCTGATAGGAGTTTTATATCTAGAAAACTTAGTGATATGATAAAAGGAACTCCAACTCTGTTAGAAGCTAAGTATATAATAGAGATAGCTGATGGCCAAATAATTGAACCAACCCACATTCTTAAGGGTTGTAAGCTAGAACTAGCTAGTCATAAACTTGATATCGACCTTATGCCGGTCACACTTAGTAGTTTTGAAGTAATTGTCGGCATGGATTGGTTATCTAAAAACCAAGCTGAAATCATCTGTCGAGAGAAAATTGTTCGAATTCCTCTCTCGAGTGGAGAAACCCTTTCCGTTCAGGGCGAAAAGGTTGGTGCAGTCATTGGCATCATATCCTTTATGAAAGCACAAAAATGTCTTCGAAAAGGGCATACTGATATTTTGGCTCTTGTTGCTGAGCAGCCCTCAGAGGAGAAGAAGATTGATGATATTCCCATCGTTCGTGACTTTCTGGAAGTATTTCCCGATGATTTGCCTAGTCTGCCACCACACCGCCAAGTTGAATTTAAAATCGATCTTGCACCCGGAGCGGCACCAATCGCTCAGGCACCCTACAGACTGGCACCTAGTGAATTGCAAGAGCTATTTACTCAGTTACATGAATTGTTGGATAAAGGTTTCATCCAACCTAGCTCATCGCCATGTGGAGCTCCAGTTCTGTTTGTCAAGAAGAAGGACGGAACTTTCCGTATGTGTATCGACTACCGTGAGCTAAATAAAGTCACAATCAAGAATCGTTATCCTTTGCCTCGCATAGATGATCTCTTTGATCAACTCCAAGGACCCAGTTTCTATTCCAAGATAGATCTTAGGTCCGGCTACCACCAATTGAGAGTCCGAGATGAATATATCTCTAAGACTTCTTTCAGGACAAGGTACGACCACTATGAATTTATGGTCATGCCTTTCGGATTAACCAATGCACCTGCGGTATTCATGGACATCATGAACCGTGTGTGTAAGCCTTACCTCGATCAATTTGCCATCGTTTTCATCGACGACATTCACATTTATTCCAAGAACAAGGAGGAACACGAGGAACATCTACGTTTAATCCTGGAATTACTTAAAAAGAAACAGCTGTATGCTAAGTTTTCCAAGTGTGAATTTTGGATCCGGGAAGTTCAATTCTTAGGACTTGTGGTTAACGAGAAACGAATACATGTCGATCCATCAAAAATAGAAGCCATCAAGAATTAGGCAGCACCGACGACCCCGACTGAGGTGCGATAATTTCTGGGATTGGCCGGTTATTACCATCGATTCATTGAAGGATTTTCAAAATTGCACAACCCCTCACTGCCTTAACTCAAAAGGGTAAAGCCTACAACTGGGGCGATAACCAAGAGTCAGCATTCCAATATCTTAAGCAGAAATTTTGCAGTGCACCTATCCTAGCCCTACCGGAAGGTATGGATGATTTCGTGGTATAGTCCATTCAGGGTTTGGGTTGTGTATTAATGCAACGAGAAAAGGTGATCGCATATGCTTCGCGTCAACTAAAAATTCATGAGAAAAACTACACCACTCATGACCTAGAGTTGGGAGCTCTAGTTTTCGCACTTAAGATATGGAGACACTATTTGTACGGTACCAAGTGCACCATCTACACCGATCATAAGAGTCTTCAGCATATCTTTGAACAGAAAGAGCTGAACATGCGACAACGTCGTTGGGTCGAGCTTTTGAATGATTATGACTGTGTGATCCGATATCATCCGGGTAAAGCCAACGTTGTAGCTGATGCCCTAAGTCGAAAGGAAACCAAGCCCAAACGAGTTCGAGCATTACAACTTACCATTCACCCCAGATTACCTGACAAAATCCGTAGTGCTCAACTTGAAGCCCTGAAAGAGGAAAACCTACCGCTGGAAGGTACACGCGGTATGGAAGCACAACTCGAGGTCAAATCTGACGGTATTCGCTATTTCGCTAAACGAATATGGGTTCCAATATTCGTAAATTTAAGGGAACTAGTCATGGATGAGGCTCATAAATCTCGTTACTCTGTTCATCCAGGTTCCGACAAGATGTATCACGACCTAAAGGTGCTGTATTGGTGGCCAAAGATGAAGGCCGATATAGCCACCTATGTGAGCAAGTGCCTGACTTGCGCGAAAGTCAAAGTTGAATATCAAAAGCCTTCTGGTCTACTCCAGCAACTAGAAATTCCCATGTGGAAATGGGAACAGATATCCATGGACTTTATCACAAAATTGCCACGAACTCCTACTGGATGTGATACCATTTGGGTAATCATTGACCGCTTAACAAAGTCCGCTAACTTCTTAGAAATAAAGGTAACCGACAAAATGGATAAGGTTACTTGTATATACTTGAAGGAAGTAGTATCTAGGCACGGAGTGCCAATCTCTATCATTTTGGATCGTGATGCACGATTCACCTCTCATTTATGGCAATCGTTACATAAAGATTTAGGCACGCGTCTAGATATGATCACAGCATACCATCCTCAAACTGATGGCCATACAGAACATACTATTTAAACTCTGGAGGACATGCTACGAGCTTGTGTGATTGATTTCGGCAACACCTGGGAGTCTCACCTACCATTGGTGGAGTTCTCCTACAACAACAGTTATCACACTAGCATTAAGGCAGCTCCATTTGAAGCACTATATGGATGGAAATGTCGTTCTCCTATTTGTTGGACTGAAGTTGGGGATAGTAAACTTAAAGGGTCCTGAACTCGTACTTGAAACTTCTGAGAAAATCGTTCAAGTTAGAAACCGTATGGCAGCAGCTTGTGATCGTCAAAAGAGCTATGCCGATAAGCGTCGTAAACCGTTAGAATTTTAAGTAGGGGATATGGTCTTATTAAAAGTCTTACCTTGGAAGGGTGTCATTCGTTTTGGGAAACGAGGAAAATTGAATCCTCGTTATGTTGGACCATTCAAAATAGTGAAAAGAATTGGCCTAGTAGCGTATCAACTGGACCTACCTGAAGGACTTAGTGGTGTATACGATGTCTTCCATGTCTCGAACTTGAAGAAATGTCTAGCAGACGAAACACTCACGGTTCCTCTCGAGGAAACACACATTGATGAACAATTACGTTTCATCGAAGAACCTATGGAAATTATGGATAGGGAAGTCAAAACGTTAAAACACAGTAAAGTCCCTATTGTTAGAGTCCGTTGGAACTCGAAGCGCGGACCGGAATTCACTTGGGAGCGCGAGGACCAGATGATGCGCAAGTATCCTCATCTATTCAAGCAATCCACTTCAAACTCTTAAGGTACTATTTTAATTTTCGGGACAAAAATTCTTTCAACTAGGGGATGATGTGATATCCAGGGAAATTATTTATTTATTTATTTAATTTTCGGGACGAAAATTCTTTAAACTAGGGGATGATGTGACAATCCGAACTTTTCCAGTTAACTCAGTTAGCAAATCTAGTTAAATCCTAACCTAATTAACTTAACTCAAACTTCGAGGACTATTTCTGTCATTTCCTCAAACCCTAACTACAAGGACTAGTAATGTAATTAACCCAAAACTAAATTCTGTTGACTTTTGAAGTAAAAAATTGAGTGGAGTTGTTCCTGTTGACTTTGCAAAGTCAAACTACAATGATTCTTGACTAAAATTCGCATTCTTAACCGAATTATGTCCAAAAATTGTAACAGTTATGCACGTTGATCTCACTAACGATCGTCATTAGAGCCTCAAACATCATTATTGATTCGAATTAATCCCATTGTTGGGCATTAAACCCGTAACCTTCGAAACCCCCTACATAGCGATCAAATTCACTCAATATGTTTGTTATTATCGCAAATTGAACACCTACACATCTCAAACTTGTCTCAGAAAACCTCGTGCACACGTCAATTTAACCGGAGAAGGAACCAGAGGCACCGCGAACTAAGTCGATCGTAATCAGAGGTCCATTTGGCCGAGCACCTTCAATCCGTATCCCATTCTGGTAAATGATCATTCCTTTAGCTTTGTTTCAGTGTCTAGGTCATTAGCCCTATCACAATTGTGGCTTAAAACATCGATTTAACCATGAACTGATTCTACGGTTTATCATGTTCACGGTTTAATCGAACACTACTCTAGACACGATCTCAATCCAATTAATTTTGATGGTTAGGTTCGCAAACAGATACCTTTTGAAAGCCCTATGCTAATTCGAACATATAACATCGAATTTGGGGTGAACCGATTCTAGGGTTCATCACGGTTTGGGTTTAATCGAACACTGATCTGTACACAACCTCAATGCAATTAAACATTATGGGTAGTTTCGCAATCCCTCAATCTGTATTAGCCCTATAAATCCAACCCCAAACATTATCAGATTAAATCAAATTGATCTCGTGTTCATAATCTAGGGTTTCAGTGTTTCAAACAAGAATTAATCGACCTAGACTTGATGTTTTTTGCAATTAATTACACCCACCGGCTCGCAATACAACGATTAACAAAACCCCCAAACCCTATGGTCAATCGTGAATCGAAATCGTTGAATTTAGGGGTGGTTTGGACCTTGTTCGCGATTAGGGATGATCACATTGGTGTCGTGTATGTTAAAACCAAACCGGTCTGGGATTTTTTGCGATTACCCTATTAGGTGGAATGGTTAATGATTGGTGTTGGTGTGGGTGACACCCGGGTTCGAACCCCACCCACAGTTTTTTTATTTTGACCACTTTTTGAGATATATTTTTATATAAAATAATTCCTATATTATTTTAATAACAAATTAATATGTTTTAGCCTTTAAAACTACCGATAGGCTCAGGTTTAGTTTGTAACTCATTTTCATTATAAATACCCACTTTTAAAATAATATATTTATATTATTTTCAAACCTTGACTCCGAATAAATAATTTTCAACAAATGACTCCAATTAAAAATATTTATATATTATTTTCACCATATTTATAAAACTTAAGGGATGTTTTCAAACTAATAAATAATGTAATTATTTATATTAATTACCAACGTTTATATACTTGAATAAAAATAATATATTATTTTTGCCACGATATTTAGTAAATGCGAAATTCTCTAAACTTAAAAATAATATATTAACTTATATTATTTTCTTAAGCTATTATTATAGGCAAAAACGTACGAATTTATTTATTTATTTATATTATTCGTTTTTAACGTTCGACACGTAACGCTTTGATCTTAATTATTATATTAAAAATATATATTTCCGTAGACACGTTCGTCTACTCTTAATCCCTAGAATGCGTTAAGACGTTCGATCTTCCGTGTTGTCGTCACAAAACCCCATATGTCCCTAATTTATGTGTATATAATTTTAGGGCATACGTAAGCCGTGCAGGCTAACGCTTGAGATTCCAAAATTTTCATTTGTGTGATACTACCTACTACGCAACGCAGCTGAGTTTTCACGGCCCCTTTTTACTGTTTTAAACCGGGGGAGAAAACATGTCGTAAATGATTTATGATTTTTGTAATTCATATATGATATCACTTGTATGACTATGGATATACCTTATTCTTTAAGTCCTCACATCGGACCGTTAATATGAACATAGCGAGGTAGTTTAAGTAGTAATACTGGGTTTGACAAACCTCACCCGCGATAGTCGCGTTAACTCGATTGGAGGTCGAACGGGTGCAATATTGACATAAACATGCACCATGATGGTGGGAGGCATATAAACAGCCAGCTGTCGGTTGCGAGCGCATTAGTTAACATGTTTATGGGTTAGCTACCTATTGATTTATATATTGAATATACATTAATCTGTTAAACACTTCTATAAACTGAAACCTGTGAACTCACCAACCTCGTGTTCACATTTTCTTACATGTTTTTCTCAGGTCGCTTAAGATAAGGCACAGATGCACACAATAGGACATGCATGGAAATTCTGCCTTTGATTTTTGTTTTATTAAACTGTTTGGACTATTCTTTTCGGCGCATGTGTTTTGCGCATTTACTTTCTTTACGCTTCCGCATTAACTCTGATTGATATGATAATTTTCGTTTGAGTCCCATGTAGAGTCGTTCAATTTAACTAATGTCTGAGATCCTGGTTCGTCACTTCCCAAACGGTAAAACTCCATTAGTTGAAATTTGGGGGTGTGACATTACTAGTGAGAAAGAAGCATCAGATACTTTAGACTGGATTAACGGCATGGAGTCGGCCATTTGTCTTAGTGAATGCCGACCGGAACAAACAGTCATGTTCGATGCGACGTCATTGAAGGGAGAAGTAGCACACTGGTGGCAAACTGTGAAACAGGCTAAGGGTGACCAAGCGGTCGGATGGATGAGATGGAGTGACCTGAAAGCGTTGGTAATTGAAAAGTTTTGTCCTAAGAACGAGGTGCACAAGGTGGAAAGGGAATTCTTGACTCTGTAAGCCGAACTCATGACTCACCGGCAATACACCTCCAAGTACAATTAGTTGGCACGACTAGTGCCCCATCTGGTGACAACCGAGTAGAGGAAGATTCACTACTTTGTCCAAGGATTGCCTCCGAAGATCCGTACATTTGTCAAGACCAACACACCAAGTACTTTTGAGTCGGTGGTCGTTCTGAGTGGTTTTGTGTATGATGACATAGCCTCCACCGAAGTCACCCCTGAGGAACCAAAGAAGCAGACGGTCAAGAGACCTGACGGAGACCTCTAGGGTCCCAGTGAGGCAAGAGCAAGGGTAGACACCGAGGGGACGTGCGGTAAGTGTGGAAAGAAGCATGGGGGTGAATGCAAGTTAGGATCGATGGGATGCTATAAGTGTGGCAAGCAAGGCCACCTCTCTCGCGATTTCCTAGACAGGCGTATATGTTATAACTGCGGCGAGAAGGGGTATTATGGTGGGGAATGTAGGAAACTGAAGGCCGCAGCAAAGGCAAGAGTATACCAGGTGACCGATAAGGATGATAGAGAGAAAGCTTGACGCCAGGTCGGGTACGTATCCCTTCTCCTTACTATTTAATTTTTCTATACTTCTAATGAAGTTCTAGTGTAAGTAGAACACGTGTACCGTTAGAAACTTTTAACCATCCTAGTTAGCCTAGATGTCTCAAAACTAGAAACTGTCCCACGATTAGACCACGCATAACCGAAGGATGAATCGTTCTAGACCTTGTATAATAGGTTTTCACAATGGCTTTCATGACCAAGCTACCCCGCACAGCTACGGTTTATGCCACCCATTCTGTGATTTCCTATCGGTATAGTTTATTGCAGGTTTTGAGGACGAAACCTATTTTAAGGAGGGTAGACTTGTAACATCTTGAGTTTTAGACTCGAATAGTTAGTAAGAAAATTAAAACTTAGCAAGAATAGGAGGAACGGGCTTGGGCTTGGGAGTATGGGACGAAAAAGGGCAAGGGTTGTGCCCCTTAAAAGCCTCAAGACCAGCCCCAACCTCATTTGCAACACCATTTTCAGATTCTAGAGAGAGAAGTGAGAGATAGCCTAGAGAGAGAAAGTCCCAGTTTTCGGATTCGATCTTCAAGGATCGTTAGCATGAGTCTCGAGAGCGTTTAGCAACAGACGGGAAGCGATTTCAGGTAAGGATCCCTCCTAGATCTGAGTTTTTCATACCGTGTTGGGTTTTGAAATAAAATCAGGTAAAGGTTAGATTTTTACGTTTGAAAATGAAAATAAAGTGTAGATGACTCTGGGTTAGAAAACACAAGTTTTGAACGTAAAAAGTTCGGATCTTGACGAGGTCGGATCTGTATGCAAAAGTTAGGGTTTTGTTTGGAAGAAGACTACCCACACGCAGGCCCTGCGTACTTGTTAAGTACGCAAGAACAAGGCCCTGCGTACTTGATAAGTACGCAAGAACAAAAGTCTGCGTACTTGATAAGTACGCAAGAACAAAGTCTGCGTACTTGATAAGTACGCAAGAATAAGGCCCTGCGCACTTGCTAAGTGCGCATGCATCAGGTCTATGGGTATATATAGCTGGTTAGTGAAGTCAGTATGTTCATCAGGATAGAAAGAGGCTAAGTTCGCCTAGCCAGAATTGGTGAAAACGTTTAGTGTCGAGTTAAGTCTGATACGTTTCGAATTGTTATGATTGTTCAGGTTGTGTGAGATCCGGTAGACCATTCCAGGTAAGATACCAGGTGAGTTCTAATCCCCTTTCTTGCCTACTTTTGGGGTGATGTGCATACTTAGTGAACAATGTGTTTATTACATTTTTTATATTAATAAACGATGGCGAAAGTCATGACTTATAGAAATGTTTAAAAGAGGCAAAGGAAATGTTTTGTGTAAAGAATGATGCTTAGGAAAGGTTTGTTAATACAAAGATATTTTCAAAAGAACGAAGATGAGATTTTAAAGAAAGTAATTAGTAAAGAGAAATGTTTTATAAACTAACAGAAAAAAATGAGTAACGCTTTGTAAATTGTCGCCGCCGCCGCATCGCGCGGGTTTCGTACTAGTATATATAATATAGATATTAGAGGGGCAAAACTGTCATTTTACCTATCCTAAAATTAAGACTGTATAAGTATAAAGCCATAGGTACAACTCATCATGCTTAAAAACATATCCCTCCAAACAAACCAGCTTTGAATTTTGAATTTGAAAGACCGCTTGAAAAACCCTAATCCCTTCCGTCATTCTCTTTATCGCCTTTCCCCCTTCTCGCTCTCTTCCCCCCACTCTTCAGACGATTGCTTCACTACAACCACCCTCTTGCGAGGTGATCGACCACCACCCCCCGCTGCACTATGCCAACCTTCAGCATCCCGCTCCTTGTCGTGTCCTATGCCAAATTACTTGTTTATGGTGAGTATAATGATCTAAAACCTTCTGTAGGTGGGACCACTTTGGCTGGAATCCTGGAACCTTTGCCTGCAACGGCAGGATCATAATCAAGAGTGTAAATTGCAGATTGTTAGGACAGCTGTCAGTGATGAAGGAACCTTTTAGTCAAATTTGCTGCACCAGATTTTGCCAGCATTTGATAGAATATCATAACAAGGACAGATCGATAGAATATCAGAACAAGTCAATCTGACCTATTTACTAACCTAGGAAAATGTTTTACTTTTGATTCAAAGGAAAGAAAATGTGAAGTTGAAGTAACTCACACAGATCGCTTTAAAGTTAGATCGAATAAGCACTTCAGTTTACCTCATAGATTCTGAATTTTACTTTTTGCAGATATGTTAGCTAGGGCAGTTTATGAACCAAGGTTGGTCTCTGATTTTATTGGAGAGTTTGGGTCGCATACTTTCATGCTCCTTGTAACTTCCTTTTTCACGATTCTTGGGTTCTAATATATTACCTTAAACATGTTTGACCATAATGTGGTTTAGATTTTGTTTATTTGTTAAGAGTTGTTTCAGTTTTAGCTTATTGCTATTTATATTAGAAGTCTCTATCTACTGATTTTTCATTGTAGTGTAGATTCCATGCAACTGAATTCTTCTCAGATCATACCATTTAACATGATGATTCTGGATTGGAGTATTAATCCCCTTATCTTATGAATTGCTAAATGTCCTATAGGCATCAAAAGATCTAGTATTGGGAAACCTGTGGTGTCCCTTTACCTTACATTACCAATATTTGTATAAAACTTTTTTGACAGAAACTTGAAGGGTCTTTTTTTTCCTAGGTGACATTGCTGTATCTATTGCACCAAATGTTTGGTATGTGATAATAATAATAATAATAATAATAATGACAGAAAACGAGAGGATTAGTAAAACATAAAACAAGTACCACTTTGTAAATTTTTGTCCCTGCCGCATCGCTCGGGTTTTCTACTAGTGTATATATATGTGTGTGTATATATATATATATATATATATATATATATATATATATATATATATATATATATATTGACGATATATTAGTAGCAACTAGCAAGTGAAACAGTTCAAGAACATGAGAAGCATCTACAAAAGATATTTGAGAAAATAGAGAAAAATGGTATAGTAGTCTCAAAGAGAAAAAATGGAATTGTTTACAAGAAAAATATCATTTCTTGGTTTAGAAATAGGAGATGGAAAAATAGAATTTCAAGCACACATATCTCTACAAAGATTTTAGAATTTCCAAAAAAACTTAAATTTTAAAACAAATACAAGCCTTTTTAGGTTTGGTTAATTATGCTAGAAAATTTATCCTAAATTTATCAAAATTAATAGGACCATTATACAGCAAAACAACAAAAAGTAGACAAAGAAGTTTAAATTTAGAAGATATAAAACTGGTAAAGGAAATAAAAGTACTCCTTTGTAAAAATATTAAACCATCGGAATTACCATTAATAACAGATTATATAATTATAGAAGTGGATGTTTGTAAAGAAGGTTAAGGAGCAGTACTCCTTTGTAAACCTAATAAAACAGCCCTAAAGAAAAAGAGAAAATATGCTCATACGCTAGTGGAAACTTTAAAGCTGACACTAATTGGACAAGTTTAGATTTTGAAATACAGGCATTAATTAATGATTTAGAAAAATTCAAAATCTCTTTGTATAAAGAATTTAGAGTTAGAACGAACTATGAAGTCATAGTTAGATTTATAAAGAATGATCAAAGTAAAAAGATTAATAGAATAAGATGGGTTAATTTACAGAATGTCATATAAGGTAATGGGTATACAATAAACTTCGAACATATAAAAGGAAAAAAAAAACAATGGGATAGCTGACATGTTATCTAAAAATATTAACAAATTTTTGTTTTCAGATGGACAGGAAAAGTAAAGGCAAAGAAAAACACACACATCGTGTAAAGCCTAAAAGAAATACTTCTTCGATGAATTTTTCTAATGAAGTAACAGAAAAGTTGATGAGCCAGGCATTTAAAGGCGACAATATACACAGTTCTAGACAAATGGCGTCATCCTATTCTAGCTTAGACATCATTACACAGTTCGGCGATCCACTACAAAGAATAAGACAACCAGCGAAAAATTTCCGCCCAAAAAATACACAGTATAAACCAAGAGTCGAATCTTATACACAAGAAACACAGAGTTCTGTCATTACATTTGGAAATTATGCTTTGCAAAAATGTAGTGATGTAAACACAAACTTTAGACCAATAGTAGGAATGAAACTGACAGAAAAACAACATTGTTTGCTAGATAACTTATGACATATTCAAACAATGTCACAAACTTCTACATTTAAAGTTCAGGTTTTAAATGCATTTACTTCTATGAACAAAGTACAAATAATCCCGAAAAACAGAAACTAAAATTTACCTATTATATAATCTTTAGAGGAACAAAAATTGGGGTTTTTAATAAATGGGAAACATTAGCAAAATATATACATCGTCCTTGTCCAATATACAAAGGTTTTCATAGTTTTTCTAAAGCCTTAAAAACGGCCAGAGAACATTTTTGGCATAGACAACTTTTTCATTGAACCCGAGAAGGTTCCAACTTTTTCAGATTTAGCAAAAACCAATCCTGAGCAAATAATAAAAGCACAGGAAGAAGTTATTGCTAAATTACAAGAACAACTTATACAACAAAGAAAAGATACACAGTCTATACAATATCAACTTGAAACAAAATGCTGAAGCAAAAGGTTGTTATTCTTGAAGCAAAAAATACACACTTTTTACAAAAAATTGAGAAAAAAGAAGAGACAGGTAACAACAGAGACTTTGATTCATTAAGAGAAAGGCTTCTAGATATGTGATATGCCCTAAATTATACATGTTTGCATGCTCGTGCAATCTAATGCACGGTCGTGCATTGCTCATTTTGAGGCCTATAAATAGATGGCTTGAGTTCTTCATTCAACACACCCTACCAGACATTATTATAGTTCAACATAGTCCGTCTCTGTAGTTTAGAGTATAGTGTAGAGAGGCTCCTCCTCTTTGTCCGTAATAGAGGAGCCTACGAAACTCAACGTTACGCTAGTTAGTATGGCCATTCGTGGCTAAACTCTTTGTATTGCTAGGGTGAAAATGATGTTTGGTGTATGTTAATGTTTAACGTATTAATCTATTTGTATGTTTATGTCTTTAATTATTCGCTCTTAAAACCACCTTCTAGGTGGGGTTTTTATTATTATTATTATTATTATCTAAACTTGTCTTTACACTTGTGAGTGTTCTTGATTTTAAAGTGTAACACCGTAAAAACTTTTTAATCAAACTTCTCTTGAAACTTGTACGTCTTTATACATGCTGATTTTGATAATCCAAGGCTTGATTAACATTGATAAGGTCGTACGTCTTTATACGAACTTATTATGAGACCAAGAATTGGTGAAATCATGTTGGGAACGGTACGTCTTTATACATGGTCCCATTATTACACCGCCTCCCGGTGAACAAAGTCTAACCACTCTTTTAATAATAATAACTAAGCACTTAAGTTTGATGTCCTAAACCAACTCGGAGATAACACTAGAGAGTTGAGGGTAATGATATCCCTAGCTGGGAGTCCTACCATTTTATTATTAAAGATTATAATTTGTGAACTAAATTTTATGAGAATGAGGCTCTAGCAATGTCCCGGGTCACACATTTGTATTAGTCACACCACCGGATTAGTCAACTTAACGTTATCATATACCAAGTGGATTCAAAGCCCAAAGCAATACTCTTCGTGACTTGATCATCCTCGAGATATTTACTTTCCTGCTATTTACTATTATGTTATATACATTTTTGCTCCATACTTCCCGCACGTTTTTACTTTTATGTTATTTACTTTACCGTCACTTACTTTTCTGTCATTTACTTTTCTGCTTCAGAAGCACACAAAACCCACTCACTAATTAAACCGGCTAAACGATAACAAAGATTGACTATTGGAACTCGACCGTGTCCATTGGTTCGATACTTGGTTCTTACCTAAACTATATTACACTGCGATAGGTACACTTGCCTATTGTGTGTGTTTTAAGTTAAAGTAATTATCATTTTATAAATTTAAAACCTCATCTCGTGAAATCAATAACATCTCTAAAATATATTATTGTATAATATATTTACTATATCAAACATCACACATCAACTTTTGGCGTCGTTGCTAGGGACACGGTGATTTCAAGAAAGATTCGAGTTAACGAATTAGCCTTATCATCTTCCATCTGTTTTTCTATTACGTCCAGGTAGTGTATGTTCCATAGCTCTAATACTGGTTTATATCAGCCTTTAGCAGAACCCGAAAGATTCTTTCACCGCCGTTATGAGAAAACCATGCTAGAAAAATAGCTGTAGAAAATCACACTTTCAAACTGAACGGAGTTTTGAATGACGCTTTTCGACTCCGAATGTTTCCTTTCTCCTTAAAGGAATGAGCAAAGGCATGGTTAAACTCTCTTCCTACCAGGTCAATCACTACATGGGATGATCTTACTCAAAAATTCCTTGCAAAATACTTCCTGCCAGCAAAAACTGCAAAACTGAGAAATGATATTACCACTTTCAACCAGGAAGATGGTGAATCATTATATGAGGCATGGGAAGATTTTAAGGACATGTTGAGGAAATTCCCTCATCGTGGGCTAGAAGTTTGTTACAAGTATCATCATTCTACAATGGGTTGCACAATCAAACTCGTCAGACACTCGACGCTACTGCAGGTGGTATTTTTGGAAATAAGAGACAAGAAGAAGCTTACAACCTGATTGAGTAAATAGCTATGAATAGCTATCAATGGTACAATCCAAGAAGTAATAGGGAGCAAGGCAAGGTGTTCACTCTGTCGATACTTTCACTTCACTTTCACTTTCACCACTCGACTCAATCAACTTAGCAAAAGAAAAGCAATCGCTGAGGCTACTGGAGAAGTAAAAAGTATCAACGCCAATACTGAGCAAGTTGACTTTATCGGAACAAGCCGCCCGCAAAAGAACCCCTACAGCAACACTTACAATCCTAGATGGAGGAACCAACCAAATTTTAGCTGGAAGGATAACTACAACCAAGGACAATCTGGTTTCGGACAACAACAACTTCAATGTAACATCCCGGAAATTCTAAACAAGTAGTTTGGGTTAGTGGACGACCCGAACCTATAGCAAATGAGATGTAATTGAAAGGATCCTTATACGAGGTGCGTTTAACGATGTTAAATGTCATAGTTAGTCATTTAAATAAGATTCAAGATCGATGCATGCGAGAAAGAAGTAGAGGGACCCGGATGTAACCTTAGAGCTTTAAAAAGGATTTTTAAGGAAAACCCTAGGCCATTCGGCCTAGGGGAGTTCGTTTACGGCAGAGACAAGTTGGGAGGAGGAGACGCCAGAACCGGAGGCGAGTAGCGGTGGTTTCGTTGGTGGTATTGAGTGGGAAACTTCCTACGCGACTAAGGTAATCGTCTTTCACTGTTTTTACACATTCTCGTTAACGTTTTACTTGTAAACAGTCCATGGTTTTGGGTTTCTCGACTATGGGTAAAGAGGGAGATGCTGACGGTATTGGTGGCCGGCCAAAGTGGTGGCTTCGAGTGTAGTAGGAGACGACGACAAGAAGGTGGGGGTGGCATGCTACGGGGTTGTCCAGCCAAGTAAGGAGCGGGGACACCGGATCATATCCGTCGGTCGAGAGAGGTGAAAGGGAGAGTCGGGTTGGTCGCTAAGGGATGACGCGATGGTGGTGGTGCTTGGCAACGTGCCACGACAGCCGTGTGGTGGCTGTGACGGTGCAGCCGAGGGCCGACTACAGTTGCCCGAAAAGGAAGACGAATTAGTGGTGTTGGTAATGGAGATATTAGTCGATTAGGGTTTTTGTACGGTAGAGAAATCGGGGTACATGCACGGTGGTGTAGACGAGGGAGACGATGGTGACGTGTGTGGTGGTAAACGGTGGCAGATGGATGGGCTCTACTAGGGTTATGCCGACTAGGATTGGCATGGTGAGATTAGGGTTTGCATGGCGGGTCACGTGCATACATGGGAACCCGGGACGGGTACACAGTTTCTAAACGGGTCAAGAACGACGCGGTGCGTGTACTCGTGTGACTAGGTTTTCGTGGATAAGGAATGACGACTAAAGGAGACCCAGCGTCGAGATGTGTTTATATTCATGCATATCTGACATATGTTTAGAACGTATCCTGATTGTGTGTCATACATTTGACAAGTTTGGAATTCGAGCGTGAACAAACGGGTATGTGTTTAGATAATGAGACATGGTATTTGTGTGTGTGTTGCTATATATTTGTGTGTTATTTACTTTACCATCATTTACTTTTCTGTCATTTACTTTTCTGCTTCAGAAGCACACAAAACCCACTCACTATTAAACCGGCTAAACGATAACAAACGTTGAGTATTGGAACTCGACCGTGTCCATTGGTTCGATACTTGGTTCTTACCTAAACTATATTACACTGCGATAGGTACACTTGCCTATTGTGTGTGTTTTAAGTTAAAATAATTATCATTTTATAAATTTAAAACCTCATCTCGTGAAATCAATAACATCTCTAAAATATATTATTATATAATATATTTACTATATCAAACATCACACATCAAGTTTTTGGCGCCGTTGCAAGGGACATGGTGATTTCAAGAAAGATTCGAGTTAACGGATTAGCCTTATCATCTTCCATCTGTTTTTCTGTTATGTGCAGGTAGTGTATGATCCATAGCTCTAATACTGGTTTATATCAGCCTTTAGCAGAACCCAAAAGATTCTTTCACCGCCGATACGAGAAAACCATGCTAGAAAAATAGCTGTAGAAAATCACACTTTCAAACTGAACGGAGTTTCGAATGACGCTTTTCGACTCCGAATGTTTCCTTTCTCCTTAATGGAACGAGCAAAGGAATGGTTAAACTCTCTTCCTACCTGGTCAATCACTACATGGGATGATCTTGCTCAAAAATTCCTGTCAAAATACATTCCGCCAGCAAAAACTGCAAAACTGAGAAATGATATTACCAGTTTCAACCAGGAAGATGGTGAATCATTATATGAGGCATGGGAACATTTTAAGGACATGTTGAGGAAATTCCCTCATCATGGGCTAGAAGTTTGGTTACAAGTATCATCTTTCTACAATGGGTTGCACAATCAAGCTCGTTAGACACTCGACGCTACTACAGGTGGTATTTTTTGAAATAAGAGACAACAAAAAGCTTACAACCTGATTGAGTAAATCAATGGTACAATCCAAGAAGTAATAGGGAGCACGGAAAGGTGTTCACTCTGTCGATACTTTCACTTCACTTTCACTTTCACCACTCGACTCAATCAACTTAGCAAAGGAAAAGCAATCGCTGAGGCTACTGGAGAAGTAAAAAGAATCAACACCAATACTAAGCAAGTTGACTTTATCGGAACAAGCCGCCCACAAAACAACCCCTACAGCAACACTTACAATCCTAGATGGAGGAACCATCCAAATTTTAGCCGGAAGGATAACTATAACCAAGGACAATCTGGTTTCGAACAACAACAACTTCAATGTAACAAACCGGAAATTCTAAACTAGTAGTTTGGGTTAGTGGATGACCCGAACCTATAGCAAATGAGATGTAATTGAAAGGATCCTTATACGAGGTGCGTTTAATGATGTTAAATGTCATAGTTAGTCGTTTAAATAAGATTCAAGATCGATGCGTGCGAGAAAGAAGTAGAGGGACCCGGATGTAAACCTTAGCGGTTTAAAAAGGAATTTTAGGGAAAACCCTACGCCATTCGGCCTAGGGGAGTTCGTTTACGGCAGAGACAAGGAGGGAGGAGGAGACGCTGGAACCGGAGGCGAGTAGCGGTGGTTTCGTCAGTGGTCTTGAGTGGGAAACTTCCTACGCGACTAAGGTAATCCTCTTTCACTGTTTTTACACGTTGTCGTTAACGTTTTACTTGTAAACAGTCCGTGGTTTTGGGTTTCTCGGCTATGGGTAACGAGGGAGATGCTGACGGTATTGGTGGTCGGCCGAAGTGGTGGCTTCGAGTGTAGTAGGAGACGACGACGACAAGAAGGTGGGGGTGGCATGCTACGGGGTTGTCCGGCCAAGTAAGGATCGGGGACATGGGATCATATCCGTCGGTCGAGAGAGGTGAAAGGGAGAGTCGGGTTGGTCGCTAAGGGATGACGCGATGGTGGTGGTGCTTGGCAACGTGCCACGACAGCCGTGTGGTGGTTGTGATGGTGCAGCCGAGGGCCGACTACAGTTGCCCGAAAAGGAAGACAAAGTGCGCGGTGGTGGTACACGTTAGTGGTGTTGGTAATGGAGATATTAGTCGATTAGGGTTATAGTACGGTAGAGAAATCGGGGTACATGCACCGGGGTTATCTATCTATTAATAAATGACAAAACTATTTTATAAATACCACAGGGTCTTGAGTGGAAATAAATGTAAAATGAGACGAGTTTGCTTTTGTTTAAATCAAACCATTAGAACTCACTCAACGTACCTGACTTTGTGTGTATGTTAGATTGTGTCACAGGTGAGCTTAGCGGTCGACGTATCTTGGCTTGTGAGCGGGGCTACTCGGATTGGTGTGTAGGCATTCGTGAGATAAGTTTAATAACGTTAATGACCTTAAAGAGCAATATATAAATTAGAAAGACTTTCGATGTACGTTTGTGAAATAAAACGAGTAGTTTTAAAGAGCATAACCAGTTATGAGGACCAACTGTAAGGTGCCTGGTTTGGGGCCTTACAAGTTGGTATGAGAGTCGAGGTTTAAGAGAAATCTGGTGTTTTTAAACAAATAAAATGCCTTAAGGTAAACTTAAAATGGGACAAGGGTGAAACGAATGCCACCACGAGTAACCGTGAGCCAAGAGGTACGTCTTTCGAGTTAATCATTAATTATTATTTACCATTTATGTAGTGTTACACTAGGTGAGGTAATGGGTGTGAGTAAGTGATTTACGGTTCTATGTGGGATCATGATGTGTGCTATGTGCTATAGTAGTATGTAGAACTACGTGGAGTTGTGTGGTATGATTAAGTGAGACCATGATGTGAGTTGAGTAATGTGGAGTAGCATTAATTGTAACTATGTGAGATAGTTTGGTATGCCGATATGATTTAGTAATTTTGTGTGTAACCTTGGATGGTGTGAAATTGTGATAAAGATGATGACTTGCTAGATTATTGTGTGGTGTTATGTGGGTTGTATGGGATGCATGTGCATCCGGGGTGTATAAAAGATAGAAAGCTAGTGAGAATTTGATGGGGAAGGTTTAGAATCCGAGCGATAATGTGGACCACAAAATTGCATTTGATCACCGTAATTTGGCAGTCTATGTTTACTCTCATATTCTGAATTTGACGCCCATAGTAATCACTCCAACGTTCTATCTTGTGCAGGTACTGATGGTGAGGATGTTTAGGATGAGATGGACCAGGGGAGGAGGTATTGGCAGAAGATTGGCAGAGTGTCGGGCTAGACGTTTGGCTGCCGTTCGCACAGTTAAATTTGGAGGGAGACGAGTCTTAGTGCCTGTTCCACTGAAGATGGTTCCACCGGTGGCTGAAGATGAACATGAACTACCTGCACAGGAGGTGATCTTGGCGCTTCCGGCGCCAAATGCCCCTAGTACTACCAGGGTAACTATGGGGGAGGGGGGTTAGTAACTCCTTTCACAGGAGAGGAAGAAATGCATTTGCAGTCAGAAGTCAGCCCTCGAGACATAACACAGAATCAGGAAATAGATGGTTGGAGGAATCCGATGAAGAGGAGGAAGTGGGGGATAACTTCGACTTTTTCAATGACTAGAGTAGTGGTGGTTACCACGAGAGGACTAGAGCATTTTGAGTAACGGTCGTCACACAATTTTGAGATGAAATATGTGTTCTTGGTTTTTTCAATTGCTTGATTTTAACCTTGACAGTAAAATCTTACCATGGGATGGGAACTCGGGACGGGTACACAGTTTCTATACGGGTTAAGAACGACCCGGTGCGTGTACTCGTGTGAGTAGGTTTTAATGGATAAGGAATGACGCCCAAAGCAGACCGAGCGTCGAGATGTGTTTATATTCATGCATATCCGACATATGTTTAGAACATGTCGTGATTGCCTGTAATACTTTTGACAGGTTTGGATTTCGAGCATGAACAGACGGGTTACAGAGTAATGACTTGGATTCCACGTAACTAGTGAGTTTCTAATCCCCTCTTTTAAATGTTTTTAATGTTTTTGGGGCTATCGTACATACTTTCGAGACGTGTTTTACAACATTAAATGTGTATCGAGTCTTAGGGTCTAACCCGATGAGTTTACAAAATTAAGTATTTAAATATTGGGCTAAAGGACTATGCGTTGTCCTTAAGATGTGTAGGTTAAAGGTGGGTATATGGTCGTGGGTCGTATGGTGACCTAATAGGGGTTAGTCGGGGTTGTGATTACAGGTCGTACGGGTACGACTAGGAGGTGTCACAGGGTGTGCATGTACGGAGTATGTGCTTAGATAATGAGACATGATATTTGTATGTGTGTTGCTATGTTAGCAGTGTATTGTGTTGTGAGTTAGTCTGGGTGAGTCGTGATATAATCTAAAGGCTTATGAATACGTGTAGGATATCTTATCCTAGTGCTATTTGTAAAGTGCATGTGCAGTTAATGAGTCATGTACAAGGAGTATAATGTTATGTGTTTATACATGTGTTGTGTGTATTGTGTCGTTGTCCTTGTGAAACGACGGGTATTGTGTTTGCATTGTTGGCATATGACACGGAGAATGGGATTGTGGAGGACTAAGTCCTTCGGGAGGTCACTAAAGGTGGCAAATTCTAAGCAAGTTAACGATGAGCTCGAGGTGTGTCGAACGCCCTGATGAGGGTGCAGTGATGAGTATGTGTTAGTGTGTATATATATATATGTCTGTTAAATTGCATACAAGTGTTGAGTTATATTGTGAATGAGATAATATTAATGTGATGTGTAGATGGTATTTTTGTGGTGAGTAGAGTTAGATTGACCGTTGTGTCGGGATTGTAATGCGGTGTTAACAACTGTTATGCCAGTTGGTTTATGAGAGTCTTAATCAGGGCTGGCTAAGCCGGTGTTTAGGGGGTGTTTGAGATAACTAGTGTGTGGTAAACTTTGAGTTATCAGAGTGCTAAGTTCGATCCATGTTGGAGAGACTTACTGGGTAAAATGGTGGGGTGAGTCTTGGGTGGTGAATCCTTTGGGATATTGTAAGATAAATGGGGATATTGTAAGACACAGGGTCTTGAGTGGAAATAAATGTAAAATGAGACGAGTTAGCTTTTGTTTAAATCAAACAATTAGAACTCACTCAGTGTAGCTGACTTTGTGTGTACGTTAGATTGTGTAGTAGGTGAGCTTTGGGGTCGACGTATCTTGGCTTGGGAGCGGTGCTACTCGGATTGGTGTGCAGGCATTCGTGAGGTAAGTTTAATAACATTAATGACCTTAAAGAGCAATAATTAATAAGACTTCCGCTGTACGTTTGTGACATAAAACGAGTAATTTTAAAGAGCATAACCAATTATGAGGACCAACTGTAGGGTGCCTGGTTTGGGGCCTTACATTCAACAAAGACAATCTCAAAACTATCAGCCTCGTCAACAATTCCAGGGAACTAACAAGCCAAGTAACGGGTTATGTTTGGAGGACGCAGTAACTAAGTTGATTTCCACAACAGAAAGTCAAGCCCTCTTAGCGGATGCTCGTCACAAACAACACGAGGAAAAGTTTAGTCTTGAAGAAGCTATGTTTTGGAAACAGAAAGAAACTCTTCAGTCCATTGAAGTACAACTAGGGCAAATTGTTAAACTCTTATCCGAAAGACAACCAGGATGTCTTCCAAGCAACACTGAACCAAATCCAAAAGCAAATGTTAGTGCTATCACTCTGAGAAATAGTAAAGTTTATCCAGAACCTCCATTACAAGAGGAAGAGGAAGTTCAAACACCTTTGAGGGAGATATTCACTAGAGTACCACTTCGTCCACCTATCACAGAATCAACCGCTCAAGAATCGCCACCAAAGGAAAATCCACAACCCACTCCAGTGAACACTCCTCCTAACATCCCGACAAAGATAACCTTCAAATCTCACATATCGTACCTAGGAAGGCTAGTAAAGTAAAGGATTGATGAACAATATGAGAAATTCATCGAGCTTTTAAGCCAAATCGATGTCAATCTGCCCTTCCTAGACATAATACAGCAGATGCCGAAGTATGGACAATTTCTGAAGGATTTCCTCTTTAACAAAAGAAACATGGAAGAGGCAGTTAAGAAGACTAATCAATGTGTCGCTCTCATTGAAAGGTGCCTTCCAAAGAAACTTTCAGATCCCGGAAAATTTTCTTTTCCAAGTTCTATCGGTCCACTGCCGATAACCTTCGCACTCGCTGATCTGGGAGCAAGTGTTAATGTAATGCCATATAACATGTTTAAAATATTGAAAATTGGGAACCCACAACCTGTCAATTCTATTATTGAGCTTGCGGATGGTACTGTTCAGTCACCTATAGGAATCATTGAGAACTTACTAGTAAAAGAAGGCAAGTTTGTCTTCCCCGCCGACTTCATGGTCTTAGAAATGGGACCCAACTACTCTGTGCCTTTAATTTTGGGTCGCCCATTCTTAGCCACTGTAGAGCAACCATTGACATGAACGAAGGTATTCTGACACTTCGTGTTGGAAAACAATCTATGGCCTACAACATCGGGGGTAACGAATGTTTATCCAATGATCCCTTTGAAATTGCACAATTCATAGACACTAATCTGGACTACCAACTGAAGAAAGCTAAGGAAATCAACAAGGGAAAGAAACTAAATATCAGCAAGGATCTCGACAACACTAACTGGATTGATAACTACTGGGATCAACAGCCGAAGTTAACAAAGAAAAGGACTTTGAAGGAAGGAATGGGAGATACGGGGGAGGTCGAAAGCCCCCGTCCGAAGAAAGACTGATGAAGCACGTACGAGTCTGACCAACGACCCTTAAATGTGGCGCTTTCGGGAGGCAACCCAATGATCATGAATAAATTGGGAAGTTGGTGCATACGGAAGAATACATGGACCCCATGTTTGTTTACAAATTCAAAAGTTTCACATACTTCAGCCTCCAGGTATGCCTCTCGATACTAGGACCTTAGTAGCTTAACTACTACATGTTATTTTCGTTTCTGTTTCTATGTTTTTCTTTGTGTGTCAAGTAGCATAACATCACCAAGTAGTTTCTCTATTTCTTTGAGGAGTTTCGCTCCACCTCTACAAGCTTGGACGCAAGCAAACCACATCAAATTTGTGAGAGATTTGACGAAAGTTTTTGGCGTATCACTGACTACACTCACAAGTTTTGGACATAGGTTATATACTGAATTGACCAGGGGAGTACCAGTTTCTTTTCCCTTAAAACTTCATGCATTTAAATTCCTGCATATCATTTCATTATATGCATTTGTACATTGAGGGCAATGTACAGTTTTAAGTGTGGGGGGTGGGGAATTAGAGATTCTAGACAAACTTGTTTCCATAAAGCAGTAAAACTAAACTCATGATTTTCTACCCATTTGACTAAAAGTTTACTTTAACCAAAACTTATTTTCTTAAAAAACCCTAAAAAATTTAAAAATTTTAAACCCTAAAATCTAAACCTCTTTGAGTTCGCGCTTAAATAAACAAAAAGGAATAAATTGAAACATGGCAAGTAGAAGCAAATGGTTATTATGCATAACAATTCACTAAACCCAATCCCATCCGTTTTTCATGTGAGAATAATCTGAGCCTTTTCATGAGCATTACTATTTTCATATTTTCACATGCTCTTTCGTTTGGTATACTGAGTTTTTTCGATCAAATTTTATGCTTAATTAGAACTTTTATGGCTTATACATATCCAGTGTAACAGCCGGATAGTTCCCAAGTAAGTTAAAAGCTAAAAGTAGCAAAAGACAAAGTTCAAAGGTTAAATTGCAAATTCTCCAAAGATGGATGACTAAAAGTGAAAATTCTAAAAATGCACGGATGTCGGACCGACATCCGATACATATCGGTCTGATTTGTGTTGACAAAGGCGTGAACCAGGTGTTGACACGTGTCCTATGACTCACCGGAGAAATTCTGACATGTGGAACGAAGTCGGACAGACATCCAGGACCATTGCGGTCCGACAGCCGCAAAAAGGAAGGCGGCCCAATAGGAGGGTGACGCGTGTAGGGCTGACGCATGCAAGGGGAAGTCGGACCGACATCCCCCTACATGTCGGTCCGTTATGGGACCAATTTCATGTTGGGATATCGCGCACCGCTTTTAACATTTAAAACGAAACTTTATAAAATCAGATTTACAATAACGGAAGCGTTTAGAAAAGTACACCATAATAAAAATCCGATCTTTATCCGACAGTGATCCGATTACACAACATTTAGAAAATAATAATAAACAAAAACACAACTATAGGGTGTTTAGGGTTTTATACCATTGACGAAAACAACCGGTTCGAAACATTCGAGTACAAAGAACGTCACGCTAGATGACTACTAACAAACTTGTCAATCGAACTCGTCTTACGAACACACGACTTGCAAAACCCGGTTTGCGGCTCCCGGTTCTCGGCTACAACCCACGAGCAAGGAGGGGTTCGGCCGGCAAGGTGGCAGCGGCTGGGGTGGGTTGCAAGAGGTGGAGCACGACGGTGGCGATGGCGGCCGGTGATGGTGGCTCGCGAAAAAAGAAGGGGGGTTGGTTCGGTTCTCGATCGCAAGGGAGAAAAGGAAGGAGGCCAAAAAACTCTCTAGGGTTTTAAGATTATGCATGTATATATAATCCCAATATTTACATCTTAATCCCTATGTAATTAACATTTAATTATTAACTGATTAACACTTAACCAGTCTTAGTTCTCACAGTTTATTATTACACTAATTATAAACAAAAACTAGTATAAACCGAATAATTTATATTTAATCATTAAATATAAAAGAAACCCGTATGTATATATATCCATTTTATATAAAACCTCTTTTCATTAACTTTTTAATTATTCTATATAATTAAATACAACATAATAAATATGTAGATATTTAATCCACCGAGTATGTGTTTCGTGAAATAATGTTTAACAATTTAAATGATATAATATGTTCTTTACCCAAAGTGTAACTCTTCGGATCGTACCTCGATAGCAACGTTGATATTAACGATGATCGGACATCTAATATCCAAAAATCTCCCACTTGGACGATTAATCGATTAATCAGGTCAACGTAGACAGTGGTGGACGCGTAGCTGCATCTCACTGCCCCTAACAAGGTATGACGTAACTACTTCTTCATGTTCAAGTAACCTTTACTTAACCAAGTACAATAGCCATGGTAAACATATCTATGTGTCCTTTATATTTAGGTCATCCGTTGAATATGAGACATGGATAAAAGTCACTTCTCATATGTGGTTCAACTATTCTTGTTCTCATTCTTTGATTCAATAATGGTCTAAACAAATTACTCTTTAGTTTGTGCGTGGCCACGTGATTTATACCAGTTTGAATCAACAAGGGCGCCAGAATGTCCAGATCCTGATAAAAGGATAACAAAATTCCTTTGGCCACGTACAACTCCCACTTAACTTCATATTACTCCTGATCATATCCTTATTACTGCCTGTTAGGGTACAACGTTAGATAAGATCAAAGAACAAACTCCAGTCAGAGTTAGTTCTAGTGTGTGCCTCGGGTCGAAGGATCAATAGATTTTACCATATTCAAAACTTCTCAAGACCTTGATCCATGAAGTATTAGTCGATAGCTTTAGTAAATATTAAGATATATATGTGGCCCGATTATTTAGTTCTAGCCGGCCCTAGACTTTGCCTATATATTATTGTTATTCTCATTGTAACATAATCACAATACAATTACAACACAATCTGTTACCAAGTTTAACTTGGTATCAGAGCCAGATCTCTGCCGACACAAACCCTAGCAGGCTACAGCCTGTTCCGATCCTTCTTCTTCCCTTTTCTTTTTTTCTTCTTTCTGCTGTTTCTGTCTTCGACAGTCATGGCCATGATCGCAGCCTTTACTATAGCAGAGAAAACATCACACAACTCACACAAGTTTGCCTTTACCCTATCCCCTACTAATTACGGTTTCTGGAAAACAATGATCCAGCCGTTTTTGGTTACAAACAATCTCATCGGCTACATCGATGGTACAATCCCCTGCCCATCGCCAACCATTCCTGCTGCTGCATCCTCCGATAAAAATACAACCCCAGCCGAACCTGCTACTAATCCAAACTATTCAATATGGATACACAATGACGCACATGTCCGGATGATCCTTATATCAACCATATCTGAGGCAGCCTTTTCTCACGTTCATGGTACCACCTCTCGAGATTTATGGTTATCTCTTGAACGTGCGTACGCACCCCACTCTGCATCAAGAGAATACACTTTGAAGGCACAACTTCTCAAGATAGAGATGAAAGGTGATGAAACTCCATCTGCATACCTCACAAGGGCACAAGAATATGCCGATGCACTTGCCAATATCAATGAGCCACTGAAACCTAAAGATGTTGTGATGGTTGTTATCTCCGGGCTTCGTGAAGAATACAATGGACTGAAGCCCTCCCTTCTTGGCCGTGTACCTCCGGTTCAATTCAATGAGATTCTTGGACTTATTCATGATTATGAGTTCATGATCAAAAAGTCTCTTACTACTGTCCCAACTGCTCAGGCTTTCACGGCTGTGGCCAGCCCCCAGCCGGCATTTTCCGCAACTACTGTTACTGCTGGACAGCAACCGGATGCTCTTCATGCTCTCCAACAATTAGCCACTCAGCTTGGTTTCAATTTACAGCCAAATACCCCTTCAAATCAGGCGTTTTTTTGCTTCTCGTTCCCAAAATTCTCGTGGTCGTGGGTTCAACAACAACCGTCGTGGACGAGGATCTTTCAACAATCAATCTTCTGGGGGCACTCGCAACCAATTCAGTTGGGCATCCAACCAAAATACAGTGTACGGAACTTGTAATCGTTGTGGCATAGGGCATGTTCCCTCTCAATGCCCCAACCGGGACCCTGCCACCATCCGGTCAAGATCATCGCAACCATCTGCCAACTATGTTGATTTTCGGCCTTCAAGATCCACCACGTGGCTGCCCGACACCGGCTCTAATAGTCACGTTGCTCAAGACACATCTACCTTCAACAATCAAGAACCCTACTATGGTGAGGATTTTCTACATGTTGGTAATGGTAAAGGCTTACCCATCTTACACATTGGTTCCACCGTCTTTCACTCACCATCTAAATCTTTCAATCTTTCTAATATTCTTCATGTCCCACAAATTAAACAAAATTTACTTTCAGTTCAAAAATTCTGCCATTATAATCAAGTTTTCTTTGAATTTCACTCTACTTTTTTTGCTGTGAAGGACACGCTTACACGCATTACCCTCCTCACGGGTCCAAGTGAACATGGGCTCTACTCCATCCGTCTTCCTCAAATTCAATCAGTTCCCAGAGTTGCCTTCACTGCTGTTCGTGCTTCCTCCAACATATGGCATCAACGGCTTGGTCATCCTCATCCACAAATTTTGAAGACCATGCTATCTACTTATTGTCTTCCTGTTTTAAATAAACATTCTGATTCCTTTTGTAATTCGTGTCCCATTGGGAAATCATCCAAACTTCATTTGTCATCATCTAATTTTAAAAGTACTCATGTCTTGGATCTTTTGTTTTGTGATGTGTGGGGTCCTGCCCCTGTTACCTCCTCTGATGGTTACAATTATTTTCTGTTGTGTGTTGATGATTTTTCCCGTTACATGTGGTTCTTTCCATTAAAACACAAATCTGATGTATATGAAGTTTTCAAACAGTTTGTTCTTGTAGCTGAGAGACAATTTAACACTAAACTTAAATCTGTTCAAACTGATTGGGGGGTGAATTTCAGAATCTATCTCGTTTCTTTTCCTCCATTGGCATCTTAAACCGCCTCTCGTGTCCACACACGAGTGAACAGAACGGCCTTGTCGAACGACGACACCGGCATGTGGTTGAAACTGGTCTCACTCTTCTTGCTCAATCTGGTGTCCCCTCACGCTTTTGGCACTTTGCCTTTGACACCGCCGTTTATCTTATTAACCGCATGCCCTCTCGAAACAATGATCTCCTCTCACCTTTTGAACACCTCTTTAAACGCAAGCCTGACTTCTCTTTTTTGCGTGTGTTCGGGTGTCAATGTTATCCCCACCTGCGACCTTACAACAAGCACAAAATGGACTTTCGGTCCTCACCTTGTATTTTTCTTGGCTATAGCCCATCACATTATGGCTATAGGTGCCTTGATCCCTCATCTGATAGTATCTACATTGCTCGCCATGTGCGCTTCAATGAGCGCTACTTTCCGTGTCGAACCTCACCATCCATTCCCGATTCTCCTACCACTTCTCAACCGGATCCTTATATATCCACCTACCCTAACCTGCCTTCACCCTCTACTGATCCGATCACAGAATCGCCGGCTACTGATCAGCCATCATCTTCCCCTACACCTGATCTTCCAACACCCCCACCTTCACCTACACCTCCGGTACCACCCACCTCACCGGACCATCCCATACCCGCTCCGTCTCCTGTTCCCAGCCCACTCCAACAATCGGCCCAAGCACCTCCCTCTTCATCTACACAACCGGCTCAACCAGACCCTACTCCACAACCCCGTCCTCGACCCTCTAACCTTCGCCCCAATCTTAAACAGCGGGTGCCATACAATCCATCTGCTTTTCATGCCTCTACTTCACCTGAAACCGAGCCCACTTCCTTTGCCATTGCCAACAAAGATCCTCGTTGGCGGAATGCCATGACTGAGGACTATGCTGCCTTGCTTCGAAATGGAACTTGGTCCCTTGTACCACCTGTCCCGGATGCCAACGTGGTTGATTGTAAGTGGTTTTACAGACTCAAACGAGACAAAACAGGTGCTAGCACACGATACAAGGCTCGGTTAGTTGCCAAGGGGTTCAATCAACAACATGGTATCGACTATCATGAAACTTTCAGTCCTGTTGTCAAATTCACAACGGTTAGGGTTGTGCTTTCTCTTGCCGTCTCTCAACGATGGCCTCTACGACAGTTGGATATACAAAATGCCTTTTTACATGGGGATTTGAATGAAACCGTTTATTTGAGGCAACCTCCTGGCTTCTCTGATCCACAAAAGCCCGATCATGTCTGCCTCCTTCATAAGTCCCTCTATGGGCTCAAGCAGGCACCGCGAGCTTGGTTTCATAGGCTTTCTACAGCCCTACATTCCTTGGGTTTTCAAGGGTCCAAAACTGACCCTTCTTTGTTCATCTATGCCTCTGGTAGCACTTTTCTCTACATGTTGGTTTATGTAGATGACATCATTCTCACAGGTACTAATGCGCAGGCCATTGATAGTATTATTCACAGTTTGAGCAAAACATTTGCTCTCCAAGACATGGGTACTCTGTCCTACTTTCTTGGGATCGAGGTGGCTCCTTGCGGTTCTGATCTTCTACTTTCTCAAAAGAAATACATTTTGGAGACCATCCACAAAGCGGGTCTCTCACAGGCCCGCCCGGTGCCTACACCAATGGCTCCGAGTGCCTCTTTGGCTCTCGGTGACAGTCCTCCGTTTGAGAATCCGGTCAAATATCGTCAGATTGTTGGTGCACTCCAATATGCCACACTCTTACGTCCGGACATCGCTTATGCGGTTAACAAAGTGTGCCAGTTCATGCATTCTCCCACCGAAGATCACTGGTCAGCCGTCAAACGAATTCTCCGATATTTACAGGGTACTGTTGACTATGGTCTTCTATTTAAACAAAATTCCAGCTCGACTCTACACGCCTATGCTGATGCGCATTCTCCTGTTCTTAATGCCTATTCTGATGCGGATTGGGCTGGATGTCCTGATGACCGTCGATCCACAGGGGGCTATGCAATCTACCTTGGTTCAAACCTTGTTTCATGGTCAGCAAAGAAACAAAAGACTGTATCTCGGTCCTCAACAGAATCCGAATATAAAGCCCTGGCCAACACTGTTGCTGAACTCACATGGCTTGAAGATCTCTTACAAGAATTGCATGTTCGTATGGCCACAACACCTGTTCTATGGTGTGATAATCTTGGAGCAACATACTTATCAGCGAATCCTGTGTTTCATGCCCGCACAAAGCATGTGGAAGTTGATTTTCATTTTGTCAGAGAGAAGGTCGCTGCAAAGAGGCTATCGGTTCAATTCATATCCACCACTGATCAGATTGCGGATGTGTTTACAAAGCCACTACCAGTACATCGTTTTGATATCTTAAGATCCAAGCTACAGGTCGTCACCCGGCCTTAGCTTGCGGGGGAATATTAGTCGATAGCTTTAGTAAATATTAAGATATATATGTGGCCCGATTATTTAGTTCTAGCCGGCCCTAGACTTTGCCTATATATTATTGTTATTCTCATTGTAACATAATCACAATACAATTACAGCACAATCTGTTACCAAGTTTAACTTGAAGATAGTTTTGAAGCGAGTTAGGTTCAATAATCATTCCCTAATGAATATCTGTGAACATGATGTCCAACTGTTTGGAATTTCAATCCTAATGAACCAGTCATCCATTTCACAATAGTCTTTCGTTCAGATTGATTCCCATGAATCTGATCGACTACGAACATTTAGAATATAATATAATATTCAAGGATTTCTAAAACGTACAAAATATCGAATCATCGAAACATCTAATTATACTGCATTTAACCATTAAATCAATATAAAACACTAATGTTTCTATATATTGTTCGAAAGCACCCAATACTAACAAATCAAACTCAAGTCTAGCATGTCTAACAACTATCAACATGCTCCTCATATACAGATTGAGGTATAGGTTTAGTGAATGGGTCAGCTAGATATTGATTTGTGTGAATTTCGTTTTAGCATGATATCTCCAAGTTTCATGATCCCATTAATGAAAACTTATGGTGGAAAATCTCTTTTGGAACTTCTTTCCAAACTATTAGAAGTTATCTGAACTCGTTTCAGAACACTATCTTCTAAAGTTTCCAAGTCACAACATCTCATGTTTGTGTAATTGTTATTTATGAAACTCTTTCAATAGTGCTTTGATTGACAAGTTGTCATAACTAGTTATGATTCTTGTTTCAAGAACCCTTCTTAATAGTCAAAGCTGGAACTCTTGGCATCTTATCTGATAAGATAGCATTATCACATCATAACACTTTATGACCATCACCATTTTGTGCTTCTCAAGCATAATCCTTTTGTCATAATTAAATTTCAAAGCTCTTTCATCACATGAAAGCATTGACAAAGCTCATTATCTTGCAGGTGAAACTACATGAACCATTTCACTTTCATCTTATCCCTATCATTAGGGGTTATAGATAATGTTAACAGAAAATGTTAACGATTTGTCACACAAAATATTTCAGACAATTTTACCATCGTCAATGAATTGCTTTGATTCTTACTTTAGAATCTTTCTTTCATATATCTCATATACGGTTGCAATCAATGCAAGCTTTGAAATTAATCTCTAAAGATACTCTATCTTTCAATGATATGTTTAAACTTATAATTTTAGCAATGTATCACTATACATTATATGATAACACTTATCATCCCCTTTGTTAATGTGAGGTATAGGTTTTCCATGTATCTCTACACATTCCTCTTGTTAATGTGTCTTTACACATTTCTTTGTCATAGGTACTTACTCCCACTGGCCTTTGCATCTATCATATTGAATCTTCTTCGATTTGATCTCATCAATTTAATGATTCAACAGTCTTAGACATATTCAGACATTTATACTCTACTTGAAGCTACTTTATTACAAGAACATTCTAGTATTCATAATACATGTTCATTTTGATTAGTTCGTTCAACTGTTCAAAACTTGTAATCTGTTTCCTTTTAAGGAAACTTGGAATGCATTTCCAATTTTATCAACCTTTGATAATATGTCGGGCTTCTAGTATGAACGATCAATTTGTTGTTTCCAAAACAACTTCTACATCTTGATGAATCTTATGCATGTGTAGTTGTTAGGACATAGAAGTGTGACAATAGGCCTTGTAATAGTTTAGATCTTATATGTCTATGTTTTGTGATGTTTTAGTTAAGTTCTGTAATAGGCGAACTTAACAAGTTCGCCTACGCCTAGTTTAGACGAACTTGTTAAGTTCGCCTGCATGGTTGAAGATGTCTATAAATAGGAGTTTACATGTTAGTTTGGAAAAGCTTTTTGAAATTTTTACTCAAGGTCTGTAAAATTTGTGTTTGGTGGAAATCAAAGAGAAGATTATTTACCTTGTGTGTTGAATGCTATTATTGTGATTGTCTCGTATACACGGTCATGCGTACGGTTGGATTTCGCACTCCGTATGCTTGATACGTTACGTCTCGAGTTAGATCTGTAGAAGACCCGAGTGGACCTACATGTGGTATCAGAGCTAAGTGCTCGTGATTTGTGATTGATTTGTGATGGTTTGTGTATGATTTGACACCAAAAAGTCTGAATTTTGCTTGATTTTCATATCCATGGAGTTTTCAAGTTCTTGAGAGGATTTTGGGGCTGAATTCATCAAATTGAAGACGTTTTTTAAGAATTTGATCCATTAATGTGTTCTATTTCATATAATACTCAATCCTACGGTTCAATTTCATCAAATTCCATCAATTCAGCAAGTTATGATGATTTTGGAAGTTTTGGTTCGTGTTTTGGTTGAAGAGTTCATCTTCCTGAGATTTTTCAGATGAAACAGGCGAACTTAGCCCGAATTCAGTTACAGGTGAACTTATTAGGCGAACTTAGCTCAAATTCTTGTTTAGACGAACTTATCAAGTCGCTTGGGACAAGTTCGCTTAAGGTGTTTGAAGAGAACTTATCTAGTTCGCCTCTAGGTAATCTTGTTTCAAATTTATTTTTACTTGATATTTTATGTATACTTGTAAGTATGGTTAACATGGAGCAGGTTACATATATGCTGAACTACGACAATGAGATTGGAACTCCTCAAAAACCTCCAAAGCTAATGAGTCTTGCTGATTATCCAAACTGGAAAACCAGATTCAATCAGTTTGTCTGCTACACTAATACTAGCTTATGGACTCCAATTCTGGAAGGATACAAACATCTTGTTTACTCTTTCATGGGAAATGATAATCTTCCAAAGCCCATTTCTACATTGACAACTGAAGAAAAATTGGTGTATGATAGAGAGAAGAAGGCAATGGCAAGTATTTGAATGTGTTTGCCAAAAGAAATCTTTCATGGTTTCAAGCAGTTTCATACATCACAACATTTATGCGAAGCTTTACAAAAGATATGTTAAGGTAATTTGGATGTGAAGAAAAGTCGTAAAGAATTACCAGAGAAGCAGTTTGTGGTGTTCAAGCATTTTCAAAATGAAACTTTGGATGAGCTGACTACAAGATATTATCATTTGCTTAGTGAGCTTACAACTACAGAGGTGGAATATGAATCTGAAGAAATTAATGATAAGTTCTTAGATGCACTACCATCAAAGTTTGATGTGTATTCGGTCCTTATTAAAGAAAATTAAAAATACAAGACAGTGTCACTTGAAGATGTGTTGGGAAAGATACAGTCTCATGACTTAAATTTGAAGAAGAAGGAAACTAATATGGAGCACATTCAAGATCCTTCAATGTATTTGCTAAATCATCTGGAAAATATGGATATGGAGTTGCATTGTTTTCTTGAGATGGTCAAGATAATTCAAATGAGAATGTTTCTGGATATTCTTATCAATCAGGATTTTATGCAAATACATCTAATCCTTGATCTGGATAACAACCATCTAATTCACATCATGTGAGTCAGAGGGTAGGTGTAGATTATATGGCGATGTTTTCATCCTTTGTTGCTTCGTATGAAAACTTTATCGAAGGGAAGATTCATGATCCATAAGCAATTGAAGAAGATTACCGTCAGACTGATCCAGTTGATTTAGAAGAAATGAATATTAAATGGAACATGAGAATGTTGATAAGGCAAGCAAAGGATTTTCTTTAAAAGACTAGAAGAAAGTACATCGGATCAAATAGCAGAACAAAAATGGGTTTTGAGAAAACAAAGGTTCGGTGTTACAATTGTCAAGAATATGGTCACTTTGATAAGGAATGTAACAAGCCAAAGGTTGAATTTGATTCTCAAAAGAAGAATAATTATCAAAGCAACAGAAATCAACAACAAGGATCTTGCAGTTCTGGAAGTTCAGCAAATGTTTCAACATCATCTGCTTTGGTTGCTCAAGGAGATGGTAACTATGACTGGGGAATTCACTTAGAGGATCTAGTTGGTGCTGTGAGTCAAGCTTTCGTGGCTAAAATATATACTGATGAGACATCTAAGGATGATAATTCAAGTTATGAAGAAATCTCAGGGAGTGAAGTAGAAAGTCAGAATGATAAATCTTGTGAGGATTTTACTACATAAGAGACTTCTAAAGAAAATAATGTTGAAAGTGCTGATGAAGTTCATTATGAAGATAATGTTTCCACAAAAAGTGTATCAGAAGATGAGAGTTTGTTGACTAAAAGAGTACCTTAGATGATTGAAGATATTCCAACTGCAAAAGTCTTCATGGCTGACATGTCTGATCCATCAAAAGTAAAAGATGTTATCTGTATTACATATTGTTCTATCTGTGTTTTGGTGAAGGATAAAATGATAAAAGTCATGGATGATAGCACAAACTTGATCTGTGATAGGAAATCTATGCACACAGTGAATCATAAATTAAAGGACAATGATAAGCTGTGTATTGACAGAATTGAATCACTCAAGAGAGACATTAATTATCTGACTTTGAAGATTAAGGAAAAGGCATATCATCTGGATATGGCCTATGCAGAGATTGAAAAGAGAAATACCATTCTTGCAGATAAAAATAAGGAGATTTCTATAAAGGAAGAAGAAGTGATCAAGTTGCACAGAAAGTTAGAAAATTTTGGAAATTCATCATTTTTGTTGGGATATTTTCATGAAAATGTTGATTAAGATAAAAGAATCACTGGAGTTGGATATAATCCTCCACCATTTAATGGAAACTATATTGCGGAATCAGAGATTATAAATGAAGAGGATTTAGATCCTAAGACAATTTTGAAATTGAATCCGGTAACAGGGGAAGAAATGATTTATGACTCCAATAGTGATTAAGAGGTATTTGATGAAAACAAGACAGAAGGTGTTCCTAAAGATGTGAAGATTGATGAACCAAAAGTGGTAAAACAAGTCACAAGAGATCGATGTATTCTAACAGAGCCCGAAGAAGTTGAACAACCAACTATTTCACCAATTTTATCTCAAAGTGGTTTTGTAAGTGCTGTTGATATCAAGAAGTAAGTTTCAAAAGTTGAAAATAGATCAACAAGTGATTTCATCAAACATAAAGGGAATGTTGCAAAACCAAAAGTTGTTCAGCCTCAAGTTTCAAAGACTTATGTTGCTAAACCATCCAGAAAGATTTATGTTCCAAAAAAGCAATGAGGTAGTGATGTTAAATCTACTGAAGGTTATTTATCAGGAAGTTCTTCAACTTCAAAAAGGGTTCCTTATATCAGAGAATACAATGATAAGAGAGTTTGCTTTCATTGTAATGAAGTGGGGCATGTAGTGATATATTTGTTAGGACATAGAAGTATGACAATAGGCCTTGTAATAGTTTAGATCTTATATATCTACGTTTTGTAATGTTTTAGTTAAGTTCTGCAATAGGCGAACTTAACAAGTTTGCCTAGGCCTAGACAAGTTCGCCTGTGGCAGAATGCAAGTCTATAAATAGATGTTTACTTATTCAGTTTTAAGTAGCTTTTGAGATTGACATTCTGTAAACTCTATATTCAGGTGCTATTGAAAGAGTGATTATTTACATTGTGTGTGATTGTCATTCTTAGTATTGTCTCATATACACAGTCATTGACACAGTTGGATTCCGCACTCCGTGTTCTTGTTACGTCATGTCTCGAGTTTGATCCATAGGAGAGACAAGTGGACCTACAATTGGTATCGGAGCTCTTGCTCGTGACTTTGTTTGATTTGTGACTAATTGTATATGATTTGACACAAAAACGATTTACTTTTGCATATTTTTCATATCCATGGTGTTTTCAAGTTCTTGAGAGGATTTTGGATATGAATTCATCAATTGAAGACGTTTTTGAAGTAATTGATCCATTAAAAGTGTTCTATTTCATATAATACTCAATCCTACCATTCAATTTCATCAAATTCCATCAATTCAACAAGTTATGATGATTTTTGGAAGTTTTGATTCGTGTTCTGGTTGAAGAGTTCATCTTCTTGAGATTTTTCAGCTGAAACAGGCGAATTTAGCATGAATTCAGGTACATGTGAACTTAGCTCAAATTCTTGTTTAAGCGAACTTATCAAGTTCTCTTGGATCAAGTTCGCTTAGATCAAGTTCGCTTGAAGGGTATGAAGCGAAGTTAACAAGTTCGCCTCAGGGTATTTTTGTTCTAAACCTTTGTTTTACTTGTGATATTTGTCACACCCCCAATTTTAACTAACGGATTTTTACCGTTTCGGGAAGTGACAAATCAGGATCTCATTTATTAGTTACATTGAACGACTCTACATAGGACTCAAATGAAAATATCATATCAATCAGAGTTAATGCGGAAGCGTAAAGAAAGTAAATGGGCAAAACACACGCGCCCAAAAAGTCCAAAAGTCCAAACCAAACACAATTCAAAATAGTCCAAACAGTTTAATAAAACATAAATCAAAATAAGAATCCCATGCATGTCCTATGTGTGCACCTGTGCCTTATCTTAGCGACCTAAGAAAACATGTAAGAAAATATGTCAACATGAGGTTGGTGCGTTCACAGGTTTCAATATAAATAAACGTTTACCGGATTTATTATACAATCAACATATATATACCAACGGGTAGCTAACCCATGTTCATGTTTGCTATTACGCTCGCAACCGTAAACTGACTGTTTGTATTGCCTCCCACCAGGTCTATCAACCATGGTGCACGTTTAGGTCAATATTGCACCCGTTCGATATCCAATCGAGTTAGCGCGAATAACGCGGGTGCGATTTGTCAAACCCATTCGTACTACCCAACATACCTCGCTATATTCATATTTAAACGGTTCGATGTGAGGAATTTCATGATAGAGTGTACGAATAGTCATAACAAGTGGTATAATATGAAGTACAAAAATCAAAAAAAGTTTGCATCATGTTTTCTCCCCCAGTTTAAAATAGTAAAAAGGGCGGTGAAAACTCACCTGAATGGCGTAGGTAGTAGTCACACAAGTACGAGACTGAAATTTCAAGCGTTAGCCCGACACGGCTCACAAATGCCCTAGATTTACAACACAACTTATTAGGGGTAAAATGAGAATATGTGACGACAACACGGAAGATTAGAACGTCCTAACATACTTAGGATTAAAGAGTAAGCGAACGTGTCCACGGGAATAAGGATTTCTATAAGAATTAGAATAACTAAGTTTCGCGTCGAACGTCAATAATGAATAATAAATAAATAAATTCGTTCGTTCGAGTCGTTTACAAATGTTATGAAAATAATATAATTTAATATATTATTTTTAGGCTCGTAAGATTACTAAATAATCATTGTGGCAAAAATAATAAATATATTATTTTTAATCGAAGTAATAAACGTGGGTAAATAATATAACTAATTATATTATTGTTTAGTTCCAAACGTCACACGAGGTTATAAAACGATACAAAATAATATAAAAATATATATTATTTAATACTAGGAGTCACGAGTTAAAAATAATATAAACATATCATTTTATACTAAGTTACGGTTTAAAAATAATATGAATATATTATTTAAAAAGTGGAACTATTAGTAATTATAAGCTATAAAATCAAACCCGAGTCTACGGGCGGCTTTCCCGGTTTAAACACCTTAATATAATATTATAATAATAGTGGAATTTGGTTTTTAATTTAAAACATTAATTAAAAAGAAAAATGGGGAGGAGGATTCGAACCCGTGTCTCCTCCCCAACAATCAACTGCTTTAACCAATCCATCCATCAACTCAATTGCAACAAAACTCAACCAGAAATACTTTTAATCATTAATTCCAGTGAATTCCCCTCCCATATTAACAGTCCAAAAACCCTCGAATCCGGTCGCGATCCAACAAATTAACACAGAGGTTTTGCAAATCGAGTAACCACAATTCTGTGGTGGGTTTTAATTAGAAAATCGCTGAGTTTAAGTCATTTAAATCTTAGTTTCAAGGATCGAACCCTAGAACAAGAACTTGGAATCGATTTGAGCAATTATGAAGTTAGAATCTGTTGAAATCATAGGGATTTTATCAAGTGAATGGTCGCGAATCTACCCATAGTCTTTAAATTCATTGAGATCGAGTGTAGGTAAGAATTCGATTAAACAAGAATACGCATGAACCCTAGATTTCGATCATGATGATTCTTATAATGCAATGGTTTGAAACCATGGGGCTTTCAATAAGCAAAGATTTGTGAAGCTATCCATGTATTTTAGTTGGATTAAAAACATGTCTAGATTAGTATCCGATTAACCCGAAAGTGTATGAACCCTAGGTTCTGGATCTTGAAAAATTCGATGTTCTTTGTTAAAATTAACATAGGGGTTTCGATAAGTATCGGATTACGAAACTGTCTATGCGATTTAATTGAATTGAAAACGGGATTAGGGTTAGGTTCGATTGGAACCGAATCGTATGAACCCAAGAATTGGGATTTGATTAAATTGATGTTATAATTCCTAATCGGCATAGGGCTTTTAAACTAATGATGAAAACAAAACTAAAGATGAGTTTGATTACCAGAATAGATGATGGATTGATAGCGTCCGACTAGAAAAGAGTGTCGTCGGCCACGGGGTTGATCTCCGGCGATTGTGGCTGTGACTCCGACCAAATCAACGAGTGCAGAAGCTTCAGAGAGGTGCAATAGAGGTGTGCAGGCCTTCAATTTGATAGAATAAAGATCGAAACATACAAATTTGATGTGTACGAGGAGACGGTCGACGGTTATGGTTTTAAAATCCATAATTGAGTTTAATTCGAATGTAATGTCGATGATTAAGGACTTGATGATGTCGAAACTGATAATAATGATGGAATCCGTTACAGAATCGGACGAATTTCAGTTGTGGGATTCAAATTTGATCTCAAACTTGCGAGTTTGACTTTCTGAAGTCAACAGGAACAAAAATCAAATGATTTTGACTTTGGGAAGTCAATAGAACAGATTTTGGGTAATTACATACTAGTCCCTGGGGTTTTAAGATTAAATATTGGCAGGAATGGTCCCTGAGGTTCAAGATTAAGTTAACCGGGTTACTAGATAACTTGATTTGGATTAACGGAACTAACGGAAAATTGACGGATGTCACATCATAACGAGGATTCAGCTTTCCTCGTTCCCAAAACGAAAGACACCCTTCCAAGGGGAGACTTTTAACAATACCATATCCCCTACTTGAAATTCTAACGGTTTACGACGATTATTGACATAACTCTTTTGACGATCACGAGCTGCTGCCATACGGTTTCTAATTTGAACGATTTTCTTAGAAGTTTCAAGTACGAGTTCAGGACCTGTAAGTTGACTATCCCCAACCCCGGCCCAACAAATAGGTGAACGACATTTCTGTCCATATAGTGCTTCAAATGGGGCTGCCTTGATGCTAGTGTGATAACTGTTGTTGTAGGAGAACTCCACCAACAGTAGGTGAGACTCCCAAGTGTTACCGAAATCAATCACACAAGCTCGTAGCATGTCCTCCAGAGTTTGAATTGTACGCTCCGTTTGACCATCAGTTTGAGGATGGTATGCTGTGCTCATATCTAGACGCGTGCCTAAAGCTTTATGTAACGATTGCGAGAAACGAGAGGTGAATCATGCATCACGATCCGAAATGATAGAGATTGGCACCCCGTGCCGAGAGACAACTTCTTTTAAGTAAATATGAGTAAGTTTTTCCGTTTTGTCTATTTCCTTGATTGCTAAGAAGTGAGCGGACTTTGTTAAGCGGTGAACGATTACCCAAATGGTATCACATCCGATAGGAGTTAGTGGCAATTTTGGGATAAAATACATGGATATCTGCTCCCATTTCCACATGGGAATCTATGGTTGCTGGAGTAGACCGGAAGGCTTTTGATATTGAACTTTGACCTTCGCGCAAGTCAGGCACTTGCTCACATAGGTGGCTATATCGGCCTTCATCTTTGGCCAACAATACAACACCTTTAGGTCATGATACATCTTGTTAGACCCTGGATGAATAGATTAACGAGATTTATGAGCTTCATCCATGACCAGTTCCCTTAAATTTCCGAATAGATATCCGCTTAGCGAAGTAGCGAATACCGTCCAATTTGACCTCGAGTTGTGCTTCTATACCACATGTACCTTCCAGCGGTAGCTTTTTCTCTTTCAGAGCTTCAAGTTGAGCATTACGGATTTTGTCAGGCAATCCAGGGTGAATAGAAAGCTGTAATGCTCGAACTCGTTTGGACTTGGTTTCCTTTCGACTTAGGGCATCAGCTACAACATTAGCCTTACCCATATGATATCGGATCGCAGTTATAATCATTCAAGAGCTCGACCCAACGATGATGTTTCATGTTCAGCTCTTTCAGCTCAATGATATGCTGAAGACTCTTATGATCGGTGTAGATAGTGCACTTGGTACCGTACAAGTAGTGTCTCCAAATCTTAAGTGCGAAAACTATGGCTCCTAACTCTAGATCATGAGTGGTATAGTTTTTCTCATGAATCTTTAGTTGACGCGAAACATATGCTATCACCTTTTCTCGCTGCATTAGGACACATCCCAGAACCTGAATGGATGTATCGCAATACACCACAAAATCATCCGTACCCTCCGGAAGAGCTAGGTTAGGTGCGCTTCAAAGTTTCTGCTTAATATGTTGGAATGCTGACTCTTGGTTATTGCCCCAGTTATAGGCTTTACCCTTTTGAGTTAAGGCAGTGATAGGTTATGCGATTTTTGAAAATCCCTCGATGAATCGACGGTAATATCCTGCCAATCCCAAAAAATGTCGCACCTAAGTCGGAGTAGTCGGTGCTGACCAATTCTTGATGGCTTCAATCTTTCATGGATCGACATGTATTCCTTTCTCGTTAACCACATTTCCTAAGAATTGAACTTCTCGAATCCATAATTCACACTTGGAAAACTTAGCATATAGTTGCTCTTTTTTAAGTAATTCCAGGATTAAACGTAAATGTTCCTCATGTTCCTCCTTGTTCTTGGAATAGATAAGAATGTCGTCGATGAAAACGATGACAAATTGATCAAGGTATGGTTTACACACACGGTTCATGAGGTCCATGAATACCGCAGGTGCGTTGGTTAATCCAAAAGGCATGACCATAAACTCGTAGTGGCCGTACCTTGTCCTGAAAGCAGTCTTAGAGATATCTTCATCTCGGACTCTCAATTGATGGTAAACGGACCTAAGATCTATCTTGGAATAGAAACTTGATCCATGGAGTTGATCAAAGAGATCGTCTATACGAGGCAAAGGATAACGATTCTTGATTGTGACTTTATTCAGTTCATGGTAGTCGATACACATACGGAAGTCCCGTCCTTCTTCTTGACAAACAGGACCGGAGCTCCCATGGCGATGAGCTAGGTCGGATGAAACCTTTATCCAACAATTCCTATAACTGAGTGGACAACTCTTGTAATTCACTAGGTGCTAGTCTATAAGGTGCCCGAGCTATCCGTGCTGCTCCGAGTGCTAGATCGATTTGAAATTCAACTTGACGGTGTGGTGGCAGACCAGGAAAATCCTCGAGAAATATTTCCAGAAATTCACGAACGATGGGAATGTCATCAATCTTCTTCTTTTCTGATAGTTGCTCAGCAACGAGAGCTAAAATAGTAGTATGCCCTTTTCGAAGGCATTTCTGTGCTTTCATAAAGGATACGATGCCCATGACTGCACCAACCTTTTCGCCCTGAACGGAAAGGGTTTCTCCACTTGGGAGAGGAATGCGAACAATTTTCTCATGACAGATGATTTCAACTTGGTTTTTAGATAACCAATCCATGCCGACAATAACATCAAAACTACCAGGTGTGACCGGCATAAGGTCGATATCAAGTATATGACTAGCTAATTCAAGCTTACATCCCTTAAGAATGTGAGTTGCTTCAATGATTTGGCCATCAGCTATCTCTATTATATACTTAGCTTCTAACAGAGTTGGAGTTCCTTTTATCTTATCACTAAGTTTTCTAGATATAAAACTCCTCAGCACCAGTGTCAAAAAGGACAGAAGCAAAGTAATTATTTAAGAGAAACTTATCGGTGACCATATTATGATCATAACGAGCTTTTCCAGAACCTAGCACCAAGGCTCGTCCCTTCGCACCATTCCCTCCGTTATTGCCGTTGTTGCCACCATTGTTGTTGCCGTTACTATTGTTACCCTGATTATTATCGTTACCGTTACCATTCCCATTCCCATTTCCATTACCGCCCCTCTTTGACTGCGGACAATCCCTCTGAATATGTCCCTCTTTGCCGCACTAAAAACATCCACTTGTAAATCCTTACGGTCGAAATGGTTGTTTGATCGGAAGCGCAACTCTACAGTCTTTCACATCGTGGGCCATCTTTCCACATCACTGGCAACGTTGTCAATCACAAGTGCCGGTGTGGTGATTGCCAAATTTGTTTCACTTGGGATGTCTCCCAGCATATTCCCCTTGACTCGGACCTGAAGAGGTCGTTTGATTAAAGTTCTTAGCAAACTCAAACTTTCGATGTTGCTGCTGAGGTTGATTGAACTGGGTCCTTTGGAGTTGGGGTTAGTGTTGGATTGGTGATCAAACATGCGCTTATGATTGTCGGTGGATTTAGAGACCGAACCCCTCGGAGGTAGAGTCCCTTGGGTCACCGCCTGATCGGTTAACTTGTGAGCTAGTCTGATCGTCTGTTGGATGGTAGTAGGATTGGATGAAGTAACCATACTCTGAATATGAGGCACTAAGCCTCCAATGTACAGTTGTATCCTCTTGTAATTCGGAGTCACCATATGTGGGCACATGATAGCAAGCTCATGGGAGCGAGTGGGCACATGATAGCAAGCTCATGGGAGCGAGTGGTATACAACTCAATTTCAAGTTCTAGAACTTTCCTTCATCATCGTCTTAAACTCCTCCCACGGGAGTCCATTTGCCATGACTAGACCCAACATCTTGACCTGAGCGTTCCACCACGTGAGAGCCGGGCCCTCCAAAGTTCCAGCGACGAACTTGACCTGATTAGCCACTGGGCAGTTGCACATGGCAATCACCGATTCTACTTTTTTAAACCAACGGAGTTGTCCAACAGCTCCTTCAGCTCCACTAAAGGTGTGGGGCTTACAGTCCATAAATGTTTTGAAGGTGCAGGCTGGTTGCTGATTCTGCTGGCCTGGAGTTAGAGACATAACATAGGTTCAAGGTTATAAAGCTTAGGAAAGGTGCTTTGAGAGATGAATTGACCTCATTAGTCAATGGTTATAGCATTTACCTGCAGCATTCCGTGCTGCTAGAGCCTCAGCCACACTATCGTTGATTAGTGCCACCAGCTACACTGCTGTCATGTTGAGGGTACCTCGGCCACCAGCACGACCTCCACGTCCTCTTCCCGACTCGATTCTTCACGTTCACAAATACAGAACAATGAGAAATATATCGCATATTAAACATTATTTATGTACATGTAAGAAGATACAACATCTAATATTTTGAAAATTAAATAAATTGTAAGGCTACAAAATAAATAACTCAAACATTAAACTTCTCATGCTTTTATTGAATGGGAACAACCTTACCCATCTAGGTTTGAAAAGAGAAATAACATAAGCAAAACATGAATGAAAAGGAAAGATAGAATAGTGTAGGTCCCTCGGGTGTGGCGGATCGTCACATGGAAGTGGGTCTACTAGTCGGATCGGGTGCGGAATACCCATGACTAGGTGGAGAGTCTAGCTAAACAAAGTAAACCGACAAGAGAAAACACTTTAAACGTTCTTTGTATTATAAACACTTGAAGGTTACAGAGAAAAGCACTGAGATTACAATCTGCGTATTTACTATAATGTATGCGTACTTAACTTCTGTCAACCTATCCTATTTATACAAGACCTTATGCATGCGCACTTAGCAAGTGCGCAGGGCAAAATGCTCTTGCGTACTTAGCAAGTACGCAAAGTTACTCTTGCGTACTTGCTAAGTACGTAGGAGCTTTCTCCTGCGCACTTACAAGTGCGCAAAACACTTAGAGAATTTAGCAACATTCAGTATGTAAAAGTAAATACAACTCGATAAACTAATACTTAAAGACTCTTACATACAAAGACAATTACAAATACGATAAAACAACCTAAGACTAAGACTCTATCTATCCAGAGTGTTTGTCACAGGAAAGTGCTTCAACAAACTCCCCCTTGACAACAGCTCTGGATAATCTTCAGTCTTCGGTCTTCACATCTTCAGTCCTCACAGCGCTTGATCTTTAGCTTCCATCTTCTTTTTGTAATCAAGGCAGAACTTGATCACCTTGTCGTATTTAGAAGCAAGGAGCTTTGTCCACTCATCCGTGTAGACGCAGTAACGTTCTGCTAGTACCTCTAGATCTTTCACAGAAAAGTTGATGAAGCAGACTTCATCAAATATTCTGATCAGTTCCTTTGGCACTATGCTCCCGCTCTCTGAACGTCCTTTACCCATGATCACAGCCTCGCCCGTCTTTGGATCTACGTACCAGTACCACATGTCACCAAGAATATCCTGAGATAACTTGCTCAGGGGAATCTAAGTTTCACATCGCACTGGCTTGTATACCAATTTCTTTAAGTTCTTCTTAGTCACAGGATTTATAGCATGCTTATCCTTGACTCTCTTGGTCACTTGAGGCTTGAACATCTTGAACTTCCCTGATCTTGCTTCTCGCTGCAGAACCACCAACAAACCCATCGCTACTGCGTGATTGGAATGACCCAGCAGCTCTCGGTTTGCTAGGTTCACAAGGTCGTATTTGGGTAAGTTGGTGGGTTTCAAGTATTGAACCCCGCCAGATAGTTTGATTACGAACAACTGCTTATCCTCCTCGAACCTTATAGCCAAGATCATCCTTGTTGCTCTGTGTTTGTCTATTATAGACGTCTTTTGCCACACAGGAGCTGGACCCTTTGATGAAGTAGAAGGCATGTCTGTTTCTTTCGGTGCCTCTGGGTCCACAGGTGCAGGGTCAACTTGGGAAGCTTCAGTCGAGGCTTCTACATTACTAGCCTGCTCTACTGAACCTGTGTCGAGCGGAGCGTCGAAGGATGGAAATTCAAAGATTTCTCCATCTTCTAGCTCGTACTCTCCTTCCCCGTCACCCTTGGGAATTTCGATCACAACGTCTTCATCATCATCATCCCAATCGTCACCAGAGTCGATCTCTCCTTCTAGATTGAAGAGAGCATCGATCTGTGCTTCTTTGGAATAGTCAGGCTCTAGATATAGGATCTCATCATCAGATAAGTCCTTAAGTACTTCAGCCACTGACTTTCCTTCATCACCACCACCACCACCAGAGGTATCACCACCCTCTTGATGTGTCGACTCCCCCTAAGCCATTGGAACAATAGAGATGGGCATGATTGCTAAAGTTTGGTGCTCACCTATACTAGGACCGGCTTCGGGATCCTTGTCCTTGTCGTCATCCTTAGTCAAGTCGACCGGATGACACGCCTCATCACCAGTAGTCTTCTCTTCCTTCTCTTTCTCTTTGTCCTTCTCCCCCTGAGCATCAAGCTTCTTGGTCAAATCAGCAATCAGCTTGACCATCAGCTCATGCTCCTTCCATTGAGCGTCGAACCTCAGCTCCAAGGACGACCCATGACCCAGAAGCATTTCATTTGTCTTGATTAGCAGTTCGTTCTGGGCCAAGACATTCTTCAGTCGTTCCTCAGTCCCTGTTCTATGGCTATGAAGGATTCTGACTTCGTCTACCAAAGAATTGATCTGTGCTTGTTGAGCGGCAGACTCCTCCTTTGACTTCCGAATAGTCTCCAGTAGTTCAGCAACTTGGGTTTCCAGAACATCTATCCTTGCATCATTCGGATCAGGATGTCTGGATGAGGAAGCCTCGGCATTATGAGTAGGGGAGGAGAATATGGTATCAAAGTCAAACCCTTGTGTAAAGTCTCCGTAGTTGAAGGGTTGACTTAAAGGCTCAGTGGTGGTAGTTGGGATGGAAGATGTGACAAGAGTTGTAGGGGTAATGGTAGGGGTGATGGTGATTGACTCCGTGAGAACTGGAGTAGTCACCGCCACCTGAACAGTAGTGGTAGGGAGGGTCACTATCACAGGAATCACCTCTGTGATTGTAGTGACGGCCACTTCACTTTGCACTTGTGGCCTCCTCCTCCTACGGTGAAGCTGCTGTGAAGGTGGGGTGGAGGCTGAATCCAGACTAGCAGTTGATACTTGTACTTGCTGCTGAGCCTCCACCACACTGGGGATAGAAGGCTGTTGCCTATCGCCCCTGTTCTTGTGAACGCTTTCTCTCCTTTGTCTTTGTATAGCAGTGTCAGATTCAGACTCTGGCTCATATTCGCTGCTAGACGACTGTCACTTTCTCTTGGAGGACGACTCAGGTAGGGTTACCTTAGCCGTTCTCCTCGGGTGTACCTATTACGGTGCATCATCGGAATCGGAAGAATCTGACTCAGTCGATTTCGAATCGGATCCCTCAGCACCCTCATTTCCTCCTTCGTCGTCTCCATCATCAGACGATCCATTATCACTCTCCATTTCCTACTATTGTTGTTCCTGTTGTTCGTTGGAGTGTTCGCTCAATTCAGGCTCCGAGTCGGGACTGTACCATCTCCAGTCACCTGGGGCCACATACGCTTCATTGAAGAGGTGGCCAAAGAGTTCTGTATGCACAGGGGTAGTATCTACACTGCTTGGCTTTAGGAATTGGATGAATACTCTTTTGTCCACCCGCTTTACTTGCAGTCTCTCCCCTATGGCAGGAAGGTTTGGCAAACCGTCATTAATCAGAAGTTTCACAAACCGAGGGTATAACAAGAACCGAAACCTCTCCGCTGTCACACCCCCAAATTCTACTAACGGAGTATTACCGTTTGGGAAGTGACAAACCAGGATCTCAAAACATTAGTTACATTGAACGACTCTACATGGGACTCAAATGAAAATATCCTTTTAAATCAGAGTATCAATGCGGAAGCATAAAGAAAGTAAATGCGCAAAATACACGCGCCCAAAACCAAAGTCCAAAAGTCCAAACGTTCAACCAAACAAAGTACATTAAAATAATTCAATCAACATAAATAGACACAAAGCAAAGCAGTTGAATCCCATGCATGCCCTAACGTGCACCTGTGTCTTAGCTTAGCGTCCTGAGAAAACATGTAAGGAAAAGTGTCAACACGAGGTTGGTGAGTTCACAGGTTTCAATATATAAATAAACGTTTACCAGATTTATTGTACAATCAACATAAATACCAAATGAGTAGCTAACCCATGTTCATTGTTTGCTATTACGCTCGCAACCGTAAACTGACTGTTTGTATTGCCTCCCACCAGGTCTATCAACCACGGTGCACGTTTAGGTCAATATTGCACCCGTTCGATATCCAATCGTGTTAGCGCGACTAACGCGGGTGAGGTTTGTAAAACCCAGTAGTTCTACCCAACATACCTCGCTATATTCATATTTAAACGGTTCGATGTGAGGACTTTCATGATAGAGTTTACGCATAGTCATAACAATTGATATAAAATAAAGTACAAAAATCAAAAGAGTTGTATCATGTTTTCTCCCCCAGTTTAAAAGCAGTAAAAAGGGGCCGTGAAAACTCACCTGAGCTTGAGTAAGGATTTGAATCACACAAGGGAAAAGTTGGAACCAAGTGTGTAAGTCTCAAAAGACTTACGAATGCCCTAAAATTACAAACACATAAAATTAGGGATAAAGGAAAATGGGAAATGTGATAATGACACGGATTGAGAAGCGTCCTAAAGAAATGCTCTAATATTCAAGAGTGGACGAAAGTGTCCATGGAGTTAGGAATTACTTTACGCGACGAATGACACGACTAATAATAATTATAACCGAGTGTTTTGTCATTCACAAAAATTAAGAAAATAATAATATATGTATACGAGTAAATAGTATAACCAATTATATTATTATTTAGTCTCAATCGACACACGATGTTATAAATTGATTTGAAATAATATAAATATATATTATTTAATAATACGGGTCACGGTTTGAAAATAATATAAACATATTATTTTATATGAATTCACGGTTTAAAAATAATATAAACATATTATTTTCACTTGGGGATAATAACACTAAATTATTTATAAAAGTGGGTATAATATATAATAATAAGTTAATAATTCAAACCCGAGCCTACGGGTTGTTTTCCGGGTTAAAACCCATTTATATAATAATATAATATTAAAAGGTTTGATTTTTATTAATTAAATATTAACAGAAAAATGTTTACAAATAATTGTGGGAGCCCGGACTCGAACCCGGGTCTCTCCCACACCCGCACACAGCCTTAACCATCTCCGCCCGCTAGGGTATCGCGAAGGATACCGGGTTGGAATGGTTTTAACACCAGGCTCTATGTGGTTTTCCTCCCTTAAAGACCCGCGATCGAAACCGGTCAATATCCCTCGATTCGGGCGATGGTTTGAGTGAAACAGAAACAAGTTTTGATGCTCAGAGGATTACGAATCCGAGCATGTCCTCAATTTTGAAATCGGTTAAGATTTGGTTGTCTAATTTGTCAAAAACAGATCGAAACTTTATTTAGAAAACTTTGAATCGATTAGAAGTATTTCGATGATTAAGATGGTTAAAACTATAGGGCTTTTGTTAATCGGATAGATACGAAACTGATGGAGTAATTTAATTTCGTTTCTTTTCAGTCTAAGATCGAAAACCCCAAATTAGAACGCATATGAACCCTAATTACGGGTTCATGATCAATTTGATAGTGGAAGCCCGTTGTTTCATAGGGCTTTCACTCTACAGACGATTGCGAATCTAATGGAGTAGGTTAATTTGATTTAAAAACGGTTTAGAATTGAATTCGACAGATAGAGTTCACATGAACCCTAATTACGGGTTACAGAGATTTGTATATTAAAACTTGAAATTGGCAAAGGGCTTTCAGTAGAAAAGGTGTTGCGAATCTTTATGAATAGGTTAATTTCATTTTCATTGGGTCTAGATTAGGGCTCGACTAAATCAGTCAGATGATGAACCCTAGGATCAAGAATTCGATCGAATTGATAATGTGAGCCCTAATTGGGTTAGGGCTTTCATTTCAGATATAAAAGTGAAGCTGATGATGTATCTAGTTACCTGAATTGGTGTCGGGACGGTGGAGATCAACTAAAACAGGTCCGACGATGACTAGTTCGATTCCCGGCGGCTCTTGCTATGAATCCGATCAATTTGACGAGTGCAAAGGTTTCAGAGAGACTCGATTTAGGTGTGCAGTGTGTTGGTTTGCAAATTAGTAACTGATTACAGTCGAATTCGATTGAGTAAGACATAGGGTCGACGGCTACCTGTTTAATTCTCATTATTTGTGTTAATTCGATTAAATTGGAGGTGTTTAATGGATCAATTATGATCATTATGATCATTATCATGCACGAACGGTTCTAATTCCAACGGATTTCGGGATATAATTTGCGAATTGGAAATCAAAGGATCCCAATGTTGACTTCCAAAAGTCAACATAAGTAATTTTGATAAAATTGACTTTGGTGGGTCAATTTATTTGGCTTGGTAGATTCACTCAACTAGTCCCTAAAGTTTTGAATTGATACTGTGACCGAATTAAGCCTCGGGGTTAGATTTGACTAACGGGGTTAAGTTTTTAATAAGAAACTTAACAGAATAGTTAACAGGATTAACCTAAAAAAAGTCGGGTTGTCACATCATCCCCTAGTTAAAAGAATTTTCGTCCCGAAAATTAAAATAAAATTTTTTTTCCCGGGTATCACATCATCCCCTAGTTAAAAGAATTTTCGTCCCGAAAATTTAAAATAAAACCTTAAAGATTTGACGTGGAGTGCTTGAATAGATTAGGATATTTGCGCATCATCTGATCCCTGCGCTCCCACGTGAATTCCGGTCCGCGTTTCGAGTTCCAACGGACTCGAACAATAGGGATCTTACTGTGCTTTAACGTTTTAACTTCCCTATCCATAATTTCCACAGGTTCTTCGATGAAACGTAACTGTTCATCAACATGTAGTTCTTCCAGAGGAACTGCGAGTGATTCATCAGCTAGGCATTTCTTTAAATTTGAGACGTGAAAGACGTTGTGTACACCACTAAGTCTTTCAGGTAGGTCCAGTTGATACGTGACTGGTCCGATTCTCTTCAATATTTTGAAAGGTCCAACATAACGAGGATTCAGTTTTCCTCGTTTCCCGAAACGAATGACACCTTTCCAAGGTGAGACTTTGAGTAAAACCATGTCACCTATTTGAAATTCCAAAGGTTTACGACGCTTGTCGGCATAACTCTTTTGACGATCACGAGCTGCCGCCATACGGTTTCTAATTTGAACGATCTTTTCGGAAGTTTCAAATACAAGTTCAGGACCTGTGAGTTGGCTATCCCCAACCTCGGTCCAACAAATGGGAGAACGGCATTTCCGCCCATAAAGTGCTTCAAATGGAGCTGCCTTGATGCTAGTGTGATAACTGTTGTTGTAGGAGAACTCCACCAATGGTAGGTGAGACTCCCAAGTGTTACCGAAATTGATCACACAAGCTCATAGCATGTCCTCCAGAGTTTGAATAGTACGTTCAGTTTGGCCGTCAGTTTGAGGATGGTATGCTGTGCTCATATCTAGACGCGTGCCTAATGCTTTATGCAATGATTGCCAGAAACGGGAAGTGAATCGTGCATCACGATCCGAAATAATAGAGATTGGGACTCCGTGCTGAGAGACCACTTCTTTCAAGTATACTCGAGTGAGTTTATCCATTTTGTCAGTTTCTTTGATCGCTAGAAAGTGAGCAGATTTTGTTAGGCGATCCACAATCACCCATATAGTATCACATCCGGTAGGGGTTCGGGGTAATTTGGTAATGAAGTCCATGGATATTTGTTCCCATTTCCACATGGGAATTTCAGGTTGTTGTAGGAGACCGGACGGTTTTTGGTATTCAACTTTGACCTTCGCGCAGGTCAGACACTTACTAACATAAGTGGCTATATCGGCCTTCATCTTTGGCCACCAATATAGTACTTTTAGATCATGGTACATTTTATCGAAACCCGGATGAATGGAGTAACGAGATTTATGAGCTTCATCCATGATTAGTTCCCTTAAATTTCCAAACATTGGAACCCATATTCGTTCGACAAAGTAACGAATTCCGTCAGATTTTACTTCAAGTTATGCTTCCATGCCACGTGTACCTTCTAACGGTAGGTTATCTTCTTTCAAGGCTTCAAGTTGAGCACTACGGATTCTGTCAGGCAATCCAGGGTGAATAGTGAGTTGTAACGCTCAAACTCGTTTGGGTTTCGTTTCTTTTCGGCTTAGTGCATCAGCCACGACGTTAGCTTTACCCAGATGATACCGGATCGCACAGTCGTAATCATTTAAAAGTTCAACCCAACGACGTTGTCGCATGTTCAACTCCTTCTGCTCGAAGATATGCTGGAGGCTCTTGTGGTCGGTGTAGATGGTGCATTTGGTACCGTACAAGTAATGTCTCCATATCTTAAGTGCAAAAACTACTGCTCCCAACTATAGGTCATGAGTGGTGTAGTTTTTCTCGTGAACCTTTAACTGACGTGAAGCGTATTCGATTACCTTTTCGCGTTGCATTAAGACACAACCCAGACCTTGAATAGATGCATCACAATACACCACAAAGTCATCGGTTCCTTCCGGAAGAGCTAAAATAGGTGCACTGCAAAGTTTCTGTTTGAGATGCTGGAAAGCTGATTCTTGATTATCGCCCCAATTGTAAGCTTTTCCTTTTTGAGTTAGGGCGGTGAGAGGTTGCGCAATCTTTGAAAATCCTTCGATAAAACGACGGTAATATCCAGCCAATCCCAGAAATTGTCGCACCTCAGTCGGAGTCGTCGGTGCTGTCCAATTCTTGATGGCTTCTATTTTGGACGGGTCGACATGTATCCCTTTTTCATTTACCACATGCCCTAGAAACTGAACCTCTCGAATCCAAAATTCACATTTGGAAAACTTAGCATAAAGTTGCTCTTGCTTAAGTAGTTCCAAAATTAGACGCAGATGTTCTTCATGTTCTTCCTCGTTCTTGGAATAAATAAGAATGTCATCGATGAAAACGATAACAAACTGGTCAAGGTAAGGCTTACACACACGGTTCATGAGATCCATGAATACCGGGGTGCGTTGGTTAAACCGAAAGGCATGACCATAAATTCGTAATGGCCGTACCTTGTCCTAAATGCAGTTTTAGAGATATCTTCTTCTCGGACTCTTAACTGATGATAGTCGGACCTAAGATCTATTTTGGAATTGAAACTTGATCCTTGGAGTTGATCAAAAAGGTCATCAATACGATGTAAAGGGTAGCGGTTCTTGATTGTAACTTTGTTCAACTCCCGGTAATCAATACACATACGGAACGTACCGTCCTTCTTCTTGACAAATAATACCGGAGCTCCCCACGGTGATGAACTAGGTCGGATGAAGCCTTTATCCAATAAGTCTTGCAACTGAGTGGACAGTTCCTGCAATTCACTGGGTGCTAATCGATAAGGTGCTCGAGCAATCGGTGCTGCTCCGGGTGCTAGATCAATTTGGAATTCAACCTGACGGTGTGGTGGCAGACCGGGCAGATCCTCGGGAAATACTTCCAAAAATTCACGCACAACGGGAATATCTTCGATCTTCTTCTCTTCTGACGGCTGTTCAGCAACAAGGGCCAAAATGGCCGTATGCCCCTTCCGAAGACATTTTTGTGCTTTCATGAAGGATATAATGCCCATGACAGTACCAACTCTTTCGCCCTGAACTGAAAGAATTTCTCCACTCGGGAGGGGTATGCGAACGATTTTCTCATGACAAATGATTTCCGCTTGGTTTCTAGACAACCAATCCATGCCGACGATTACATCAAAACTACCAAGTGTGACCGGCATAAGGTCAATATCAAATGTATATGTAGCTAGCTCAAGTTTACATCCTTTAAGTATGTGAGTTGCCTCAATTATTTGCCTGTCAGCTATCTCTATTGTATACTTATCTTCTAATAGATATGAAGTTCCTTTTATCATATTACAAAATTTCTTAGATATAAAACTTCTATCAGCACCGGTGTCAAAAAGTACAGAAGCAAAGAAATTATTTACGAGGAACTTACCGGTAACCACATTATGGTCGTAACGGGCTTCTCCGGATCCCAGTACAAAAGCTCTTCCTTTCGCCCCATTTCCTCCATTACCACCGTTATTACTGTTATTCCCACCATTGTTGTTTTGATTGGGGTTGTTACCATTGTTGCCCTGGTTATTACCGTTACCACTACCACTGCCATTACCAGTTCCACCCTTTTTCAACTGAGGACAGTTCCTTTGAATGTGCCCCTCTTTACCGCACTGAAAACATCCCCTCATGAATCCCTGTGATTGAAATGGTTGTTTGTTTGGGAGTGCAACTCTACAGTCCTTTGCAGCGTGACCCATTTTACCACAACGCTGGCAACGTTGTCGGTCACAAATGCCCGTGTGGTGATAGCCGCATTTGTTGCACTTGGGGTACCTCCCAGCATATTCCCCTTGATTCGGACCTGATGAGGTCGTTTGATTAAAGTTTCTAGCATGCTCAAACTTTCGCTGTTGTTGGTGCTGAGGTTGATTGGATTGGGATCCTTTAGAATTTGAGTGGTTGTGTGAGTGGGAGTGATGGTCGAACTTGCGCTTATTGTTCTCGGTGGGTTTAGAAACCGAACCTCTTGGAGGTAAAGTTCCCTGTGTCACTGCCTGATCGGTCAATTTGTGAGCAAGTCTGATGGTTTGTTGGATGGTGGTAGGGTTGGATGAGGTCACCATGCTTTGAATCTGAGGTACCAAACCTCCAATGTATAGTTCAATCCCTTTGTAATCCGGAGTCACCATATGTGGGCACATGGTGGCATGTTCGTGCGAACGGGTGGTGTAGAGTTCAATTTCTGAACCCTCCATCTTAAGGTTCCAGAACTCTCCTTCTAGCTTTTGAATTTCATCTCGTGGGCAGTATTCTTCTTTCATCATTGACTTAAATTCCTCCCACGGGAGTCCATTTGCCATTGCTAGTCCCAACATTTGAACTTGGGTATTCCACCATGTTAGGGCCGGGCCTTCTAAAGTTCCAGCAGCAAATTTCACTTGGTTAGCTACGGGGCAGTTGCACATGGCTATTACTGATTCAACCTTCTCAAACCAGCGAAGTAATCCAACTGCTCCTTCAGCTCCACTAAAGGTGCGGGGCTTGCAGTCCATGAATGCCTTAAAAGTGCAGGCTGGCTGTTGATTTTGTTGATTTTGCTGATTTTGCTGGCCTGGATTTAGAAATACGAATTGAATTGGAATTATAGAGTTTAGAAAGACATTCTTAGGAAAAGGGATTGACCCTACTAGTCAATAGTTGAAAGCATTTACCTGCAGCATTCTGTGCTGCTAGGGCCTCTGCCACACTATTGTTTATCAAAGCTGCTAGTTCTGCTGCCGTCAAGTTGATGGTACCACGACCACCGGTACGGCCTCCTCGTCCTCTCCCAGACATATTTCTTCACAATCACAAATGAAAACAATGAGAATATATCGCATATTAAACATTATTCAGGTACGGGTAAGGAAATACAACATCTAATATTTTGAAAATTAAATAAATTGTAAGGCTACAAAATAAATAACTCAAATATTAAACTTCTCATGCTTTTATTGGATGGGAACAACCTTACCCATCTAGGTTTGAAAAGGGAAATAACATAAGCAAAAACAAACATGAAAAGGAAGATAGAATAGGAAGATCCTCAAATATTCTCGTCATCAGAAGAGACATATGACTGTGCATCATCAATCTCCACTGGCTCTTCCTCAGCTGGTTCCCCCTCTAAGGGTTCCTCCTCGAAGGGCTCCTCCTCAAAGAGCTCTTCCTCAAAGGGTTCCTCCTCATCGTCAGATACTGGAATGTCTTCCGGGTGTAGGGCCGCTTGCAGTTGGGCTTCCAAGTGAGTCACCCTCTCTTGAAGGCCTTCAGCAGTGTGGTTAGCCACATGTAGCTGAGCTTCCATAGCAGCTAATCTCTCCAGAACTCCTTGCATATCATCATCCATAATGTCATCCCTTGTCTCTAGGTGTGCTACACGATTCACTAAAAGGTTGTGGACATGATCCGTTGCAGCTAGTTCGGTAGTCAAATCTTCTATTCCTACCCTATTCTTTTCCAATTGTTTTACATTCTCTAGGAGTTTAGGTATCTCCTCGGTGGCGTCTTGTACAAAACTTAATTCCTTTAACATATAGGACACAAATGCTGCGAAGGCTTGTTCCATGGTACATGGTAAGCTAGGCAGTGTAGGCGATGACGATGTGGATGCAAAGTACGGTGATGGAACATCTCCCATTTCGATCCACCTTTGGATCATATGTGGGTACATATCCCAATTTAGAGCATACTCCAATGCCCGTGCGTTGCTCGGTTCACCTTGCTCAATTGAGGTAGTCCGGCGCCTTTTGGGCTCCGGGGATGAGGGTACAGGTGCCTTATGCCCTGATGCGTTAGGTGATGGAGGTGGTGTTGAAGACATGATCCTGCAACAATTTGTATAAGTGCCAAACATCGAAATGACATGTAACTAATGTGTGAGGCTATAGTCTAGTATGCAATCCTAGTTCGCTATAACCAATGGCTCTGATACCAATCTGTCACACCCCCAAATTCCACTAACGGAGTATTACCGTTTGGGAAGTGACAAACCAGGATCTCAAAACATTAGTTACATTGAACGACTCTACATGGGACTCAAATGAAAATATCCTTTTAAATCAGAGTATCAATGCGGAAGCGTAAAGAAAGTAAATGCGCAAAATACACGCGCCCAAAACCAAAGTCCAAAAGTCCAAACGTTCAACCAAACAAAGTACATTAAAATAATTCAATCAACATAAATAGACACAAAGCAAAGCAGTTGAATCCCATGCATGCCCTAACGTGCACCTGTGTCTTAGCTTAGCGTCCTGAGAAAACATGTAAGGAAAAGTGTCAACACGAGGTTGGTGAGTTCACAGGTTTCAATATATAAATAAACGTTTACCAGATTTATTGTACAATCAACATAAATACCAAATGAGTAGCTAACCCATGTTCATTGTTTGCTATTACGCTCGCAACCGTAAACTGACTGTTTGTATTGCCTCCCACCAGGTCTATCAACCACGGTGCACGTTTAGGTCAATATTGCACCCGTTTGATATCCAATCGTGTTAGCGCGACTAACGCGGGTGAGGTTTGTCAAACCCAGTAGTACTACCCAACATACCTCGCTATATTCATATTTAAATGGTTCGATGTGAGGACTTTCATGATAGAGTTTACGCATAGTCATAACAATTGATATAAAATGAAGTACAAAAATCAAAAGAGTTGTATCATGTTTTCTCCCCCAGTTTATAAGCAGTAAAAAGGGGCCGTGAAAACACACCTGAGCTTGAGTAAGGATTTGAATCACACAAGGGAAAAGTTGGAACCAAGTGTGTAAGTCTCAAAACACTTACGAATGCCCTAAAATTACAAACACATAAAATTAGGGATAAAGGAAAATGGGAAATGTGATAATGACACGGATTGAGAAGCGTCCTAAAGAAACGCTCTAATATTCAAGAGTGGACGAAAGTGTCCACGGAGTTAGGAATTACTTTACGCGACGAATGACACGACTAATAATAATTATAACCGGGTGTTTTGTCATTCACAAAAATTAAGAAAATAATAATATATGTATACGAGTAAATAGTATAACCAATTATATTATTATTTAGTCTCAATCGACACACGATGTTATAAATTGATTTGAAATAATATAAATATATATTATTTAATAATACGTGTCACGGTTTGAAACTAATATAAACATATTATTTTATATGAATTCACGGTTTAAAAATAATATAAACATATTATTTTCACTTGGGGATAATAACACTAAATTATTTATAAAAGTGGGTATAATATATAATAATAAGTTAATAATTCAAACTCGAGCCTACGGGTTGTTTTCCGGGTTAAAACCTATTTATATAATAATATAATATTAAAAGGTTTGATTTTTATTAATTAAATATTAACAGAAAAATGTTTAAAAATAATTGTGGGAGCCCGGACTCGAACCCGGGTCTCTCCCACACCCGCACACAGCCTTAACCATCTCCGCCCGCTAGGGTATCGCGAAGGATACCGGGTTGGAATGGTTTTAACATCAGGCTCTATGTGGTTTTCCTCCCTTAAAGACCCGCGATCGAAACCGGTCAATATCCGTCGATTCGGGCGATGGTTTGAGTGAAACATAAACAAGTTTTGATGCTCAGAGGATTACGAATCCGAGCATGTCCTCAATTTTGAAATCGGTTAAGATTTGGTTGTCTAATTTGTCAAAAACAGATCGAAACTTTATTTAAAAAACTTTGAATCGATTAGAAGTATTTCGATGATTAAGATGGTTAAAACTATAGGGCTTTTGTTAATCGGATAGATACGAAACTGATGGAGTAATTTAATTTCGTTTCTTTTCAGTCTAAGATCGAAAACCCCAAATTAGAACGCATATGAACCCTAATTACGGGTTCATGATCAATTCGATAGTGGAAGCCCGTTGTTTCATAGGGCTTTCACTCTACAGACGATTGCGAATCTAATGGAGTAGGTTAATTTGATTTAAAAACGGTTTAGAATTGAATTCGACAGATAGAGTTCACAAGAACCCTAATTACGGGTTACAGAGATTTGTATATTAAAACTTGAAATTGGCAAAGGGCTTTCAGTAGAAAAGGTGTTGCGAATCTTTATGCATAGGTTAATTTCATTTTCATTGGGTCTAGATTAGGGCTCGACTAAATCAGTCAGATGATGAACCCTAGGATCAAGAATTCGATCGAATTGATAATGTGAGCCCTAATTGGGTTAGGGCTTTCATTTCAGAGATAAAAGCGAAGCTGATGATGTATCTAGTTACCTGAATTGGTGTCGGGACGGTGGAGATCAACTAAAACAGGTCCGACGATGACTAGTTCAATTCTCGGCGGCTCTTGCTATGAATCCGATCAATTTGACGAGTGCAAAGGTTTCAGAGAGACTCGATTTAGGTGTGCAGTGTGTTGGTTTGCAAATTAGTAACTGATTACAGTCGAATTCGATTGAGTAAGACATAGGGTCGACGGTTACTTGTTTAATTCTCATTATTAGTGTTAATTCGATTAAATTGGAGGTGTTTAATGGATCAATTATGATCTTTATGATCATTATCATGCACGAACGGTTCCAATTCCAACGGATTTCGGGATATAATTCGCGAATTGGAAATCAAAGGATCCCAATGTTGACTTCCAAAAGTCAACAGGAGTAATTTTGATAAAATTGACTTTGGTGGGTCAATTTATTTGGCTTGGTAGATTCACTCAACTAGTCCCTGAAGTTTTGAATTGATACTGTGACCGAATTAAGCCTCGGGGTTAGATTTGACTAACGGGGTTAAGTTTTTAATAAGAAACTTAACAGAATAGTTAACAAGATTAACCTAAAAAAAGTTGGGTTGTCACATCCGCTGTGTTGATCTGGTCATTGATGGCCATAAAGATGTAGCGGGAGAAGTTGTAGCCCTTGTTGAGAGAAAGGCCGACCATGGCTGCTGCAAGGTCATGACCCATGGCATCTTTACCATCTTTCCTTGATGAGATGCACATGATCATGACGTGGGCGAAATATCTCCATTGGTCTTATACCCACATCTTTTTGTATGATGCATAGTCCCTCACGCCGACATAGCCCATTCTTTGTCTCCAACAGCCGTCCCCAAAGTAATCTGGATAGGCTGTCGGGTCGGTTGCGAGGTCTCTGAATTGAAGGATCCTTCGAATAGTATCTTTAGAGAAAGCAATAGCATGAACAACAACGGTAGCCCTTATAACGTTGGGGGTTACCGTGCAGTCGTGCCCTGCAGTCTCCCAAAATTGCTCGAGGTAGGGTCTGGACACTATCGGGTCAGCAGAAATGGCGTAGCTAATTCTTGAGCGGTTCAAGAAATCAACTATGTCTCTGTACTGCAATGCTGCACCCTTCCATTCAGGTTCAGTGTTAGCTAACAGGTTGAATTCGTTAGTGAACGCCCGAGCCATGATCTGCAAAAACACACAGAAAGCATAATTAGAACAACACGTATCATTGGAAACGGATAACCATGACTCAGTATAGCAGTTTCTCTTTGAACACAATTTCAGACTTAGGAATTTTTTCCATGTGTTGGTCCTGCGTACTTAGCAAGTACGCAGGAGTTTCCTCTTGCGTACTTAACAAGTACGCATGAATTGCTTCTTGCGTACTTGTTAAGTGCGCAGGAAACGTACTTGGTGAAAATTTTAGAAGTTTGAAATCCAACTTGATGTTCAAAAAATGGTGTGTATTAGGTCACCACTAGGTCGGAATCAACGATTCGAGCCTATGGGACCAATACTTACACCAGATACCTGCTAAACTTGACCTAATTTGTTCAAACATTCGAACGAGCAACCGTCGGTTCAAATTCTCGCCTAAAGTCAAAATCAAACACTCGAATGGATGATTAAAGGTAGATTAGTGATCGAATAATGATTATTAACAAGTTTTAATTATTAGGTATTACCCAAACAACCCAAAAATTGTCTAAAAATCTCGAACAATAACCTATGATAATCGGTCCAAAATCAAGAGTTTTTGTGAATGGATTAAGCCCAAAATCTCACCAAATCGATGTAATGAAGTGATGAAACTTGTAGTGGGACGAAAAATCGGATTGGAACACTTGAATTTTTGAGTAAGTTTGCAGAGGGAAAAATCTGTTTGAATGTGGTGAAAAACCCTGAAAATTTCTAAGTCCTCTTTATATACTGAACACTAAAAGGCCGTGCGTACACAAGTGCGCAAGCTTTAACTCTTGCGTACTTGTTAAGTATGCATGGATTACCTCAAGCGCACTTACAAGTACGCACAAACCCTTAAGTGCGCAAACTTTCAACTCAAATTTATGAAGTTTTTCAAGTCAAATAACGAACAAGTTAAAAATATTCAATCAAGAGGATTCAAATACAGTTCAGGAAGGTTAAACACAAATATTTTTTTGGCTTTTCTGAATAAAATTGAACTATGCATAAGCTTAAAACCTTTTTGATCTTTTCTAATAGAAATATACAAGTAATCACACAAACTATTTTTGATCAAAGACACGAGCAGAGGATCATAACAGGCTATCTTTTAGCAAAAACGATACAATATAAACATCAAAGAATATGGGATCTTGTCATGGATTACTATTTATTCATACATAATAAGCACATAAACAAGTAATTCAAGTTGACAATACTATAAGATTTGAAACTATAAGCATCTTTATTCTTGTGTATTAAGGTATCATTTATAAGATATACTACGTGTACCCCACTGATATGCTATACTAATGTAAATTGCATTATCTCACGGCATCTAAGATTTTCCCAATGATTTTCTAAATTTTTCAGAATGAAGTTACATCAATTAGCGCAGGAAAAATCAAGCAGAATCCATAAGGATTATCAGGAATCATAAGATTCAGAATCGAGTGATTCATTTGTCTTGTTTCATTTGATTTTCTTCATTGAATATCGGTATGATGATTCAGGATAATATATATGGTGTTTGAGTTTTAAGGTAAGGGGATCCAACTTTTATCTAGATTTGATTTCAATGAATCAGGAGTGATTCAAGGGTGAATACATGCTCAACGGTTAATGTAGAGACATGTCTTGATTCAATCTTTCCTTGCACACTTGTGAGTATGGGCAGTGAGATGAACCGCATTAATTGTGCTAACGACATAACCCGAAACTGACCTCAAAAGAAAATTATTGCCAAAATCTAACATCATTTATCTGATAATGATCTTTTCTATTCTTTTACGCACACACACTTGCAAACATGGGTTCAAATCACGGTTGTAATTTAGATTTAGTTTCACACTACTAGTGATTCAAAGACGCATATAGCCTACTGACAATTCAAATTACTTGTAAATAAGCTGATTAAAAACACAATAATTTAAACAATTAAGTAAGCATGACGCAATCATTTCCCATATGAGCAGTCTGTGACGTTGAGATCATTTCTGATGTACAATCATTTCCTCTTTTCTCAAGTTAACTTTGAAATTTTCTCCATTTTCTATTTTGTTTTTGTAAAATATTTTGAAACTTAAAAGAACTATACAGAAAATTTAAAAGAAATAAAGTTTAACTTCCATGAATTGAATTGATTTAAGAAAAATTAATTTTCACTCAGGATTGAACATTCCTATCAAGTTGACAAGATGCTCAAAACGGGATCGATCAAATGCCTTTGTGAAAAGGTCGGCAAGATTGTCATCCGTGTGAACTTTTACAAGTTCAATTAAATGCTTTTCAGCACAATCACGGATGAAATGATGGCAAATCTCTATATGTTTAGTTTTGGAATGTTTCACCGGGTTATTTGTGATAGACATGGTGGCATTGTTATCAATGAATAGAGGAGTTCCAGTGAAGTTCAAGCCGTAGTCTCTCAATTGCTGCTGAATCCACAATATCTGAGAACAACCGCTCGCTGCAGCAATGTATTCTGCTTCACAAGTTGAGACAGAAACCGTAGACTGCTTATTGCACTGCCAGGAGACCAGTCTGTCTCCTAAGATATGACATCCACCAGAAGTTTACTTTCTGTCAAGGTTACAACCGCCATAATCTGAATCAGTGTAGGCTTTGAAGTCGAATGACTGTTGCTTAGAGTACCAAAGACCTAATCGGGGTTTCCCTTTCAGATATCTGAAAATCCTCTTCGCGGCTATCATATGTGACTCCTTCGGTTGAGACTGAAACCTTGAGCATAAGCACACAACAATAATTATATCGTGTCTTGAAGTTGTGAGATACATAAGTGATCCGATCATCCCACGGTACAATCTGCTATCTACATCCTTTCCATCTTTGTCAGGATGCAGACCATGATTGAGTGGGATAGGTGTGCAATAAGTACTGCTATCATTCATCTTGTATTTTGACAAGATGTCCTGCACATACTTTGTTTGATGTAGATAAATGCCATCCTCTCTTTGTCTGACTTGCAGACCCAGGAAGAATGACAATTCACCCATGTTACTCATTTCGAACTTGGACTTCATCACCTTTTCGAATTCCCTACACATCCCTTCATTGGTAGATCTAAAAATAATGTCATTGACGTATACTTGTACAAGAAGAATGTCACCTCCTGCTTTCCTAATGAAGAGGGTCGAGTCAATCTGTCCACGGTCGAAACCATTAGACAGTAAATGCTTAGATAATGTCTCATACCATGCCCGCGGTGCTTGATGAAGACCATAAAGTGCTTTGTCTAGCTTATACACTTTATTGATATTATACGGATCTTCAAAGCCGGGAGGTTGAGTGACATAGACCTCTTCATGAACTTTAACATAAAGGAAAGCACTCTTCACATCAAGTTGATAGACCTTGAAGCCGACATATGTGGCATAAGCCAAGAACAGTCGAATGGCCTCAATTCTAGCAACTGGGGCATATACTTCCATGTAATCCAAGCCCTCTTATTGGTAAAAACCCTGAACAACCAACCTTGCTTTGTTCTTCACAGCAACATGACGATCATCCGTCTTGCATTTGAACACCCATCTGGTTCCAATTGACTGAAAGCCTTTTGGCAAGTCAACCAAATCCCACACGTGCAACTTTTGGAATTGAGACAATTCATCTTGCATCGCCTCAATCCAGCAGTTGTCAGTGAAAGCCTCCTTCACATTCTTCGGCTCTAACTGGGACACGAATGCAGCATGCAGACATGTTTCCATGACACCAGTGTCAAGTTTCTCTGTGTAAAGACTGGTGTTCTCAGTGATGGTTCGATGACGAGTCTGAACACCGACATAAGGATCACCAATAATGTTGTCGATTGGATGATTCCTATGCACTCTCGTCTCCGGTACAATCGGTTCTTGAATTTATGAATCGAGATTCGTGCTTAACTCCCCCATTTCCGGTGTTCCAGAGGAAGAGGATTCAATGGTAATTGGATCAGCTGGAGCTTCATTTCCTACAGTTGTGTTAGGATTATCTTGAGCGTCATCTCCATCACCATGAACATCCACACTGTTATCACTGTCATGAGTTCCAGATGCAGATGCAACATTGGAATCAGGAGTTATAATTGGTACAGTAGCACGAGTAGAGAAACTGGAGTCATCGCCGCCACCCAATAATTCGTAAACATTTACGACGTCAAATGCAGATAGATCAGGACGATTGAATGACTTGAATAGCGCATCATAATCAAAACCCCAAGCTGGACCTGTTGGTTCGGGTGGAATGCTGTGTTTACTGCAATCCACTTCAAACCATTCCTCGACAGTACAAGTTCCTATGTTGTACACACTCTTGCAAGGCGAGTTAGCAATGTATCCTAAGAAGATGCCTTCCACCGCTTTTGCATGAAACTTAGACTGGCGATCTTTGTACTGTAGCAACAAGGAACAAGGACTGCCAAAAGGAACTAGGTACTCAAGATTGGGAAGTCGATTGTTGATCAACTCGTAACAAGTCTTGTTGTGCCTCTTCACAACCAGAACTCTGTTTAAGACGTGACAAGCTGTATTAACTGCTTCTACCCAGAAAGAGACAAGAAGCTTAGCATCTGACAGCATAGTCCTTGTAGTCTCAATCAGTGTTCTGTTCTTTCGTTCAGCAACTCATTCTGCTGAGGCGTGTACGGCGCGCTGAATTCGTGACGGATCCCTTTCTTGAGACAGAAAAGCTCCATCAAATTATTCTTGAACTCAGTTCCGTTGTCACTCCTTATTCTTCTAACTTTCAGCTTGCAAAGAGATTCCAAGCTCAGGATCAAGTATTGAAGAATATCAGCAGTCTCGTCTTTAGTATCTAAAAAATGCACCCAAGAAAAACGTGAGAAATCATCAGTTACAACCAGACAGAACGACTTATTTCCAATACTCCTGATACTTATGGGGACAAACAGATCCATGTGTAATAGCTCCAAAGGGGTATCAATGGAGTTTTAGAGCTTGGGCTTGTGAGACTTCCGTTGCTGTTTGCCCTTTTTACAAGGCATACAGTCATCTGCAATGGTAAATCTCAGCTTTGGAACCCCGGTTACCAAACTGTTTCGGACAAGATGATTCATTTTACGATACGAAATATGTCCGAGTTTCCTATGCCACAAGATAGAGTCAACCTCTATAGCTTTTGTAAGCAAACAAGTAGCAACTGATGAGGTGGTTGTTGCCACGCTCATATCGATCTGATAGGTGTTATTTGTTCTTGGCGCTCTCATCAGGATCCAATCTTCGGGAACTTCAAAACCAGGTTTGAGAATCAGGCATTCTGACTTGTCAAACATCACCGAGTACTCCTTGTCACACATTTGGGAGACACTCAACAGGTTATGCTTCAGTTGCTCGCAAAAGTTGACATTGTCAAAGCTGACACAACCGTTCGAAACGAAGCCTTGACACGTGATGCTGCCGCCTTTTTCACCGACAAAGGCCACATAGCCGCCTCTGAATGGTTTAACATCTTGAAGCAGTGCCATGTTTCCTGTCATGTGTCGGGAGCATCCATTATCTACATACCAGCGGTTAGTGATAGTACCCTTCGGACGTCCCTGCACGAGTAACAAAATAATTAGTTAGATTTAGAGACCTAAGCCGTTATGGTCTTGGGTCGTCCATCCTTTTCAAAATAAACTACTTCCTTTAACTCATAGTCGTGATGACTGTTCAAAACGGATGAATCTTTTAAAGAATTAGAACTAGGAGATTAAGAAGTTTTGGATTTAGCAGTCCAGGATATCTTCTGTTTCTTAACCGGAATAGGAGACTTTGGTTCAACAACAGCAGGTGAACTTGTGGAAGCTTCACGTGATTGAACTGAAATCAGCTGTTCCAGCTTTCTCAACCTCTTGTTCCTTCTTCTTCTCTGTGGCTTTGAGAGTCTTGCCACAGGTTTCTCACCAGTACGTGTACTACCAGAGGTAGATACACGAGGTACAGCAGGTTGCGTTACCTTTCTTAAAACATATGGTTTAGCTTCAGATATGATCTTCGGCTTAACCATCGGTTTGACTGGTGGTTTCACCACATTTTTCTTTGGACATTTGGGAGGGGTCACTGATGGCGACTTAGGGATAACAGCTGGTTGTGAAACAACATGCCGTTTCCCTTGGTTCTTTGAAGGACAGTTCACAAAAATGTGACCAACCAAGCCACAGTGAAAACAATTCCTCTTGTCTATATAAGTTCTCCTGTAAGGCTCACTAGATCTGGCCTTAGATAACTCAGCATTATAAACAGGAGGAGTTGGTTTATGAACAGGAGTCTGAACCTTTCTAGTTTGGTTTTTGGGAGTATAATATTTTTCCAAATTTTCTTTATACCCAAGCCCATAATGAGCTGAAAAAGCTTCTTTCTTTGCTTGGTTAAGACTTTTATAACCCCCATAAAGCATTACCTTTAGATTATCATTTGTTTCAATAATATCTGGTTCAGTTAAAATGCAATTATCACCGTTAGTGATAATGTTTTTCTTTACTTTCTGTTCAGTCAACAACTCCTCAGATACTACTCCTTCAGGGCAAGAGTTAACTGACCCGTCTTCAGAAGCAGTAACGAACTCCTCACTAGATGTGGAGTTAGCCTTACTAGAGGATTCATCCTTTTTAGGGGAATCATCCTTATCAGAGGACTCATCTAGACAAGTGAGATCAATGTCTATTAAGCTATTGACAAACTTCCCGCTCACTGGTGGAGGAATGGCATTAGTACCCAAACCTAACCCATTCATTTGTCTCACTACAGATTCATAGTGTTCCACCACAAAATGAGAGTTTTTCAACTTCTCATTAGCACATTTTAACTGCAAGATCTCATTTTGCAGTTTGTTGATTTCATTGTTCCGTTTTTCCAACCCCGTGTATGAAACATCTAAGTGAAGCTGTTGATCACTTATTTTTAAAGAATATTCACATTTTTCTTTTTTCAACGTTTCAATAGAATCTTTAAAACATTTTTCATTTTCTTTATAGTTTAGAGCTGCCATACTTAGGGGTTCGATTTTCTCTTGGAGCCTAGAATTTTCAAGTTTTAGCTCTAGACATTTAGAACATGAAATAACATAAAAGGGGTTAGAATCTACCTCAGAAGATGAACTTGTTGCTTCTCCTATGGCCATGAGAGCAACAACAGTAGTTGATTCCTCTTTATCAGCTACAGGAGCTTCCATTTCTTCAGCTTCCTTCACCTCCTCTGTAGCAGCAGTTGTAGATTCTTCTAGGTCAACCACAGAAGCTTCCCTTTTCTCTGCTTCCATCATCTCCATGATCTCAGCCATGAGACCAACCTGGGTTTGTGCGATGATGGCATCCTCAAGATGAACGCCCCAATCAAAGATGTCGTCCTGTTGGGCTACCAGTGCATTGGACGTTCCACCTTGGCTTAGATTGTGGTGGTTTGGATTGTTGTGGCCATGGTTGTTTCCTTGGCTGGGTTGGGTAAAACCAGAGGTAGGTGCTCTGTCTTTCTGACACTCATGAGCAAAGTGTCCATAGTTCAGACACTTGTAGCATTTGGCCTTGGATTTATCAAACCCGACCTTGGCATTAGGATGCCCGCCAATAAACTTTCTTCCTGTTCTGTTCAGGAAACGCTTGGCTCTCCTCAATAGCATGGCCATATTCCATTGAATATCCATGTCCTCCATGTCATCAGGATCCACTTGATTAAAGTCTTCTTCAATAGTCTCTGGATCAGTAAGCTTGCCACCTATGAAATTCTCATATGCAAGCATACAAGATGAGAATAATGCTACATGATCTTCAGCTATTCTGGGTATAGCTGATTGGTTAGTTGAAGACGTAGCAGGAGGATTTCTTGAGGTATTTTGATGATGAGACCCCAACCCTGATCTTGAAGCATAGCAAGCATGACCACCACACCCAGTTGAGTTGTCTTCTTCAGTAGGATTTCTAGTTAAGTGGGCAATTCCAGAGCCCAATGACTTGGATGTAGAAATCGTCCCATGATACATAGAAGGGTCTTGTATCTGGGGTATTCCCGAGCTCTCCTTTCTTCTTAGGTTCATGTCATGAGCTTGAACCTTTCCTATTGCCTCCTCAACTGACAACTCATAGAATTTAGGATTTTCCCTCAGCAGGGTTGTGTACATCTCAAATTTGGGTGGTAAAGCTTCCAAAAACTTTTCAACCATCTCTTCATCTGGATACCTGAGTTCAAAAGCCTTCAACTCAGTCTGTAAATGATAGAACCTAGAGATGAGGTCATCTAAAGATTCGTTCTCAAAAAATTTGAAGCACTCATACTGCTTCCTGAGAAGATCCCGCTTGCTCTTCTTGATGTCACTATTTCCTTCGAATCTCTTCTATAAAGCTTTCCAGAGATCCTTAGAATTGCCATAACCTCGGAAACTGTGGAACAATTCCCGAGTTAATGCCATAGTGATCGAACCAAGTGCCTTCTTTTCACGATCATAAGCTTTCTTTTCTTCGTCAGAAAGCTTAGAGATAGGTTTGGGCATGGTTTCATCAACATAGATGTGTGTGGGATGCTTATATCCGTCAAGGATTGGTATCCATAGTGATGAGTCGGTATAAGAAATGTAGTGCTCGAAACATGCTTTCCAATTAGAATAATCATTCACGTTCAGCAACTTTGGTGGTTTCTGTGGTGTACCGATCTCATTATCGTAATTCAACAGGTTTCCAAAATTTTGAAGATTCGACATAGTGAACACTTAGTCAAATTTCAGAAAAATCAGACATAGTTGCGCACTTGATTTTGGCCTTGCGCACTTGATAAATGGTCTTGCGTATTTAGATTTCCTCCTGCGTACTTGTAAGTATGCATGATTAAATTTAAGTATGCATGATTAAATTTAAGTACGCATGATATAACTTAAGTTCGCACAAGTTCAGTCTTGCGCACTTATAAGTACGTAGGAAATAAGTCTTGCGTATTTAGTAAGTACGCACAAAACTGTACTTTTTGCTAGAAATGGTAAGTACGCAGGATACCTTTTCAGCAACTTTCACCAAACTTTTCCGGTCACCTGAAACTCGCCGGAGATGGTAAAAATTCGTCTGATGATCAATGCAAATGAGCCAAAGGGTCAGAAACTTGTTTCTAACCAACCTTTGATGCTCAAAACACTCAAATACACAACAAAAATAAGCTTTTGAGTGATTTTTGCTTCTAAAATAGTGCTCAAGAGCTACCCCTATTTTATCACAAAAATCAATAAAAATACCTCTTTTTGCTTGTAAAAACTCTCCAAACTCACTCACAACACTCGAAATCAGGAGCAAATGCTCTGATACCACTTGTAGGTCCCTCGGGTGTGGCGGATCGTCACATGCAAGTGGGTCTACTAGTCGGACTGGGTGCGGAATGCCCGTGACTAGGTGGAGAGTCTAGCTAAACAAAGTAAACCGACAAGAGAAAACACTTTAAACGTTCTTTGTATTATAAACACTTGAAGGTTACAGAGAAAAGCACTGAGATTACAATCTGCGTATTTACTATAATGTCTGCGTACTTAACTTCTGTCAACCTATCCTATTTATACTAGACCTGATGCCTACGCACTTAGCAAGTGCGCAGGGCAAAATGCTCCTGCGTACTTAGCAAGTGCGCAGGCATCAGGTCTTGTATAAATAGGATAGGTTGACAGAAGTTAAGTACAAAGACATTATAGTAAATACGCATATTTTAATCTCAGTGCGTATTTACTATAATGTCTGCGTACTTAACTTCTGTCAACATATCCTATTTATACAAGACCTGATGCCTGCGCACTTAGCAAGTGCGCAGGGCAAAATGCTCTTGCGTACTTAGCAAGTACGGAAAGTTACTCTTGCGTACTTGCTAAGCACGCATGAGCCTTCTCCTACGCACTTACAAGTGCGCAAAACAATTAGAGAATTTAGCAACATTCAGTATGTAAAAGTAAATACAACTCGATAAACTAATACATAAAGACTCTTACATACAAAGACAATTACAAATACGACAAAACAACCTAAGACTAAGACTCTATGTATCCAGAGTGTTTGTCACAGGAAAGTGCTTCAACAAATAGAAAGATCATCAAACATCCTCGTCGTCGGAAGAAACGTATGATTGTGCATCGTCGATTTCCACTGGTTCCTACTCGGGTGGCTCCTCCTCCAATGGCTCATCCTCGAAGGGCTCCTCCTCGTCGTCCATAAGTGGAATGTCTTCTGGAAATAGGGCTGCTTGCAGTTGGGCTTCTAAGTGAGTCACTCTCTCTTGAAGTCCTTCAGTAGCATGGTCTGCTACTTGCAGCTGAGCTTCCAGATTAGCCACTCTCTCCAGAATCCCTCCTACATCAAAGTCCGAGGTGTCCACCCTTGTCTCCAAATGTGTAACCCGATCCACCAAAAGGTTATGGACCTGATCCGTTACTGCTAGTTCAGCAGTCAAAAGCTCTATCCCTACCTTATTCTCCTCTATTTGTGACTCTCGCTGCAAAATGTCAGGTATATCATCAGTAGCATCTTTCACAATGCTTAACTCCCTAGACATGTAAAATACAAAAGCTGCAAAAGCTTGTTCCATCGTGCATGGCAAGCTAGGTAAAGTAGATGATGAGGAAGTGGAACCAAAGTAGGGTGATGGGACATTTCCCATTTCGATCCATCTTTGGATCATTTGGGGGTATGCATTCCAATTGCGATCAGGATTCATTGCTTGCGCGCTACTCGGTTCACCCTGATCAACCGAATTGTCACTAGAACTAGTCCAATGCCTTTTGGGCTCCGAGGATGATAAGATAGGTGTCTTAGGTGATGGTGGTGGAGTTGACGACATGATCCTGTAACATAATATATAAGTTCCAAACATCCAAATGTTTATGACATGTAACTAATGTGTGAGGTTATAGTCTAGTATGCAATCCTAGTTCTCTATAACCAATGGCTCTGACACCAATCTGTCACACCCCCAATTTCAACTAATGAAGTTTTACCGTTTCAGGAGGTGACAAACCAAGATCTCAGTCATTAGTTACATTGAACGAATCTACATGGGACTCAAATGAAAATATCATATCAATCAGTGTTAATGCGGAAACGTAAAGAAACTAAATGCGCAAAACACACGCGCCCAAAAAGTCCAAAAGTCCAAACCAAACACAATTCAAAATAGTCCAAACAGTTTAATAAAACATAAATCAAAAGAAGAATCCCATGCATGTCCTATGTGTGCACCTGTGCCTTATCTTAGCGACCTAAGAAAACATGTAAGAAAAGATGTCAACACGAGGTTGGTGAGTTCACAGGTTTCAATATAAATAAACGTTTACCGGATTTATTATACAATCAACATATATATACCAACGGGTAGCTAACCCATGTTCATGTTTGCTATTACGCTCGCAACCGTAAACTGACTGTTTGTATTGCCTCCTACCAGGTCTATCAACCATGGTGCATGTTTAGGTCAATATTACACCCATTCGATATCCAATCGAGTTAGCGCGACTAACGCGGGTGAGATTTGTCAAACCCAGTAGTACTACCCAACATACCTCGCTATATTCATATTTACATGATAGAGTGTACGCATACTCATAACAAGTGATATAATATGAAGTACAAAAATCAAAAAGTGTTTGCATCATGTTTTCTCCCCCAATTAAAAATAGTAAAAGGGCCGTGAAAACTCACCTGAACGGCGTAGGTAGTTGTCACACAAGTACGAGACTAAAATCTCAAGCGTTACCCCGACACGGCTCACAAATGCCCTAGAATTACAACAAAACTTATTAGGGGTAAAATGATAATATGTGACGACAATACGGAAGATTAGAACGTCCTAACATACTTAGGATTAAAGAGTAGGCGAATGTGTCCACGGGAATAAGGATTTCTAAAAGAATTAGAATAACTAAATTTCGTGCCGAACGTCAATAATGAATAATAAATAAATGAATAAATAAATAAATTCGTACGTTCGAGTCGTTTACAAATGTTAGGAAAATAATATAACTTAATATATTATTTTTAAGTTCGTAAGATTACTAAATAATCATTGTGACAAAAATAATAAATATATTATTTTTAATCAAATTAATAAACGCGGGTAAATAATATAACTAATTATATTATTGTTTAGTTCCAAACGTCACACGAGATTATAAAAGGATACAAAATAATATAAAATATATATTATTTAATACGAGGAGTCACGAGTTAAAAATAATATAAACATATCATTTTATACTAAGTTACGGTTTGAAAATAATATGAATATATTATTTAAAAAGTGGAACTATTAGTAATTATAAAGCTATAAAATCAAACCTGAGTCTACGGGCGGTTTTCCCGGTTTAAACACCTTAATATAATATTATAATAATAGTAGAAATTGTTTTTAAATATAAAACATTAACAAAATATTAAATAAAAAGAAAACTGGGGATGAGGATTCGAACCCGGGTCTCCTCCCCAACGGTCAACTGCTTTAACCAATCCAACTATCAACTCAATAACAACAAAACTCAACCAGAAATAATTTTAATCATTAATTCCAGTAAATTCCCCTCCCATATTAACACACGATCGAAACCAGTCCAAAAACCCTCGAATCCGTTCGCGATCCAACAAATTAACACAGGGGTTTTGCAAATCTAGTAACCACGAATATGTGGTGGGTTTTAATTTGAGAATCGCTGAGTTTTAAATCATAGGGCTTTTATCTGTTGAAATTATGATGTTAGAATCTGTTGAAATCATAGAGCTTTTATCAAGTGAATGGTCGCGAATCTACCCATAGTCTTTAATTTCAATGAGATCGAGTGTAGGTAAGAATTCGATTAAACAAGAATACGCATGAACCCTAGATTTCGATCATGATGATTCTGATAATGCAATGGTTTGAAACCATAGGGCTTTCAATAAGCATAGATTTGCGAAGCTATCCGTGTATTTTAATTAGATTAAAAACATGTCTAGATTAGTATCCGATTAAACCGAAAGTGTATGAACCCTAGGTTCTAGATCATAAAAATTCGATGTTGTTTGCTAAAATTAACATATGGGTTTCGATAAGTATCGGATTACGAAACTGTCCATGCGATTTAATTGAATTGAAAACGGGATTATGGTTAGGTTCGATTGGAACCGAATCGTATGAACCCTAGAATTGGGATTTGATTAAATTGATGTTATAATTCCAAATTGGCATAGGGCTTTTAAACTAATGATGAAAACGAAACTAAAGATGAGTTTGATTACCAGAATAGATGATGGATTGATAGCGTCCGACTAGAAATGAGTGTCATCGGCCACGGGGTTGATCTCCGGCGATTGTGGCTGTGACTCCGACCAAATCAATGAGTGCATAAGCTTCAGAGAGGTGCGATAGAGGTGTGAAGGCCTTCAATTTGATATAATAAAGATCGAAACATACGAATTTGATGTGTACGAGGAGACGGTCGACGCTTACGGTTTTAAAATCCATAATTGAGTTTAATTCAAATGTAATGTCGATGATTAAGGACTTGCTGATGTCGAAACTTATTATAATGATGGAATCCGTTACAGAATCGGACGAATTTCAGTTGTGGGATTCAAATTTGATCTCAAACTTGCGAGTTTGACTTTCTAAAGTCAACAGGAACAAAATTCAATTGATTTGACCTTAAGAAGTCAATAGAACAGATTTTGGGTAATTACATACTAGTCGCTGTAGTTTTAAGATTAAATATTAGCAGGAATGATCCCTAAGGTTCAAGATTAAGTTACCGGGTTACTAGAAAACTGGATTTGGATTAACGAAACTAACGAAAAATTGACGGATGTCACATCATCCCCTAGTTGAAAGAATTTTCGTTCCGAAAATTAAAATAAAAAAAATTTCCCGGTTGTCACATTATCCCCTAGTTGAAAGAATTTTCGTCCCGAAAATTAAAATAGTACCTTAAGAATTTGACTTGGAATGCTTGAACAGATCAGGATATTTGCGCATCATCTGATCCTCACGCTCCCACGTGAATTCCGGTCCGCGTTTCGAGTTCTAACGGACTCTAACAATAGGGATTTTACTGCGCTTAAGCGTTTTGACTTCCCTATCCATGATTTCCACAGGTTCTTCGATGAAACGCAACTTGTCACACCCCCAATTTCAACTAACAGAGTTTTACCGTTTGGGAAGTGACGAACCAGGATCTCAGACATTAGTTACTTTGAACGACTCTACATGGGACTCAAAATGAAAATACCATTCAAATCAGAGTATCAAGGCGGAAGCGTAAAGAAAGTAAATGCGCAAAATACACGCGCCAAAAACCAAAGTCCAAAAGTCCAAAAAGTCCAAACGCCCATCAAAACAAGTACAATAGGATAACTCTAGAAAACATAATTAAATCAAAATCAAGCAGTTGAATCCCATGCATGCCCTAACGTGCACCTGTGTCTTAGCTTAGCAACCTGAGAAAACATGTAAGAAAATATGTCAACACGAGGTTGGTGAGTCCACAGGTTTCAATATAAGTAAATAAGCGTTTACCGGATTTATGTTCATTCGGTACGTATCTATAGGTAGCTAACCTATGTTCATGTTCAACTCAAGCGCTCGCAACCGAAGCTGATTGTTTGTTTATTGCCTCCTGCCAGGTCTATCAACACTGGCGGTGTGAGTAGGCTAACATTTCACCCGTTCGATATCTAATCGAGTTAGCGCGACTAACGCGGGTGGGATTTCACAAACCTAGTAGAACTACTAAATATTACCTCGCTAAGATCCATATTAACGGTCCGATATTAGTTGAGGACTTTCTGTGATAGCGTGTTACGCTTAGCATTTAACATTGATATCATACGAAATTAAAAATCCAAAATCGTTTAGTCATGTTTTCTGTCACACCCACAAATTTCACTAACGGAGTTTTACCGTTTGGAAGGTGACACGCCAGGATCTCAGTCATTAGTTACATCAAACGACACTATATGGGACTTGAAATGTCATAACATAAAAATTCAGAGTTAATTTCACTAACGGAGTTGTCACATCTCAGTCGGAGTCGTCGGTGCTGCCCAATTCTTGATGGCTTCTATCCTTGATGGGTCGACATGTATTCCTTTCTTCTAAACCACATGTCCTAGAAACTGAACTTCCCGGATCCAGAATTCACACTTGGAAAACTTAGCATACAGTTGCTCTTGCTTAAGTAATTCCAAAATTAGGCGTATATGTTCCTCATGTTCTTCCTTGTTCTTGGAATAAATGAGGATGTCGTCGATGAAAACGATAACGAATTGGTCAAGGTAAGGCTTACACACACGGTTCATGAGATCCACGAATACCGCAAGTGCGTTGGTTAACCCGAAAGGCATGACCATAAATTCGTAATGGGCGTACCTCGTTCTGAATGCAGTCTTAGAGATATCCTCTTCTCGGACTCTCAACTGATGGTAGCCGGACCTAAGATCTATTTTGGAATAGAAACTTGATCCTTGGAGTTGATCAAAGAGGTCATCTATGCGAGGCAAAGGGTAGCGGTTCTTTATAGTGACTTTATTCAACTCCCGGTAATCAATACACATACGGAAAGTTCCATCCTCCTTCTTGACAAATAGTACCGGAGCTCCCCACGGCGATGAGCAAGGTCGGATGAAACCCTTGTCTAACAAATCTTGTAGTTGAGTGGACAGCTCTTGTAATTCACTAGGTGCCAGTCTGTAAGGTGCCCGAGCAATCGGTGCTGGTCCGGGTGCTAGATCATTTTGGAATTCAACTTGACAGTGCGGTGGTAGACCGGGCAGATCCTCAGGAAACACTTCCAAAAATTCATGCACGATGGGAATATCTTCAATCTTCTTCTCTTCTGATGGCTGCTCAACAACGAGAGCCAAAATGGTCGTATGCCCTTTTTGAAGGCATTTTTGTGCTTTCATAAAAGATATGATGCCCATGACTGCACCAACTCTTTCGCCTTGGACGGAAAGGGTTTCTCCACTAGGGAGAGGAAGGTGAAAAATTTTCTCATGACAAATAATCTTGGCTTGGTTCTTAGATAACCAATCCTTTCCGACAATTATGTCGAAACTGCCAAGTGTGACTAGCATAAGGTCAATGTCAAAGTTCATGACCAGCCAATCCAAGTTTACAACCCTTAAGAATGTGAGTTGCTTCAATTATTTGTCCATCAGCTATTCTATGGTGTACTTAGCTTCTAGTAGGGTTAGAGTACGACCGTACCATTAAGAATTTGTGAAGTCATGCTGAGACTTCTAGTGAAACCTGTGCTTATAAGGTAAGTGTCGGTCAATGCAAAGGCAAGGGAACAGGTTCACATGTAGGAAAAGAAATTTTATGAGATACAGATTCCGGTAATGCAAGAGATAGGCTATCTGTTTAAGTAGTCGCGTTCAACCGGTGGTTGGTTGGATTAAATCCCTGTTTTCTAATGTCATCGGAACAACGGGATCATTTTTCGAAGAGAGAAGTCTGTTTACGGAGTTGGATATCCTAGGGTATAAATCAAATTAGGCTGATGATTAGTCACATGATAAGGTAATAGGGTCAAATGAAATTTATTCTTGGAATGTAAGAAATAACGTGTTAGTTTTGGAAGGACTTCCCAAATTCCGCTTACATAGTTGGAGTCGGTGGATTTACCATGAGGTTCTACTAGAGTTTCAATCGAGATGGTTTCCTTGATCAAGTCTGGATGACAGTCTTAAGTTCACTAAGGCTCTTACATGAGTGAAATAACATGATGGATTCCATTAATGATAGTTCAGTGTATCTGTAAACATCTTCAACCTGATAGTCGCGTCTATCAACTATTGAACGAGTTTAATGATACCAACTAGTCATTGAGCGGGTTATGAGAGTCTCTACAGATAGTGGAAACTTAAGTCTGTAAATCACTGATTAGGACCATTCATCCACACACTAGGTTTCACCAGGACTTACATGCACCTCAAATTATTATTACGTGTGCACCCGTAATGATAATTTGCTTTGCATACTCACCCTTGCTTCTCCCTATCCTGTGTCAAAATGTCCCTTAATTTGTATGGCCGACTACAGAGTGCTGTCAGATATGATAAGTAATCGAGAGGCTTAGTCATCAACCACAAGTTGATTGACTAGGACTCATATCAGGATGAGTAGTCGGTAATCGTTTGATCGAAGTATTCACTCGAGTTGGAACATAATACGAGAGTCCAATCCAGCGGATTGTAGATGGGAACATGCACATGAAAAAAAATATGTACATGAAATGTGGCTTCGATGAGCGAAACTAGTTCATGAATGTCTTACTGGAAGAGGCAAAGTAGCCGTCCTTCCAACTGAGTTAAGATAGGGTTTGAGTATGCAATGAGCAATGCGTTCTCAACTTTGTGGTCAATCTCAACAGAATATTGACCAAAGAAGCGAGCCCATGGCTCGGGAAAATGATGACATCTACTTGTCAATAGATTCTGCAATAATGCGTGTAACGGTCTGCCTTCAGTCGGTGTATTGTTGCTAGTGGTTACAGTAGGGATTCGCCTCCGACGATCCCAATTCCCAAAGAGATATGCGTTAGCGCTGAGTGTCATCCATAACATGGACCTGAGAAAGCCCACCATACCCAACGAGTGATGGTGATGTAAGTGACTCCTCCGAAGGCTCCGTCTCACTGCCCTCGGACGGGAGTGGATGTTGTTCTGATGATCCCCCGACTGTTGCCACTGGGAATGATGATGCAATGCAATTGATGTATCCTTACCAACTGAGGGTAATACGGATGGTATTAACATGCCTGCACTGCAACGTATGTATAGGTGCTATACGCATCAGGTATAAGTGTTTGTGCCGTGTAACTAATGTGTAAGGTTATAGTCTAGTATGCAATCCTAGTTCTCTATAACCAATGGCTCTGATACCAATCTGTCACACACCCAAATTTCACTAACGGAGTTTTACCGTTTGGAAGGTGACACACCAGGATCTCAGTCATTAGTTACATCAAACGACACTATATGGGACTTGAAATGTCATAACATAAAAATTCAGAGTTAATGCAGAAGCGTAAACATTAATATAAAAATTTAAAGTAATTACACACAACAAGCGTCAATCAATATAATTAAGTAAACTGATTAACATGTTTAAAATGAATTAAATGGCAGTAGGACTCCATGCATGTCCTCAGTGTGCAAACTGTGACAAAGCGACCTGAGAAACATGTAAGAAAAAGTGTCAACACGAGGTTGGTGAGTTCACAGGTTTCAAGTTTACAATAAGAGAGTGTTTGTCACATTATGTACATTCAATATGCATATCTATAGGTAGCTAGCCTATGTTCATGTTTTACTAAAGCGCTCGCAACCGAAGCTGACTGTTTGTGTTTGTATGCCTCCTGCCAGGTCTATCAACTCTGGCAAATGTGAGTAGGCTAACATTTCACCCGTTCGACCTCCAATCGAGTTAGCGCGGCTAACGCGGGTGGGGCTTGTCAAACCCAGTAGTACTACTAAACATTACCTCGCTAAGATCCATATTAACGGTTTGATGTATGATGAGGACTTTCTGTGATAGTGTGTCACGCTTAGCCTCAACAGTAATAACATATGAATTACAATAACCTAAAATAGTTGTGTCATGTTTTCTCCCCCAACGGGAAAAACATGTAACTTAATGTTTGTCTGCGTACCTGTTTCTCCCCCACGGGGAAAACAAGTAAGAGTATGGTAGTTGGTGTTCATGTTTGTTTCTCCTCAACAGGAAAACAAGTAAAATATGTTTGTGTGTAAGCATGTTTCTCTCCCAATAGTAAAACAAGTAAAAAGGGGCCGTGAAACTCACCTGAGTTGTATACGAGTAGATAGTACCACACAAGGATGAAAGTAGGAAACACACGAGTTTGCCTGTGAACTACATAAGTATGTCCTGGAATTATAAGCATGATAGTCAGGGATACAATGAGATTTTTGTGACGATAGCACGAAAGGATTTGAACGTCCTAGAACATTTTAAGGATCAACGAGTAGACGAACTTGTCCACGGGAATGAGGGTTTCTTAATATAATAATTAAGATATACGTGTTTAGAATCGAAAGTTCCTAATTCCGAATAATATTAATAATTGAACACAGTCACATGTTTTCACCTTTAGATAATGGTCTACGAAAAATAATATTATTATATTATTTTTAAGTTGGAGAGATAACACGATATATAAATATTTGACAAAAATAATAAAACTATTATTTTTTATTCGGGTCATAACAACGTGGATAATAATATAGATAAATATATTATTTATTAGTTTGAAACGTTAGACAATGTTTATAAACGTGGCAAAAATAATATATAAATATATTATTTTTAATTGAAGTTACGGGTTAAAAATAATATAAATATATTATTTTATTCGGAGTCATGGTTTGAAAATAATATATTATTTTAAATGTGGAGAAACATTAAAAACGGGTTATAAAATCAAACCCGAGCCTACGGGTGATTTCCGAGTTCAAAACATATTATTATAACATTATAATAATAAGGGAAAAGATTTTTATATTAATTAATCCAAGAAAAAGTTGCAAAAAAAATAACACAGGAGACCGGTTTCGAACCCGGGTCACCTGTGTGTGAGTCCACGGTCTTAACCATCCAAGCCCGCTAGTGAATCACGATATAAACCGAACCAGAATGTTCTTAATCATCACCAACATCCAGTTCTTATCAATTCGCGATTTCGAACTCAAATTCATCCCAAATTCCTTGAATTCGATTACGATTCGAAACGAGGGTATAGGGGTTTTGTTCGTCAACCAAATTCGATTCTGAGGTTAGTTTTGATTTCAAAATGGTCGAGTTTAGGTTCGTTAACTTCTTGATCGCAATCCCAAACCCTAGGTTTATGAACACATATTTGAATTGATCGAATTCGATATTGTTTTGGATTGAAAGCATAGGGCTTTTAATAAACGAGGGATTGCGAATCTGTTCATGCATTTTAATTAGATTGAGATTGAGTTTTAGATCAAAAACCCGAAAACATTTATGAACAAACCCTAGTTTAAAGATTATGAACAATTCAATGTTATACACTTAAATTAGTACAGGGCTTTCAAAGATTTGATGATTTCGAAGCCTTCTATATGAATTAATTGCATTGAGATCAAGTCTAGACCGTATTTCAATTAAACCGGATATGGGATGAACCCTAGAATTGGTTTGTGATTGATTCGATGTTTTAAGCCCTAATTAGCATAGGGCTTTTATTCTAGAGCCTGAAACGAAACTAATGGTATAGGTAATTACCAGTATGGATATCGGGTTGATGCTATACGACTAGAACATGTGCCGATGGTGACGGGTTTGATCGTTGGTGTCTCCGGCCACTCCTCCGACCAAATTGGTATATGCAGAAGCTTCTGTGAGCCTCGTCTAACGTGTTTAGATGCTCGATTGAGAGAATGGTAGACTAATTAATCGAATTGGAGAGAAATGGCGATCAACTCGACGGTTTCTATTTAAAACTTGTTATTGGGATTAATTCGTGTTTAATAATGATGTTAAATTGCTCAATGATGGTCGTTTATTGCAATTTAAGATGGTTCGGTTACGAATTTGAGTGATTAGTGAATTATGAGTTCCAATTCAAGCCAAGAATTCATGGGTTTGACTTTTAAAAGTCAACAGAGATAAAATTCTTCAATTTTGATATTTCTGAGTCAACATATTCAGTATAGGTTAATTACATAACTAATCCCTATAGTTTTAGTTGGAATAATGACAGGATTAGTCCCTAAGGTTTGAGATTTGAGTTAATTAGGTTAAGACTTAACGGAATTTGCTAACGGAGTAAATTCCAAAGTTCGGATTGTCACATTTTCTCTCCCAAGTTAAAACAGTAAAAGGGGCCGTGAAAACTCACCTGCGTTGCGTTGTAGGTAGTATCACACAATGGACAAGTTGGAACCACGAGTGTAAGTCTCAAACGACTTACGAATGCCCTAAAATTATAAACACATAAATTAGGGATGAAAATGGGAATTGTGACAATGACACGAAAGATTAGAACATCTTGAAACGTCCTAAGGATTAACGGGTAGACGAACGTGTCTACGGAAATATCGGTTTCTCAATATAATAGATTAAAAATCAAAGCGTTACGTGCCGAACATTAATAACGACTAATGTTAAATAAATAAATAAATAAATACGTACATCAAAGTCGTCTACAAAAGTTAGGAAAATAATATAATTAAATATATTATTTTTAGGTTCGTAGGATTAACTAAGTAATTATTTGTGACAAAAATAATAAATATATTATTTTTATTCGAGGTAAGGAACACGAGTAAATAATATAACGATTATGTTATTAAATAGTTTAAACGTCCCACAAGGTATAAAACGATACGAAATAATATATGTATAAATACATATATATATATATATTATTTAATACGATTTGTCACGGGATGATAATAATATAAACATATTATTTTATACAAGTTTACGGTTTAAAAATAATATAAATATATTATTTCTTTTGTTAATAATAATAATAATATATTTTATTTATAAAAGTGGGAATAATAAAATATGTTAATAATTCAAACCCGAGCCCTCGGGTTGTTTCCGGGACTAAAACACATTTATAATAATTTAATATTATAAAGTTTGATTTTTATTAATTAAATATAATGGAAAAACTGTTCAAAAAAATGATGTGGGAGCCCGGTCTCGAACCCGGGTCTCTCCCACACACGCACACTGACCCAACTAGTCCCGCCCGCTAGGGAATCGCAATAGAACCTGGATCAATTTAGTTTTAACACCAAGGTGTTTGGTGTTCTCCCCCCTATCGAAGCCGAATCAAGTCCGGCTCTAAATCCTACCAAATCGATCACGATTCGAATCCAAAGTTTAGGGGTTTTGTTATTCGAGTTTTGACGAATCTGTGGTGATGTTTAATTCGAGAAGTATTGAGTTTTACGTCGTTTAATTCCTCTTTGAAACCGTCGAAGCCCTAGTTTTGGATACAAGTCAAATCGAAGAATTTGTATATTGGAATCAGTTGAAAACATAGGGTTTTTATTAAATGAAGGATGTCGAAGCTGATCATGTGGTTTAATTGGATTTATAAAGCTGTTAAGATCAAAAACACTAAATCGTTTCAAGAACAAACCCTAATTTCCAGATTATTATAAATTCGATATTTTGAGGTTGACTAAACAGAGGGCTTTCAAAGAATGGAAGATTTCGAAGCTTTTCATGTAACTTAGTTGAATTGAAACAAAGTCTAGGTTAGGATTCGATTACCAAGTTCATACGTTGAACCCTAGAATCGGTTCTCAATCAATTCGATGTTATAAGCCCGAGATATGTTAGGGCTTTTGTTTTAGGAATGAATACGAGTCTGAGGGTGTGATTTGTTACCTTGAATGATATCTAATTGATAGAGATCGGCTAGTTAGGTTTTCGACTTCAAATGATTTAGTCCCCGGTGAGTCTGGCTCTTTCTCAGACCGAATACGAGTGTGCAACAGCTTCAGGGAGAGTCGTCTATCGTGTGCAGAGGGTTAATTTCCAGTATGAAGATGGAATTGATACAGATTTGCAAGTAATTGAGATGAAGTCGACGGTTGTGGTTTAATCACTTAATAAATGGATTAATTAGTCATATTAACGCACAATAATGTTTCAATGATGAACGTTTATGGTGATAATTGTGCATTTCAGTTACATTTGGATAGCTAATCGGTTAAGATTTCGAATTCAAGCCAAGAACATTTCGGGTAATAGAAACAAACTCATTCAATTTTGACTTTTTGGAGTCAACATAAAGAGTTTTGGGTTATTACAATATTTGTCCTTGTACTATTAGTTTGAATAATGACAGAAATAATCCCTGGAGTTTGTGATGAGGTTAATTAGGTTAACTTTAACTGGATTTTGTTAACAGAGTTAACTGGAAAAGTCCGGATTGTCACACAACTGTTCATCAATGTGTAGTTCCTCAAGAGGAACCGCGAGTGACTCGTCTGCTAGACATTTCTTCAAGTTTTAGATGTGAAAGACATTGTGTACACCACTAAGTCCTTCAGGTAGATCCAGTTGATATGCTACTGGCCTGATTCTCTTCACTATCTTGAATGGTCCAACATAACGAGAATTCGGCTTGCCTCGTTTCCCAAAACGAATGACACCCTTCCAAGGTGAGACTTTTAACAAGACCGTATCCCCTACTTGAAATTCTAACGGTTTAAGACGCTTATAGGCATAACTCTTTTGACGATCACGAGCTGCTGCCATACGGTTTCTAATTTGAACGATTTTCTCAGAAGTTTCAAGTACGAGTTCAGGACCTGTAAGTTGACTATCCCCAACCTCGGCCCAACAAATAGAAGAACGACATTTCCGTCCATATAGTGCTTCAAATGGAGCTGCCTTGATGCTAGTGTGATAACTGTTGTTGTAAGAGAACTCCACCAACGGTAGGTGAGACTCGTAGCATGTCCTCCAGGGTTAGCGAAATCAATCACACAAGCTCGTAGCATGTCCTCCAGAGTTTGAATTGTACGCTCTGTTTGACCATCAGTTTGAGGACGGAAATGCTGTGCTCATATCTAGACGCGTTCCTAAAGCTTTATGTAACGATTGCAAGAAACGAGAGGTGAGTCATGCATCATGATCTGAAATGATAGAGATTGGCACCCCGTGCCGAGAGGCTACTTTTTTTTTAGTAAATACGAGTAAGTTTTTCCATTTTGTCTGTTTCCTTGATTGTTAAGAAGTGAGCGGACTTTGTTAAGCGGTCAACGATTACCCAAATGGTATCACATCCGGTAGGAGTTCGTGGCAATTTTGTGATAAAGTCCATGGATATCTGCTCCCATTTCCACATGGGAATCTCTGGTTGCTGGAGTAGACCGGAAGGCTTATGATATTCAGCTTTGACCTTCGAGCAAGTCAGGCACTTGCTCACATAGGTTGCTATATCGGCCTTCATCTTTGGCCACAAATACAACACATTTAGGTCATGATACATCTTGTCAGACCCTGGATGAATAGAGTAACGAGATTTATGAGCTTCATCCATGACCAGTTCCCTTAAATTTCTAAATATTGGAACCCATATCCGTTCAGCGAAGTAGCCAATACCGTCCGATTTGACCTCGAGTTGTGCGTCTATACCGCGTGTACCTTCCAGCGGTAGGTTTTTCTCTTTTAGAGCTTCAAGTTGAGCATTACGGATTTTGTTAGGCAATCCAGGGTGAATAGTAAGCCGTAATGCTCGAACTTGTTTGGGCTTGGTTTCCTTTAGACTTAGGGCATTAGCTACAACATTAGCCTTACCCGGGTGATATCGGATCGCACAGTCATAATCATTCAAGAGCTCAACCCAATGACGCTGTCTCATGTTCAGCTCTTTCTGCTCGAAGATATGCTGAAGACTCTTATGATCAATGTAGATAGTGCTCTTGGTACCGTACAAGTAGTGTCTCCATATCTTAAGTGTGAAAACTACGGCTCCCAACTCAAGATCATGAGTGGTGTAGTTTTTCTCGTGAATCTTTAGTTGACGCGAAGCATATGCGATCAACTTTTCTCGCTGCATTAGGACACATCCCAGACCCTGAATGGATGCATCTCAATACACCACAAAATCATCCGTACCCTCCGGAAGAACTAGGATAGGTGCGCTGCAAAGTTTCTGCTTAAGATGTTGGAATGCTGACTCTTGGTTATCGCCCCAGTTATAGGCTTTACCCTTTTGAGTTAAGGCAGTGAGAGGTTGTGCAATTTTTGAAAATCCCTCGATGAATCGACGGTAATATCCTGCCAATCCCAGAAATTGTCGCACATCAGTCGGAGTCGTCGGTGCTGATCAATTCGTGGCTTCAATCTTTGATGGATCGACATGTATTCCTTTCTCGTTAACCACATTTCCTAAGAATTGAACTTCTCGAATCCATAATTCACACTTGGAAAACTTAGCATATAGGTGCTCCTTTTTAAGTAATTCTAGGATTAAACGTAAATGTTCCTCATGTTCCTCCTTGTTCTTGGAATAGATAAGAATGTCGTCGATGAAAATGATGACAAACTGATCAAGTTATGGTTTACACACACGGTTCATGAGGTCCATGAATACCGCAAGTGAGTTGGTTAATCCGAATGGCATGACCATAAACTCGTAGTGGTCGTACATTGTAACATTTCTGATTTTTAGTATCCGTATTTTCAATTCAATGTAATGCATTTCAAACCCAATTCTAATGCACTGTTTTGTTTCTTTTCGTCCCATCAATTTAAGACTATATTTCAATGCAAATCCGCGAAATTTACTTGGTTTTATCCTATTAAAACAATACATAAGTATCTAAATATACAAATATGTCACACCCCAACCGGCGGTGGAAACGTCGGGGCGTGAAGCGTGCAGACTGTTCATAGCTCATGGTTTGCTAAGGTTGAAATAATTAAACATACAGTTTTCATTGAAATCAAACAACAATCCAACAAGTACACGAAACATAACAAAATACATAACAATGTTTATTTTAGAGCCTTTTAACTAGGTCCTCAAACTAGGTGGAAGCAACTTGTAATCATCTCAATTGTTAGCACCTGAAACATGATTTAAAAACAAAGGTCAACTAAAAAGTTGGTGAGCATACATAAGTTTTGACACACAAATAAGAGTTCAAAACTGTTTATACAATTCCTTGATTCACATGGTATATAAGACAAATATGGAGAATCTATAGTTATACTAGGTGCACAATCAAACCTTGTGACTGAGGCATAACACGCAAGTTACCCTAATGTAAAGTCGGTAACAAACACCCTACCCGGGTGGGTTTGTCAGACTCAATAGTACTATCCTTGTTTACCGTTGGCTTGTACAGAGTTAATGATTGCACGAGTTGCGTCATGTATGTATAGTAATAACTCATAGCATTCAAGCATATTGCACAAATAATTCATGTAATCAAGTAAGAATTGTACTATGAAAGAGTTGCAATTTGTTTAATGTAAATCATGTCCACCCCAAAGGTGAAAAAAAGTAAAAGTGGGGTTATGTAGACTCACATGTGTTGGAGAGTGTAGATTGCACAACCAAGTAAATGTTAAGTGTTTGTGGGTCACGGAGCTTGACCTATCGAGTAAATGTATGACGTGTATTAATGCGGTGTATAAGGTTTAAAGTAACTATAGTGTTTCAGTGTATTGCAAGCGTAAGGATTTGCACTAATGAATTGTATCGTTTAGTTATGTATTTAAAATATAAGGTAGTGTGGTATATATATTTAATTGAATGTAATATAAACAAACGAATTCATTTTATCTACTTATTTTAGAAAACGTCACAAAATATAAAGTAGTTTATATTTATATAAGTTTATTTGATGTAACTAGGATTTATACAATTGGTTTATAAAAGTCTTTTTCATAATAAAGTGTTTTATAAAATCTTGTTATAACTTTTTATAAATTTAGAAATTTTAAATGAAAATGTATTTTCAAATGGTAAGAATCGGTTTAAAACAATTTAATCGATGAAAATAATTGTTGTGCTTAATAATAGTGAGATTCTGTTTAAACAGTTAAGTTTATAACATAAGTTTTATAAAAATCATCAAATCTGAGAAACTGTAAAGATTCAGTTCTGACTGAGCACGACCATGCTCATCAACGGCACGACTGTGCTCGCCTCCGGGCGTGACCGTGGTGGTCTGGAGCGCGCCCGTGGTCGAGTCAGAAGGCTACAGAGGTTCTGGTCATGGAGCACGACCGTGCTCGTGTCCCGCACGACCGCGCCTAGTGTTTGTTTTTGGTCAGGACTTGTTTGCTCGGTAAGCACGACCGGGCCTTACTCGGACCACGACTGTGCTTGGTCAGGCACGACCGCGCTCAGTGATGAGCGCGACCGTGTCGGGTCTTTTCCAGACTCAATTCGCTGAATTCTTATATTAAACACTTCTGGATTCTTAGGGCTTTCATTTAGTGGATGATTACGAAGCTATCTATAAGGTTTAATTGGATTTATTTCGTGTTTAAGTGGTAGTTCGACTAAAAGTGTAGTTTCGTTTTCTCATTCAAAAATCTGGCCGATTTGAGTGTTTCTACTACGAATTGGCATAGGGCTTTCATAGCAGGGGGTGATACGAAGCTAGTGGTGTATTACTTACTTGTTATAATAGGGCAATTTAATGCAGTCGGCTACGGGTCGACGGCTTTGCTTCTCGGCGATTAATCGGACGACAGAGGTTGTATGAGTGTCGAGTGAGAGTTCTGGGTGATTGTGTGGATGCATATGAGGGTGTAGGAAGCGTGCAACTGGCTCTATATCGACGAATTCGCGAGTCATGATTGTGGTGGGTATGGGATTAAACAAATCTGTAAATTGGAGTGTAATTGATGCGTGTTGCAGGTTGTATTCAGTCAAGTATGGTCTGACGCGCGAAAACCGGCTTTGACCATTCTTCAAAATTTGCGAAATCGTCGAGTATGGCTGTTATCTGACTTCTGCAGAGTCACGTGGTTTCAGCAGCGCGACCGTGTCTGTATTAGGCACGACCGTGCTTAGGTCTGCATGCGCGACCGTGCCTAGTCTTAGGCGCGACCGTGCTTGCCTAGTTTTGTAGTTTTTGAGTTTTGTCAGTTTTGGTCCTCGGGGCTTGTGAGATAATGGCGTTTTCAGTTGTTATTGTAACATAATGTATTGTATGTGTAATTGCTTTTACATTTGTTGCACACGAATTGAAATTGAAATACTCGTTTATTGCATCGAAACGTTTACATGGAAAAAAAAAAGAAACCAGAAATGTTACAGTCTTCCCATGTTGAGGGGATTTCGTCCCGAAATTCAACTAGTTGAGGTTGCTGAATCGGTGAAGAGGTGAGGATACTTGAGTTTCATTTGGTCTTCACGTTCCCATGTAAACTCAGGACCACGTTTAGAATCCCAACGGACTTTGACTATAGGAATGCGGCTGCGTTTGAGTTGCTTGATCTCACGGTCCATGATTTCCACCGGTTTCTCGACAAAGTGCATCGTTTCATCAATGCGCACGTCGTCAAGAGGTATGTGGAGGTTCTCATCAGCATGACATTTCTTCAGGTTGGACACGTGGAAGGTTGGATGAACATTGTTGAGTGCTGGAGGTAGCTCAAGTTTGTAAGCCACTTTCCCGATTCTTTCAAGGATCTTGAACGGGCCTACGTAACGAGGTGCTAGCTTGCCTTTCTTTCCAAAGCGGATCACACCCTTCCAAGGGGATACTTTGAGAAGCACAAGGTCACCCACTTGGAATTCCAAGGGTTTTCGTCGCTTGTCGGCATAGCTCTTTTGTCGACTTCTCGCTACTCGGATGTTGTCACGGATTTAAAGGATTTTGTCGGATGTTTCCTGAATTAACTCGGTACCGGTGATTTGTGCTTCACCAATCTCGTTCCAACAGATGGGAGAACGGCATTTGCGACCATAAAGAGCTTCGAATGGAGCCATGTTGATGCTGGTGTGGCAGCTGTTATTGTAGGAGAATTCAATAAGTGTCAAGTGTGAATCCCAATTGCCACCAAAGTCTATGACACAGGCTCTCAGCATGTCTTCGAGCGTTTGGATTGTTCGTTCAGTCTGGCCATCAGTTTGGGGATGGTAGGCTGTGCTTAAATCCAATCGTGTGCCAAGTGCCTTTTGCAGAGATTGCCAAAATCTGGAAGTGAAACGAGCATCTCTGTCGGAGATTAAGTTCAAAGGTATACCGTGTCGACTCACAATTTCGTTAATATAGATTCGGGCCAATTTCTCAACCCGATAGTCTTCACGGATGGGCAGGAAGTGTGCGGACTTTGTGAGACGGTCGATGATTACCCAAATGCTATCATAGCCGTTTGAAGTACGGGGGAGTTTAGTAATGAAGTCCATGGCTAGATTTTCCCATTTCCATACGGGGATTTCCGGTTGTTCAAGTAAGCCGGAAGGACGTTGATGTTCGGCTTTGACTTTAGAGCAGGTTAGACATTTTGCAACATAGAGTGCAATGTCTTTCTTCATACCAGGCCACCAATATTGTGGTCGAAGATTCTGATACATTTTATCCGCACCGGGATGGATAGAATACCGAGACTTGTGTGCTTCAGTCATGAGGAATTCCCGGAGATCATTGCGATTGGGAACCCAAATACGATCCAAGAAATAAAGCAAGCCATTGTTTTTAGTCTCTAGTTGGAATTCAGCACCACACGACATTTCCTCATACATATTGCCCTCGGTAATCGAGACGTGTTGAGCTGCTAGAATACGGGTTTGAATGTCGAAATGAATCTTGACACTTTGGAGCATGACACGTTCTTTACGGCTCAGCGCATCGGCTACTACGTTTGCCTTGCCGGGATGATAACGAATCTCGCAATCGTAATCATTGAGGAGTTCAACCTAACGTCGTTGCCTCATGTTGAGTTCTTTTTGGTTGAAGATGTGTTGGAGGATTTTGTGGTCGGTGAATACCACACATTTTGTGCCATATAGATAATGTCTCCAAATCTTCAAGGCAAATATGACTGCACCCAACTCCAAATCGTGCGTCGTATAGTTTTTCTCGTGGATCTTGAGTTGCCTCGATGCATAAGCGATTACCTTGCCTCGTTGCATGAGAACACAACCAAGGCCTAGGTTAGAGGCATCACTGTAGACGACTAGATCATCGTTTCCTTCGGGAAGAGTCAGAATAGGAGCATCACATAACTTCTGTTTAAGAGTTTGGAAAGCTTCTTCTTGTTTCGGCCCCCATACATAAGGTTTACCTTTATGCGTCAAGGCGGTGAGGGGAACAGCAATCTTGGATAAGTTAGAAATGAATCTTCGGTAATAACCCGCTAAACCAAGGAACGAACGAACCTCGGTAGGGGTTTGAGGAGCACTCCAATTCTTGACAGCTTCGATCTTGGCAGGGTCGACATGTATTCCCTTTTATCGACAACATGACCCAAAAATTGAACCTCCTTTAGCCAAAATTCACATTTGGAGAACTTGGCGTATAATTGTTCAGTTCTCAGGAGATCCAAAATCAGTCTAAGGTGTTGTTCATGTTCTTCCTCAGTCTTGGAATAGATCAAGATGTCATCGATGAAAACGATCATGAATTTGTCAAGGTATGGTTTGCACATGCGGTTCATGAGATCCATAAAGACAGCAGGTGCATTGGTCAACCCAAAAGGCATAACCGTGAACTCGTAATGATCATATCTTGTTCGGAAGGCGGTCTTTGGAATATCTTCTTCTCGGACACGCAGTTGGTGATAACCAGATCGAAGATCAATCTTCGAGAAACAAGTGGAACCTTGGAGTTGATCGAAGAGGTCGTCAATCCTAGGTAACGGGTAGCGGTTTTTGATTGTAAGCTTGTTGAGCTCTCGATAGTCAATACACATGCGGAATGAACCATCCTTCTTTTTAACAAACAAGACTGGTGCACCCCACGGTGAATGACTTGGCCGTATGAAACCTTTGTCAGCGAGTTCTTGAAGTTGACTTGCAAGTTCTTGCAATTCGGAAGGTGCAAGCCGGTATGGAGCTTTAGCCACAGGGTTTGCTCCGGGTATAAGATCGATTCGAAATTTTACTTCTCGAACAGGTGGAAGGCCAGGCAAGTCATCGGGAAAGACTTCGGGAAACTCCCAAGTGATGGGAATATCTTCTACTCTTCTTTCCTTGTCTTCTTTTTGGATTACATGAGCTAGGAAAACCATGCACTTCTTTCGTATGTATTTCTGGGTGGTGATGCAGGACATCAGTTTGAGTCCTTTGCAAGGTTTCTCGCCAAAGACTTTCAATATGTCTCCCGATGGAAGAGGTATTCAGATGTATTTTTCAAAACACATGACTTCGGCGTGGTTTTTAGACAACCAATCCATGCCGATGATGACGTCAAAACTCCCTAATGGCATTGGTATTAGGTTGACTGGAAATGTGTGACCATTGAGTTCTAGTGAGCAGTCATGGACAATGGAGTCAATAGTGATGGAATTTCCATCCGCTACTTCAACAGTGAAGGTTTTCTCTAGTTTGGATCGTGTTTTTGCAAGTAAAGGTTCAAAGTTAAGGGACACAAAACTCTTATCGGCTCCGGTATCAAATAGTATAGAAGCATATTGGTTATTCATAAGAAACGTACCGTTGACCACATGATCGCTGGCCTGAGCCTCGTTGGCGTTGATGTTGAAGGCACGCCCACGAGCTCCGACTTGAGTATTGTTCACAAGTTTTGGACATCGGTCTCGGAAGTGGTTTGGGTCGCCACACTCGAAGCAAGCATGCCCATTACCAATAGCTGGAACTGCTGGATTAGCCCCGTTTCCCCGGTTGACTTGATTACCAGTTGGATTACTTCTGCAGGTGTTAGCTACATGCCCATATCTTCCACAGCTGGCACATAGGCGGCAGGGTACATTTGGGAAATGGTGATAATTGCAGGTGTGGCACAACGAATTGTTTCCCACATATTGTTTCTTGACTCGGTTCTGAGCCATAGGAGCAACTTGGTTGACTGGGGCAGCCGGAGTGATCACGGCATAGTTCTTAGCTTTCCTCTTCCTCGTGTTGTGGTTCGGTTTGGCTTTGACCTCCTTGACATGAGCAGGAGGTGTTGTGGTGTCAGAAACTTTCTTGGCCCCCTTTCTGGTAAGAGTACCTGCTTTAACGTGATTATCAGTCAAAGTAGCAGCCAGACGAATAGCATCCTCCAGGCTTGCAGGATTTCTTCCCAAAACAGTGTCCTGGATTTGTCTCGGTAGGCCACCGATATATTTTTCAATACACCTAGACAAAGGCGTAACCATGTGAGGTACCAGCATGCTCAGTTCGTGAAAACGGTTGGTGTATGCTAAGCTTTCACCACTATCTTGGGTAAGATCCCAAAATTCTGCTTCCAGCTTTTTCATTTCGTTCCGAGGACAGAATTCCTCGGTCATGATCCTTTTTAGCTCATCCCATGGCAGAGCCATTGCTACTTCTACTCCCCTTGTTCTCTTCTCCCCATTCCACCAGGTTAGTGCCGGTTTTTGGAAGACACTAGTGGCATGGCGGACTCGCAGATTGTCCGGACAGTCACTATTGAGGAAGGTGCCCTCAATATTTTCGAACCATTGAAGGAGTCCCGTGGCTCCTTCGGTACCATAAATTTTCAGGGGATTGCAAAAGTTGAAATGCTTGAAGGTACATTGTGGCGGGTTGGCACCACCGCCACCACCAGTATTAGCACTACCACTGGCATTCCCATTGTTGTTGTTATTGGCTTGAGTTAGTTGAGTTACTAGCTGAGTGAGGAGAGCAGCAAGGTCGGTATTATTGTTGTTGTTGGCATTGCCGGTATTGGTGTTGGTGCTATTGTTGGCGTTGTCGGTGTTGTTGCGGTTGATGTTACGACAAGGAGGCATTCTATAAAAAGAGAATGATACAAAAGTGTTGTGAGAATTTAAAAAAAATCCGTTGAAATTTAGGATAGAAGGAATAATAACACATTTATTTCATAGTTCGGATTGTTTTCAACTAATCACATTTCTACTTGAACACAATGACATATTAAGGTTAATTAGACTTATATAATTTTCAAGGAGACGTGCTTTAGCCTATAGGTAAACACTCATCCCGGGAATTCCCAGGAAAGCATACGGATCCCTCGGTTGATTGGGATTTATATGAAATGCTTTCCTAGACAGAAAACCCAGAATACAGGTGTCACCCTTCCAGATTGCACATGTCCTTTAATAATTAACAGAGTCTAAAACCTTAACGGGTATATAAAAATATTTTTGATAGACTAGTGTCTACGAGTATGAGTTTTTCCACAAGTTATGGCGATGATGACATAGAAGCAGTTAAGGAGGATACGCGGCTTAGGATACGGGTATGGATACGATTTATTTAATTTATTATTTACGTATGCTTATTAAGTCATGTAGTCTAAACATTTTAAGTATCAAATAACTAACACATAAAGCATGTGACATATAGCAAATAGCACGTATCACATAAAACATGTAGCATGGCATTGTTAGGTGTCCTAAAGTTATAGACTAGGTCAATGGTGTCTAATAACCTAATTCCCTATAACCAAGGCTCTGATACCAATCTGTCACACCCCAACCGGCGGCGGAAACGTCGGGGCGTGAAGCGTGCAGACTGTTCATAGCTCATGATTTGCTAAGGTTGAAATAATTAAACATACAGTTTTCATTGAAATCAAACAACAATCCAACAAGTACACGAAACATAACAAAATACATAACAATGTTTATTTTAGAGCCTTTTAACTAGGTCCTCAAACTAGGTGGAAGCAACTTGTAATCATCTCAATTGTTAGCACCTGAAACATGATTTAAAAACAAGGGTCAACTAAAAAGTTGGTGAGCATACATAAGTTTTGACACACAAATAAGAGTTCAAAACTGTTTATACAATTCCTTGATTCACATGGTATATAAGATAAATATGGAGAATCTATAGTTATACTAGGTGCACAATCAAACCTTATGACTGAGGAATAACACGCAGGTTACCCTAATGTAAAGTCGGTAACAAACACCCTACCCGGGTGGGTTTGTCAGACTCAATAGTACTATCCTTGTTTACCGTTGGCTTGTACAGAGTTAATGATTGCACGAGTTGCGTCATGTATGTATAGTAATAACTCATAGCATTCAAGCATATTGCACAAATAATTCATGTAATCAAGTAAGAATTGTACTATGAAAGAGTTGCAATTTGTTTAATGTAAATCATGTCCACCCCGAAGGTGAAAAAGAGTAAAAGTGGGGTTATGTAGACTCACATGTGTTGGAGAGTGTAGATTGCACAACCAAGTAAATGTTAAGTGTTTGTGGGTCACGGAGCTTGACCTATCGAGTAAATGTATGACGTGTATTAATGCGGTGTATAAGGTTTAAAGTAACTATAGTGTTTCAGTGTATTGCAAGCGTAAGGATTTGCACTAATGAATTGTATCGTTTAGTTATGTATTTAAAATATAAGGTAGTGTGGTATATATATTTAATTGAATGTAATATAAACAAACGAATTCGTTTTATCTACTTATTTTAGAAAACGTCACAAAATATAAAGTAGTTTATATTTATATAAGTTTTATTTGATGTAACTAGGATTTATACAATTGGTTTATAAAAGTCTTTTTCATAATAAAGTGTTTTATAAAATCTTGTTATAACTTTTTATAAATTTAGAAATTTTAAATGAAAATGTATTTTCAAATGGTAAGAATCGGTTTAAAACAATTTAATCGATGAAAATAATTGTTGTGCTTAATAATGGTGAGATTCTGTTTAAACAGTTAAGTTTATAACATAAGTTTTATAAAAATCATCAAATCTGAGAAACTGTAAAGATTCAGTTCTGACTGAGCACGACCGTGCTCATCAACGGCACGACTGCGCTCGCCTCCGGGCGTGACCGTGGTGGTCTGGAGCGCGCCCGTGGTCGAGTCAGAAGGCTACAGAGGTTCTGGTCATGGAGCACGACCGTGCTCGTGTCCCGCACGACCGTGCCTAGTGTTTGTTTTTGGTCAGGACTTGTTTGCTCGGTAAGCACGACCGGGCCTTACTCGGACCACGACTGTGCTTGGTCAGGCACGACCGCGCTCAGTGATGAGCGCGACCGTGTCGGGTCTTTTCCAGACTCAATTCGCTCGATTCTTATATTAAACACTTCTGGATTCTTAGGGCTTTCATTTAGTGGATGATTACGAAGCTATCTATAAGGTTTAATTGGATTTATTTCGTGTTTAAGTGGTAGTTCGACTAAAAGTGTAGTTTCATTTTCTCGTTCAAAAATCTGGCCGATTTGAGTGTTTCTACTACGAATTGGCATAGGGCTTTCGTAGTAGGGGGTGATACGAAGCTAGTGGTGTATTACTTACTTGTTATAATAGGGCAATTTAATGCAGTCGGCTACGGGTTGACGGCTTTGCTTCTCGGCGATCGATCGGACGACAGAGGTTGTATGATTGTCGAGTGAGAGTTCTGGGTGATTGTGTGGATGCATATGAGGGTGTAGGAAGCGTGCAACTGGCTCTATATCGACGAATTCGCGAGTCATGATTGTGGTGGGTATGGGATTAAACAAATCTGTAAATTGGAGTGTAATTGATGCGTGTTGCTGGTTGTATTCAGTCAAGTATGGTCTGACGCGCGAAAACCGGCTTTGACCATTCTTTAAATTTTGCGAAATCGTCGAGTATGGCTGTGATCTGACTTCTGCAGAGTCACGTGGTTTCAGCAGCGCGACCGTGTCTGTATTAGGCACGACCGTGCTTAGGTCTGCAGGCGCGACCGTGCCTAGTCTTAGGCGCGACCGTGCTTGCCTAGTTTTGTAGTTTTTGAGTTTTGTTAGTTTTGGTCCTCGGGGCTTGTGAGATAATGGCGTTTTCAGTTGTTATTGTAACATAATGTATTGTATGTGTAATTGCTTTTACTGTTGTTGCACACGAATTGAAATTGAAATACTCGTTTATTGCATCGAAACGTTTACATGGAAAAAAAAAAAAAGAAACCAGAAATGTTACAAAATATGACAAAAGACTAAAGTTACAAGGTCTGATGTTGAAAAGTAGCAAGAAACCCTAATAGGCACGGTCGCGCCTAGTTCTGGCACGGTCGCGCCGAGTGCTTTGGCACGGTCGCGCGACTTGCTTTGGAACGATCGCGCCTGGTGCCTTAGAACGGTCGCGCCTAGTACCAGTTGAAACGGAAATACAGCCTTTAATCACATAGACGTTCGATTGCGTAACCGTTTTACACGTTCCAACTATTAACAAACAGAGTTAAGCCACTTGATCATCCTAATTACAACAAATAAACGAAATTTCATCAATTCATCTGATAATCAACAAAATCGTCCACTAGACCATTGAATCCTCCAAATTGTTTGCAATTCTCCCAAGCAAACATACTATATCGATTTAGTCTTTAGATCAAAAGCCCCATGTTAATTTGGGCTACAATATGGAAATCATCTTAAACCCGAATCTAGTTTTCGTTCAAAAATGATTTAATCGAATCCGACTCTAGACACGTTTTAAATCCAATTAATCTATGCAAAAAGACTCGAAATAATCTAATGGGTGAAAGCCCTATGATTTCCAACCCTGTTATTATAAGAATTAGTCAATTCGTTTCTGATTTGGAACAGACGCGGTCGCGCTAATCATCTAGCGCGGTCATGCCTCATGAGACGCGGTCGTGCCGACTATCAGCGCGGTCGTGTCCTCCTGCACATACCCAACCATGCCCTTTGGCTAATCTCAGTCATGTCTTAGAATCATAGACACGATCGTGCCTGGCCAAGGCACGGTTGTGCCTAATGATTTAGTTAGTTAAGCCCTCTGTTTGATCAACACGGTCGCGCCCTGACTAGCATTGTCGCGCCCGTGGTTCGAGCACGATCGTGCCTTTCCTAGGCACGGTCGTGTGTGAGTTAAATTTTTGGCAGAATTATAATTTTATATATTTTTCAAACAATAAATATTTCTGATTAAATTACAAAATAAAAATAGTTGATTTTATAAAAATGCATTTAATTCGATTTAGAAAAATCAAATATTTAATCTTAGAATCAATAGAAAATTATTTATTTAAAGTTTATAAAAATTTACAATTATTACTAAACCTTTCATTTAAAAAGTATTTAAATGGTTAAGTTACATTTTATAAATAAATAATTAAAGAAATGATTATTTATTTAATTTATATTTAAACAAAAACAATTAATTATTTATACTAACTTATAACTAATGCTTACAATGTTTTAATAAACAATAATTATTTACATTACTTATTTAATTATTCAAACTCAAATCTTAATCAAAATATTCTAAAAATATTCTTTCAAACTTTATATATTTTATTCAATACTTCCAATTACAAATCAATCACTTTTTACACAAGTCCAAATGCAACTTTAGAATTAAACTCTTGTGCACACTATTAATACCATATACATTACACTTTAGATTAACTTGTGCATTTCAAGGATCTTTATTCTATCTAGTACCTTTGTTAGCAACGCCTTCAAACCAAGTGAGTATACATAGCCCCTTTTACTCTTTTACATTTTTGGGGTGAAACATGAACACTATTCAAATTACATGTTTACATTTACAAAAACAACACAAGTACAAATCCTATTTACATTCATGTGTGTAATTTGAGCTTTATGCTCGAGTGCTAGGTGTGCTAACCTTTGTATGCGATTATGTGCAATCATTAACTATTCAAGCCGACGGTTTTCAATGATAGATCTATTAAGTCTGACAAACCCACCCAGATTGGGGTGATTGATACCGACAACACAATTTTGCATGCTAGTTACAAAGGTTTGATTGTACTTGGTTACACAATAGCTGCTCCCCATAAATGCCTTATTTATCATGTTATGTAAGGATTTGTTTTACAACTATATGCTATCTATATACAAACCTGTGTTATACTTACCAACTTTTTATTTGACTTTATTTTATTCATGTTTCAGGTTCTAATGTGTGAGATTGATCAAGATGTGCTACACATAGGCTTGGACTTAGTTAATTTAAATAAAAGAACTCTATGTATTTCAATTTTGTTCTATCTTGGATTTGGTTGTGTTTGGACTACTTGTTATGAAATTTGATGTTTAATATATTCAATCTAGTCAACCTTGTGCTTATGAACAGTCTACATGTCCCGCCCCGATGATTCCGCCATCGGTCGGGGTGTGACAGATTGGTATCAGAGCCTTGGTTATAGGGAATTAGGTTATTAGACACCTTGACCTAGACTATAACTTTAGGACACCTACTTATACTATGTTTCATGATTTCATGTTATATGCTACATGCTATATGTTATATGTTATGTGTTACATGCTATGTGCTACATGCTTACTATGATTAGTTATTATTTTATTTTGATAACTTAATTGTTAAAAATCCATGACTTATTAATATATACTTAAATGATAAATTAAATAAACAATATCATTTCCTATATCCTAAAACCTCATAATATTCTTATCTTCTTTCTCTATCTTTATCTTTCTAAGCATGTGGAAACTTCATGAAGCTAAATTCATAAAAATTTCTTTATCTCCTCGTTAAGGTTTTTAAACTTTGTTAAATATTTGAGGACACGTACAATCTGGAAGAGTGACACCTGTATTTTGGGTTTTCTGTCTAGGAAAGCATTTCGCATAAATCCCAATCAACCGAGGGACCCGTATGCTTTCCTGGGAATTCCCGAGATGAGTGTTTACTTATAGGCTAAAGCATGTCTCCTTGAAAATTATATAAGTTTAATTAACCTTAATGTGTCATAGTATTCGAGTGATTATATCACTATTTGAGTACAATCCAAACTATGATTATATGTTTATTTTGTTATCTTATTCTATTAAATCCAAACAATTCTCATAAGTTCTTACATCTTTTCTTGTCTTGTGAAAATCTGTAGAACGCCTCCTCGTCGTGCTCCCGCGGCCAACACCAATACCGACATTGCTGCTATTCTTGCACAACTCGTGACACAACTCACTCAAGCTAATAGTGCCACCAATGGCAACAATGGTGGAAATGGTAGTAATAGTGGTAATGGTGGTAATGGTGGAAATGGTGGTAACAACCCATCTCAATGCACTTTCAAACATTTCAACTCGTGTAATCCTCCCAAATTCTATGGTACCGAAGGAGCTACTGGACTCCTTCAATGGTTCGAAAGCATTGAGAATACTTTTCTCAATAGTGACTGCCCCGACAACCTTCGTGTTCGTCATTCCACAAGTGTCCTACAAAAACGCGCACTCACGTGGTGGAATGGGGAGAAGAGAAATAGAGGTGTGGATGTAGCAATGGCCTTACCTTGGGATGAGGTTAAAAGGCTAATGACCGAGGAATTCTGTCCTCGAAATGAAGTAAAGAAACTTGAAGATGAGTTTTGGGATCTTGCCCAAGATAGTGGTGAAAACTTGGCGTACACAACTCGGTTCCATGAGTTGAGTCTTCTTGTGCCCCACATGGTCACTCCTTTGTCCCGCTGCATTGAAAAGTATATTGGGGGACTACCTAGGCAAATTCAAGATACTGTCCTAGGAAGGAATCCCGCAACACTTGAGGATGTTATCCGCTTATCTGCCACCTTAACTGATAACCATGTGAAGGTGGGGACACTTACTAAAAAGGGCGCAAAGAAAGTCTTCGACACTACAACTCCTTCCACCCACAATAAAGAACCATAACTGAGCCCTCCCGGCACCATAAGAAGAGAAAGGCTAGAAATTTTGCTGTGGTCACTCCTGCTATATCTGTTAACCAAGCTGCACTTATGGTTCAAGCACCGGCCAAAAAGCCATATGTTGGAATCTACCCACTTTGTGCCACCTGCAACTACCATCATCCCCAAGGCATCCCATGTCACCTTTGCACTTATTGTGGGAAATATGGCCATACAGTCAATGTTTGTAGGGCCAAAGCTCTTGCGGGCCAAGTCAACTCAGCAAACCAAACCAACACCCAAGTGATTAATCAAGGTACTCCCGCTATTGCAAATGGGCGTGCATGTTATGAATGTGGCAACCCGAACCATTTCTGTGATTAATGCCCAATATTTGCCAATGCTAGACAAGGTGGAGCTCGTGGGCGTGCTTTGAACATAAACGCCAACGAAGCTCAAGCCAACAATAACGTGGTCAATCGTACGTTCCTTGTCAATAGTCAGTATACCTCCATTTTATTTGATACCGGTGCCGATAAAAGTTTTGTGTCACTTAACTTTGAACCCTTACATGCAAAGACACGATCCCAATTAGAGAAAACCTTCACTGTCAAAATAGCAAATGGTGATTCACTTACAATCGAGTCTATTATCTATGACTGTTCTCTAGAAGTTAATGAACATACATTCCCAACCAATCTTGTACCAATGCCATTAGGAAGTTTTGATATCATCATTGGCATGGATTAGCTATCAAATCATCATGCCGAAGTCATCTGTTTCGAGAAGTGTATTCGAATACCTCTACCATCGGGGGAAACACTAAGAGTATTTGGTGAAAAGGCTTGTAAAGGGCTTAAATTAATGTCATGCACTACTGCTCAAAAGTACTTACGAAAGAAGTACGTGGCCTTTTTGGCCCATATCGTTCAAAAAGATGTCAAAAAGAAGAGTATTCAAGACATCCCCATTATTCAGGATTTTCCTGAAATATTTCCCGAAGATCTATCCGGTCTTCCACCCGTTCGACAAGTAGAATTTCGCATTGATCTTGTGCCCGGAGCTAACCCCGTGGCTAGAGCTCCATACCGTCTTGCACCATCTGAAATGCAAGAACTCGCAAGTCAACTTCAAGAGCTCTCCGACAAAGGATTCATTCGTCCAAGTCATTCACCGTGGGGTGCACCCGTCTTATTCGTCGAAAAGAAGGATGGATCATTTCGCATGTGTATTGACTACCGCGAACTCAACAAGCTTACTATCAAAAACCGTTATCCTTTACCTAGAATTGATGACCTTTTTGATCAACTTCAAGGTTCTACCTGCTTCTCGAAGATTGATCTTCGATCTGGTTATCACCAACTCCGTGTGTAAGAAGATGATATTCCAAAGACTTCCTTCCGAACAAGGTATGGACATTACGAGTTCATGGTTATGCCTTTTGGGCTAACCAATGCACTCGGAGTTTTCATGGACCTCATGAATCGTGTGTGCAAACCGTACCTTGATAAATTTGTGATTGTCTTCATCGATGACATCTTAATCTACTCCAAGACTAAAGCCGACCATGAACAACATCTTAGGCTGGTTTTGGATCTCTTGAAGAAGGAGCAACTATATGCCAAATTCCCCAAATGTGAATTTTGGCTAAAGGAAGTTCAATTTCTTGGTCACATCATCAATGACAAGGGTATTCATGTTGACCCTGCTAAGATCGAAACGGTTAAGAATTGGAATACCCCGAAGACTCCCACTGAAGTTCGTTCATTTCTTGGTCTTGCGGGATATTACCGTCGTTTAATCTCAAACTTCTCAAAGATTGCTGTCCCTCTCACCGCTTTGAACCACAAGGGCAAAACTTATGAATGGGGACCAAAACAAGAAGAAGCTTTCCAAACCCTCAAACAAAAATTGTGCAATGCCCCCATTTTGACTCTCCCTGATGGGAATGATGATCTAGTTGTCTACTGTGATGCTTCTAACCAAGGTCTCGGTTGTGTCCTCATGCAACGAGGCAAAGTAATCGCTTATGCATCAAGGCAACTTAAGATTCATGAGAAGAATTATACGACACACGATCTCGAGTTGGGTGCGGTCGTATTCGCAATGAAGATTTGGAGACATTAACTCTATGGCACGAAATGCGTGGTGTTCACCGACCACAAAAGTCTTCAACATATCTTCAACCAAAAAGAACTCAATATGAGGCAACGACGTTGGGTTGAACTCCTTAACGACTATGACTGCGAGATTCGTTACTATCCCGGCAAAGCGAATGTTGTACCCGACGCTTTGAGTCGAAAGAACCATGTCATGCTTCATTGTGAATTCAAACCGATATTCAAATCCGCATCTTAGAAGCTCAACACGTCTCAGTCACTGAGGGTAACATGTGTGAGGAAATGTCGTGTGGTGTTGAACTCCTACTCGAATCAAAATCCAATGGCTTACTTTATTACTTGAACCGTATTTGGATTCCCGATCGCGATGATCTCCGTACATTTCTTATGAACGAGGCTCACAAGACTCGTTATTCTATTCATCCTGGTGCGGATAAAATGTACCAAGATCTTCGCCAACAATATTGGTGGCCCGGTATGAAAAAGGACATTGCTCTCTATGTTGCCAAATGTCTAACGTGCTCCAAGGTCAAAGCCGAACACCAACGTCCTTCCGGATTACTCGAACAACCGGAAATCCCCGTGTGGAAATGGGAGAACTTAGCTATGGATTCATTACCAAACTCCCTCGCACCTCAAGTGGTTATGATAGCATTTGGGTGATCATTGATCGTCTCACCAAATCTGCTCATTTCTTGCCTATCCGTGAAGACTATCGGGTTGAGAAACTAGCCCGAATTTACATTGATGAAATTGTGAGCCGGCATGGTGTTCCCTTAAACATAATCTCCGATAGGGATGCTCGGTTCACCCCTCGCTTTTGGCAATCTCTCCAAACTGCTCTTGGCACACGATTGGATTTGAGCACGACTTACCATCCCCAAACTGATGGTCAAACCGAACGGACAATCTAAACGCTTGAAGACATGCTTAGAGCCTGCATAATCGATTTTGGTGGCAATTGGGATTCACATTTATCCCTCATTGAGTTCTCTTACAATAATAACTACCACACAAGTATCAGCGTGGCTCCATTCGAAGCTCTTTATGGTCGCAAGTGTCGTTCTCCTATCTGTTGGAACGAGATTCGTGAAGCACAAATCACCAGTCCCGAGCTAATTCAAAAAACATCCGACAAGATTATTCAAATCCGTGACAACATCCGAACAGGGAGAAGTCGGCAAAAGAGTTATGCCGATAAACGACGAAAACCCTTGGAATTTCAAGTCGGTGACCTTGTTCTTCTTAAAGTGTCCCCGTGGAAGGGTGTGATCCGTTTTGGAAAGAAAGGCAAGTTAGCCCCTCGCTATGTTGGTCCATTCAAAATCCTTGAAAGGATTGGGAAAGTGGCTTACAAACTCGAGTTACCTCCATCTCTTGGCAATGTGCATCCTACATTTCATGTATCTAATCTGAAGAAATGTCTCGCTGATGAGAATCTCCATATACCACTTGATGACGTGCGCATTGATGAAACGATGCACTTCGTTGAGAAATCGGTAGAAATTATGGATCGTGAAATCAAGCAACTCAAGCGAAGTCGTATTCCTATTGTTAAAGTTCGTTGGGAGTCTAAGCGTGGTCCTGAATACACTCGGGAACGAGAGGACCAAATGAAACTCAAGTACCCCCATCTTTTTACTGATGCCGTAGCTTCCTCTAACTAAATTTCGGGATGAAATTCCCTCAACATGGGGAGACTGTAACATTTCTGATTTTTAGTATCCGTATTTTCAATTCAATGTAATGCATTTCAAACCCAATTCTAATGCACTGTTTTGTTTCTTTTCGTACCATCAATTTAAGACTATATTTCAATGCAAATCCGCGAAATTTACTTGGTTTTATCCTATTAAAACAATACATGAGTATCTAATTATACAAATATGACAAAAGACTAAAGTTACAAGGTCTGATGTTGAAAAGTAGCAAGAAACCCTAATAGGCACGGTCGCGCCGAGTGCTTTGGCACGGTCGCGCAACATGCTTTGGAACGATCGCGCCTGGTGCCTTAGCACGGTCGCGCCGCATATGGGCACGGTCGCGCCTAGTACCAGTTGAAACGGAAATACATCCTTTAATCACAGAGACGTTCAATTTCGTAACCGTTTTACACGTTCCAACTATTAACAAACAGAGTTAAGCCACTTGATCATCCTAATTACAACAAATAAACGGAATTTCATCAATTCATCTAATAATCATCAAAATCGTCCACTAGACCATCGAATCCTCCAAATTGTTTGCAATTATCCCAAGCAAACGCACAAACGATCCTCCTAGAAGCTACTGACCCACTTGAAGCGACCGAAATTGTAGCAGAAGACACCGGAAACCAAGCTCGCCGACGCCGGAACTCCTTCCTACACTTCGCTATCAATTCCCCATCATTCCGGGTAATTGAAACCTTGTACTCTATCGATTTAGTCTTTAGATCAAAAGCCCCATGTTAATTTGGGCTTCCAATATGGAAATCATCTTAAACCCGAATCTAGTTTTCGTTCAAAAATGATTTAATCGAATCCGACTCTAAACACGTTTTAAATCCAATTAATCTATGCAAAAAGACTCGAAATAATCTAATGGGTGAAAGCCCTATGATTTCCAACCCTGTTATTATAAGAATTAGTCAATTCGTTCCTGATTTGGAACAGACGCGGTCGTGCTAATCATCTAGCGCGGTCATGCCTCATGAGACGCGGTCGTGCCGACTATCAGCGCGGTCGTGTCCTCCTACCCAGACCCAACCATGCCCTTTAGCTAATCTCAGTCATGTCTTAGAATCATAGACACGATCGTGCCTGGCCAAGGCACGGTCGTGCCTAATGATTTAGTTAGTTAAGCCCTCTGTTTGATCAACACGGTCGTGCCCTGACTAGCATGGTCGCGCCCGTGGTTCGATCACGATCGTGCCTTTCCCAGGCACGGTCGTGTGTGAGTTAAAGTTTTGGCAGAATTATAATTTTATATATTTTTCAAACAATAAATATTTCTGATTAAATTACAAAATAAAAATAGTTGATTTTTTAAAAATGCATTTAATTCTATTTAGAAAGATCAAATATTTAATATTTGAATCAATAGAAAATTATTTATTTAAAGTTTATAAAAATTTACAATTATTACTAAACCTTTCATTTAAAAAGTATTTAAATGGTTAAGTTACATTTTATAAATAAATAATTAAAGAAATTATTATTTATTTAATTTATATTTAAACAAAAACAATTAATTATTTATACTAACTTATAACTAATACTTACAATGTTTTCATAAACAATAATTATTTACATTACTTATTTAATTATTCAAACTCAAACCTTAATCAAAATATTCTAAAATATTCTTTCAAACTTTATATATTTTATTCAATACTTCCAATTACAAATTAATGATTTTTTACACAAGTCCAAATGCAACTTTAGAATTAAACTCTTGTGCACACTATTAATACCATATACATTACACTTTAGGTTAACTTGTGCATTTCAAGGATCTTTATTCTATCTAGTACCTTTGTTAGCAACGCCTTCAAACCAAGTGAGTATACATAGCCCCTTTTACTCTTTTACATTTTTGGGGTGAAACATGAACACTATTCAAATTACATGTTTACATTTACACAAACAACACAAGTACAAATCCTATTTACATTCATGTGTGCAATTTGAGCTTTATGCCCGAGTGCTAGGTATGCTAACCTTTGTATGCGATTATGTGCAATCATTAACTATTTAAGCCGACGGTTTTCAATGATAGATCTATTGAGTCTGACAAACCCACCCAGATTGGGGTGATTGATACCGACAACACAATTTTGCATGCTAGTGACAAAGGTTTGATTGTACTTGGTTACACAATAGCTGCTCCCCATAAATGCCTTATTTATCATGTTATGTAAGGATTTGTTTTACAACTATATGCTATCTATATACAAACCTGTGTTATACTCACCAACTTTTTAGTTGACTTTATTTTATTCATGTTTCAGGTTCTAATGTGTGAGATTGATCAAGATGTGCTACACATGGGCTTGGACTTAGTTAATTTAAATAAAAGAACTCTATGTATTTCAATTTTGTTCTATCTTGGATTTGGTTGTGTTTGGACTACTTGTTATGAAATTTGATGTTTAATATATTCAATCTAGTCAACCTTGTTCTTATGAACAGTCTACATGTCCCGCCCCGATGATTCCACCATCGGTCGGGGTGTGACATACATTGTCCTGAAAGCAGTCTTAGAGATATCTTCATCTCGGACTCTCAATTGATGGTAACTGGACCTAAGATCTATCTTGGAATAGAAACTTGATCCTTAGAGTTGATCAAAGAGATCGTCTATACGAGGCAAAGGATAACGATTCTTGATTGTGACTTTATTCAGTTCACGGTAGTCGATACACATTTGGAAGTCCCGTCCATCTTCTTGACAAACAGGACCAGATCTCCCCATGGCGATGAGCTAGGTCGGATGAAACCTTTATCCAACATTTCCTGTAACTGAGTGGACAACTCTTGTAATTCACTAGGTTCTAGTCTATAAGGTGCCCGAGCTATCGGTGCCGCTTCGAGTGCTAGATCTATTTGAAATTCAACTTGACGGTATGGTGGCAGACTAGGTAAATCCTCGGTAAATACTTCCAAAAATTCACGAACGATGGGAATATCATCAATATTCTTCTCTTCTGATGACTGCTCAGCAACGAGAGCCGAAATAGCAGTATGCCCTTTTCGAAGGCATTTCTGTGCTTTCATAAACGATATGATGCCTATGACTTCACCAACTTTTTCGCCCTGAACTGAAAGGGTTCTCCACTCGGTAGAGGAATGCGAACAATTTTCTCACGACAGATGATTTCAGCTTGGTTTTTAGATAACCAATCCATGCCGACAGTTACATCAAAACTACCAAGTGTGACCGGCATAAGGTTGATATCAAGTATATAAGTAGCTAATTCAAGCTTACATCCCTTAAGAATGTGAGTTGCTTCAATTATTTGGCCATCAGCTATCTCTATTATATACTTTGCTTCTAATAGAGTTGGAGTTCCTTTTATCATATCACTAAGTTTTCTAGATATAAAACTCCTATCAGCACCAGTGTAAAAAAGGACAGACACAAAGTAATTATTTAAGAGAAACTTACCGGTGACCACATTATGATCATAACGAGCTTCTCCAGATCCTAGCACAAAGGCTCGTCCCTTCGCACCATTCCCCCCGTTATTGCCGTTGTTGCCACCATTGTTGTTGTCGTTACTATTGTTACCCTGATTATTGCCGTTACCGTTACCATTCCCATTACCGTCCCTTTTTTACTGTGGACAATCCCTATGAATATGTCCCTCCTTTTCGCACTGAAAACATCCTCTTGTAAATCCTTGCGGTCAAAATGGTTGTTTGATCGGAAGCGCAACTCTACAGTCTTTCACATCGTGGCCCATCTTTCCACATCACTGGCAACGCTGTCGGTCACAAGTTTCGGTGTGGTGATAACCACATTTGTTGCACTTGGGATGTCTCCCAGCATATTCCCCTTGATTCGGACCTGAAGAGGTCGTTTGATTAAAGTTCTTACTAGACTCAAACTTTCGTTGCTGCTGCTGAGGTTGATTTAACTAGGGTCCTTTGGAGTTGGGGTGAGTGTTGGAGTGGTGATCAAACTTGCGCATATGATTGTCTGTGCATTTAGATACCGAACCCCTCGGAGGTAGAGTCCCTTGAGTCACCGCCTGATTAGTTAACTTGTGAGCTAGTCTGATCGTCTGCTGGATGGTAGTAGGATTGGATGAAGTAACCATGCTCTGAATCTGAGGCACTAAGCCTCCAATGTACAGTTCTATCCTCTTGTAATCCGGAGTCACCATATGTGGGCACATGGTAGCATGCTCATGGGAGCGAGTGGTATACAACTCAATTTCAGAACCCTCCATTTTCAGGTTCCAGAACTCTCCTTCCAATTTCTGAATTTCATCCCGAGGACAGTACTCCTCCTTCATCATCGTTTTAAACTCCTCCCACGGGAGTCCATTTGCCATGACTAGACCCAATATCTGGACCTGAGCGTTCCACCACGTGAGATCCGAGCCCTCCAAAGTTCCAGCGGCGAACTTGACCTGATTGGCCACTGGGCAGTTGCACATGGCAATCACAGATTCTACTTTTTCGCACCAACGGAGTAGTCCGACAGCTCCTTCAGCTCTACTAAAGGTGTGGGGCTTACAGTCCATAAATGTTTTGAAGGTGCAGGCTGGTTGTTGATTCCGCTGGCCTGGAGTTAGAGACATAACATAGGTTCAAGGTTATAAAGCTTAGGAAAGGTGCTTTGAGAGATGAATTGACCTCATTAGTCAATGGTTATAGCATTTACCTGCAGCATTCTGTGCTGCTAGAGCCTCAGCCACACTATTGTTGATTAGTGCCGCCAGCTCCGCTGCTGTCATGTTGATGGTACCTCAGCCACCAGCACGACCTCCACGACCTCTTCCAGACATGATTCTTCACATTCACAAATACAAAACAATGAGAAATATATCGCATATTAAACATTATTTATATACAAGTAAGAAGATACAACATCTAATATTTTGAAAATTAAATAAATTGTAAGGCTACAAAATAAATAACTCAAACATTAAACTTCTCATGCTTTTATTGAATGGGAACAACCTTACCCATCTAGGTTTGAAAAGAGAAATAACAAAAGCAAAACATGAATGAAAAGGAAAGATAGAATAGAAAGATCATCAAACATCCTCGTCGTCGGAAGAAACGTATGATTGTGCATCGTCGATTTCCACCGGTTCCTCCTCGGGTGGCTCCTCCTCCAAGGGCTCATCCTCTGTCACACCCCAACCGATGGCGGAATACGTCGGGGCGGGACATGTAGACTGTTCATGGGCACAAGGTTGACTAGATTTCAATAATTTAATCATCAAATTTCATTTCAAACGATTCAACCAAAGCCTATGTATAGCATGTCTTGATCAAACTCACATACTAGCACCTGAAACATGAATAAAATAAAGTCAACTAAAAAGTTGGTGAGCATACATAGGTTTTTACATAGATAGTGTGTAGATATAAATAATCAAATCCTTACATAACATGATAAAATAAGGCATTTATGGGGAGCAGCTATTGTGTAACCAAAGTACAATCAAACCTTTGTAACTAGCATGCAAATTGTGTTGTCGGTAACAATCACCCCAATCTGGGTGGGTTTGTCAGACTCAATAGATCTATCATTGTTAACCGTCGGCTTGAATAGTTAATGATTGCACGTAAATTGCACACAAAAGTTAACACACCTAGCACTCAAACATAAAGCTCAAATTTGCACACATGAATGTAAAGAGGATTAGTATTTGTATAGTTTGTATAAATGTAACAATTGTAGGTATAGTGTTCATGTTTCACCCAAAAAAGTGTAAAAGTGTGAAAAGGGGCTATGTAATACTCACCTGATTCAAAGGTGTAGTTAACACGAGAGACTAGGTAGTAACGTGATCCTTGTAACGCACAACGTTAACCTAAAGTGTATTGCGTATGAACATAAATTAATAAAATGTCTAAATCAAAGTCTAGGGTTTCAATGGATATGAGTATAAGGAATTATATACCGAGTTTGTGACGAATTATAAAAAAAAGGATTGTGTAGGTGTTGACTAAATGAAAACAATTTGAAATGAATAGTTTAATTATATTATTTATGAATTTGAAACGTTACAAAAATGCCTATAATACGGAGGAAATAATATATAAAGTGTATTGTTTTTAATTTGGGTCACGATACAAAATAATGGGAAAATATATTATTTTTTAAATGGACTATAATAATAATTACGGTTTGCAAGACCAAACCCAAATCCACGGGTACTTATTGTTGTGAAAATATAAATATAAATATAAATCAAACAATCTGACAAAGGTTTTCTCACACACACGACCGTGTCTAAGACAAGGCACGGCAGTGTTAAGATCACGGACGCGACCGTGCTGGTCAGGGGCGTGACCGTTTTAATCAAAATAGAAGACACAAGAAAGTCTGGTCATCAGGCACGACCGTGCTTGTGTCGGGCACGACCGTGTCTAGGGTTCTCTAGGCATGACCTTGTCTGGCTAGCAGGCACGACCAGGTCATGTATGGGGCATGACTATGCTAGGATAGGCACGACCGCGCTAGAAGATTAGCGCGACCGTGTCTGACTAATTTCCGAAACAAATCGATTAAATCTTATAATATTAACGTTGGAAATCATGGGGCTTTTGATAATCAAAGAATTGTGAATTTAGTTTAATTTAGTTACAAACGTGTCTAGATTAGAATCCGATCAAGCCGAAAGTGTATGAACCCTAGGATCTGGTTCGCAACTATTTCGATAATATTAACCCGAATTAACAAGGGGTTTTTTTGATCTATGAATAAAAACGAAGGTGTAGGATGTTTCAATTACCAGAAAGGATGATGGATTGATAGCGTTCGACTAAAAAGAGCTCCGACTTGCGCAAGCCTCGTCTCCGGCGACTCCGGCTTCAACTCCGGTGAAATTGATGTGCGTAAAAACTTCAGAGAGGGTTAATTACGATGCGCAGTTGCTTGATTTGAGAGAGTAACAATAGAAATGAACGAATTCGATGGGTAAAAGATGAAGAGGTCGACGGTTTTAGTTTAAAAATTCATAATTGGTTTTAATTCAAGTTTAATGTCGATGTTTAATTGACTAATGATGGTTGTTAATAGATGAACGTCTATAACGGTTACAAAGTTGAACGAATTTAGGATTAAAGACAGTTTTTACGTTTCAACTGAAAAGAGGCGCGACCGTGCCAAGGCGCTGGGCACGACCGTGCCAAAACAAGGCGCGACCGTGCCTACTAGGGTTTCTGGTTATTTACCAAATCAGCCCTTGCAACTTCAGCTTTGACACATTTATATAAATATTTACATATATAGGATTCTAATTGAATATACCCGTGTAAAACTCGCGGATTTGTATTGGAACCTAGTATTTAATAGTTGGTATGAATAGAATAAATCAGTGTACTAGAATTGGATTTGAAATGTGTTACATTGAATGAAAAATACCGATAATAAAATCAGAAATGTTACATCCTCGAAGGGCTCCTCCTCTAAGGGCTCCTCCTCGTCGTCCGAAAGTGGAATGTTTTCTGCAAATAGGGCTGCTTGCAGTAGGGCTTCTAAGTGAGTCTAGTATGCAATCCTAGTTCTCTATAACCAATGGCTCTGACACCAATCTGTCAAACCCCCAATTTCAACTAACGGAGTTTTACCGTTTCGGGAAGTGACAAACCAGGATCTCAGTCATTAGTTACATTGAACGACTCTACATGGGACTCAAATGAAAATATCATATCAATCAGAGTTAATGCGGAAGCGTAAAGAAAGTAAATGCGCAAAACACACGCACCCAAAAAGTCCAAAAGTCCAAACCAAAAACAATTAAAAATAGTCCAAACAGTTTAATAAAACATAAATCAAAAGAAGAATCCCATGCATGTCCTATGTGTGCACCCGTGCCTTATCTTAGCTACCTGAAAAAACATGTAAGAAAAGATGTCAACACACAGGTTTCAATATAAATAAACGTTTACATTTATTGTATAATCAACATATATATACCAACGGGTAGCTAACCCATGTTCATGTTTGCTATTACACTCGCAACCGTAAACTGACTGTTTGTATTGCCTCCCACCAGGTCTATCAACCATGGTGCAGGTTTAGGTCAATATTGCACCCATTCGATATCCAATCGAGTTAGGGCAACTAACGCAGTAGTACTACCCAATATACCTCGCTATATTCATATTTAAACGGTTCGATGTGAGGACTTTCATGATAGAGTGTACGCATAGTCATAACAAGTGATATAATATGAAGTACAAAAATCAAAAAGAGTTTGCATCATGTTTTCTCCCCCAGTTTAAAATAGTAAAAGGGGCCGTGAAAACTCACATGAACGACGTAGGTAGTAGTCACACAAGTAAGAGACTGAAATCTCAAGCGTTAGCCCGACACGGCTCACAAATGGCCTAGAATTACAACATAACTTATTAGGGGTAAAATGGGAATATGTGACGACAACACGGAAGATTAGAACGTCCTAACATATTTAGGATTAAAGAGTAGGCGAACGTGTCTACGGAAATAAGGATTTCTATAAGAATTAGAATAACTAAGTTTCGTGCCGAACGTCAATAATAAATATCAAATAAATGAATAAATAAATAAATAAATTCGTACGTTCGAGTCGTTTACAAAAGTTATGAAAATAATATAATTTAATATATTATTTTTAGGTTCGTAAGATTACTAAATAATCATTGTGGAAAAAATAATTAATATGTTATTTTTAGTCCAATTAATAAACGCGGGAAAATAATATAACTAATTATATTATTGTTTAGTTCCAAACGTCACACGAGGTTATAAAACGATTCAAAATAATATAAAAATATATATTATTTAATACTAAGAGTCACGAGTTAAAAATAATATAAGCATATCATTTTATACTAAGTTACGGTTTGAAAATAATATGAATATATTATTTAAAAAGTGGAACTATTAGTAATTATAAGCTATAAAATCAAACCCGAGTCTACGTGCAGTTTTTCAGGTTTAAACACCTTAATATAATATTATAATAATAGGGGAATTTGTTTTTAAATTTAAAACATTAACAAAATATTAATTAAAAAGAAAACTGGGGAGGAGGATTCGAACCCGGGTCTCCTCCCCAACAGTCAACTGCTTTAACCAATCCAGCCATCAACTCAAATGCAACAAAACTCAACCAGAAATACTTTTAATCATTAATTCCAGTAAATTCCCCTCCCATATTAACACACGATCGAAACCAGTCCAAAAACCCTCGAATCCGGTCTCGATCCAACAAATTAAAACAGGGGTTTTGCAAATCGAGTAACCACGAATCTGTGGTGGGTTTTAATTTGAAAATCGCTGAGTTTTAAGTCGTTTAAATCTTAGTTTCAAGGATCGAACCCTAGAACAAGAACTTGGAATCGATTTGACCAATTATGATGTTAGAATGTGTTGAAATCGTAGGGCTTTTCTCAAGTGAATGGTCGCGAATCTACCCATAGTCTTTAATTTCATTGAGATCGATTGTAGGTAAGAATTCGATTAAACAAGAATACGCATGAACCCTAGATTTCGATCATGATGATTCTGATAATGCAATGGTTTGAAACCATGGGACTTTCAATAAGCAAAGATTTGCGAAGCTATCCATGTATTTTAATTGGATTAAAAACATGTCTAGATTAGTATCCGATTAACCCGAAAGTGTATGAACCCTAGGTTCTGGATCTTGAAAAATTTGATGTTGTTTGTTAAAATTAACATAGGGGTTTTGATAAGTATCGGATTGCGAAACTGTCCATGCGATTTAATTGAATTGAAAACCATATTTGGGTTAGGTTTAATTGGAACCGAATCGTATGAACCCTAGAATTGGGATTTGATTAAATTGATGTTATAATTCCAAATCGGCATAGGGCTTTTATACTAATGATGAAAACGAAACTAAAGATGAGTTAGATTACCAGAATAGATGATGGATTAGTAGCGTCTGACTAGAAACGAGTGTCGTCGGCCACGGGATTGATCTCCGACGATTGTGGCTGTGACTCCATCCAAATCAATGAGTGCAGAAGCTTCAGAGAGGTACGATAGAGGTGTGCAGGCCTTCAATTTGATAGAATAAAGATCGAAACATACGGATTTGATGTGTAAGAGGAGACGGTCGACGGTTATGGTTTTAAAATCCATAATTGAGTTTAATTCGAATGTAATGTCGATGATTAAGGACTTGATGATGTCGAAACTGATAATAATGATGGAATCCATTACAGAATCAGACGAATTTCAGTTGTGGGATTCAAATTTGATCTCAAACTTGCGAGTTTGACTTTCTGAAGTCAACAGGAACAAAATTCAATTGATTTTGACTTTGAGAAGTCAATAGAACAGATTTTGGGTAATTACATACTAGTCCCTATGGTTTTAAGATTAAATATTGGCAGGAATGGTCCCTGAGGTTCAAGATTAAGTTAACCGGGTTACTAGATAACTGGATTTGGATTAACGGAACTAACGGAAAATTGACGGATGTCACAATATTTGTGTATTTGTTGTTATGGCTAACATGGTGTAGGTTACAAACATGTTCAACTATGACAATGAGATTGGTAATTCTCAGAAACCACCAAAGCCGCTAAGTCTTGATGATTATACAAACTAGAAGGATTATTTTGATTAGTTCATGTCATTCACTAATACCAGTTTATGGATTCCTATTCTGGAAGGATATACTCATCCGACTTATTCATGGATGGATAGTGATAATGTTCGTAATCCTGTATCTGCATTAACAACTGAAGAAAAGCTATTATTTGATGGTGAAAAAAAGGCAATGGCGAGCATATCTATATCATTACCAAAAGAGATTTATCATAGCTTCAAACAGTTTAAATCTTCCAAGCAGTTATGGGAAGCTTTACAAAAACGATGTGAAGGAAGTCTGGATGTGAAGAAAAGTTGAAAGGGGTTATTGAAAAAGCAATTCTTGGTATTCAAACATTTTCAGAATGAATCTCTGGATGATCTAGCAACAAGATTTTATCATTTACTAAGTGAGTTAGCAAGTGCCAAGGTTGTTTATGAACCTGAAGAGATAAATGACAAGTTCTTGGAAGCTTTACCATCCAAGTTTGATGTGTATTCAGTTCTATTCAAAGAGAATGACAAATACAAAACTATGTCTCTTGAAGTTGTGTTGGGAAAGATACAATCTCATGACTTAAATTTGAAGAAGAAGGAAACTAATATGGAGCACATTCAAGATCCTTCAATTTACTTGGCTAAAACATCTGGAAAATCTGGATTTAGAGTTGCATTGTTTTCTATAGATGGTCAAGATTATTCAAATGATAATGTTTCTGGATATTCTTATCAATCGGGATTTTCTGTAAATACTTCTATTCTTTCATCTGGATCACAACCATCTAATTCACAACATGTGAGTCAGAGGGTAGCTGAAGATTATATGGCGATGTTTTCATCCTTTGTTGCTTCGTAAGAAAACTTTATCGGAGGGAAGATTCATGATCCAGAGGAAATTGAAGAAGACTATCGTTAGATTGATCTGTTGATTTGGAAGAGATGAATATTCAATGGAAAATGGCAATGTTGATGAGGCAAGCAAATGATTTTCTTAAAAAGACTAGAAGAAAGTACATCGGATCAAACAACAGAACAAGAATGTGTTTTGATAAAACAAAGGTTTGGTGTTACAACTGTAAAGAATATGGTCACTTTGCTAAGGAATGTACCAAGCCAAAGGTTGAATTTGATTCTCAAAAGAAAAACAATTATCAAAACAACAGAAATCAACAACAAGGATCTGGCAGTTCTGGAAGTTCAGCAAATGTTTCAACATCATCTGCTTTGGTTGCTCAAGGAGATGGTAACTATGATTGGGGAATTCATTTAGAGGATCTAGTTGGTGCTGTGAGTCAAGCTTTTGTGGCTAAAATTCATACTGATGAGACATCTGAGGATGACAATTCAAGTGACGAAGAAAGCTTAGGGAGTGAAGTAGAAAGTCAAAATGATTAATCTTCTAAGAATTTCACTGCAGAAGAAACTTCTGAAGAAAATGATACTGAAAGTGCTGATAAAGTTCATTATGAAGATAATGTTTCCACAACAAGTGTATCTGAAGATGAGGTTTTGTTGACTAAAAGAGTACCTGAGATGATTGAAGAGATTCCAACTGCAAAAGTCTTCATGGCTGACATGTCTGATCCATTAAAGGTAAATGATGTTATCTGTAATATATATTGTTCTAACTGTGTTTTGGCGAAGGATAAAATGATAAATGTCATGGATGATAACACAAACTTGATCTGTGATGTGAAATCGGTGCACACAATGAATAAAAAATTAAAGGAAATTGATAAGCTGTGTATTGACAGAATTGAATCACTCAAGAGAGACATTAATTCTCTGACTTTGAAGATTAAGGGACAGGCATTTCATTTGGATATGGCCTATGCAGAGATTGAAAAGAGAAATGAAATTGTTGCAGAGAAAAACAAAGAAAGTTCAGACAAAGAAGCAGAGGTTATTAGATTACATAGAAAACTGGAAAGTTTTGGAAATTCATCACTATTGTTGGGTTATTTCAATGACAATGCTGATCCTGTTTAGAGAACAAGTGGAATTGGATTTGCTCCACCACCATTTAGTAGAAACTATGTTGTAGAACCAAAGATCATTACTGAGGATATTGATCCAAAAACAGTTTTGAAGATTAATTTAGTCACAGGGGAGGAAATGATCTATGATTCTGATAGTGATGATGAGATATTTGATGCACTATTTCACCAATTTTATCTAAAAGTGGTTGTGTAAGTGCTGGTAATATCAAGAAGGAGGTTTCAAAAGTTGAAAATAAATCAACAAGTGATTTCATTACACAGAAGGTGAATGTGACAAAACCCAAAGTTGTTCAGTCTCAAGTTTCAAAGACTTACAGAAAGATTTATGTTCCAAAGAAGTAAGGAAGTAGTTATGTTAAATCTACTGAAGGTTATTCATCAGGAAGTTCCTCAACTTCAAAAAGGGTTCCTTATATAAGAGAATACAAGGATAAGAGAGTTTGCTTTAATTGTAATGAAGTGGGGCATATAGTGATATATTTTCCTTACAAGATTAAAGAGAAGAATTCTCTTATTTCATAGAAAGTTACACCAGCTGTTGTTCATGATCAATCAAGAGTAGTAAAGATTCTGCAAAGACCGAATGTGGGAGAGCCTACATATGATAATGTGATGAAATAATCTATCATGGAAAATTTGCATGACCAGCATGTTACTAAACCTTCTGGGTTTAAGAAAGAGATGACACAACATGTTCATGATAGATTTGTTGGTTCTAAACCAGAGTTTGTCCAATCTGGTGTTAGATAAAATGCTATTTTTCACAAGTTTGTTGAGAATCCAAAAGTTGGAACAGACGGTTAAGAAAAATTTTAGAAACTGATCAATTTGAATTTCAAAATCAATCAAATTTTGATAAGAAAAAGAATGTTTCAAAATCCAGGATGTCTGATTCTGATTTGCCTAAATCACCATTGTGAATTGCTTGAAGTTGTTTATTTTGATGCTAATGGTAGACCCAAGGACACAATGGCTTGGGCCCCCGTTTCTAACTGATTTCGTATGTGGATAGTGGTTGCTCCCGATATATGACTGGAAATATTCCTTTGCTTGAAGATGTTATTAAAATTGATAGTGGTTACGTCGCCTTTGCTGGGAATAAAGGTGGGTACATAACAGGCCAAGGAATGTTGAAAAGTAAAAAGGTGAAGTTTGGGAAAGTCAATTATGTTGAGCAACTCCAGCACAATCTCCTTAGTGTATCCCAAGTGTGTGACAAGAAGTTTGCTTTCCATTTCAATGATTCTGAATGTTATATTTTGAATCTGGGATTTGAGATACCTGAAGAATGTATTCTGATGAAAGCTCCGAGAAGAAATGAAACCTATGTCTTGGACATGAGTGTATCTACAACAATGGATTCGATTCCAACATGTTTACTCTCGAAAGCATCTGAATCTGATTCTATTCTTTGGCATCGGAAGCTTACTCATATCAACTTCAGAAACATGAATTACTTACTGAAAAATGATTTGGTTACTAGTATTCCAAAAATGAAATTTTCTGTGCCTGATGATTGTATTTCTTGCAAGAAGGGCAAGCAGCACAGAAAGTCCCACAAATCGAAGAAACAAAATTCTATTGCTACTCCTCTAGAGCTACTTCATACGGATTTGCTTCGGGCGATAAGTATTCGAAGCATTACAGGAAAATAGTTTTTTTTCTAGTGGTAACTGGTGATTTTTCCAGATTCTCTTGGGTCAAGTTCTTAGCAACCAAGGCTGAAATAACTGAGACAGTTCAATACTTGATTCATGGTTTGGAAAATCTTTGTAAGAAGAAAGTCAGGCGTATTAGAAGTGACAATAGCAGTGAGTTCAAAAATAGTAGGATGGTTTTCTTATGTTTGCAAAAGGGAATTCATTATGAGTTTAGCGCGCCATATGTTTCTCAACAAAATGGGGTTGCTGAGCGAAAGAACAGAACATTTATTGAGGCTGCAAGAATAATGTTGGCAGATTCTAAGCTTTCGGTAATTTTTTGGTCCGAGCTGTGAATACTGCATGCCATGTCCTGAATCGTGTTCTGATTGTGAAGCGCCACAACAAGACTTGTTATGAATTATTAAACAATTGGAAGCCTAATTTGAATTATCTTCTTCATTTTGGGAATCCGTGTACTCTTCTGAAGATCAGGAATGTTTCTATCAAGTTTAGGGAAAAGGCGATCGAAGGAAACACCACAGATCGAAGAATGGTTCCATATCGATTGTTCTAATCGATCTATTCCACAAAACGCAGTTGGTCCAGAGTGGGCATTTTATTATGATAGCTTATTCAAGTCTTTCAATTTTACTTCTGATTTATTTGCTGAAGAAGTTGCATTGTTATATGAGTCCTGTCATGGTGATCATGATTGCGGTTTTCTACCAAGATCAACGGTTCCATTATCCGTTTCATCCTCAGCTAACCTTGATGCGAAAGTACCATCTAATTCGAGAACTTAGGAGTCTGAGAGTGAAGATGATGAAGCAATTTTCCAGGATTCTTCGGTTGATCCGTTAATTGTTCATGATTCGTCCACTTCTACACATGTTCAGAGGGAGCTTCCTATCAATATAGAGTCTGTGATACCAGTTACTCAAAATGTTCTTTCTCAAGAGGAAATTACTCAAGTTGATGTTCTACCTGTTCGTGAGGTGGCTTCCATAAAAGAATTGAAAGATCATCTAGTGGCAAATATCAATGGGAATCTACAGGATGGAGTCCAAACTCGTTCTTTATATGAAAATACTTGTTTATATTCTAACTTTAGAGATACTGGAGTTCTTGATGTTTGCTTATAGTCTTGTTTTATTTCTCAGATAGAACTTAAAAATGTGGAGATGGCGTTACAAGATAACAATTGGATCGAAGCATTGCAAGAGGAGCTTGCACAATTTGTTAAGCTAAAGGTGTGGAATTTGGTTGATCTTCAAAAGGGCGTGTATCCGATAGGCACCAAATGGGTTTTTAAGTGTAAAAAGGATGACTGTGGTGTCGTGGTGAGGAACAAAGCAAGATTGCTTGTTCAAAGGTTCAATCAACAAGAGGGTATAGATTATACTAAGGTTTACGCACCTGTTTCACGATTGGAAGCTATTCATTTGTTTCTAGCATTTGCGTCGTTTAAAGGATTTAAGGTATATTAATTGGACGTCAAAAGTGCTTTCTTATATGGAATGGTTAAACAAGAAGTGTATGTGTGTCAACCACCAGGGTTTGAGGATCCATTGTATCCCTCACGAGTATATAAGCTAGATAAGGCTCTTTATAGTCTACACCAAGCACCCCGTGCGTGGTGTGAAACATTGTCGCAGCATCTTTTGGACAATGGTTTCGATCGTGGTAAAAAAGATTCAACCTTGTTCATCAAGAAAGCAAGGGAATATTATCTGATGGTTCAGATCTACGTGGATGATATTATATTTTGTTCCACAAACGAAGAGTTATGCAAAGAGTTTGAGAGTGTTATGAAATTGAAGTTCGAAATGTCCGCTATAGGAGAGTTATCGTTCTTTTTAGGATTGCAAGTTAATCAAAAAGAGGATGCTTTCTTTATTCATCAGTCTAAGTACGTGAAAGACATCTTGAGCCGGTTAAAGATGGAAGACTGTACCCCATATGATACTCTGATTCCTGTAAATCACAAGATGAATCCAGATCCAAAAGGAAAGGATATTGACAACCACTTGTATAGGGAAATTATTGGATCTCTCATGTATTTAACTGCATCAAGGCCAGATATAATGTTTGTCGTGTGTCTCTGTTCCAAATTTCAAGCAAAACCAAAGGAATCCCATCTGATTGCAGTCAAATGTATTTTTCGGTACCTTAAAGGGAAACCGAGATTAGGATTATGGTTTTCGCATGGTTCTAATTTTGAATTTAATGTTTATACTGACTCAGATTTCAGAGGTTGATGTTTGGACAGGAAATCAATGACATGAGGTTGCTAATTTCAAGGTAATCGGCTTGTTTCATGGTAGTGTAAAAAGCAAACCACAGTTTCCATATCAACATGCGAAGTAGAGTACATCGCAGCTTCAAGTAGTTGTTCCCAGATTTTGTGGATTCAACAACAATTAAGAGAGTACGGTTTGAATTTTACTTGCACCCCTATGTTCATAGATAACAATGCCACAATGTCCATAACTAACAATCCTGTTAAGCACAATAAAACTAAGCACAATGAAATAAGATATCATTTTATTCGTGATTGTGCAGATAAGAGGTTGATTGAGCTAATGAAGGTTCACACTGATGTCAATTTTTCTGACCTCTTCTCCAAGGCTTTTGATCGAACTAGGTTCAAATTTCTTGTAAAAATGATTGGTATGATCAATCCCGAATAAAAGGTTTTTCAAAAATAATTTTCATGCAAGGTTTTATTTTTATTTTCATTTATTGCTTTACTACATTTATGCACTTTACTTTCTAGTCAAAATAAAAATTCCAAACAAAATGAAAAAGATAAAAATTGATATCATTTGAAGTTAGAGAAGAGATGATAGTACATCAGTTGAAAATCTATCACACATGACCATAGATGACCTGTTGATATGATATGATAATTTGTATTTGTGTTCATTTGATTTGATCTAAATTTCAAAGTCTGCATGAACAAGAAATGATAGTGTTTTAAATGCTCTAATCTTGAAAATCTATTTTATGTTAAATTTGGATATGTGTATGTAATTTAGATTGTCAGTAGACTAGAAGCGTTTTTGGACCATTAGTATTGTGAAAACATAATGATTCTTGATAACAAATGTGATCTGAACCCATTTATTCCTAGGTGTGTGTGTGTTAAAAGATCATTATCAGATATAGATAATGAGGCTTAAAATATTTCATGAGATCAGTATCGAACTATATTGATTAGCACAATTTTTCAGTTCACTTCACTGCCCATGCCTCGAAAAACATGAAATGTGATGTTAAACTAAGATATGTTTCTAACAACATCTGTTGGAACATATACTCGCCCTTGGATCAATATCTTGATTCCATTGAATATCCAGATAACAGTTGGACCACATTACCCAATATTATTGAATCAATCGATTCTTTAATCCTTCATTCTAGTTAAGAGTTCTTCTGTTACACTCAATCATGATATACATCCAAAGCCAAGCAATTGAATCATTTTGATTCCTTATATCCTTTGGGATCTGTTTCTTTTCCTGTGCTAATTGAGATAGTTTCATCCTAGAGATTGATATTATCTTTACATAAGTTTCATATGTCTTGAAGATAGTGCAAATTTATATTTCTGTTGGCATATATGTGGGGTACACATTGTTTTTCATCAAATTGGTACCTTAACTCACAAGAACATGGAAGAAAAACGCTTGTAGTTTCAAATTCTATAATATTGAAAACCTAGATTTATATGCTTTATATTGCAAATTCGGTGTGAATATTTGAGCATTTTATGATATGATCTTGTTTACTTTGAAATTTATCGTGTATCATTTCATGTCTAAGTGTATAAATTGAAAAGAATATGATCTGAAAAGTTTGTACGATTTTCATTAGTGAGATATGAGAATATGTATCATAGGTTACCCATAGATCTAATTAGTTTGTGTGACGGATTTCTTGTTTACTGATATGATCTTCTTACTAATGATGCTTGAACAAAAATATGTGATTTTGTTGTTCTTTTTCAAAAATACAAAAATATATGTTTCTGTTTGTACGGATAAAATCCAAAAAGATTTTTTGTTGTTTCGTTTATTAGTTTTAAATTTCATTTTTCAAATGCTTTCAAAAATCCAAAAAGATTTTCTTTCAAGCTTCCATGTAAATTCCATTTTTCTATGTTCGTGATTAGATCAGATACATGTTCCAGGTGGAAGACAAAAGGATCGGTGTTTGTGAGTTGAAGATGAAAAGGATAAAATTTAAAAAATTCTCTAAGTATTTTGAGTGTATGAGAACTTATCTTTTTCGCCTGGTAAGCGAACTTATCAAGTTCGCCTGGTAAGCGAACTTATCAAGTTCGCCTGGTAAGCGAACTTAGTGACTGTGTATATATATCAGGTCAGGGGAACTTGTTCATTTACCCAATTTCAAATTTGAGCGAACTTATACAGCGAACTTGATCTGTTTCATATTCTGTGGTTGAAGAATCAGTGTTGTGTGTTAATCTCTTGATATTAAAGTGTTTGCGCTTCAAACCAAGGTAGATTCAGGATCTTTTATCTGTTAAATTGTTCACATGGATCATGTTTATGGTCTGACCTTAGGTTTTAGTGTGTCGTTCAGTTTTTGTCGATTATAGAGGTGTTGTTGTGGCTTGATATTGAAATTGAAGGTGTTTTATGTTGTATCGATGGGTATAGTAGCTATTTGTTTGGATATTTGCTTCGGATTTCACCGATTGGACAAGTTAGAATTCTGATCTGGTTAAGTGCTTGGAGCGAACTTGCTCAACCGAACTTATTAAGTTCGCCTGTTGCAACTCTAAGAGAACTTATTAAGTTCGCCTCAGTATGCAGTAGTGTTTTGACTTTGCTATTTCATCATTGTTATGTACAGCTGGATTGTAGAGTGGAATATAAGCGTAACCAGGTGGCGTTATTGGATCCAAACATCTCTAAAGCCATGAACTACCATGACATCATAAATTTTCTGAATAGATCAAGAATCAGTGTTGCTTTATCTGCAAATCCCTACATCAGCCTGAATTATATTCAACAATTCTGGAATACAGCACAACATGATTGCACTGTTGATCCAAATGTGATTAGAGCTACAGTCAACAACACTGAAGTGGCAATATCTGTTGACACTAATCGACAAGCTTTGCATCTTGGAGGTATTAATGAAGAACTGTTGGGGTTACCGTCTCAGTTGATTATGGGATGTTTTTAACGGATGAGTTACAGGGGAAGAGCTAATGATACTCAAGCACGGAAAGGTGACTTAATGGGTCAATGGAGGTACTTTATGCATGTACTTATTCAGTGTTTAACACCGAGGAAAGCTGGAACCGACGGGTTGAAGAGTTCTTTACAATCAGCCATGGTGGCTCTTACTCTTAATAGAGGCTTCAACTTTGCACATTATTTCTATAAGGAGATCGTTGCACAAATTACACCGCCAGAAGGTTAAGGCTTTCTGATGTACCCTAGGTTCATTCAAATAATTTTTAATCATCTCATTCCAAACCTACCTCAGCTACAACTCCGTCTTACTCTCACCCCCATGACAAAGAGAATTTTTACTGATTGTAACACTGTTGAGCAACATAATCTGGCTCTGATCCCAGTTCCTACACCATTATTTGGGCACATAATTAATCCTGATTATGTTGCACCACCTCATGATAATTGGATTAATCCAGAAGAGAAAGAACAACAAGAACACCAACAACAACAGCAACCTCAAGTACAACAATAACAAGTTCAAGAACTAGTTCAAGAGAATGTAATAGAACCAAATGTGGAAGTTCATGATGAGGTTCAAGCCGATGATCATGATGATCAACATGAGGAGAACGTGCATAACATTGAAGAAGAACAAATACACTCTCCTCCACAGGATCAAGAGGGAAATGTCAATGATACTAGCACGAGTTCTTCTGAACTTGCTAAAGATGATGAGTCCGATTTTGATTCGGAAGGTGCTAAAGATTTTAGCTCAGATCATTATGACAGACTTGCTAACTTTTCGGTGGCAAATGCTGGGAAAAGAATGAAGTCTGTAAGTACAAGAAAGGTAAACAAACCAAGACGCAAGTCTGCTCGGGGTCCTCCTCCTGGTGCAGTACTTGGTAAAAGAACATTACAGGATGAATTGTTATCTGATTCTGAGTATATCCCTTCTCCAAAATCAAAGAAGCTAATGTCTGCTTCTATAGCTGCTGCTCGTACTCAGGTAGCTGGTGACGTGGATTTTATGGAATCACTGATTATATCACCACAACTGTCTCAAACTACTTCTCCACAAGTTACTCCTACTCCAATTCCTCCGCATACTTCTTAACAAGCTGGTCCGTCTACATCCAAGGATGGCATCACACTTGATTTCCTAGGCTGTCGATTCTTTGACCTAGCAGGTCATGTGTTGGATCGGGATCTACCTTGATCCAATGATTCAACACATTAACCAAACCAAATCGTGCGGAATCCGATTTGATTGGCAATCCAATCTATGACACTGATCGGGTCGAGAGAAATGAGCGGATTAGACTTCGAAACGAAGGTTTCTATCGACCCTTTTGTGTAGAGAAGTTGGATACAAGACCTGGAAACTCTAAACGGACAGAGATTCGACAATACAGGTGAAAAGAGTTTGTGTTCTGTTGGTTCTGCTCTGGTCAGTCTCTCTATGTGTATATGTGTTGTATGTGTGCTCATGAAGTGAAAGTTATATATATAGTGCAGAGGCCATTCGTACGAATGAACCATGTGAATGGACTCATTTGTGCGAATTAATCAGTAGAATGGTTCATTCGTAAGAATGAATCATTAGAATGGTTCATTCGTACGAATGAATCATTCTCATGACTTATTCTAGCGAATGAATCATTCTCATGATCTATTCGCGCGAATGGATCATTCTCATGATCCATTCGTGCGAATGGGCCTTTCAATAGCACGATTGATCAACGTTATCGATATTTATCAGATCATTTAATACACAGTCGTTATATATGAGTAAACATTAAGGATAAACATGTAATTTCATTAATACATCAAATAATTACATTAAACATAGATGAAATACATATTACAAGGGATTAGGGACATATTATGCATCTACATCGTGTCATATCCCGTGCTCCATCCCTTGTCTCACAAACTCTGAGGTTCTCATGTACTGGTGGATGGAATGAAATGGGACTCCCATAGCACTAGTGGGTGCCATGGTTTTCCTTGCCCTTTGGTCAGGGTGGTATGGGTCGGGTACTAGGTAGGGGTCTCTCATAGGGGGTGGTAACTGGTTATGTAGATGGGGTGCCTGATATGGATTTCTTGATGGAGGTGATCCAGTTGTTCGAAGTCTTGGGCCAGTGTTCCTAATCCAGTCTGCTCTAATGTCAGACCTTGCTCTAGCAGCTGGGGGTGTTGGTGATCGATAGTCTGGTGATCCCATGTTTTCTTCCTTTTCAGACTATTTTCTGGGATATTATACTGGGGAGGGAGGAGAGTAGGAGTCCATGTCTAGCAGGAAAAGGGAAAAGAATGTAAGTGGTGTATATAAAAAAAATACTAAGTGTTAAATATAGGAGTTTTCATGAGTTTAGAGTTTGACTAGTCACGACACCGAGTCTTCACAATAGTATTTTAGGAGTAACACTTGACCTATAAGTAGTGTACCCATGAAGAGAATTCCCATGACAGAGGGGTGGGTCACAAGAGACACACTTAAGTACCCGGTCCTTCCTTAGCCAGAACTTCTCATGGGTCTACACACACTCTTCCAGCCATTATGTACTAATAACACTATCGTTTGGGCTCATGGTCATGATGAGAATCACTATGGACTGGGCTTTGAGGCCCAAAGGTGAGGTTTGTTTACTCCAGCAGGCTTCCTCTTTTTAGGAGGTAAGTGGGCTCCTTAGTTTCCTATTAATGGGCATTATGCCCAATGGTTCAAGTTTTGTCCACAAAAGACGATGGTGGTATAGTGCGTAAGGATGAGAGTGTATAAAGACTTAGATATGGATAAGTGTGTGGTAAAACTTGGGACAACACTTAATGGAATCAAATAGGTAGTATGTATATAGCAATGTTTATAAGCACATGAGTTATCAAGTAGTGTAGTACATAGACTATCATGTATTGTATCATGCGGTGAAATACTTAGCATAATATATAAGGTAATCACACAAAGTATTTAAACATGTAGCATTTAGTAATGTGGCAAATACCATGTAACATGGAGCATGGCATATGATGGGTGTCCTAAGGTTATAGTCTAGGTCATGGGTGTCTAATAACCTAATTCCCTATAACCAAGGCTCTGATACCAATCTGTCACACCCCAACCGACGGCGGAAACGTTTGGGTGGGACATGGAGACTGTTCATGAGCACATGGTTGACTATGTTGTAATATATTAAAACATCACATTTCATTTCAAGTTCAAACCAAATAGAATTCAACAAATACAAGAAATTGAAATACATAACAAGTTCATTTATTATATTATCTCGGTCCACAACTTAAGTGAACCAAGCTTGATCAATCTCAAACATTCGTACCTGAAACATGATTAAAAAAAGGTCAACTAAAAAGTTGGTGAGCATACATAGGTTTTGACTCTAAATAGTATCATTGTGTTGTGTGCATACTATCCATACATATCATGGTTAATAAGGCAAATATGGAGAGTTACTATTGTAAAACCAAATTGTACAATCAAACCTTTGTAACTAGCATGAAAATAACCAAATTGTGTTGTCGGTAACAATCACCCAAATTGGGTGGGTTTGTCAGACTCAATAGATCTATCATTGTTAACCGTCGGCTTGTGTAGTTAATGATTGCACATGTAAATTGCACACAAATTGTAGTTTGCACACCTAGTACTCAAACATAAGTCTCAAATTGCACACATGAATGTATGGTGGAATTGTATTGTGTAGTTTGTAAACATTGTATAATTGTACTCATGTTCCACCCCAAAAATGTAAATAGCGTAAAAAAGGACTATGTAAACTTACCTGTAATAATGGTGTAGATAGCACGAACAAAAGGTAGCAAAAGTGATTCTTGTAAATCATAAAGTTAACCTAAAGTGAAAATGTATGAACTTGAATTATTACCATGTACAAAGTCTAAGGTAAGTCTAGGGTTCAACGGATTTTGAGTGTGGGGATTTGTACAAAAGTATTGTGTTATTTCATGTAATGAATGTGTGTAAGTTTGTGATTTATTTGAATAAAAGTTTAGTATAAAATGAAATTCCAAAGTATATATATATGAACTTAATAAAATAACCATTGACTTAGGCTTTAATTTAAAATAGATAAATAATAAATAAAGTCGTTTATTCATTTATTTATTATAATAAGGTGTCATAATGTAAATATATTAGTATGAATTTAAGAAATTATACTAAATATAATATAAACCCTAAATGAATTTAAATAAATAATTTCTTTTTATTTAATTATGTATTACTAATAAAATATGCCTTTAAAAAAATGAGAAGTGTAAATATATTTAAATATAAATTTAGGAATATTTATATTTGTTTATTAGAAAACGAATTATAAAATTGTTTTTATGAAATTTCCTAATATGATAGAGTATTTTATAAAATATTGTCAAAATTAGGTATTAAAAATGCTAGTTTAATAATTACATTTAAAATAAACTTTTAAATGGTTTTTATATATATAAAAAAAAGGTTACAAACAATTGCATTTGTAAAAATAGTTGTTTTATGTTGAAAATTGCAATTTATTGTACAAATTGGTTCTAAATGATAATAGGTTTTATAAAATAATTTTTATAGAATTTTTAAAACCTTTAAAACTGTTTAAAAAATTAAACACAGGTCACCCGACTCGAACCCGGGTGGCTCCTGTGTAGGGGATGAAAGTTACCACTAGACCAGGGGCACAACCCGTGATATAGAACATGCCCGAAAAGTCTTGACATGGAGTCACAGTGGAACCGGATCTGGGTTTGAGGCTCGTGCAAAAAGAGCCGGGTTTGTGGTTTTCGATCCCGTGCCACTTGGTCTGATGGGGCAGTGACTTAACCAGTCAGAACAAGTGGTTTCGCTGGTCATATAAGGATTCCAAATTTGTTAATCCGTTAAATGAATCAAAGCCCCAAATTGAATCGGTGATAAATAGAACATGAACCCTAGGTTCAAATTTAGTTTGATCGATTCTGTTCTTACCAATTGGTATGGGGCTAATGGAGAGCACTCGAAAACGATTCAAATGACACAAAACTAACGTGATTTGGTGGAGGGACGAGTGAGAATGGCTGGAACAAAGATCCGACTGTTCTTGGTGCTCGACAGAACTCCAGAGGCGAAACGTGGGTCGTGCGAGTGCTCAGGGAGGTTGTGTAAGAATATGCGAAGGTCTACGAGTGTTTTAATCTGTTTGATTTCACTCAATTAATTCGATTTGATTCTTGATTCGGTTATAACAGCTGTCGGCCCAAATCACTCGTTGATTTATCGATTAGGAATGAATTGAGTCATGATTAAGGTGTGAATACATTAAGGAGTCGTTTGTGCGTGATTTATGGGATTAAACTGTGTTAAATTTCTGAATTTGGCAAGGATTTGAACGTGGTTTGACTCGAAAAGTCAAACTGTTCAAAATTTGAATTTCAGCCGCGAATTTGATCGAATTGAAACTTTATTTGGATCTGGGCATGGCCTAAAATCGATTACACATGTTTGGGAAGTCCATAACAATCATAATTCACTTGATTTCGGTATTGAATTGCAAGGATTTCTTGGGCTGTTTGACTTTTCGAAGTCAAACTGAGTCAAAATAGGTGAATGGGTCAAAATTGAGATTAAGGGGTTCAAATTCAAAAGGTTAGGGTTCAAATTGAGGGTTCCAAATGTTCAAGGATTGATGAGGGGGTTTAAGACTTAATAAATTGGAAATTTTGTTATAAAATAGTTTTTATAAAACTTTTAAGAATACTAAAACATTATTTCTTTTATCTTAAAATATTTTATATAGGAAACTCCACTTCAAATTATGTATTATATATATATATATATATATATATATATATATATATATATATTTAACTCTATGAATATATATACATGTGTTATACATATAAATAGAAAATTATATGTAAATACAAAGTTTAAACTTCGAATAATAATTAATGTGGCTCATTGAGTGGGGCAAGTACGGGATTCAAACAAAGTGTCATAAAAGAATGAATAAATAGATAAATAGATAAGTTAAAATAGTACCGGAAAATCATGGATGTTACAATATGAGGCTGAAAAGATAGATTGTTTAGATGGTCTAGATGAGTTGTTTGATGATTTAGAAGATGAAGTGAATGACTCAAAGATAGTAGAATTGGATATTACTAAAGATACAACAAGGTTGACGTATGAAGGATGTGATGGTCTTAATGTGCCTTTTGATTTCATCCAAGATGATATTATTCCTGAAGTCACTTCTGATGGAATGACTGACTCTATTTGACTCTACTGAAGATGTCACAAAGCCTGATTCTAGCTCTGACACTGCTCAGACTAAGACAACTGAAGAGTCTATGATGTATAGGGATACATGCATGACCAAAGAGAAATGGCTAGAGTTGGAAAAGAGTTGGAAGAAAGTATTACCCGTTTCATTGACACCACCTGTTCTTTAGTAAAAGTATGTGAACAAAGATAGGTGTGTTGGGAGGATTATAAGTTGGTTCTATGATGAAGAAATTAATCTGTTTGCTTTGAAGAGATCTGATGGTGTAAAATATTTGAAGCCAAGACTAAGGTACTTCAATACTTTACCAAGATGTGAGATGAACAGTCTAGCAACACAGTGTTTAATCAATAGATCTAAGCATGGTATTGCTGATGCGATTGCAAAATTAATAAGGATGGAAGGTGGTTCTTGTTACCTCATGTCTCTAGTTTGATCCATGTGAGAGATAAGTGGACCTACAATATTGTCTTTACAAGAACAAAGAGAAGAATCCTCTTATTTCAGAGAAGGTTACACTAGCTGTTGGTCATGGTCAATCCAGAGTAGTAAAGATTCTGCAAAGACCGAATATGGGAAAGCCTACATCTGATAATGTCATGAAACAATCTATCAAGGAAAATTTTCTTAAGAAGCATGTTATTAAACCTTCTGGGTTTAAGAAAGATATGACACAGCATGTTCATGATAGATTTGTTGGTTCTAAACCAGAGTTTGTTCGATCTGGTGTTAGAAAAAAATGTTGTTTTTCAAAAGTTTGTTGAGAATCCTAAAGTTGGATTCACAAAGAATTCACAACCTGAGGTCAAACTTTTAAGACCTCGAAGGCGAAGAAGGAACAAACAGTTAAGAAAACTTTTAGAAACTGATCAATTTGAATCTGAATTTCAAAATCAATCAAATTTTGATAAGAAAAAGAATGTTTCAAAATACAGGATGTCTGATTCTGATTTGCCTAAATCACCAACTGTTGAAGCACGTTTGTGTGACAAACACTCTAGATGCGGTCTTAACTTATGTACTTGTCTTTATGTATTTGTACTTGTATTTAAGTATCTGTATGTATTGATTATCGAGTTGTAATCACATATGGATGTACTTAGTCTTGTCTGTTTCTGTTAAGTGTTATGCGCACTTAGTAAGTGCGCAGGATGTATATCCTGCGTACTTAGCAAGTACGCAAGAACAAAGTCTGTGTACTTGCTAAGTATGCATGAGTTAAACCCTGCGCACTTGCTAAGTGCGTAGGCATCAGGTCTAGTATAAATAGGCTAGGTTAACAGAAGTTATGTACGCAGTCATACGCACTCATTCTCTCTGTAACCAGCTGTGATTATCAATAGACGAAGTTTGAAAGTATCTTGTGTCTTTGTTGTCAGTTTACTATGTGTTGATTGATACTCCACCTAGTCACGGGCATTCCACACCCGGTTCGATTAGGAACACACTTGCATGTGATGATCCGAGACACACGAGGGACCTATAAGTGGTATTAGAGCATTTGCTCTTGATTTCGAGTGTTGTGAGTGTGTTAGGAGCATTTTCAACATAATCTACAACCTTTTTACAAGTAGAAGTGACCGATTTTGGTATTTTTGTGATAAAATAGAGGTAGCGCTTGAGCGCTATTTTAGAAGAAAAAATCAGTCAAAATATGACCTTTTGTTGAATGTTTGAGTGTTTTGATCATCCAGGGTTTGTTAGAAACAAGTTTCTAACCTTTCGGCTTGATCAATTTGTTCATATCTTCAAAATGTGAATATCTGAGGTATTTCCGACGATCGGAAAAAGTTGGTGAGAGTAGGTGAAAAAGTGAACTGCGTACTTACCCTTTTTGGCAAAAAAGACAGTCTTCGTGCGTACTTGACAAGTACGCAAGACCATTCTTGTGCATACTTAACTTTGCCTCATGCATACTTAACATTTACTCCTGCGTACTTACTAAGTACGCAAGAGGAAATCTCAAGTGCGCAAGAACAGTTTCTTAAGTGCGCAAGGCCATTCTTAAGTGCGCAAGTTGTATTGACTTTCTGAGTTTTTGACAAAGTTTTACCCTATGGAAAATGTTCAGAATCTTGGTAACCTGCTTAATTATGATAACGACATAGGTACTCCGCAAAAACCGCCAAAGCTGCTGAATGTTAATGATTATTCAATTTGTAAAGCACACTTTGAGCAATATATTTCATACACTGATTCCTCTTTGTGGATACCTATACTTGAGGCTTATAAGCATCCGACTTATAACTATCTTGATGAGATTGTTCCCAAGCCTATATCTAAGCTAGATGAAGAAGAAAAGAAAGTTTATGATAGAGAAAAGAAGGCACATGGTTCTATCACAATGACACCTAACTAGAGAGCTCTTTCACAACTTCAGAGGATATGATAATTCTAAAGATCTCTGGAAGGCATTGTAGAAGAGATTTGAGGGGAACAGTGATATCAAGAAAAGCAAAAGAGATCTCCTGAGAAAGTAGTATGAGTGTTTTAGATACTTGGAGAATGAATCTACAAATGAAATTATATCTAGATTCTATCATCTGTAAACTGAGTTAAAAGCTTTTGAGCTGAAGTATCCTGATGAGGAATTAGTTGAAAAATTTCTGGATGCGTTACCACCAAAGTTTGAGATGTATACCACTCTGCTGAGAGAGAACCACAAGTTCTATGAAATGACGATTGAATAAGCAATCGAAAAGGTTCAAGCACACGATGTGAACCTGAAAAGAAAAGAAAGCTCAGGGAGACCTCAAATCCAAGACACTTCTATGTATTATGGGATGTCTTCCATAGCTAAATCATCTGGTTCAGGAATCGCCTTATTCTCAGGGAACTCTAATGAAGAAGAAAAATCAAATTGTTGTGGGGGTTATACATGCTTTACAACATCTGGATCTGGTTCTCACCACCAACATTCATCAAGAAATCCTACGTCCTCATCTTCAGCTAACCAGACTGTAATAGCCAAGATAGCTGAAGATCATGTAGCATTGTTTTCATCATGTATGCATGCCTATGAGGACTTCATTGGTGGCAAGCTTACGTATCCTGAAACAAGTGAAGAAGATTTTAATCAGGTGGATCCAGACGACATGGAGGACATGGATATTCAATGGAATATGGCCATGATCTTGAGAAGTGCCAAGCGTTTCTTGAATAGAACGGGCATGAAGTTCATTGGTGGGCATTCAAATGCCAAGGTGGGTTTTGCTAAATCCAAGGCCAAGTGCTACAAGTGTCAGAACATTGGACACTTTGCTCGTAAATGTTAGAAGGATAAAGCACCTGCCTCAGGATTCACTAGACCAAGCCAGGGAAACTTCCAAGGAAATAGTCAAGGGTACAACAATTCTAACAACTGCAATCAAGGTCAAGGTGGAACGTCCAATGCTTGGGTAGCTCAACAGGACGAAAGCTTTTATTGGGGTGTTCATTTGGAGGATGCCCTTTTTGCTCAAACAGAAGTTGGTCTAATGGCTGAGATCGTAGAGATGATGGAAGCAGAAGAACGAGAAGCGTCTGTAGCTGACCAAGAGGAGTCTACAACTGCATTTGCCCTCATGGGTATTGGGGAGGCATCAAGTTAGTCAACTGAGGTAGACTCTAATTCTTTTGCTGTCACTTCATGTTCCAAATGTCTTGGCTTGAAAGAAGAAAATTCTAAACTTCAAGAAAAAGTCGAACCCCTTCGTATTGCAGCTTTAAGCTACAAAGAAAATGAAAAACGTTACAAAGATTCAGTTGAAACTTTAAAGAAAGAAAAACGTGATTTTTCTCTTAAAATCAGCGAACAACAGTTTTATTTGGATGTTGCGTACAAGGGTTAGAAAAGATAAATAATGAAATTACCAAGCTGCAGAGTGAGGTCTTTCAGTTAAATGGTAAAATTGAGAAGTTGAAAAATTCTCGTTTTGTGGTGGAACATTATGAATCAGTAGTGAGACAAGTGATTGGCTTAGGATTGGGTACTAATTGTTGGAGCATATTCTGGTGACAACGAGCTTGAAGATATTATGTCTTAGTCTTAGAGTCTTTGACTTGTAATTGATAGAATTGTTAGCAACAGTTAAAGGGGAGTCTGTTACGACATGTTTTGTAACTGTTGATAAAATTCTGTATAAGTTCTTAGAGAGGCGAACTTAACAAGTTCGCCTAAGCATCTTTAGGAGCGAACTTGTTAAGTTCGCCTAGCCTATTAGAGGCGAACTAAATAAGTTCGCCTAAGCATCTTTGAGGCAAACTTTTTAAGTTCGCCTATGGCAAAGCGTGTGTCTATAAATAGGAGTTTACAGTTTCAGTGTAGGATACGAGAGCAGCAGAGGAGTGAAAGAATGAGCGAATAGATTGATCAAGTCTGTAAACTCTGTGATTGTTGGAATACAAAGTGAATGTTATTTACCTGATTGTTTCTAACTCTGAAATGTTTTGTTCTAACTGTGTTTCAGTGAAGGATAAATGCCATTCCACCACCAGTAAGCGGAAAATTTGTCAACGGCTTAATTGGTATTGACTTGTCATGCCTTGATGAATCCTCAAGTCAGGATGATTCCTCTATCAAGGATGATTCCACAAACAAGGCTGAATCTTTTTCTAATCAGGAGTTCTTCACTGATGAAGGCTCTGAGAACACCATCCCTGATGGTGCTGTCTCAGAGGAGTTGATTGGTGAACACAAAGTTGTGAAAAACTTTATCACTGATCGTGATAATTGCATTTTGACTAAGCCTGATACCGTTGAAACAAATGAAAAACTAAAAGTGATGCTTTGTGGGGGTTATAAGAATATTAACCAAGTTAAGAAAGAAACCTTTGCAAATCATTATGGGCTTGGTTATAAAGCAAATTTAGAAAAATACTACATTTCCAAAAATGAATCAACATCAGGTACATCAAAAACCACTACTCATGTTCACCAAACAAGTTCTCCTGTTCATCATGCTGAGTCATCAAACGTCAAATCAAATGAGCCCTACAGGAGGATTTGTAAGGAAAAATGTGCTTGATTTCATGGTGGTATGGTTGGTCACATCCTTGTGAACTGCCCTTCTAAGAACCAAGGGAAACAACCAATTGTTTCACAACCGGCTGTTAACTCTAAGTCACCACCAGTGAAGCAACCCAAGAATCCCAAATCAAATGTGTTGAAACCACCAGTGAAAGCTATGGTGAAGCCAAAGATCACATCGGAGGTTAAGCCATCTGTTCCAAAAAGGGAAAAGCAACCTGCTAAACCATGTGTGTCTACTTATGGTAGTGCACCAACTGGGGAAAAACCAGTGGTTAAGCTTTCTAAGCCACAGAGGAGAAGAAGCAACAAGAGATTGAGGAAGCTGGAACAACTGGCTGAAATTCAATCAGGTGAAGCTTCTACTAGTTCACCTGGTGCTTCTGAATGCAAGCCGACTGTTCCGGTAAAACAAAAGAAAAGGTCCTAGAACAAAGCATCTAAAAGTTGTCAATCTCCTGGACCCAAGTCTTCTAAAGATTCTCCCATTTTTGACAGTCACGACTGTGAATTAATTGACGTTGTTTATTTTGAGAAAGACGGACGACCCAAGACCACCATTGCTTGGGTCTCCAAATCTATTTAATTTATTGTGACTCGTGCAGGGACATCTGAAGGGAACTATCTCTAATCGTTGTTATGTAGATAGTGGATGCTCCCGGCACATGACAGGCAACATGGCCCTACTTCAAGATGTAAAACCATTCAGAGGCGGCTATGATGCCTTTGCAGGCGAGAAGGGTGGCAGTATTACTTCTCAAGGCGTGGTTTCAAATGATTGTGTTAACTTCGACAACATCAACTACTGCGAGCAGCTAAATCATAACCTGTTGAGTGTTTCTCGGATGTGTGATAAGGAGTAGTCAGTCATGTTTGACAAATATGAATGCATGATTCTCAAACCTGGGTTTTAGGTTCCTTAAGACTGGATTTTGAGCGTGCACCAAGAACGAATGATACCTATCAGATCGATATGAGTGTGGCAACAACCACCTCATCATTTGCTACTTGATTACTTACCAAAGTGACAGAGCTTGATTCAATCTTGTGGAATAGGAAACTCGGATACATTTTTTATCAAAAAATGAATCATCTTGTCCGAAACGGTTTGGTAACCGGTGTTCCTAAGCTGAGATTTGTTATTGCAGATGACTGTATGCCTTATAAAAAGGGCAAACAACAACGGAAGTCTCACAAGCCCAAGCTCCAAAACTCCATCGATACACCTTTGGAGCTATTACATATGGATCTCTTTGGCCCCATAAGTATCAGGGGTATTGGAGGTAAGTCATACTGTCTAGTTGTAACTGATGACTTCTCATGTTTTTCTTGGGTGCATATTTTAGGTACAAAAGACGAGACTGCTGACATTCTTCAATACCTGATCCTGAGCTTGGAATCTCTTTGCAAGTTGAAGGTTAGAAGAATAAGGAGTGATAACGGAACTGAATTCAAGAATAGTTTGATGGAGCTTTTCTGTCTCAAGAAGGGGATCCGTCACCAATTTAGTGCCCCGTACACACCTCAGCAGAACGGAGTTGCTGAAAAGAATAACCGAACCTTGATTGAGACTGTAAGGACAATGCTGTCAGATTCAAAGCTTCCTGTAACTTTCTGGGCAAAAGCAGCAAATACAACTTGTCACGTTTTGAACAGAGTTATGTTTGTGAAAAGGCAAAACAAGACCTGCTATGAGTTGATCAACAATCAACCTCCCAACCTTGACTACCTAGTTCCTTTTTGTAGTCCTTGTTCCTTTTTGCTACAATACAAGGATCGAAAATCTAAATTTCATGCAAAAGAAGTGGAAGACATCTTCTTAGGTTATGTTGCCAATTCACCATGCAAGAGAGTATACAATATAGGAACACGTACTGTCGAGGAATGGTTCGAAGTGGATTGCAGTAAACACAACATTCCACCAGAACCAACTGGTCCGGCTTGCGGTTTCGATTATGATGCGCTATTCAAGTCTTTCAACCTTCCTGATCTACATGATGCCGCAAATGTGTACGATTTCTTTAATGGCGGCGATGACTCCAACTTCTCAACCCGTGCCACTGTACCTATTGTAACTCCCGATTCCAATGTTGCATCTGCATCTGGAACTCATGATAGTGAAGACGTTGAAGTTGTCCATGTTGATGGAAATGATGCTCCAGCTGATCCTAACACTCGTGTAGGAAATGAAGCTCCAGCTGATCTAATCAACATTGAATCATCTTCTTCTGGAACACTTGATATGGGGGAGTTAAGCACGAATCTAGACACAAATCTCCAGGATCCGCACGTACCAGAGACGAGAGTGCATAAGAATCATCCAATTGAAAGCATCATTGGTAATCCTTAGGCCGGTGTTAGGAATCGTCATAGAACAATTGCTAAGAACACCAGTTTGTATGCTAAGATACTTGACAATGGTATCATGGAAACATGTTTGCATGCTGCATTCATGTCCCAATTGGAGACGAAGAATATGAAGGAGGCTCTCGCTGACAACTGCTGGATTGAGGCGATACAAGATGAATTGTCCCAATTCCAAAAGTTGCATGTGTGGGATTTAGTTGACTTGCCAAGAGGCGTATAACCAATTGGAACCATATGGGTGTTCAAGTGCAAAACGGATGATCATCATTTCGTAGTGAAGAATAAAGCAAGGTTGGTTGTTCAAGGATTTTATCAACAAGAGGGCTTGGATTACACAGTAGTATATGCCCTAGTTGCAAGACTTGAGGCCATTCGACTGTTTCTGGCTTATGCCTCCTATGTCGGCTTCAAGGTTTATCAAGTTGATGTGAAAAGTGCTTTCCTGTTTGGAAAAGTTCATGAAGAGGTCTATGTCACTCAACATCCTAGCTTTGAAGATCCGCATAATATCAATAAAGTGTATAAGCTCGACAAAGCACTTTATGGTCTTCATCAAGCACCTCGGGCATGGAATGAGACGTTATCAAAACATCTACTATCAAATGGTTTTGACCGTGGACAGATTGACTCGACCCTCTTCATTCGGAAAGCAGGAGGTGATATTCTACTCGTACATGTGTATGTCGACGACATTATCTTTGGGTCTACAAATGAAGAGATGTGTAGGGAATTCAAACATGTGATGAAGTCCAAGTTTGAGATGAGCAACATGGGTGAATTTTCGTTCTTCCTGGGTCTGTAAGTCAGTCAAAGAGAGGATGGCATCTATCTACATCAAACTAAGTATGTGCAGGACATCTTGTCAAAATACAAGATGAATGATAGCAGTACTTATGGCACACATAACCCTGTCAATCACGGTTTGCATCCAGACAAAGATGGAAAGGATGTGGATTGCAAATTATACCATGGGATGATCGGTTCTCTTATGTATCTCACAACTTCAAGGCCCGACATAATGTTTGCTGTATGTTTGTGCTCAAGCTTTCAGTCACAACCAAAGGAGTCTCATATGATAGCTATCAAGAGGATATTCAGATACTTGAAAGGGAAACCCCGATTGGGTCTTTGGTACTCAAAGCAGCAGTCATTTGACCTCAAAGCCTATTCTGATTCAGACTATGGCAGTTGTAACCTTGATAGAAAATCAACTTAAGGTGGATGTCAATACTTGTGAGACAGGCTGGTTTCCTGGCAGTGTAAGAAGCAGTCAACGGTTTCTGTCTCAACATGTGAAGCAGAGTACATTGCTGCAGCGAGCGGTTGTTCTCAGATATTGTGGATTCAGCAGCAATTAAGAGACTACGGCTTAAACTTCACTGGAACTCCACTATTCATTGACAACAATGCCACCATGTCCATCACAAACAACTCGGTGAAACATTCCAAAACTAAACGTATTGAAATTCGCCACCATTTCATCCATGATTGTGTTGAAAAGCATCTCATTGAACTTGTAAAGGTTCACACGGATGACAACTTTGCTGACCTTTTCACTAACGCATTTGATCGAACACGTTTCAACATCTTGTCAACATGATAGGAATGTTCAATCCAGAGTGAAAACTTATTTTTTCTTAAATCAATTCAATTCATGAAAGTTAAATTTTATTCCTTTTAAGTTTTCTGTATAGTTCTTTTAATTTTCAAATATTTTACAAAAATCCAAACAAAATAGAAAACCAGAAAATTTTCAAAGTTCACTTGAGAAAAGAGGAAATGATAGTACATCAAAAATGATATAAACGTCCTAGACTGCACATATGGGAAATGATTGCGTCATGCTTACTTGATTGTTTAAATTGTTGTGTTTTTAATCTGCTTATTTACAAGTAATTTGAATTGTCAGTAGGCTGTAAGCGTCTTTGAAACATTAGTAGTGTGGAAAGTAAATCAATACTACAACTGTGATTTGAACCCATGTTTGCTAGTGTGTGTGCGTAAAAGAATGCAAATGATCACTATCGGATATAGGATGTTAGATTTTAGCAATTATGTCTTTAGCACAATTTTTCGGTTCACTTCACTGCCCATACTCACAAGTATTCAATGGGAAGTTGGGCCAAGACATGTCTTTACATCAACCGTTGAGCGTGTATTCACCCTTGAATTACTCCTGATTCATTGAATTCAAATCCAGATAAAAGTTGAATCCCCTTACCGAAATCCTCAAACACCATATTCCTTATCCTGAATCATCATATGATACTCACAGAAGAAAAACCAATCAAACCAAGACAACTGAATCACTCGATTCTGAATCGTATGATTCCTAATAATCCTTATGGATTCTGTTTAATTTTTCCTGTGCTAATTGATGTAGCCTCATTCTGGAAATTTAGAAAGTCATTGGAAAAATCTTAGATGCCTTGAGATAAGTGCAAAGTAAGTTCATATCATAACTGTGTGGCACACGTTGTATATTAATAACTATTACCTTAACACACAAGAACATGATACTAGGATTATTATGGTTTCAAATCTTATAATATTGCCAACTTGAATTACTTGTTTATGTGCTTATTACGTTTGAATAAATTGTAATCCATTACATGATCCCATATTCTTTGATGTTTATCTTGTATCATTATTGCTATAGATTAGTCTGATATGATCCTCTGCTCATGTCATTGAACAAAAATAGCTTGTGTGTGAAAATGTGTATATCTTTATTCTGAAAAGATAAAAAAAGGATTTTAAGTTTATGTATAGTTCAAATTCAAATAAGAAAAGCCAAAAATATTTGTGCTTAACCTTCGTGAATTGACTTTGAATCCTCTTGATTGAATGATTCATACCCGGTTCGTTATTTGACTTGACATTCTTCATGATTTGAGTTGAAATTGGATTTCACAAAGTTTTTTGCGTACTTGTTAAGTGCGCAGGAATTAAACCTTGCGTACTTGTAAGTACGCAAGACTTAAGTCATGCGTACTTGCTAAGTACGCAAGAGTTAAGTCTTGCACACTTGTTAAGTACGCAAGACCCGAATGTGTGGGTATATATAGTGGACTTAGAAAAATTCTGAGACTTTATCTCATTTTAAACACAGCCACTGTGCATTTCCCTCCAATCCTTATTTCCTCAAAATTTGTGTGATTCCAAAGCGTTTTTTCATCCCGATCATTGTTTCATCTTCACTTATCCAATCTTTGTGATGGCTCGTGCTTTTACCAACGAATTCAATCTTGTGGCTCTAACACAACCCGAGTGGAAGGGTGCTGCACTTGAATACAGAGAGATAGTTGATTTCCTGAACCACTCAAATATCAGCTATGCTATCTCTGCAGATCCTATCATCTCAAGACCATACATGGATCAATTCTGGGCAACAGCATATCATGACTGCACAGTAACCCCGAACGTCATTAGGGATACTATAGTAGATCAACAGATAGCCATATCCGAAGACACCATCAGGAGGGTGTTACAGTTCCGGGATCTTACAACTGACCCAATTACCTATCCTGATTATGTTGTCGATGGTTGTTTGAGGCAGAGAATGGGATACGTCGGTGCAACGGATTATGCTTCATACAAGAAGATGTGGGTACTCGATCAATGGCGCTACTTTGCCCACATCATGATCATGTTCATCTCTTCAAGGAAAGCAGGCAAGGATGCCATGGGTCATCACTTAGCGGCTGCAATGGTGGGTTTATCTCTCAACAAGGGCTATAATTTCTCTAAGTACGTATACAAGGCCTTAACTGACCAGATCTATACGGCGGAGAAGTTTAGATTCATGTTGTATCCATGATTTATCCAGCTGCTAATCAATGATATGTTACCAAATCTACCGGCAATTGTGGAAAGATTACAAGTGAAGCGAGTGGACAAGAGAGTATTTGCTCAATTCTTAAAGCCAGGAAGTGTAGAACCTACCCCTGTGTGTACTCCTCTCTTCGGATACTTAATCAACGAAGCATATGTGGCCCCAGATAATTTCAGATGGTATAGTCCCGATTCGGAGCCTGAACTAAGTGAACACTCTAATGAGCAGGAAGAGGAGGAAGTTGAAGGTGATGATGAATCACAAAATGAAGGAGACAAAGAAGAAGGAAGTGTTGGTGCTGAAGAATCTGACTCCGAAACAAGAAAATCTGATTCATCTGATTCTGATGATGCACCAGACCAATCACACCCGAGAAGAACGACAATGGTGACCCTTCCCGAGTCGTCTTCTAAAAGAAAGAGACAAGAAAGCACAAGCAGTGAGTATGAACCAGAGTCTGATTAAGATGCTTCTATACAAAGACAGATACGAGAAAGTATTAAAAAGCGTCGGGGGGATAGGCCATCTGCGGGTATCCCTAGAGAAGTGGAAGTTAGTGTTGGACGGCGACAAGTCACTGAGGTTGTGACCACTGCTTAACCTCTACGTCAACTTCCACCCAACTATATCAAAGGACAGGGAGGCGGTCACGTGTAACTGCTACTACTGGCACAGAGGAGGTTCCTGTGATAGTATCCCTCCCACTACAACCTGTCCAGGTGACGGTGATGACTCCAATCCTCAGTGAGTCGGTAACTATCACCCCAACCACCATTGCAACATCTACCATACCAACTTCCATCCCAAACACTATTCCAACTACCACCCTTCAACCAATCAGTGAACCCTTTTCACATGGTGATTTCACCCATGGGTTCGACTTTGATAACATCTTCACTTTTCCCACTCATACAGCCGGTGCCTCTATATCTAGGGATCCAGATCCACGGGATGCAAGGATTGCTACCCTAGAGTCTCAAGTTACTGGGTTACTAGAGACGGTACGGAAATCAAGGGAGGAGTCTGACAAGCAACAAGGTCAGATTAACTCTTTGGTTGACGAAGTAGCGGCCTTGAAAAAGGAAAGGGCGGTTGATGAGTTGCAACGTAAAGAGCACGATATGATGGTCAAATTGGTCTGTGATATAACCAAAACTCTTGCTGCTTAGGGGGAGAAGATTAAGGAGTTTCTGAAAGAGAAGGAGAAACCGACAAAGCCAAGTAGTGATGAGGCTTGTCACTTAGATGATCTATCTAAGGGTGACGACCAGGACAAGGATCTTGAAGCCGGTCCTAGTGGAAGTGAGCAACAATCGTTAGCATGAGCTATTGTTCCTTATTCTACCGTGCCTATGGCTGAGGGGGAGTCCACTCAACATGAAGGCAGTGTTGCTTCTGGTAGTGGAGGTGATAAAGGAAAGTCTACGGCTGAGGTGCTAAATGACCTATCTGATGAGGTCATTCTACTGATTGAGCCAGACTATTCCAAAGAAGCTCAGGTCGATGCCCTCAGCAATCTGGAGGAAGGAGAGATCGAGTCTGATGATGAATGGGATGTATAAGATGAGGATGTTATGGTAGAGTTTTCCAAAGGGGACGGTGAAGGAGTTTATGAGCTTGAGGATGGAGAGATATTTGAAGCTCCAGCCTTTGAAGCAGATTTTAACACAGGTATAGTGGAGCCTGAAAGTACTGCTGGGGCTTCGACTGAAGCATCTCCCACCGTTCCTAAACCTATTGATCCAGAGGCGTGGAAAAGTAAATATCCGCCTGGTTGGTTTACAAAGGATCAAGCTCCTGTCTGGCAGAAGACATCCATAATAGACAAACATGGAGCTACAGGCATGATCTTGTCTGTTAGGTTCGACGACGACAAGAAGGTGTTCGCTATTAAACGGGCTGGTGGGGTTCAATACTTGAAACCTACCAGTGAAGCGTTCAGCAGTATGATCTGGTGAACCTCGCAAACCGCGAGCTGCTGTGTGACACTAGTCATGCATCAGCAATGAGTTTGTGGAGAACACTACAGAAAGAGGGAAGATTGGGGAACTTTGAGATGTTTAAGCCTCAGATGCCTAATAGAGTCCGGGATAAGAGCTTCAGACATCACATAACTAACAGAAGCCTAAAGAAACTGGTCTATAACCCAGTGCTATGTGAAACCAGGATTCCCCTGAGCAAGTTATCTCAGGATATCCTTGGTAACATGTGGTACTGGTACGTGGACCCAAAGACGGGCGAGGCAGTGGTAATGGGAAAGATTAGGTCCGAAAGTGGAAGCTTGGTGCCAAAGGAATTGATCAGAGTCTTTGATGAAATCACTTTCATTAATTTCTCTGTGAAAGATCTGACGTTCCTAAATGACAAATTCTGTATCCACACGGACGAGTGGACAAAGCTTCAAGCATCAAGATACAACAAGTTGGTCAAGTTCTGCCTTGACTACAAGCTAAAGATGGAAGCTAAAGCTGGTGGAGTTTGAAGACCGAAGACAATCCAGAAATGTTGTTAAGGGGGAGTTTCTTGAAGCACGTTTGTGTGATAGACACTCTGGATGGTGTTTAGCTTATGTACTTGTCTTTATGTATTTGTACTTGTATTTAAGTATATGTATGTGTTGATTATCGAGTTGTAATCACATATGTATGTACTAAGTCTTGTCTTTTTCTGTTAAGTGTTGTGCGCACTTAGTAAGTGCGAAGGATGTATATCATTGTAACGAACCAAAATCCGGGTCTCGTTATAAATAAATATATTTCTAAATAAATATTATGTTGAAAATAATATTTTGAAATAAATTGAAACAAGCGGGTTTCAAGTTAGTAATGGGGTTAGGCTAGTTTTTAACTAGTTTTGGAAAGGAAATGGTGAAATGGAAGTTGAAGGACTAATTGTGTAAATGGGCAAAATCTGCCATATTGACTTGGAGAAGTCAAAATTGGTCATTTTGCATGCTTGGGTCGTTCTTGAGCAAGAGAGGAGAAAAAGGAGAAAATCCAATTTGAAGCCAAATCTTGCGTTTTAGGCTCGTTTTGAGAAGGTGTTGGCTTGCACATCAACCTTCTAACATCAAGTAAGTGTTAAACATCCTTTTGATTTCACTTTTGATGTGTTCTTGGTGGGTGTTGGGTGAAATCCGAAAATTTGGATGCATGTGGTAAATTGGTGTTAGATTGTTGATAATCTAACTTAACTAAAGTTAAAGAGTGATAATTAACATCCTAGAACCCTTGATTTTGATTATGAGAAGTTAGGGTTCATATGAGAAAAATTGGGGGTTTTTGTAAAATGAAGATAGAATGGTGATCTAGTGATGATTAAGTGTTTTTGGGATGTTAGACACTTGAACAAACACCAAATTAACTTTATAATAATTTTTGAAAGAAAGATTAGTGTTAAGGTTAAGATAATGAAACTCAAGTAGGTGAGTTTGTGGTGAAAGAGGGTGTTTGGTTATGAGGATAACCCAAAACGGGTCAATTTGGGTTGGAAATGGGAAATTGGGTTGTGAACCCAATTGTAATATGATTTTGGTGTATGTTAGATTACTAAACTAGGTGAATGTGTTTAGGTAATCAAGTTGCAAAGCTAAAAGCCGGTGCGGGACCTTCTAACCCGAAAAGTAAGTGCTTTAGCACTTACTTAGTTTTGATGATATGGTGTTTGTATGCAATGTTGTATGTATGATGTATATAGTTGCATAATTTGATATGTGGTATGAACGTATATGGAAGTGTGTAAATGATAGAATGTATGTAGTTATAGTATGTGTACTATAATGGATATGTGAATATGGAGTTATGGTCTAAGTACCATAATGGATAGAATGGATATGGAGTTATGGTCTACGAACCATAATGGATAGAATGGATATGGAGTTATGGTCTATGAACCATAATGGATAGAATGGATATGGAGTTATGGTCTAAGTACCATAATGGATAGAACGGTTATGGAGTTATGATCTCGTATCCTAAATGGATATGAAGTTATGGCCTACGTGCCATAATGGAAATGATAATGTGATAATGAAACCCTTAATTGACTTATTGTGTGTAAACGGGTCAAATGGGTGAAAGTGGTGAAAACAAGTTTTATATACTTGTTTGTTTTGGTTATTTCATTACTAATGGTGTTATGTTAATGTGGTTATGTAGGGAAAGCTCCGAAGTAGGTCAAGGTCAAGTTCATTGGCGAAAAGAGGATTCTCGTATGCTTTATGGTGATTATGGGTTTTTGTTTGAAATCCGTTTTTTTTACGTGTATTTTGGTTCATAAACAATGTTGTTTATGTTAAAATATGTAGTATGAATGCTTTTTGTCAAAACCCAAGTGATATGGGAATTTTTGGTTGTCAAGTGAAGTGAAAAAGTTGGAAAAATGGTTAAGTATGAAAACCTGCAGGAAACTGAAACTCTCTGAGTTTTGAGTCCCTCGCGGTACGCGAGAGCCCTTAGAGGATTCTCTCGCGGTACGCGAGAGACCGGGTTTCCGGGTTTGCGTTTCTGAGACTCCCTCGCGGTACGCGAGGGAGGTGGCTAGTTTGTCTCGCGGTACGCGAGGAGTAAAAAAAAAAAAAAAAAAAAAAAAAAAAAAAAAAAAAAATTTTGGGATTAAGTCTTCCGCGCGTTAAACTTTTGTTATTTAAAAGTGGTGTGTTACAACTTGGTATCAGAGCAATGGTTTGAGGGATTTGGTGTGCGAGACACTAAACTCAAACCGGATGCTCTTGATATGGGGGGATGATACGAGAATCCAAGTAGGACTTGACTAAGACTCGGAGCTTGCTGAAATGAAAGGTTAGTAATGATTTGATAAAATGATAATATATATATATATGGTGTATGTATATATGTATGATGAATGTTGTTAAGGTGTTATGTGTGCCGAAACTTGTTTTGTGACTTGTTATATGGAGATGGTAATTACAATTGGGCATGGCGTACTATTAAACATGTCTGGCCAATATGTTTAATAAGATGAAATGTGCAAGAGACTTTATGATAACCATATAACAATGAACATTTGCAAGGATTAGGTGAAGGTGGTTATATATGTATGTATGTATATAGGTAGGTATATATATACTTAATACATATAATAGTGAATGTGTAATGGATACCTAGGGTATTGAAAGTGAAAGGGTATTAAAGTGTTTGTGGTTCATTTTCTCAGTTTAGAGATGGCAGAAGATGCAAGTAATGAACCATTGGATCCAAGAATCCAAGATATGATAAAAGAGGAAGTGGCTAAGGCCTTCGAGCAAGCCACAACCTTGTTAATGGAAGAAATGAGAGGGGCTATCAAGCTTACCCTCGAAGACGTGTTAAAGGAGAAGGAAAGGGTGCCACAGGGTTGTACTCTAAAGGAGTTTATGGTAATTAAACCCAAGGAGTATAACGGGCAAGTGGACCCGATTCTGAGCCACAGGTGGGTGGTGGATATGGAGTCTAATTTCGAGACTACTAAATGTAAGCCTGAGGATAGGGTGATGTTCAGTGTGCCTTTATTGACTGGAAGGGCGAAAGAGTGGTTGTTGAATCTCCGCAAGGAGAGAGGTGATTTGGGTGTGACCTCCATGACTTGGGAGGAGTTTAAGGCGGCTTTTCTGAAGTATCATTGCCCGCAAGCCGCAGTTGATAGAATGACTGAGGAGTTTCTCCTCATGAGGCAAAAGAAAGAGTCAATAGATGAATTGGCTGGAGCTTTCTTTGATCGCGCCAAGTTCTGTCCGGACGTGGTGTCGACCGAGAAGGCGAAGATTGACAGATTTTATGCTATGTTGACTGTGGAATTCAGAGATAGCATATCTCCATCTTCTTTCACCACACTTGTGGATTTAATAAACAGGTGTCGGGAAAGGGAAGTGGAGTTGAGGAGACAAGAGGCTAGGGGAGAGAAGAGAAAAAGGGAAATTGTGGATCAAGTGGTGAGCAAGATAAAGGGCGGGAGCCCTAGTAAGAAGCCTTTTACCAAGTTCTCTTCTCAAGGATGCAAAGTTTGTGGGAAGGAGCACTATGGGGATTGTAAGAAGGGAACGTCAAATTGTTACAAGTGTGGAAAGCCGGGGCATATGGCAAATCAGTGTCCAAGCCAGATTCGTATATGCTATAATTGTTACAAGCCAGGACACCTTAGGGCGGATTGCCCGGATTTGAAGCAAGGTGGAAGCGAAAGAAAAGTTGAGATACCCAGGCCTAAGGGTAGAGCCTTCCACATATCTGCGGAGGAAGCAAAGAACGACTCGGAGGTGGTGTCAGGTACATTCAGGATTAACTCTTTACCTGCACTAGTTCTTTTTGATTCGGGGGCTAGTCGTTCGTTTGTGTCTTTGAAATTTGTTAAGCATTCTTCTTTTATAAGTAGCAAGTTAGACGAACCCTTAGAAATTGAGGCGGCAAACGATAAGAGCTTCCTAGTGTTTGATGTTTATAGGAATTGCAAATTAAAGGCGGGGGGTGAAACGTTCCATATTGATTTAATTCCTATGTCTATGGGGGATTTTGATGTTATTGTGGGGATGGATTGGTTGTCAAAGAATAAGGCGAGTATATTATGTGGACCAAAGGCGATCCAACTTGATTCCCCGTCGGGAGAGTCCATCTACATTGAAGGTGATAAGAAAGGTAAGGTGAGGTTGTGCTCCTTTGTGAAGGCAACCAAGTACATGGCGCGTGGGTGCAAGGCGTTCATGGCATGTGTTACGGATGTGGATGGAAAGGTAAAAGAGATTCACGACGTGCCGGTCGTGAATCAGTTTGCGGATGTGTTTCCTGACGAGTTACCGGGGGTTCCGCCTGATAGGGAGATTGAGTTTGGGATCGACTTGATGCCGGGTGCTAAACCGGTAGCTAAAGCGCCTTATAGATTGGCACCGCCAGAAATGAAAGAGTTGATGGAGCAATTACAAGAATTGCTTGATAAAGGTTTCATACGCCCAAGTGTCTCACCTTGGGGTGCGCCCATTCTCTTCGTTAAAAAGAAGGATGGGAGCATGAGGATGTGTATGGATTATCGGGAGTTGAATAAGTTGACGGTGAAGAATAGGTACCCTTTACCTAGGATTGATGATCTTTTCGATCAATTACAAGGGGCGTCGTGGTTCTCTAAGATTGATTTGAAATCCGGGTACCATCAACTGAAAGTGAAAGAAGATGACATTCCTAAAACCGCTTTTCGCACTCGTTACGGTCACTATGAATTTACAGTTATGCCTTTCGGCTTAACCAACGCACCCGCGGTTTTCATGGATCTTATGAACCGGGTGTGTAGACCGTTCCTCGACCGCTCGGTCATAGTTTTCATTGACGATCTTCTCATCTATTCAAGGAGCGAAGGTGATCACGCTTGCCATTTGCGTGAAATTCTCGAAGTCTTGCAAAAGGAGAAACTTTATGCTAAATTCTCCAAGTGTGCCTTTTGGTTACGCGAAATTCAATTCTTGGGTCATGTGATTAATGATAAAGGGATTACTGTCGACCCATCCAAGATAGTGGCGGTTAAAGATTGGTTTCCACCGAAGACGCCTTCGGAGATTAGAAGTTTCTTGGGGTTGGCGGGTTATTACCGGCGGTTTATTGAAAACTTCTCTCGGATTGCCTTACCGATGACGAAGTTGACCCGTAAAGAGACTAAGTTTGTTTGGGGTTCCGAGCAAGAATCTGCCTTTCAACTCTTGAAAGAAAAGTTGACAAAGGCGCCTGTTTTATCCTTGCCGGACGGGACCGAAGATTTTGTTGTGTATTCGGATGCCTCGCATTCGGGGTTGGGGTGTGTTTTGATGCAAAGGGGGAAAGTAATTGCCTACGCGTCTAGGCAATTGAAGGTTCACGAGGTGAATTACCCTACCCATGATCTAGAGCTTGCGGCCGTGGTTTTCGCACTCAAGATTTGGAGGCATTATTTGTATGGGGTTAAGTGTACGATCTACACGGATCACAAAAGTCTCAAGTACTTCTTTGACCAAAAGGACCTCAACATGAGGCAAAGGCGGTGGCTTGAATTGGTCAAGGATTATGATTGTGACATACTTTATCATCCGGGTAAAGCGAATGTTGTGGCGGATGCGCTTAGTAGGAAGTCAAGTCATGCACCTATCAAGGTGAAGTCATTCAAGATGACAATTTCATCATCCCTAATTGATGAAATCCGGGAGGCTCAAGTGTTAGCACTTGGTGGTGACTTGAAGAAAGAGCGGATGGTTGCTTATGTTGATAAACTTGGTGAAAATAGCATGGGCTTGAAGACATGCTTTGGTAGGATTTGGATTCCTAGGTTGTCAAGTATTTTGACAACTATTTTAGATGAGGCGTATAAATCCAAATATTCTATCCATCCGGGGGCCACAAAGATGTTTTACGATTTGAGGTGTCATTTTTGGTGGCCGGGTATGAGGCGTGATGTTGTTAAGTATGTTGAGAGGTGTCTCACATGCTTAAGGGTGAAGGCGGAACACCAAAAGCCGTATGGAAAGCTCCAACCGCTTGAAATACCGCTTTGGAAATGGGAGAATATAGCTATGGATTTGATCACTAAACTACCAAAGACTCGAAAGGGTTATGATGCGATATGGGTAGTAGTGGATCGGTTGACGAAGAGTGCACATTTCCTACCTATAAAGGAAACATACTCTTCGGATAGATTGGCGGAAATGTATGTGAAGGAAATTGTGTCACGTCATGGTGTGCCGGTGTCGATTATATCGGATCGTGATACGAGATTTACTTCTCGATTTTGGAAGAAATTCCATGAGGATATGGGGACTAGATTGAATCTTAGCACTGCTTATCATCCACAAACGGATGGTCAAAGCGAGCGAACGATTCAAACGCTCGAAGATATGTTGCGAGCGTGTGCTTTAGATTTTGGTGGTAGTTGGGATGACCATTTACCGTTGGCGGAATTTTCGTATAACAATAGTTATCATTCTAGTATTGGTATGCCGCCTTTTGAGGCATTGTACGGGAGAAAGTGTCGAACACCCGTGTGTTGGGGTGAAATCGGTCAACGGGAACTAGGTAGTAAAGAGGTGGTCTTGGAAACTAATGATAGTATTGACCAAATTAGAGCACGCTTGAAGGCGGCTCAAGATCGCCAAAAGTCCTATGCGGATAATAGGAAGCGGGCGATTGAGTTTCAAGTGGGGGACTTTGTACTTTTGAAAGTCTCTCCTTGGAAAGGTGTGATACGGTTTAGAAAACGGGGGAAGTTAAGTCCTCGTTTCATCGGGCCGTTTGAGGTGATAGCAAAGGTGGGTACGGTAGCTTATCGCTTGGAGCTACCGGAGGAGTTAAGTAGACTTCATAACACGTTTCACGTGTCACATTTGCGAAAATGTTTAGCGGACGAGTCTACTTTTGTTCCATTAGATGATATCGAATTGGATGAAAAGTTGAATTATGTTGAAGAACCGGTGGCAATCTTGGATAGAAAAGTGAAGCGTTTACGTAATAAAGAGATTAGCCAAGTATTGGTGAAGTGGAAACATAGAAAGGGAGCGGAAATGACTTGGGAAACCGAGGAAGAAATGCTCAAGTTTTACCCAAACCTTTTTATGTGAAGACGGGTTTCGGGGACGAAACCCAAATAAGGGGAGGTGATTTGTAACGAACCAAAATCCGGGTCTCGTTATAAATAAATATATTTCTAAATAAATATTATGTTGAAAATAATATTTTGAAATAAATTGAAACAAGCGGGTTTCAAGTTAGTAATGGGGTTAGGCTAGTTTTTAACTAGTTTTGGAAAGGAAATGGTGAAATGGAAGTTGAAGGACTAATTGTGTAAATGGGCAAAATCTGCCATATTGACTTGGAGAAGTCAAAATTGGTCATTTTGCATGCTTGGGTCGTTCTTGAGCAAGAGAGGAGAAAAAGGAGAAAATCCAATTTGAAGCCAAATCTTGCGTTTTAGGCTCGTTTTGAGAAGGTGTTGGCTTGCACATCAACCTTCTAACATCAAGTAAGTGTTAAACATCCTTTTGATTTCACTTTTGATGTGTTCTTGGTGGGTGTTGGGTGAAATCCGAAAATTTGGATGCATGTGGTAAATTGGTGTTAGATTGTTGATAATCTAACTTAACTAAAGTTAAAGAGTGATGATTAACATCCTAGAACCCTTGATTTTGATTATGAGAAGTTAGGGTTCATATGAGAAAAATTGGGGGTTTTTGTAAAATGAAGATAGAATGGTGATCTAGTGATGATTAAGTGTTTTTGGGATGTTAGACACTTGAACAAACACCAAATTAACTTTATAATAATTTTTGAAAGAAAGATTAGTGTTAAGGTTAAGATAATGAAACTCAAGTAGGTGAGTTTGTGGTGAAAGAGGGTGTTTGGTTATGAGGATAACCCAAAACGGGTCAATTTGGGTTGGAAATGGGAAATTGGGTTGTGAACCCAATTGTAATATGATTTTGGTGTATGTTAGATTACTAAACTAGGTGAATGTGTTTAGGTAATCAAGTTGCAAAGCTAAAAGCCGGTGCGGGACCTTCTAACCCGAAAAGTAAGTGCTTTAGCACTTACTTAGTTTTGATGATATGGTGTTTGTATGCAATGTTGTATGTATGATGTATATAGTTGCATAATTTGATATGTGGTATGAACGTATATGGAAGTGTGTAAATGATAGAATGTATGTAGTTATAGTATGTGTACTATAATGGATATGTGAATATGGAGTTATGGTCTAAGTACCATAATGGATAGAATGGATATGGAGTTATGGTCTACGAACCATAATGGATAGAATGGATATGGAGTTATGGTCTATGAACCATAATGGATAGAATGGATATGGAGTTATGGTCTAAGTACCATAATGGATAGAACGGTTATGGAGTTATGATCTCGTATCCTAAATGGATATGAAGTTATGGCCTACGTGCCATAATGGAAATGATAATGTGATAATGAAACCCTTAATTGACTTATTGTGTGTAAACGGGTCAAATGGGTGAAAGTGGTGAAAACAAGTTTTATATACTTGTTTGTTTTGGTTATTTCATTACTAATGGTGTTATGTTAATGTGGTTATGTAGGGAAAGCTCCGAAGTAGGTCAAGGTCAAGTTCATTGGCGAAAAGAGGATTCTCGTATGCTTTATGGTGATTATGGGTTTTTGTTTGAAATCCGTTTTTTTGACGTGTATTTTGGTTCATAAACAATGTTGTTTATGTTAAAATATGTAGTATGAATGCTTTTTGTCAAAACCCAAGTGATATGGGAATTTTTGGTTGTCAAGTGAAGTGAAAAAGTTGGAAAAATGGTTAAGTATGAAAACCTGCAGGAAACTGAAACTCTCTGAGTTTTGAGTCCCTCGCGGTACGCGAGAGCCCTTAGAGGATTCTCTCGCGGTACGCGAGAGACCGGGTTTCCGGGTTTGCGTTTCTAAGACTCCCTCGCGGTACGCGAGGGAGGTGGCTAGTTTGTCTCGCGGTACGCGAGGAGTAAAAAAAAAAAAAAAAAAAAAAAAAAAATTTTGGGATTTAGTCTTCCGCGCGTTAAACTTTTGTTATTTAAAAGTGGTGTGTTACAATCATGCATGCTAAGTACGCAAGAACAAAGTCTGCATACTTGCTAAGTAAGCATGAGTTAAACCCTACGCACTTGCTAAGTGCACAGACAACAGGTCTAGTATAAATAGGCTAGGTTAACAGAAGTTATGTACACAGTTATACGCACTAATTCTCTCTATAACCGGCTGTGATTATCAATAGACGAAGTTTGAAAGTATCTTGTGTCTTTGTTGTCGGTTTACTATGTGTTGATTGATACTCCACCTAGTCACGGGCATTCCGCACCCGGTTCGACCAGGAACACACTTGCATGTGATGATCTGAGACACCCATTGCATGTGATGATCCGAGACACCCGAGGGACCTACACCTAAATCACCAAGGGTGGATGATAATAGAGATTGTGAATTGCTTAAAGTAGTTTATTTTGATGCTAATGGTAGACCCAAGACCATAATGGCTTGGGTCACCGTTTTTGACTGATTTCCTTTGTTTGTGTAGGGTCAACTAAGGAGGACTATCAACAACAATTGGTATGTGGATAGTGGTTGCTCCGGAAATATAACAAGAAATGTTCGTTTGCTCGAAGATGTTATTAAAATTGATGGAGGTTTTGTCGCTTTTGCGGGAAATAAAGGCAGCTACATAGCAGGCCAAGGAACGCTGAAGAATGAAAAGGTGAAATTTGAGAAAGTCAAATATGTTGAGCAACTCCAGAATAATTTACTCAGTGTATCTCAAGTGTGTGATAAGAAGTTTTCATACCATTTCAATGATTCTGAATGTTATATTTTGAAGCCGGGATTTGTAATACCTGAAGAATGAATTATGATGAAGGCTCCGAGAAGAAATGACACATATGTTTTAGACATGAGTGTTGCTACAACAATGGATTCAACTGTAATCTCTAAGAAATTCCAACCTTTATTTGAACTTGTCCGACATTGTAATTTATTTATTTTATGAGTACATCTATCAATTACAATAAATTACCTAATGTATTTATACATGCATGCATTGAATACCATTATTACAAAATGATAGATACTTATTTAAAGAAATTATATAAGTATTTATTATTACTCTACTAAATAAATATATATACATATATTTCAAAACCTACATAAATATATTAACACACATATTTATAAAAATACCAAATTATAATTTAAAGATTGTATTAATTACTTAATATTTTTCTTTTAAGTAAATGGGAATTAGTAGAAATAAAACCATTTTAATTATATAAATATATTTATGCAATTATTTCAAATCCATTAATAACAAATAAATAATTGGATTTATGTGTCTTAATTAATCTTAGTTAGTAAATTACATTTTTATTAGTATTATAACCTTTAATTTTAACTAAATGATTCAAATGATTTTATAAAAAGTTCTAAATTTTATGATTCCATACTTTATAAAAGTACAGGGTTGATAATGTAAATTCCTGAAACTTAATTCCAATTAAAAATAAAGGTTTCTACATAGAATGATAAAACTATGAAAGGCCAGGCTTGCCAAACCCGGATTTCCCCCTTCCTCTTTTCAGTCATGGGTTCGAAACCCGCTCAAGACCGGTTCCGAAGCCACAATCGTGAACTCATCTCTGAGGCATTATCACGCTTAAAAGAAACCGGCTAAACGTTCATACCACGCGATCGATCCATCTCCTTCGAGTAATTGAGTTTTTATGAACCCATCGTGGTTGAACTAGTAACCGAAAGCCATTGAAGGCTCATTTAATCAATCGATTCGTTCCCGCACAAATTGTGTATAAATAGGTACCCCAATCCATCGACGACACTCAATACGAACTCCCTACATCCTTAAATCACTCGCTTATCGTCTCCGGAGCTCGGAATTTAGTCGGAAAACCCGAATCAGTTCTTCGAGCCTTTCTCCTTCGCCACTCAACCATTTCAGGTAATGCTAGTGTCAAATAAATCGTATTAGTATGAGGGTCAATAACCCTATGATTTCGGGCTTGAACAGTTGGCCAATCGGGTGGATTATGAGGCTAGGGTTTACGGGTTTGGGAATGGGGAAGATGATGGCTGGGGTTGTGTGTTAATACTAAATCGAAACCGGTTAAGACCAAGGCATCATGCCCTGGTCTGATGGTTAATGTGTGTGTGTGTTGTGACCCGGCTCTGGTCACGGGTTCGATTCCGGTTGGACCCAGTTTTGGGATTTTATTTTTGTTTAATTATTTAAATGCATTATTTTATAATTAAAAATTCCAAAAAAAAATATATATATATTCTGTAAGATTTCTTTTATATAAAAGCAGAAAATACAAATTTATATATTGTTACTATTTTATTAATAATACAATAAACCACTTATAAAATCTCAAATAAATAAATGGTTAGACAAATTAACTAAATTATTTATTTTGTTACACAGCTATAATGTCTAAATTATTATTAGAACCTATAAACAATTATCTTGGTGAGTATAATTATGCAAGTTTATTTCATTTGGAGCTTACTTATATTACTACCTATTTAATACCCTTTTATTTACCATTTCAGTAAAAGAAAATATTGTAGTAATTTAAAATAATTATCTTATTTACCTAAAACAATTATTTAAGTCTTTTAAATTATTTACTAATTATTTTAGAATAATTTTATGCTAAACGTACTAGCAATCCAATCCATAATTTATTGTTCTTAGAATAATATAAACCTTTATCTATTTCATAATCCATTTGTTTAATCATTTCATAATAACTATATAAATTCAAACAATTTATTATCTTTACAAAACCCATATATTAAGGTTTCTAATTAACTCTAATTAGTATTAACATATCCTTACCAATATATACTGTTCTTCAAACTTGTACAAGTCCCATATCCAATCCCAAGTCCCATGAAACCCTAAAGTCCCAATATTTCCTCAATTCCATTTAGACACACATTAAATTTAGAGTATCATTATCTATGTAGGTTCATTGTGAGAAATCCTCACGAGACCTATTCATACCAACTCTAGCTTCAATACAAGTGAGTTCATAGCCCCCTTTCTTTTTACTATTGTTTACAAATACTCGGGGTGGAACTTGTTTACTTACCATGCTTACCAAATTCAATACCAATGTTCTCATGCTATTTACTAAGTGCTTTATGTCTTAAACTACTTGGTGACCATTACATGTGTTCATGCTAGTACATTCATTAACCTGCTACCTAGGCCTAAGGTAGTACCTAACATGATCATTTATAGGGGAATCCGATTCCAGTTAACACGAATCTTGGCGGGTTTTGTGTGTACCATGTTACTATTTTTCCAAAACACAATCAGTGGGATTGTACTTACCAGTTTTCCATTTACTACGGATTGAATTGTACGCTTCGAACTTTGTATGTTTTCACATTTATGCCATAGTTACGCTTTGAACAATATTGAATTTCAAATCATTTTTACTAAACTTTTGTTTGTGTCAAAACCTATGTTACTCACCAACTACTTGTAGTTGACATTTACTCGCATGTTTCAGGTGCACCCATTTGAGAACCCTACCTGCTCATCTAGGACTTGGACCTAGTTAAATTTAAATTATGTTATGTTTTGAACGTTTCATTTTCCATTCCCTATGTAACGGATGATTTTAAGTTGATGAATAAATATTGTCATTTAATAATAGATGATCATGTGCTTATGAACAACCGCGTCAGCCCCGGCGTTTAATCCGCCGCCGGCCGGGGTGTGACAGTTTGGTATCAGAGCCATGGTTATAGGGAATTAGGTTATTAGACACATGACCTAGACTATAACATAGGAGTCCCAAACATGAGTTTAACTCGTGTCTTTTATTAGGAACTCCACTTTATTCCTACCATGTATACTTACCTACACCTATCTATTTTTGATTACTTGATACAACTACATGAACTTCAATATTCAAGAGTCTACATGAAACTGTTTGGAACTACTTGAACTACATGAAACTTACACTTAGACTTAATAGTCTAATCTGAAGGAAACTCTCGTCAAAGGAATGTAAGTTCTAACTAATGAATGAGAACTCGTGCAATCCGGAAGGGTGGATGCCTGTATTCTGAGAGTTCTGTCTAGGAAAGCATCTCGTATAAATCCAAATCAACCGATAGACCAGTTATGCTTTCATGGGAATTCTTGGGATGAGTGTCCACTTATAGGCTAAAGCATGACTTCTCAAACATTAGAAAGACTTAAAGTACTTTGATAAGTCAATGTGCCCATTAGGGTACCATGTATGCTACATCTAACATCTCATGATTTAATTGCAAACTCTTATTCATGATTCACATCTTATGAACTTCCTATTCACCCGTTTGTAGAATGCCTCCCCGTCATGAGCGTAGGAACAACCTCACCGATAGGATCATCCAGCAAATGGCTATGATCCTACCAACTATGGTCAACCAACTGAACCAGAATGCTGCACCAAGGAATCCCACGTGTACATTCAAACACTTCAACTCCTGTAACCCCACCAAGTTCTACGGGAACGAAGGAGCTACTGGACTCCTCCAATGGTTTGAAAGCATTGAGGGAACTTTCATCAATGCTGACTGTCCTGAGAACCTGAAGGTTCGTTATGCTACTAGTGTCTTCCAGAAGAGGGCACTAACATGGTGGAATGGAGAAAAGCGTAACCGGGGGATAGAGGTTGCACTAGCCTTACCTTGGGCCGATGTGAAAGCACTCATGACCGATGAGTTTTGCCCCCGTAATGAGGTCAAGAAACTAGAAGTTGAATTCTGGGATCTGAAACAAGACAGTGGTGAAAGCCTTGCCTACACCACCCGCTTTCATGAGCTTAGCCTCTTGGTGCCCCATATGGTCACTCCTCTCTCCCGAGCCATTGAGAAGTACATCAATGGTCTGCCCATGCAGATTCAGGATACCGTGTTGGGTAGTAACCCAGCCACTCTTGAAGAAGCTATCCGTTTAGCTGCCACACTATCAGATAACCACGTTAAGGCAGGGACTTTGTCCAAGAAGGGTGCTAAGAAAGTCATTGAAAAACCCACCACTGAAACCACCAAGGAAACCAAAGCTGGGTCCTCCTTCAATGGAAAAAAGAGGAAAGGCAGGAACTTTGCCATTATCACTCCTGCTGCTCCTCTAGCCCAAGTGGCACCTACTGCCTTCAACCCCAACAAGAAGCCTTATGTGGGGACTCTACCTCTGTGTAACACCTGCCAGCTCCATCATACTACCTACATGCCATGTCGTCTATGTACCAATTGTGGATGTTCTGGACATACGGCTAACATCTGCTGTGCTGCTCAACCTAATGTTCTTGTTCCTGCTGCTATCGCTCAGGGTCGTGCTTGTTACGAGTGTGGAGACCAAATCATTTCAGGAACCGCTGCCCTAGGTTGGTCATTGTGAACCAAGCCAACATGAATCAGGGCAACATGATTCAATGGAACGGGAACCAAGGTAATATAATCCAGGGAAACAGGAACCAGGGGAATATGAACCGGGGAAATATGAATCAGGGGAATGCAAACCCCGTAGCTCGAGGACGTGCCTTCAACATCAATGCCAATGAGGCACAAGCCAACAACGATGTGGTGAACGGTACGTACCCAATAAATCACCAATATGCTTCTATCATGTTTGATACCGGTTCCGATAGGAGTTTTGTGTCCTTTGAATTTGAACCACAACTTGCTATGAGTCGAGCTAAGCTAGACAAACCCTTTGACATTTTAGTAGCGGATGGTTATTCTGTCTCATGTGACACCATTATTAGAGATTGTACCTTAACCTTGAACAATCATGACTTTTCAATCAATCTTATTCCTATGGCCCTCGGAGGTTTCGACATCATAGTAGGCATGGACTGGCTGACCAAGCACCATGCTGAAGTCGTCTGTTTTGACAAGTATATCCGTATCCCTCTTGACTCGGGTGAAGTTTTGAACGTTTATGGTGAGAAGCCGTCAAAAGGACTCAAGCTTATGTCCTGAACTACCGCATAGAAGTATTTATGGAAGAAATGTGTGGCATTCTTGGCCCATATTGTGGAACGAAAAGTCAAGGATAAGAACCTCCAAGACATTCCTGTAATCAAAGACTTTCCTGAAGTTTTTCCCAAAGATTTACCCGGTCTTCCTCATATACGTCAAGTCGAATTCCGTATTGACTTAGTGCCAGGATCAAACCCCGTGGCCAAGTCACCTTATCGTCTTGCACCATCAAAGATGCAGGAACTTTCAAGCCAACTCCGAGAACTTTCTGACAAAGGATTCATTCGTCCTAGCGTTTCCCCTTGGGGAGCACCTGTTCTATTCGTCAAGAAGAAGGATGGTTCTTTTCGGATGTGCATCGACTATCGGGAACTTAACAAGCTTACCGTGAAGAACCGTTATCCACTTCCTAGGATTGACGATTTGTTAGATTAGCTTCAAGGCTCGACTTATTTCTCTAAGATCGATCTTCGTTCTGGTTATCACCAGTTACGAGTCCTCGAATCCGATATCCCCAAAACAGCCTTTCGTACAAGATATGGTCATTACGAGTTCATGGTTATGCCATTCGGACTAACCAATGCACCCGCAGTATTCATGGATCTTATGAACCGAGTGTGCAAGCCGTACTTGGACAAGTTTGTAATCGTTTTCATTGACGACATTCTCATCTATTCAAAATCAAAAGCAGAACATGAGGAACACTTGCGTTTGGTTTTGGACCTATTGAAGAAGGAGCAATTATACGCTAAGTTCTCCAAATGTGAATTTTGGCTAAAGGAAGTCCAATTCTTCGGACACATAGTCAACGAGAAGGGTATTCACGTGGATCCCGCTAAGATTGAGGCGGTAAAGAACTGGCAAGCTCCAAAGACCCCTACCTAAGTCCGCTCATTTCTAGGTTTAGCTGGCTATTATCGTCGATTCATAGCGAATTTTTCAAAGATCGCAGTACCACTCACAGCCTTAACTCACAAGGCAAACCCTACGAGTGGGGACCAAAACAGGAAGAGGCCTTTCAAACCCTGAAAGAGAAACTATGTGAGGCTCCTATCCTTACCCTTCCTGATGGAACCGAAGACTTTGTCGTTTATTGCGACGCTTCCCACTTAGGCCTAGGGTGTGTTCTAATGCAACGAGGCAAAGTGATCGCTTATGCGTCCCGACAACTCAAAATCCATGAGAAGAATTATACGACGCACGATCTTGAGTTGGGTGCGGTTGTATTTGCTCTTAAAATTTGGAGACATTACCTATATGGTACCAAATATGAGATTTACACCGATCATAAGAGTCTCCAGCACATCTTCAATCAAAAGGAGCTCAACATGAGGCAAAGGCGTTGGGTTGAACTCCTAAACGACTACGACTGCAATATTCGTTATCATCCTGGTAAGTCGAATGTAGTGGCTGATGCTCTTAGCCGTAAAGAAACTATCAAAATCCACAGCATTCGAATCCAAAATGATATTCAAACTCGTATCCTTGAAGCACAACATATTTCTGTCACTGAAGGAAACATGTACAACGAAATGTCATGTGGTGCTGAACTCCAACTTGAAACCAAACCCAATGGGTTACTTTACTTTCTAAATCGTATATGGATTCCGGACCGTGACAACCTTCGTACCTTTATCATGAACGAGGCTCACAAGACTCGCTATTCTGTGCATCCTGGTGCAGACAAAATGTACATGGATCTTCGTACCCAATACTGGTGGCCTGGTATGAAAAAGGACATTTCTCTATACGTGTCCAAATGCCTTACTTGTTTGAAGGTTAAAGCCGAGCACCAGCGTCCATCTGGTTTACTTGAATAACCCGAGATTCCCATATGGAAATGGGAGTGTATTGCCATGGACTTTATAACCAAACTCCCACACACATCACGTGGTCATGATAGCATTTGGGTAATCATCGACCGTTTGACAAAATCTGCTCATTTCATACCCATACGTGAGGACTACCGAGTTGAGAAATTAGCTCGAATCTATATTGATGAGATCGTTAGTCGTCACGGTGTACCTCTCAACATTATTTCTGTTCGTGATGGACGATTCACCTCTCGTTTCTGGCAATCACTACAATCAGCTCTAGGTACTCAACTGAATCTTAGTACGGCTTACCATCCGCAAACTGATGGTCAGTCCGAATGAACGACTCGAAGATATGCTTAGAGCCTGTGTCATTGACTTCAAGGGAAACTGGGATTTACACCTACCCCTAGTCGAGTTCTCATACAACAACAGTTATCACACAAGCATTAATATGGCTCCTTTTGAAGCACTTTATGGTCGGAAGTGCCGCTCTCCTGTCTGCTGGGCGGAAATTGATGAATCACAAATCACTGGTCCTGAACTGATTCAAGAGACTTCCGACAAGATAATGTTAATCCGAGACAACCTTCTAGCAGCAAGAAGTCGGCAAAAAAGCTATGCCGACAAACGTCGAAAACCCTTAGAATTTCAGGTTGGCGATCTGGTTCTTCTCAAGGTATCCCCTTGGAAAGGCGTAGTTCGTTTTGGAAAGAAAGGGAAACTTGCGCCAAGATTCGTGGGCCCTTTTAAAATGCTTGAGCGGATTGGAAAAGTAGCCTATAAGTTGGACCTACCCGAAGGACTCAGTAACGTTCATCCGACATTTCATGTCTCGAACCTAAAGAAATGCTTAGCTGACGAGAATCTTCACATACCACTTGACGAGGTTCACATTGACGAAACAATGCACTTAGTGGAGAAACCCGTCGAGATCATGGACCCAGAAGTTAAGCAACTCAAGCGAAGTCGAATTCCAATCGTTAAGGTTCGATGGGAATCCAAACGTGGCCCTAAGTTCACTTGGGAACGTGAGGATCAAATGAAGGCAAAATACCCACATCTATTTCCAGGACCCTCTTCCTAATCAATTTCGGGACAAAATTTCCTAAAGTAGGGGAGACTGTAATCTCCAAGAAATTCCAACCTTTATTTGAACTTGTCCAGCATTGTAATTTCTTTATTTTATGAGTACATCTATCAATTACAATAAATTACCTAATGTATTTATACATGCATGCGTTGAATACCATTATTACAAAATGATAGATACTTATTTAAAGAAATTATATAAGTATTTATTATTACTCTACTAAATAAATATATATACATATATTTCAAAACCTACATAAATATATTAACACACATATTTATAAAAATACCAAATTATAATTGAAAGATTGTATTAATTACTTAATATTTTTCTTTTAAGTAAATGGGAATTAGTAGAAATAAAACCATTTTAATTATATAAATATATTTATGCAATTATTTCAAATCCATTAATAACAAATAAATAATTGGATTTATGTGTCTTAATTAATCTTAGTTAGTAAATTACATTTTTATTATTATTATAACCTTTAATTTTAACTAAATGATTCAAATGATTTTATAAAAAGTTCTAAATTTTATGATTCCATACTTTAAAAAAGTACAGGGTTGATAATGTAAACTCCTGAAACTTAATTCCAATTAAAAATAAAGGTTTCTATATAGAATGATAAAACTATGAAAGGCCAGGGGCCTGTTTTGCCAAACCCGGATTTCCCCCTTCCTCTTTTCAATCATGGGTTTGAAACCCGCTCAAGACTGGTTCCGAAGCCACAATCGTGAACTCATCCCTGAGGCATTATCACGCTTAAAAGAAACCGGCTAAACGTTTATACCACGCGATCGATCCATCTCCTTCGAGTAATTGAGTTTTTATGAACCCATCGTGGTTGAACTAGTAACCGAAAGCCATTGAAGGCTCATTTAATCGATCGATTCGTTCCCGCACAAATTGTGTATAAATAGGTACCCCAATCCATCGACGACACTCAATACGAACTCCCTACATCCTTAAATCACTCGCTTATCGTCTCCGGAGCTCGGAATTTAGTCGGAAAACCCGAATCAGTTCTTCGAGCCTTTCTCCTTCGCCACTCAACCATTTCAGGTAATGCTAGTGTCAAATAAATCGTATTAGTATGAGGGTCAATAACCCCATGATTTCGGGCTCGAACAGTTGGCCAATCGGGTGGATTATGAGGCTAGGGTTTACGGGTTTGGGAATGGGGAAGATGATGGCTGGGGTTGTGTGTTAATACTAAATCGAAACTGGTTAAGACTAAGGCATCATGCCCTGGTCTGATGGTTAATGTGTGTGTGTGTTGTGACCCGGCTCTGGTCACGGGTTCGATTCCGGTTGGACCCAGTTTTGGGATTTTATTTTTGTTTAATTATTTAAATGCATTATTTTATTATTAAAAATTCAAAAAAAAAATATATATATATTCTGTAAGATTTCTTTTATATAAAAGCAGAAAATACAAATTTATATATTGTTACTATTTTATTAATAATACAATAAACCACTTATAAAATCTCAAATAAATAAATGGTTAGACAAATTAACAAAATTATTTATTTTGTTACACAGCTATAATGTCTAAATTATTATTAGAACCTATAAACAATTATCTTGGTGAGTATAATTATCCTAAATTATGGAGATACTTAAATAATTAGTTTTAGATTTATAATTATGCAAGTTTATTTCATTTGGAGCTTACTTATATTACTACCTATTTAATACCCTTTTATTTACAATTTCAGTAAAAGAAAATATTGTAGTAATTTAAAATAATTATCTTATTTACTTAAAACAATTATTTAAGTCTTTTAAATTATTTACTAATTATTTTAGAATAATTTTATACTAAACGTACTAGCAATCCAATCCATAATTTATTGTTCTTAGAATAATATAAACCTTTATCTATTTCATAATCCATTTGTTTAATCATTTCATAATAACTATATAAATTCAAACAATTTATTATCTTTACAAAACCCATATATTAAGGTTTCTAATTAACTCTAATTAGTATTAACATATCCTTACCAATATATATTGTTCTTCAAACTTGTACAAGTCCCATATCCAATCCCAAGTCCCATAAAACCCTAAAGTCCCATTATTTCCTCAATTCCATTTAGACACACATTAAATTTAGAGTATCATTATCTATGTAGGTTCATTGTGAGAAATCCTCACGAGACCTATTCATACCAACTCTAGCTTCAATACAAGTGAGTTCATAGCCCCCTTTCTTTTTACTATTGTTTACAAATACTCGGGGTGGAACATGTTTACTTACCATGCTTACCAAATTCAATACCAATGTTCTCATGCTATTTACTAAGTGCTTTATGTCTTAAACTACTTGGTGACCATTACATGTGTTCATGCTAGTACATTCATTAACCTGCTACCCAGGCCTAAGGTAGTACCTAACATGATCATTTATAGAGGAATCCGATTCCAGTTAACACGAACCTTGGCGGGTTTTGTGTGTACCATGATACTATTTTTCCAAAACACAATCAGTGGGATTGTACTTACCAGTTTTCCATTTACTACGGATTGAATTGTAAGCTTGGAACTTTGTATGTTTTCACATTTATGCCATAGTTACGCTTTGAACAATATTGAATTTCAAATCATTTTTACTAAACTTTTGTTAGTGTCAAAACCTATGTTACTCACCAACTACTTGTAGTTGACATTTACTCGCATGTTTCAGGTGCACCCATTTGAGAACCCTACCTGCTCATCTAGGACTTGGACCTTGTTAAATTTAAATTATGTTATGTTTTGAACGTTTCATTTTCCATTCATTATGTAACGGATGATTTTAAGTTGATGAATAAATATTGTCATTTAATAATAGATGATCATGTGCTTATGAACAACCGCGTCGGCCCCGGCGTTTAATCCGTCGCCGGCCGGGGTGTGACATCAACTCCAACATGTTTACTCTCGAAAGCATCTGAATCTGACTCTATTCTTTGGCCTCGGAAGCTAGCTCACATCAACTTCAGAAAAATGAATTACTTAGTGAAGAATGATTTTGTTTCTGGTATTTCGAAAATGAAATTCTCTATGCCTGATGACTGTATTCCTTGTAAGAAGGGTAAGCAGAAAGTCCACAAATCAAAGATGCAAAATTCTATTGTTACTCCTCTAGAGCTACTTCATATGGATTTGTTTGGGCCAATAAGTATTCGAAGCTTTGGAGGAAAATCGTATTGTTTGGTGTAACGGATGATTTTTCCAGATTTTGTTGGGTAAGTTCTTAGTAACCAAGGCTGAAACAACTGAGATAGTTCAATACTTGATTCTTGGTTTGGAGAATGTTTGTAAGCAAAAAGTCAGGCGTATAAGAAGTAACAATGGCACGAGTTCAAAAATAGTAAGATGGGTTTCTTTTGTTTGCAAAAGGGAACTCATCATGAGTTTAGCGCGCCATATGTTTCTCAACAAAATGGGGTTGTTGAGCGAAAGAACATAACATTGATTGAGACTGCAAGAACAATCTTAGCAGATTCTAAGCTACAGGTAACTTTTTGGGCCGAAGCTGTGAATACTGCGTGCCATGTCCAGAATCGAGTTCTGACCGTGAAGTGACACAACAAGACTTGTTATGAATTGTTAAACAATCGAAAGACTAATTTGAATTATCTTCTTCCTTTTGGGAATCTGTGTACTCTTATGAAGATCCGAGATGTTTCTACAAATTTAGTGAAAAGGCGATCGAAGGAATTTTTCTGGGGTATGTTTCCAATTCATTGAGTAAAAGTGTTTATAACAAGAAAACACGACATATTGAAGAATGGTTCCATATCGATTGTTCTAATCAATCTATTCCTCAGAAGGCGGTTGGTCTAGAATGGGCATTTGATTATGATATCTTGTTCAAGTCTTTCAATTTTTCTCCTGTTTTTTCTGCTGGAGAAGTTGAAGTGTTATTTGAGTCTTGTCATGGTGACCAAGTTTGCACTTCTCTACCAAGATCAGCGATTCCGTTATTAGTTTCACCATCCTCTATTCATGATTCAAATGCAGCATCTAGTTCAGGAACTCAAAAGTCTGAAAGTGAAGATGATGAAATAATTTACTAGGATTCTTCGGCTGATCCATTAGATATTTATGACTCATCCACTTCTACACATGATCAAGGGATCTTCCTACCAATATGGAGTTTGTGATAACAGTTACTCAAAATGTTCTTTCTCAAGAGGAAACAACTGAAGTTGATGTACTACCTATTCCTGAGGTGGCTTCCATAAAAGATTTGAAAGATCACCCGGTACTAATATCATTGGGAATCTGCAGGATGGAGTTCAAACTCGTTCTTTATCTAAAAATACTTGTTTTATTTTCTAACTTTAGAGATACTGGAGTTCTTGATGTTTGCTCATATTCTTGTTTTATTTCTAAGATAGAACCTAAAAATGTGGAGATGGCGTTACAAGATAACAATTGGATCGAAGCAATGCAAGAGGAGCTTGCACAATTTGATAAGCTAAAGGTGTGAAATTTGGTTGATCTTCCAAAGGGCATGTATCCGATCATCAACAATGGGTTTTGAAGTGTAAAAAGGATGACCGTGGTGTCGTGGTGAGGAACAAAGCAAGGTTGGTTGTTCAAGGGTTCAATCAACAAGAGGGTATAGATTATACTGTGTTTTACGCACCTGTTGCACGGTTGGAATCAATTCGTTTGTTTCTAGCATTTGCGTCGTTTAAAGGATTTAAGGTATATCAATTGGACGTCAAAAGTGCTTTCTTGTATGGAAAGGTTAAAGAAGAAGTGTATGTGTGTCAAGCACCGGGGTTTGAGGATCCATTATATCCCTCACGAGTATTCAAGCTAGATAAGGCTCTTTATGGTCTACATCAAGCACCCCGTGAGTGGTATGAAACATTGTCGCGGCATCTCTTGGACAATGGTTTCGATCATGGTCAAATTGATTCAACCTTGTTCATCAAGAAAGCAGGGGGAGATTACCTGATGGTTCAGATCTATGTGGATGATATTATATTTGGTTCAACAAACGAAGAGTCATGCAAAGAGTTTGAGAGTGTTATGAAATTGAAGTTCGAAATGTCTGCTATGGGAGAGTTATCGTTCTTTTTAGGATTGCAAGTTAATAAAAAAAGAGTATGGTTTCTTTATTCATCAGTCTAAGTATGTGAAAGTCATCTTGAGCCAGTTCAAGAAGGAAGACTGTACCCCATATGATACTCCTATTCCTGTAAATCTCAAGATGAATCCATATCCGGAAGGAAAGGATATTGACAACCGCTTGTACAAGGCAATGATTGGATCTCTAATGTACTTAACCGCATCAAGGCCAAATATAATTGTGTGTCTCTGTTCCAGATTTCAAGAAAAACCAAAGGAATCCCATCTTGTTGCAGTCAAACGTATTTTTCGGTACCTGAAAGGGAATCCGAGATTAGGATTATGGTTTCCGCATGGTTCTGATTTTGAATTTAATGCTTATACTGACTCAGATTTCGGAGGTTGTTGTTTGGACAGGAAATCTACGACAGGAGGTTGCCAATTTCTTGGTAATCGGCTTGTTTCATGGCAGTGTAAAAAGCAAACCACAGTTATCAACATGTGAAGCAGAATACATCACAGCTTCAAGTTGTTGTTCCCAAATTTTATGGATCCAACAACAATTAAGAGACTATGGTTTGAATTTTACTTGCACCCCTATGTTCATAGATAACAATGCCACAATGTCCATAACTAACAATCTTGTTAAGCACAATAAAACTAAGCACATTGAAATAAGATATCATCTTATTCGTGATTGTGCAGATATGAGGTTGATTGAGCAAGTGAAGGTACACACTGATGACAATTTTGCAGACCTCTTCACCAAAACATTTGATCGAACCAGGTTTGAATTTCTGGTAAAAATGATTGGTATGATCAATCCCGAATAAAAGTTTTTTTTAAATAATTTTCACGGAAGATTTTTTTTATTTTTTATTGCTTTACTACATTTCTGCACTTTACTTTCTAGTCAAAAAGTTGTTATTTAAAAAAATTCCAAACGAAATGAAAAGGATAAAAATCGACATCATTCGAAGTTAGAGAAGAGATGATAGTACATCAGTTGAAAATCTATCACACATGACCATAGATGACATGTTTATATGATATGATAATTTGTGTGTGTTCATTTGATTTGAAAATCTATCACATATGATAATTTGTGTTTGCGTACTTTACTTTCTAGTCAAAGTCTACATGAACAAGTAATGATAGTGTCATAAATGTTCTAATCTAAAAATCTATTTTATGTTTAATTTGGATATGTGTATGTAATTTATATTGTTAGTAGACTAGAAGCGTTTTTGACGATTAGTAGTGTGAAAACATAATGATTCTTGATAACTTGTCGTGATGCATAGGCTATCACCTTTTCTCTTTGCATCAATACGTAACCTCGACCAATATGGGAAGCATCACAGTAGATGATAAAGTCATCATTCCCTTCAGCTAATGCTAAGATTGGTGCAGAGCTTAGTTTCTGTTTATGGGTTTTGAATGCTTCCTCTTGCTTTTGACTCCATTCAAACTTCACAGCTTTCTGAGTTAGGGTAGTTAATGGGGTAGCAATTTTGGAGAAGTCCTGTATAAACCTTCGGTAGTATCCGGCTAGACCAAGAAAGCTTCGCACCTAAGTCGGTGTCTTTGGAGTCTCCCATTTCATAATGGCTTCAATCTTGGTTGGATCTACTTAGATTCCCTTATGATTTATAACATGTCCTAGGAATTGTACCTCTTATTTCCAAAATTCGCATTTGGACAATTTAGCGTACAACTTCTCTTCTCTAAGAGTTCCCAGTATTATTTGAAGATGTTTGGCATGTTCTTACTGAGTTCGGGAGTAGATAAGGGTATCGCCTATGAACACTATAACAAATTTATCAAGAAATGGTTTACAGACTCGGTTCATTAGGTCCATAAATGCTGCGGGAGCATTCGTTAGACCAAATGACATAACCAAAAATCCGTAGTGTCCATATCGTTTTGTTAAAGCAATCTTAGGTATATATTCTTCCTGTACCTTCAACTGGTGATATCAAGATCTAATATCGATTTTCGAGACGTATTTAGCTCCTTGCAACTTATCGAACAAATCATCTATTCTTCGCAATGGATATTTGTTCTTCACAGTGAGCTTGTTCAATTCTCGATAATCTATGCACATCCGCATGCTTCCGTCCTTCTTTTTCACAAACAAGACTGGTGCTCCTGAAGGCGAAGTACTTGGGCGTATGAAACCTCTTTCCAATAATTCTTGAATCTGCTTCATCAACTCTTTCAATTCAGACGGTGCTAGACGATACGGTGCTCTACCGATGGGTTTGGCTCCGGGAATAAGTTCGATTAGGAATTCGATTTGTCTATCTAGTGGTAGACCGGGTAATTCTTCCGGAAATACATCTGGGTGATCGCATACTACAAGAATGTCCGCAATTTTCCGTTCAGGTTTGGAATCTAAAGTATAAACTATGAATACACTACATCCTATATTCATACATTTCTTAGCCTTAGCTACAGAAATTGTTTCAGTTTTATTCTCATCACTATCACATTGTATCAACATAGATTCTACGTTAGGCCTACAAATCGTATCAGTCTGTTGATCACAATGGATCTGAGCATGGCATTGGTTCAACCAATCCATCCCAACGATAACATCGTACTTGCTCATACTCATTGGCATTAATTCAATCACTGATTTTTTGTTGCCCAGAGTCATCTTGCAATTCGCATACGATTCAGTTATCCTAATCGGCTCTCCACTTACCGTCTCAACTATATAAGAACACTCAAGTGGGGTTGGTTTCATGCTCCTGTATCAAATAGGATTTTAGCATAAATATCGTTAACTAGGAACGTACCAGCTACCAATTTGGCATTGTTGTTCCTCTTTCCTTCACCTGTCACAAACACCCGACCTTTTGCCCCTCCTCTGGGCTTTTGTTGTACGGGTTTGGTACAATTTCTCGAAATATATCCCATCTCATTACAATTGTAACATTTAAGAGATGGACAATATATTGTAGTATGCCCCGGCTTCTAGCAACTATTGCATTTAATTTCTTGAGAATTTCTCACCGAATTATTTCCCTTTCTCCCAGCGAACTTGATATTCCATGGTTTAAATCGATACATCACTTCTTCACTTTTCCTCTTTGTTTCCATAGGTTTTGTCACAATGGCTTTCTCAGCCTTATCCTTGGCTTTTGTGCTGCCACATCATCATAAATTGTGGCTCTTAACGACAGAGCCGCATTCATTGTTTGAGATGCCGAAGTTCTTACTAAGGTTCGTACCTTCAGTGGTAACCCCCTAATGAAGTGTTTGGTTCTTCCGGACTAGGGTGTCACTAGATGTGGCACCAATTTTGACATCTTATCAAATGTTATCACATACTCTTGATGAGTCATTGTTCCAGCCTCTAGATGAAGAAACTCTTCCTTAATCTTATCAAGTTCATTATGAGGACATAAACGTTGTAGAACTAGTTCCTTAAACTCATCCCATTTCATGTTGTTCACAACCTGCTCCCCTCTGGCTTGTTTCACAGACTCCCACCAATCTAATGCTGTGGTTTCTAAAGAGTTGGCAGCAAACTTGAATGCCTGATCACTCCTGCATTCACTAAGCTTGATAACAGCTTCCATCTTTATGATCCATTGTGTAGTATCAATGGCTCCTTTCTTTCCATTAAACGGCTTGGGTTTGCAGTCTCCGAAGGATTTGTAGTTGTATCCTTCATGATTCTCAGTTCTCGTTACTGAGCTAGTATTGGCGTTTCCATTTTCTCCTCCAGCATTGTTGGTTCCTCCTCCAACAGTTCGTCTAATAGTTCAGGTAGTGTGGTTCGTAAAGCCTTTATTACCCATTCTCCTTGAAAGAACTTCGTCTAATAGTCCGAGTAGTGTGGTTCGTAAAGCCTTTGTTACTTCACTAGCCATAGCATCTTAGAACTAGGTTTCAGTCATAACCATCTCCTCATCATGAGCACTGGTATTATTGTCGTTCTCATTTGTTTCATGATGATTGTTAGTATCGGTGTTATTTTCAGTCTGTCTATGGTTCCTAGTAACCGGGGTTCGACCTGTTCCCCTACCTCTTCTTCTTCCTCGTCCAACCATTGTTACCTATACAGATGTATGACATCATAATTCGTATAACTGGTTATGATCCAGAAAATAAGAAATTAAAGGCATTTGGCCAAGAATGTAATTAATTATCTGTTCTCTTGATATCACCCTTTATATTCATAATGATAATCAACACCTTAAGCTACATCCTATGGCATTCCATCTATTCTCAGAGCTCTTAGTTTAAGTCTAGATACTAATCTTTCTTATTAGCATCTAAATCCCTTAAACCGCGGCTCTGATACCAACTTGTCACACCCATAACACAGGACAGTTATCTAACCAGATTAGTACCTCCAACAGATATGTTCCCAGGAAAGAACGACGGGTCTAGGAGAGATTTATACACCGCCCTTTCATAGACAGAACATTCCGTTCGTCAGATAACTACATACCGGTTGAAGGTCGCCTTCTAGTTACTGTGATGAGATACCAAAAACACACAACGGAAGACATAAAGTCATAATTCATGAAGAATAGGGACTGACTGGTACAATATAACATAAAATATCTGGAGTTATAACTCAAGAAGAATCATGCCATCCACTTAGGACTTATGGTCACACAGGGACCTGCCCTCAGTCATCCCTATATCCAACATCCGTACATCTCTTGGAATACCAACTATAAGCTAGGGTTCACCTCTCCTAAAAACCATTTGAAAATATTTTGGATCAGCATAACGCTGGTGAGTTCATAAACAAGATCGTATTTACACAACAGGTATCTTTGATACAAGAATGAAATGCCCCATCTGGGTCTAACAATAATTCTTTTTCCAATCTATCACCCAGTAACCACGTATGGACTCTGAGCCTATAACATACATATATATATACAGAGACCTTCCGGCATGCTGGTCTGCCAAGGACCAGTTCACAAAACGAGAGGATCAGTCTTGCCCCTACATCCCAGCCCAATCATGGACATAATAAGTACTTATTATAGGATATATGCACGGATAGTATTGGGATATCAGATAAAAAAATCATTTACAAAAAATTTTATACAACACAGTTTAGAAGAATTCACCTCAAGCAGAATCTCCTTTCTAGTCAACCATAATAATCAACACCTCGACAAAACCCTAAATCATATTCGACATTATCATAATCAATATCCCTATCTCATGTTTACACGAAGGAACCTCAAGGTGTTTAGAAACCTTACCTCTGCACTATTTACGGTAGTTTGCGGATGAGTTGCGAGTAACCAGACTTTTGAGAGCGGACCAGAACCTCAAGAATCGAGCTATCAGAGCTTATGTGTGTGTTGGTGAATGTGTTTGTGTGTGGAAAGGGATGAAATCGATCCATCTATTTATAGGGTGAAACGGTCCCATATCGGACCGACATGTAGGGGGATGTCGGTCTGACTTGCCCTTGCATGCGTCAGCCCTACACGCGTCGCCCTCCAATTGGGCCGCCTTCCTTTTTGCGGCTGTCTGACTGCAATGGTCCCGGATGTCGGTCCGACATGGTGCCACGTGTCAGAATTTCTCCGGTGAGTCATAGGACACATGTCAACACCTGGTTTATGCCTTTGTCAACACATATCGGACCGATATGCATCGGATGTCGGTCCGACATCCGTCCATTTTCATAATTTTCACTTTTAGTCCTCTATCTTTGGAGAATTTACAATTAAACCCCTGAACTTTGTCCTTTGCTACTTTTAGCCTTCATTTTACTTGGGAACTATCCGGGTGTTACAATACTCTTTGTTAAACTATGTTTTAGGGAAACCAATCAAGGTGTCCCACTATAACTCTAACATTCTTTTTCCTAAACCATTATCCAAGGACAAGGTTCCTTTGTGTTTGCATATGTACAAGACTCATTCGTTGCTTGCACAATGCGAAACTCCTCTGTTACGTGCATAAGGCAAGACTCCTCTATTTGTTGGAACATGTGTGTGACAAATAGCTTTTGTAATAAATTAGGTCTTTATGTAATCTTTGAGTTCGTAATTGTTCTAAGTAGTTAAGTTTTGTAACAGGCGAACTTAACAAGTTCACCTAAGCCATGTTCGCCTGTGGTAGTATGTTGCCTATATATAGTGCGTAGTTGTTTCATTGTATTCATTTGTTGACTATCAAAACTTTTATGCATTATATTCAGACCAATTAAAGAGATAATTTAGGAATCTTGTTTGTCTTTGGTTTCTTATCATTACATACGCACGTATACTTTAGGATTCCTCACTACGTGTTCGTGTTGCGTTACTCGTCTGAGATAGATCCGTAGACCCGCTTTACAATTGGTATAAGAGCTTTTGCTCTTGATTAGAGATTGACGTGTGACATCATTTCGTATTGATTCGTCTTCAAAGATCGAGATTTTCATGGATTTTTTGTTCATGGAGTTTGTTGCTGTTCTTGAGGGGTTTTTGGATTGATTTGATCATTGTTGGAATGTTTTTGCTAAAATTGTAAGGATCAAACCTAATAGGCTAACGCATCATGAGATCACCGGGATGTTCAGAAGAAGACTGTTTGGAAGTATGCAGCCGCGTACTTCATAGCCCAGCCGCATACTTATAGTATGCGGTGCCAAACCGCATAGTTGAAGTATGCGGCCCCGGCCCATCCCAACCGAATAGTATAAATATTTATTTTGTATTCTGCATTCGGTTAGACGAGTTGTTTAACGATATTATACTTTGTGATTAGTGTATAATCAATATACGAATCGTTTGATATTTGAGTGTGTCTCGTCGTTATTGTTTCTACCTACAAGTTACGTGTCGAGTCTGTTTTCGCCAGGTTCAATACGCTGTTGAATCTGTTTATTGAAGTTCCTCAGGATTTCAGACCTTACAATTAGTATCAGAGCCTTAGCACTCATTGGTGAAGCTTGCAACAAATTTCTTTGACTCGTGAGGTATCAAAGTTACTGTTTTTGCATTTATTTGAATTGATTTATGTGTTTAGAAGAGTTTCTGGACAGATTGACAAGTTTTGGACCTTGTTTCTATCACGTTTGTTGAATTTTAGGGTTGATCAGTAGATTTTTTGGCTTGAAAAATCGAATTTTTAATCAATTTCTTCATCTAGAAGTTTGTGGCTGTCAACTTTGCGGTTCTGGAAGTTTGCGGCTCAACAAGTTTGCGGTTCAAGAAGTTTACGGTATTCCATAATTTACTGCTTTCCAAATTTACCGCATTCCAAGTTTTCGGTTATCTCAAACTTTGCGGTTATCTTCAACTTTGCGGTTATCTCGAAGTTTGCGGTTATCTTCAACTTTGCGGTCATCTGAAAGTTTATGGTTTTCTCATAGTTTGCGGTTATCTCAAGTTTGATGTTATCTCGAAGTTTGAAGTTTTCTGTGTTTGATATTATCTCGTGTCTGCCCTGTTGAATAAGTCATGACTAATACTAATGCTATGGATAATGAGATTGGTACCACAAGTAGACCTCCTCGTCTTACAAATGCAGATGATTTCGATAACTGGAAATATATATATGAGAATTTTGCAAGGTATAAGGATTCGTCTATATGGAAGTCTATTGAGAAGGGTCCTACAATTCCTATGGTAAGAAATGAAAAGAATGAGTTATGAAGGAGGGCTACCATCATTGTTGAAGAGATATCTGCCACCGTATTGGAGGTATTTAGCACATGTGGTGAACCAATGTATTTCTGGCAGAAAAGGGGGTTATGATGAACGGAGTGTTAGTAGGACATATGCATTAGTTATGGGGGAGAATTTCAATTTCTCTGGAGTTGTGTTTGAAGAAATGAAGAGTAATATGACTGGAAAGAAAAACTCCGTTTTCTTGATGTACCCAATGTTTCTGCAAATGATCATAAATAGAGAAGATCATAAATTGGTTATGACTCAAAGAAGACTGCACGTGAAAGTGATTGACAAGAGTATTCTGTCGTATATGAGTAAGAATAAGAATAGGTAATTTCTTGGTTTGTGATGTAGTGCGAAGCACACATCTATACTCCTAGTGTTTTGTGCGTTTTTAATTAGTTTTGTCTTTGTTTTGAGTCATATAAGTCTGTATTTGAGTTTATTGTAAATTTATAGGTGCTCGTGATGATTACAAGACAAATTAAGAAGAAACCGAGCAAGAGAATGAAGCCCAAGATTTACACAAGAAAATGTGGAAAGTTCATTTTTTCGCGGTACGCGAGAGAACAATAAATCGTGAAAAAACCCTAATTTGATTTTAAATAGAATTTGATTGCCATAATACAAGAAGTTCGAATTCCAGCCGTCTAGAGAGAGAAAAAGGGCGATTTTGGGAGCAAGAAGAGGTTTTGGAGCAAAAGATCGAAGCTTTTGGATTCCGGGTTTGTTGAAATAACTTGTTTGGTTATACAGTTCGAAACTTTGTCTTTGATTGCTTGTGATTGAACCATGTCTTTGTCTATTACTTCTGTTATGGTTGTTTGGATTATGATTCTTGGCTAGATCATTAGTACTGCCTAGGTTTATGATGAATATTTGATAAAGTTACGATTTTTACTGGTTTTGGATTCTATTTGATGGTTTTATGATTTTGTAAAAGATCTTGAGTTGATTATTATGATGTATATGCATGCTTAGATCTGGTTTTGTGTTGATTAATGTTCCTCATGTTGTCTTGTTGAATGTCTTTCATTAATAGATGCACGTTTAGATTGTTTGCGTATTGCTTGTGACTTGAGTGGTTTGCTAGACGTAGTAATCCATAGGAGTGTTGGTTGATCCTTGATTAGATTGAGTGTGTATCCTGTCTCAATACCTGAGAAGTGAGAGAGTCGTTTAGTCTTCATCATTAGAAATCCGAGTGTCAGCTGTCTGAGAGGAAGTTGGTATTAGGTATCTAGTGATTGTTGCTATTCTAAGTCATAGTTCTTATCTTGAGATTACCCCGTGCATTCTTCGAATGTACGGTGTATAGTGAGACTGAAAGGTGATCTCTCTATTCGGGTACTTTATCATAGTTAGAGAGGCTGAAAGGTAATATACTATATGGTGAGTTTCTGAGAGTGATTAGGGATCCACTAGTGTAGGTCCAGACAATAGGGTCCCTGTTCTAGAATATTTCTAAACAGGAAACAATCAACATAATAGCTATAGACGAGCTAATTTATTGATGATCATAAGAAACACAAGCTGAAGAGCAATAGCAGATAAGAACAACAAAGACATAATTCTATTAGATCCACAATGATACGATTACACAATAAGCTCCTGGATAACCAAGATAACAACTACAACCTCCTACCTTCTCAAATTAACTATAGTAACAACGGGTGAATCAAGAGCCGTTTAATTAGGTTTTTGGGTTGCTATTTATAGAGAACATAGCAAGAGTCGGCATGAAGATTACCGACTATCGATAGTCGGCCGATAACTGACATAGCGACTCATCAAGAGTCGCTGGAGAATCTTGACCCAAAAACCTAACATTACAAAAGTTTCATCTAAGCCCCTATAGTTTATCAGGAATACAACAGTTTCTCAGGTTCCAACAATTTCCCCTGAAACCGTTGCACTCCTGATTCTTTAATGTTCCTTGGGCCTGTCCTCCTCAAAATCCTTGGGCTGATCATCGTTTTCTTGGGCTTCGATGCTGGCTTTTAGTTCAGCCATTTTCTTCTTTAAATCCAAAGCTCGGGTGGCAGCACAAGCAAATAATGTTGCTTCTTCTTCGGTTGCATGACCTACACCCCTTTTAATGTTGTTTTTGAAAAGCACCTCAAGATCAGGAATTGAGAAAGAGAACATGTCCATTGGATCAAGTATACGAATGTCATTTAAAGGAGTCCCGTCTGTACATAGTACCGTTTCTCGTGTGTGATTATCATAATATCATTTGATGAAGTGATGAAGACAAGTCACTCGTTCAGGAGGAATAAGAATCCTATTAACTACCTTGGCTGGTTGAACATAAGTGATGATCTTAGGGCGGGTTGTCACTAGATCTATCTCTTTCTTTGACCTTTTCTTCTTAGGCTGCTGAGGTTTGAAACTGGCGAACCTTTTGTGGCATTCAGAAATAATCATCTTTTCAACGTTGTTGCCTTCTGAATGATTGCCACGATTGATCATACTCAACTTCTCTAAAGCATAAATATCCCAAGTTGGTAAGGCTTGAAGATCATGCTCATTTTGAAAGTACTGTATCTCTCCCATTCTTCTTTTGATAACAAATAGATGCTTTAGACCGTCATATGCCCATGAAATAATATTTCTTTCTGATGCTTTAAGAAGAATGTCAATGTTTTGATGGAGAGAGCGTAGGATAGGTTTGGGAGTTTTGAACCATTCAGACTTGTCGATTGGTTCATCGTCGTCAAGGTTGATGGATTCTCCAAAAGCAGTTTCAGAGCAAATCTTTTCTCCTTTGCCTTCTTCCATAAATTCTTTTGGCATATCTTCCATGTTTTCATTCACCACATCCTCCTTGGCTTCTTCAGATACAGTGATAGCGAAGGTTTTATTTCCTTCCATATTGCCTTCTTCACCTCCTGTAGGAGCATTTGAGCTTGTTCCGCCTGTTCCCAAACTAGTACCATAATATCCTTCATCATCCTCATTATTCTTGCTCTTTGGTATTTCTGTGCTTGGTTCATGATCCATTGGATCTTCATGTTTCTTTTTCTCCTTTTCACCTTGATCCAAGTCAAAGATAACCGCATCTTTGATGATGGATTAGTCAAAGATTTCATCATAGATAAGAGGTTCTTCATTCAAGCGTTCTCGTAGCCTATTCACTTCCGAGGTTAGACAATGACTTCCTCTCTTCAATGTCAATAGAGCTTTGCTCATATCATTCATATTTGTTTGAATCTTCTGGTTTAGATAAATTTGATTATCAAGCTGAAAATTCAATATCTTGATGGTAGTTTTTAAATCCTCGATCTCAAAGTCTCTGTCATCTTATCTGCTCTTTGATGCTTCAATTTGACTTTTCATCCATCTAAGTAACTGAGCAGCCTCAGTCCCAACATTTTTAACCAATTCTAGATCTAAAGGTTCTTTGATAGGAGGAGGAACGGGATTTCTAATTAGCCTAGACTTCCTTTTGGCCCTGGATTTCATTCTTTTTGGAGTGTCGGTAGGAGGTATAGATGTTGTTTGTGGAGAAGGAGAATGTCTTGTTCCTGACGTGCCTTCTGTCTACCTCAATGTCTTCATCAGTAATACTATGGTGAGGGGGAGTATTTAGTCTAGACGGACTCCTTTGCGGACGAACATAACTATCTCTTGCGGATTTCATGAATCCTTCACCGTCACTTCCAGATATTTGCTTCTTTTTCTTCCCATCATTAAGGTCAATTGCCTTTCCTTTATCTTTTCTTTTCCGAGCAATCTCGTCATCATTGATTGATGGTTCCTTCCTTTTCTCAGCCTTTCTTTTCTGTTCAGCAATCTTTGCTTTCTCTGTTTTCTTTTCTTTAACAGCTTTAAGAGCGGCTTTAATCGTCGGTAAACGTTCTTCCCGATACATATTATTGAACATCGGAGTCCATTTCCTAGAGAAATTCTTGTATACCCTTAGTACATCAGTGTAGATACGAGATTCAACGTTTGCAAAGGTCATGGGATGACCACAAGGTTGTAGATCTTTGAGAAGATATTTAAGGATCATTTGTATGAATCGAGGATAAAGCAGCCACTTGCTTTCTTTTGCTCAGTTGATTATCTGGGTGAATAATGACACGAGAGATTGAATTTTTCTTCACTGCAAATCTTTAGCATAATTCCACACCAATATACACTCAATGCATCATAATTCAAATGGTTCTTTCTGAATGGTCCCTCATACCCTAACTCTTGCACGAATCTGTTTCTTGTCCCATCTTCGTTGATAACTCTTGGGTCCCGTCTATCATCATCTAGTTGTAACGCATTTCTGACAGTACTCTCATAAATCAGTACCTCCTTCCCATGAACAATGGATCTCACATGAGGCTTCTTTGTGACATAGTGGACTTTATACTCAGCATTGATCCAGAATTCTTCGATCAGATCTCTGTAGATTGCTTCGTTCCAAGTGATTGCATAAGCAAATTTTACTTTGAAAAATCCATCTCATAACATCATTAAATTCCCTAGGAATTGATTCAGGAAACAATATTGCCATGTTGTGACGATTATCATTTGCATGATGATCGTCGTCCATAATCTGTAACAAAAATAGAAACCAATGTGAGTAATTCAACTACAAATTTAAATATATAAACAAAAGAAAGTGTCGGCCAAAGAATCGACAATAAGGATGAGTTTCCCGATGAGAGTCGACCGAAGATGGAATTGATGAACAATTTGGTCAAAGGCAAAGTGTCGACAGGGTCAGGGACAACATTTTTCCTTGATCATGAGAGTGTCGGCCAGGAAATTGTTCATAGGGCAGAGAATCGACTAGATCAGGGACAAGATTCTGCCATGATCAAAAGAGAAGCGGTCGAAAGAACTCGATGACAGTCGGATCAAAAGGGATACAGTCGGCAATCCCTTAGGTCAAAATCCGGAGAATCGGCCCATACCAAAAATCGGGCACGATTTTGAACTTGCGTTCAAATGAATTTATACATAATGATGATGGTGAGGAGAGAGTCGGCTTCCCTGGAGTTGGTTTTTGTTATCTTCTTTACCAGACAATCGGCTCAAAGAAATATGAACTGTCAACATATTCTCAGATCATAGATGGATCAAAGTGCTCATTTTGAGGCAGTATCTATAGTCTAATCAGACAAACAAAGTTAATAGGCAAGTAGAGCATCATAAAGTTACCTTAGTGAAGTGAAAGAATCACTCAATAAACCACTTATCGAAAAAAATGATGTTTGAACGGAATAGTGCGAAAATCGTCAGAGAAGATTGGTGAAAACTAGGGTTTCAAAAAGTGAAAGACAAATCCCTCTTTTCAAACGTATATATACTGGAAAAAAAAAATTGGGGACCGACACTTAAACAGTCGGCCCAAGAGTCGCTAACGTAGAAATTAAAAAGAAAGAACGTTTGACCAAAATGAATCGACTTTCGAGCTTGATATTTGAGATATGAACCAAAAGTCATTTGTACAAGAATATATACACACCAAAAAGTTATAGAGCAAACATTAATACCAAAACAAGGCATAAACGATTATAATAATAAATGAGCACATCAAACCTGATCTCGTGGAATCATACCGACATAGCTTGTCACATAACCTTTCCATATTGAAATTTGGATGTCCACGACATACGAATGACTGTTGGTATATTTGTCCTTTGAAACCCATGCTCCATACTTTCCACATACAACTAGTAAACGATTATCATGTTCTGGTAAGACTAAGATTAAATCAGTGTTCCCCACACTTGTCAGTATAACCTACCCATCCTCATGGTCTTTTGAGTGCGATGATGAGAGCTTCAGGTCGATGCTAACACATAATTAGAGAAGTTGATCATCGAAAATCCTAAAATAGCTAAACGAGCATAATTATCACGAGTTCGTGAACCGTTTAGGGTATCTTTAAAAGGATTTTGCGTCAGGGACAAAGCACGACGGACTTAAATGCTCTGATTTATGAAATAAGCTGGACTTACTTGCACATCGGTCTTACAAGCCATATTTTTGTCAAGAAAATCCCTTCGTAGTCACTCGAACCCAAAAACAAAAATATATACTATATATATCTACACACTAACATTGTGTATTTTTTGACATTTAAGTTCCTAATGCACGACATTGACATTGCATGTCTTTTGCTCAAGATTTTCAAATTCAGAACTAGGATGCACATCATTGGTGTCTTTTGCTTGGATTTGCACATCATTGCATGTATTTTATTTTCCTAATGCATGTCATTGCGTGTCTTTTTCCTTTTTCTTTGAAATAAGTATATAGTATGATAAGAACTCGCAACCCCTTTGTGACGGGACTTTGGTTATGAGCAGACCTAAACAGGATGGGTATACACTTTTCAGCAGTCATTATCTTTGTCACTGAGTTGCAGTCTATATGTTTGAATGCTGAGCCTACCAACATGTCCTTCAGTATAACCGCTTCCCCCATTTGATCCTAAGTGGTGAACAAGTATGTCAGTGTAGCTATCATTTTCCATAGTAACAGTTATGCGAAAACAACCAAGAAACACATCTTTTTCAAACAATTTTCTTTTTCTATTATATTCACACACACTTTCCCCCGAAAATTTTATTTATAGACAATCTCTTTTAATGGAATTTTCTAAATAAAAGTTAAAATATTTTTGCAGCTCGATCATCAACTTATTTTGGGCAAGAAAATATTTTTGGATTTTTGAAAGAAAATATGAACAGAGGTATATACAATGCATGAGGGATGGAAGATGTTACTCAAAGTTCAACAAACCCAATTTCTGCATGAGATAAAGAGACTTGGATTTATCAAATGATTTTGTAAAGATATCAGCTTTCTGATCATTGGTGTTCACTGGAAGGACTTGAATATACTCCATAGATTATAACAGAATTTTGGAACAAGATTCACTTTCTCCAGAGTGAGAGTTCCATTGCATACAGTTCCCTATCCGGTAATCTTTCCTCCTTTTTCATCACCCGCAAAGGCAACGTAACCCCCATCGATAATTCTAAAGTCAGTGAGGAGATCTTTTAGCCAAGTCATGTGACGAGAGCACCCACTATCAACATGCCATGCATTGTCAATAGTCCTCCTGGGAAAACCCTGTAACACACAACATAATTTATTGAGAAACTAGAACCCAAGTCTTTCTCAACTTGGGTGGAACATCAATTTTAGCAATTCTATCAGTTCTGGTTCTCCACCAACATGTTCCCTTTAGGAAATGATTTACATTCTGATAAATTTGTCAATTTTATGATTAAAAGGATTGTAATTTTTTTGATGTGTTTCATACTTTCCAACATTATGCATCTTTGGTCTCTCAAATTTGACCCAATTTTTATGATAAGATGCATTACTGCATTGCCAAGCAGTATGATCTCCCTTCCCACAACTAAAACAATTCACATGTTTATAAGATTTTCTTTTTTTATGGTGGTTGATAAGATGCGGAGGATGATTTTTGCTGAACTGGCACTTTGAGTTACTTTCTGCATTTGCCTTTTTGCTTTTGATCACTTTAGATGACTGGCGATTCTTGATCAGATTCAACTTTGCCACTATGTGGAGTAACACTGTCAGATTCGTCGTATGATTCTTTTGATGTTTCAATAGATCGATCCGAATTAAACATGCTTTCATCATCATTTCTTGTTGACATATATTCTGAGTCACTTTGACTATCACATTGACTTGTTGAGGCAAGTGTGAACACTGAATTTCTTCTGTCATGCATCTTTCAAACTGATTTCTTGACACAGTATCAATTGAATCATTAAAGCAAGCATCATTCATAGAAGATAAATCATTATAACTATTGTGTTCATAATAGTCATTACTAGAGTTAATTATCCTAGAACTTCTTTCACTACAACTATCAATAGAGCCCGAATTACATAGCTTTGGATTCTGGGAACTTAAAAAAGAAAACAAGACAGATTCTCAGTTGCATTCCTTATGACCTAATCCAGCACCACAATCATCCCTTACATTCTTATCCTGTACTTTTAAACCTGCAGTATTTATATTAGTTGTAGGCGCAAACAGTTTTGCAAAATTATTTTCAGGATGTGGAGATGGAGTATGTAACATCCCTGATTTTTCTGACCCTATTTTAAATTTATTTTAACTAATAAAATAACAACACGACACTAAAACATATACTTGTTCAAACCTACACCTCATTAATCGTTAGCCGATCGTATTCAATTCGAAGATTTAGCACTCATAATCATGTGGTAACACTCCTAGAGTTAACCCAGTTAGTAATCCCGTTAGGTGTTCTATTAAAATCCTAACCAAGCTAATTCTGTCAAAGCTGAAGTTGCAAGGGCTGATTTTGTAAGTAATTAGAAACCCTAGTAGGCACGGTCGCGCCACGTTTTGGCACGGTCGCGCCTCGCCTTGGCACGGTCGCGCCTTGTTTTGGCACGGTCGCGCCTCGCGCCAGTTGAAACGTAAATACAGCCTTTAATCGCGGGACCATTCGATTTCGTAACCAATTCTTGCATTAACAAACCCATTATGAGTTTAACCATCTCAATTATATCAATTAAACCCATTTTTAGTCGATCCCTCTCCTAATTACCAAAACCCTCCATTGTGACCATCGACCTCATCGTTTCGTTGTAAATTATCTCAACCAAACAAACCAACACCTTAGTCGATTCCCCCCTAAAGCTCCAGAACACATCAACTGGGCCGGAGTTGTAGCAGAAAGCACCGGAGACCACACCCATCATAGCCAGAACTCGTCCCCACCGTAGGCCATCAATTCATCGTCTCACAAGGTAATTGAAACATTCAAAACTATCTATTTATTCTATAGATCAAAAGCCCTAATCCAATTTAGACTCTCAATATCGAAATTTACTAGAACCCTATCCTAAGTTTCATTTAAAAATGGTTTAATCGAATCCAACTTTAAACATGTTTTAAACACAATTAATCTACACCAACAGACTCGTACTAACCTTGTGAATGAAAGCCCTATACATTCCAGCACTATCAATATAAGAATCAATCAATTCGCTCCTGTTTTGAAAGAGACACGGTCGCGCTAATCATCTAGCGCGGTCGTGCCTCGGGAGAAGCGGTCGTGTCGACTTACAGCGCGGTCGTGCCTCCTGCTCAGACCCAGTCATGCTCGTTGGCTAGACTTGATCGTACCCCAGAAGCATAGACACGGTCGTGCCTATAGAAGGCACGGTCGTGCCTAATGGTTTGGCTATTTGTCCTCTGTTTGACCAACACGGTCGCGCCCTATCTAGAACGGTCGCGCCCTATCCTAGGCACGGTCGTGTGTATTGGCAGAATGTTTATAATTTTTATATTTCTAAACAAATAGTGATTCATATTAATTTCTAAAATAATAATAATTGAATTTATAAAAATCTGTATTATTTTATTTAGAAAAGATCAAATATTTAATCTTAAAATAAATGAAAATTATTTAAAGTTCAACATTTAATTTATAAACCCTACACTTAAATAATATTTTAATGTCTAAATTACATTATATAAATAAATGAATAAGGTAATAATTATTTATTTGATTTATAATTAAACAAAAATATTTATTTAGCTATGCTTAATTACATCTAACACTTACATTATTTTCATAAACAATAATTATTTAATTTACATATTTAATTATTCCAAACTCAAACTTTATTAAAAAATGTTCTAAAAATATTCATTTCAAATCTTCCATTCTTTTACAATACTTTCAAGTACCAATCACTAACTTTATCTAATTTAACTTTAGATATAGACTTAGACTATTGTGCATTATTAATGTAATATACATTACACTCTAGGTTAACATTGTGCAATACAAGGATCACATTACTATTTAGTATCTCGTGTTAGCTACGCCTTCGAATCAAGTGAGTATTTCATAGCCCCTTTTACTCTTTTACACTTTTGGGGTGAAACATGAACATTATTCAAATTACACGTTACATTTACACAAACAACACAAGTACAAATCCTATTTACATTCATGTGTGCAATTTGAGCTTTATGCCCGAGTGCTAGGTGTGCTAACCTTTGTATGCGATTATGTGCAATCATTAACTATACAAGCCGACGGTTTTCAATGATAGATCTATTGAGTCTGACAAACCCACCCAGATTGGGGTGATTGATACCGACAACACAATTTTTGCATGCTAGTTACAAAGGTTTGATTGTACATGGTTACACAATAGCTGCTCCCCATAAATGCCTTATTTATCATGTTATGTAAGGATTTGTTTTACAAACTATATGCTATCTATATACAAACCTGTGTTATACTCACCAACTTTTTAGTTGACCTTATTTTATTCATGTTTCAGGTGCTTTCATATGAGTTTGATCAAGACATGCTATACATAGGCTTTGGACCTAGTTAATCTTAATTCAAAAACAAATTGTATTTCATTATGTACTTGGAACTTGATTCATGTTTGTTTGAATGGAAATGGATTTAACATATTACAATTTAGTCAACCTTGAGCTCATGAAAAGTCTACATGTCCCGCCCCGATGATTCCGCCGTCGGTTGGGGTGTGACAGAGTAGGGTTATAATGACCGTGTGTGGGAGGGTGAAATAGTTTCCTCTCAAAATCATTTGATTCTAACTAACCGACTCCTTTTTAACATAACTTTAAGTTTGTTGACAATCCAACATGGTATCTTGTACCCTTTTGCTACCGTTCCATTTGTCAATAATGATTTGTAATTTAACATTCTCACTTCTTGAAGACGTCAGTTTTTCTTTTAAATCAGTTATCAAAAACTCTTTTCTATAAACAAATTCTTTTAGAGTTTGGATTTCTTAATTAGCTTTGTTTAAACTGATTTTGAGAGTAGCCTCGCTCTTTTTGATTTGATCAAGTATGGCAAGAGCATCCTTTTCACGAATGATAAGTTGGTTTAATGTGCGATAGTGAACAATCATATCAACAAAGTCAGTGAAACAGATACGAGATTTTACCTGAGGCAAAATCAGCTCCACATCGGTTTTCCTGCAAATGCATCCTTGATTAGAGCTTCCATCACCATCGGGTTGAGTTCCCAATTTAGCATTCTCCGGAGAGTTAACTCGATCCGTTGAACTGGAACTAGGATAGGCAACCTTCTTCTCATCATTCATCACCATAGCTTCCTTGATTTTGATGTTGGCATTTTTAGTCATACTTCCTTCAGTGTCAATAACCTGACTCTCAGTTCCCTGAATAACAAATTGCCTAGAGTCAGTGTTGATAGTGATTTTTCTTAGCACCTCATACTTTTCTTTTTCAACCAAACTTGCTTCCATTCCGTGAACCATAAACTGAGCAGATGAAGAGTTAGCAACTAAAGCCTTGCATACCTCCACCTTTGCTTATTCAATTTCATTGCTCCAGTCAAAGTCATCCACTACTAGTGCATTATCTGGTTCTTTAGTCTTTTCAGCTTGTTCTTTGCCATCTGTAATTGCAACAATGGTAGGAAGAGTTAGAGCATCGGTGAGAGGATGAGGACATTCTCTCTTGAAGTGCCCAAGTTGCTTACAGTTGTAGCATCCGTTGAAGCAATTCTTGTGACAATCACTCTGAAGCTGTTTACTTTGAAGCTGTTAGAGATTGTAGACATCTCCAGAGCTGCTATCAAGGGGGAGTTTGTTGAAGCAATTCTTGTGACAAGCACTATGAAGATTGTTGTTACTTATGTATTGTCTTTATGTTTTTGTATTTGTATTTTAGCGTCTGTATGTATTGGTTTATCGAGTTCTAATCATGTTCGTAGGTACTTGTCGTTGTATTTGTCTTTGTTAAGTGTTGTACGCACTTAACAAGTGCGCAAGTTGCTTAACCTGTGTACTTATCAAGTACGCAAGAACATTGTCTGCGTACTTGATAAGTACGCAGGAGTTAAGCCTTTCGCACTTGCTAAGTGCGCAGACAACAGGTCTAGTATATATAGCTGTTAGTGACATAATGTATGTACGCACTGATTCTCTCTGTAACCTGCTGTGATTATCAATAGACGAAGTTTGAAAGTATCTTGTTTCTTTGTTGTTGGTTTACTTTGTGTTGTTTGATACTCCACCTAGTCACGGGCATTCCGCACCCGGTTCGACTAGTAACAGACTTGCATGTGACGATCTGAGACACCCGTGGGATCTATAAGTGGTATCAGAGCTTTTGCTCTTGATTTCGAGTGTTGTGAGTGTGCTAGGAGCATTTTTGACACAATCTACAGCCTTTCTACAAGGAAAAGTGACTGATTTTTTTGATTTTTGTGATAAAATAGAGGTAGCTCTTGAGCGCTATTTAAAAAGCAAAAATCCTTTAAAATCCGACCTTTTTCTTGTTTGTTTGAGTGGTTTGATCATCAAGGGTTTGTTAGAAACAAGTTTCTAACCTTTTGGCTTGATTAATTTGTTCATATCTTCAAAATTTGAAGATCTGAGGTATTTCCGGCGATCGGAAAAAGTTGGTGAGAGCATGTGAAAAAGTGACCTGCGTACTTACCCTTTTTGGCTAAATGGACAGTCTTCGTGCGTTCTTGACAAGTACGCAAGACTATTCTTGTGCGTACTTAACTTTGCCTCATGCGTACTTAACATTTACTCCTGGGTACCTACTAAGTATGCAAGAGGAAATCTCAAGTGCGCAAGATCAACTTTTAAGTGCGCAAGGCCATTCTTAAGTGCGCAAGTTGTATTTACTTTTTGAGTTTTTGACTAAGTTTTACCCTATGGCAAATATTCAGAATCTTGGTAACCTGCTTAACTTTGATAACGAGATAGGTACTCCACAAAAACCGCCAAAGCTACTTAATGTTAATTATTATTCGAATTGGAAAGCACGCTTTGAGCATTATATCTCATACACTGATTCCTCTTTGTGGATACCTATACTTGAGGGCTATAAGCATCCTACTTATACATATCTTGATGAAATTGTTCCTAAGCCTATATCTAAGCTAGATGAAGAAGAAAAGAAAGTTTATGACAGAGAAAAGAAAGCACATAGATCTATCACAATGGCCCTAACTAGAGAGCTCTTTCATAGCTTTAGAGGATACGATAATTTGAAAGATCTCTGAAAGACATTGCAGAAAAGATTTGAGGGGAACAGTGACATCAAGAAGAGCAAAAGAGATCTCCTGAGAAATCAGTATGAGCGCTTCAGATACCTGGAGAATGAATCTACAGATGAACTTATATCTAGATTCTATCATCTGCAAACTGAGTTAAAAGCTTTTGAGCTGAAGTATCTTGATGAGGAATTAGTTGAAAATTTTTGGATGCGTTACCACCCAAGTTTGAGATGTATACCACTTTGTTTAGAGAGAACCCCAAGTTCAATGAGATGACGATTGAAGAAGCAATCGGTAAGGTTCAAGCACACGATATGAACTTTAAGAGAAAAGAAAGCTCAGGGAGACCTCAAATCCAAGACCCTTCTATGTATTATGGGACGACTTCCACAGCTAAATCATCTGGTTCAGGAATCGCCTTATTCTTAGGGAACTCTCATGAAGAAGATAACTCGAATGGTTGTGGGGGTCATACATGCTTTACAGCATCTGGATCTGGTTCTCACCACCAACATTCCTCAAGAAATCTTACTTCCACATCTTCAGCTAATCAGACTGCAATAGCCAAGATAGCTGAAGATTATGTAGCATTGTTTTCATCATGTATGCCTGCGTATGAGAACTTCATTGGTGGAAACCTTACAGATCCTGAAACAATTGAAGAAGATTTTAATCAGGTGGATCCAGATGATATGGAGGACATGGATATTCAATGGAATATGGCCATGATCTTGAGAAGGGCCAAGCGTTTCTTGAATAGAACTGGTAGGAAGTTTATTGGTGGGCATTCAAATGCAAAGATGGTTTTGATAAATCCAAGTCCAAGTGCTACAAGTGTTAGAACTTTGGACACTTTGCTCGTGAATGGCAGAATGATAAAGCACTTGCCTCAGGATTCACTAGACCAAGCCAAGGAAACAACCAAGGAAATAATCAAAGGTACAAAAATTCTAACAACCGCAATCAAGGTCAAGGTGGAACGTACAATGCTTTGGTAGCTCAACATAACGAAAGCTTTGATTGGGTTGTATATTTGGAGGATGCCCTTATTTCTCAAATACAAGGTGGTCTAATAGCTGGGATAGTAGAGATGATGGAAGCATAAGAACGGGAAGCGTCTGTAGCTGACCAGGAGGAGTTTACAACTGCATTTGCCCTTATGGCTATTGGGGAGGCATCAAGTTCGTCAACTGAGGTAAACTCTAATTCTTTTGTTGTCATTTCATGTTCCAAATGTCTTGGCTTGAAAGAAGAAAATTCTAAGCTTCAGGACAAAGTTGAACCCCTTCGTATTGCAGCTTTAAGCTACAAAGAAAATGAAAAACGTTACAAAGATTCAATTGAAACTTTAAAGAAAGAAAAACGTGATTCACTTAAAATCTGTGAAAAACAGTTTCATTTGGATGTTGCGTACAAGGGGTTAGAAAAGAGAAATAATGAAATTACCAAGATGCAGAATGAGGTCTTGCAGTTAAATGGTAAAATTGAGAAGTTGAAAAATTCTCGCTTTGTGGTGGAACATTATGAATCAGTAGTAAGACAAGTGAATGGCTTAGGGTTGGGTACTAATGTCATTCCTCCACCAGTAAGCGGAAAATTTGTCAACGGCTTAATTGATATTGACTTGTGATGCCTTGATGAATCCTCAAGTCAGGATGATTCCTCTAACAAGGATGATTCCTCAAGAAAGGTTGACTCTGCTTCTTATCAGGAGTTCTTCATTGATGAAGGCTCTAAGAACTCCATCCCTGATGGTGCTATCTCAGAGGAGTTGATTGGTGAATACAAAGTTGTGACAAACATTATCACTGATCGTGATAATTGCATTTTGGCTGAGCCTGATACCGTTGAAACAAATGAAAAACTAAAAGTGATGCTTTATGGGGGTTATAAGAATATTAACCAAGTTAAGAAAGAAACCTTTGCAAATCATTATGGGCTTGGTTATAAAGCAAACTTAGAAAAATACTACATTTCTAAAAATTAATCAACATCAGGTACATCAAAAACCACTACTCATGTTCACCAAACAACTTCTCCTGTTCATCATGCTGAGTCATCAAACGTCAAATCAAATGAGCCCTACAGGAGGATTTATAAGGAAAAGCGTGCTTGCTTTCACTGTGGTATGGTTGGTCACATCCTTGTGAACTGCCCTACTAAGAACCAAGGGAAACGGCCAATTGTTTCACAACCGGCTGTTATCTCTAAGTCACCACCAGTGAAGCAACCCAAGAATCCCAAATCAAATGTGCTGAAACCACCAGTGAAACCTATGGTGAAGCCAAATATCACATCTGAGGCTAAGCCATCTGTTCTAAAAAGGGAAAAGCAACCTGCAAAACCCTGTGTGTCTACCTCTGGTAGAGCACCAACTGGTGAGAAACCTGTGGTTAAGCTTTCTAAGCCACATAGGAGAAGAAGGAACAAGAGATTGAGTAAGCTGGAACAGCTGGCTGGAATTCAATCAGGTGAAGCTTCTACTAGTTCACCTGGTGCTTCTGAATGCAAGCCGACTGTTCCAGTAAAACAAAAGAAAAGATCCTGGAACAAGAAATCTAAAAGTGCTCAATCTATTGGTCCCAAGTCTTCTAAAGATTCACCCATTTTTGACAGTCACGACTGTGAATTATTTGAAGTAGTTTATTTTGAGAAAGACGGACGACCCAAGACCACCATGGCTTGGGTCTCCAAATCTAATTAATTTCTTATTACTCGTGGAGGGACATCCGAATGGAACTATCTCTAATCGTTGGTATGTAGATAGTGTATGCTCCCGGCACATGAATGGCAACATGGCCCTACTTCAAGATGTAAAACCATTCAGAGGCGGCTATGTGGCCTTTGCAGGCAATAAGGGCGGCCATATTACTTGTAATGGCATGGTTTCAAATGGTTGTGTTAGCTTCGACAACGTCAACTACTGCGAGCAGCTAAAGCATAAAATGTTGAGTGTTTCTCAGATGTGTGATAAGGAGTACTCAGTAATGTTTGAAAAATCAGAATGCATGATTCTCAAACCTGGGTTTGAGGTTCCTGAAGACTGGATTTTGATGCGTGCGCCAAGAACGAATGATACCTATAAGATCGACATGAGCGTGGCGAAAACCACATCTTAAGTTGCTAGTTGTTTGCTTACCAAAGCGACTGAGCTTGACTCAATCTTGTGGCATAGGAAACTCGGACATATTTCTTATCGTAAAATTAACCATCTTGTCCGAAGCGGTTTAGTTATCGGGGTTCCTAAGCTGAGATTCTTCGTTGAAGATGACTATATGCCTTGTAAAAAGGGTAAACATCAACAGAAGTCTCACAAGCCCAAGCTCCAAAAATCCATCGATACCCCTTTGGAGCTCTTACATATGGATCTATTTGTCCCATAAGTATTAGGAGTATTGGAGGGAAGTCATACTGTCTAGTTGTAACTGATGATTTCTCACGTTTTTCTTAGGTGCATTTTTTAGGTACAAAGGATGAGACTGCTGACGTTCTTCAATACCTGATCTTGAGCTTGGAATCTTTATGTAAGTTAAAGGTTAGAAGAATAAGGAGTGATAACGGAACTGAGTTCAAGAATAATTTGATGTAACTTTTCTGTCTCAAGAAGGGTATTCATCATGAATTTAGTGCCCCGTACACACCTCAACAGAATGGAGTTGCAGAACGGAAGAACAGAACACTAATTGAGACTGCAAGGACAATGCTGTCAGATGCAAAGCTTTCTGTCACTTTCTGGGCAGAAGCAATCAACACAGCGTGTCACGTCTTGAACCGAGTTCTGGTGGTTAAAAGGGAAAATAAAACTTGTTATGATTTGATTAATAATCGACCTCCCAATCTTGACTACCTAGTTCCTTTTGGTAGTCCCTGCTCTTTATTATTACAGCACAAAGATCGCAAGTCTAAATTTCATGCAAAAGCAGTGGAAGGCATCTTCTTAGGATATGTTGCCAACTCGCCTTGCAAGAGAGTGTACAATATTGAGAGTAGGTCTGTGGAAGAATGGTTCGAAGTGGACTGTAGTAAACATAACATTTCACTTGAACCAATTGGTCCTTCTTGGGGATTTGATTATGATGCTCTATTCAAGTCGTTCAATCTTCTTGATCTATATGCAGATGATGCCGCCAATGTGTACGAGTTCTTTGGTGGCGGTGATGTCTCCAATTTCTCAACCCGTGCAACTGTACCGATTGTAACTCCCGGTTCAAATGCTGTTTAATCATCTGGAACTCATGATATTGATAACATTGAAGTTGTTCATGTTGACAGAAATGACGCTCAAGTTGATCCTAACACTCACGTAGCAAATGAAGCTTCAGCTGATCCAATCAACATTGAATCTTCTTCTTCTAGAACACATAATATGGGGGAGTTGAGCACGAACCTTGATTCAGAAATTCAAGAACCACAATTACCAGAGATGAGAGTGCATCGGAATCATCCAATTGAGAACATATTGGCGATCCTGATGCCGGTGTTAAAACGCGTCGTAGAACCATTACTGAGAACAACAATCTGTACGCTAAGATACTTGACACAGGTGTCATAGAAACGTGTCTGCATGCTGCTTTTGTATCCCAATTAAAGCCGAAGAATGTGAAAGAAGCTCTCGCTGACAACTGCTAGATAGAGGCGATGCAAGATGAATTGTCTCAATTCCAAAAGTTGCACGCATGAGATCTGGTTGACCTTCCGATTGGAACTACATGGGTGTTCAAATGCAAGATGGACGATCGACATGTTGTAGTGAAGAATAAAGCAAGTTGGTTGTTCCGGGTTTTTATCAACAAAAGGGATTGGATTACACAGAAGTATATGCCCCAGTTGATAGACTTGAGGCCATTCGACTGTTTCTGGCTTATGCCTCCTATTTCGGCTTCAAGGTCTATCAACTTGATGTGAAGAGTGCTTTTCTGTATGGAAAGTTCATGAAGAGGTCTATGTCACTCAACCACCAGGTTTTAAAGATCAGCATAATATCAGTAAAGTGTACAAGCTCGACGAAGCACTTTATGGTCTTCATCAAGCACCTCGGGCATGGTATGAGACTTTATCAAAGCATCTTCTGTCCAATGGTTTCGACCGTGGACAAATTGACTCGACCCTCTTAATTAGGAAAGTAGGAGGTGATATTCTTCTTGTACAAGTCTATGTCGACGACATTATCTTTGGGTCTACAAATGAAGGGATGTGTAGGGAATTCGAACAGGTGATGAATTCCAAGTTTAAAATGAGCAACATGGGTGAATTGTCGTTCTTTCTAGGTCTACAAGTCAGTCAAAGGCAAGATGGCATTTATCTGCATCAAACTAAGTATGTGTAGGACATCTTGATAAAATACAAGATGAATGATAGCAGTACTTATGGCACACCTATCCCCGTCAATCATGGTCTGCATCCAGACAAAGATGGAAAGGATGTGGATTGCAAATTATACCGTTGGATGATCAGATATCTTATGTATCTCATAGCTTTAAGGCCTAACATAATGTTTGCTGTATGCTTGAGCTTAAGGTTTCAGTCACAACCAAAGGAGTCTCACATGATAGCTGTTAAGAGAATCTTCAGATACTTGAAAGTGAAACCTCGATTGGGTCTTCGGTACTCGAAGCAGCAGTCATTCGACTTCAAAGCTTATACCGATTCTGATTATGGCGGTTGTAACCTTGATAGAAAATCAACTTCAGGTGGATGTCAATTCTTGGGAGACAGGCTGGTCTCCTGGCATTGCAAGAAGCAGTCAACAGTTTCTGTCTCAACATGTGAAGCAGAGTACATTGCTGCCGCGAGCTGTTGTTCTCAAATATTGTGGATCCGACAGCAATTGAGAGATTATGGCTTAAACTACACTGGAACTCCTGTGTTCATTGACAACAAGGCCATGATGTCTATCACGAACAACCCGGTGAAACATTCCAAAACTAAGCATATAGAGATTCGCCACCATTTCATCTGTGACTGTGCTGAAAAACATTTGGTTGAGCTTGTCAAAGTTCACACGGATGACAACGTTGCTGACCATTTCACTAAGGCGTTTGATCGGACCCGTTTTGAACATATTGTCAACCTGATAGGAATGTTCAATCCTGAGTGAGAAAACTCGTTTTTTCAAATCAAATCATTTCATGGAAGTTAATCTTTATTTCTTTTAAATTTCTTGTGTCTAGTTACTTTTAATTTTCAAATATTTTACAAAAATCCAAACAAAATAGAAAATGGAGAAAATTTCAAAGTCTTTTGAAGGTAAGAGGAAATTGTAGTACATCAGTAATTGATCTAAACGTCTTAGGCTGCACATATGGAAAATGATTGCGTCATGATTACGTGAAAGTTTAAGTTGTTTTAGTTTTAATTTGAATTTTTGCATGTAATTTGAATTGTCAGTAGGCTATAAGCATTCTTGAATCTTTAGTAGTGTGGAAACTAAATCTAGACTACAACTGTGACTTGAACCCATGTATGCATATGTGTGTGTGTGTAAAAGAATACAAAAAGATCATTATCAGATAAAGGATGTAAGATTTTGGCAAATATTTTCTTATGAGACCAGTTTCGGGTTATGTCGTTAGCACAATTTTTGGGTTCACTTCACTGCCCATACTCACAAGTATGCAATGGGAAGTTGGGCGAAGATATTTCTTGACATCAACCGTTAAGCATATATTCACCCTTGAATCATACCTGATTCATTGAAATCAAATCCAGATAAAAGTTGGATCCCCTTACCTAAACCCTCAGACTCCATATCTATTAACCTAAATCATCATATGATATTCATAGAAGAAAAACCAATCAAACCAAGACAAATTAATCACTCGATTCTGAATCTTATGATCCTTGATAATCCTTATGGATTCTGCTTGATTGTTTCTGTGCTAAACGATGAAACTTCATTCTGGAGATTTGAAAATATTTGGGAAAATCTTAGATGCCTTGAGATAGTGCAATTTTCATTTCTGTAGCATAACTGTGGGGTACACGTTGTATATCTTGAAATTAATACCTTAACACACAAGAAAGTGATACAAAGATGCTTATGGATTCAAATCTTATAGTATTGACAACTTGATTTAACTTGCTTGTATTGCATATTACGCATGAATAAGTAGTAATCCATGACATGATCCCATATTCTTTTATGTTTATTGTGTATCATTTTTGCTTCTAATAGCCTGATATGATCCTCTGCTCATGACTTTGGCCCAAAAATAACTTGTGTGTATATTCGTTTGCATATTATCTTCATTCAGAAAAGCTCAAAAAGATTTTGTAGGATCGGTGAATACAATATGGTTCTATTCTAGTTGAGATTGGCAGAAACAATCACAACTAAGCAATGTAAACAAGTAAACATGAATAAAACTGATAAATGCAATTTGTATTAAGCTTCAAGATTACAAGATTACAGAGAAAACTCTTAAGCAAAAAGCACACTTATACAATGACTCTAAGTACTACTTATATAGTAACATAGAATCAAGACAGACCCTTGATTCTAAGGATCAGATCTAACACAAGCCGTTGATCTTGTATTGAAGCTATTCTACATGTAACAACAATAACAACTACAAAAGTTATCTTTACTCAAACGTCTTCTTAGGCATCATTGCTTGAGACCTTGGAAAGAGAGCATCATTATCTTTTATTTTCTTGCACCATTGACATTCTTTCTACGTGGAGTGTGTCAGTGGTGCAGCAGAAAGTTGTCAGTGGTAATGGTTACTTTATCGAAGCCAGTCAGCTGCAACGTTTGATCTTCAGTGGGAATGGCTATCAGCAGCAATGTTGATGATCAGTAACAAGACACAACTGTCCACAGCTGATGATGATATGCCTATCAGCAACAACTTTGGTCTTCATCAGATAAGGCAATCCGCAGCATATTTGTTCTTCAGCAGAAGAACAAGTATCCGCTGCAGAAAAGCTTATCCGCAGCAGTTTGTACTTAGAAAATTTTGTAGCTGTAGAACCAAAGACTGATTGTTGCAAAATTATTCTAAGTACAAATGCTGATGATAGGCTTATCAGCAGCATTCAGCACAAAGTTGCTGCTGATAGGCTTATCAGCAGCATTCAGCACAAGTTGCTGCTGATAGGCTTATCAGCAGCATTCAGCACAAGTTGCTGCTGATAGGCTTATCAGCAGCATTCAACACAAGTTGCTGCTGATTGGCTTATCAGCAGCATTCAGCACAAGTTGCTGCTGATAGGCTTATCAGCAGCGGTCATCCATGTTTGCTGCTGATAGGCTTACCAGCAGCAACCTTCACTCTTTGCAGCTGATAGCTCTATTCACTGAAAACCAAACGCTGCAGCTGACTATCCAGGCCAAGCGTGTCTGACACCTTTCTGCAAAAGCAACTGACAGACTCAAAGCAGAAGGAACCGCTATGGTCAACCAATGACGGACAACAATACACTTCTCCAAGCATGCAAACAATCATGAATAAAGAAAACGTTTCAGTAAAGTTAACTAGATTAGCCTTTACGTGTAATGTAAATTAATAAACAAGATCAACGGCTTGTGTTCGATCTGATCCTTAGAATCAAGGGTCTGTCTTGATTCTAAGTTACTATAAATACTGAGTTGCCACTTCATTGTAAGTGTGCTTGTAGTGCTTGTCATACTTATTCATTGAGTTTCTCACTTGTAATCTTTGCATTCACAAAAGCTTAATACAACAGTGTTTATCAGTATTCTTTGTGTTTACTTGATTATAAGTTGTGTAGTTGATTTTGTTTCCGCCAACCTCAACTAAGAACAGAACCATCTTGTATTCTCACGATCCTACAAGTGGTATCAGAGCTTTGGCTCAGATTAAACAAACTAACATTTGTCTAATCATCTCTGGTTCTATTCTAAACTCTCTCTTTGATCAAGTCACCCAAAATCAAAACAAAAATGGCACAGAGCAATGGCTTTGAAGATATTGGCCGCATCAACCGACCACCAAGGTTGGTATCTGGAGAAGACTATGACATGTGGAAAAATCACATGGAAAGCTTCTTCTGTTACCAGGAATACGGAATGTGGAGATCCATCAAGGAGGGTCCATATATTCCCATGGTGGCCTCTGCTGATGGTGAAGGGCTACAAGTCCCGAAGGAAACCTCCAAGTACTCTGAAGAGGACATCAAGAAAATGGAGGTGGACTTAAAGGCACTAGGAGCCATCCAAATGTGCCTTCCAAATGAAGTTTTTCACAACTTCAGAAGTTACAAAACTGCCAAGGAGCTCTGGGAGGCGCTGGAGAAGATGTTTGCTGGCTCTGAAGAAGTCAAAGAGAATAGAAGGGACATACTGAAGCAGCAGTATGAGAACTTCGTCTGGAGGGAAGGTGAGTCCTTAACTATTTTATATAACAGATTTACCTATCTTGTAGGTGAACTGCAGTGCTCCAAGGTAAAGCTGGAGAATGAAGACATTCTCAAGAAGTTCATAAGATCTCTTCCTAGTTGTTGGACATTATACACTGTGTCCATCAGAAGAACAGAGAATCTGAAGACTCTTCAGATGACTGAGCTCTTTGGCATGCTCAAAACCTATGAATTAGAAATGATTCAAGCTAAAGAAAGGAGCTCCAGTTATCAATCAGCTACCACTTCCTCCACTACCTCCTCAGCGCTTCACTCTGAGCATTCCGGTCCTAGTGCAAGCAGCTACTATCCTCCCATTGTTACTCACCCTCAGACCCCAACCGCTTCACAATCTAACTCATCACCATTTCTTCTTGAGGCACCTCCTCAACATCCAACCTCTACTGCTTTTGTCTCTGACAACTCAAGCAGCATGTACTTCATAAAAGAGGATCTGGAATGCTTTCATCCAGATGATCTTGAAGAAATGGATATTCAGCACTCATATGCCATGCTCTCCCTCAGAGCAAAAAGGTTCTATTCTAGAACCGGGAGATCAGTTCCAAGCAACAACTCAAACACCAGAGTTGGGCTTGATAAAAGCAAGATCCGATGTTACAACTGTAACCAAATGCGTCACTTTGCTAGGGAGTGCAAGGCACCTAAAGCCAATCAGGGTGCCAGCCATCAAAGACAAGGTTACCAAGGTCAGCCCAGGCAGCAGCAGCAACAGCAAGGAACTACTCCAGCACAGACTGCAGCCTGTGCAAATGTTGGAACTTCAGATTTTGACTGGAGTTTTCAATATGAAGATGTTCCTGCCTCCAACCAAGCACTTATGGCAGACAATGCAGAGATACCACCTCAGGTATTTGAACATCTTTGCTCTCAAGCTTGCATTGACAAAGTTTTAGGTTATAGAAAGCATAACCAAAATCTGATAGATCAAAATGAAGAGTTTCTTCAAATGAAATCTGAGTTCAAAAAGGTTGAAATCACTTACAAAGAAAAAATTGAACGCCTTAAGAAAGAGATTTCATCTCTAAAACATGAACAAACCAATCTTGAAACTCAGATTGATGATCTATTAGTAAAACTTAAATCAACCAGAGCTGATCTGGCAGAACAGAAAGTTCATGTTGAAAAATATGAATTTTCTTCTAAAAAGCTACAGAGACTTCTAGATATTCAAGTCCATGAAAAGGTAAAGCTTGGAGGACTTGGATATGGCAAGGAACAGTACAATACTGTTCCTCATCCAGCTGACTATGTTGCCATCTATGAACCAAACTTCGATGTTGCAAAACTCGACACTGCAAACAGAAATCTTGATCCTCCAATGGATGAACCCCTTGTTAAAGACTGCACTACCTCATCAGAATCTGAGTTAACCTTCTTAGACCATGATGAAACTAATACAGCCTCATCTGAAGCTGTTCTGAATAGAGTCCCAGTCCCTACTGTTCTCCCAGCTGTTCCAGCCCCTATACCATTCAAACAGATCAGGATCAGCTATCCTCCAGGTGGAAGAGAGCTAAACATTGAAAAGGGACAGACATCAGGACCCACAAACTCCAAGCCTCAGTTCATGCCAAATCAGAAGAATCAACAACAGGTTAGAAGAGTTACGACCAAGAAAACTCAGTTCAGAAACTCTTCTTCTCCACCAAGGAAGCAGCAGCCCAAAGTTCAGCAGTCCTGCATCATATGTGGGGAATCAAACCACTTTGCTGCAAAATGTCAGTTTAACCCCTTCAACCAGATCCTTCTTCAATCAGCGCATAAACAAAAGAAGGATCAGCATACTTCAGTTGATAGGCCATCTGCAGCCTGTAGAAGAGTTGAAACTGCAGAAAAACACAAGCAGCAGCAAAAGGCAAAGCCTTCAGCAGCCACCAAATCTGCTGCTGCTTAAACAAAGCAGTCAGCAGCAAAAACTAAATCTGCTGCTGCTCCAACTAAGCCTTCAGTGGCAAAAGCAAAATCTGCTGCCGAAAGGCCAAGGCCAACAGCACCAACATCTGCAGCTGATAAGCTGAAGCCATCAGCAGCAAAACCTGCCGCTGCTGACAAGCCAAAACCTCAAGCAGGAAAATCAACTGCTGATAGAGCAAATTCATCAGCTGCCAAAGCCAAATCCGCAGCCGATAAAGAAAAGAGAACTAGAAAACCACTACTTAAGCAATGGAAAGCCAAAATCTCTGCTCCTATGAGCAAAATCATCATCGGTGCTGTTGAATGCACGCATGATGAATCAGAAAGTCCAAGAACTCTTTTCTTCAAAAAGGAGAGCTCTTGGACCACTCCCACTAACTAAATCTCTTTCATGTGCAGGGACAGCCAGGTAACAAGAATAACACCTGGGTGGTAGATAGCGGCTGTTCCAGGTACATGACAGGCAACAGGTCCATCCTCTCCAACTTCAGACATTTCAATGGAGGATAAGTTGCCTTTGGGAGTGACTCAAAAGGTGGATCTATCACTGGACAAGGCACTATGTCCAATGAGAGGATGTGCATTGAAAGAGTCAACTACGTTAAAGAACTTGACTTCAATCTCATGAGTGTTTCCCAAGTATGTGATCAAAAGCATTGGATGCTCTTCACTGACAAAGAATGCTTTGTGTTAGCTCCTGGCCTATCTAAACCCCCGCCAGAGAAGATTCTCCTAACTGCTCAAAGAAAGGACAACTTATATGTGCTTGACATGAATGAAGTCACTCCATCTGGTAGTGTTTCATGTTTTCTGTCAAAGGCATCAGTTGATGAATCCGCTCTCTGGCACAGGAGGTTAAGCCATGTTAACATCAAAACAATCAATAAATTAGTGAAAGACAATCTTGTCAGATGGCTTCCTGACAAAGAATTCCAGCTAGACGATCACTGCATTGCCTGCTTGAAGGGAAAACAACACAAGAGTTCCCATAAGCCCAAGACATTGAACACAAATGACACTCCTCTCCAGCTACTGCATATGGATCTCTTTGGTCCTACAAATGTCATGTCAATGGGCAAAAAGTCCTACTGTCTGGTGATCACTGATGACTTCTCCAGATTCTCTTGGGTATTCTTCCTAAGAACAAAAGATGAAACTGCTGAGATTCTCAAATCCTATATTCTCAGGGTAGAGAATCAAAGCAATCTGAAGGTAAAGATCATAAGGTGTGATCAGGGAACAGAGTTCAAAAATCACACTTTGAACAGTTTCTGTGAGAGCAAGGGCATTGAAAGGCAGTACAGTGCACCAAGAACTCCTCAACAAAATGGGGTTGCTGAAAGAAGAAACAGGACTCTGATTGAATCAGTAAGATCTATGCTGGCTGACTCAAAGCTGCCCCTTACTTTCTGGGCAGAAGCAGTAAGCACAGCTTGTTATGTGCAGAATAGAGTCCTTATTGTTAAGCCTCTCCAGAAAACTCCCTATGAACTCTGGCTCAAAAGAGTTCCCTACATTGGCTTCCTGAAGCCCTTTGGATGTCCATGTACCATCCTCATCACACATGGAGTTCTTCCTAAATTCGGTGCAAAGTCTGATGAAGGTTACTTTGTGGGTTACTCCTCTCAATCGAAGGCCTACCGAGTGTTCAATTCTAGGACTCGGATTGTGGAAGAATCTGCTAATGTCGAATGAAGGGAACACGTTGTATGTGAACAAGGCAAAGGTCCCAACTGCTTTTTGATATAGACTCCTTCACCCAGATATTTGAGCCCCTCATATTCTCAAATATGGAGCCTCCTTCTTCAAACTCAACACCTTCTACCTCAACCTCTTCTTCTGACTACAGACTGGAGTTTCCCAGTCCCTACATCAGGATGAAAAGGCCATCCATTGATCCTTCAGTGGCAGAAGCTATTGAAGCCAGTGCAGGTGAAGCCGGTACATCCAACACCACAAGCAGCAATCTCTCTGACAATGAAATCCTAAATGAATCCTCTTCAATTCATGCTGAAGAGGCCTCTGATGCTAATGCTGCTGACTATGTGGAACACAATGATCAGATCCTCCAAGCTCCTCTCCACACATCTGAAGACAATACTGATCTAAACCACAGTAATCTTGAAGAGGGAATACGGCTGGATGTGATACCTGCACAGAGAATAAACAAAGAGCATCCTCTGGAAAACATCATTGGCCAAGTCCACACAGGCATCCAGACAAGAAGTATGTCTCATGAAGCCAACATTTGTTTGTTCTCTTGCTTTCTATCACAGGTGGAACCTAAAAGGATTGATGAATCTCTCAAGCACAACAACTGGATTGAAGCAATGCAGGAAGAATTGTTGCAATTCAAAAGACAAGATGTTTGGAAGCTTGTTGATCTTCCACCTGGTAAAACAGCCATTGGAACAAGATGGGTCTTTAGAAAAAAAGCAAGATGATAGGGGCATCGTAGTCAAGAACAAAGCCAGACTGGTAGCTCAAGGTTACACTCAAGAAGAAGGCATTGACTATGATGAAGTTTTTGCTCCTGTTGCCCGTCTGGAAGCCATTAGAATTTTTCTGGCTTATGCAGCATCCAAAAACTTTATGGTCTATCAAATAGATGTGAAGAGTGCCTTTCTGTATGGCACGATTGATGAAGAGGCCTATGTCAAACAGCCTCCAGGCTTTGTAGATCCTGCACATCTAAATAAGGTCTTAAAACTGGACAAAGCTCTCTATGGCTTACACCAAGCCCCAAGAGCCTGGTATGAAACTTTATCTGGATATCTACTTAGCAACAACTTCAGAAGGGGGGCCATTGATCAGACACTTTTCATCAAAGATGAAGGGGGCGAAATTTTGTTGGTCCAGATTTATGTTGATGACATTATCTTTAGATCTACAAGAAAGAAGCTCTGCAAAGACTTTGAAGTTCTGATGCATTCCAAATTTGAAATGAGTTCAATGGGTGAACTAAATTTCTTTTTAGGACTTCAAGTCAAACAGGTACCAATTGTTATCTTCATAAGTCAATCCAAGTATGTCAAAAGCATCTTGGAGAGGTTCAAAATGACTGACTGCTCTGCTGCAAGAACTCCTATGCAAGTGCACCATCAATTATCTCCGGATAAAGAAGGACAAGACACTGATCAACATCAGTACCGAGCAATGATAGGGTCTCTCATGTACCTCACTGCCTCAAGACCATATATCATGTTTGTAGTTTGTCTCTGCGCAAGATTTCAAGCAGCTCCAAAAGTGTCTCATCTTCAAGCTGTCAAAAGGGTTCTTCGATACCTAAAGGGAGCTCCAAAACTTGGGCTATGGTATCCAAAGAATGAAAATGTCAATCTCTATGCCTACACTGACAGTGACTATGGGGGTTGTAACTTGGACAAAAAGTCCACATCTGGGGGATGTCAATTTCTTGGAGGAAGGCTCATCTCATGGCAATGCAAAAAGCAAACATGTGTTTCTACTTCAACATCTGAAGCAGAATACATTGCAGCTTCAAGCTGCTATGCACAGGTCATCTGGATCCAAAATCTAATGCTTGACTATGGAATGACCTTCATGCAGACTCCAATTCACATTGACAACATGAGTGCTATCTCTATCACAAACAATCCGGTGCAGCACTCAAAGACAAAGCACATCGACATCAGGTACCATTTCATAAGAGATCAAGCTGAGAAAAGGATAATTATTTTAACCAAAGTTCATACAAATGAGCAATATGCTGATCTGTTTACAAAACCTTTTGATGAAGCTAGATTCAGATATTTAGTTGAATCAATTGGTATGATGAACTTTGATTAAAATCCATCTCAAGTTTCTCCTTAAAATGTGTCTTTTTGTCCCTTGTTGTAAATAAAAGTTATGGGTCAGCAGCATTTTTGTCCTTCAGCTGCTGACGGGTAAAAGCATCAGCAGCAAAAGTTTTGCCACTAATAGCTTTAAGTTATCAGCAGGTACATGTTTCCTGCGGATAGCTTTAAGGCTTTCAGCAGCAATTCCTTTCCTGCAGATCTTTAAACCTTTCAGCAGCAAAATCTGCTGCTGACAGACTTATCTTTCCGCAGCAACCAAGTTTGCAGCGGATAGGCTTATCCATCAGCTGCAACCAATTTTGCTGCGGATACTCTTATCTTTCAGCAGCAACCAAGTTTGCTGCTGATGGGTAAACATAAGTCTAAATTAACTTTTACCCGCTGTAAAATTTACCGTCAGTCCCTTGCATGACTGCCTTAATGTATCACAGCTGTAACAACGAAAAGTGAAACAGGTTGTACTGTACAAGTAAGGTTGCTTTTTCTTCGTCTGCCGTTATATCACAATCTCAAACGTTCCCACCACCTCTTCATTTTCAATTTCAAACCCTAACCTTCCATCACTTTCTCTCCCGTCCCCACAGCATTCAAAGCCTTCCATAATCAACCGCCATTCAAACACCCTTCTTTCTTCCCTCCAAATCCATAACAATGGCAGTCGCCGACATAAACATCCCCAATGACAAGTTTGCTCCATACCACAACCTCACTGCATACCTAATAAAAGGCAAGAAGTCCGAGGGTTTCGACGGTATGATCGACTTCCTCTGTCGGTCCAAAATTTACCATGCCCTAACCGTCAACCCAACCATATATACTTCACACATGGAAGATTTTTGGAGCTCAGCCGTGTATTCTACTGAACAGGGGACTCCTCAAATCAGAGGCACAGTAGACGGTAAGGAAATGATCATCACTGAAGCAAATCTCCGCCAACACCTCAAGCTTCAGGATGAAGGGGACGCCCTCTCTTACCCAAGAGACGTATACATGAGGACCTTTGTATCCATAGGGTACACTGGGAATCAAAAAGAGTATACGATAGAGAAGGCACTCATGGGTCCCAAATGGAAGTATCTCTGCCACACTCTTCTCCAATGCATATCTCAAAAGAGGAGTGGCTGGAACCAACTAAGCTCCGGACTTGCGTCGGCAATTCACGGTATGATAACTGGAGCAGGTTTTAATTTTTCCCACCTCATTTTTGAAGGTTTGAGATACAACCTTCAAGAAGGGGTGAAATCTCAGTTCTTTATGTACCTAAGATTCTTGCAGGAAGTGTTCAACATTGAGCACCAAGATCTTTCAAAAACTACAAGAATCTACTCAATTTTGGGACACAAGAACAACATTTTTCAAAGCATGAGAACAGTTTCATCAAAGTTCTCAGGGGCCGATGTTCCATTGTTGTCTACAATGTTGAACACACAAAGTGCCCAGGGTGACAGTTCAGCAAACCCAGCTGATACTGATCCCACACCCTCCACCTCACTGCCACAAACTCAAACTACTGTTTCCCTTGATCGAACCCCTATGCATTCTACTAAGGATGCACAGGCACATACATTACTCACCCCCAGTTTGATTGCTCAACCGAAACACAGGGCCCCGGTTGCAGCCAAGTATACAAGGAAGAGGGGCAAGAGAACTCCTTCTTCTCTTGCCTCCAAGGCCCAAACCCAAGCCAACATCCCTCACTCAGAATCACAACATTCTAGTGAGAATATCATAAGGGAAAGCCACATTGCTAGGGAGACTCCTTCGGAAGTCTCTCTATTAGGATTAGGATCACTTCCCGGATCCATAGAACAGCCCTTCGAGCCATTCCTCTCTTCTTTGAACTTAAGTGTAGAGGAACCTGACCAAAGTGATGTACCTTCTCCAACTACCACTATCAAGGGGGTACTGATTGGTCTTGCTTCCGAAACACCCAGCCCAAGTTCTTCACCCTTGAAGGTCCACTCTAGGAGTATTGAAAGAGTGGATGTGGAAGAGGCTGTCACTACTGCTGGTCCATCAAATGACCAGGAGGACAGTGACAACATCTTTAAGACCTCGACCATGGCAACTCATGGTGAGGGTGTTTCCCTGGAAACTCCCCTCACTGAGAGGAATCCCTGGAGCCAAGAAACCACGGGTGATGGGGATGCTGAGGCTCGGCCTACGGCCCCATCTGGGTCCAAGGATTCAACAACTGTGGATGAGGACAGTCTGAAACTACACAACTTGGAATTGACGGCCAGGGTCGCTATGCTTGAGGCCGAAGTGTCCAAACTACGACACCAAGTCTTGATGCATGAAGCCCATCAATGTCCCTCCACGGCTTCTCCCTCTCTTGTCTCAGTGGGCACTCAAACAGATGCCTATATGTCCACTGATGCAACCAAAAAGGGGGAGAAAGTCTCCATGGAAGAAGACGAAGACAACCTTGAAGACTGGATACAGGAGCAGGCTGCCTTCCAAAGCTCACTTTACAGGACTGCTTTTGTACAGGTCTACGACTTGCCAGTATCAGAAGATGAAGAAGAAGAGATCTCTGAAGACTGGAAGTTGGTTGTCAGGGCTGTGGATGAAGTGCTGACTGATGTTGAAGGCAAAGATCAAACATCTACATTGGTCAGCATCATCCCTAAAGCAGCAGCCATCATAGATCAATCCACTACCCCCCCAAATCTTCAAATCTTCAAAGAAGCTAGAGTTTGACTCTATTCTAGCTTGGGGGTATGATGGATCAGCTGAGAGGTTCTGGATTGGACGGGAGTTCAGCGGAGTAGAAGAGCTGAACTGGAACTCACTCAATGCCCTCCAAGTCCTACAACTATATCTATCTAACTGCATCAACTCTTCAACGGATCTCTCAGCAGAACTTGCCATTGGCAGGTTCTATGACCTGATGGAGGATAATCTACCCAAGTTCAGAAGACTCCTACAAACAGCAAGACGGGTAGCTTATCCTGAATCTTCGTCGGCCGCAGAAAGAAGACTGTCTCCCAACAATCTTGCAATAACAAGGAGCAGTCTTCTCACTGAAGAAGGAGTTCTGGGCCTTCAAAGATTTCTGTATGCCTTCCTGGTTAAGGACTCGGACGTGCTAGGATGGGTAAGCACTAGGCTCCTTGACCACGCTTTCTTCCTAAGCAACGGTTCTGCTCTCATCATCAACACCGGGAACATCCTTCAGCTACCAACAAATTTCCTCCACAGGATCTATCTACTAAAAGCCAACATCTGCAATGTCAACTCCCTTGAAAGCCAGGCGATGATAGCAATTATCAAAGCTCACCTTGAGAAGGAAGGAAGGATTGATGAGGAAGAAGATGTGTCATCCTCTGACACTGACTCCAACACAGATTCCCCTCCAGTTAACATCTGTGCTGCAGCTTATGAAGCAAGATCCTCTGTGAGAGAAAGGCTGCTAGAACTTACAGATCCTGAGTGCCAAACTGAAGACCTTCCCTTATCTACCTCTCAACATGCCAATGAAGCCGAGGCAGAGATCCCAACAGCACAACAATCAGCTGTTTCTGTGATCAGTGAAGCCAGAGCAGAGGCATCCAATGTTAATAAAGGGAAGGGCATCATGACAAAAGAGGATGAAGAGAGGTTGCAAAAGGAAAAGAAAGAGAAAGAAGACAGAAGAAGGAAAAGAGAAGAAGAAGAGTTGGCTGAAGAGATGGCTCAAAAACAAAGGCATGAAGATAGAAAGGCAACCATTCTTCTCAGACAACAGACAATCCAGCTGTATGCCAAACAGCTGGATGAAATGAAGGTAAAAGTCCATGCAGGGTCTCAAGTTGAGGAAGATGAACAACTTGCTAGACAGCTGCAGGAACAGTTTGCAAAAGAAGAAGAGGAAGAAGCTAAAAAGAAAAGGAAGGAAGATGCTAAGTTTAGAATCACTGATTCTATATTAGCAAAAGAATTAAGGGAGGAGTGGACTGAAGCTCTGATCTCTCAAGGTGAGGATACAGACTACCTTGAAAAACTGTCAAACAAAGAGATCTATAGAGCCTTCATGGGTCAGCAGGGGGAATTGGTAAGGAAAAAGAAAGATGAAGAGAAAGAAAAAGCTCAACAGAAGTCAAAGAAAGCCATTGCCCTTAATCTAAGGACCCATGAAGAAAGGAAGAAGATGACTGACTTCCTTAAGGCAAGGGGAGAAAGTGGAAAAAGGTTAGGTCCCATGTCCTTCATGAACCTACAAGCCCTGTATACAACAGTGAAAAAGGAAGAGGAAGAAAGACTGGAAAAGAGACCAGTCAAGAAACAAAGAACCTCTGCACCAGAAACTACTTCCTCTCTCCAAACACCATCCACAAACATCCCCAAGCCTTCCACTACTCCACCCAAAAAGTCCAAGTCATCCCACCCAGCTCCCACTCATCAACAGCCTCCCTTGAAGATACCCAAACCCACTCCTAAACCAGAAGACTCAAGAAATATAGTTAACTGGTTCTACAATTCACAAGATCAAGTGTTTGAGATCTTCAGGGGGAGAACTGAGAGAAGAAGATCCACTTACAGGTCTGTTGATGAGGTTCTGCAATTACCTGATTCCGATCTTCAAAGAATTTTAGAGCTGGGTGAAGCTCATAAGCCTACAAATGAGAGTGGGAAACATCTTATGCTAGCTATCAGACACTACTTCAATCCTAGCAAAGATGTGGTCATGAATATCAAACCACTCAAGTCTCACTCTCCATTTGTATCTTGGTCCTATAATGCTGATTTGGATGAATTCACTTTGATTGATGTAAAGAAGCAGCAGATGAGATGTTCAAGCAAAGCTATCTACAAAATGCCACACAAAGACATCAAGACTCTGTCTGAACTTCCATTGAATAATCCCAGCAAGGATCAAAGAGGCTATGAGGTGGAAAGAATAGTCAGCCATATGCAAAAGCTTCAGCAACAAAGGGACTAGAAGAATTTTGGTAGCATCAGTCTAGGGGGAGTTTGTAGAACCAAAGACTGATTGTTACAAAATTATTCTAAGTACAAATGTTGTTGATAGGCTTATCAACAGCATTCAGCACAAGTTGCTGCTGATAGGCTTATCAGCAGCATTCAGCACAAGTTGCTGCTGATAGGCTTATCAGCAGCATTCAGCACAAGTTGCTGCTGATAGGCTTATCAGCAGCGGTCATCCATGTTTGCTGCTGATAGGCTTACCAGCAGCAACCTTCACTCTTTGCAGCTGATAGCTCTATTCACTGAAAACCAAACGCTGCAGCTGACTATCCAGGCCAAGCGTCTCTGACACCTTTCTGCAAAAGCAACTGACAGACTCAAAGCAGAAGGAACCGCTATGGTCAACCAATGACGGACAACAATACACTTCTCGAAGCATGCAAACAATCATGAATAAAGAAAACGTTTCAGTAAAGTTAACTAGATTAGCCTTTACGTGTAATGTAAATTAATAAACAAGATCAACGGCTTGTGTTCGATCTGATCCTTAGAATCAAGGGTCTGTCTTGATTCTAAGTTTCTATAAATACTGAGTTGCCACTTCATTGTAAGTGTGCTTGTAGTGCTTGTCATACTTATTCATTGAGATTCTCGCTTGTAATCTTTGCATTCACAAAAGCTTAATACAACAGTGTTTATCAGTATTCTTTGTGTTTACTTGATTATAAGTTGTGTAGTTGATTTTGTTTCCGCCAACCTCAACTAAGAACAGAACCATCTTGTATTCTCACGATCCTACAGTAGCCATCAGACTTTATTTCTACAAACTCCCCATAGACTAATGCTACCAAGACTCTCTTACTTCTTTTGCTGCTAAAGCTTTTCCATGTTGCCGACTATCCTTTCTACCTCATAGCCTCTTGGGTCCTGGATGGGATTGTTTACAGGAAGCTCGGATAGAGTCTTTATGTCTTTGCTTGGCATTTTAAAGATGGCCTTTCTTGAACATATCATCTTCTGTCCTTTAACATCAATCAGGATAAACTCGTTGGTATCAGCCTTGAAGGACCAACTGGTGAATGGAGAATGAGTTTAAAAAGGTTTAGCATCAATGATTACATCTTTACTAGGGTTGAAGTGATGTTTGATCACTAGCAAAAGATGTCTCCCACCTTCATTCTCTTTCTTATGGGCTTCACCCAACTCCATCATTTTTCTGAGATCTGAGTCTGGGAGTTGCAGTACCTCATCAACAGACTTATAGACTGATCTTTTTAGTTCTTCCTTTCCCCTGAAAACTTCAAACCATTTATCTTGATTGTTATAGAACCAAACAATTATTTCTCTTGAGTCTTCTAGTGTGATGGTAGGTTTGGTTTTCTTCTTGGAAGGCTGCTGACTGGGTGGAAGGATTTGGACTTTGTGGATGGAGAGGAGGGAGGTCTAGGATTGAGAGTGAAAAGTTGTTGAATAGAGGAAGTGGCGGATGAGGGAGAAGGCTTGGGTTTCTTTTGTTTCCTTTTATCTTCTTAATTAATCACACTCTTTTTTGAGCCTTTCTTCCCCAGTCTTTCTTCCTCTTCCTTCTTGACTTTAATGTAAAGGGCTTGCAGGTTCATGAAACTCATGGGACCCAGCCTTTTTCCACTCTCTCCTCTAGCCTTTAGGAAGTCAATCATGACCTTCCATTCATCATGGGTTCTTCTATTAAAGGCAATGGTATTCTTGTATTTCTATTTGACTTTTTCTTTTTCTTCAGCCCTTTTCTTAGTTGCCAATTGACATTGCTGACCCATGAAGACTCTGTAGATTTCTTTATTTGATAGTTTCTCAAGGTAGTCTGCATCCTCACCTTGAGAAATCAGAGCCTCTATCCACTCCTCTCTCATTTCTTTGGCTAGTTCAGAATCAGTTATTCTGAACTTAGCCTCTTCCTTTTTTTCTTCTCTCTTTCTTCTTCTTCTTTATTGAATTGTTCCTGTAGTTGAAGAGCTAGAGCTTCATCTTCTTGAATTTGAGAAGCTGCAGGAATCTTGACTTTCAGATCATCTAGCTGCTTAGCATAGAGGAGGATCTGTTGTTCTCTAAGGAGTATGACAGTTTTTCTTTCTTGGGCTTTTCTTAATTCAGTCATATCCTCTTCTTCTCTTCTTCTTCTTCTTCTTCTTTCTTCCTTCTCCTTCTTCTCTTTTAATAACCTTTCTTCATCTTCTTCTGTCATATGTCTCTTCCCCTTGTTTTTGTTGGATGCCTCTACTTCAGCTTCATGGACCACAACAGCAGATGTAGGAGATGCTGTTGTGATCTCAGCTTCAGCTTCATTGGCATTTTGTGGAATGGACAAGGGAAGGACACTTTCCTCATCTTCTTCCCATTTAAGACCTGTCACTGCTTTCCATTCTTTCTTCATCTTTTCCTTTTCTCTTCTTCTAGATTCTTTTTCTGTGTTTAATCTGACAGTTGGAGATGAAAGAAAGGATAGATCTGAGTCAGAGTTGGAGTCATCCATTGCAAGTCGTCCTTCCTTTTCAAGCTTGTCTTTGATGGTTTTTTAACATTGCTTGACTCTCTAAGGAATTTACATTGCATATGTTTGTTCTGAGCTCGAAGACCTTGTGCAGGAAGTCTGAATTTAGAAGTAGGATCTCATTGATGTTGATTGAGAGAGATGATCCATTACTTAGGAAGAATGTGAAGTCAGAAGACCCAGTACTTGACCATCCTAGCACTTCTAAGTCTCTGACCACTGTGTTGTAGAGAAATCTTCTCCAACATAGAACTTCTTCTTCTGTTAAAGCACTGCTCCTGATCAAGGCAAGTCTTGGAGCCAGTCTTTGTTCTGATGTTGTTGAAGATTCTGCATGGTGTTTAGGATAGGCCACCCTGTTTGCTTCTTCTAAGAGCCTTTCAAACCAGGGAAGATTATCCTCCATCAAGACGTAGAACCTGTCGATTGCAAGTTCTGTTGAGAGATCTGTAGAGTTGTTGGTGCAGCTGGATAGGTACAGTTCAAGCAGTTGGAGTGGATTTAGTGCATTCCAGTTCAGCTCTTCTACCCCACTGAACTCATTTCCGATCCAGAATCTCTCAGTTGAACCATCATACCCTAAGCTAGTATGGAGTCAAATTCTCGATTATTTGAAGACAATGTGAATTGAGGGGCAATGGTCTGTCTTGATATGGCTGCAGTAGTGGGAAGTATGCTGAATGATGAAGGTGTGTCTTCACTTTGACTTTCATTCTTTAACACCTCATCAACAGCTCGGATAACTAAGTTCCAATCCTCAGTGATATCTTCTTCTTCATCTACTGAGTCTTGCAAGTTATGAACTTTAACAAAAGCAGGTCTGAATGGAGAACTTTGAAAGGATGTCTGCTCTTGTATCCATTCGTCGAGGCTGTCAGCATCGTCTTCCACAGCAACTATCTCCCCCTTTTTGGTTGCATCAGTGCACAGAGTCTGGTCAGTTTGAGTGCCCACTGAGACAAGGGAGGGAGTAGTCATTGGAAGGCATTGATGGGCTTCATGCATAGAGACATGGTGCCTATGTTTTGACACTTTGGCCTATAGCATTTCCACCATTGCCGTCAATTCCATGTTATGAAGTTTCAGTCTATCCGCATCCATAGTTGTGGAATCCTTGGATCCAGATGGGACCTTAGGCCTAGCCTTTGCATCCCCACCACCCTGGTTTTCTTGGCACCTGGGATTCCTCTCAGTGAAGAGTGTTTTAAAAGAAACATCCTCACTGTGAGTTGCCATGGTTAGGGTCTTAATGATGTTATCACTATCCTCCTGATCAGTTGATGTAGCAGGAGTAGTGATAGCCCTTTCCACATTCACTCTATCAGTACTCCCAGAGTGAACCTTCTTGGGTGAAGAACTTAGGTTAGGTGCACTAGCAGCCAAGTCAATCAATACCTCCGAGATAGTGGTTGTTGGAGAAGGTATATCATCTTGACAAGGTGCCTCTGCACTTACGTTCAGAGAAGTAAGATAATGGAATGGCTCAGAGGGATGTTCTATGGATCCGGGATGTGATCCTGATCCTAATAGAGAAGCTTCCAAGGAAGTCTCTCTAATGATGTGGCTATCCCTTTTGATATTCTCATCAGAATTTTGGGATTCTGAATGAGGGCTTTTAGGTTGGGATTGGGCCTTTGAGACAAGAAGCCATAAACTAGCATACACACATACACTAATCAATGAATACATGCATAAACCATGGGTTTTCCAACATACAAAGCGTATACATATACAAGTCTTGCAAACAATATCAACTCCCAAATACACAATATCATTGAAGAATAATCATGTCATTGTTATAACATTAATATAAACTATGCCAAAAATCTATAAATGTTGTCAAATGTTACTAAACTTCATCTAAACCAAAGTGATATCAGGAGTTAGCTCATGGTGAGCATGAAAACAAGAACAAAGCAAGGGAAAGTTACAAGAGTCATAAAGAAATGCCAAGAATCAAACCAACTTCCCCAAGCTAGGTGATAATGATGTATGATGATCCTCTTGATGTTGTAGTCCTTCCTAGAAGCTTGAAATGTG